>CM077892.1:8539857-9739857 GCA_039720435.1 Amazona ochrocephala | reverse complement strand
TACACACAAATTTTAGTGCCATGGGGGGATTAAGCTCTTTTTTAAGCTTTAACTCACCGTGAAGAATTACAAGATCCACATGCTGCTAATAATAATCCAGAGCACCTTAATGCTCAATACTACCTCAGGAGCGAGCGGCTCAGTCCTGCAGGGTCACGCACAGCTCCACGGGCACCACAGTACATCAGCATTTCACACACAGGTCAAGTCACCCACAAACAGCTCATCTGCCACGTGGACAAACGAGACACGAGAAAAAGAGGAATGGTTTTTGGGAAGAGGAGGAGAGATCACAACCCCCTTCCCAACATGGGACGTGTCTGAACCACCACGGGCAGTGTGGACGAGGATTTCGGAGCAGTTGGCTTCTGTTTCTGGACAACAGCCACCTCTTAAGGGGGAAAACAAGATGTGCTTTAGAGACATGCATTCCTGAAATGATGTTTGGAGTTACTGTACCTGCGCCACACCTGTGACAGTTAAAGCTACCCCCTCCGCCGTCTCTACGTCCTCACACCTGGGCTGTAACGTCATTATCTCTAGGGAAATCCTGCCAAAAAACGTAAGATATTTGCACGTTTCCAGGTTACACACGCTCAGCTCTTCCCTTTGCACCTCCTGCCCCGGGCGACCGGCTGCACTCATCACAGGTAATGTAAGACAGGCCCAGAATGCAGCCGAGAGGCTCCATCTGTGACTGGAGACAGACACTTGGGTCAAGAAATCGATCTTCAGATAATGCTTGAAGGCAATTCATCAGCAGCAGAAGGCTGGGAGCCAGGCCACAAACGATACCATGACCCTTTCCCTTCTGCTGGGCTAGAAGGAGACCAGAAGCTGGCAGCTTTGGGACCACAAAGGGCCTCCCATCAGAGGCGCGCTGTGCTGCGCTGCCCCAGTGCTCTCGCTGGCTGCTGTCACTGGTTTAAAAGCACAGCATGGACCTGGGGTGCTCCTGCCCCATGGTGCCACCCCCATGGAGCCCAGGGCATGGCAAACCCTGGCGCTGACGCTGCAAGAAGCAGCCCTGCCTTTGCCCTCGCTGAGTCAGCATTAACAAACACCTACCTCCTGATCTGGTTCAGCCCTCCTGGTATTATTCCTGTGTCCCAAAGGCAGATAGAAGTGAGTCGCCAGCTCTTTAGGGCCGTGCCTGTGTAGTATCAGGCATCCAGGAACAGATCAATCACAGAATCATGGAATGGTCTGTTTTTGAAGGGACTTTAAAGCTCATCCAGTTCCAACTCCCCTTCTGTGAGCAGGGACACCTTCCACTAGCCCAGGCTGCACATCCTGCAGCTCCAGAGCCTCCTCAGACACTCAAGGTGAGCTCAAGTTACTGTGGCCAGAACTGGCAATCTGCAGGTCATGGTCTGGTGAAACAAGAGACACGCTTGGCCATGGCAGGTTCTGCTGCAGGAAGCAAAGCCTGCCTCTCCCTTCAACCCTAACAAGCCAGGAAGGGATTGGGAGTCAGGACAAGGAGCCACAGGGCAGAGAGCTTGTGTCGGTGAACACTGGGTCAAACCTCTGAACCACGAAGGGGCTGCACGGGGCTGCTGAAGCATTGGCTGCAAGTGCTGAAATCTATCTCTGCAGGTTCATGCTTGCCTTGGCCACTGTCCTAATGAAACTGGCACACAGGGACAAAGCAGATCCCACTGTCCAGGATGCACAAAGGCATTTTCTGCATTCACAGCTCTAATCAGCTAGGGCAGGATTTTAACCTTCTGAACACCTAACCTGTACTTTGAATTGAATTGACAGTGCTGCTTGTTAGCCAGCAAGTCACGGGGATGCTTGGTAATTACTGTTACACCAGTTCTAACTGCTCACAGTGTAAATGCCAGTCCTGTGGGCTGCAGCTCACCCAAGGTCTCTATGCTGTACTTTCAAACGTGACAATATCCAAACCAGGCACTGTCTCCGTGTAGAGGGAGAAGGGCTGAGTGGAAACCCAAACCCAAAACTGCAGAGCCAGGTACAGTTGCCATTTCCCCATATGTGCACAGGTTTCTTTTTGAAATGGCACAAACCTGCCTCAAATCCTGTACAGAACCCAATCTGGCCTGCTTGTGGCTCACACAAAAGCAATGCCCTTCTGCTCTCCACCAAGCACGCCGTGGAAACAGTGCTGTCAAGTAAAGGTTTACGGCTGGGGTGAATGTCTGCAGCATTATCAGAAGGAGCCAGAACAGCAATGTTGGATTTGGGATTTGCCAAGTGTGCATCTGTCTGCATTACCTATAAGCCGTGGAGTGCGCCCCAGGACAAGTGCCAGAGGAGGGGAAGGAGAGGAGGGTACTGAGATTTCAACTGTCCCATTAGAAAACCATTAGTTTCTATGTTATCCTGCTGCTGCTGCTGCTGTTGCTGCTGCTCAGAACAGAGGGATAAAGTCAGACACAGTGTTAGGAAGCTGGTGGATTATTACCTGTGCAACCCCTGTTACGTACAGTGGGACCCCCTCCGACGTCTCAATATTCTCACAGCGACAGAGGATGGTCATAACCTCCAAAGACACTCTGAGCAGCGAGGAATAAGGGTAGGACAGCAAATATACAAAGCAGTTATCAGAGAGTAAGACACTCATTGCAAAGGACAACACGAGACTTTCAGGTTTCAGCTTCTCCCTGGTCAGTTTGCCTTTCTCCCACCTATTTCTCCCAGGGCTCCATAACACTGGGCCAGACCAGCTCCCTTCATCACAGCTTCTTTCGATGAGGGTGAAGGGGCTCATCTCAACCGTGTGCGTCACAAGTCACTGCAGATGAAACTGAACCTTGTATCCCACCGGGACTGACACCCCGCAGGAATTCTCTGCTGGAAGCAATCTTTACGCACAGAAAGTTCCTTTCTGTAATGAATCAGATGCTTCTATGCCAACATTTAAGAGGGGACAGGAAAGTTTTACATGCGAGGGGCCTGGCTGCCCACCCCTGCCTCAAGCACTGATGAGAGAAGGTGCTTCCAATTGCTGTTCTGAGAAGCTGAATAACACCATTTGGCTCCCCCAGAGGCATGCAAGACCATGCTGCCTCTCTCTGCTTTAATTCCTGACCCTTAAACAAGGACAGGACTTCTCCTTTCCTTTTTCCCCCCAGTCCTCAAGGTTGCAGCAGGATAAGAGCCCAGCACCCCGCCAGCTCTAACTGTTCCTTTTGTGCCCAGGTTAGTGCTACCTGGCGGGATGCCGCTGACAGGAACACAATTGCTGCTGCCTCTCTTGCTTTCAGCACTGGCAGCCCCAGAAAAGATGTCCTAATTTCAGGGGAGGAAATCTGCCTCCCTCTTCATGTTAATGCAGCAGGCTCCATCTGCGGCACGGCTCATTTGGGAAGGGTTCTGTTTTCCAAAGGAGAATTAAGTCCCACATCCCATGGTGTGAATCAGAGGATAGATTTTAAAGTCAAAGGTTTGTTTGGGTGCTGGAATTGCTGCCAAGAGCCCCGTTTGCTAAATAATGCACAGACCTCTATCATATGACAGCTCACTCCTGGCAAGCAGCTCTTGGCCCTGCACTCGGCCTTTTGCTTAACTTAATAAGTGAGCCTCCTGAATACATCTGTTATCTCCTGCACACGGCAGGTCAAGGTCCTGCGCTGTCCTCTGTGCTTCTCACACAAGAGGAGGAGCTGGAACCACTCATTCAAATGAATGATTCTCCCATGAGATACCTCACAAAGGTTTGGGAACGAAGCTTGTCCGGATCAAATGGAATTATTATGGACTGAACCCACAGGCTGGGCCTTTCCTTCCCCTCCTGCCTCATATGAGCATCACTGGAGAGCCCAGGCTAAAACGCGGGGTGTTAGCCGAGACCTCTTCATGCTCTCACAGCAATCCTATGGGCAGCATAGGAGAGGACCTGGGAGCTGTCACCAGTCAGTTGCCAGCAGCAGCCAGAACCCCTCTGGACAAGGCAAAGCTGCCTGCTTGGAGGTGAAGAGCAGCTACAGCAGTGTATCGTCTGCAGAGCAAGGGCAGAACATGCTCTTAAGTCTGCTGGTGGCAACATGTGAACAGGGAGAAGAGGTGGCAAGATAGGGCAGTGAGGGTTAACTCTGACCATCACTCAGAGCAAAACCCAAAAGTCCCGTCATTATCCTTTTCCCTGCTATGTTTTTCACACAGATGGAGGAAACCTGCATCAGCGAGCATGGGGGAGGTGTTGAGAGCAACACACCCACAGATCCTAAAGACAAAGAGCTGTATTATAGCAGGACAGCAGCACTATCAAAGCATGTTAGTTCAGAGACTGGTGCAGGAGGAAGCAGCAAGCAAATTCCGTGACTGAGGGAAGGCAAAGAAAGGAAATCCCATGGTTTTAAACAGGAACACACTCTGCTCCCAAGGTGAGAGCAGTCAGCACATCGTTAGAAACAGAGACTGGAGGAGCGGGGGGGGCACTGGCCGCTGCATGATACAAGCTCCGGTGAGCTCAGGGATGAGCCAGCCCGATGCTTTGCTGCCCAGCACCTCTGTGAGAGCCTGGAGCACAGCAGAGGAGAGCAGGGCTCCTGCCTTCCTCAGCCCCAGCACAGGATGGAACACCCTGACCAGGCAGGCTGCAGCCCTCTCAGCTTGGTGGGGTTTGTGTAAACAAACAACTGGGATGAGGAGAGGTCCCAAGTTCCTAAAGATACTGCTGACTGCCCCACTGGGATGGCTTTGCTTAATTCCTAGTCCAAAACCACAAAGAACAGGGGGGCTCCTTACCTTTGGGTGTCAGTAATGCACCACCAAGCCCAGGCCCAGCCTCCATACACATACTGCTTGACGTCAGAGCCACAACAGCCACCTGCAGCACAGCAGAGATGTAGGGATTACACATACAAACCTGAGTCACGAGCACAACTTCATAACAAGCCTGCCCAGCCTTGGGGTGATGGGGAAAGGGCATCCTGAGGGGGGGGTGTCATTGATTCCTCCAACCCCTTGGAGCACGGGAAGCGCCAGGGCTACCAAGCCAAGCTCTGCAGCATGACCCAGACAAATCCAAGGATGCCTGCAGGACCTGGTGAACAATGAACACAGAAAGCTCTTTCCAAGATCCACAGCAGCCCTGGAACACCCTTTGGTCAGCCATAATGCAGCTGGCTATCGGGAACAAAACACTCATCCTTACCCCCATGGGCCTCACACAGCAGTTTTCCAAAGGCAACCTGTGTTTTTTAGTGTTGTCTTGTAAAGTGGGAAGAAGAATTTGTGACAATTCAGAGTGAAGAACAGTGACACCCAGAGAGGGACTGGATTTCAAACCAGGATTTTATTTAAGCTTTGTGTAGCAGTTTGAGCACTTTCAGCAAAGACAGTTCATCCTTCAGTATTTTTAACCGTGATGCACCGGCTCTGTTATGGAAAGCCACGTAGGAAATCCATCTCCTTTCCCTCACCCACACTGCAAACCACCCTTTAATCCACCCAAAAGCTAGCAGGTCAGTGTTGGAGGAGGGATGAAGCCTGGAGCTCCCCAAGAGCATTTCCTAGTTTGGGCTCATGCAATACTACAGCGCCTGAAGCTGCGATGGTCCATCACAGAGCTGTCCCTGCCCGGATTGAGGTCAGCTTCCAGAGCTCCTGTGATGCATTTAAGATCTGACCGCAGTGAAGCCAGAAGATTCTCACATCTTTGATTCAAGGAATGAGACCCCTGCTACCTTTCAAGGAGCACCCTGCCATGAGCAGCCCCAAGTTTAATGCCTGACAAGAGGGGAGCTCTGCAGCTCCCTGGTTTGGACCAGGGCTGTCAGCTGCCTTATCCCAGGCAGATGAACCCAGCAGTCCCTCCCTGGTCTGTCATCCACAATCACACTTCTTACAGCAGCGCCCCAGGGCCTCAGCAAGGCGAGCACTGCACCAACAGAGCAGCAGCTTCAGCCCTGGGGGGTGTATCTACACAGGCAAGGCAGAGCCAGAGCTGGCACGCAGGGAAAACAGCGCGGCTGGAATGCTGTGGGAGGGGAAAGGGAGAGCTATGAGGCCAGTAGACAGCTCTTTCAAGACAGATGACACACTAAGTTTGCTGCAATAGGTCAAAACGAAGAAGCAAAGGCAGCACACATCCAGGCCAGTGTGCTGGCAGAGCTCTCTGGACCACAGGAGGAGCCTTCTGCCTGTTCCACCCTCAAGTGTTTGGCCATCTTCTGCCCTCAGCTAAAGGTACCACCTGCTTCACTGGCTTCCGCGCAGTGGTTGATAATCCATAAGCAAAAGCCCCATCTGCAATTCATCACCTTCCATCATCAGTAGGAAGCAAACACAAGCAGGAGATGGGTTTACACACTTTTCAGGTCTCCTGTGCTCCGCAGCCCTGAGGAATATTCCCCTGCCACCTCCAAGAGAGCCTCTTGATAGCTTCTTCAGCCTCCGGAGAGCTCCTTCCTGTAGCTGGAAGGCTATTTCAGCCAGGCAAGCTGATGATACAATATCCTGCAGCATTTCAACCGCAATGCCTCTTAACCTTTCCTGGAGGACGTCAGCCCGGGTAGCTCAGCCTTCTAGCCAGGCCCTTGTTTCCCAAGAACAGGAAGGGAGGTGCTCCTGGCAGCCGGGAAAGCAGCTCCACATGGAGAGGTATTTTATTTCACAGGGTCTATGCGGCCTTTACCAAACCTCTGGTAATTGCTTCATAATCATGTTCTGAGAAAACTCTGCCCCCTCAACCCACTGCAGTCACCAGAACGTTCCTCTCCACACAGATGTTTCTTCTCTTCCGCAGGAAATACCTTCTTTGGCATCACATCCAAAGCGAGCCCCATGTTTGCTTCCCAACCCTGCTCCACAGCACAGTTTATACGAAGCTAGATTATATGTCAAAAAGTGTTCAAAGCATAAGGAAAAGAGGGAAACTCAAGACATGAAACAGGAGCAGGATGCCAGCTGGTTGCTTTCACGCAGGCTGGACGTCTGAGCGCAGCAGAGCTCTGTCCTGGTAACACAAGTCAGATGAGCTGAACGCTCATTTTCCATTGCAGTCCCGCAGTCCCTTTCCCAAGTCTCAAAGAGCAAGTGAAAAAGGAACCAACAAAGCGAAATCTTTGCAAGGCTGAAGAATAACCCCTCTTGCACAATGAGATCTGGCAGAGAAACTGCCTTTTCCAGCTATAATACACCCACTGTTCCAGCAGCCCGGGTCTCACAGTCGTTTGGCCACAGCTTCCACAAACATCCACTGCCTCTTCCGGGGCAGTGTGCAGCAGCCAGGCACACTACAAACACAGGATTCATCACCAGGAAGCTGCCATCCAGTCTGGCCTCTGCCCAAATGAAGGGGTCCCATGTTCAAGCAAGAATTCCCAGAGGCAGGAGGAAGCACGCTGTCTGTTTGGGTTTGGTGGGGTTTTATAATGAGATGAGATTCATCGCTTGGGAGGTTGGAGATAAACGGAGCTCTCAGCAGATACAGGAAGCTGCTGCCCTGATAGATGGCATGCAAGGAAGAACAGGAGCCCCAGTAGGGACACAGGGCACAAAACAGCAAAGCTGAGACAACTGGAGGTTGGGAACAAACTCAGTGTTCTTTGCTCTCCCAAGGTAACTGGAGGCAATGAGCTTCTATTCTAGCAGGAAGTGGTGAGTGCTCAGAAATCAGGTCATGGTAAGCAGGCCATGATAGCTTGATAATGATATTCCTTCCCCGAGACTGCCACAGGCTGAAGACAAGAACAAAGCAGACACCATCACCCTCACCTGCACAGGGAGAGCTCTCATCTCCATACCTGGGTTCAGGGCAATCTGTGCGGGAGTCTCCTCCTCCAGGAGGACCCATCACCTAAGCAGGGAATAAACAGCTCGGTCCAGTGGGACAGAAGCCAGGTTTGTAGAGAAATGGCCCCACGTCATGGGGTGCTAATAAACGAGTGCAGAAAGGGGGGAAATGATAACTGAAACCAGTTCCTGACAAAAGACTTAATGGGGATTCGAGAAAAGGCAAAGGCATAACGAACATCATGTCATAAAACAGGGTCTTGACTAAAGCCAGTCTGGTCCTTAGGCCCTGCTGTGCATAGAAACGAGGCTTTGTCCACATGCAGAAATGGGACAAGGTTAACAAAAATTAATTTAAGAGAGTGCAGGGCTCTGAGTTGAATCCATAAAATCCTTGGATGGTCACTACAGCACATGAAATGGATGCTGGATGCCATCTGTATCAAAATGACTGCTTAAAGGCTGGAAGTACCAATGCTCAGAGCGAGTTTAAAAACACACATTTAGTTTAATTCATCTCGTAAACAGAAACTCACAGCAGACAAACCACAATGAAACTGCACAACAAAACCACAGAGATCCTACCCCAGAATTCCAAAGGGAAAGCCCCGAAGCCATTCTGTCCACTTCCTTCTCCTGCGTGCTATCAGATGAGCCACCTGCAAGTCTTGGACACTTAACAGTTACCTGACAAGGGAAATCTCGAGCCCCATCACCTGCAGAAAGCTGAAGAACTACCTCCAGAGAAGAAACCACCTCCCCATACGCTGCGTTTTGAGCACCAGCAACCTTGTGCGACAGACTGGAAACAAGCTGTGAGGCTGTGCTCTGGGCAGCAGCCACTGAGCATCACAAGCAGCAAGAAACCAACTGCAGGTGAAGACTCTTGGCCAGCCAAAATGAAGAATCTAAGTGCAGGAGCACTCAAACCTGGCAATGAGTGCCACCAGAAGTTTCCTGTATGGCTTGCCTGGTGTGAGAGGTAGAAGACCTCACCCTCGACCCTCAGATGGCTCTTGCTGCTCACCACATCTTTCTGCAGGACATGGCCTGGACCTTCTCCTTCCGTGTTCTTGCTATTGACTATTCTCACCCAAGTGCAGCTCTCTGCATTTCTCCTTGCTGAACTGCACCGTATTTCTTCCAGGCCACTCCATCACTCTGTTGAGTTTGTTTTGATTCTAATCCAGGTCTTCAAAGCTCTCGAATCCATTCCTAGCTCAGTACTGTCTGCAAATTCAATAAGCACATTCTCAGTTCCATTATCCAAGCCAAAACAAGGAATGTACTTGATAAACCCTTTCAGCTGAACAGTGAGGCACTGTCAAGCTCCCTGGCAACCCTTTTCCAGGCAGTTTCATATTAATTTCATAGAATCTGAGAAACCAGCTCCTCCGTGCACTGGGGACTGCAGACCTCTTGCAGGAATGGCTTGCACAGCCTCAAGAAGCCTTCACTTTCAGGCTTTCAGCTTAACAGAAATACCATGAAAATGGCACAGTGACACTGGCTCCAAATCAGGACCAGTTCTTGCAGGGAACAAAGGGATGCACCAACAGGATGCAAGAGCTTAGAGCAGCTCTGGAAGGGTTAAACTATCCCTGGCTGTCGGGGTGTATCAGGAAGTGTTTACACGAGGAAGGAATTAACTGCTAGCTCTTCTTTTACTCTGACAGAGATCAAGGAGCCTCAAAGGGTGACGCAGGAAAGCAGAGTTTGAGAAGCTGGGCTGGGCTGTAGGTCTCGAGCTGAATGCTGAGAGATCCCATGTAACAGGCTTTGGTAAAGGCAAAGTGCACATCAGCGGCTTCTCCTCATCCCCTGCAGTGCTAACCCACCTGACGGGGAAGTCAGATTAGCTGGACGCGGCTCATATACAGCAAACACAAGGAACTGCCTCCTTGGAGGCGTTTCCAAGCAGTGCACTCATCTCAGTGCTCTCCCAGGAAATACAGCCAGGTTGATTGGGCAATTCCCCCGCACCCTTCTTCCTCCTTTCATACCCTGAACTAATGCTGAAAGAGCAGTTTGTTCTCACCCGGAAATACGGGCGCCAACCTTCCCCTGGCACCTATCTCCAAGGGCTCACCTCAAGGCTCCTCTGGCTGCTGCACCATTGCTGTGCGGTGCTGCCCCGCAACCCTCAACGTTCCCAAAGGAAAATGTTCCAACTGTAGAGATTCAGAACACATTATTTACTGATGGTGGCTGCAAGATGAACGTGGCCATTACAAATTACATCTCCTTACAATGAGACTGCAGAAAGCATTGTATTTCATAATTAGCAGATTGATCCTTAGCCACAAAAGCTGCATTCAGCCGGACTGCAACCCAAACCCAGCATTACGCAGCCAACAAAACCTACTTAGCTGCTGGGAACACTCTGGTATCAGGATGAACAGGTACGTTGTGTATTGCCCTGAAAACATGGCTGGCGCCTGGAAGCCTCGGTGATGCCAAAGCCTCCTCAGAACTCACACCAAACCTTGACAGCAAAGTTAGACCCACAGTTCGGAGACACCATCATCGCCTCTGTAGGGTTTGTGGAGCACTCTCACAAAGCCTGGGCTCTGCATTTCGTGGACAGGTTGGCTAAGGGTGCAGTTCTTAGAAGGAGATCAATATTGCCCAACAAGAAGGATGCAAGTGCCATCCGAGTGCTGACCTGTGCCTGGGAAGCAGCTTCCCAAATAAGGCTGCGAAGCTCCTGCACGCACAGCCATTCCCAAGGCACGGCTGGCTGCTCCTGGAGCACTGGAGGAACTAAAGCGTCTTACAAGAGAGTGAAAAGAAAGAACACCATTCCTCAGAATTCAAACTTCGAGAGCCACAGGCTGGATTTACAATAGGGAAACTTCTCAATGAGCTTCATGATTTGGAGGTGCCTTCCCACAAAGCCCTTCAGATAACACTCGGATGGCACTTCGAGACTGTGAGCCAAAATCTTGCTTTTAACATTATTTGCTGCTGGTTTATCCTTCCCTTCCCCTCCTCTCCCCCCGCTTTACCCTGGAGGGACACGGCTGAAGTTCCTGGAACTACAACTGCTTGTAGTTACACGCCTCCCACTAATGCCTTGGCATTCACTATGTAAGCACGGAGTAGCTGCAGGCCCCGCAGAGCTCCCACAAGCTCTCAGGCTGCCCCTGAAGCTCACAGCCAGTGCTCTCAGGAGACAGCAAGCGCTTGCAGACCATGTGGGGCAGCGGCAGAGGAAAACCACGTGCGGTGGCAGCACCGAACCCAGTTCTGACCTAGAGAGCCTGGCACGATTTACGCTTCCTTCCCAGAACGCGGCTGTACGTCCAGGAGTGTCCTCGGCTGGCTGCTCCCAGCTGTGGGAAAGCCTAAGGCTTGGAACCGCGAGCAGATGCCACGGATTCCTGCTGCCTCATCCTGCAAGCCGTGCTGCAAACTTCAGAGCTGAGCAGATGCAAACCTCCAGCTCCGTACAGGCTGAAAGGCACCCCGGCACACCCGGAGCCTGAGTCCTCCCATCTCCAGACATGGCATTTCTCCAAGCAGCGCCGACTGCGATGGGGGTCTCTCCGGAGGGAAGTGCAGCACCAGCTCTGGATCCCAGCTGCGAACTGCAGAGACGTGCAGAAGACCAGGAAGAGCGCAAGGAATACTGCTGCTCCGGGCAGCGCTGGGTGCAGTTTGTAACTCCTTAGAGGCAGCAAGCATCGCTGTTCCCAAACCCGCAGCCTGCTTCTGGCTTCTCCCCAGTAATTCCGGTAACAGGTCTGTTATCCAAGAGAGATGGACTGATAACAGAGCAGCCAGAAGCAAGTGCCACAGCCCGCTGGAGGCTTTGGCTCCAACACAACATAGTTTGACACGCACAGCAGAGCTGTGACGGTAGCACAGCCTTGACCTTCACATGCATTTCCCCCCCCCGGGGTAGGTCAGGTCTGAGTATCACAGCTCCTGCCACAGAACTAGTTCAGTGATGACAGAAAGGATGTGACACGAGTGAGGACACAAGAATCAACCAACATCTTGCACTCGGCCCCAGTCTGTGATCAAGGGTGAAGTATCCAGCTCATACAGCAAGCTGTTGCATCTCCTAATGGTCATGAAGTCCTGTCTGCAGAGAGATGCTGCGCCAAAGCGCAGCCTGGAGCTTCGTCTGAGTATTGAAGCAGCTACAGGTTGAATGAGACCTGGCGATTTCACTTCGGGTTTAACTTAATCCCAACTTAAGCAACCAGCTCACCTGCTGATAACATCACATACAACTGACGGGCATCAACTGCGCCCACTGGCAGTGCCAGTGACGAAGCGGCAGCGGGACACGAGGGAGGCGGGTACCAAAAGGGACAGGTCCTGCCCGGAGCTGCTCGCTCTGCCCCAGCGGGATGCTCACACCCGGCTCTGCTTCCCAGCAAAGCCACCCTGCCCCGGGAACAGCGGAGGCTCCCGGGGATCCCAGCCAAAGGCTGCTGGCAGCGTCCCAGAGCCCCGCAGCGCTGCGGGTGCCTCGCAGCAGCGCCGGGGTGCGCCAGCACCGCAAACCTCACCCACTGCGCCCCAGGGACCGGGCCCCAGAGCCGGGAGCCACGCAGCAGGGCGCTGCCCTCTGCCCTGCTTGACGGGGCCAGCCGCAGCACCCCAGTGCCACCATAGCAGAACACCCCAAAGCCCCCCCATGGCGGGGACCCCCCCCCTGCCCCATCAAGGAAGGGCTTCCCCACCCAGCTCCTTCAGGGACCCCCCCTCAGGTCACAAGGGCCCTGCAGCAGGTACCCCCAAGCCCCCCCCACATCCCGCTCCCTCCCAGGTAGGGTCCCCCATTCCCTACCAGCTCCCCATGTCCCTCCACATCAGCGACCCTCCCCATAGCCCCCCATGACAGGGTCGCCCCCCAAAGCACCACCCAAGTCCCTCCATCACGCCTCCTCCTCAGTGCCCCAAAGCCCCCTCAGCACAGACACCCCCGCCACCCGCGCCCATGACAGGGACCCGTTAACAGACCCCGTTACCACAGACCCCCCTCCCCAAGGCCCTCGGGGTCTCCGCTCTCGCCATGACAGGGACCCCGGCCCTACCTGACACGACCAGCGCCTCGTTGGGCCCCACCGTGTGGCAGTTGCCCATGGCGCCCACCGCCGCCTCCTCCTCCTCCTCAGCCGCCCGCTCCCACAGCCCTGCGCGCCGCTCGCCACACCCCAGCGCGGAGCATGGCCCCCGCGCGCCGCCATGTTGGGGAGGGCAGCGGTGCTGCCGCTGCCGCCATGTTGGGGAGGTCGGCGGTGTCGCCGCCATGTTGGGCGCCGTGTGTGTGCACTGCAGTGTGAGCATGGGTGTGCAAGGAGGGGGGTGTGTGCACTGCAGTGTGAGCATGGGTGTGCAAGGAGGGGTGTGTATGCACTGCAGTGTGTGCATGGGCGTGCAAGGAGGGGTGTGTGTGCACTGCAGTGTGAGCATGGGTGTGCAAGGGGTGTGTGTGCACTGCAGTGTGAGCATGGGTGTGCAAGGAGGGGGGTGTGTGCCCTGCAGTGTGTGCATGGGCGTGCAAGGAGGGGGGTGTGTGCACTGCAGTGTGAGCATGGGTGTGCAAGGAGGGGGGTGTGTGCCCTGCAGTGTGTGCATGGGCGTGCAAGGAGGGGGGTGTGTGCACTGCAGTGTGTGCATGGGCGTGCAAGGAGGGGGGTGTGTGCACTGCAGTGTGTGCATGGGTGTGCAAGGAGGGGGGTGTGTGCCCTGCAGTGTGTGCATGGGCGTGCAAGGAGGGGGGTGTGTGCACTGCAGTGTGAGCATGGGTGTGCAAGGAGGGGGGTGTGTGCACTGCAGTGTGAGCATGGGTGTGCAAGGAGGGGGGTGTGTGCCCTGCAGTGTGTGCATGGGCGTGCAAGGAGAGGTGTGTGTGCACTGCAGTGTGTGCATGGGTGTGCAAGGAGGGGGTGTGTGCACTGCAGTGTGTGCATGGGTGTGCAAGGAGAGGTGTGTGTGCACTGCAGTGTGTGCATGGGTGTGCAAGGAGGGGGTGTGTGCACTGCAGTGTGTGCATGGGTGTGCAAGGAGGGGGTGTGTGCACTGCAGTGTGTGCATGGGTGTGCAAGGAGGGGGGTGTGTGCACTGCAGTGTGTGCATGGGCGTGCAAGGAGGGGTGTGTGTGCACTGCAGTGTGAGCATGGGCGTGCAAGGGGTGTGTGTGCACTGCAGTGTGTGCATGGGTGTGCAAGGAGGGGTGTGTGTGCACTGCAGTGTGAGCATGGGTGTGCAAGGAGGGGGTGTGTGCACTGCAGTGTGTGCATGGGCGTGCAAGGAGGGGGGTGTGTGCACTGCAGTGTGTGCATGGGCGTGCAAGGAGAGGTGTGTGTGCACTGCAGTGTGTGCATGGGTGTGCAAGGAGAGGTGTGTGTGCACTGCAGTGTGAGCATGGGTGTGCAAGGAGGGGGTGTGTGTGCACTGCAGTGTGTGCTTGGGTGTGCAAGGAGAGGTGTGTGTGCACTGCAGTGTGTGCATGGGTGTGCAAGGTGGGGTGTGTGTGCACTGCAGTGTGAGCATGGGTGTGCAAGGAGGGGGTGTGTGCCTGGTGATCTGTGCATGGGTGTGCAAGGAGGGGGTGTGTGCACTGCAGTGTGTGCATGGGTGTGCAAGGAGGGGTGTGTGTGCACTGCAGTGTGTGCAGACGTGCAAGGTGGGGTGTGTGTAAGGCAGGGTCTGCACTGCAGCATCATTATAGGTGCGCAAAGCATGGTGTGTGCATTGCAGCGTGATTATAGGTGTGCAAGGCATAGTGTGCGCACCACAGAGATTATAGGTGTGCAAAGCACGGTGCATACATTGCAGTGTGATAATAGGTGTGCAAAGCATGGTGCATACATTGCAGTGTGATTATAGGTGTGCAAAGCACGGTGCCTACATTGCAGTGTGATTATAGGTGTGCAAAGCATGGTGCATACATTGCAGTGTGATTATAGGTGTGCAAAGCACGGTGCATACATTGCAGGTGGGCGAGCCATGGTGTGTGCACCGCAGCATGATCACAGGTGTGTAAGGCAGGGTGCGTGTGCTACGAGCACCGCGCCACGACCGCGCCATCGCAAGGCATTACCGCAGGCAGCTCCATTCACCGCGGTCACACTCAGTGCTGCGCTGCGGCAGTGCCACGCCAGGGTCTGTCCCCATCCCCATCCCCATCCCCATCCCCATCCCCATCCCCATCCCCATCCCCATCCCCGTCCCCGTCCCCGTCCCCGTCCCCATCCCCGTCCCCGTCCCCGCGCAGCCCCAGCAGGCGCTGGCTGCCCTTCCGCAGCGCCCTCGCCATGCGCTCGTCCCCGCCGGGCGGGCAGGGCTCCGTCGGGGCGCAGTCACTGAAGTAGCAGCCGCTGAGGGGCTCCAGCCCGCCCCGCAGGGCGCAGTGCAGCGGCGTCCGCGCTCCCTCGGCCGCATCGCGGAAGAAGAGCCGGGCCAGCGGCACCAGGAGCGGCTTCAGCCATAGCGGGGAGTGCCGGAACAGCCCCGTGTCCACCAGCCCTGCGAGGGACGGAGCGGGCGCGTCACGGCCTGCGCCGCGGGACCTTCGGAGGGGCGCATCGGATGGGGTTTCCCATTGGGCGCTGCCGGCGCTTGGGGTTGGCACCCAAAGCTGCTGCGTGGTGGAACGGGGCGCAAGGGTTCGTGCGGGAAGGGTGCGCGGGTGCGCTGTGCGAAGGGATGGGCCCTGCATAGGGAATGGGGTGTGCCGTGGAAAGGGATGCTCCTGCGCAGGGATGCAGCGAGCGACGGCGTGTTTCATGCCGAGGGTGCTCTGTGCAAAGGGACAACCGTGCAAAGGTGCGTTTGTGCCAAGGGCCGCAGCAAGCACAGGACCGCGCTGCGCAGAGGGATGTTTCATGAGAAGAAAGCGCTGTGCGAATGGACACACCACGCGATGGGACACGGCATGCAAAGGGACAGGCCACGGACGAGGGCGCACCGTACGAAGGGATGTTTCATGGCAAGAGCGTGTGACGCGAAGGGATGCAGCACGCAAAGACACAGCCGTGCAGGGCGCGTGTTTCATGCAGAGACACGCTGCGCAAAGGCGTGTTTCGTGCCAAGGACGCGTGGCGCAAACCGACGCGGGGACAACGTGCAAAGGGGTATTTCACACCAAGGACGCACTGCGCAGAAGGAGCCGCCACGCAGAGCGCCCTCCGTGCAAGGCACGCTCCATGCGCTCGCACGCTCCGTGCCAAGGCCCCCCCACCGCGCAAGGGGACGCCCCACGCCAAGAGCACACCGCGTCCCTACCTGGGTGCGCAGCATAGCACGTGACGCCGGTGCCCCGCAGGCGCGCGGCCAGCTCGCGGGCGTGCAGCACGTTGGCCAGCTTGCTGTCGCAGTAGTCCCGGAAGGCGCCCAGAGGCCCCGGGGATGGGCGCCCCAGGGCGTCGAGGCGCAGGCGGGCGGCGCGGTGGGCGCTGGAGGCCACGATGACCACGCGGCTGGGAGCGCAGCTCCGCAGCCGCTCCAGCAGCAGCTCCGTCAGCAGGAAGTGCCCCAGGTGGTTCACCTGGAACGCCAGGCTGAAGCCGTCCTCGGTCGTGCCCCCGGCGCTCACCCCTGCGAAGGAGGCGACGGTGGCACGCGGGGGGTGCTCTGGGGGGGGGGGGGCGGGGGGAAAGGGGGTCTGTCACTCACCGGCGTTGTTGATGAGGAGGTGCAGGTGGGGCTCTTCGCGCAGGAAGGCGCTGGCGAAGGCGCGCACTGAGCGCAGGCTGGCCAGGTCCAGATGCATGAATCGCACATCTGGATTCCCTGTCTCCTGCGGGCACAGCACAGCCTGGGGCAGAGCCGGGGCACGGCGGGGTGGGGATGGATCCCACCCAGGTTAAGGAGGGCTGCAGGGTGCTGCTGTGCGGTGCCCCATGCCAGGGCCGGGGGTGCCCTGGGGTACTTGGAGATGTCCTATGGGGCTGTCCCTGGGGTGTGCCATGTGCTGTACGAGCCTCTGAGGGGTGCCCATGGGTATTCTGGGGGTGCCCATGCGATGCCCAGGATGGCTAACGAGGGTGTCAATGGAGTGCTACCGGGTCTTCCTCGGGGTGCCCATAGGGGTGTGCTGAGGGTGCCCAGTGAAGTCCCATGGGGATACCTCAGGGGGTGCCCCGGCTCTCACCGTGCGGATGCGGCGCGCCGCGGCCTCCCCGCGCGGGGCGCTGCGTGTGGCCAGCACGACCCGCGCCCCGCCTCGGGCCAGCTCCAGCGCCGTGGCCTCGCCGATGCCGCCGCTTCCCCCTGCGGAGCACAGCGGTGAGCGGCGGGGCAGGGTGCGGGGCGCTGCCCGGCGCTGCCCGGCGCTGCCCGGCGCTCACCGGTGACGATGGCGGTGCGGCCACGCAGTGAGGCCTGGGCGAGGGGCGGCGCCGGCGGCGCTCGGCGCAGCCGGTACCGGTGCAGCGCGCCCAGCGCCCGCCGCCACATCCCCGCTGCTGCCGGGTCCCGCCTCCGCGGGAAGGGAAAGGAAAGGGCGGGGAAAGGGCCGCGGCCGCGCTGCTCCTTTCGCAATCGGAGCGCGGAGGCCTTTGTCCCCGGTGGAAGCAGGGACCGGGGTCAAGGCGCTGTCCCGGCTGCGTGCAGCCCATCACCGTGGCGCTGGGGTCCGGTATCCCCACGGTCAGATCACCCCTCTCCCGAGTTCAAAGCTCTCTGCAGTGAGGGTGGTAGAACACTGGCACAGGTTGCCCGGAGAGGTGGTGGATGCACCATCCCTGGAATCATTCGAGGCCAGGCTGGAGGTGGGTTAATCCTGATCTGGTTGAGGATGTTCCTACTCATTCATAGAACCATAGAATAGTTCGGGTTGGAAAGGGTCTTAAGATCATCGAGTTCCAACCCCCCTGCCATGGGCAGGGACACCCTCCACTAAACCATGTCACCCAAGGCTATGTCCAACCTGGCCTTGAACACCGCCAGTGATGGAACATTCACAACTTCCCTGGGCAACCCATTCCAGGGCCTCACCACCCTTACAGTAAAGAATTTCTTCCTCAGATCCAATCTAAACTTCCCCTGTTTCAGTTTAAACCCGTTACCCCTTGTCCTATCACCACAGTCCCTAATGGAGAGTCCCTCCCCAGCATCCCTATAGGCCCCCTTCAGACACTGGAAGGCTGCTATGAGGCCATTGCAGGGCGGTTAGAACTGGATGAGCTTTAAAGTCCTTTCTGAGCCAAACCCATCTGGAATTCTACGATCCTCCTCCTCTTCCACCCCATCCCTGTAAACATCCAATATCAGGTTGGACTCAAGCAAGTTGGTGCCTTCAAAACCATCCTATCACCCTCCATCCCTCTTCCCTTCTGGACCCCGGTGACTTTCCCCTGCCTCCGTCCTTCCCGCAGCTCTTCCGTGGGCAGAAAGCTCCATGGGGACAAGAGTTAAAGACAAGACAGTCGAGAAAACAGAATGTGAAGTATTTTTGTTTTATATACAGAATACAGGAAAGTCTTCTGTAAAGTCTAAAACGTTACAATTATTATGTACAGCGGAACTAAGCTGTTCTGCGGGGAGGTGGCATCGAAACGAAAAGGAGACAGACAGGTTACGACAAACGAGCGGCTACAATAGACAATTTGAGGAACGTCATACCACATGTAGCACTGTACACAGCTTTAAAACACTGAAAAAAATGCCATCACTGATGTATTTACACAGAATCCCAACGCTTTTCCTTTGTCTGAAAGCAAAATTAGGATGGACACCAGGAAAAGAACTCATTTCTCACTGCCTGTAATACACAGTAGCTACTTGTAGTGCAACCATAGCAGGGAGGGATGGGAGAGAGAAAATAACTGTGGGTAGAAGAGCGCTTCTTTACATTAAATAAAACAATGATATTGTATAGATTTGCTGTATGAAAACTGTATTTCTCTTTTTTCTTTTAATATAAAACTATTGTCACTGGCACAAAATAGAACAAGTTTCTGATTATTTTACAACTGCACGGGAACTACCTGGCAGGGAGAGGCCTCGAGTCAGACAGCGGTCGCCCCTCGCTCCGACGCGGCCTGCCCTCGCCGCAGTTTTCCTTTGTAAAATGAAATGTATAGTACAAATATATGTGCAAATGCCCCTAAAACTTGAGCAAAAAACCGAAAAAAAATTAAAATAAAATAAAAATTCAAATTAAAAAAAGTTAAACGGTCTTCGTTTCATGCAAACGGCGCGTGAACAGTCTCTGGGCCGACACGCAAAATCCCACCTTGGGTTTGTACAGTTTTGCATTGCCAAGAGTCTGAAGGTGTTCTCCTTTTCCTTGACTCCAAAAAGCTCTCTTCCTAAAACCAACGCTCCTAGGGAACGGAGTTGGACCGCAGCACGGGCACCTGGTGGGGTTTCAGAGACAGCTTCTCCTCCAAGTCCATGTCTTGTACTAAGGCAGTGCCCCCCTTGGGCTGTTTGGTCGCAAATTCAGTGATGCTGAACACAAACTGCAGGCAGCCCAGCTTGATGTAACTGCCGTGGTGGAGCAGCGCTGTCCCCTCCCAGCCGGCCCCGCTGCCCCCTATTAAGCTGGAGCTGCTGGCTTTGCAGTTACAGGGTTTCCTATGCTGTCCTTGTGCCTGGGAACTCATCACGGCGGCTTCTTCATGCGGCTCCTCTTCTTGTTTTCTGCTTTTATGCCGCTCTGGAAAAGGAAAGTGACACGTGTGAAGTTTGGGTGGGCTGTGGCAGTGTCTTCATCAACAGGCCTACTGCTCAGGTGCCTCGGGTAAGGTCCTCCAGCAAGAAGGTGTTTCAGGCCTCTGTATGGAGTGGTTGATAAAGGGAAACGGGAATCTCCCCACAGCCCAGAGAGGTAAAGGCATTTACACATCTATTTTAGCAGCCAAAACAAGAGGGAGCTGATAAAGCGGAGAGCAGGAGTAAGCCATGCGGGGATGGGATGCCCATAGCACATCCCAGACTGCTTGCTCACAGCCCGGAAGGGGAGGATGTGTGGGGAAAGCCGCCGGTCCAGCTCTGAACCAGAGCTGGTGTCAGGCAGGGATCTCAGCGTGGTTGAACTCTGTCACTGAAGGCACGAGCAGGGTTTAGAGCAGAGCGCTGGGCACTGCCCAGGCTGCAGAGGAAGGTCTTGTGCAACCCAGGCTGAAAGCCAATGGAGAGCTTTCTCCTTCCCAGAGAAGCTGTGGCTGCCTCATCCCTGCAGTGTTCAAGGCCCGGTTGGACACAGGGGCTTGGAGCACCCTGCGCTAGTGGAAGGTGCCCGTGGCAGGGGTTGGGACTGGATGAGCTTTAAGGTCCCTTCCAACTCAAACCATTCCATGATTCTTGCAAGGGGTGCAGCAGCTGCTGCAGAACAAGGGCCATCACCAAGGAATCGATCTATACCTGCTCCCATCCCCTTCTAACAGCTCCCTGTGATGGTACGTGGGGCTGGGGCTGTCTCAACACTCACTTATCACACTCTGCACTTTGGCAACAATACTGCTGGGAGGAGTGGGAGTCATCTTCTCCGAGAAGTCACACGAATACAGAACGTTGTCCACGGTTGTCCCATGCTCACTGTAGTTCAACAGCTCGTAATGTTTCGTATTCTGAAAAGAAAAATAGGGAGGAAGCGGGAATAAAGACATCAAACCAGAAAGGCTTCTGCCCATGTACCCTTGTGGAGCACTGAAACACAACCCCTCTCTCCCTCCTGCTGCTGGTGGTTAAATAAGAGCAGTTACAATATCCTCCAGCTCCAGGGACCACCAACCGGACCCTTGCGAACGGCTCATGCTGACAGCACAGTTTTCCAGCAAGAGCTGGTTCTCCATAGGGAAACAAAGCCAGAGCAGCTTTGAAGAGACGCGAGTCTTCCTACCGCACTGGGACCAACAGATCTTTGGGAAGCAGGGATTCAAGCTGCCTCTCCCAAAGCGAGCGCACCATTTAGCAGGCACGCTAGATGCAAGCTTGGCCTGAGACCTGTGCCTAAGCAGGGAGGAGATGCACTTTGGAAAGCAGACACAAGATGGCAAGAGGGATGGCAGCGTGCTGCAGCAGCTGCAAGACAGAGGCAGTCTGAAACGCCAGGAGACATTACCCTGACACGCAGCATTGCACCAGCAGCCTCACGCTCAACTGAGCTTTGCAGAGGATCTTGACAGAGCGGAGGAGGTTTCAGGCTGGCTCACAGGAATCCTATGAGGGCTGAAGACCTTGTCCCCCAGGGGCTACACAGCAGTAACAAAAGCCCCCCCACCCCGTGCGCAGGGGAGTAAGGTTTCAAGTAACCTGTTAAGCTGCAGAGACCAAGGGCAAGCATGAGCTGCCAATGGGCAGAAGCAGAAACAGCAAACAGAGCTAAGGAAGGGAAATTCTCCTTCTAGAGCAACCACAGCTATAGGAGGCCTGCTGCAGCAGGGAAGAAGTTCAGTGCCTAGAGCCTGATTTAGGATTGACCACTGTGAGGAGATGCTTCAACACAGATTTAAGGTCTGGAACCCATTACCGAGCGTGTTCTGTAACTTGTAGTGCACTGGAGGAATGGCTAAAGCTGGCTGTGGGTTAATCCTGGATGCTGCTCAGCAACTGTTTGACTAATGGTGATATAAAAGACTCTATCTTGCTTCAAAGACTCTTTCCATGCTAAGAGACATCTCCAGCAGCGCTTTTATTGGCAGCCCCACCGGCCTGTTTACTTCAAGAACAAACTCATCTCAGGCCTGCAGTTAAGGAGCAACTGTAGACCTCTGCTTATGCTGAGAGCTTAACTGAAATCCAGTTAAATAACTAATTCAGAGCCCTGCAGACGGCACGATGGCTCAGCAGCACTGCCACACCTGGGAGCAGAGCTGGGAGCAGCTCCCTGCCTTGTTCCAGCGGAGGTTTGACGTCGACACGCAGCTGGATCAAAAAGCATCAGACCGCTGCCATGACTTTTTCTTTCCCTGGACACCAAGCAGGGACAGTGCTTACTCGTGGTCAGGCTTTGTCCACAAGCAGTTAGCCCCGAGGGATCACGCTGGCACAGCTCTGGGCTTCAGAAAAGGGGTGGACAGAAAACGCTGACGCAGCCTTCGCTGGAGTGAAACCATTCACAGCCCTGGCTCCTTACTTTGTAGTCCACAAAGGAGCCCCACACAAAGGCAACCTGCTGCCTGCACCTCCAGCTCTCCCACTGCCAAATAATAAACCCCCTAAAGCAACCACCGCTCAAGCACTCACCTCATCATAGAATATGCAGGCATGCTTGCCAGACACATAGTTACAGTGACCATAGCTTGTAAGGCACACATCCATATCAGCTCCTGTCAATGGGAAGGACAAAACAGGCTCAGTTCATTCCAGAGGCAGAGAACAACAGACAGAATTAAACTTCAATTAGCAAAACAACAGGGGAGCAACTGCCTTTGTCTGAGCTCTGGGGACTGCATGAATAATGCCCTGATAAGCCACAGAACAAAGTTTCAGTGGGGGAAGGGAAGGCAAGCAGCTCCAGGGAGGCTGAAGGGCATTTCAGCTCTGGGGTCTATCCAGAGCACTACAAGAATCCAAGCAAACACATGAAACCTGCAAGCAAACCATAAGCTCTTCTCTCCATCAGTCAGGCATCACAGCTCCAGGGGAGCCACCCTCTGACACCAGCCAGGTTACAAAGGTGCAGCCCCACAAACATTCAAGCGGATGGGGAATATGTCCGTGTTTCCTGGTAACGAAGAATCCCAGCACCAGCACACCAGTGTCCAGAACGGGTCCGGCTCCTTCCGCACCCACTTGGCAAACACTTAGGGAGAGGTCAGGGAGAACCACCCTGATTCTGCAAGGTCAGGCCAGGGAAAAGCTACTCACCTGTCCCAATGTAGAGGGTTCGATAGCACATGTTGACTGCACCCCCCAAGCCCATGAGGGGGTAGAACACTGCCCGGGCTTGCACTTCCTTTCTTTGCGCTGCAAGATAAGAAGAAATCACCTGAAGAACGTTATCAGCCACAAAGGATGCTTGAGCCCCGTCCCCAGTGCTAGACCCTCCAACAGGCACAGACCCTAAAGAGAATGCAGTCGGCTTTGCCCTGAGCTCCAGTTCCCACCCCTCGAGGAATGCTTGTGCATTAGACATCTTTCTGCCAGTCACCAGAGAAAACTGCTCTCTCCCATCACCCACACAAGCCATGCAACAGGGGAATGTTAACACCGAGTGTGCACAATGGAGCCAGAGTGAGGAAAGCACCAGCTTCCTACCACCAGTTTCTTTCTCAATCTCTTCCACTTTGGATAATCAAAGAGCTGAGCCTTAAGAGTCACTTTGGCATCAAAAACCCCACAGAGCTTAGGCCTCTCCTGACACCACATCTGTGTGGCAGTTTTACACCAAGAGCGTGAAATCAAGAACAGAACACGAGGGTTATGAGAGATTGTTTCCAGAGCCACCTACAACAAGGGCATTGGCCACACTGAGTGGCACCAGTGGACAGGCAGCACCCAATGAAGGTGCAGTGCGCAGATCCCCACCTCGGCCCTGCACAAGTCCTTTGAGCTGTTTGGCTCTGCTGGGGCTCACTAAAGGCCTTGTATCAAGTATCTCATCAGCAATTCTAAGCGTTCCTGCCCCAAAAGGGTGATGGGTTAAGACTGCTGAAGAATTTCCAGACCTCATCTGTTAGGAGCAGCACAGGAACACAGCCCATAGCACAGCTGCTGCCCTACAACAGCGTTCAAAAGAAGACTGACAAAGCATTTAGAGAATGCTGTGATGCTACAGCAGCAGAGCAGGCAAGCATGGAGTTTCAGAGGTTACTGACTGGTAGCAGACTTCCAAAGATCATATCTTGGATATCTACCCCCAGGCCTAGCGCAGAGGGAGCAGGCAAGAGGTTCCACAACAAGGCTGTCCAGTTAGTGCCTGAAAACAGATTAAACTGACTGGGAACAGAAGCCAGTTCACCCTGCAGCTCTAGGTGTTAGCATGCTGATACCAGTGCCCATAAACAAAGCCACTGCAGAACTCGGGAATCTCCAATGGAAGAGCAAGTTGTTTTCCACTATTCCCATTAGCTGCATTTAGTGTTTCAAGCTTGACAGCGATATTATCCTGCACAGCAAAGACAACACATATATTCTGTGCCTCGGATCCTCCTGTTTGTGTTTGTCTCACAAGTAACTTCTCCCGAAAGAGGTAGCAAGAATTCACATGTTTCTCTTGCCCGTATCACAGGCGAGGACAAAAGAGCAAGCAGCTGAACCTGCCCATTGCTAATTGCAGGATGAAGGACACACAGCTTCACTAAAGATTTCCAGCAGAAACTTAGGAGTTACTGAAGGTATTTCCATTGCCATAGTCAGTAAATAATTAAGCAGAGGGACCTGTAGGAGTTTCTGGCCAGTGGATATCCAGAGTGGGGGGGATGAGAGGAAAGAAACATGAAGGGCAGCATCAGACAGATACCAGAAGATGAGAGAAGATCTCCTTCAATGGATAAGCAAGGGAATGCCAAAAAGCTATGGCTCAACATCAACCAACTATTCTAGGGCTGCTCTTACCTTCAATGTGGTTTCCCACAGGAGATTGCTGATGGGAACTGACACTGCTTGCTAGAGACTGAGCTTTGGAAGGAAAAAGCTGATGTATTCTCTGCAAGGCCAGAAACTTGATCAGCTGCTCATCCAGCATATTTATCTCAATCTCTGTTAATAAACAAAAAGCAATTAGTAAGTTATTCATGGAAAGGGTGCAATCTGAATTGCAGTGGATTTAACTGTCCCACTTTCAAACGTGCCATTTGCTTCAACAGCAAAGACATGACAAATTGTGCACTATCAAGAATCTTACATAGAGCTGATCTATCACTTCTTATCACCTCCTGTGAGCAGTGTGCAAGGAGAGCGCTAACCATGGCCAGAGAGCTACACCTGAGGCTGCAAGCAGAAGTTTAGGGGAACACAGGCTGACAAAGGTGAAAACCTGCTGGTCTGGCTCAGGACCAACAGAGCTGCAGAGGTGGACATCGTGCCCCTTGAGGCAGCAGGTTGGCTCCTGCTTGTGAAGCTCCATTATCTAGTTAGAAAGTGTAACCTTATGTTACAGAGGAAAGGTGTAGCCACCTTTGAAGCTGCTACAGGCTCATTCTTGAGCCAGGGGTTTTGATAACAGGGTCAGCTAAACCAAACAGGGCAATTCAGACAACATTACTGAGCTTTAAAACAGATCTGTGGCTGATAGCTTTGAAGTACTGACATCTGAAAAGCCCTACGGAGGTCTGCTTTCTAGCAGCAAGCAGGCTGGCTAACCTCTCCTTTCCAAGAGCTTTCTCCATACCAACAACAGGTAAATGGCAAGCAGAAGCAGCAGAGCTTTAACAGCCCTTCCTAGTGGCAGAGAGGTAGCTGGGGCAGGATGAGGAGTTGGGTTCACCCAAGAAAAGAGGCTCAACACTGGCAATGCCAGGCTGTTCTTCAGATGTAGAAGTTGTCTCTGGCAGCAGCCTCCCTACGCCACTGACGATTGCTGTTCACCAACCTCCCCCTCCTGGAGTCACTCCATTAAGGTTTAGCATTTCTTGCCAAGTGCAACAAAAGGAAAATACAGAACAGCCCAGTCTGGAAGACTGACAGAAACAGAAATAAATCAGAGCATTAACTGACCCATTAGAGCATCACCGCTCAGGTGAGCGCTCGACTGTAAGACCTATTGTTACTGGACTCTACATCCGCCAGGAGCAGCTCTGGATTGCACAGAGCACCACAACACGGCAGGGCTGCAGGTCTGTGCATGTGAATTCCACCTGGAAAGCTGCCCGTGCAATAGCTTTGTGATCATTCCCCAGAAAAGCTCCAGGCAGAAACAATTCATTGGCCTCGCTGCCTTGGCAACACTACAAGTAGGGAAGCATGTGACATATTAAAGGTAATGTATACCCAGCTCCACCCTCACCTGACTGCAACCCTTCTTTATCTCTGGATCCTTTTCCTTAAGGAGAGACAGAATGCTGTAGGGAAGCAAACGAACAGATACTGATAACAAACTGAATACTCACCGCCGTCCATAAATGCTTTCAGGGAACTGGTGAGGTCCAACATAGCTGCAGAGTTTGAAGTGAGTGATGAGGGTAGAGTTAAAGCGCTTCCTATGGATAAGGTGCTGGGACTGACCTTACCATCTACAGAGAAAGATGGTGTAGAGAAAGATATGTCACTGTGACGTGCATGAGACATGCACCCAGCCCTCAGGCTGCACTTCCCTTCCAAGCTGCTCAGAATGACTAATTTTGCTCATAGTCATGCTCTGAAAATGGCCTGAATTAGAGGCCATTAGCTTTGCTCTGCTCACAGGACTCATGTGTGCTGCCAGCACAGAGCCAACTGCCAGCTCCTGCCTCTCACATCCTGCTGTCAGAGGAATTCCGGACCTATACATTTAAGCTCCTACCCCCTGTTAGAAGCAACAGCAGTGACCGATTGTAAATGATGCTCTACAGAGACTGGGAAGATGAGCACCAAACCCCCCGGAGCTGGAAAAGCTAACTAAACCCAGGGACATTTGCCAAGGAGCTTGTCTAGGTCTGAACATGCCTAAAAGTACAAATAGCCCCACTTTTACTCCTGCAGAATTATCCAGGGCTGTACTTCACTGCCCACTAACAATGCGACAGTTAAAAGCAGACTTTACTATATGCAAAATAAACCCCTCCTGCTTGGGCACTGACCATGCAGCTGAAAGAGACAACGGCAAGTGCCAGGAAACAAAATCCCTCTAATGCCTTGTTGATACCAGCTCTTCTTGAATTGGTTTGCTCAGAGCTACTATCAGCCTGAAATTTATGGCAACGACAACAAAAAAAGGTCATGAATGATTCCTATTTTTGTACTCAGCAACAAAATGTGCACAGTCTAATTGAAGATTTGTTGTAAGTCTATATCTGTACATCATGTTAGATGGGGAAATCTAAATATTTACACCTCTCCCGAGAGACACTGCACCAAAAGAATGCTTTAATCTGCATTTTGTAGACTGCAGCAAAGGTAATTAATTAACATCTTAAGTAACTGCAAAATCATGTAGGGTTTGCAGCGCTCCTCAAACCACAAAGCAAGAAGTTTCCTATAGTGTGGGCTCATTCCCGCTCCCAAAGCTTCTCCCGGTCCTGCGTTTCTAAGCAGGGCATGGTCAAACCAGCAGCCTCGGAGTAACCAGGTTTGTTCAGCAATAAGCGAGGAGGCCAAGGACTCTGGGACCTGCTTCCAGACACGAGGTGAAGCTCTGAAGTTACTCATTAAGGAACTGTAAGGATAAAAGGCTGTTGCCTCTGTTGCTTGCTCAGAGCTAAGCGCTGCATGCAAGCCTGCCGCTGAGCAGCTGGGAACTGCAAGAGACATAACAGAGCTCTATCAAAGCCAAATCTGAGCAATGGGCAGCTATTCTGACAGCTATCAACATCTCGGACTTGATGTTTTTATACTGAAGAATGGGTATAGACACTACAACAGCAAGGTTTTCGGGTACAACCTGGGACAGAGATGGTATATCCAAATCCATAACTTCCCTGCATTAACAGACTAGCAGATACTAAGCAGACTACAGCTTCTGAAGTCCATCCTTCTGTAACACCGAGGCTGCGCAGCTAAAGACTTCAAACACATCTGTGCTAGGGGACAGAACCATTGCCAGAGCATTTACTGTGTACACAAATCCCAGGATCAGGCTTATCCTGCGAGAACTGCCTTGCAACTAGTGCTTTAAAGCAGCTTTAGACACAGCAGCCAACTGATTTAAAACTACTGCTTTCCAGAACTCAACTCATCTACTGTCCTGCTCCTCGGGTATACGCAGGCAGCAAATTCACACCCCGTGGCTCCCATGGAGGGCGCCAAGACAGAGGAGACAAACTTCTCCCAGCTCTCCACAGAAAGCACAATTCCCAGTTAAACATGGGAATACCGCTACAGCCTTGAGGCTCAGAGTACCATCGAGCCTCAACACTTCGTCAGCCCCAGGGGGGCCGAGATGAGCTCTTCAGCACGTACCTGAAGGTGGTGCTGGTGAACAGAATCTGTTTGTGGCCCCAACAGCAGAGATCCCATCTCCTGCAGCCTGCGGCGGGGTGAGAGCCCTCGTAGCAGTCAGAGGGGAGCCCATAGATCGCAGGTCTGCCGTCAGCGACGGTCCTATCTGTGCCTGCACATTCTTCCTTTGCAAAGTGCTGGTGGTCTCCAGGCTGGCACAGGAGCTTGATATGGACGTAGGCATACTTGTGACCGGCACAGAACCCCTTTGTGCACAAGAAACAGGTCCTGCTACGTTCTCCGTTTTGACAATGGTTCCAATGGTGTGATTCACAAGTCCACAACTCGCTGGGGGCGTGAGGGGCCGAGGCCACGTTTGCCGATGGGACAAAACAGGGATTGTGTTACCAGACCCAACCAGCCTCTGGGAGTCAGTCAACTGTGCTGAAGATTCGGACGCAACGCCATAGAAATGAGGACCATTGACTTTAATGTCAGAGGCTGTCGGCCCATTGGAAGTCCCACAAGAAGACACCTTCTTGGATTTATCTATACAAGAGCTGCAGTTGACATCTTCCTGTGACAAAGTCTGCTGGGATTGCGAGGAGCTCAAGGAATTCTGGGTGGTAATCCCTGAGGTGCAGGATGACATGGAATAGAGGGAAGGTGTGGGTGCCTTGTCAGCTGCCTGGTAAGGGTTGGCGAGTGAGCCATCTGCCACAATAACAGGCTTAATATCGGCCTTCTCTGTTTGTTCAGAGTCCCAAAGAGAAGTCATCTGCTTAGCAGATAAATGTTTCAATATGCTGCACTGGAGCGCAACAACACTACAGAGCCACTGGGAGGAAGGAAAAAAGCACAGGTTAGCTCCACAGGCAGACAGTGCTCCAAACCTCAACAGTTACTCTATGGTTCACCCAGCTCAAAGAGACTCGGCTGCCTCACTGTGCTGCTGAGCGTTTGGATGCGGCCTGGAACTACAGCATCCGCTTTGATGCTCGTCTAGAATCAGGAGAAAGTTTCGTCCAGAGGCATAAAAGCACAATCAAAGTTACACAGTGCTTATCTCCAGGCCAGGGACAGTACAGAGAGGAGCAGAGATGGAAGGAGGGAGAAGGCAGCAGACGTGCTTCCTCACCCCCAAACTCCTCCTTCCCCTCTTCACTTGTGTTGCAACTCTTCAGCTAGTCACAAACACATCTTCCACCGATCCGGGCTTCCATCCAAACACAATCCTCCAGCTTTCTCTGCAGCATGCTGGAAAGATAAACTGATCTACCTGATGTTACAGGGAGTCACCCACCGAAGCTGGGGTGGAGAACACCTTTCCTTTTCACAAGGTAGAGGAACACCAAAACATTTATTCCCAGATTTAAGCTGCATGGTGAATATACACCTGCCACATAGCAGAACCCTGCCTGAGCTAACGGGAAGGACATGGGGACACCACTGACTGCAAAGCAACATGCCTTCCCATTGCAGAATCTGGCAGGAAGTCTCATACAAGGCTTAAACACTCATTTGAGCTTAGTTTAAAAGCCCAATTCTCTCAGCAATAAAGAGCAGGCCAGAAATGGGAGGTTAACATACAAATAAACGTGTCAGAGAGCAGCCTAACATAATCAAAGTGGAAAGTATTTCCCCCTCAGCTAGGAAATAAAGACGACACCAAGACAGAAAGCCCTCGACTCCACTCTTAAAGCCAGAAGAATATTTCACCACTTCCCTGAAGTGTCAAGCGAGGAGTTTTACATTTCACCTGGAAAGGCAAAATGAAGTTTTAATGGGCAAGGGTGTCAGAGACAAGACAAACTATCACCTTCAGACATGATTTTGAGACTGGTTTCCTAGACAACTGCTCTGATCATGACTGAAATGGAAGAGAATCTTTGTACCAAAGCAACTACAGACACAGAGTCCAAACATTTGACTTCATTTACCTCCTGTTGTTCTGTCTGGCTGGCTAAGTGCTCAGTGTTCAAAAGGTGCTTCTGCAAGGGTTCCTCAGGGATCCCGTTACAGATCAGCTCGCCATCTCTAATTGCTGCAGGTGCAAGTAACGGGGGTGGAAGCCGGTATTGGGACTTTATAGCATCAGGAACCTACATTGTGGAGAAAGAAGATCACACATGAGAACAGTTGCTCAAGAATGACTAGTTAAACAAAGTGCCTAAGCACCACTCTGCCTCGTCTTCACTGCTTCCTGACCCAAAGGAACCCTGCACACAATACATGAGCTGTTTCAAGGACTGAGTACTTTAAATTGATGCAGCCATGCTGAAATTAATAGCTTTTATTCCCTTAGGTCAGGCATGACAACATGGTGGCTACGGCAGAAGAGAAGCCATGCAAAAAAAAAGGCCACAGAGGAAGGGAAACCTGGATGGCATTTTTCAGGTGCTCTGGCAACAAATACTCTTTGAGGTTTAAACACAGCAGCCCCAATTCTGACTGCAGGGTCACCGTCAGGAGGCTGTGTGCTGCACTTTTTATGCTTGTGCTAGATTTACAGGCTCAGTTGTAACAGCTGAGCCTTACGGCTGGCAGAAACACGAGGTTCTTCAATTCCACACCTAGTGAAAAGCAACTGCTGACTCCCAGACCTCTCACCAAGGCCTCCATTCACACCCCACCCTCTTCCTCCTGCCCTGAAGGCTCTCCCTGCAGGGCGTGCCGGCTTCCCTTCCAAACTGGAATACACACACAGGGATTTTCACTGACACCCACTTGTTTACACCTACCTTCAAACCTTTCCTCTTTCCCGACTGAAGAACTCTGCGATTCGGAGGATGTTTCTTATGGATTCGGTTTAAGAAATCCACTTTGACAACGTGCTGAGATATGGTGTCCTGGAACCGGTCAAATACTCGGCACCGATTACTCAGGGTCAAGTTCTTCTGGTTCAGCTGGGTGATCAGATAACGCCACAGGAGTTAGGGATCTGCAGGTCACTCTAATGTACCCTAAGACTTTCATAACGCCTCGTAGCACTGGCATCAGCTCAGCTTTAGACTATTTGTTTCCTGCAGCACTAACCATTTCTGTTAAAGGGCACACTGCTGGAGATGAATACAAAAGCATCTAGAGGCCTACTAAGCAGCATCAATGCTCTCAGAAGCAGTCTGTCCGGACACAAGCCCTTTGTTTCAGCCCCCTGTTTCCTGAGTATTTAAGTCTCAAGCACACTGCTTTTCCACAAATGAGAACTCCTATTTGGAATGAAAGCTTTTTGGGTTAAGCATGCAAAGAATTACTTCCCCTATTTGTAGCACTGTGCTGCTTTGTATCACAGTTCTGGAAAGCCCATCTAGATCTTAAGGAGTCCAGTCTGAAAACTAGACAAGCTGTCAGTGAGCTGCAGTCTGAGCTGTCAGCATCAGTTACAGGAAGGAGCTTCCCCATCTTTGTATTTTATTGCAGATAGCAGCATCATATTCCTTTGGAGAGCGCGTTGCTTGCAGCAGGAGCTTTACAAGCGTTACAGGGAGCAATAAGAGCTCAGAAGCTGTTTTACATTTGCTGCATTTCGTCCTTTAAACGGACCTGCCAGGTTCCACTCCAGCATCCAGTTACCATACTGCAATCATAGTCCTTGCTTACCACCACATGTTCTATGTGATTCGGGCACATCCATCTACCCAGAGGCATGGCAGTAAGCGGTGGCTCCAGACAATCCATGTGGAACAGGAGTGGGCAATAATCACACTGAATGAGAGGTGCCACTCTGCAACTCCTGCAAAGAGAAAACCGTACCTTATTTCCCATACAGAATATAAACTGAACACAGGCAAGCTTGCCTAACCACTTGAGCTTATCTTTCCCCACCAATTCCCCTACACTATGTTACTTGCAACTAAAATGAGGCTTCTGATTTGTAACTTGATCGTTGTGGACCTTCTGCAAGACCCACTGAAGGCAAAAAAAGGACTTGCCCATGCACATGAGGGTTTCTTGCTGCAGAAGAGGTCCCGTGGCAGGAAGAGATGCTGGTGCTGGAAAGCTGCAAGTACCTCTCAGGTTCACATCAGCAACTTTTCAAGTTGACCTTGTCTGTTAGTTCTGAGTGGCTTCGTTTAGAGCAAAATTCAGAGATCAAAAGGAAACCTCAGGTTTAGGTTAATGCATTTTCTTTCTCAGGTGAACCATGTGTGAAGTTGGGACATTTACTCCAACAAGATGCTCCCAGAACAGGCCGCGAACTCCAAAAAGCTACATCTGATTCCCCAGGCTTTAAAGCCTTCACTCTACGACAAAGCCACCAGCTGCTCCCCACAAAAGCCCACCTGAGTCTCCAGCCCACTTCCAGAAGCACACTGACTGGGGTCCTGAAATGGAGCTTTTTGTTTTCACTCTCATTTTGCACTGGGAGACACCTGGGTGCCTTTTTTTCTGCAGTTATAAAATCCAGCAGTGTTTTGTACTGGGTTTCAGATGTACTTTTTCAGTACAATATTCCTGTTTGCCTTGGGCTTGTATCTCTCTCAGCAGATTCCTATTTCCTAAAGGTCACCTCCTCATATACGAACCATAAACAAACACCTCTGTATTCTACACCATCACCACTTCAGAAAGTAGAAAAATACCCAAGACAAGCTCACACTCTTCAGGCGATGTTTTAAAGCCTTTTACAGCCACACAAGGCTGCAGGAGCCACAGCTACCCTTGCCATGGTTAAACATCTGTTAGTTAGCAAAGATGACTATTCCTCCATTTGTTTAGAGGATTGTAAGCAAGTAATGAAGGAGAATGAGAAAGGGAACAGGTCATCTGCAGTTTTCCATCAAGAACTTTGCTCCTGTGAAGGGTGTAGCTACATCGAAGAGCTTCCCTGGAAGAGTCGAGTACCTGTTGCATGTGAAGCAGACTTTCACCGGCAAGGGAACCAAACCATTGTGGTCTAACTCATGTTGTGCTTTCTTGACATTCTTTCCTGTGGTTTCTTCCTTTCTCCTCCTCTTACTAGTACCTGAAAGGAAAATTTGACAGGCCTTGGGTTACCCACATAGCGATCTGCTTTCTGATAGATGCACATAATCACCTTGGGCAGAAACAAACAGAAAAGGCAAAGAGAGCTGCTTAAGGAACCCTTATCAACCACTAAATCTAGCCTTAAGTGACAGAGGCTGTCTTTAAAGGCAGGTGGATTTTATACTTAATCATTTCAGTGACATCCCATACATCAAGTCATTACTTTGTTACTACATTATCATATCCTAAATCAAAATTGAGTATTTTGACAGCTGGCATTTATTTCTTCAGACTGATGATCTAGACCAAGGTGACAACAGCAAGCATCTACCACAAGCACTGATGGAGTGTAGCATGCAGCAGAAGTGTCCCCACAGCTCACATCCGAAAGGCCACCTACTGATGGAGAGCTGGAGGACGACCAAGGGTACTTCTGTACCAGCAAGCACCACTGGAGCCACAACTGCTGAGGAGTAAGGAGTGGAAAGAGGCAAGATGGCAGCAGGATGCAGCTGTAGACACCTTCACTACCACTGGACAAGCCGTCACTCACCTGGAAGTGCTGTGGTGCAGGTCAGTTCATTCGGCAACTGGAACTGCGTTGGGTTCCTTTCCATGGCAGCAGCAATAAGAAGCTCAAAGGGTCGCTTCAGCTGGGGCTGCCCACAGTCCATTTCTGCAATGGCAGAGTCATCATCCACGTCAATTATGTCCTCATCGACATCATTCTGCTCTGAGTTGGGGGTCTCGGTGCTGGCATTGGATGTGGGAGTGCCAGGCCGGCTTGCTCTCCTTTCCAAGATCCTGGCGTGTGCATTAGCCCTGATGCTGCTGCTAGACCTGTCCAACAGGTCTGCGTCACTGGTGGGGGAGGTGGTCCTTTTCCCAGATTTGTCCACCAATCCATTTACCTGCCCCAGCTCTTTCTTCTGCTCTCGCTTCTGCACGACATGAATAGGCAGGCTTATCATGGAGGCCACAAACAAAGCACATCAACCTTGACAAATATGCAATCGAAGACAAACACCATCTGAAAAGGCTTAAGCCACTTCCTACAACTTCCCCTGTGAAGCCTTAACTCAGCAAACCCCATTTGACTGCAGCTAACAGACAGATGACAGAACAGCTGAAGGGAACCAAGCATGGGGAAGGAAATAAGCATGTCTCTCTCCTTTCAGGACAGCCATATTTGATCAGGACAACGTTTCACACCATCTAGCCCTGAATACCTGACAAATCAGACAACTCTGTTTACTTTGCTAACCAACACTGAGAAACTCCACAGAGGACTGTTCATTGTCAATGCGCTCTATTAACCCTGCCAGCGCATCCAAACCCATGACAGAACAAGAAGATCAGCTTGAGAATACACGCAGAAGATACAAACAACACTCTGCTATCTCTTGACGACAGGAATCCTGAATGAGGTGTGCAGGGAGAACTGCAGCAGAGGAAAACAATACATTGGGATCACTGCAAGGTCCATTTTGCAGCAGGAGGGGATAACGTATGGCCTAGCATGGACAACTGTGCACTGCTCCAGCATCACCAATGTGGATGAACCAATCTATCTGATCACTAAAATGGTCTGCAAAAGGAGCAAAGTGTGTCAGTAGGCAATTTTTAAAACAGAGAAGTTGGGGACTGGTTTTCCTTCCCCCCTTCCCCCTTTTTACTTATTTTATTATCATATTATCATATTTATTATCATATTTCAATTTGCAACCTTCATCTTAACTGTTAGCAGATGGCTGAACAGCACCCTGGAAACAACAAGGCAATCCATTCAGGAACAAAAGGCTGAATATGCAGTTTTCTTCCAATCTGTTTTGGGTGTCACTTCAAGGGAACAGTTGCTATAGTTTGGTGCAGTTTCTAAACCCTCTGCTACGCTGTCTTACGTAGGCACAGCAACAAGATGTTTACATTGTGCAAGATGGCTTCCTGGAGAAAGAGCATCAAGGAAAAAAGACAAGCCACAGCCTTGCTCAATCACCTCCTTCCCCTCCTGCTCAACAGCCCAGGAAATCATAACTCACTGTGATTTCACCCTCTGCTGATGTGCAACTGCTGCGAAGTCACACTTCAAGGCAAACCCCTACACGTTAACCAGAATCACAGCCCTGGTGCCAAAGCTGCATTAACGTGACTCCTGTTTCACCTGCAGACAGCTCACCTCCCCAGCCACGGGAGCCATTCCCATTTCCTCTGTGCCTCAGCTCTCCCTCCTTTCCAGAAGTGCGTGGGGAAGGAAAACAATTTAAAAGGCACAGCCTGACAAGAACGTATCAGGCACTTCAGTTCTGGTTCCTAGTCTGAGGTTAGAAATACCAGCAGGGTCTCATCAAGACCCTTTAGTTTTCCTTAAGCCTCTTCCTAACAAAGCCTTTTGCACCTGCAAGCACAAAGAGTAACTCTGGTGGTACATACGTACATATTATGAGGAGAGGAAGCTGTAAAACACTGGATTCACATTTCGAATAGACAGTGTTAAGGGCAGGGATCACAGCTGGTAGGAGAGGCTTTACCTTGCGGCGTACAGTGCAGCGGTGACACATCCATTCCCCCGGAGGCAGCATTTCCTCACTGAGCGGAGGGTTGCTACAAGAGAAGCACAAAGCAATGCTTTATTGTTATTTCCGAAGGCCTCTCCTCATGGGCACCAGCCTGAGTCAGGGTAGTTTGCAGGTTCTGCTCCCGACAGATGCTCCAGGGTTTTGTCCCCCCATATATCCACTTAGGAGGATACCCCTAAGAAGCCTTCCATGACACCCATCTCATCTCCACAGTTTCAGAAGACAGCCTTAGAACTGAATAGCAAAGATAAAAAGATTCACTTGTGTGCAACACATACACCTCCATCCTGACATCAATGCCTCCTGAAAGAACTTGATTACTCCACGTAAGACTACACAGATCCCCATGCAACAAGCATAGTCATGTATCCAGGCATTTGCCTCCCCTGGATGCGCAGTGAGTCCGACTGAACAAGCTGCCATGAAGTCTACCCACTACTTCCCATGTACTCCATCCATGGGCACGCTTATTTAATGGTGGAAACCACTTTCTATCTTAAGACAACCCAAATACTCTTAAAGGCGTCACCATATACAGCCTGCCTTGGCTATGAAGCACAAGATACATCCTACTCATATGGATCTGTACTTACTATAAAAGCTGTATCACAGCGACATGACATTCTCATTTGGATGCTAGAAATAAACCAAAGCAACTTACATGGAGTAAAGAGGATTATTTCGAGAAACACTTTTCCTCAGTTAGAAGCAGAGCAGCATATGTTAGAGGATACTTCCCTTACAGATCCTACTACGAGCCCAAGAACTTTCCAACACCTCTTTATCATTAAGATTTGTTATTTCAGCAAAGTGCTGACTGTTGCAGAAGAAGTGTACATGCTGTCACAAAAACAGGCAGTTACCATGCAGCGGGGCTTAAGATAATACTTCGAAAAGTTCTGCCTACTGATGCAGAATGATGACGGCTGCATAGCAAGAGGGCTCCCTTGTGCTCAACACTCAACAGAGAGATGCACTATCGCAGGACCTAGAAGCTCCATTTCCCACTGACTGGGACATCATAGAACCATGGAATAGTCTGGGTTGAAAGGGACCTTAAAGCTCATCCAGCTCCAAGCCCCTGCCATGGGCAGGGACACCTTCCACTAGAGCAGCTTGCTCCAAGCCCCTGTGTCCAACCTGGCCTTGAACACTGCCAGGGATGGGGCAGCCACAGCTTCTCTGGGCACCCTGTGCCAGCACCTCAGCACCCTCACAGGGAAGAGCTTCTGCCTAAGAGCTCATCTCAGTCTCCCCTCTGGCAGGTTGAAGCCATTCCGCTTGTCCTGTCCCTACAGGCCCTTGTCCAAGCCCCTCTCTGGGTTTCTTGTAACCCCTTTAGTCACTGGAAGCTGCTCTAAGGCCTCCCCCCAGAGCCTTCTCCTCTCAGGCTGAACAACCCCATCCCTCTTAAGAGCTTACAAGACCAGCCCAAGAAACCACACGAGCGTGGGGAGCCAGACTGTGGTTCACTTCAGGAGTCTCTACACTGTTTATTTCACCTACAGACAGTTATCAAGCCAAACCCAAGTTAAGCTTTCAGAAGCCTCCAGCACCGCCAAGCCAGCCACGATAAGACACGTATCTGTTGGCCGGTAAGAGCCGTGCTCTGCAGCAAAGGGAGAGGCTGCCTTCCTCGAGAACCCTGCTCCTAGCACAGGGAAATGGCTCAGGATCCCAGCCCAGGCTCCCAAGCGTGAGCTGTAAAAACAAACACGCTTCCTTTGTTTAAACAGAGCCCCGGCGAGCCTTGCCCCGAGCGCACCAGCAGCAAACCTCCGCAGGTACCGCAGCCACCCAGGGTCACACTCGGTCCTGCCTGGAAGGACGCAGCAAGCACCAAAGTGGCAAGAACCTCAGCATTCCTGGTGTCGGGCTCCAGGGAATTCAGTAGAGCCAACACATCTGGCAGCCATTTTGAGCAGGAGAGCTTTCGGAGGCCTCCGTGTTGCAGGCGCTCCAGAAGCGCAGTGCTCCGCGTATGTGCGCAAACATACCTGCAGCTTATGTTTCTCATTTCCTGGAGGCCTTGGATGAACAAGAGCTCAGGCTCTAGATGAGAGCACCAAAACCTCGACTACCGGCTGCGGTACATGAAGCCTCAAGAGTTTGGCTAAAGCGGTGAGCCCCGAACTGATAGAAGCAGGGAGAGGGGGTGGAAGGAGGAGAGCAGCAAATGACCCCCGTGTGCTTGCTGCTGTGCAAATCCATTCCGAGCTCTAAGGTGGATCTTCAACAACTCCTGCTAGAAACGAAGCTCGTGGATCCGCAGCGAGCCGGGATTCATCAGGCTCACTCCCCCCTCCCAACACCTCAGGGGGAAAACAACCCACAGAATTTGATTTGTTCGTAGGGAATTCATCCCTCTGAAGGTACCGACGAGCGTGCCTGAACCGCTGGAAACACGTCTTCCCCATTCCAAGCCGCGTGCCAGGGATCCGTGCGCTGCCAGATGCCTCCTGGTTATTTGTTTTAACTGTTACCTCAATCTTATGCCTCCTACAATGGAACAATTAATGCCACGGTGAATCCTGAGAGGTGCCGAGGAGAGTCAGAACGCTTTTCTTCCTCAGTGTGGATGTTATTGTCCCATTTGTTATGCTGAACTATCTGCTCAAAAACCACGAGGTCCAACATGCAGAGTACTCTTACATGACAGCTTGGATAAGTGTTTTAATGAATGCTGCTATGCAAAGGCTTGTGGAAGGAGGGGGAAAGATTACACCAACAGCGAGGTTTCAGCTCTCAGAGTAGCCTCCCGAGTTTTTCTGCTTGCTGTCAGGGCCTAACTGCTATAGCAAGTGTGTTAAAAGAGTGACTCTGCTTCTCCTGCTTAATGAACTGTTCATCAAGGCAGCCTGCTGCACTAACAAAGACTGATGAACGCTGCTCCCGCACCACTGGCCCCTCGGCGAGCACAGAGCGTTTCCTGGGTCTTAGGGAAAAGGCAGGGAAGCGCTAAGGAACGCTGCTTTAATTGAGTGGCTATGACCACATCTGTCAACCTTTTACTGTAAGCATAAGAGAAACTGATTCTCAAATCTGAACAAGATACCTGATCTTCATAACCACAGTAAGAATTAACACTTTGGCAGGAGCACCACAGCCCTTTCCTCCTTATCTTTCCTAGGTTCATTAGCACGCGGATCTCCAGTCCTTACTGTTGGCTGCCAACAGGACCTGCAACTGTACAGCACCAACTTTATCTGCACTTACAACACATCTCCTCCCAACCACACGCCAACCAGTTGTACTGCTCTGTTCCACTGAACCTCTGTTTCAGAGTTTCCCCTTTTGTCATCGCAGGAGAGAGCAGTGATCAGCACTGTTTTACCTGGAAGGTTTGGTGCGCCCCAACTCAAACGTGCTTCTGAACTGAAGACAAAGACAAGCTCTGAAAAACCGGGGCTGGCTTTTGAAGTTAGTACCTATACAAACCCCTGGGATACCAACTCATACAGAGCCTCTGAAAACCAAAGGAGATATTTAGCACTGCCTATTCAAAGGCCACTACACTGATAGGAAGTCATTTGCCATATTATCAGCCTCATGGCTTCTTTCTAAAGAAATACCATCTCCATGAAATTCAAACCAGATTTGTGTTGTCAGGATTTGCTCTTCCATGGTCAGAACATTCCATGGTCAGAACATTGTGCAGAGCCTCCCTTAAATAAAGTTTAAATGGCTATGAAGAAATAAAGAAATCTTCAAGAGTTACCTGCATATTAGGAGTTTTTATCAAGCAAACAATAGCATGAAGCCACTTAGCTTTTCAATTTCACACTCTGGAGCTCTCATACATCAGCTGCCTGTTGTAGTCTGAATCCCGTAATTACTCTTCACTTTGCTGACCTCAATAAGTAAGTAAATAAACACTCCAAGGAATGGCACCTTCTTCACTATGAACTGGGCCACGGCTCTCAAAGGAACCAGTTAGAAGCCAACCTGAAGTTATTTACACACGGCATTCCTGGTGGCCATCTTGCGTCAAAGGCACGTTGACACTGCTGAGAGCACGCTCCGGACCCACCAGGATACGGCCAGCTACGAGGCTGGGATTGTGGTGGCGGAAAAACAAACCGGTGTCTGGGGAGGCCTTCTTGAATAGCTTGTCTCTGATGTGAGTTGTTTTCAACATCTGACTTAGGGTTTTCTTTTCTGTGCAGAGGAAGATAGCAACTCCATGAAAAAATGGAGGCAAGAACATTTAATCTCCTAAATAACTCAGTGACAGGCTTATAATGAAGGATGCTGGTTATGTTTGCCAGTTAAAGGAAGAAAGCTTTCGGCTCTTCTATTGGACTCCTATTTATCCCAGTGATGGATAGAGCTACAGCTGTTCTACCAGCTTCATAAAGAACAAGGCTCCCCGGCTTCCTACAGCAGGGCCTCGATGCCAGCCGCAACTAAAACAAACCAGGAAACCAACCTCACTGTCAGGGCATTACAAACACCCCATTGAGAAACAGAGAAAGTCACAGCATTTACAAATTCAGGGCTTTGAAACAGTTTTACTGCATCCGAGTTACACACTTCTGCCCACAGCTGCTCCAGAACAGGAGGAGGACACCAAGAGCCTCTACCTTATGCATAACAAAAGCACATGAAACAAGCTATCAGCTGTTTCAAGTTTTTCCCCACTGCAACTCTCTTACCTTCCTATTGCAACTCTTGGATCAATGGGAAGTTTACTGTTTCCTGAGGACAGAAGTCAAGACTCCAAGATGGTTATTAGGAATGGTGTCAGCTCTCTCCCCTGTTCCAGTAGTTTCAGCATTATTCTTCAGCACAAACTACTCAGTGAAGGTCCGCAAGTTCTGCTCATTGACATGGATAAAGTCCCAATGCTCAGGAGCACAAGAAACGCCCCATCCCTACAGTGTTCAAGGCCAGGTTGGACGGGGCTTGGAGCAACCTGCTCTAGTGGAAGGTGTCCCTGCCCGTGGCAGGGGGCTGGAACTGAATGAGCTTTAAGGTCCCTTCAACCCAAACTATTCTACAGTTCTATGATAAACAGTCTCCCTGATGATGCTGAACATTTCTCAAGCACCAATGCAGACACCACCAAACCTCACATAAGCCAAGCATAATCTCTGCTCTTTACAGACCTGCAAGCATGACCTGATCACATTAACTCTTACAGAGGTTCAGGAACTTTCTGGTCTTGACTAGGCTTGCCTATGAAGTTATACCCACTTGAAGCCAGTAGTGCAATTCGCATTGCCTACAGAGCATCAGCCACTAGACTTTAATCTGTGGTGCATCTCCTCCTGAGGAAACTAGTGAAAAACACCTTAATAGCAGCCAGCGAAACTTAGTTCACATTGAAGTGGAAGCCCTGAGAATGCAGTTCTAAAGTAGTAACATCCAGCAAGGAGACCTGGACATCACTGGACAGATCAGTACAGGGTTATTTTGGCTGCCACTATGCTAGGAAGGGAACTGAAGTGGCCATTTCACAGGTCACCAACTATCCCATCATCTGGAACACTGCACCTGCTTAGCATGCATCTTTCCAGCAGCATGGCCAGAGTTGGAAATAAGGGTTCAGCAACAGAGAACAGAAGTGTGATTAAAACACCATTTTATGGCCAGACAGTGAGCAACAAGATGCACGCAAGGAAAAACTAGACTAACACAATCTGTCCATGTGCCAGTACAAGAGTGGAGGAAGACTCTCAAGTCTAAGAAGTAACATGGACAGGTATGCTAAATCCCAACATTTCATTTACTGTGTGCTTATCTCTACCTTCTAAGCCAGCCAGTGTTCACCACTGCAAGGGCAGAACATCACTCAAGCCCCTGGCAGCAGTAAGAGCCACAAACCAAAGCACTGGTGTATTGTGAATTTGAGTACTTTGAAGCCAGTCAGGTTATTTACTTGTACCCATCCTCAAACTGCTACTGCTAGTCCCATCCTGAGAAGGGAAAGCCAAGTACAACGTCATGGATGCACGTGTTATCCACCTTACCTCACTTCCCTTCCTACTGTCACCAGCGTCCTCCCCATGCACAGGCAATCCCAAGGAACCAGGAAAGTTCCCTCGCACGGAATGAAGCAGAACATTTCTGTCTCAAACTCGACAAGCAGGAGAGTCCAATACAGTGGATAAGCTGCATGTAAACATGTGATCACCCGATGTAATTAGCGACTTCTATTTATGGAGAGAACCTGGCCCACAGAGACCATTCCACAGACAACCTGTTATTACCCTCATTAAAAGCTGACAAAAACTACTGGGTTTTAACATATTAAACTTCCATGAAGGTATAAACCCCACCAAGTGTATGTCTATATAAATAAAAGTGCTTTAAAAACTGTATAATACCACCTCAGGCTTTCTGATCTTGTTTCCCAGTGAGTTTGGTTGGTTATCAACTCTGATATTGGTTATAAACTCTGGTATTTGGGATGTATCTGCTAGGGAACCGTGCAGCTTTGTATTCCTAAGCAGAAATCATGGAATTCAATAGGAAGACTTGTTGACTTTGGAAAATTTGGGTCAGATGCAGAAATCCAAGTGTTCTGCACATCCTGACTCCTATTTCTTTCCCATGCATCACTCATGCCTGCACTGCAGACAATAGCAACAATAGCCTGAATTCAGTGTCCAGGTTCATTGTTAAGTGTTCAGATCTTTACAGCACCATCTTCTTAACAGATTAGAAGTCATCTTCACAAAGCAGGATGACACACAGGGCAGCATCAGGGAAAAGAAAGAGGTCTGAGGAACAACACAGCTCGAGTGAGAATCACTTCATCCCATTTTGTCTTTAAAGAACAATAAATGAAGAGACATCTCTGGCGGGGGAAGAAAAAATAATCAAAACACAGGTCTGAGAGGTTTCAGAGGAGCGAACACATTCAGCCCCAGCCATCCTGAATGCGTTCAAAGGAGACAGGGGTGAAAGGACAGAAGCAATAAGGTGGAAAAAAGGGAAGCAGCACATCAGAAGAGGATGAAGGACAGACCCATAAAAGCAAAAGGACGAATTTGTCTTCACACAGGCACAAGTGAAGTGCAATTCCGCCATCTCTGTGTGGATGAGGCTTTCCCGTGAACACAGGGGAAGAGATGGAAAAGAGCAGCAATAGAAAAACCTCACCAAAAGGAGGGCATACATTCTTCCCTGCTTTTTCCAGATCACCTTCATATCCTGCTCCTGTTGCTATTCTAGACAGAGATCACTGGGAAGTTCACATGCTGCCTGCCCAGAGTCAGAGGCTGTCCAGGCAGGTGTTTCACACCAATCACTGGCGCCTGCCAGAAATTCAGCATGGGGTTTGCAGCCTCCTAAACTGCATCCTCAGGCCACTGCTTTCTGCAGGCTTCAAAGTGGGTAATCTCCAGCTCCATCTACTTTACTTCAAGTGACTCGTGCAGAGCAGACGTCAGCAGAAATAGGTTAGAGCTGGGCTCAGGCACCACGTTTCCCTCAGCTGGCTGAGATGCTCTTTGCCTTTTGTACTCAAGATCCGACAGACTAACAGGAAGAATGACTTATATGTTCTTTTTCCTTCATTTTTGGCCATAAGAAGCATTTACTCCATACCCTAAAAAGGTATGCAAGTGCATTACATCTGACATCTGCCAACCCCTTTATTAAAGGGAAGGTACAACGCTATTTTTACTCAGCTTACAGCTACTGGATACCACAGCATTCCTTTGAGGAAGCTGGGCAGACATCCTGAGAGCAGTGGAGTCGGAAGCAGCACAAATTGACTACCAAAAGGAGAAAAAGCCAGCTCTGACATTCTGACCATGTCACAGAAATCACAAGTTTAGCCAGTAACCTGACGTGACAAGATGCTTTTTGCTTAAACTCCCTTCTTTTAAACCCAGTACTTCATTCCCCTACGACAAATCCATACTATAATCTCGGCTACATTAGCATTCTCACAAACCCTAGCTTACTTCCTGACTGGTTAAACACAGGTACATCCTCCTCACATGTGATGTATACTGCAACAGGCAGCACACCCTGGATATACAGACTTTGTAACACTTGCTCTCAGGAAGACACAACCTCCTTCCTGCTCTGGAAGCTCTCTTTCTTCTTGGCAGATTCCTGCTATTTGCTACTGACTCGAGGATTAATAAGTGCTCCGGAGCACAGGAAAAACTCAAGAACCTGACACCTACCAGCGAGTCAGTCCAGCAACAAAACCAGCTCAACATCCATCCACTTGTGTGGGTCAATAAACGGAATTGATGTTAGTGCCTTTATTATGCAGAAAGGCTGTTTCAGTATTGATGTTACAACTGAAATCCTGAATTGACTCTGTTCTATACAAGGAACCAGCCAGGAGCCTTGCCCTCCATGCAGCGTGTTCTTCACACCATCACAACTGCACCTACAAGCCAAGCCAAAAAGGTGAGTTTCAAGAAGAAAAAGCAGCATGTTTGGTCCTGACTCCTACCAAAAATACACAGCTCAGTTCCTGACAACACTGTGGGGGCTCTCCCCACTCGAGATGTCCTTCACACCCTCTGTAAGAGAAGCACAGCCTGATGCTAGACACGCTCATCGTTACCACTTCCCATTTACTACCCCCACCTAAAGCAACGCTGAGAAATGTAAAGAGAGGGGAGAACTATGAGTATTACATGATTGTGTGTACTAAACACTGTCCTCCCATTCCCAACTCCAAGATCTGCAGGCGGGCGTACAATCTTAACAGCTTGTCCGTGATAAAAGACATGAGGCAAGCTAAATAAGGTGAATATATTTACAAGATAGTGCTAAGATCTCCATAACAAACAGTCATTAGCAGATTAGCATTATGAATCTAATCCAATTAAGAATTTCCTTTGCAAATGCCTGGAGGAGCTGGAATTCCTCTGGGAAGACCTTTCCATGAGTCCCGCCTGCAGGCCTGACACACCAGGAAAGACCAGCTCCGAAGCAGCATGAACAAAGCCCTGAACCCCACCTGGAAGCCACTGCAATCTACTGAACTTCAGGAGTCCACCAAAGAAAGAGTCCTCAGTCCCACAAGTCCCAGTCAACAAAACTGGCACTTTCCCAAGCAAAGGGACAAAACAGCAGAGAACTTCCCTTATTAACAGTCTCATACCGCGCCCTTTAAATAGCTCCAGCTCATTATGGGTGTTTGACATAATGCCAGTCCATACAGCAGCCATGCCTGAAGACAAAGCGTTAAGTTAAGCAGCTAAACATCCCTGCGGGACTGTGTCAGAACCCTGATGCCTTGCTCCTACCACTTTATGCTGATATTGAGAGCAGCAGCAGCGACCCACAGCTGGATCTGAACGCCCAACTCTTGCCCATGCTGCAAAATCTGCTCACTCTCAGTTGAACACGAGCACACACAGGTGAGAATCGTGGTTTGTAAGCCCCAACGTTAGACTAGCTCATCAGATTCTTACTGTGAATGTTTCCTGGTGCCCTCAGCTTACATTGGTAGTTTTGGGCTGACCTTATCTGCCTTCGCATGGAGCGATTTAGGACAAAACAAGGAGAGGGAAAGATCTCATTGGTACAACTTTGCTCAACAGAACTGCAAAGACTGATCATGTTACCACATCTGCAGGCAAATGCGCAGTGACCCTCCACAGTAAGGAACCAAGCCAGTGCCACTGCTTCCTTCTGGTTTAGGATCAAGACCAGGCTGGACCCAGTGCTATCAAATATCAGAACCAAAGACACATAAAACACAAACTTCAGGCGGCTATTAAAAACTAGATACTTAAAACTATTGTTTTAACAAACTATCAGTAAAGGTGGATACGTTTAAATTACTGTTTGGAACAGAAGAGCTTACCCTGATCTTCAAAATGCAAACACATAAACACGCCAGTTATTTAATGTAAAAACAACCCAGAAAGCCTCAAAATACAAACTTTCTGCAGTTAAACCACAAGCTTTCGAAGCTGTCAGAAGTGCCAGCAACACAATTCAATACACAGAAACCTCTCCTCTGTAGCTCACTGTTAGGGATAAAGTTAACCTCTCCAGCAGCATTTCTGGCCATCCTGCCACTCCTTGCAGCAGCAGATGCTTCAGACCATTCAAAGCATCACCTGAAACTCTGGAGGCAGCCAAAGATGCCCATTAGAGGAAGGATTAGCTAACACAATAGACAGGTTAAAGTTTCCCTCCCCTCCCAGAGAATGGATATTTATGTAAAAAACCCAAATCCAGACTAAATGCCATGATAAAAGCAGGACATTTCACACCTGAGTAAAGGGGGGAAGAGTTACAGACATCCTACCTAACACAACTTTTTTCCACTCTGTGCAAAGCACTTACCCACTGTGACTCATAGAAAATCTGCAAAGCTCAGGCTAGTTTAAGCTTCACTCCTTCTCTTTGCAGCTCTCTTACTCCAGTTCTTCGACAACTTTGGCAAAGACTGCCAAATTGGAGGAGAAATGGAGCCAAAGGCTCCAAATATAAACATGGAGAGGGAAGTGTTGATGGAGCTAGCAGGCCCTAGTATGGGTGCAGCGTACCTCTCCCAGCAGCTAAGGAGAGTGTTTTCGCTGGGTAGTGCCATCAAACTGGTACTGTCTGCTTAGGGCAGGGGCAGCTTTAGGTACCTCAGGTCACTTCGCCGCGCTAGCAGCGCCTCACAGCCAGCAGCAGGGATTTGTAAGAGGGATGTGAAGAGCAGCACTCAGCGAAGTTGGTGATTTTGGGCTCCTCCAACCAGAAACTCAGGCAGCGAGACTTAAAAAACAGGGATGAAAAAAAACCCCAACACAAAACTGTTCTGTGTTAGTTCTGCCTCCTGTTGTCACTCCCCTCCCCCTGCTTGTTAACTAAACTTTTCCTCTCCCAGGGATCTTTCTAATCCTTCAGCGGAGCTGTAATGAATTTGCAACATCAGGCACTCTGCAAACGGGCTTCAACATGAAGCGAGTTTACCAAGAGCTCCAGAAAACACAGGGAATTCTAACAATCACATCGCCAGAAGGAGGATATAAAAGGGGAAGAATAGAATAGCACTGGAAAATTGGGTTTCAATCATGTAAAGAAGAAGCGTACACCATTCCCAGGGGCCTGGGTTAAGGCAGAACATCAGAATGGAAATGCAGGCTGCACCATTACCCAAAGCAGCAGATTATGGGCAAAGAGCATAACCAAAAGCAGACTTAAGAGCTAAAAACCCTTCGTTCTGTTTCAAGAATTACTAAGGACTGAAAAAAACCCAGCCCTCTCTGTAAATTCAAACCTGAAGACAGTCACCTGACTGCAATATTAATCCAAGTATGTTGAAACTAAGTGTCTGGAAGGGATTTTACACTTTCCTGTATCCCTTCCACCAAGACACTTTATCTGCAGCCTGGCTGGTGATCCCCTGCTCCATGGGCTCTCCCAGTACCTGCAGCTTTGTGCTGAGCTAGAGGTTCTGAAATGGAGCTGTGAGAAGAGCTGACACGCTGACAGATGAATGAGGAAGCCACTTGCACAGTGCCTCAACAGAACTTAGTATTGCACAGCTCTGATGGTAAATAACATCAGGCTCGGAAAGTTTGGGGGATTTTGGCTGAGTGTCATCTGTTTCCTGCAGAAGACAACAGGTTCAGGCCCCAAACTGAAGTTAAAGCAAAGTGCTGAAGTTTGAGCACCCCATGCTTACCTAATGAAGCCAACTTGCTCACTACAGGTTCAAACAACACGACAGAGAAGACTTCTCTACACAGGAAGACACAGAACTAGTTTATGGGCTACTCAGCTGGGTTAACTCCTGGGTTTGTCTCCAGCCGCCTGTGTGACTTGGGCTGATCACACCCTTGTCATTCATTGTCTTTTATAGTATGGTCTCTCTACACCGCTTTAATCAACTGATTACAAACCCCAGACCAATTAAGAGCTGCTCTTCTTAATTTCTCTTTAATTTTTTCTATGCTGATAATAAATGCAACCTCGTGCTAAAAGGATTGCAATAAATATTTAAAGTACAGGTAAGCTATCGACACTATTCAGCTACTATGCCCCAACAGAGCATTTAAACTGCTATTCAAATGACTTCAAACAAGCATTGCATTACAGCTGCTACTCTTAAAGTACAAAACCAAAAGGAGGCAGAAAGGAAGTTACAAGTGGTGCCTTTATGCCTAAGTTTACAGCCAGAACAGAAGCTTACTTCGAAGAAGATGCAGGTGGTAAAGGGAAGAAAACAGGAAAATAAAACCTGAGCATCCCTTCGAGACAACCTGGTTCATAGGAAGACCTTGGCCAAGACAAGGACAGGCTTCCACGAGCAGGGAAGCAGAACCAGACCCAAGCCAGAGAGCTTTAAGAGAAGCCTATCTCCTGTACCACTCCAAACCATGCCGCATCCCGCAGCAGGGTCTGTGCCATTGTCAAAAGGATACCCCAGGAAAGGCAACAACTGAAGTGGAAAAGTATCATCACAACTGCTCCTTCCATTTCTGTTCCCAAAGGTGACCAGCTAGCCAAAGATATATATGCTTTAAGTAATTATAACACAACTAACTCAAGTATAGCCAAAGCTTTATCGATACCCGATTTACACGACTGCTTCCCACTCACCAACTACAAGAAACTTGCCAAATTAAGCCATGAAATTCAGCCAGATTTAGCCATGCACAAAGCGGTCTCATTTACAGTTAGACTTAACCAAGACTCAGAGCCAACCAGGAAGCCCTACAGCATTAGTCACAGCTCCTCCACCTCAAAACGCAAAGCTTTAACCATCGCTCCAGCCTCGCTAAGAGAAGGCTCAGGATGTGCTCAGCAGCATCTGAAGGCAAACACTGAGTTTTTAAGCAACTATACCACGGTGAAGTTAAAAAACCACCCCCAAAGAACTTAAAATGAAAGCCCATCAAGAATGCTGGACAAAAATAATCAAACAATTAGTGTCCTCCTAGGAGATGTTAGAGGATCTGCACTACCACCAGTAGCACTTCCTGAGGGTAGGAGGGGATGATGTCATGGCTGCATGCTACAGCATTGTCGGGTTCGTCTGGCTACACGCTGCTAACGGGACACTCCCTACAGAACTGTGACCACACACTCGGTTTTCCTGCTATCAGCAATCAGTTTAATAAGTGTTCAGAGACCTGCAATTAGCATAGAAACGCAGCGCAACCACTAAGTAAAAAAGGGGGAGAGAGAAAAAAAGCAAAGAGACAGCTGTAACAGGGTGGCAAACAAAGCTCCAAAGCATGAAAGAGAGAAAGGAATGTGGTTAAAAAATCTCCCCTAAGGAAGAATACTCTCTACGCCCGAGCTCCAGCTGTTTGACTTGCCCCGCTCCCTCCTCCACTCCATTATCCATTCTGGCTGTGCTAATTTAACACAAACCGCCTGCGTCAACTGTTGAAGGGGAGATTCGGGTAAGGCAGCCTGGGATGCATCCAGAAAAAGGGGAAAAACTTCGGGATGGAAAGTTGAGGTGCTTTTTGGTGCAGGGCGCTTTGTGCCAAGAGCTCAGGAAGCTGCGAGGGAAGGCAGCAAGAGTCCTTCCCCGCTGCAGCCTGCACCGACCAGAGCTTCGCCACTGCCTGCACACGCACCTCGGCCCTCACACTGCACCCAGATTTGCACGCAGGGAGATGCGCCTTCACCCACAAAGCCACCCAACGCCCTGTAAGGGGATCCTAATGCCCCCCAGTCCACAGCAGACACTGCCAGAGCAGGTCTGGAGTGAGGAGGAAGAGGTGGGAAAAAAGGAGGGAAAGGAATAAACCCGGCCAATCTTAAAGCCTGGAGGGCCAGATTGTCCGCAGGGAAGGTGCTGTCACGTCGGAGGGAGCGCTGCGAGGGTTTGGAAGTCACAAATGCAGCCAAAATGGCGCTGAGAATAAAAATATAATTTAAAGGAAGGTCGCCATATTGTAAACAGTGAGGCAGGGAGACACAGAGACAGCAACCTCCATTATTCCCAGCAGCTGCAGCAGCACGGAAGCGCTGGGAATGTCAGGCCTGGTGCGGAGACGCCACCGCCGCTTCCTTCCCTCCCTCCAGCCACAGCGCTCCGGAGGGTGTCCCCCCCCCAAGCAAAGCACCCTCGGAGAGGGGTGAGGAGGGGAAGTTACCCGCTGGGGAGGGTGGAGGAAGGCCGGGCAGGGGCAGCAGCAGCGCGGGCAGGCCGCGCAGCCAGCGGCCTCGCTCCTCCTCCAGGCCTCCTGCCCGCTGCTCAGCACATAAAGAAAGGAGGGTGGCGGCCCCCCACCCGCAGGGAGGGCAGCCAGAACGCTGCGCACCCCGGCTGCTCGGGACTAACCACAGAGAAGGGGACCAACACGAGTTGGGGGGGGCTGCAGGTTCGCACCTCCTTTTTCTTCCTGCCGGGCACCCCCCTTTTTTCCCAGGGCAAAGCAAGGAGCTAACGGGGAGCAGGAGCGGCTGGAGGGAAGGTGCTGCCCGGATCCGGAGGGAGGACAGCGCCGAGCCTTACCAGCACTGGAGGTGGAAAGCAGCGGGGCAGTGATCGCAGCACAGCAGATCCCCTCCTTCCTTGCAGCTATCGCAGCTATCGTGGTTAGTGGCCCTGCCACTTCGCCTGGGCTCCTTCTCGGGCCTCCTGCTCTTCTTCTCCCCATCTTCGCTCTTGGGGGGAGCCAGGAGGGCCTGGATTTGCTGCACGGACAGACACACAGACAGCGCCTCTGAGGGGCTGGCACCCACCCTCACCCCAAGCGCCCTTCTTCCGCCTCACCGACCAGGGGAAAGCGGCCCCGGGGGGAGGACGGGACACAAGGCCTGTGCCGGGCCCGCCCCGCCCGCCGGGCCCGTGTCCGGAGGGCCTCTCCCGGGGATTGGGCACACTGCCTCCGTCCCTCCGCACTTCCTTCTATGGCCACGGGGCTCCGGGGGGGTGTGGGGGGGGTGCCCCTCGCCATTTTGCAGCCCCGCGGCCTCTCCCGGTCCAGGCCTCTCCCCCCGCCCCGTCCGCCGCCAGGGCCTCACCTCCATGAGCCCCCCGGAGGTGTCCAGGTCGTAGACGATCGTCTTGGTCTCCATCTTCTCCCACATTCATCCAGCCCGGGAGCGGCCCCGAGAGCCGCCCCCCCCACCCCGGGCGAGAGGGAGCGAGGCGGGGATGGGGGCTTCTTATGAGGGGGGATAAAGGGACGGGGGGGTGGCCCCTCAGCGGCGGCGGCTCTGCGTCGAGGCGGCGGGGGGCGGGCGGCGGGGCCTATCCCACGGGCCGCTGCCTCGCCCGGCCGCAGGCAGGCCCGGGGGCGGCCGCGGGGGTCCCCGCTCCCGCTGCCATTGCCGTGAGAGGGGAGGGAGGGGAAAGGGCGGCCCCGCGCCCGCCGCCGCCGCACACGCACCGCGCACGCACCGCGCACAGGCGGCGCCGACGCTCCGGGCCGCACCACGCATGCGCGGCTCCAGCGGGCAGCCCTGGTGGGGGGGGCAGAACGCACGCAGAGCTACCACGCATGCGCTCCTCCAGCTGCCCGCACAGGCGCTGTAAAATAGAGGGGGCGGAGCGAAAGAGGGAGGCGCGCAGGCGCGTGGCCACCGTCACGTCCCCCGGGTGGTGCCGCCGCCCGTGACGTCACGACGCAAGGGAAGGGCGGGGTGCTCTGCCTGCCCGCAGAGGGCGCGCCGGCGCGGGATCATTCCCGTGACGTCACCCCTCGGAGGCCACGCCTTTTAAAGCGGCAATGTCCCCGTCCCGCCCGTGCAGCGCGGCGGGGAATGGTGTTGGGGCGGTTCCCGGGGGACGCGCCAGGTTGCAGGGGGGGGCACCCCCACGCAGGGCTGCCTTGCTGAGGGAGACACCACCGCTTCTTCTAAAACACCTGGTTTTATTAATGAAACAACCAAAAGATGGAGGGGGTCCTCTCCACCCCAGGGGACCCCCAGCCCGGGCGGCACCCGTCGGGGGTGAGCCACAGCCATGCCCGGTGTCCCCCCTCCGCGCCCGGGGCCGTCCCCGCTGGGGTGCCGGGGCAGGCGGTGGGGGGGACGCACGTTGGTGGTGGATGGGACGCCCCAGGGAGGGAGAAGCAAGCGGGGGGCCGGGGGGCACGCGGCATGCTCGGTGGGGGGGCACACGACACGTCCCTGCGTGGCGGCGGTGGGAGACACGGGAGGTGCAGGGGGGGGCAGGACCTGTGCTGAGGTGGGAGAGGTGGGGGGCACCACCATGGCCACCCAAAGCCCTTTACTCCCCCCCCCCCCCGGGGGCTTTGCAGGGTGTCCCCCTTTCCGCTGCACCCTCTGTGTTTCCCGGGGGGGTCCCCACAACCCCACTCCCCCTGCCTGGGACCCTCGTTCATTGTGTGGCTGGGGGCTCAGGGACACCCCCCCCAGTTCAGCACCCCGGGGTGGGGGTCGGGTGGCAGTGGGGCGCAGGCAGACCCCACGGGGGTCCGGGTGGTTTGGGGGGTGCAGGGGGGTGGCTGGGTCTGGGTCAGTCCCACCAAGCTCTTGGCTTGAGTCTCATTGGGAAAGGTGGACACAGCCCGTGCTGGGGTGGGGGGGCTGGTGGGCACGGGGGGGCCCGGGAGGGGTGGCTGCGGTGCCCAGCTCCACGCTGCCCGCTCCTAGATGGACACTTCATATTCCCTTGTCTCCTGCAAAGAAAGCAGACTGCGAGGGGTTGGACACTCGGCGCGGCGATGGGATGCTCGCAACTGGGACAAGGCAGCTCGCACCCCATAAAGCCCTGGGGGCACAGATGGCCCAGGTGATGCATGTGCCACCCCATGTGTTGTCCCTGGATGGATGTCCTGTGTTGTGAAGGGTCCCTGGGTGGATATACCATTCTGTGGATGGTCTTATCCCATGAATGGGCTCTGGATTGATGTCCATCCTGGGAAATGATCCCTGAATGATGATCCCTGAATGTATGTCCTATCCAATCAACAGGCCCTGGATGGCTATTCCATCCCATGTGTGGTCCCTGCATGGATGTCCCATCTTGTGAAGAGTCCCTAGATGGATATTCCACCCCGTGCACAGACCCTGGATGGATATTCCATCCTATGTGTGGTCCCTGGATGGATGTCCATCACATGAAGGGTCCCTGGATGGATGCCCCATCCTGTGAACGGGACCTGGAAGGATATTCCATCCTATGTGTGGTCCCTGGATGGATATCCATCACATGAAGGGTCCCTGGATGGATGTCCCATCCTGTGAATGGGACCTGGAAGGATATTCCACCCTATGTGTGGTCCCTGGATGGATATCCATCACATGAAGGGTCCCTGGATGGATGTCCCATCCTGTGAATGGGACCTGGAAGGGTATTCCACCCTATGCGTGGTCCCCGGATGGATATCCATCACATGAAGGGTCCCTGGATGGATGTCCCATCCTGTGAATGGGACCTGGAAGGATATTTCACCCTATGCGTGGTCCCTGGATTGATGTCCCATCCCATGAATGGAACCTGGAAGGATATTCCACCCTATGCGTGGTACCTGGATGGATATCCTACCTAAAGCATGATCCCTGCAATGCATTGCCCCATTCCACTCCTGTCCTGCTCCACACACAGACCCTGCACACATGGCTGATACAATGCAGGGTCCCTGGGGTGCCCAGCTCTGGCTGGGGGGCCCTGGGGGGCCAGTACTTACTCCTGTCTCATAGGTCGGGTTGTCAAAAGCCGACTCCACGGTGATATGGTCGTAGGGGTGGGAGCCAGCGAGGGGCAGCTGCAGGGACGGCTTGCCCTGGAGCCTGTGGGGAGCGGACAGATGGAGCAGGAGGAACATGGTGACCCCATGGGGTACCGGCGGCCACCCCGCCACTCACTTGGAGAAGTAGAGGTAAATGCCCCCGATGAGCAGGGCCACCACCAGGACGGGCAGGAAGACGGCGATGGCGACATTGGTGCCCTCCAGCGCTGGCCCCGATGGCACAGCCTTGGCCACGGCTGCGTGGGATAATCGGCTCAGTGAGGGGGCACCCCGCGTCGGCTACACCCTGGGTGCTTGCGTGCACCCCATCACCCCCTTGCCCTTACCATCCAGGTTGCGGTTGCTGTAAAACTCATCATAGGAAGCTGGAGTAGGAGGGGAAAGAAAGAAGCCGGGATCATCAGCAAGAAGTGGGGTGCTGAGGGGTGATGGGGAGTGATAGGGGATGCTCTCACCCGCCTTGCAGATGGGAGGGGAGCTGCTCCAGCGCGACGGGTGCCCGGGTAGGCAGCGCAGGCTGCTCTCTCCCAGCAGCGCCCGGCCGTCGGCGCATGAGAAGCGCAGGGTGGCTCCCGCCGGGTACAGGCGCCGCTCGGGGCTCTGCCGCCCGCCCGCCGGCACGCCGGGGTTGTGGCACGGCTCGTAGGTCTCCGCTGCGGGGCAGGGACACGGTGCCATCAGTGCCCATCAGCGCCCATCAGTGCCCATCAGCGCCCATCAGCGCGGGGGAACACGGCCTGGGAGAGGGGACCCGACTCACGGATGCACTTGGGGAGGCGGTCGCTCCACTTCGGTCCTCCCGCTGCGCGCTCGTGGCACGTCAGGGTCCCGCTGCCCGCCAGGATGTAGCCCTTGTCGCAGATGTACTGCACGGTGCCTCCCACCGGGAATCTGGGGCTGGAGACCACCCTGCGGCTGTGCTCGGCGTCCCCCGGGTCCCGGCAGGAGGTCACTACAGGCAAAGGGACCAACGGTGATGGTGGCTGCTGGGGATGTGCCGCAGGGCACAGGGATGCCAATGGGCACCACTCACCCCGCTCGCAGGTGGGCAGGTCCCCGCTCCATGTCAGGTCCCAGTGGCACATCAGGAGGTCAGTGCCCGTCAGCTGGAAGCCAGGGTAGCAATGGTAGGTGACCACGGTGCCATGGAGCAGTTCCGGCTGTGAGGATGTCTTCCAGCCGTTGGCGATGTCTGGCAGCTCGGGGCAGGTATCGTTACGGGGGACCTCTGTGAGGGTGACAGGGTGAGTGGGGTAATGTGGGACACCAGAGACAACGATGGCACTATCCCATCATGGACCTCACCAGAGAAGTGGATGACAAAGCCCTGCCGATAGGCAAAGGCACCAGCACCAGGGTCAGACTGGAACTGGACGGTGACATCAGCAGTGGAGGCATAGAGCTTGAAGCGGCCGCGGGCGCCCGTGTACTGGCCCAGGATGCGCGCCGTCAGGTCGTCCCCATCATAGAAGGTCAACACATCCCCTGAGCCCAGCCGCAGCCTGGGGGAGCAGGGCGGTGAGGGCAGGGGGGAGCATGGATCCCAAACCCCTCCATCCCCGTGGCCAACCCCGCACTCACACGCGGACGTCCAGCATGATGCGCTTGTCCTCCTCCACGTGCAGCCCCCAGATGCAGTCCTGGCCCTTGCCGTACGCCTCTGGCCAGTTGGGTGACAGAACCACGCCGGCTGCATCCGTCAGCTCCCCACTGCACACCGCTGTGGGTGCATGGTGGGCTCAGCATTGTTGTGGAGCACCCACTACAGCAGCCACCACCCAGTGTCCAGCACCCACCATTCCCATTAGCTGTGTCTATCACTGCATCCCACAGCTCCAATACACACCACAACACATCCCTCCTGCTCTATCCCCAGCTCCATCACCAACGGCACCCCCCAGCTCCAGCACCCACCAAACCCCATCTCCAGCCCACTTCTTCCCTGCCCCGCTGCTGGTGCCCACCACGGCATGCTGGCTCCGTCTCATTCCACTGTGGATCATTGGGATCGACACACTCAATGATGGTGGAGCCCTGCTCCAGTGTGTAACCGGGGTCACAACTGAACTCCACTGTGGTGCCCACGGGGTACCGGGGGTCGCTGGCCGTGAAGTTCCCATACTTGACAAAGGGCTCATAGCAATGCCCCTGCTCGAAGGCTGTGGGCACAGGGGCGAAGGTCTGCAGGGGCCAGGCAGGCATGGGGATGCCTGGTTGTCCCCCTCCACCCCGGCCCCGTACCCTCATAGCGCAGCGCCATGCCCGCAGCGGCCCCACTGCTGTCGGTGGTGAGCTCCACAAAGAAGTGGCGCCCGGTGCTGAGCAGCCCCTCGATGGGCAGGTACTCCACCTCGTAGGAGTCATACACCGGTGGTGCCTCCACGTTGTTGCCATTGCGAATGATGAGCCTGGCAAAGCATGTCAGGGGAAGGGTGCTGTGGTGGCCATGGCCAACAGCACCCATCCTTGAACATGACGAAGAGCACCCACCCTTGGGTATAGCCAATAACACCCATCCTTGAACATGAAGAATAACACCAACTCTTGGCCATTGCCAATGGTGTCTTCTTTGAACATGGCCAACAGTGCCTACACTTGAATATGGCCAGTGACACCCATCCTTCAACATGACCAACAGCATCTTCCCTTGGATATGTCAAATGACACCCATCCTTGAATATGACCAATGGTACCCATCCACAGGCATGGCCAACAGCACCCATCTTTGGGTATGGCCAATAGCTCCATCCTTGGACACGGCCAAGTGCGGTGCTGCTCCACAGTGCCCTGGTCCTGCCAGTTCCCCCCTACCCTGTTGCCAAACCTGTCATCATCCTCTGCCAGCGCGACCTTCTCAAAGTGGAGGTGCAGTCGGTGCCCGGCGGGCGCCTCCAGCAGCCAGTGGCACGTCAGGTTGTTGCTGTAGTTCCCGGGGAAGCCGGGCGAGACGACGCGTCCCACCGTGGCGTTCCGGACCACCCCACCGCATGCCGCTGCAGGAGAGGGACCGTCAGCACCCGGCTGCGCCACGCCGGCTGTGCCGCGTCCCCCCGTGCCGGTGCTCACCGAGGCAGAGGGGCTCGCGGGCGCTCCAGAAGGGCCGGGTGGCGTTGAGGCAGGTGATGCGCTGGGTGCCCTGCAGCTGGTAGCCGGTGGCACAGCGGAAGCGGGCGTCCCCACCGGGGTGCAGGCTGCTCACCGACACCTCCCCGAACGCCGGGCGCGCCGGGAAGGGGCAGCTCAGCACGTAGGCTGGGGGCAGGTGTGGCGTTATGGATGGGGATGGAGCCCCCTAAAGACCCCATCCCACCCAGCGCCCTGGCATGGGTGCTGCAGGGCTGGGTGACACGGTGCCTATGGCTGGCCGTAATCATACAATCAACCAGGTTGGAAAAGACCTCTAAGATCAAGCCCAACCTTTACTGCCAAGGCCACCACTAACCCATGGCACTGAGGGCTCGGCTCCATGGTGTGTGGACACTTGTGGGGATGGTGACTGCAGCACTGCCCTGGGCAGCCTCTTCCAATGCCTGAGCACCCTCTTGGTGAGTAAATCGTTCCTAATATCCAGTCTAAGCCTCTCCTGGTGCAGCTTGAACCTGTTACCTCTTGTCCTATCACCTGGGAGAAGAGACTGACCCCCACCTCACTCCATCCCCCTCCAGGTACTTGTAGAGAGCGATAAGGGTCCCCCTCAGCCTTCTCTTCTCCAGACATAACCCCCCCACGTCCCTCAGCTGTTCCTCATCACACTGTGCTCCAGGCCCTTCACCAACTTCATTGCCCTTCTCTGCATTGGTGTTCTTCACCCACTTAACCCACCATTGGCACAGATAAACTCTGCTGCCCATCACCATGCTCTGAATTAACATTGCACCAGCGAGCGAGCCCCTGGGAGGTACCAGGGTGGTGGATGCTGCCCCATACCTTGGTATCGGAAGTGGTAGGAGCTGGGGCTGTGGGGCCAGGGGCTCTGGAAGCGCAGGGTGAGGATGTTGGCAGGGCTGCGGATGACCTGGCCCCGCAGCAGGAAGGACTCATTGGCCAGGAGGGTGGGCTCCAGCCCCCCCATGCTCTCCACTGTCAGCGTCTCCCCCTCTGCCAGGCTGATGTTGTGTACCTATGGGGACAGCCAGGAGTCACCACCCCGGTACCCGGCTTGGGGCCGGTCCTTGGGCAGCTTGTCCATGGTTGATAGCGCGTTGGAGCGTGTCCGTGCAGGGCAGCGCCTTTCAAACACGGTTACCAGCACCATAAATCATCCTGCCCTGCAAAGGGTGAGCCCACCACGGCACAGCCAGGCCCACACCGACAGCCCTGCCAACAGCTCCAGCCCTCTGGAGTGATTTGCTATTAATGATGTTAATTAAGCAGCGGTGTGTGGTGATGGAGGAGCCAGGGCTGACTGTGGAGCTGCTGCCTCTGGCTCACCACTGGCTTTCAGCAAGCCATGGGCAGAGGTGGGGACACACATCCGTGTGCCACCAATGGGAGCAGCACGTGGCCTCAGCACCAGCCTCTGATTCCAGCAGATGGGAATTGGGTTTTCCTGGCTCTGCACTGCAGCATCACTCACACCTTCTCCATCAGTGCTTCATTAATTAATCCTGCATCCCTGCTCCTGCGCTGGGTACCAGCCGTGGCAGCTGGTGAGCACAGGGTATCCTGGGGCATCCCACCAGCTCGTGCACCTGCATTCCTGCCCCAGGACCCAGCTCTGCTGGCCTGGGGACGTGGGGACAGGGACAAGACTATGTGCTTGCTGCACCCCACACAGTGATGGCGCAGAGCAGGGCACATGCCCTGCTTGCCTGTGGGCACTTGGCACCCCATCCCACCCGCAGTTCCCATCTCACCTTGAGCTCCACGCCATAGCCAGGGTAGACAGAGATGGTGTAGGTGCAGTCCAGGCTGCCATCATAGGGGACACTGGCCAGCTCCGGGGACACCAGCCAGCCCTCGGGACCCGCCAGCGTCCTATTGCAGGGGGCTGTGGTGACAGAGGAGACCCCTGCTCAGCCCCACTTCACCCCAGCTTCCCCCAACTCCCTCCCCAGCACTCACCAGGCCCCTGAAGCGTGGTGACAGTGGTGGTGGTGATGGTGGAGGTGGTGGTGGTCCCCTCCTCATCCCCATGGACCACAGCATCCCCAGTGCGGGGTCCTGGAGAGGTACCGGGGGTGATGGGTGCCTGGCTGGGGGGGGATGTGGGGCTCGATTCCAGCACCTTGGCAGGGGACCACGAGGGATCAGCAGCCGGTACAGCCCCCCACGCATCCCCCCATGGCCCCGGGTGCCCCGCTGGCGTGGTCAATGGGTCAGTGGGGAAGGCAGCCCTGGGTAGGGCAGGGGTGCGCGGTGGGGGCTCAGGGGCTGGGGGGCCGGGGTCTGGCTGCAGGGCACCAGCGGGCAGGACAGGACCAGGGCCCCCTGGCAGGAACGGTGCCTGGCCCAGGTAGTCCTTCTTGAGGAAGGCTTCGTGCAGCAGGTCCTCCAGCAGCGGGTGGTGGTTGAGGAGCTTCAGCGTGGGCGCTGTGCTCACAAAGCGAGCCTCTGCCTCCCGCTCCTCCGGTGTGGGCAGCGCCGTTGGCTCCCTCTCGGCCTCAGCGCTGTCCCCAGCTTTCCTCGCCAGCCCATTTAAGCCTGTGGGGAGGAGAGAGTGTGGGGTGCTGGGGACCTGTGGATTGATGCTGCATCATAGACTGATGCTGCATCAGGGACCAGCGCTTCAGTCTGGACCAGTGGTGCACTGTGGACCGATGCTGCATCATGGACTGACATGGCCCTGGGGATGCACCAAGGACTGAAGCCTCCTCACAGACTGATGATGTGCCCAGTGTGGCACTTGGGACCAAGCCTTGGACATGGACTGATGTTGCACCAGGGAGCAATGCTGGTGCAGCATCAGTCCTGTGCTGCACAGGGGACCAACCCTTCACCATGGACCAACACTTCATGCTCCATCGTGAGGAGCAACACCTCCTGCTCACCAGTGCTGCACCAAAACTAGGATAACAAACAAGGACACTGACCATATGCAGTGGGACCCTGCCCGGGGGGGGGGGGGCTAATTAATGCATAACTGCAACTTCTACCCCATTAAGGGGTGCTCACGCCTCTCATGACAGACACACAGGTGATTGCCGTGGCTGCCATAACCAGCTGCACCGAGAATGCCATGGCTCCTCCGAGCATTAATCCCTGAGCAAATCCCAGACACAGCCTTTAGACCAAAACCAAAAGCATTTAATCAGCCTTAATGAGCCACCAGCATCTCTCCCTGGTGGGTCTGGTCCCCTCTCCTGGGGGGGCACAGCTCCCCAGCCCCACCATGCCATGGCAGAGGGGGATGCCACAGTGGTGGGGATGCTACAGCATCACCCAGCATCCCTTTATGGGCAGCTGGGAGGCCACAGGAGCACACGGGCATGTCCTGCCACCATGCACAGGCACTGATGACATGATACTGCCAATTACCAGGTAATTATACCGATCTGTAGCAGGGCAGGGCCCCGCGAAGATTAATTACTCTGTGACTGCTGCTTTAAAGGGACTATTTAGAGACATTAGCTTGGGTGAGCCCTGTGTGGGTGCCAGAAGGCATCCCCACCACCACTGCATCCCCTTGGCTCCCCTACCATTCCCAGGGGATGGTGGCAATGCCCTGGGCACAGCAGCACGGTCGGAGGTGTGTATCTGACCACACCGGCTCCAAAAGGTCCACTTGCCCCCCAGCAAGGCCTGAATTATTTTTTAATGGGATCCATTTAATTGAACATAAAACTTAATGAGTTTGTACTGAAGGGCACCAAAACCTCTCTTAGGCTTTAATAGCAGATTAGTGCTCAGGGACCAGCTCCTCAGAGCAAAGGGTGGAGGAGGGATGCCTACCCTGACGTCCTGCATCCCTTGCCCATGACATCTCAGTTGCTCAGGATGCTGGGAGCATGGTGGTCCCCATTGGGGCTGCTGGATGAGGCGGGACCCCACAGCAAGTTCCCCACAGGAGGTCCTACCTGCGTGCGGTGGCACCCTGGGCTGGGCAGTGCCTAGGGAGAAGGTGCTGCCCTGGGCTCTGTGTGGTGCTCTGTGTACCACAGGATGCTCCCAGCACCATGGGATGCCTCTGGGTACCATGAGATATTCCTGACACCAGGGGATGCTCTGGGTACCACTGGATGCTTTCAGCACTACAGGATGCTTCCAGCTCCTGTGGATGCTCAGAGCTGGAGATGCCCTTGGATGCAGGATGCTTGGAGCACTGTGAGAAGGCAGCAAGTGCCCAGATGTTGCCACCCATGTCCCTCAAGCACCACCAGATTAAACCCTCCACCCCTACAGTTATCTCTAAGCAGCTTATCTCCAGCATCACATCTGTGTCCCTCCCACATCCCCAAAGAGACCAGGGGCTGGTGACATTAAACCCTGCCACCTACCACCCACCTCCCAGGCCATGGCATCCCTTCTGGGCTCAGGGTGGGCACAAACACTTGCAAAGGACCCATCAAAACCCCAATAGCCGTGTGCCCATGGGGGCCGAAGCTGGGCTGGGGTCCTAATCCCTCACATTGGCTTTACCAGGCAGCGGTCTATTTATGGGCGCAGGGGAGATGCCGGAGACTAATGGGGCTGTGGCGGCGGCTGTCCCCCCCCCCCGTTGGGAATCAATGCTGCTGGCTGTCACAAACACATAAATAAGGCAGCACGTGGCCTCCCGGGGAGCAGCGATCGATGCTGCCCGACAAGAAAGTAATAACACAGCGGAGGCCATGGGTCAGGGCCCTCGGCTCTCCCAGGAGCATCGCGGTGCTGCTCCTTGCCTCAGTTTCCCCATTGGTACAGGGGTGATGGCTGGCAGGAGGTGCAGGCAGCCGAGCCCATGGGGGCAGGGGTTGGGGCTTGCAGGAATCCAGGTTTATTTTCCAATTTAAAATCCAATCTGGTTTTGCCCCCGCGGCCAGGGCCTGCAGCAGTGATGAATGAGCTGTCAGGCAACCGGCGCCACGCTCCCCCCTCCACAGCCCCTGCACTTGGGCACAGGACGTGCCCGCTTGATGCCAGATCCTCATCTCCATCCCCTGCTCTGGTAGCCATGGGGAATGGGGACCCTCGCCACCAGCATGCAGGGAATGAGGGCGGATGGGAAGGTGTAGGCAGTGTGATAGCACAGGCAGTGTCAGGATGCAGGCAGGAGCAGTGGGCGGTGTAAAAGCGCAGGCAGGGATGGTGGGTGTAAGCAGTGGGTAGGTGAGCGCAGGGAGGTGCACACACACAATGTGGTGGTGCAGCAGGGATGTGCAGGCAGCTCCCTACACCAACACCACTGCCACGCAGCCAAAGCACTGCCATGCAGCAAGCTGGGCACCCCATTGGCACCCACATCCTGCTACCCCATGGCCTCCTCCATGAGATGCCTAAGCGGAGGATGCTGGAGCAGCTGGAACCAAGGGGCTGCCCCGGTGCCTGGGGACACTGCTGGTGAGCGCGGCCGCCAGCCCTGGCAGCTACCAGAAGAGCTCAGTTTAATATTCATGGCGGCGCTGGCGGGGAAGCGTTTGACCTTGTATGTTCTGCGATTCTCCTTGAATTGAACAGTCATTTACCCGCTGACACATGTCACATGTCACCACAACCAGCTCCCTGTGGCACACTGAGCATCACCCACACCGAGCAGGCACGAGGACAGAGCCCTGCGGGCATCGGGTGCCCATCCCCGGGGTCTCCCCCCCTCCCCACCCCTGCTGAGGGTGCCCCCATCCCCTCCTCATTGCCCACAGCCTGTGTAATCCCGCTTTCCCTGCGGAGCTAATGCATTTGTACAGCAATTTCCCTGAGCGGCGGCGGCGATGATAAATTGTGTGTCTGCTGCTATTTCAGACTTGAGGGCTGGAGCCATGCGGTGCCACGGCCCTCCTCCCCAAATCAGTGCCCAAATCAGCCCCATCCCATCCCTGCATTGGTATCCCCTGGGATGGAACCCCCACTGATGGGCAGCGCCCGCTCTGTGCCACCCCAGGGTGTCCATGGCATGGGTACCACCTCCCCACAGGGCTCTGTGCCAGCCTGGGCTCCATAAGGACACAATACAGCTCATCCGCTCACACACCAGGGTGGCAGAGGGGGCATCCACCCTACAGGGCACCCTTGGGTGCATGGCTCCAGGCAGGAGGCAGCAGGGAGAGCAGAGCCACGCTGCCCTCCCAGCTCTCCTGCCCTGTGCCTGATTCTGGTGACAGTAATTGAAATGTGCTTGTCTGGATCCATGTTGGGCTGCTCAGCCGCGTCACCCTCCCCGCAGACACCATTCCCTCCCAGCAGGTGGGAAGCATGGAGCATCGCACCGTGGTTGGCATCCCAACTGTCTCCAGCACTCGCCTTTGCCCCCCTGGGAATTCAACATGAGCATCCCCTCGCCAGCAAACCTTGCTCCATCGCTGCTCTTCATGTAGGATCCCAGACTGGTTTGTGTTGGAAGGACCTTAAAGCTCATCCGGTCCCAAACCCTGCCATGGGCATGGACACCTTCCACTAGAGCAGGTCGCTCCAAGCCCCATCCAACCTGGCCTTGAACACTGCCAGGGATGGGGATGAACCAAAGCCACCATCCTCTCCCATTGCCACCTCCCAGGGCAGCTGGGGACCCCCAGAGCCCGCCCTGCCTGGGCATCCCCCTCATGCCTTGCCCAGCATCAGCTGATCCGCTTTTCAAGCCCCTCTCTCCATCTTCACAGGGTCACAGCAGCGCTCTTGCAGCTGATTAATATTTGATCTCTTCAGCACAGCTCGTTACTGCATTTAAATTATATATGTAATAATCCCTACTGGCATGGCGAGCGTGCGGGCCAGAGCCTCGTGCTTCTCACACAGGCTGGGCATCGAGCACATTCCCAATGGGATGCTCTGACACCTCAGAGGATGTGACAAGTGGAGCCAGGTCTCATTGCAGGGCAGGCTGGTGGGGAGCCAGGGAGATGGAGACATCCCCTGACAGGTCCAGGCAGCCCCTTTGCCACCCAAGGATGTCCACAGAGGGAGCAGCGCTGGTACCCTGACTGGCTCCATCTCTCCCACAGCCAAAGGAAGGGATGCTGGCACTCAGGAGCTGCTGCCTGTGACTGGAGGGAATCCATTACCTCCCTGGTTATAGGCAGCTTTCAAAGGCAATCTTTCAATTGTGTGCATTTAAAGAATTGATCGGAGGTGAAATTATCCTCTCCCGCCAGAGTCACCGCAGACACAACTTCATCCACATCCCCTGAGGCCTCCCTGCGCTCACAGGGGGCCTGGATCCTGGGATCATCCCTGGCCTTCACCCCAGCACAACCCTAATGAGCCCTGCGCCCATCTGAGGGTCCCTCCACTGCTCTGCACCAGCCCTGGGGGTGCCCTTGCTGTGCCCTTGCCCCTTTGCACCCCATTTTCCTCCCACATTCCCACTCTCTGGCTCTGCAGGGTCGCTGCACAGAGCCTGGGGCCTCAGCCCTGTTCAGTGCAGCGCCGTGTGCCAAATTCATCCCCACCTGCAGCAGGTCCTGCGGCAACCAGGCTCCCATGGGGATGGTGGAGGCGGCTGGTGCAGCCCTGCATCCCCATGGGCACCCTGCCCTCCCATCCTCTGGCTTAAGAGCATTATCCACATAATCCCAGCCTGGCGCACGCAGTGTGGCAGTGATGAACTCCTCCGAGGCACGCAGGGGATGAGCACATACGCTGTTAATTACTGTAGCAGATCCTGCTCCCTTCCCTCTCCCCTCTCACCAGCACTCTGAACAGCACCCACATCCCCAGGGATGTCTTGTCCCCACATCTTTTGCTCCTATGAGCATGGTGAATGTGGCTGATGCTGGATGGCATGGCACAGCTCATGAGGGCACAGTCAGGCCCTGTGCCACCCATCACAACCCAGAGGCTGCAAGAGCCCCAAATTACAAGGAGGTCCTTCAGCACAGCAGAGATGATCCCCCAAACAAGCCAGGCCTGCCATGGCTTTAGAGAGATGGGAAAAGGGGGTACGGTGGGGCAGGGTGGATAGAACCATGCCTGGCACCGTACCCCAGCTGCATCAATGCTGTGGGGCCCAGAGCCCACTTACTCCTGTGGGCACTGGCAGCTGGTGCTGCCCCATGGCTGGGCCAAGCCTGCAGGCCACTGGGCTCTAGCCCCACATTGCCACCATCCAGGGGACATCACCAATCCCCTCAGCCTGGGTGAGGGTTCTGTGAACCCTGTGCCCACATCACCCAGACCCACAGCGCATCCCTTCATGCTCCAGCCCATCAATGCCAAGTCAAGGCCATGGTGACAAGGTGGCGCTGCATGGAAATCAGGGTGCTCTGCTGGGAGCCCTGCCTGATGGGGGACAGGGAGTGGGTGAGTGAGTGTCAAGGGCAATGCCCAGCACATGGGGGGGGGCACAGGGTGAATGGGACCCCCACAGCTCCCAGCCCTGGGAAGAGCCTGGCACCTTCCAAGGCATCCCTACCTCTAACACTCTGGGAAACGCACGTACAGAGTTTAATTAACTTTATTGATATTCAGAAATTAGGGGACTGACTAGAGGTAATTGCTCATTAGAAATCATTAAACTGACACTGTAAGCATCAGCCTCCCTTGGGGGAAGCCAGAGCCCTGCTCCCAGGACAGAACCAGGCACACAGACAGCCCCCCAACCTCTCTGCACCCAGTGGGGTGGGAGATGTGGGTGCCATGGCCTTGCCCCACTTGCTGCCATGCAGAAGTTCCCCCATCAGCCCTCTCCACCCAAGCAAGAGGCTGTGGCATCACTCCTGGCAGCAGAACGAGACGGGAATAGCAGCGGGCACAGGGCCACGACGCCCTTCCCCGGCTGGGCTCTGCTGCCAGATGGGGAGTTTATGTAAGTCCCTGCACGGCTGCTGCCTGCAGCTTGGCCAAGCCCCGCAGGCAGCCTGCGTCCCTCTGCCCGCACCCTGCCAGGGCCGGCAGGGATGGACCCCCATCCGCTCCTCGCCCTGCCCACGGTGGACTGGAGCAACCCAAGCCCTGGTGCATCCCCTGCCTTGGGGTTTGAGGCAGCAGAGCCGCAAGGCGTCAAGGCTGCCCGTGCCCCACGGGTGGCAGAGCCAAGGAGCTGAGCTGGGTGTTGGCTGCTCTCCTTGGGAAGGACCAACCCCCACTATCCCTTCATCTCCCTTGTGCCCTCCCCATAGCCAAAGGGGTCACCCCAAGAGAGCCAGAGGGGAAAGAGGGGACAGAGACGAATGCCCCCAGGCCCCACAGCACGGGGGACCAGCTCGCAGCCGGCGACGGGTGTCGACAAGCTTAGTGCTGAGGGCGCGGGTCCCCCCCCCGGTGATACCGGCAGAGGGGCTGTCGCCGGAGCCAGCCGGGGGCGGCGTTGCACCAGCCCGGCTGCAAACAGCTCTGCGCGCCCCCGGCGGCTCCCGCTCCCCGCGCCACCGGAGGAAGGAGGGGTGGGGGGGGTGCGGCGGATAACGGAAAGGTGATGGCGAGAGCCCCCCCGGTGCGGCGGGGTCGAGCGCAAGTTGGCAAAGTTTAGCAGCGACAGCGCTGGGGACACGGGTACCGGGGGTTGTTGGTGTGTATGGGGCGGGTGACCGCGACGGGAGGGTGTGGGGGGGCACCGTTGTGAAGAGGGGAGCGGAGAGCGGGGGTGATCGCGGTCCCGACGCTTACCGTGTGCGGTGGCCCCGAGCAGCGCGGCGAGCAGCGGCAGGAGACGAGCGGGCGGCGGCGCGGAGCCCATGGCCAGCGGCGGTCAGCACCGCGGACAGCTCCGCGCTGCGGGCACGGCCGCGCCGCAACGCTCCGAGTGCGGCGCCCGCCAATCCCGCGGCCGTGGCGAGAGTCGGAGGGGGCTGGGGCGGGGGGAAAGGACCCCACCGTAATGCTCCGAGTGCTGCGCACCACGACCCTGCAGGCTGGAATGGGGAGGGAACGGGGAGGAAATGGGGAGGAAATGGGGAGGGAACGGAGGGGGAACGGAGAGGGGGGGCTCCTCCCTGCCCCCCCCCCACCTTCCCCGCCGTAACTCTCCGAGCGCGGCGCCCGCAAATACTGGGAGATGGAGGCTGGGGGAGGGGGCTCCCATGTACACCACCCTTCCCGAATATAAACGACCCTCCAGGCTGGGGGCCTGTGGGAAAGCTCAGCGGTGCACACCCCACTGCATCCCCCACCCCCATGCTGGATACCCACCCCTTTCAGCCGCCCTTCTCCATCTCCTCCTCCTAAATAGCCCCAGTTACGGCTGAGCTCATCATCCCTAATCAGGACAACCTGGGCCCAGGGCAGCCCTCGCAGCTTGGTGTGGGGGGGGTGTATTCCGTGTTCCAAGGGGCTCACACCCCTTCCCCAGCCCGCCGGCTCTCCGGGGAGGGCGGGGGGGCCGCCAGCCCTGCAGCAGGCAGATGGCGTTGGCACCGCTGCCGGACGGCTCTTGCGTGTGTTAAAAATAAACACAAACCCGGCTCTTTGTTGAATAACCCCCTCCCTATCTCCACCAAGGCCCAGATGGCTTCTCCTCCCCCCGCCGACGCCGTGCGCCGCACAGAGCCCACAGCCCGGCCGGCCCCGGCCCACGCAGCCGCCCATCGCCGGGTGGGTTTGCGTTCCTAATCCCAGGCCCTGGTTTGCCAGCACGCACGGCGAACCTCGGCTCGGGATGCGGGCAAACCCATGCCTGTGGAGGGACCGATGCTGTGCTCCTCATCCCAGGGGGATGCGGGGCAGGCAGGGGGCAACCGATGCTTCCTGCAAAGTGCTTTCGAGCTCTAAACCCAAAACTTTGATCTGCCTGTAGCTGCATCAATGTTTAATGCACCAAAGGCCTGGTAGGGCTTGGGAGATGAACATTTTGAGGCCAAATTGAAGTTTTTTGAGATTATGATACTCAAATTATTTTTAAGCAGCCCAACGCTTCCCCCGGCACGTACCTGGGCTGCTAATGAGGGGCTGCCTCCTGTTTGGGTCTGACACAAAGCAAACAAACCCTTTGCAGGTGCCTTCAAAGCATCCGGATGGGGAAATAAATGGGTGTGAGCACAGCATAAGGATGCTGTGCTCCCCAGGGAGCATCCTGGCTCCCTAATTCTTCCTTAAGTGCCAGTTGGCACTTTGATGGAGCATGTATGAGGCTGGCGCAGCCTGCCTGAAGCACTTGCACGGGTGGTGATGGGCTTTTGGGATACTTCAGCTGCCAGCCCAGTGTGCAGTGGGTGCAATGGATGCAATGGGTGCAATGGGTGCATTGGGTGCAATGGGTGCTGTGGATGCAGTGGGTGCAGCAGGTACAGAGCTCTGAGCTGCTGAGCCCTGCCTGGCCTTGGCCAAAGCTCCTCATTCCCAGTTTGTCCTGCTCCCCATGGATCCGATCCAGGTTCAGCTCCCGCAGCCCGAGCCAGGCTGTTCCCCCATCAATCCCACCCTGTGCCAGTGCCAGCCCCGAGTTTTCCCATCCATCCTCCCAGCCTGCACTGGGAATACTTCATTTTTACTGTGCTCTCCTGACCCGCGTCGGCTGCTTTGGGAAATGGATTTCTTGCTGTCTCGAGCATCGCCTCTGGTTAATTTAAACCCAGGACAAGAGGCAGGGGTGATGGAGATCGCGTCCTCTCTCCTATCCAGCACAGGGCTGAAGTGGCACCCCAAAACTTCACCCCAATGCAAGATGAGCCCAAGCAGCTGCTGTTTGGGGTTTGGGGTATAGACATCCCCAAGATGGGAGCAGCCCCGGCTGGGATCATCCATGCAATGAAAGCGACGGTTTAAGGGGTCCCACAGAGCCCTGGAGATGGTCACTGTCTCCCCCAACACCAACAACCACCCCTGCACCCTACAACAGCCTCCCCCGCTTCACAGCATCGTGAGCAAGGCTTTTCCAACCCGACCTATTAACACCCCGTTAACAGGAGAGGAGTTCATTTTGTCATGTAATGTTCCACGGATAATTAATTATTCTTCATCTTCCCAGCGAAAAATGAAAGGAAGAGCAGGTGAGAGGCACTGTTCAAAGCACAGAACAGCCGCTGAAACCTGGGGAAACGGGTGAATTACTCACAACATCAAAGGTGAGGGAGGATGCGCTGATTTAGTGGGGCACCGCGTGATGCAGAGCCCTGGGCATCACAGCGATGCTGAGGCCAGCACGTACTCATTGCATTAGTGGTCCTGAGGAATAGCACGGAGGAGGGGTCCCATCCTTCGCTTGTGCTCCCATCTTCATCCCATCACCTCCCCATCCCAGACTGCTGCTGGATCTGTCTTTGCATGATGGTGGGGTATCCCCATGACCCAACTGAGCACCATGTTGATGGGGGGGAAGGAATTCCCCCCAGCCTGGTCCCCAGTGCTTCATCCATCATCGGATGTGAGCAGCAACATAAGTAATGATATTTAACATTTCATAATAACGACAATTAACCAGTAAGTAATGCCTTTTACACCACGAAAGCCAGAGTAAATTAATTCCCCTAATTAGCTGTCAGGCAGCACAGGGGCACTGGCAGTCCCTGCTTGTGTTATCCCCCCCCAAAGCATCACTGAGTGTCCTCAAACCCCAAATCACACCCCATATTTTGCGCCAGCACCAGTGGGACATAGGGCTTCACATCCCAGGCACTCTGAGCCCTAAATCACCCCTATCTCCTGTTAAAAACATAGCAGCAACAACAAAAAGATGGCACCAAAACGGTTTATGGCTGTAATAAATTGTGCTGGAGGGAAGAAACCAACCTGCTTGTCTTGAAGCAAGCGGAGGGTTCCCATTGCACACAAATGGGAGTGTTGCTGAGCCCCACATCCAGTGACCAGCAGGGAGGGAAAGGGGGTTTTATTGGAAACATTTTACCATCACATTTATCCCACCCTATTGCTCTGATGCTGCTGGGGGGGTGAGGGTGATGGAGGGGTGCAGTGCTCTGTGGTACCCTGGGATGCAGGGTTCAGGCTGGTCCTGGTGGAAAGGATGTGGCTCCCACTGTCCCTGTTGGGGCTGGAAGGCGGCCAAAGCTCCACCACCAATGGCTGGACTCTGCCCCATCCCTCCCCCTGGCTCTGCTCCCGGCCGCCAGCAGGGATGGGAACAAGGACAAGGACGGACATGGCTGCCCCCAGCCAGCCCCACCAGGCCACCTACGACGCCATCGTCATCGGGGCTGGCATCCAGGGCTCCTTCACTGCCTATCACCTGGCCCAGCGCCACAGGGACACCCTCCTGCTGGAGCAGGTACCGTGTCCCCAGCCCTGACATGTCCCCAGCTCCACTGTGTCCCCAGTGACAACGAGCTGGGGTGGGTGCCTGCAGACCTGGATACCCTCTGCATGGCATGGAGTGGAGCTGACACATGTCCCCAGTGCCAGGACCCCCCTGTCCCCAGTGCCAGGACCCATGTGCCCCCAGTGCCAGGACCCATGTGCCCCCAGTGCCAGGACCCATGTGCCCTCAGTGCCAGGACCCCCCTGTCCCCAGTGCCAGGACCCACATGTCCCCAGTGCCAGGACCCATGTGCCCTCAGTGCCAGGACCCACATGTCCCCAGTGCCAGGACCCACATGTCCCCAATGCCAGAACCCTCATGTCCCCAGTGCCAGGACCCATGTGCCCCCAGTGCCAGGACCCCCATGTCCCCAGTTCCAGGACCTGTGTGCCCCCAGTGCCAGGACGCACATGTCCCCAATGCCAGGACCCACATGTCCCCAGTGCTAGGACCCGTGTGCCCCCAGTGCCAGGACCCCCATGTTCCCAGTTCCAGGACCTGTGTGCCCCCAGTGCCAGGACCCCCATGTCCCCAGTGCCAGGACCCGTGTGCCCCCAGTGCCAGGACGCACATGTCCCCAGTGCCAGGACCCATGTGCCCTCAGTGCCAGGACCCACATGTCCCCAGTGCCAGGACCCACATGTCCCCAATGCCAGAACCCTCATGTCCCCAGTGCCAGGACCCATGTGCCCCCAGTGCCAGGACCCCCATGTCCCCAGTTCCAGGACCTGTGTGCCCCCAGTGCCAGGACGCACATGTCCCCAATGCCAGGACCCACATGTCCCCAGTGCTAGGACCCGTGTGCCCCCAGTGCCAGGACCCCCATGTCCCCAGTTCCAGGACCTGTGTGCCCCCAGTGCCAGGACGCACATGTCCCCAGTGCCAGGACCCACATGTCCCCAGTTCCAGGACCTGTGTGCCCCCAGTGCCAGGACCCACATGTCCCCAGTGCCAGGACCCTTGTGCCCCCAATGCCAGGACCCCGGTTTCCCAGCACCTCAGGGCTGGGAACGTGTCAGGGCAGTCTGTGTCCCCAGGTATCAGGGGGGTCAGGGGGTGGCAGTGACCCCCATGTCCCCCTGCTCCGCAGTTCATCCTGCCCCACTCTCGGGGCAGCTCGCATGGGCAGAGCCGCATCACCCGCAGTGCCTACCCCCAAGTGCCCTATGCCCGCATGATGCCCGACAGCTTCCGCCTCTGGAAGCAGCTGGAGGAGGAGGCCGGCACCAGCCTCTACAGGTGATGGCAATGGGGATGCAGCCCCACCGGGCACTGTCCCCTCCATGTGGGGCTGGGGGCTGTGGAAGCTGTGTAAGGGCTGGATAAGGTCACCCCAGCAGCAGCTGCCAGCGCTGGGTAATATATGGTGCTCATAAGGAAGCATCACTAAGGAAATGAGCATCCAAATAATCCTCCACTGCTGGGGTCAGGGTCGACAGCAATGGCTGGACTTGGGGGTGGTGAGTGGGATGCTGGCATCCAGACCCTCCCCATGCATCACCCCACATACCCGTATCCCCGTTATCACCTGTATAGCCTGTACCACCCAGCATGCCTAACATCAGGCATCGCACATCCCAAGCGTCACCCTTGCCTGTGACTCGGTTTCCCCAAGGGGCAAAGCAAGGGGGGGTCAGCGCATGGAGGGGGAACTGATGCAGCTGGGGGGACACAGGCGGACGGGGCTGGTGGTGCTGGGGCCGGCGGGGGACCCGGAGCTGGAGAGCTGCCGGCAGAGCCTGGGGGACAACCACGTCCTTGATGCCGTGGAGCTGGCCCAGCACTTCCCTGGCCTCCGGCTGCACGCTGGGGAGGTGGCCCTGTGGGACAGCACTGGTGGGGTGCTGCTCGCTGACCGGGCACTGCGGGCGGTGCAGGTGGGGGCTGCCGAGAGGATGGAACGGGGTAGGATAGGACAGGATGAGATGATGGGATGAGATGGATGGGATGGAAGGGAGGGGATGAGATGGGATGGAATGGGATGGGATGGATGGGAAAGGAATGGAAGGGATGGGATGGGATGGGATGGGATGGATGGGAAAGGAAAGGAAGAGATGGGATGGGATGGATGGGAAAGGAAAGGAAGGGATGGGATGGGATGGGATGGGAGGGAAGTGAAAGAAGGGATTGGATGGGATAGGATGGGAAGGGAAAGGAAGGGATGGGATGGGAAGGGATAGGATGGAATGGGATGGATGGGAAGGGAAAGGAAGGGATGGGATGGGATAGGATGGGATGGGATAGGGTGGGATGGGATAGGGTGGGATGGGATGGGATGGGTGGGGATGGGAAGGGATGGGACGGGAAGGGATGGGATGGGATGGGATGGGATGGGTGGGGATGGGAAGGGATGGGATGGGAAGGGATGGGATGGGATGGGAAGAGATGGGATGTGATGGGATGAGATGGGGTGCTATAGGATGGGATAGGATTGGCATCCTCTGGCTCAGTCCCCACAGCCACCTCCTGTTCCCGTCCCCTCCCAGGACGCCTTCCGCCGGCACGGGGGCACCCTGCAGGACGGGGAGCAGGTGCTGCACATTGAGCCTGGGGCCATGCTCACCGTCACCACCACCGCCGGCGTGTACCGAGCGCCCCGGCTCATCATCACCGCCGGAGCCTGGACCGGTGCCGTCCTGGCACCGCTGGGTCTCCGCCTGCCGCTGCAGGTGAGGGTCGGTGGCACCGTGGGGTGGCACCAACATGGCCAGGACTAACACTGTGACCCCAGCCCCTGCGCATCGACGTCTGCTACTGGAAGGAGAAAGAGCCCGGGAGCGCAAGCAGAGCCGGTCCCTGCTTCATGGCCAAGGGACTGAGCCAAGCCCCACACGGCATCTATGGGCTGCCCGCCCTCGAGTACCCCGGTCTGGTCAAGGTGAGCAGGGGATGGTGGTGTCAGGGGGATCCCACAGCCAGCCCCCCTGACCAGCTGCCCCCCAGGTTTGCTACCACCACGGCAGCCCCACGGACCCCAATGAGCGGGACCGGGCACCCCCCGGTACCCCCCGCCCCGATGTCATCACCCTCCTGAGCAGCTTCATCAGGAGCTACCTGCCCGGGCTGGAGCCCTGGCCAGCCGTGGTGGAGACCTGCCTGTACACGGTGAGTGTCCCCCAGGGGCATCCAACCCCAAGCTGGACCTTACAGTGCCTTCCCCACAATAACGGGTCCAGGAGAGGACCCCTGGCCCTGCACCCTCACACCATGGCTCCCCCAGAACACCCCGGATGGAGACTTCATCCTGGACCGGCATCCCAAGTACAGCAACATCATCATCGGGGCTGGCTTCTCGGGTAGGTGAGGGCACCCAGCACCCCCCAGCACCCATATCTGGCCTGTGCCCCCCAACCTCCTCCTTCTTCCCACAGGCCATGGGTTCAAGCTGGCACCAGTGGTGGGGAAGCTGCTGTGTGAGCTGAGCCTGGGTGAGGAGCCATCCCATAGCACTGCTCCCTTTGCCATCAGCCGCTTTCCCGGAGTGCTCCGGGCTGCACTGTAGGTGAGGGGCCCTGGCTGTGCTCACACAGCATCACACTGACCTGCAGCTGTGCTCCTGCATCCCAGCGTCCTTACATCCCGCTGTGCTAGCACACCTGCATCCCCACGCATCCCCACATATTCCCATATCCCTGCATCCTAGTGTCCCAGAATGCTGCACCCCAGCACCCCTCCACCCCACACCCTCATACTCCACCATCCCAGCACGCAGTATCCTGGCACCCTTCCACCCCACATCCCAGCACCTCTGCATCTCCATATCACAGCATCCTGGTCCCTGCCCCCTCAGATCCCAGCACTCCTACCTCCTCCATCTCAGCAGCCCTCCATCTTGCACCTTAGCACCCCTGCATCCCCAAAGCACAGCATCCTGCCAACCTACATTCCCCAGATCCCAGCACCCCTGCCTCCCTCCATCCCCGCATCCCAGCATCCTGGTACCCTGCCTCCCTCCATCCCCGCATCCCAGCATCCTGGTACCCTGCCTCCCTGCATCCCAGCATCCCTGCATCCTGGTACCTTGCCTCCCCGCATCCCAGCATCCCCCACACTGCACGGTGCCAAGCTGTCTCTATCAAGCACCAGCTCCCAGGAAACAAATTAAGGAGCTTTGTCAGCCTCATGAAGATGGAGCTGGAACAGTGCAGAGACGCTCTCGCTTAGGAGTCAAGTTAAATGTTTTAATGTTAAATGTGCCATTTTATTATCATTAGATCGCTCCCACTTAATGAAAGCGCATTAGCGCAGCATGGCTTTATGGCAGCGAGCACAGAGCTTCCCCCATTTGTTTCCAAGAGATGCTTGGGAGAAAGGATCAACCAACCTGGTTTGCGGGGTCCTGGGGATGGGGGGAGGCAGGGGCAGCACCCAGAATCAGCTGGTGGGTGCTGGAGCCTATGCAGCACAGGCGGCCAGCGCTGCGCATCACCATCTCCTCCGTGTTAAATAATTAACTGAGCTGAGGACTCCCATCCCTGCTGCTCATCTGCATATTTATGAAGATTGATAAACGATGCAGTGCCAGCACCCACGAGGGCTGTCTCCACTCCCCATCGCCCATGGGTGCAGCAGGCGCAGGGCTTGGTCCCTCCATGCAGCATCCTCATCGAGGCTGGATCCATCCCACCAACCCCATCACCCCCCAAAACAGGGGGACCCCCCCCATCGCACGGAGCAGCCACTGCCACCAGCCAGAAATGATGTTTATTTCCATACTGAAAGTAAAGGGGATGGGGGGGGGGACGGGGGGACACGCACAGCTGGGCTAGTGCAAAACAACCAGGCAGGGTTGGGGGGGTGACAACAACCCGGATGGGTACGGGGGACCCCATCCCCATGTCCCCTTCCTGGCTGCTCCCCAGGGCCCGGCCAGTGAGAGACGTCTTTGGCTCAACTAAAAGGGGTTTAAGAGGACAGTGGGGTGCCTGGGGAAGGGGGGGGGGGAGTTTAAGTTATAAAATAAGGAGCCAGCAGGCACTGAGGAATAACAAACCGGGATGCCGGAATGACCGGCTCCGCCGCCGAGGACAGCCGGGAGGTGGGAAGGTGGTTTGGGGGCTGCAGCCAGCGAGCCGGCCGGGCTGCTCCCCCCATAGCAGGGCTGGGGGGTGGCTGCGTGCGTCCCCCCCATGTCCTGTGCATCAGAGGTTACCGGCTGCCCGGGGCAGCCCTGTGGAGCTGGGTGTCTCTGGGGCCATGGTGGGCTCTAGGCAGGGGTCTCGGCAGCCCGGCCCTCGGCCTCGCTGGGGGAGCTGCCGGATGAGCGGCGGGGGCTTCCCTCGGTGTCCTGCTCCTCGTCCCATCTGTCGTAGGTGAAATGGTGCCGGGAACTTGGGGGGCTGTGGGAGAGAGTGGGGTCAATGGGGGGGCTCAGTGCTCCTTGCATGCTGCAGTGCTGGGCTCAGCCCCCTTGGGTGAGCACCAAGGTGGCAGCCGGATGGATGGAGCCTCCGTGACCACCTTTAACATTGTGCTGGAGAGATTTGGGGTATATTCCACAGCAGCTCACTCATTGCCAGGCTGAGCTGAGCCCCACGGGTCAAACTGGGCCTGCCCAATGGCTACCAGCCACACAGGCACCCAGCCCATGGCCATGGATGCAAACAGCAGCGCTCATGGACATCACTGCTTGAGGGTCCTGCATGCACCGGAGCCCATGGCTGGGCGCTACGGGTGTTTCTCCCCACCACCATCACCTCATGATGCCTTCCCTGGCCCTGGGTCAGGCAGCTCAACCATGACCACATTTCCAGAAGGCTTTTCCTTCCCTTTCCTCCAGCTCTTTTCCTATTCAAGCCATTGGAAAGGATAAACCCTGCTTTGAAATCACAGCCCAAGACCCCAGCGCACCCATTTGCACCCCAAATCCCCATCACAAGCCCCTGCACAGCACGCGCCAGCAGGATGCGGCTGCCATGAGTCCCAACCATCCACTCCGGCACCCGCACTGTGGGTGCTGCCTCCCCTCCATGCTCACACACTGCACTGGATGCATGTTAGTACCCATCCCATTCCTCCCCAATGCCTTCGGGACCCACCATGGTCCTCAGGGCGCTGAATTCCCTGGGGAATTTATTCCCGTAGATATCCTGAAGGAATAAATTCAGCTGCATCCCGGATGGCGGCTGGGGAACGGGAAGGGATTAGCACTTCCCAGCATCCCATGGGCCACAGCTACTAATCCCAAACATGCTGCCGGTCCTGCTGCGGTCATGCCCCATGGCTGGAGATGTGCTGGGGATGCCTGCAGCACCCCAAAAGCAGGGCTGCTCTGGACAAATCCCAGGGAACCTGGCAAAGGTGGGATCCATACCCGGAGCCAGGTGAGGATTAGGACGAGCGGTTAGTGGCACACGGGGAGGTTCATGCTGCACAGCACACACCACTCCCACCTCCTGCCTCAGTCGCTCTCGGGCCGGTACAGATACTTCATCATCAGGCTGTCAACCTGCTTCTTCCTCTGCTTCTCCTCCTTCTTGCCCCGGCTGGGGGGTCCCTGCTCCTCACCCCCCGCTGCCTTTGGGCCCTTCTTGACACTGGAGGTGCTGCGGTAGGAGCTGGTGGAGCCGGAGGAGGAATCGGAGGAGGAATCCGATTGGGATGACGATGACTCCTGCTTCTTCTTCTTCTTGGATTTCTTCTTGGACTTCTTGGAGCGCTTCTTGGAGCTGCTCTTCTTCTTCCGCTCCTCCTCTTCCTCAGAGGAGCAGGAGCTGCTCCGGCGCCGGTGATGCCGGGAGAAGTCGAGGGCAGATGCGGAGCGGCGCAGGCTGCCGGGATTGGGGTCGGCAGCGCCCAAGGGGGCCGCGCTCCGCACGCTCCTCACGCTCCGCACGCTCCGGCCATCATCGGAGTCAGCATCGGGGCTGGAGCAGCCCCGGGCCCGCACCGGGCGGTAGCTCAGCACCTCCTGGATGGCAGCTTCCAGGTCGGGGTCAAGGTAGGAGCGGTGCCCCACGGGGCGGGCGTCCCTGGGACTCCCCTCTTCAGAGGCAGCGCTGCGGGGCCGGGGGGGCACAGAGAAGCTGCGCCCCAGCGGGGGCTGCCCACGGGACCCCTCGTCCGCCTCTTCCATGCGGCTGCGGGCCAGGGAGAGCCGCGACTCGGGGCGACCTTCAGGTCCCCCGCGCCGGCTCCTCAAGCTCCCAGGGCTGGAGAGGGCGAAGCTGAGCACTGAGGACCGCTCATCCCCTGCCTCCTCATCCTCCATCCCGCGCCAGGAGGCTGAGGATGCCCGGCTCACCGGGGCAGAGGCGACGGAGGCTTTGTCTCCGTTGGCAGCAGAAAGGGACCAGCGCTTGCCCAGCCCTTGGCGAGCCCAGGTGCTGGCATCGGCGAAGGCACGGGCGATCACAGCCGCCCGGTCCTCGGGCTCGGTGCTGCGGGCTGCCCTGCGAGCAGCACGCTCGGGGGAAGGCGGCCGCTCTCCCAGCGCATTGAACAGCGTCTGCTCATCCCCATGGCCACCTATAGAGTCCTTGAGGCCCGGCCGCTTCCTATAGCTGAGGCAGCTCAACACCGACACCGGGCGCTCCTCACCCTCCGGACCATCCGGTGGGGCTGACCTGCGCCGGCCCCACGCACGCACCGGGGAGATAAGAGAAGAGATGGAGATGAGGGGGTGAAGCGGGGCCGTTGCGCTGCCTCGGCAACGTGCGTCAGCGGAAAATAGCACCGAGTTAAAGTGTCATGTAAATGGGGGGATTGTTCTAGCCCAGCACTTCGATTCCCCCTTTCAAGTGTTGCGTTCAATCTATTTCACTGTCAGCTACCTGGAGCCGCGGCTTTTGATTCCCGACTTCAGAAAAGGTGGAATTATCCCCCATAATAAAATGGTTTACATCCGCACCGCTGAATAAATTAAACCAATTAAGAAAACCCGGCTCAGATCTCTCCCCTCCTGCTTGGCAGAAGGGAGGGGGGAGCCCCCTGGGACTCCTAGAGCCCAGCTAGGAAATTGGGTTTGGATAGAAGCAATCTGCACTCAGCAGGCAAGCGCTTTCCCTAGGGAATGGGAGTGGGGACGTGTGCCCCAGCCCCATGCTGGCCATAGGGGCACATGTGCATGGCCCCCCCTTTGTGCTGGTGATCACTGAGAGGTGTGGGGAGGTTTGGGGAGGATCCAGCCCTGGAGAAGGGGGATGATGCACAAGGATAGAGCCGATCATTGGGAATGCTGGGGAGGCAGATGGGCTGGGGGCTGTGATGCCCATGTGCCTCCACAGTGGTGCAGCAGGTGGAGTGGTGGGGAGGGGGACCATGGAAGTCCCTTTGGGTGGGGGGATATGTGTCCCCAGCGGAGACTGAGCTGGCCACCACATTAACCTTTCCCTGACCAGCAACACAAGCACAGCACCCAGAGCGTGACATCCCACGGGTGCTCCCCCCGTACCTTGTCCATCCCCTGGTACAGCTCACCCTGTCCTCTGCCACCCAGCCCTGCACCCACCTGCTGCCCTTCAGGCTGCCGTCATCTGAGAGTGCTTTGGAGGAGCCTTTGTTCTTGGAGAGCCAGGACTTCACCCCATCCACGCGCTCCTCCAGCTCCGAGTCCACGTCAGAGTCACCGTCACTGCCAGAGGAGGGGGTTGGGGTCATAGAAAGTGAGATGTGAGCATGGGGCAGTGAGATTCTGAGTGCTGGAGCGGCAAATTGCGCTGGTGGGCGCTGAGCCCCCCCAGCACCCACCGCGTGGGTACCCTGGCTTGGGCAAAACCTCATCCCATGGCCCTGCTCCATCTCCAATGTGCATGCATAGGGGTTCCACGAAGCACAAAGCCCCAACCCACCCCTTTGCCCATCCAAAGAGCTCCTGCACCTTCTGTCCAACGTCCCCCCCTGCCATCGCACAGGGCAGCAGGCAGGGCACAGCTCCAGAAACACAGGAGATTTCCAGCCCTAGGGCTGGGAAGGAAATAAGTGGGTTCGTTTAATAGGCCACCGTTGAGTGCAAAATTACAGTGAGTAGGAGCGATGTTGATGGCCCTGGGTAAACAGGAGTTTAGCAGGCAGAACAGCAACGACCGCGGCAAGGCGGGCAGATTTACAGCCCTGCCGAGCCTGGAGCTCCTGATTTACATCCCAGCGTAAAAAAGTCCTATCTGGCTTAAACAATCTAATTTATATCAGCCGTTCGTAACCATATTGATTGCCTTTAGAAAGAAGGTGCCGTATGCATTGCAAAATCCATTCCTCCACGTTAAAAGCATCCCTGTATAAATCTCCCTTAATACCTAACTGCTTACTGCTTTCATTAGGGTTATGGCAGTACTGGCAGGATCCATAAGGAAATCGAAGCGGCACGGCCCCCTCTCTAACCACAGGCCGGTGAGAGGTGAGGGATCCCACCAAGGATGGGATATATCATATCATCTTAAAGAGCTGTTTTATCCACCCAGCTTCGGGCTAATTCCCTGCCTGGGGCTGGCAGCAGACAGCACAGGCTGGGATAGACCCTGTACATGAATCTTCCTCTTTACATGCAAAGCAATTTGCTGCGCTCCATCACGCGCGCGTCTCCCTCCCCTGCAATACATCCAGGCAACGCTCAGCTTGGAAGAAAAACAAACAAGAACCCACAAAATGATAACAAAACAAACCCCAATGAGCCCCCTAAAACAAACTCTGGGGGCAACGAAGGTTTTATAACCATCAGAATTAAACTCCACATCAAACACAGTTTATATCCGTGCCGTTAGTTAAGCGCGACCCGCGTCGTGGTGCAGAGACCACAGGGGGGATATTAATAGTGGGTGGCAGCGGGGCTCCATCACTGCTCCGTACCAATGCACTCATCATTAGCCATGGCAGAGTATCCCCCCTGCCCCATCCTGGGGGCTCATCCCATCCCCCCTGCATGGGATGCGGTTATGTGCCATGCTGTGGGTGCTGTTAGGGCATGCGGAGATGGGCCAGTGGCATGCGGGGCCCCTGCCCGTGGGGGTGAGGTGGGGGTTAGGGGAGGGGGGGACGGAAAGAGAAGCTCCTCACAGTTTACTCTTTCTTTTCTGATACTTTGCCACCATGTCCTGCAAACTGGGAGGGGTTGGGGGGGGTCGGAGTGGGGAGAAACACAAAAGAAAGGAAATCAAATCAAAGCAAAAAGACCAAAAGGATGGGGAATAAATGGGGGTGAAGGGCCTGGAGCATCAATCTGATGAGGAACAGGGGTGTTTGGCCTGGAGAAAGGGAGGCTTAGGGAGAGCTTCTCACTCTCTACAACTACCTGACAGGAGGTTGTAGTGAGGTGGGGGTCAGCCTCCTCTCCCAAGTAGCAAGAGAAAGGATGAGAGGAAATGGCCTCAAGTTGTACCAGGGAGGTTTAGATGGAATACTAGGAAAAACGTATCCACTGAAAAGGCTGCCAAGCACTGGCACAGGCTGCCCAGGGACGTGGTGGAATCGCCATCCCTGGAGGCATTTAACAGACGTGTAGATGTGGCACTTGGGGACATAGTTTAGTGGTAGACTTGGCAGCGCTGGGTTAATGTTATGACTCCATGACCTTAAAGGTCTCTTCCAACCCAAACGATTTTACGATTCCATGATTCTACCCTGGGCGGGATTCCAGCGTCCCAGGCTGGGCTGGATCCCAGCATCCCAGACCTCCTGCCAGCCTGCGTTGCCCTGGCTCCTGGGGCTCCCTGGTAGATTCCAGCCAGCCAGCACGGCCCTGGCTGCATTCCAGGCACCTCCACAAGCGAGTGAAGCTGCACGAGGGCTGTGGAGGGAGGGATGCATGGACTGATGCATATGTGCACAATGTATGGATGGCCGGATGCATGTGTGCATGGTGCACGGATGGACGGGTGGACAGACGGCATCCTGTCAGGGCCAGGCAGAGCCGAGGGGTCCCAGTGACATTTCAGAAGAGGCGAGGAGAAGCAGTGAACCCCAGTGACGTGCCTTGCACGGGGGCCAGGCCCAGATGCTCTTACCTGTTGATGAGGTCCTCATTGCTGTCACTCTCCATCTCATCCTCGATGGCTGCCTGCAGGTCCCCGATGCGTTTGAAGGCCAGCTTCAGGTCCGACTGCAGGCTCTGGTTGGCGGCTTCCAGGCTCTCCAGGTCCATCTCCTGCATGGAGGGAGCAGGATGAGCTGGGTGCCCCAGGGAAACCCCCCTGTTCCCCCTGCCCAGCCCTGTTGTGGGTCCCCCACCAGCTCATGCTTCTTGCGGCTGGCCTCTGCCTCCTTCTTGGCCAGCTCGCCCATCTCCTCCTTGACATCGCGAAGCTGCCGCTGCAGCCGCTTGTTCTGCTCCTTCTCCCTGTTCTCTGCAGCCGCGCGCTGATCCCTCTCCTCCGTCAGCTTCTCCATGTTCTCCTTCAGCCGTGTGGCCAGGCTCTGTGGAGCAGCAGGCATGGCGTCACCCTATACCCCCCCATGGACCCTTCCCCCTAGAGCAGCACCAAAGGCTCACACAACAGTGGCTCCCATCCTCATGGGGATGAAGGAGAAACCCCCCTCCCAGGGCCAGGGAAGGGGCAGCACAACCGCGAGGGCTTTGTTGAATTGGAAAAATAGATTTAACTGGGTGTGAAGTAATTAAAGCGTGTAACGTAGGGAAAAACCCGCTCCATTCTCCCCCAGCCACTGAGCCAGGCACTGCATATTTATGGCCGCGGCAGAGAGAGCGGGGAAGGGAAATAATAGCTTGGAAAATACTAAGAGGAGAGCTAAGCTGCTCCGCTCCCCGGCAGAGCTGCAGAGGCAGAATATAAAGCAGGCTGCGTTTAGCGGGGCCGGCAGGGTCTATAATTTCCCTAAGTCAATGCAGGGAGAGAGCAGCACTTTGCCGGGCTGGGCAGTGGATTACTGTTATCGGAGCTCGCAGGGAGCTTTCCCTGCAGGAATGGGGACAGCTGCCAGCAGGGGAGGGCTGCGGCGCGGGGGGCCTGGCAAGGGGATGGTGGGGATGTGCTCAGGGGATGCCCCGGGCAGCTCCTCATCATGGTCCTGGTGTGTCCCGGTTCCTACCTCCAGGCGCTTGACTTGTGTCCGCTCGAACTCCAGCCTGGTCTCCAGCTCACGGATCTTGGCCTCTTGCCGGCTCACCAGCGACTTATCCACCATGGATTGCTCCAGGAATTCCAGCTGGCTCTGCAGGCCTTGCAGCTGCAGGGGGAACACAGCCTCAACCACAACCTCCCTGGTCCAGCAGCCTTGCTTCTCCCATCCCAATGGAGAGCTCCCCGTGGAAATGCTCTGCACCCCATACTGTGGATAGCAGGTGTGGGTGCTCCCACGTGCCCCCTGGCTTCACTCATGGTGCATACTCATGCCCAATGTCAGTGTTCCCTACCTTCTCCTGAAGTTCCTGCTTCTCCTTGCTGACCTCCTCCAGCTGTGCCTGGAGGTCGCTCATCTGCGCCAGGTCCCGGGATGCCTGTGGGACACATGGAGGCCATAAGCGGGGACCCCACTGTGCTGGCTCCAAGAGAGAAGTTATGGGGGTGCCGCGGCTGCTGCTCCCCCTCACCTGAGCCACAGCTGCCTTGTGCTTCTTCATCAGCTCATTCATGTCCTCCTGGTCCTCCTCCAGCCGACTCTGCACCTCATTCTTCTCCCGCTGCAGCCGGCTCAGCTGCTCCTCCAGCTGGGGGGAGCCGCTTGTGTCCCCCACTGCACCCCAAGAGCAGGGCACCCACCCCCAAAGCCACCCAAACGGTGTGGGGTCACCCTGACAGCATGCATGGTGCTGGGTCTCCCCCCGGCTGCAGGTGGGGTAGGATCCCATCACGACGCATTGCACCCCAAACCCCCCTCACCGCCGCCTTGGCCTTGGAGAGGTCATCGATCTGCAGGTGAAGGTCTTCGATCTCCACCTCCATGGACTTGCGGGCCTTGACAGCGGCCGCGCACGTGAACTCCGACTCCTCCAGCTGCGGGGACACGGCTCAGTGCCCAGCTAAGGGATGGGGACACCCCGTGTCCCTCAAGGGCTGTGGTTTGGGGGGGGGGATCTGTTTGCCCACCTGGTTCTTGAGCTGTGCGATCTCCCTCTTGCTGGGCGCGTTGTTCTTCAGGTGGTCCAGCATGATCTGGGCATCGGCCAGCAGCGCCTTCGTCCTCTTCAGGTCCCGGCGCAGGCGCTTCTCCGTCTCAAAGTCCCGCTGGTTGGCCTGTGGCAGGGGGGGGATCATTCCAGGACACTGCCAGCACGGTGCCCACCCCACCATGGCATTCCCAAAGCCACCCTGCGCCCTACCTGCTCACTGACAGCAGACAACTTGCTCTCCAGCTCCCGTTTCTCTCTCAGCACTTTCTGCTTGTCCTCATACTCCTCCTCCAGCTGCACCTCCATCTGCTTCAGCTGCAGGACAGCCCAGGCAGCCGGTCAGGGTAATGGGAAGGGGCCGGGACCCCTTCCTCTTGTGAGTCCCCACACACTGGGGACTCGGGGTGACCCCATCACCCCGGTGTTTGCGCAAGCACAGGCACAAAGCCCAGTGCGTGCTGGCCCGGGCAGCGGAGGGACCGGTTGGACTCGCCGGGCCAGTGGAGCCGGGCTGCGGCCGGACGCGTGGGAGCCTGGTACTGCGCGATGGTGCCCGGCTGGCAGCTCCCAGCATCCGACCAGGGCACAGGGACACATCCTGGACAGCCCATGGGCAGAGGGGCCACAGCCGAGCCCTACCTTCTTCTGGCACGACTGCCGAATCTCCTCCACCTCCTCGTCGCGGCTCTCCACCTCCTTGGCATGGGTCTGCCGCAGCCGCTCCATCTCCATCTCCAGCCGCAGCTTGGCCTGCAAATGGGGAGGGGGGATGTGGTCAGAGCAAAGGGGACATGAAGGGACCCCAATGCCATTCCCTGGGTGCCACTCACCCGGAAAGCCCCCCGGTCCGAGGCCGGCCGGGCTTCCCGCCCCACAGTGACCTGCCGGGCCATGGCACGGAGGGCCAGGAGCCGCGTCGGCACCAGCGATGCCTGGCCCAACACCTCCTCTTCCCGGGCAAGCCCGTCCCAGGTAATAACAGCCCTGCATGAAACCACCCCACCCAGAAACCTCGCCCCTCCCCGCTGTACCTGCTCCAGCATCTGGATGGTCCCAGCCTGCTCGTCCAGTTCCTCCTCCTGGTCTTTGACCTTCGCCTCCAGGTCCCTCAGCTGCTTCTTCACCTTGGCCAGGGAGGCTTCATCCTTTGACTCCTGGGAGGAGATGTCCTGCAGCTCAGCCTCCAGCGCCTCTGCCTTCTGTGTCAGCCCTGCGATGTCTGAGTCCTTGTCCTGCAAAGAGAGGGGGGCACCATGAGCCCGGGACACCCACTGGTTGGGGGACTGGGACAGGACATGGGACCGCTCACCTCCAGCAACTGCTTGAGGCCAAAGACCTCGGCCACCAGCACGTCCTTCTCACGGCTCAGCTTCTCCCTCTGCAGCCTCTCCCGTTGTGCCTCCTCATGTGCCTGCGAGAGCTCGCTATCAAACCTGCATGGGGACAGCAGGACAGGCACTCAGCACACTGCCATGGGTACCAGGAATGGGTCCCCAGCCCTGTGCCACCAGCACCGCGCCGAGCATGCCCATCACACACCAGCAGGCACTAAGAAGGGCAGCGTGTCGCTGACTGCTCATTTGAAACACGCTGTTGATGAGCTTTTAATTGCCAGCACGGTGGCAAGGAGTCACTTGGAGAAACTCCTCCCAGTGCCTTCCCTCAGTGGCTAATGGAGAGTGCAGCACCCACAGCGGGGCTGGTACATGCTGATGGGGACACTCTGCTATGCAATAGGCATCTAGGGACACTGCACTCTTAAAGCAGGACATGGAGGGGCTGCAACACACAGGGGTCTCCAGCAGAGATGGGCTCTTGTGGCAGCTCAGCCCCACGAGATGCAGCCCAGTGCCATGGTCCCATGTGGGATGGCACTGGTGCTATACCCAGAGGGGACATTAGCTCCTGGGGGGGGAAAGCTCATGGGGCAGACTTTCCCTATGCCCCTGAGATGAGATCAGTGCAGTTTGCTCTGAAATTGCTGCCTTTGGGGCTTGGAAAACAACCCTGTGTTTGAGTTTGTGACCTGCATTAAACACCGCGGCAGCTAATCCCCGTTCTTGCTCGCGCTGGGTAATAAACAGCTGCATTAACACAGGCTCCAATCCACGGAAATTGAAATTAATTAGATTGGATTCTCTTGCTGTATTTGTGTGTGATCATTACCATAATGAGATGAAAGCGTCCCCGCTGCTTAATAACGTTAGCAAACTCCGGGGCTGGGAGAGGGGACGGGATGAGAGCGAGCGCTGAGCACAGCAGTGGAGCTTCAGCAGCCTCCGCCATAGAGCACGGCCCCACACAGGGGGATCACTCAGCTCTGAGCCCCCCAAAATAGCATCAGAATCATCCCCATCATAATAAACACCCGACTCGGGCAGCTCTATCCCACTGGAGACACCTCAGCCAAGCGGGAGCTGGGGGAGTGCCCAAATCCCTGCTAAAATGGTAATGCCACTCTGCAAGAGGCTCGCTGCGCGGCGAGGATGCCATCCCCGCTGTGTCCCAGCACCGCCAGTGCGCGGTCCCCACCTCCGCTGCTTCTTCTCCAGGTCATGGTTCCGTCCCTGCTGGCCCTCGAGGTGCAGTTTGGTGTCCTGCAGCTCCGCAGCCAGGCGCTGGCACTTCTTCTTCAGCTGCTGCAGCACCCGCTGGCTCTCCTCGCTGTCTGCCTGCAGGTCTGTCAGCTACGGGCAGCAGCAGGCAGGGTGGTGAGGGCTCTCACTCATGGGATGCCACCATGTCCCCACTGGCCATGCGCTCCCTCAGTTCTAAGCTGCCCATCCCCATGCTGAGTGGATAAAGGGGTCCCCCGGGGCTGAGCCCCACTCACCTTCCTCTCCAGCTGCCTCTTGCCCTGCTGCTCCACCTCCAGCTTGTCCTCCAGCTCCTGCTGCAGCCGCTTCTTGGTGAAGTCGATCTCCCGCACCGCACGCTCGTATTTCAGCCGCCACTCGCCACCTGCAAGGGGAAACTGGGTCACCAAGGGGCTGCATGGGGTGGTACGGGGCCACCATGGAGAGGGCAGCACAGTGCCGTGACCACAGGGCACCGGGGTGTGCCAGCAGCCAGCACTGGAGGCAGGACAGTACCAGAATCATCATCATCCAGCTCCCCGTTGAGCTCGGCCGCGCGGATGAGCCGAGCCTCCATCACCTCCATCTCCATTGACTCCATCTGCTTCTTCAGAGCATCGTACTTAGCCTGAGAGGGGACAAGGCCACGGTGAGCACCGAGGGGTGAAGGAGATGCTGCGTGGCTGTGGAGAGGGACGCTCACCTGCAAGTCCTTCATCTCCTTCTCGGCCCGCAGCCTCTCGGCTGTCTCGGCGTCCAGCAGCTGGGAAGCTGACTCTCCAGTGTTCCGCTCGTCCGTCAGCTCCGATGTCAGCTCTGTGATCTGGGGCGGGGGGGGGGTGCAATGGGTCCATGGGCCAGGGCACAGCATCGCACCCCCTCCCGGGGCCGGCAGGACCTACCCTGCTCTCCAGGCGGTCGCTGTTGAGCCGCAGCTCGTTTCGCTCCTTCTCCACCTTCTCAAGCTTGCTCTTCAGCTGCTGGATCTCTTCCTGCAACAGAGCGGGCAGTGAGGGAGGGGGCAGAGCAGGGCAGGTCCCTGCAGCACCCCCCTAGCACTGGGTGGGCAGGACGGGGGCTCCCCTGCCAAGGGATGGGCAGGGAAATTCCCCAACGCTGCCGTGCTGACTCCAACCCCATAAATGGTGTCGAAACACCAGGCAGCCCCAGCAGAGACAGAGGGGTCTCTGCATCCCCCTGGGAGATGGGGTGGGAGCAAACCCACTCATCGGCAGCTCAACAAAGGGTTTGGGTGCACCCAGCCCAGGTGGGGAGGGAGGGGGCCCAGCAGGATGCCTGGGGACCACGGGCCAGCATCTTTCCCTCCCCTCCTCTGAACCCAGCACAGGCACCCGTGAGGGTGAAAGCTGAGCCAGGCTCTGTGCTGGGAGGGATCAGCAGGGCAGGATCTGGTTGCCAGCACGGGGCGGCCCCCACAGATGCCTCTCGGCACACGGTTCCATTTCCATTCTCCATGCCTTCTAATTGGGCTCAAGCAACAGCCGGCTCTGGGGATGCTAATGACATGCTGATGGCAAATGAGGGAGCAATTCCAGCCTGGCGCTGATGGGGTATGGGGCAGCCACGGTCCTGCATCCCTCCCAGCCATGGGCCATTGCATCCCATCCCACTGTGGGATCCTGCATCCCTCCCAGCCATGGGCCATTGCATCCCATCCCACTGTGGGATCCTGCATCCCTCCCAGCCATGGGCCATTGCATCCCATCCCACTGTAGGATCCTGCATCCCTCCCAGCCGTGGGCTATTGCATCCCACCACACCAGAGGATCCTGCACCCCACCCCACCACAGGACCCCGCATCCCAATCCATCACAGGATCCTGCATTCCAACCCCCCATGAGGTCCTGCCCGGGACCAGCCCCCCCAGAAGCCCCCCTCTGCCCCATTCAGCATCCCCAGCACAGAGATACCCACGTCTTTGCCGCGGATCTGGTCCTCAGTGAGCTGCACCTCGATGAGGGGCCTCACTGTCGTGAAGAGCTTCCACCAGGGCCAGTCCTTCACCCCCTTGTTCTTCTTGATGTTCTTCTGCACGCACCGGATGGCCAAATCCTGGATCTGGAACCACCACAGGGTACGGCGTCAGTGGGACAAAGCAGCGTGGGTGCTCAGCACCCTGGCACGCTCCCCTTTGTTAGCATTTGGGCTAATTGCACCCAGATTGATTCTTTCCAGCCCCTCAATGCTAACCTTGCGGTGAGAGCCGCCAAGATGCCTGCTTTACACCCTCTCTACTATTAAAAGCAGGAGCTGATACCCTGCTCCATCCCACCGCAGCGATGCCCAATGATTCCCCCCCTACCCCCCCGGTTCCCCCTGGCCCCCCACGGCTGGGCGGGCGCGGGGGGAGGCGGGAGGAGGAGGTGCTGGCCCAGGAGGCAGCAGAAAGGCTGCGCTGCCCATTTTAGGCGAAATTGTGCAGCAGAGCTGGGAGGGGAGAGCTGCTGGGACGAACCTTCCTCTTCTTGAACTGCTGCCGTGCCAGGAAGCCCCTGCAAGCTGCCTGGAAGAGGGTGATGTTCCTGCTGGTCTGTGTATCCCGCTGCTCCTCCAGCCTGGCCAGCGATCCAGCCCGGAAAAACACCTGCGGGATGGCAGCAGGGGGAGATGCCGACGGGCGCCGGCATCCCTCCGGCTGCAGCGGCTGCTGGGGATGCAGCTCTCCCCTCTGCAGCCTCTGCTCCTGTCCCGCCGTGGGGGGTTTTATGCCCCAGACAAGAGGAATGTCGTAGGTGGGAGCAGACAGTGCTGCCCTTGTGCTGCGGTGCCACGCTGTGCCATGCCATGCCACCCATCGCTGCCCACGCCACTGCCACAGGCAGCGTCATCATACCCGGCTCAAACCCATGTGGTAGCTGCTCTTCTCCAGGTCCAACGACTCCAGGAGCTCCTCCACTGCCTGCAGGGAGGGAGAGGTGTCAGGGTTGTGCTGGCAGCACCCTGGGGTGCAGGGGACCCCTGGGTGCAGCACTGGCCCCAGCACAGGGCACGTACCCGCTTCTCATCCACCACGATGTAGTTGCGCCCGTGCTTCTTGGTCAGGTGAGGGGCCAGGACGTCAAAGCGCCGCCTGAACTCCGCAAACACCATGTGGTCAGGGTACCCTGCGGGGAGCAAGTGGGATGTAGGAGCAGCCAGGACACCCAGGGGATGGCCGGGGACAGCCCTATGTGCCCTGACTTGCTGGGGATCATCTTTTGGGAGAGCTGATGGTGTCACCCCACGTGGCACAAGTGCGGCTGGAGAACCCCATCCCTTCCCGGGAGGTTCTCCTTGGCTGTGTCCTCCAGATATTTTGGCCAGCATCCATGCAGAAAGTGGCCAGATCCTGCCTCAGGGGAGCGCAGGGACACGTGTGTTGCTTGTGCAAGCAAACAGGCTCCTTCCTGAGCCGCAGCCAACTCCTGCATCGTGCTCACGGCGCTGAGCCTCCACATCTTAATTAGGGATGCGGTATTGACGGGGGCTGCTGACCCTGGCACAGCGGCCATCGATCCGGGCGGCATTGATTCCCGATCGCGGCAGGAAGGGTCCAACCTCCAGGCAGTAAACCCTTGGCTGGGCAGCCAGCCATGTGCATCGATAAATGCTTTGCTGAGCACGACCCGGAGGCCCTCGTCCCAGCGGGACTGGGGCTGGCTGCCAGCGGGAATGCTGCCAGGAGCCAGCAGCACCAGCGGAGACACCCTATTAAGGCCATGCCTGTCCCCAGCGCAAGGCAGGGGGGACAGGACCACGGTGGGGGGATGCGCTGGGACTCGGAGCAATGGGATGTGCCAAAGCGTGTCCCTGGGTAGGGTTTGGCTCCCCACGGAGGAGACGCATCCAGGATCCATCCCCCCATGGCACACGCACCCCGCGGGGCGCCGCATCTCACCTTGGCGGTACATGCGGAGGGCATCGAGCAGGCGGGAGCCGCGGAGCTGGGCGCGCAGCAGGGGCACATCGAGCTGCATGAGCCCGGCCTCGCAGTGCTCCGCGGGCAGCTCCAGCTCGCTGCCGCTCACCCGCCGGCACGGCACGGCACGGGGGTCCCCGCCGCCCCCCGCCGCCTTCGGCAGGAAGCAGTGCACGAAGTGCAGCTTGGACTTCTTGATGCTGTCGATGAGGGCGTCCTGCAGGCGTGGGAGAGGGAGGTGAGCGGTGACAGGCAGCGATAGCCCCCCAAACCTGGTGCTCCATCCCCTCCACGGCATCCCCGCGCTCACCACTTGCAGCTTGATCTGGATGCAGAGGGACTTCTTCTTGACGGCGGCCACGCCGGTGGTGAAGGTCTTGCGCATGCTGGTGGCGCGGCGCAGGGCGAGTTGGGACCCCCCTTCCAACCCTGCCACCGAGCCCGACAGCACCAGTGCTGACCCACCACGGCCAGCAAACAGGCTGCTGATGACCTTCCTGTGGGGCACGGAGGGGATGTCACCCTCTAAATCACCTCTTACCCCACTGTGATCCGCCCTACCCCAGGACCAGACTCACTTCTGCGACTCCTGCAGCAGGATGGAGGCATTTTGGGTGGCTGGGTTGTGCTTGACATAGTTGAGCCAGCCCGTGGCATCATACTCAACCCAGTTGGTCCCCGAGCTGTGTCCCAGGAGGAAGTGCCGGGGCTTGTCACTGGGGAGCAGCGGGTTGTGCCCTGTGGGGAGACACGGCACCGCTGGGCACAGCCCCATGGACCAGCGCTGATGCACGGCCCCATGGTGCCAGGCTCCTCCTCACCTTTCTTGCCTCCTTCCTGGGGGCCGTAGTAGGAAAAGAGCCGCTCCAACAAGGTGTCCTCATTGCCCCCCGGCTGCAGAGCCTCCTCCTCCAGCAGCCACAGCAGCCCCCGTGCCTCGTCCGTGCGTGCCAGTGACCGGACCTGCGGGTGACACTGTGCTTGCATCCCATCCGGCATGCTGGCATCCCCGGGGGGACACAGGGATGCAACCTCTGCTGCTGTCAGCGGCAAAGAGATGGCCCCTGCTTCATGGAGACCCAGCAGGGAAAGTATCTGCAACGCTCCAGGCAGTGCATGGGGCTGGGGTGGAAAACTCATTGCTCAGGCAGCCATGGGCTGAAACCCAGTGCAGAGCTGGTGCTAGCAGCCCCCCTCAGTCTCTGCAGCCTCCTCCAGCAGGGACTGGAGCACTCCAGGGACTGGTGCACCCTGAGGACCTATGTACCCTGAGGACCAGAGCATTCAAGGGACTGAAGAACCCCGAGGACCCATAAACCCTGGGGACCTGAGCACCTCGAGGACTGGTGCACCCAGGGACTGATGCACCCCAGGGATCACCCAAGATCTCTGCATCCTCCTGCCTGCAGCACAGGCAGCTCCCAGAGCTAGTGGGGACACCATACCAGTGGATGCTCCGGGGATGTGGGCTGCACACACACTTGCAGATGTGCTCTCATAGCCAAGCATTCAGGACAGCCCCTCTCCTAACCCAAACTACAGCCAAAAGGCCAAGAAAGCCGCTCATTGCTGCCCCGTGCTGCAAACTGCCACGATGTGACCACAAGGAAGAGCAGTGTGTGCTTACCAGTGCCTGGTGTGAGGGCTGGTCTACAGCAGCGACAGAGCCAGAGGAGCTGGGCTCAGCATCAGCCAGGGCAAGCTCTATGTTCTCCTGGTGAGGGGGAACAGAGGCTCAGTCAGTGACCGTGCAGTGGGGAGGCAGCGATAGGGACTGGCAATTGGTCTCAATGGGGTGTAGGAAGGAAGGACATTCCCAGTGTCCCACTGCTAAACAATGCTGCGTGCCAAGGAGGGACCAGGACACATGGGAGGGTCCCCCGGGGCTGTCGTGCAAAGATGGAGCAGTGACAGTGATCTTCACCACCACCCCCCATAGCCTGGCACTCTGACAAAGCTGCTGGGATGGAGCTGGAGCTGCCAGCAAAGGTACGGTCAGGATGGGAGCTCCGGGATTACCCTGGCAGCACAGAGCATCATCAGAGCTGCTTTGGCTGAACCGGTCCAGAGCAACCACAGGGCAAGAAACCAGGGGGGAAGGACATGAGATGCTCATGCAGAGTGGGGAGGAGGCGATGGCAGCCCTTGGGGGTGTCCCTGTCACCTCCTTGTAGCGCTCCAGCTCTCGGGCGAAGGTGCGCTGATGGAACAGGAGCTGCAGGCGCTCCTGGGCATAGTTATGGCACAGCTCCTCGAAGGTGGCTCCTCGGCTCTGCCCTGACAGCTCCGGGTTCTGTGCCCCGGGGGTGTCCACCACCGTCACCGAGCACACCGAGTGCTGGCTTGACTTCAGTGCCCTGCGGGGACAAAGGGACAGCGTCGGGGGGGTGGGTGCTGTCGGGCCCCCCCGCACCTCCCCAGTCACCCAGCACGTACCTGTTGAGGAGGGAGATGAGGAGGGTGAAGAGCTCCGAGTACAAGCCCGCTGCCATGCCCTCCAGGCACTCCAGTGCCGTCAGCTTGGGACCTGGCCAACGCAATGCTTAGTGTCCCCATCCTGGTGTCCCCTGGGGCTGTCCCCACCATCCCTCACCATACCTGTACTGCTGTCGCCCAGGGGTGGATCGTCGGGGCCCTGCCGGAAGGAGGTGGATCTCTGCAGGGTGCCCTTGGGCTGGTGCTTGAAGATGGAGGAGGAGAGCTCCTCCAGGCTGCAGCCCAGCAGATAGGCGGCTTTCTGAGCCCACTCGTGCCGTGCAAACTGCTTCCTCCCGGCTGCAAGAGGGGGGAGAAGGGGGCTCAGCACCGGCCACAGCATCCCCCTAAATGGGGGGCACCTCCAGGCAGCCCTGGGATGGGCTCAGATCCCCCAGAATAGGCTGGGAATGCTGTGCACAGTGGGAGCACACGGCTGATGCGGGAGGGCTGGGAAGCGTGTTCTGGAGGCTGATTACAGGAGATGGGGGATGAACGGCTCTGTGCCTCTGCGGCGCTCAGCCCAGAGCCACGCTGTGGGTCAGACAGTGGGGGTCACCCCTCACTGCCACCACCCAGGGACCCCTGGGGCCTGTGATGGTGTGGGGCTCTGAGACACCCCAGCATGGGGACACATCCCTGCTCGGCCACATGCACTGAGCATCCCCCCTGCAACGGGGCAGGACAGACACAAGCACAGGGATGCTGGGGAAGGGCAGGTGAGGTGGGAGGTGGTTAATGGTGACACGCAGGGACAAGACAGTTGGGAGGGAGAAACGGAGACGCGCGGAGAACAAGACTTTACCTTCGTCGGCGTCTGCATTGCAAAGGGGCAGCATGCACCATGCGAACAGAGACAGGGTTAGAAACAACGGCACACGCGGCACGCGGACACCCTCACACCGTGCACACGCCAAGCCTGGCCCTCCCCCAGGCATGGCTGCAGTGAGACCCTGCGACCCAGCGAGGGGCCCTATCCCTGCGAGCCCCAGTCGCATCGGTGGGGAGCAGCCCAGCTCTGCCATGGGGAGATGCTGATGGACCCAGCCCAGTACAAGTATACAGGAGCCAAGGAATTGGGGGCTGGTGCGGCTGAGCTGGCAATGAGCATCCCCGTGAGATGCAGCACAGAGCTGGGGCTGGGATGCTTCCCCCCAAGCAGAATGCAGGGATGCTTCCCCCCAAGCAGGATGTGGGGCTCGTCCCCCAGCAGACCCCATGAGGAGGCTCCAGAGCTCCCCAGGCATGGTTGCAGCAGGGCCCTGCTGCCCTCTAGTGCCTTGGAGCACCCCAAGAGCCAGCACTGCACAACACTGCGTCCCCGAGATCCTCCTGGTGCCTCTTCCCATCCCCAACTCATCTTTTTCCCCTGGTACAGCCACCAGCTTCAGGTGCCCATTTGGGCTGTGCCCAGGCCCCTCCTGTCAGCACGCAGCACCATGGGGGCTTCCGCGGTGGGAAGGTGAGAGCCCCAGAGGGAGAAGAGCAGCCCCATGAAGCCAAATTCACCACCCCCAGGGATGCACAGTGAAGCTGGCGCCCATCACAGCAAGCCCTGCAGCCCATGGTAAGCTCTGGGTGCTGGTGCCCGCACCAACAATTGTACCAACAGAACCGGGCTGGGGGGCAGCAAGCAAAGTGGAGGCTGCCAGGACCCAGACAGGGATCAGGGCTGGTCCCAGCACACCAGCAGCATCCCAAGCCCCCGTTCCAGCCCCAAACCCAGCACCACATGGCACCACCCAGAGCAGAGCCCCCCATGGCTCCCATTACCGGCTCCATCTGCCAGCGGCTCTGCAGGAGGACAGGGGAGAGGTGTTACACTGGGGACAGGGACACTTGTACCCCTGACTCCCTCAGCCCCAGCCAAGCTCCTGATCCCCCACCTTGACAGGGGCCAGCTCAGGGCCTGGGGGTGCTCAATCCCCACCAGCCAGTGGGACCACCCCAACCAAGGGGGCAGAACCGGGTGTCCCATAGCACTCAGGGTGGCAGGGCACTGTCCCCAAGTGACACATCCCAAACACCCCCCCAGGGCTCAGTCACACCAGGATGGGGCTATTGACAAGGTGCTGGTGATCACTTCAACCCCATGCAGCCATCAGCCCCAAGCCTTGGCTCATTAATGCCTCCCAGGTTACCTTTCGTGGCCCCGGCAGCCCCCAGGTGATAAATGGCACCGAGGACGAGCCAGAAGGCTTTCTGCTCATCACTGGAGATGCCCATCACCTTCATGGCAGCCTGCAGCTTGTTGAACTGCTGGGTTGCCTTCTGCTTTTCCTCTGGCTGTAAAAGCAACAGGAGCCATCAGTGTGGGAGCCTGGCTCTCCCCCCTGCGCCCAAATGGTCCAGGCAACCCCAAGACCCCCCCATAGACCCCCCCATCCAGCCCCATAGCAGTGACCTTGGAGAGGGGTGTGATGCTGAAGACGTTGTTCTCTGCCAGGTGGTTGAAGTGAAGCTCAGTCCTATGGGGATAAACACCAAGATTGGCCCCATGTGGGAGACCCCAGAGACCCCCCCCAAGCCAGGACCATGGCCTCACCCCCCAGCTCACCTCAGGGCACTGTCAGAGCAGGCCATCAGGTAGTAGAAGACATTGAAGGTGGCCTCGTTGGCCGGGCGCTTGGCAACACGCAGCCTCTCCAGCAGCAGCGTCTGGTGAATGGGAGGGTTGGGAACCATCCCCAAGGACCACCAAGGCTCCCACCAGGACCCAGCCCACCCCAGCCTCATTCTTATTGCCTGCCCAAGGTCCCTGTGGAGACATGAGGGTCTCCTGCCCGCTGCAGGGCATCATATGAGTGCAAACATCACCCAGGCAACCCAGGAGCATCTCCTCTCCTGGGGTCTCTGCTATTACAGGAGCAAGAAGCAGCCCTCTGGAATTAAGGGCTCTGCTGTTATCACACCAGGACAGTGTCTGGAAGGCACAGAGCTGCTAAGGCAGCGAGGACATCTGATCTGTGTGTGTTGGGGTGTGAACGAAGATGAGAGAAGGATGCCTGGCTGCTAAGCGCTGCGAGCAGGAGAAAACACCTCGTGGAGGATGGACCAGCTCCTGCACAACGGGAGCTGCCTCACTAAGGGTGGACCTGGGGGGCCACCCCGGCCCCCTCACCTGTACAGAGGCAGATGCCACCTGCCCAGCCTGGTCGAAATCCAGAGAGATGATCTGGGAGAAGCGAGTGGCGTTGCCATTCATGCCGGTGCTGCTATTGCCAAAAGCCTCCAGGACGGTGTAGAGAGCCTGCCACTTCTCCGCTGCGGGAAGAGGAGCGGGGTGCTGGGGTGCAGGGGCTGTGCAGCCAGAGACAGCACCGCCAGCCAGGCAAGTGCTGCTGCTCCTGTGCCATGCTCCGCGCCATGGCCACCCGCGGTAAAGGGGCCGGGGTGACAAAGTGAAAGCGCAACGCGTGGCACGTGTCTGGCCGCAGCAGGATGCTGCGACCACAAAGCAAAGGCATGCGGGGACCCTGCACCGCGGACTCACCGGAGAAGACCTTTCCGGTGCTGCCGGCGATGGTGGCGAGGTACTGGACGAGGTGCTGGCAGTTGGTGGTTTTGCCGCTGCCGCTGGCACCCAGCAGCACCACAGCCTGGTCCTGGCGGCTCATGAGCATGCTGCGGTAGGCAGCCTGAGCCACCGCATAGATGTGCGGGGACGTGTCCTCCCTGCGGCATCCTTTGAACATGTGCATGACCTGGCGCGGACAGCAGGGACGGGTCAGCACCCTGCTCCCTGCCCCTTCTGTTTCCCCCCATCGGCAGCAGATTCACCTTCTCGGAGTACATGGATGGGGAGCTCAGCGGGTTGATGATGACCATGGTGGGGCCGGCGTAGGTGTGCAGGAGGTTGCCGCCGTAGCGCTGCCGCAGCGTGTGCAGGGCACTGGACTCGTTGAGGTAGAGGAGGCTGGCGAGGTCCTCAGCACGGTCGCAGGAGGGGGGGTTTGCCTGGCAGCAAGGTGAAGGGGGGGCATCAGGTGGGCAATGAGGGGCTGTGCCGCTATTCCCCACCCTGTGGCCTTACCTTCTCCACGTCGTCCTCCTCCACCTCCAGGATGGCTCCATCGTGGTCCAGCTTCACCTTCACCTTGCCTTCGGGCAGGGGGCTGCCGTCCTCCGGCCGTAGTTGGCTGCCTGCAAGAGGCATGGGATGCTCAGCAGGGCTGTGCCAGCAGCACCCTGGGGTCACCGCAGTCATAGGAAGAGCAGGGAGTGCTCCATGTCCCAGTGGCACCAGGCTGATTCCCGACTCACCCAATGAGAAGCCATCCCTGTGCACCAGCCACACCTTCTCGGTCTCATACCACGCCTCCTCGGCTGCTATCTGCTCCTCTGTCTTCGCCTGTGGGGACAGCAGGATGTGGGGTGACTGTGGTCATTTGCCCCACCTCCCATCTCACCGCCTCCCCATGTCTCTGGGGCTGAAGGAAGCATCCTGGCCATGGGGCGATGTGCTGGGCAGCCAAAAATCACTGCAAACCCCAGCTTGCCCACTGCCCCTGGGGCTGCAGAGACCACCAGGGCCCCGCCACAAACACGAAGCGACAGTGGCCCATGAGCACATCCACCATGGCCACCTTGGAGGGGCCAAACCCCCAAACCACAGCCCAGAGAGCAGGCACCCATGCCAGCCAAGTGCCAGGATACAGGGACACCAGGCATGCTGAGGGGACATGGGGCATGCTACACACTAGGGACACAGGAGACGCTGCTCAGATGTGACAGAGGGACACAGGACATGGGACAGTGACAGCAGAGTTCCATGGTGTGGGACATGCCGGGCTGGCATTGCCAACACAGTGGGAATGTCACCACCAACTGGGAGCGGAGTGAGCCCCAAAGCCAAACCTGAGCTGCAGCAGGGACGGCGCCAAAGGGGGCTGCCGGAGCATCATCCGCTTGACCCTGGTGAGGTCGAGAGATGGCGGTGAGGGCGAGAAGGGTTAATCTCTGCCCCACAGACAGCACAGGAAGCGGTGCTGGTAAGCGATGGGGGCAAAGCACTGCTGTGCCAAAGCCTGCTCCTGTGCCACAGCCACCACTGTCACCAGTGGAGAGGCAGGTCCAGCGCAGTGCTGGGGACACACGGAGCCAGGAAGGATGCTGGCCATGAGGCTATGCTGCCAAAGCCCTGGGAAGCCACTGTGCCAACCTGCTGTAAGCTCTGCCAGCACTGGCTGCTTTGGCACAAGCTATGCTGGGTGCTCAGCCCCTTTACACTGCTCTGCACCCCTGCCCGCCCCGGCTGTGCCACTGAAACCAAGAGCACCCTCCCAGGACCCCTGGCTCCCTGGCCCTGGGGAATGGTACCCAGCCCCGGCACCACGGAGCAGGGTGGGATGGGGAAAGCCTTACGCTCCAGCACGAGGCGCGGGCACAGACGCCAGCCCAGCGGCACACAGAGGATGGCAGGGGGTCGCTGGTAGAAGCAGGGGGCTCCTGAGGACAGGGGTACAGTACCTGGCTGGGTGCCGGGGCGGCAGGGTCCAGCTAGCGGCAGCGAGGAAGAAGAGAAAGGAGAAGAGAGGGGGTGAGAGGCAGAGAGCAGCAGAAGCACCGTGATGTGCCACAGGGCCTTGGCATGACCACAATCCCCATGTTACCACCTTGGCATCATCCCAGCCACCAGCGCCAGGCTGCCAAGGGGACGCCACCAGCAGGGCATTGCAGCTCCCCATGGCCCAAACCCACCAGCAGCCCCTCTCATCCATTCCCTACTGCCAATGCCACCCAGAAAGGAACCATGATACTGGTGGCCAGGCGCAGGGGTACAGTCACCCCACACAGAGCACACAGCACGGACGCCGGCCATGCCTCCCCATCCCAGATGGACGGCACGCGAGCACCAATGCCCCTGGAATTACAGCAGCGGTGAAGATCCTCTCCAGCCGGCGCTGTGCCTCCTCTGACGGGCTCAGCTGGGATGCGGGGCTGGGAGCTGCCTGGAGGCAGAGCACTGTTAGCACCAGAGGGGCTGTCACAGCCTTCAGCCCACCAGTGCTTGGAGGCTGGCACAGTTGGGGTACCAGCGGGTACCCCCAATGCCCAGGGACCCTGGTCCCCACTTCCACACACACCTGCTGAGGGGGTGCCGGGGCAGTTTTCGTGGGGATCGGCCTCTTCTCGCTGGGCTGCTGCTTCTTTTCCACATGACCCAGAGGGGAGATAAGGGGTATTGTGATGGGGGGGCCGCAGTGCACACAACTGCCCCAAAAAGTGACCCCCACCCTGCACCGCACACCCCAAAACCCCTTCAAACCATGCGGGTGAGCTCACACCGTGCCTCGCCGGGCAGCACAACCCCACACCGCTGTGTTAGAGCATCCCTCGCCGCGTACACACACCGGTACCTTGTGCCGCTCCAGGGCGGTGGGTTTCAGAGCGGGCGCCTTTGCCGGCTCTGCTTTCCCTCCTGAAGGATGCCCCAGAGGCTCCAGCTTGGCTTCAGCACCGGGGGACAGGGACAGCTTCGCGTCCCCCCCCGCCGGCTCGGGGGACTTCTCCTGCCTGTCCCCCGGCCGGAGCCGCGGCCGGTGCTCTTTGGTTTTGCCCTTTGCCATGAGGGTTTTGAGCCCTGCTGAGATCTCATCCTTGGGCTCCGGCTTGGCGGGGGCTGCTGGCACGGCGGGGGGAGGCGGCGGGGCAGGAGGAGCAGGGATGGGCGCACGGCCCATGTCCTCCTTCCTCGGGGGTGGCACCGGCTCAGGACCTTTGGCATCGCGCCCCGGTTCCTTGGCACTGCCGGTGTCCTCCCCGGGCAGGACTTTGCGGACCACTTTGCGCACCACCCGGACCACCCTGCGGCGGGACAGCCCCTGCTCATCATCCCCTTGTGCCTCGGTGGCCGGGCCCTCCATCCCGTTCACGGCTGCACCGTTCAGCACCGGCTCCGGGCTCTTCCCTTGCCCAGGGGGTGGCTCGGGGCTCTTCGGGGGCTCAGTTTTTGAGGGCTCAGTTTTCAGGGGCTCAGGATTCGGGGGGGCAGGCGCCGCATCCTTCAGGCTCTCTGACTGCAGCCACAATGACACTGATGTGAGTGGAGGCGCGGCGGTGCGGTACCCGCTGCTTGGGATATGGTGATACCCAGCGCTCTGTGCCCTGCCATGGGAACACAGCTCCCAGCCAGACCCCTTCCCCAGCCAACCTACAGCATCCCCAGGGGGGGGATACAGAGCCCACAACCCAATATGATGTCCCCAGGACCCTCCACGATGTCCCCAAACCCTTGTACAGGGCCTGTCCCCACCAAGGGTAAGCCTCATGCCCAGCACAGCTCCCCCCTGCCCCTGCCCTTCAACACTTACAGCCCCTTCCTCCTTCCCAGGTCTTTTCACAGCTAAAGACTTGTCCTCGTCCTTGACCTGAGGGTCAGACAAACAAGAGGAGCGCGTTTCAGCCCTCTGTGGGGCCTCGCTGCCGGAAAAGCCACAGGGACCAGAAAAAGCCATCGGGATCATCACTCCATGCCAGGGGGGCAGGAAAACAAGAAACAGCCCCGATTTGCAGCCTGATGCAGCCCCAAGGGTGAGGACGTTTGTCCTCCCAGGCTTCCCAGGGACCGAAGCACAGAGGTATGTCCTGGTTATGGCAAACCCCCGAAGTGGGAGAGGAAAGGACCATGCCCGCCTGGTCCCCTCGATGCGTGCAGGCAGTGAGTGAGCTGGTACATCGAGCCCGTCACCACTCCCATGGGGGCTCTGTCCATCTGCACGTCGCCCCATGGGTGTCACAGCACGTTTTAAGCATCACCAGCTAATCCCCGTGGCAGCCACACCATGGGACGTGCCAAGCAGGACAACCAGGAGGATGTGGCAGGGTGGGCAGCACTGCGTTAGGGGCTGCTCACAAAGGGGTTGTTAGTGATGGTGTTAGTCACTACATGCGTGGCCACACCGGTGACCATGGCCATGCTATGGTGAGGCCGGGAGCGCCACTGTGATCGCATTGCTGGCGCTAAGGCAAACTGGTTGGCAGCGTACGGCAGCGCGACCCGAAGGTGGGGTGCAGGCAAACAGGCAAGAGACTTCCCTTCTGCTCCCAGAACGCAAACCGGGATGAAAAGGCCATGGCGATGTCTCATGGAGCCGCAGCCTGGGCTGGGGAGAGAGGGAGAGGTGAGACGGGCCCGGGACAGCACGCAGGATGGCAAACCATGGCAGTGTATAAGCCCTGCTGGCCCTCGGAGCCTGGGACCCTCAGGAACGGGGGTCTGAGGCCACTTGGCCCCGCTCAGCACGCAGAAGTCCCTGGGGACAGGCAGGCTGAGACCGGACAACGCTCATTGTGCAAAAATAAGCCCCTTTAGTCAGGCCGCAGGACCGCGCTCCGGTTCCCCCCCCGGGCGGGCAGAGCCCAATTGCAGTGAGCAAATGCCAGGGTGAGGAAAAGGATATTTTCCACCCTGGGCACCCTGCTCCCGCTGACAGCAGGGGTTTATTCTGAGCCTGACCCCGTGCCAGCAGCCGGGCAGCCCCAGGGGGACCCATTGCCCCGGTTAGAGCCGTGCTCTGAACCCCAGGCGGGCTGCGGGGGAGAACTCCCTGCTCCAAGGCCAGAGACGGCACGGAGGAGCACGCGGCCATAAAGCTCCCTGCGCGGGGCGGGGTGCATCACCCCATCCCGGAGGGGTCCCCCTTCTCACTGCAGCACAACTCACCAGTGCCCAGAGCCGGCCATGGGGGTCCCAAGATGAACCTGCCTGTGACTTAGAGCCCCCTGACCCTCTGCCCACCGCGCTCCCCCCTCCAAACTGCCTGGAACTGCCCCAAAGAGCACCGGTGCGGGGGTCCCGGTGGGCACCACCAAAGCACCCCATGGACGGGTGCAGCCTCCAGTGCCAGGGGACCGTCCCCTTTGTGCTCCCCCCCACCACGCGGTGCTGGTCGCGCCGGGGGGGTCCCCACCTTACCGCGAGGGTCGTGGTGAGCCGGGAGCCGGGTTTCGGCCGAGGCGAGCGCGGCACAACGCGGTGCGAGGGGCCGGCACGGGGACAGCTGGGCTGATAGGGCCACCCTAAAAATAGCCTGAGGAATGTGAGGGCCCCGCCGGCGCGCGCAGCACACGCAGGGAGCGCCGGGGGGGGACACGCGGGCAGCGGGGCCTCGCCACCACCACCAGCACCAGCACCATCAGCACCGGCACCACCGCCGCCGCGGCCAAAGGAAGTGATGTGGGAACTGCCCAGCATCCGTCCCACCGCCCGCCCCGGGGGGAGCGGGGATAGACACCCCCAGGCTGAGTGTATGTGGGGTACAATGAGGGTCCTGTACGGAGACGGTCAGCGCTGCACCATCCTGTGTCCCATAGCGGGGTGCCGGGTGTGGGAGCGGGGCATTCGGCATCGTGCCAAGCGATGCAGCCTTGACACCGCTTGCTCCTCCCTTTGGCTTCCCATGAACACAGCAGCCACCCGGAACGCTGCTGGGGATACATGGACGGACGGAAGCGGGAAGCGGGAAGCGTGCCGGCCCGGCAGCCCCGGTAAAGCCACTTCGGTGGCAAAGCTGCCTCCTGAGGGTCAAGGTCTCCCTGGAAACAGTAGGGCAAGGGACTGGGGGCCTCCCCGCGCGGGGACTGCCGGGAAGAGGCCGGCAGCAGGGAGCCGGGAATGCCGGAGGCAGGGAGCAGTGGTGACTGATGGGCATGGGCATGGGGGGGACCTCAGGCAGTGCCTGAGCAGGGTCCCCGCATGACACAGATGTGCTCCGAGCTAAAGAACGCTTCCAGAGGGAGCAGGGGGTCCCGGCTTGACCGGGAGAGCCAAACCCATGGGCAACACAACATGGTCCTGCATTCCCAGGGGGTCCCAAGCACCCCACGGAGCCACGCGCCGGGAAGGAGTCTCCCACGGGACTGTTCGGTGGCTGCGTTTCTGCCTGGCCAGCAAATTCCTATCGTTCCTCCTCCAGGAACTTCAGCAGGGACATCCCTGCGGCTGAGCCCACCGGATACAAGCCCTCTGCCCATGGCCACTGGGGACCCCCACAGCGGGGCACCCCAGCAGCACCATCCCCATTATAAGGGTAAAAGAGCCAAACTTTTGATGGAAGAAGTGTGGATACATGGAGAAACTTCCTCTGGCACAACGGGAATAGCACAGTCCCCCCCCCCCATTTCCCCCCCAAACCTCTTCCCGGTTGAGCCCAGGGCCCAGCAAAGAGCCAGCACCATGGCACAGCGGCCCTTCACCCCACAGGCCTTTGGCACCCACGGTGCGCATGGCACGAGGGCTCTGCCAGCGCGGCCGCCGCGTGCCTGTGGTCCCACCAAAGCGCTGGAGCGCTCAGAGCCTCTCCGGACTGATTTCTGCCCGAGGAATTTCGGCGGTAAATAAACCAATAGGAGCATGGAGCTGAGCCAGCCCGGCTGCCCCGCGCCGGGACACGGAGGGGGGTTTCACCCTGCTCCCGGTCACAGCAACACCGTGACACCGGCTGAGCCCACCAAGAACACCCCCAGACACGGCGCTACCCCTGCCTGGCTTCAGCGTGGATCCATAGGGAGAAGGATGGCTCAGCACGGCCCCCAGCGAGGGGGTTAAACCCCCATGGAACACAGGGAGCGCAGCACCATCCCTACTCCAGCCAGGGAGGGGCTTCCAGAGCCCAAAAGCCCAAAATATGTCTATAATTTCCTGTTTCAAAAAGGATCATTTCTATTTAAATTAGGACCAGAAACATTCCAGGGAGCTCAGCGGGGCCTGGGGGGGGAGCCAGGCCTCCCTGTGCGCCGGCACCTTGCACTGCAGAGGGACCCCTGGCTGCACCCTGCACCGCAGCCTTGCCTCCCCATCACCGGCACGGCCCCATCGGTGCATCCTGCGCCAGGAGGTGCCTGTGCCGTGGTGGCAATAGGAGATGCCACCAACACGGTCAATGCAACCCCTCTGGCTGCTTTCCCGCGGCTGGTGCTGTGGAACCGCACCGGGACCCAGCACAAGGCTGCGCAGCGCAGCCTCTCCCCTGCAGCCCCAAGGGCACTGGAAACTCCTCTTTCCCCGTGCACTGCGCTCTCCATGGTCACAAGCACGTTGCTGGCTCCAGAACTGACCACGCACACGTCCCCCAGCCCCGAAGCGTTATCTGTTCAGGGTTATCCCCATGGCATTGCCCTGGGGTGCCCCATCAGCCTCACTGGGGCCACCCTCCCTTCCCCACACCGCACAGCTCTCCCTGATGCAGGTGATGTGCTCTGCAGGCACAGGCACCTTCCTCTCCCTAAGGGAGGCTTCAAAACACCCGAAACAGACCCAAACCCAACGCCAGGCTGCTGCTGCCCCTGCGGCCATGGGGAGGTCGGTCCTGCAGGGTCAGCAGAGCCAGGCAGCTCGCACAAGAGATGTGGGTCACCCAGCCATTAAGTTGCTATTTATACAGCACCAGCACGGGCTGCACACGCCGGCGGCAGCTCCTGCCCCCCCCCCCCCAGCACATCACACTGCCTGCTCCGGTCCCTGGGGAGGGATCCAGTGGGAAGAGGCCAATGTGGGCAGTGGGGCAGTGCCACTCCTGCAGAGCAGCAATAGGGACTTCATGGCAGTGAGGAGCAGAGCTCCTGCCCCTGCTGGACTGTGCTCCCTCGGGACAGACTGCATGCAGAACTGGGCTCTCCTGGAGCCCCTCCGGCAGGAGGAAAACCAAACCCAACAGCATATTTTGGGGGCAAAACCTACTGGTGCCAGTTCAAAACCGGTGCCAACCTGCCCTCGTAGCCACTCTGTTGCCCTGCGCTTGGGCATCATTCCTGCATCCCAGCCACAACCTCCTGCACCGCTCCTGGCTGGATCAGCCCCAGCATCCACCGCACAGTCCCTGCCAACCCAAATACCCTCTGCGAGGATGCTGGTGGCCAGCAGACCCCCAGGACACCGTCCCCACGGTGAGGATGGCGGTACTCACATCCCAAGCAGCACGGCGCGTCCCCTGGCCGCCCTGCAGCCAGCAGCGGCTCAGCTCGCTCAGCTCCAGGATGGGCTGCACCTTCAGCTGCACCGTGTCCCCGGACTGCCGGATCATCTCCACGATCTCATCCCGGGATTTGCTCTCCACGTTCCTCCCGTTGATTTCCACCAGCCGGTCCCCCGGCACCAACCCCAACGCCAAGTCTTTGGTGCCGGCTCCGGGCTCGGCAAAGTGCACGACGCGCCGGTACACCTGCCCATCGGGCGCCCGGTCCAGCATGGTGGTGCGGCGCAGGGAGAACCCGAAATCCCCCGTGTTGCGCCTCTGCAGCTCCAGCTGCCGTGGGGGGGGAGGCTGTGGGGGCACCAAGGGGGGCAGCCGCAGCTCGGCAGGGAACCTCTTGTCAACGAGCTCCGGCACCCTGGCACGCAGGGATGCAGCAGGAGGGGTACAGGGGCGTCCCATAGGGACCCCTTGCTTGGCGAGTTGGGTCTCCAGCGTGCGCACCTCAACCTGCGGGGAGGGCGCTGCCGAGTGCTCGGAGGGGGTGGATGTCTCTGAGGTGCTCTCATCCCGGCTCTTCTGCGAGAAGGAGAAGCGTTTGACAATCATCTGGGAGTTCTGCTTGGCCAAGGAGCCGAACTTGGCCGCTCGCTGCAGCACCGAGCCCTTGAAGTTGGCATCGTCCACCTTGAGGTCGTCGCTGGAGCTGGCCGTGCTCAAGTGGCCCGAGTCCAAGATGACGCTGCCCCGGTTGCTGTCGGAGTCAATGTCCGTGAGATGCAGGTCGGAGCCACTGGCCACCTTGATGGGTATGGGGTTGGAGATCTCCAGGCGGGTCTTGGCGTCCCGCTTGGAGGCACGGTTGAGGTTGAAGAAGCCCCGGCGCATGCTCATCTCCTCCAGGCTCTTGAGCTCGGCCGCCGACATCCGCTCCTTCTTCTCCTTCTTTTCCTTCTTCTCCTTCCGGGCCCCATCCTTCTCTTTGTCCTTCTTCATTAGGTTGAACATGGTGGAGCGGAGCTCGGGGCGCGCTCACCCCTGTGGCAGGGCGCTGGGTCGGGGGTGCTGGTCACGGCACGGCCGCCTGCCTGCAGGAGGACAGACAGCAAGGGTGCCATCAGACAGCAGCATGGGCAGCACCCACCCCCCCACCCCTCCATCCACCCCACTGAGACCCCCAGCCCGGGGCCATGCCCCAGCATCCCCACTACCCCCAGGGCACTGTGGGGCTCTGAGACTGCCCTGGTCATCAGGTCCTTGCCCTGGCTGGGCACCAAGCCCTAGGAATGTGACAATGGTGGTGCGTATCCCTAGGGATGCCCCAGAAGAAGCTCAGAAGCCTGGCACCCCATTTATCCCCACGCTAGCACTGGGGCTGACTGCAGGCAAGACCCCCATCATGTCCTGCAGCGTGGGAGCAGTGTTGGAGCAGCACGGGCAGGAAGGCATCCCGGTGGCATTTGCAGCGGTTACCACCAACGTGGATGCTCCAGGCAAACCCCCCCATCCCTGCCGGCTGCGGCACCGCGCTGCCCACCAGCTCAAAAAGCCCCTTGTTGAGCAAACAGAGGCCTCTCTGCTGCTTGCCCCAGCCCTGGCCACCACAAAGCCATGGGGGACAGCCACAGGCAGTGTCCCCACCGGGGAGGGAGCCGGAAACACGGCCCTAAGCAAAGGCTGCTGTAATAAACAGGAACCTGTAAAATCACATTCCTCCCAAACACTGATAAGTGCCTAATTTTAGCACCGGCAACGCAGGATCTCGTGACGCTGCCTGCAACCTCCAGGAACAGTCGCTCTTTCATTCGGGCATCCCATGCAGGGGGGGGAGCAACCAGAGAGTGGCAACACCATGGCCTGGAGCAAACCTCAGATCCCTCCCTGGGAAACGATGGGGACACCCATAGCCTCGCCCCACATGGGGCTGCTATGGGATCCCTCTGTCCCTGGGGCAAATGGTGCCCCCCGACCGCCACTGAGAGCTCAGGGTGTGGATAAACAACTCCGAAGCGGAGCAGTGGGCTGGCAGCGTGGCGCGGGACAGGCTGACAGCTATATATAACAGGGCAGGAAGCTGCACAGGAACTTCACCTCAGCACAAAGGACGACAGGAAAACTCCCTGTATTCGAGGCATCTGCTTTAGAGCTCTCCGATGGGTGCGGGGATGAGGTTTGGGAAGCCCACGGAGAGGGACAGTGCTGCCCATGTTGGCAGCGCAGGCTCTGCGGGCACCCTGGGATGCATGGATGCCATGCTGTGCCAAGCTGCGCCTTGGATCCAGCACAGCATCAGTGCTGCATCACCACCACTGCCTGGCCACATGGCCCCTGCTGTCCCTGAACGCACCCGGTGGGACATAGGGAACCCATCATCCCCTTGGCAAAGCCACATGGATTCAGGGATCGCCTGAACCCGAGCAGGAGCACACGTGCCCAGGAGAGCCCCAGCCACAGGGCAGGTGAGGGCAGAGCTCTGCAAGCCAGGGCAGATACAGGATCCAACCCAGGCAGAGGTAAGCAGTTGGAGGGACAAGGTCAGGGACGGAGCACGGCCGGGAGGCCGCATTCACCAGCTCAGAGCCTCCAGCCCATGGCCACAGGGGCTGCCACGGCTCTGTCCACACAACTCAGCCCCAGGGCTCCGTCTGTTCTGCCCTTCCCTGCAGTACCTGAGGCTTTCCCTACTCCCAGGGCCAGGACCTGGGCTGGGCAGCACCCCAGGACACAGGAAACCAAGCCCGCTCCTTTCTCCTCTCCTCAGCGACTGCTGACCCGAGCCTGGGGATGGCACAGCTCCTTCCCATGACCCACAGCAGGTCCTGCCAGCAAAGGGCCCCATATCCATGCCGTGATGGGCTCTCCACCGGCTCCTCCACAGTGATGCTGAGGCCTCAGCACAGACAATGGCAGCGAGAGAACAACCTGCAACTGTCCCTGCTCCCCCTCCATGGCACCGGTACCCACTGCCTGGGCATGCCCAAAGCGGGGTGGCCTGGGGGCTGCAGAAAGGATCCTGCGCTCACCCCATGGCAGGAAGGGGGATGCTGGGACCCCTTCCATGGTCCATGGGGAGGGACCCTTGGGAGCAGAACTGCTCGCTGGGCTGGTGCTGGTTAGAGCCGAGGCGCTGGAGGCAGGCGGCCAGCACTCTCTTTGTCCTCGGTGGTTTCTCTCCCCTGCACACACGCTCCCTCCCGGCCTTTGTATGCTCAACAAAAAGGGGGAACAAGCGTTACCATCTGCATCCCTAATCAGGCAGCGGCCCGGCCACATAAACCCCACACAAAGCCACTGCTGGCAGGAATGGGGCAGGGGGGACCCCAGGTGAAACCCCAGCATCCCCAGCCCACGAGGGATGCTGCTGTGGTGCGCTCCCTGCTCCCCGAGGAGCCTCCCGCCCGTGGCACGCACACACCGGGGATACCGGATGGGTGCAGCCCGACGCCTGGAGCAGGAGGCGGCTGCTGAGCGTCTCCTTGCTCCTGAATCAGACCCAAGGCGCCTTCCCTGACTCATCCCGGGATTACCCATCACCAGGCATGATCGGGGCAGCGCCGTGGATGAGCCATGAGAGGGGAGGGAGAGGCACCGGGGGTTGCACGCAAGGACGCTGCTGGGACACCCTGGCTGGCAGGGCACAGGGATGTCACCCTGCAAGGGCCTGGGGCCAGAAAGGGAGACCCAGCTCCGGGCTCCCAAACCCAAACTCCCTCCTTAGGCCACCAAGCAGCACTTGAGGGGGTGGTGAAACTTCCCCTTTATCCCCCCTTCATGGCCATGAGCCCCCCATGTCCCTGCTGGGGAGTTTCATGCAGGAGGAAGGCGTTCACTGCCACCCCAGCCACTCCTTCCCTGCCCCAGACGCAATCTGGTCCGACACGCTCCCCGCGCAGGGACCTGCACTGCAAGTTTCCCGGTCTCCTGCCCTGCTCCCTGCTGCGACGCCGGCACAGGAGCCTGGTGGCTGTCACCTCCTTGGACACACCGTGCTGTGCCAGGGGGTGGGCGCTGGTGACGGCGGTGCTGAGCTCCCACGCAGGATGACCTGCGCCACGGCTCCCCGCCTCCTTGCCGGACACGAGTTTCCCAGAGAACAAGGAAATTTCGGGGGTTTCCAAGCCCTTCCGCGCTGCCTGCCCTTATGGACAAGGCGGGAGGAAAACAACCCTGGATTTACCCGAGTCACAGCTGGGATGCGTTGCCAGACTGCCTCCAAAGCGGGGTTTTGCGTTCTGCTGTGGGAACCCCACTTCCAGCAGCAAAGTGACCCAGCCAGCATCGCCCTAGGCCAGGAGGGTACATAGGGTGCAAGCGTGGGATGCAGGCACCCGCCTCGCCCCAAAGCCGGGCAATAAACCAGCCCACAGAGCCCTTACAAACCAGAGGGGAAGGGGCAGCAATCACTGCCAGGCTCTGCTGGGTGGCAGCTAAGTGGGACACAGCTCAGTGCCCAGCTTGGGGGGGGGACAGGCAGGTCACAGCCCCTCACCCCTGGGCCTGTGCCACCCCATAGCCCTTTCCTAGCCCCAGGTTAACAGCCTGACCCCGCCAGGGCCCAGCCCATGACAGAGGCGATGGGCTGAGCGCAGCACATCAGCGAGCAAAGGTCAGGGCTGGCGCAGGCTCTGCGGGAACGCCCGATTGCTTATGGGGCACAGGGTGATGGGAGCCGGATGGGGGTCCCTGCGTCAGCCCAGGGTGCAGAAGCACAGCTCCCGTGTGCCCTTGCTCGCCTGCCGTGGGCCCGCGCTCTTCTGTAATTGCCCTAAGTTTAGCTCTTGACCAGACGATTTGCATCTCACAGCCCGCCTGGAAACCACACTATTCCTGGCCGCACGTCCCAGCCCTCACCCGCTGCTCTATATATTCCGCTCCAGGCAAATGAACATGCAGGCAGGCGCCGTGGCAGCCGCAGGCACCACAAGCCCCCGCCACCCCCAGCACAGCAGCTTGATGCAAGGACACCCACCCGCCCCGTGTGCCTCCTAAAAGGGACTCAAGCACCAGTGCCACCAGCCCCGGTGGTGATGCGGTTAATGGTGAGCTGGGATAATGGCTTTGGATGCAATTCCCCCGTGGTGCAAGAAAGGCCCAGGCTCGTGGTTTCTCCCTGGGAGCGGGGTCAGTGCCAAGGAGCTTCACTGCAGGTGCTGGGGCACCCATCATGAAGCACCCAGCATTGGACACCCATCATTAGGTACCCAACATGGAGCACCGAACACGGGGCTCCAAACAGGGGGCACCTAACATAGGGCACCCTGCAGGGACACACTGGTGTGTGTCCCGCACCACACAGGGGGTTTGTACCCCCCCGGCACCCCCAGTGGAGCGCAGCACCCCAGTGCACGAGTAGTAAACACACAGGTGCTGCAGTGCAACGAGAGGGGGGGTGTGCGTACACACAAACACAGCCCGCAGCGCAACGGGGGGGGCACGCACAAGGTGACACAATGGGGCCGGCACACACAGGCACACACGCACACACACATGCACACAGGCACACACACATGCACACGCACACATCCATGTACAGCCACACTGCGAAGCACAGGGGGATGCACAAGCACAGGCGCTGCAAGACAACAGCGGGCCACGCGCATACACGCACCCCGCAGCGGCACCGGGGGGGCGGGCACGGGCACCCGCACACATCGCGGTTGTGCAACGGGGAGCACCGCCCGGCCCGGCCCGCTCCGGGGGGGGGGGCGGTTTACGATGCAGACGGACGCGGCCCCGCACGGCGCGGTGCGTGCCCCTGCCCCGGGGCCGGTTCCGGTACCGGTGTGGGAGGCTGCGGACGGTACTCACCGGCGGCGGCGGCAGCGTTGCGGGGCCCGGTGCTGGTGGCGGCGGTGCCGGGCCCCGGCGGCGGCGGCGGCGGCGGCGGCGGCGCGGGGCGGAGCGGGGCGGGTCCGCACCGGGGCGGGCACTGCCGGCTGTGCGCGCGCCGCTCCTCACGGAGCGGAGCGGGGGAGCCGCGTGCTGCCCGTCCGCCATCAGCGGCCCGCGCTGCGCGTCCCCGCGCACCGCTACGGCACCGTGCGGGGGGGGGGGGGGGGCACAGCCCGGTGCGGGGCCCGGAGCGTCCTCCCCCTGCAGCGCAGCGCAGCGCAGCGCACACGCGGGACACGCTGGAGGCGCTGCGTGTGCTCGCCCCGATGAACGCAGCCCCGTGCGCGCTCACGCTCCCGGGGTTCCCCTCTTTGGGAGGATCCGGTAGGAACGGGCCCTGATCCCACACCGGGTGGCTGGTGCCCGTTGGCAGGAATGCAAAGCAGGGCGCCTGCAGAGCCACGTTGTGGCCGGTGCTTCCCCCCCATGCTTCTCCCCACACTGCGTGTCCGCAGGGAGGGCTGTGAGCAGACCAGGACGGTGCCTTGGCCGGGAGACAGCGCATGGTTAACAGTGAGCATCACCCAGCAAAGCCTTTGTTACGGTCCTTCCACTCTTGTCTCGCTCTGGGACATGGCGCTGCGGTCACTCAGACACAGTCAGGCTCCTGCGGACCCTGCAACCACCAGCTCTCCTGGGGCAGAGGTTTCAGGACAAGCCTGCAGTCTCTGAGCTGGGACAAGCTCCCTTGCTGTCACATGTGGGAGCAGCCAGGCCACGTCCAGGCCCTTCATGGGACATGGGTGACCCAGCAGGGCTTTGGGGAGCAGGGACACCAGAGATGGGTATCCGCGAGCTCTTTCCAAAAGCTCCATCAGGGTGCCCGTCACCTCTGCTGGAAAGCTCCGGATGGACAGAGTAACCTATGGGCACAGGGTTCTGCCTCCAGCACCACCCCTGCCACCTCCATGGCCCCTGCCTTGCCCTAGGGCATCCAGAGCGGTCCCACATCCGAGCACCATCCATCAGAGGCTGAGCTGGACTGAGCTGTGTGGTCCTCCTCGCCTGCTATTATGCTGTGAACGCAACAGCCCCACCACCTTCCCGTGCTGGGCTGTGTGCCCCTGTCATCCCCTGCGCACTGGGAGTAGCACCAGGTTCACCCCCCTCTTAGGACACGCTTGCCTGGGTGCCACAAGCCCCGTTCCTTGCAGCACTAAGCCCATAGCACATGCCTAGGACACAGCAGCAGGGCAGCATGTGTGCAGGAACAAGCTGGTGGCCATACGAAGGGCGCTGCTGTGGGCCCTGTGCTGAGGGATGCGGTGCTGGAGGAGATGCAGCTCTTGCAGCGGCAGAGGACGGCGGCAGCGAGCGCAGCCGCCTGCTTTTGTCACACTTCCCTTTGTCCCAGGCACGTGGTGCCAAGCGCAGGGAACCACAGCGTCTGGAGAGCAGGGATGGGAACCGATGAGCGGGAGCGGGGGCAGAGCCCTGGCTCAGCTGCCAGGGGGGGGTTCCACTGCATTGGTTTGGGAACACGTTGTGTGACCGTCCCTCTGCCCTGCCTTCCCCAGCACAGGCGGGTGAACAGCCGGTAACAGCCTGCGGCAGCTCCTGCTTCCTTATCATGCAGGGCAGGCGGTGGCGGGGTGATGCCGGTTGGAACTGCGAGCATTGGGGGCTGTGGTGTGACACAGCCCTGCCACAAGCAGTCACCCACTGGTGCCACCCGCCTGTGTCTTCCGCAGGGCTAAACACCTCCATGCTTCCCAGCAAGGTGTCCGTAAGATCCCATCCGACCTCACCAGCCTCTCTCTTGGGACCAGGCCACCCTGAGCACCTCCCTCTGCGTAGGGGGGTTTGACAGGCGCCCTGTACCCGAGTAAAGTCTCCGTGTTGCCCCAAGCATCCTATAGAGAAGCGGGATGGAGCTCCGGTGCCCTAGCAGATGGTCTGCCGGAGCATTGAGAGCCCAGAGCCGGGCTGGGAGGGAATCATCTGTTTCTGAGCACCGTGGGGTTTCCTAAATAGGTCACTGCTATTCTATAGTCTCTGGGATCTCGAAAAACCAGTTGTTCCGGACAACCCGAGGACCTGCCAGCGTCGCCGCAGCCGTGCTCCCCAGGCGCTCACTGCCATCCCTCCTGGTCCTTGCCGGGGGGACCTGTCCCACCAGCGCTGCTCACTGGGGAAGCTTGAGCCGTACACTGGGGCCCTGTTCTCTGCCAAGGGTGTCCATCCCTGGCCGTGCCCCATGCGGGGTGTGCGGGGGGGTTCCCCATACCCTGCTCCCTGCTGTGGGCAGCTCCTGGCTCCAGGCTTTGCCCTGGCACTGACTGAAGCCACAGACAGCGCTGCCCCTCAGCCGGGTGCCCGTGCGGGGGGCACAGGGCCGACCCGCGCGGTACCGCGCCGCGCACCCGCATGCGCCGGGGCCGCAGCCTGCTCGGGGCGAGCTCTCCCTCTAGCGGCTCCTGCCGAAGCCTCCGCGCACCGGGGCGGCCGAAGCCACGACCGGGACGTGTCCCAGGGTCTGAAGGAGCAATGGGACGAGCCCCATCCGCTGGCAGCCGGGATGCACATAGCAGGTGCACAGGGATGGTACCCAGTGGCTTCACAGGGCCATTCCCACCACCAGCCCCACATTTGGAGCACAGGTTGCCCTGCTCCATCTTTTCCCTCTGCCGCAGGGTGCTGGTGCACATCCTCAGCCCCACAGCTCTGCCTCCCAGCGATCCCCCTCCTTCGCCAACCCCATCCCCATCCCCTCCATCACCCACTGCAGCAGCCAGCAACAGGAAAGGCCCGCACCAAGGCTTCCCCCCACCGTGGCAGCGCCCTGTACCCCAACACCTCACTGTCCCCACCGGCTGGGCCGGTGCCATGGCTGCAGCAGGGCCCCGGCAGGGTCCCCCGGGCCGGGCGCCAGCCATGCCGCGGGCAGCGCTGACGGGGCGCTTTGCTTTGTGCCGCTGCCCGGCGGGGAGACAAAAGGCGCAGTCAGACGCGGGCTGTGATTGTGCTGGCAGCCATGCGCTGAGGCAGCAGCCCCGCGCCGCCACGCTCGCCTCGTGACCCGGCAGGGACCGGGCCTGTGCCCACCACCGTGGCACCCGGGGACCGTGCCCGCCGTGGCACCTCGGGGGCTGAACTGCGAGCACCCTGGGTCTGCCCTGCCATGGCACCTGTGGGTCTGCCCCACCATGGTGTCCTGAGGCCTGGGCCCACCATGGCACTCCAGGTGTTACCCAGCCATTGCCTGGGGGAGCCCCACCACAGCCAAGGGAGAAGGGTGTTGGACAGCCAGAATCTGGTTGTCATGGTTACCATGAGGCCTGGGGCCTAGCAGTGCCTCGTTGCCATGGTTACCGCAGGCCTGAGGCTTCCCAAGCCCATGGCGGCTCCATCCCCAGCCATGTGGACAGGGATGTGTGGAACAGGCGGACAGCACCAGGGCTCGGCGTGGCCATGGCAACCGGGTGATGGGAGACCCCACACCAGCAGGGATAAGCAGCATCCCAGCGCCCCTTACCCACCATAGGGCCACAGTGAGCGGAGAGTGTCCGCACCAACACGGAGCTGGAGACCCACCAAGGCAATGGCAATGGCAATGCCAGGTCTCCCACCTAGCCAAGCCCACCACCCACAGGGTCTCACCGTGAAGCCGCCATCCCCACCGTGCCAACCAGCACCCTGTGACACCGCAGTGCATTGCCCCTGGAAAATGCCAGAGCGGTCAGAGCGTTGAGTCATTGGTGCCAAGCTTATCTGTGCAAACAGCCGCCCTGATTAGGAGGTTTTTATTATTATTATCGATTTGTTTTATTTTCTCTTTTCCCCCAAGAATGTGGCTCAGCCCATGGGGATGAGCAGCTGAAATCTCCGGGGATCAGCAGGACAATGCCAGAGCAAGCATTGTGCTGACGGCTCTGCAAACGCTGGCACCGGCTCCCGGCCAGCAGCACCCTATAAAAGCCGAGGCGCTGAAGTAGGCAAACATTACATGGGGGAAGCAGCAGTAACCGCCTGAGCTAGGTGAGTCCTGGGACCGATCCGCACCTCTCCCACCTCGCCCCTGCCGGGCAGACACCTTCCTCCTGCTGGTGCCCAAAGACACCCAAGAGGGACCATTGCTCTTTCCCATGGCAAAAGACAGGCTCACACATCCCCACTGGCATCCAGGGGGTGAGAGCCCCTCTACCATGGAGCATCCCACTCCTGGTACCCACCTGGCCCATGGCACAGCGGTTGGCATCTCCCATCATTAGTCGGGGCTGTCCAAGGGAGCGCACTGTGCCTCCCAAGGGAGGCATTGCTGAGATGCTGGGGCAGGGAGAAGAGGCAGGGGGTCTGTTGGGGACCACCAGGCACAGGGCAGACTATGCCCCATGTCACAGCTCCCTGCTCCAGCGCAGGGAGGTTATTCCTAGTGATGGGAAGGGGAAAGGGGAGCCAGACAATACGCCGATGTCACGGCTGGGAGAAGGAAAGGGACACTGCGACAGTGAGAAGGGGGCACCATGTCTTAGATGTTTTCCAGAGCCCTCCACCATGTCCCCAACCCCATCCTGTGGCCAAACAAGAGGGTTTCGCTGTGATTGGCCCCAGTAATAGGGCAGCTGCCTTCAAAAAGGTACTGCAGGCAGCGGGCACAGAGCTGGCCCCAGCCCCAGGAGCGGGCAGCTGGGAAGCACAGGGACACACTGCAGTGCCAACGGCTTTTCCTTCCTTTCCAGACACCGTTCCAGCACCAAAGATGGCTCAAACAAACCCTCTGCCCGTCCCCATGGGCCCATGGAAGGTACGTCCTCGCACCCCTTCTATCTCTCTTCTCCCTGTGTTCATGTGGGGGACAAGGAGAGGGGGAAACGCCAGCCCTCCAGGAGCAGGGCAGTGAGGGAGGAAGCACAGGAAGGACAGCACCCGTCCCCTTATCCTTTGTCTTCGGGAATGTGCCTCCCGCCTGCTCAAACCCCTCCTGGGTGTTTTCCATACGCCTCCTCTTAGCCCTGCTCTTACCAGCGGTCCTGTGCCAGGGAGTTAGAGCAGTCCCGAAGCCACACGCTGTTATTCGCCCTCCCGTCAGTGCAGGCAGGCAAAGGGGACAGGGGACACGGCAGAGATGCTGGGGAGCAGCCCCGAGGGTCCGGCAATAGCTCCGGGCACACATTAAGAGGAGGGAGCCGAGATGGAGAAGCGCGCGTACCAATGGGATGCGCCCCACCGGAGCTGGAGCCTTCGGGGAGAGGAGAGCACCATCCGCAGCCCGGGGGCACCCCCCCGGCCCTTTCCCCCCCCCCCCCCCCCCGTTATCCCTCTTTGCCCTAGAGCGCTGGGAGCAGAGGCCGGGAGAACCGCCAGCCGCAGCCCGGCCACCCGCCCGTGCCAGCGCGGCTCCGCTCCTCCCTCCGGACCGCGGCGCTGCCCCGGGAGCCGACCTCCGCCGGGGTGAGCAGAGGAGCGGAGCGGGGCCGGCACCGAGGCGCTGCGGGGCCGCATCCCGGCACGGAGATGGAGCGCGACCCTCTCACAGAGGGGCTGAACCGCCTGCGGCCGGTGCCGGGGCTCTTCCCAACGGCGCAGCTCGGTCTGCGTTGCAGATCACTGTGTACGACCAAGAGAACTTCCAGGGCAAGAGGATGGAGTTCACCTCGGCCTGTCCGAACATCATGGAGTGCGGCTTCGACAACATCCGCTCCGTGAAGGTGGAGTGCGGCGCGTGAGTACGCGGCAATGGGATGCTTCCCTGGGTGGGTTGGCTGAGTGAGGGGTGCCTGGGCTGGATGCAAAGCACTGCAGCAAGGGGAGGATAGGGAGAGAGAATCTCACCCTGACAGGGTGCAGCCCTGGCAGGGCCAGAGGGCAGCGGTGATGCTCTTGGCATCATCCAAAACTCCCTCCTGGAGTCTTGGAGCAGCCAGGTTTGGAGCTCATCAGTGCCCCACGGGGATGCTGCCCAAGGATGCAGCAAAGATCACTGCTCAGCAAGGTTCTTGAGCTCAGCCTCGTCCCCATCCTGCCTGTGTAACCCCATCAAGCACCTGGACAACCACAGCTGCCACAGTGCCCAGCCCTGCTTTACCCCATGCTTTCCCTGCATGGCCGGAGCAGAGCCTTCCCACAGCCTGCGCAGGGCTGCCCCAGTCACTGGTAGGGACCTGGAGCAGAACTGGGCTTCTCTCTGAGCACAGGAATCTTCCCTGGCATAGACAAGCCATGTCCTGAGCTGCTCCAGACGCTGTGTGTAAGGATGGTCCCCATGGCGAGCATCCTGCTGGGGCTGGGAAGCAGACAGGATAGATTTGTGCTGCTATATTTAGGGTTTGAAATGCTAATGGGATTAGAGCTGCGTGCGTGCTCGCACCGTAATCAGCTCGCTGCTCCAGTTGACGTGCTCCTGATCAGGCTGTTCACCTTACACAGGGGAGCACGACTGTGGGACACATGATTGGGGCTCAGTTTGGATCAGTTGCATGGGGCTCACTGTGCCCCTCGTACCCCATAAGCAGGAGGCTGGGGTGTGCACAGCCTCTGCCATCACCTTCCAGCCCCCAGCCCAGCCTCTGCCTCCCCACTCAGCTCCAGTTGTACCGTCCTATTCTCTATTAAGGAGATGTCCCCACCCCAGGGACAGGCAGGATTGCATACGGGCAGCACCAGGGCTTGAAAACGTGTTCTGCGGGATGAAGGCTTCATCATCTCATCTCTCCTTGCTTATTTTCAGCAAAGAGGGGGAGCCAGAAAGGGCGAAGGATCGGGAATTTGGGTCTTTCCAGCTGTGTTTTGTGGGAAACAAGAAATGAGGCTTTTAGAGGGAGAAGGGCAGCAAGGCTGTCCCGGGGCATCCTAATGCGATGCTGAGCTGTGCATACAACCACAGAGCAGCCAGGGGCAGGGCAGCCACATCCAGCACCGCTTCCTCTCCTCCCCGCTGGTGGGCAGAGGCCAGACCCCAACTCCTCCTGGCACCCACACCCAACGGGCAGGACCCCACTGCTGGCGCGGGAGGCCCTGGCATGCTCTGTCTCCGCAGCTGGGTGGGTTACGAGCACACCGGCTTCTGCGGGCAGCAGTTCATCCTGGAGAGGGGAGAGTACCCGCGCTGGGACGCCTGGAGCGGCAGCAACGCCTACCACATCGAGCGCCTCATGTCCTTCCGCCCCGTCTGCTCCGCGGTGAGTGCCCCGGCTTCCGCGGGTGCCCCTCATCCCATTCCAGTGCCCCGGGCAATAGCTCCAGGCCAAGGGAGCGGGGTCAGGAAGGGCAAACAGAGCTGTTCCAGGGGCTCTGTGGATGGCAGAGGCTCCTTGGGTTGGGTGCAGCTCTTCCCCTCCCCATACCCAGCAGGATTTGCTCTTTTTGTCCTGTAATCTAAAGCTTTTAAGGGGATTTTGGGGTCTCTGTATGGGAGGAAAGCTGGGGGACAATTCACCTGAGATGGGAGCTGTGGCACAGCTCTGACACCTCCTGGCCCAGCATCACCCTGCTGAGCACCTCCACACAGTTGGGCATTGGGAAAACCAGCCTCCCCCTATAAAAACCCCATACAGGTGCGGGTCTGAGCACCTACCTCCCCATGAAACCCTCTAGGCAATGCCACAGCGGGACAGCCCTTGCCCCGTGTCCCCATGCAGGCCAGGGAGGGAGCACCCCTCCCCATCACCCCTGCTCTTTCCCCAGAACCACAAGGAATCCAGGATCACCATCTTCGAGAAGGACAACTTCATCGGCCGCCAGTGGGAGATCGCGGATGATTACCCCTCGCTGCAGGCCATGGGCTGGGCCAACAACGAAGTGGGCTCCATGAAGATCGCGTGCGGCGCGTAAGTGATGGGCGAAGCGCCACGAGCAGCAGGGACAAACCACAGCCATCGCTGTGCTACCACAGCCGGAGGGGGGACACCCCATAACGCCCTTGCTTACCTCTCATCCCTCCTAATGGCTGCCTGATGACTCCTTCTCTTCCAGCTGGGTTTGCTACCAGTATCCCGGGTACCGTGGGTACCAGTACATCCTGGAGGCCGACCACCACGGAGGAGACTACAAGCACTGGAGGGAGTGGGGTTCGCACGCCCAGACCTGCCAGATCCAATCCATCAGACGTGTCCAGCAGTAGCTCCCCACTTCCCACTACATCTTTGCAAGGTTTCTAAAGCTCACCGGCTCCCTTTTGGTGCTAATACTGCCCTCCCGAAATAACCACCCCTTCTTGTACTGCAACTGCTTATGGAACAACACTCCCCAACGGTACCGACTGCCACGACTGCCAATAAATGTGACTGAAAGAAAGAGATAAACCAGCTTGGTGGGTGTCTGCTGTTCGTAGAATCCCAGACTGGTTTGGGTTGAAGGGACCTCAAAGCTCATCCAATTCCAACCCCTGCCATGGGCAGGGACACCTTCCTCTAGAGCAGCTTGCTCCAAGCCCCTGTGTCCAACCTGGCCTTGAACACTGCCAGGGATGGGGCAGCCACAGCTTCTCTGGGCACCCTGTGCCAGCGCCTCAGCACCCTCACAGGGAAGAGCTTCTGCCTAAGAGCTCATCTCAGTCTCCCCTCTGGCAGGTTAAAGCCATTCCCCCTTGTCCTGTCCCTGCATCCCTTGTCCAAAGCCCCTCTCCAGGTTTCCTGCAGCCCCTTTAGGCACTGGAGCTGCTCTAAGGTCTCTCCTTCAGGAGCCTTCTCTTCTCCAGGCTGCCCCAGCCCAGCTCTCTCAGCCTGGCTCCAGAGCAGAGCTGCTCCAGCCCTCGCAGCATCTCTGTGGCCTCCTCTGGCCTCACTCCAACAGCTCCACATCCCTCCTGCGCCTGTTGTGTGTCAGGACTGCAGTCACACATCCCCATCCCAGCACCAGGCTCCCTTTCAGTCCAACTCACACGCACACAAACACAGCAGCCAAACCCTTGGCGTGGGCTTCTCTTCCTCCCTGCCCTCCCCTTCCCCTGCCACTGGAAAGGACACTGAGCTCCTGGTCCCACTGAGCATCCCTGCCTACACAGAGCCACCTGCACTGCTCACGGGCTTCATGCTGCCAGCCCTAAGGGACCAGAAGCGGAGTCTCCATGGCCGCAGCATCCCCGCTTCAAGGGATGCTCCCGGAGAGCGCGGAACAGAACCTCACAGCGACACCACAAACTTTAAAACCTTTATTCAACAATTTACATCACTTATTGTCTGTCTTAACGTAGTCGATCTACACAAATTTCTGGTTTTTCTGTTTTTTTTTTTTTTTTTTTCCTGACAAAATAATAAAATTTGGATAAATTTTGAAGACCTGTTGGTGCAGAATAAACAAAATTCCAGGTTTTTTCTTTTTTTTTTTTTCTTTTTTTTTTTTTCCTTTTTTTTCCTTTTTTAGACATTTAGTGTGAAGTATGACATCATTGGTAAAGATAACATCATGCCATTACAGCTCATGGACATCACCTATCCGTACAGTCCGTGACATCGCCCATTCCAGCGCAAAGGGCTGCGCCGGACACAGCTACAGCAGAAATCCCACTAACTCTTCCAGCCACCCTCTCACCACCGGGAAAACGCCAACGCTTTTCCAGCTGGGCACACAAGAGTGCGTTAACCTCATCGGGAATAACCAAGGGAGAAGGAAACACAAACCACCTTTACAGACTCGTGTGGTCGCACACAACCAAGAGGGGCTGCGCCTCTCTGAGGGTCAGAGGTAACTCAGCGCAACCCCTTTGTGGTGAATTGAATACACAAGGAAACGGAAGGAAACGGGAACTCGTGGATGGGGGAGGCAGGAGGAGACAGGCGAAGCGCGCGGTTGTGTTTCGCATCGCCCTTAACACTGAAATACTCGGGGGAAGGGGGACAGAGGGGGCACCCGTCCCCCCAGTAAACAAGTTGAGGACCTCCAGAGCGAGGCTGAAGGTGTGGAAGTACACGTGTGTGATGGTAGATAGAAAAGCAGCCCTGTTCGGTATGAAAGAAAGCTGTCAAGTTAGTACAAATCACTGCCACGGCGAAGGGAACTGGAGGAGGAAGCGGTCAGGGTCCTTCTCCCGGCACAAAATCCCGCCTCTCCTGCACAAAGGCTCTGGGATCAGCAGTATCCTGGCTAAGCAACACGTTTCCAAAGGCGGCACCTGCAACCCAACGCACCCAACTCGTGAAAACAAACCCCAACTCAAGCGCAGAGACCAAAGCGAGCTCACCCTCGGCTCCAGGGACCGCAGCGAGGAAGCCTTCCCCCCACCTCACAGTGGGAATACACGACGGTAGGGTTAATCCTCCCATTAGAAGCCTCCAGCAGCTCCATCTCCATCCCCTCCTCGAAGCTGCGTGCTCCCCGTCCCCATCCCATCCGCACACGTGGCGGGTACCACTCTCAACCAGAGGAATAAAGGGGCACTCGCTCATGCGATGCTAGGAGCGTACCTGAACCACAGGGCAGCAACGCCGCTCCCTCGGACCCAAGCACTAAAGCAGGCTCTTTGAAATAAAAATATATATATATTTATATAGCCATAGAGAGGAAGCCAAGGAGAGGGGAGAGGCTACTAAAAAGAATCAAGAAGCGCCCGTTTTCTGCTAGAGCCGTCAGCAAAGAACTGTCACCTTACATCAGACCCCGCAGGGCGGTGAAGAGAACGCAGGCAATGACTGCACAGGAATGCGAAAGAGGGCAGATAAGTCACTTCTGGTAATGAGACACAAATTAAACTTTCAAAACATGTGCATAGCTTTATTCATCTGCTTCAAACTAACCTCATCGCGGAGCCTCGGCCAGGCCCCGGTGTGCAAAATGCATCTCTAGAAAGTAACGCAAGCAAGCTTTTCACATTTACAGTGGCAGGAGCACAAAGACTGGGACAGGAACCACGCGCTGGGGTGAGCTGGGAGGGAGAGGAAGGAACAAGGAATTGCACAGCTTCGCATCCAGTCACTGACTGCGAACAGAAGCGTTCCTACTTTGTTAGCTTCAAGCAAGGCGCGTTTTAATTCTGCTTTACGACAAAAAACGTAAGAGAAAAACCCCACAGTAACAAGAACCACAACCTGGAAGGGAATAAACCCCCGGATAATGGGATCCCCGGTGCTGCAGAGCCCTAACTCCAGTGCAAAGCCACGTGCAGACCATCACTGGCCCTCGCTTTGCAGGCAAAGCATTGCAATGCTTGTTTTTGACCGCAGGAGAACAGCACAGCAGCCTCTCTTTCTCTGCCCCCTCCAAAGTCACAGGTGCCACCCCACAGGACATCACCCCCAAACCGTAAGCTGGGCTCTACGCAGGCTCGAGCCCAATCCATCAACCCGATAGGTCACTGGGACAGTAACGAGCCCTCGGATGTGCACAGGGCCCAGCCGCCCCAGCAGCTCACACACCGCCACCAGCGCCCTTCAGAAAGAATAAGCACACGTGCAAGGCACATTTAGTCAGATGGACACACACAAACACGTGTGTAAAACAGCAAACGCTGACCAGAAAGAACTAATGGATGCTGAACAAACTAAATTAAAGAGGCAGAGAGTTCTAGCCTATGCATTGATATACTATTTTCCAGGCAGTTGTAATCCCCAAGTGTTTTTCCTACACGACTTTAGACCTTCCTCATTCTTTCCTCACTTTAGAGACACTATTTTTCCTAAAGGATCTTCTATAAATAGTCAAGGACATTCCTTTCTTCCCCCTCCAATGAACTCCTCCTGCAGGGCCGCATCCCCCCGCGGTGATCCAGGTCTGACCCATTAAGACAAGAGGTTCTGGACCTGCTCGTGCCCTGCGTTAGCACCTCAACGGGGCAAAACCTCCCTCACACCTCAGCCATCAGGTTTTGGCTGGTTAGATGGCCTTTTTCCTTGGAAAACAGCCCAATTTCAGGCACCAACCATTCTGCAGCACCCAGAGAAGGAGCCTGTGACTGGAATGCTGCGGGTGCAGGCAGGAAAGAGGCCACACAATCTTTAATACTGCTGGTTAACTTCACATTGAGATAAAGCCTTAAAAAGATCTTTTTGCAGAGACGAGCCATTTCCTTCCATTGAGAGATTCAATTCGAAAACAGAAGCACCAAAACCAGAGACAAGACACGGATTGAGATTCTTCTACCCCACAAGTTACTTGGGCCTCTCTCCCGCATCACCAGCCAGGCAGGAAGGAGAAGTTGAAAACCTCAGGGATTTGCACTACCTTTTCCAATAGCAGCTTGAAAAAAGGAAAGCAGAGAAAAAGCAACAACAACGAAAGGCAAATGCACAGTGTTCTCTCAAGTTAAGAGTTCTCCTTTGCTTGCGTTTGCATAGAAGTTCCCATAGATCAGCACCACAGTCAGGTAGACCCCTCTCCTACGCTACCCGCGGTTAGTGGCTGTGTTACACCGGGGTTTAACTACTCGCAGAGGAACTATATGGTCGTGTAAAAGGAAAACAACAAAAGTGCATCACACATTCTTGATTTTCAGGGTTACTTATAGCAGCAGCAGCATTAATCCGAGACAATGAACAGTTGTAGGGTCGTTCTTAAATGCAGCAACACTTAATGAAATGTCTTCAAGGAAGGTCTTAAGAGGGTCTTTCTCCAAAGGATAAAATGAAAATGAGCCTATTCCATAGACACACAAAGGAGATCAAACAAGAATGAAAGACACCATCTTATTTACATTGAAAAAAAAAGAACCCAAACAACATTCTTGTTAAAATATCTTTACAACACCTAAGCAAAAAAATAGGTCTTTGAAGAATAAAGCAGAAACTCCTAAAGCAGTATCCGTTTTTGGAACCCTTATTTAGCACCTGAGGAAAGACCGTATGGAAAGCAGACAGGTTATTTTTTGTGGGTTTTGCTTGTTTTGTAAGAAAACTCTAAGTTGTGTTCAGTTCGCAGCACACAAGTTTCATACCACAGACAGAAATGAGCTATTTCTCCTTGTAAAAGATACTCTACTCATCAATAAGGCTGTAGAAAAGGGATACCGCTATCTTACAACATGGCTTTAGAGCGCTGGACATGTTAGATGATGCTTTCTGATTAACAGTCAAGATGAACACAGCTCAGCATCCCCCGGTGAAAGCAAGGGGATGACTTTTGCTGCTGTCCCGGGACAGCAAGCAGTGTGCCAAGAGGGTCCCATGTCCTCAACACAAGGCCATCATGGAGCTCTCCGCTACCTCCCCACACGTCTGCTTCCAAGGCTCTGGAGCAGGATACAAGGAAGCAGCCTTACCCTGTGGTGTAATACATCCTGTACAAACATCTAAAGCCCTGTGATCTCTGGAAGGCAGCCTAGACCGAGATCTGCCCCTTCACACCACACCAGGATCCTGCTTCTCATGGACACAACGCTCTCATGGTGGCCAAAGCCAGAATGCCTCTGGCTCCTCCAGCCCCAGCCCTCCTGCTTTGTGCACCGGTGTGAAACGTGTAGCAGCTTTGAATCAGGTGTAGCCTTGTTCTCTCCCCTCCTGACCCCGACCATCTCCCTTGTAAACAGTCTCTGTAAGGGAAAGAAATCACTAAGGATGTACGTACAGAAAAGTCTTCTAGGGATGAGACTCCTGAAAGCTTCGGACACCACAGAAACTTACTGAAGGTGCTGGATCAAAACTGAACACACAGGAAAGCCACCTGTGAGACACATCTGTGAATGCCATAGCTCCCAGATGTCCCGACGTCACTCGCTGGTTGGAAAGGATGCAATCGTGCTACAGCAGCCCTCTCTTGAAGTGCAAAGCACCAATTACACAGAACTGAGAGGACAACTAAGAGGAGAACTGGGGCTCTCTTCAAACAAGTTCACAGCAGCTACAAAAGGCAAACAGTGGGATTTGTCCCAGCTCATCGCAGGGGCATTGGACAAAATGACCTTTGAAGGTCCCTGCCAACCCAAACTGTTGTATGATCTATGGCTGAGGAGGGTGATGGTTTGAAGCAGGTCAGTGACAGCATCTATGCCCTGGAGCTACCCACATTGCCAAGGAGATTTCCAACAACAAAAACAGGTGCCAGGGACAACCAAGGACAAACCCGAACCAAACACCACCCAAGCCTTGGCAGTCACTGCATTGCCAATCCACCAGGCAGGTGGAGTAGAAGGGAGCAGAGACGCTGAAGGTCCCCAAACCATCGTCACCAGAGACAGGAGCACGAAGCAGCTTCTAACCCATCACTCTGAGTGGACCAAACACTCCGTGATCCACCAGAGGGAAAGCAGATCCCATGCTGGATCTGGTACACACTCCATAAGACCCTGTATAAGACACCCAACAGGACCAGTGGAACAGCAGAGGAACAGTGGGGAGAGACCAGAGGAGGACGAAGCCAGCCCTGCCTGTGAAGGAAGCCTTACCCCAACAGACAGCCTGGCAAGAGAACCGGAGGAAAGGGACTCATCGGGTCAACAACAGAAATGGGAAAGAAGCCTTAACCTGAATTAGTATCTTCATAGCTAATAAAAAAATAGGTCATGATCTCAGCCTTAGTGCCACTTTCCAATACCACACGTATTTAAGGGTTTTTGTTTTAAAACTTTACTCAGTGTAATGAAAACAATGGCACAAATAAATACACGCTCACTCTCCTACACGAGTAAGATGCTCGCACACGCAGCGCCAGCTCCTTGCCCACAGACACCCTTAGGTGCAGCCCTGGGAGAGGCTGAGCACCCCTTCCTGGGCTGTATTTGGTTTATGCTACAGTACTAATACTCTGAGTCAAACAGAAAAACAAAACATGAGACTTATCAGTAACGCCTTAGCATTATTTCAATGTGCTAAATTAGTCACAGCTCCATTCCTTCTTTTTTTTTCCTTTTTTTTTCTATTTTTTTTATAAGTTTACACAAAAATAATCAGAAAACAGATTAAATCTGAAGAGATTTTTAATAAGTGCTCAGTAAAGAATTGTGTGAGGACTTCAGGAGGACTGCAGACAGCGACAGGGCAAGTTACACCAAAGCACAAGGAAGTTTCTTCATGGTCCTGCCTGGCTCTAGGCAATACTCCATCCCCAAAACACCACCTTTGCCCGTGAGCCGGAGTTACAGGAGCTCAGAGAGAGGAATTCCTAACTGCGTAGCACTGAGCACATGCCATGGAGCTCATGAAGACAGACATTTTAAGAGAGGATGGTCAGAAATACAGCAGAGAAGCTGCTGAGCGTTTCCGGATGGGTCCCGGTGGCACAGAGCCACGCGCAGCGAGGCAAAGCAGCAGGGATGAGCATCAGGGGAGAAATCAACCCAACCCATGGCTTGAACCGTGCTCAGTGCTCGTGTGGAACACCAACTGGACTAGGCCAACATGAGCATCCTCAAACACTCAGCAAGACTGGGATCCTTCTAAAGGCGCAGGGTCAGATTCAGCAATGGATTATCGCTGCTCAGCTTCTGCATCACAACAGCCGAGAGAGTAGATCTGGGGCAGGGGGGGACCAGGACAGCGCAGAGCCCGGGGGAAGCAAAGAAGGGTTTGGATTTGTCTTTTTTGTCTTTTTGTTTTTAATGGAACCCAGCCCTTAAGGCGACAAGTGACTACACAAGGCAAATAAATACACAGCAGAGCCTTAAAGCCAGCAAAACAAACTGGGAACTTTGCCATTGGCCTTTACCCTGTTGAAAATAATCAAACCAAAAAACACCCCAAAACATTTCTTCCACCTTGATTTTCCCAATCCCACCATCCAGTTTGTTCAACGCTTTAAAGCTCAGGAATGCCCCAGCTCTTCCGCAGCAGAGCTGAGGGCAATTCCACCTTTTGGCAAGCAGTTGGGAGACTCAACAGAATTAAGAGATAGGAACGTTGAGGACTAGATGTGGGGCACATCTGTAAACATGTTATACATCTGAAAGTGACACACACCTGCAGAGGTGGTACAGTTTGTAGGTGAAATAGAAGTATTTGCGACTGGCCAACCACACGTTTCTGAACCTGGACTGGTACAATACATGATCACTATATAGTATTACACTACAGTATTATACTATATAGTATTTTATACATAAAAATGGAGTAGGCAATCCATAATCAAACTTGCAAAATGAAGCGTGGCAGACAGCTAGCCATCTTACAGAAGGTACAGAAGAATTTCCATTGTCCCACTGTGAGCCTAAGCGCCTCGCTCAGGAACAATCTTATTAAAACAATAAACAATTAAAAACCATGATACACATTCCTAGTTAACAGAAAAACAAGTGACTATATCTAAGCACAAGGGGTAGGCAGAAGTTTTGGGCTTATCTGCTTCCTTAATGCCCCATAGGGTCCAGACTGAGTTGCTGCTGACCTTGACACCCAGATGTATGTCAGCCACTATTCGGCCACGAACACTCCACACTGGATACATATGGAGCTTGGGTAGGTCAAAAACCCCAGTGTGACTTTATTTACAGCTCCCTCTTGCACTGGACCCTGTGAACTTTCCACCTTTAAGAACCAAAAACCCAGAGAAACTACCCAACCCCAAGCTGATGTGGATGCGCTACACAAGCTGCAATGGGACAGAGCGGGTTACACAGCTGGAGCTGCAGTCTGCTTTCTCTACCACTGCTATAGGAAGCTTTCCTTCCCTTGGGATTTATTGATTTACCTTTTTTTTTTTTTAATTATTTTTTAAATTTTAATTATTATTTCCATTCCTAAGTCCTCCATTTTTTTTTTGTAATAAAATAGATTTTTATTAAGAGATCATCATAAGCAGAGCCCGGAAATACACAGACTGCATTAAAATATAAAAGAGCTTTTCCAATGGGCAGGTGTGGCCATTGGAGTTCCATGGACAAATTGAAAAGGATTCAAATTCTTTTTTTTTTTTCCTTTTTTTCTTTTTTTTTTTCTTTTTTTTTGATTTTTTTTTTTAAGAGAAAAGAGATAATTCCAGAAAGGTGGAAGTTAGCAGAACTCAATTCCTCTTCAGTTTTCCAATGAAAATGGGAAAGAAATCCAGCACATTTAGTGTTAGGAGACAGACAGAGCAAATATGAAGCACCTACAGTTGAAAGCAGAAGGTATATTTTTTTTTGCTCCCAGTAATACAACGGCATTAACCTGTGGGAACAGTGGGGTTTTTTGTTTTATTCCTTATTAAATGCCTAAACAGATTGCTTATTTTTGCACGTTGTCTTTTAAAATGAAAAGAACTCTTCGGTTGCAATAGTCCAACGTGTAACCGGAGCCAGGTCAACTGTGTGACTTCACCATGCATCCTAGAACTGCGGTGTAACCCCCAGAAGAATGATGCTTTAAGACAACATTCCCAGCATCGGATTTGCTGCTTTACTCCTGGCAAAACATGCGGATTATAATTCTCTGGATAAAAAAGAAACTGCAAACTTCGAGGTGTTTCTCCAGCATTCAATGGGAAACAAAACAGAAAAAACACAACCAACTAGGGGAGGTGGAAGGGAAAGGGGAGATGAAGTATGGCGAATCATCCTGATTTCCCTGTGATTAGTGTGTCACTACAGTCACAGAACGAGAAACAGAAACCTCGTCAAGTGGAAATGCCTCTCCAGTGGGTTGCTGTGGCCCATTGCAGACGACAGCAGGAACTTTAGAACCGGGCTTGTAAATTGAGTCTGTGTTTGTTAATCACTTGCATTCACTCCTTAACCAAAAAACAAAACAAAAAAAGGGCAAAAAAAAGAAAAGGGGGGGGGGAAATATCTATTCAGTACCGGAGATTAAATAATCACATGTGTAGTCTCGTTGAAATAGATTTTCAGATTCCTTAAGAAGTCTAATTACTTTCAGTTGCCATTTTTAAATAACTATATATATATTTGTATATATTATCCTGTGATTCTAGTTACGGTTCCTCTGCTGCACTGAAGATTTAGAAGGAGCATAAAAGCCTTTTGTCCCCCGCGAACAGCACAAATGCTGCAGAAAGGTTAGAACAGGCAGTCTCGTCTTGCTACCTTCATTGATCCGGACGATCCATGGCTTCATCGTAAGTGACTATCCTTTTGGGATCTGGAAAGAGAGCACAGTCCTAAGTTTCCCACAAGCTACTTTCAGGACCTATGGCTGAAGATACTCTAAAACTTACTCTTGGGTCTGACAGCCAACATCAGAAGGAGTAAGCTGTTCCATAGACACATAGGGAAGACTCATTAAAACTTCATTTGACACTGTTTTTATTGCTCTTTGAGACACTCTGCTTCTCTTGGGACACCCCAAAATTATGGTAAACCTTATTTTCTGACTTTTAGCAATCCAAAACACAGGTAAACCCAGACTACAAAGAGCAGGCACTGAAGAACTAAACTCAGGCATCTCCAGACACCAAGACCATCCACTCTCATCACGCATCCCAACAGACAGAGGAGAACAGAGCAATTTAGCTCATTTATTCTTTCCAATAATCCTTACCTTGCTTCTGCAAATTCCAAACCAATTCCATTTCTGTGGAGGCAAAAACGAGAAGACCATTGTTATTATGCAGATTGATGCTGCCATTGGAGACAACTCCAAATATACTTCCATTTTTCTGAGCATGGCACAACACTGAGGCTTTGAGACAATGCCAACCCCATCCAGCCCAGCCCCAACTCAGCCCACAGGTTTGCATGAATGTGATATGAATGATCTGAGAATAAAAGACTGTAATGTAGTCTTCAGGGTAAGACAGCAAAACTGAGCATCAGAAATGTCATCGCCATTCTCTGCTCCTACACATCACAAACTTTGTGCTTTACTACTCTAACTCCAACTTGTAGCCTCAACAAGCAGTCTGGAGAGGTGATTTCTGTGAGATCAAAGCAGGTTTCTCATGCTGTACCGCACAGTGCTGCAAAACTGCTGCCAAGGCATCACCTGAGAACAAGGTGCGGTGCCCAGGACACCCAGCTCCCTGCTTGGCTGGCAGCTCTTTCCCTGATTTACCTCTATACACATCTGTGGGCTAAAGACAAACCAACCCTCCCCAATCCTTGCTGGGAGCACATGTTCTTGTTTAGCTAAGAAGTAACAGTAAAGTTAAATGCTCTTCTCATTCACTTTAAGAATCAGAAGGTTCCCCCCCTCCCCACAGTGCTATGACAAGTTGGACAGGCCTTGGAGCAACCTGCTCTAATGGAAGGGGTCCCTGCCCAAGGCAGGCGGTTGCAACTGGATGAGCTTTAAGGTCCCTTCCAACCCAAACCATCCTGCGATTCTACGATTCACCCAATGGAAATACCCCAAATTAAGTCACATCTTTAGAGACCCATTCAAAATAACTACATTTAGACACTCGCAAGTTGGAGTTTTGTGAGCTGGAATATTTATGAAGATGCTAACAGGACCCTGCACTCCAGTTTAAGAGACATAAACATAGAAAAGGAGCATTCAGTAGGAACACAACCCGCAAGAACAACCTTTCAAGTTCTCCCTTCTGCCAGAAAGGAGAGTGACAGGACCTTGGCAAGGGTTGGGAACAGGGAACAGCAATGGATTCTTGAGCTACATGGTATGGGAAGTAAAACACAAACCAAGGCAGTAAGTGAACTAACCAGCATGGGAAAGGAAGAAGAAAAACCCTACAGAAGTCACAGCCTCAGCACGATGAGTGCCACCACCATCAATCACTTCCATGTTTGCATCCCTTCTCCAACCCTTCATCTGTTCTTTGTCCTCTACTATCTCAAGCCCCCTGGGGCAGGAAACTGCATGCAAATAAATACTGCCAGCCCCCTCTGCACAATTCAGCCTTTTGTAAGGAAGCTCCTGACAGAATTTTACGAGGTCTGTTATTTCTGTGCCAGGGTAACAACAGCCAGCCTGCACTTCCATCAGGGGAACCCCAGTGCTCTGGGAATAGCAACCAGCCTCTACCACCCCCAGGGATGGATGTAAGCAGCCTAGCAAGGGACTCCCTCATCCGCCAGATGCAGATTCCCCAGAAGTAAAATGAACCAGCTACTAAAATTACCTCCAGCGGAGCTCATTTGCCATTCAGTGATGTTAGATGCATCATTTCCTAACAACTAAAGGACATCACCTATTTTAAGAGCTTTCCCCAAAGGCAGGGTTCAGAAAACTACTCTCAAGTTGTTGGTTCTTCCACACTAGAGCGATGTTTGAGCATCATATACAAGGCAGAGGCTGAAGCATCGCTCACTTCTGTATCTCCAGGCAAAAGATAATGCTTTCGTTCGCACTTCCATTTGGCCTTAACTTTGTGGGACACCAAAAGAAAGCGAACTGCTTGTATCAAGATGTGCCTGACAATCAGATAGACAGCGAGATACTATCAACAACATGCCAAAAAAAAACCTTAAGTTGTCAAAACTCTGCTTTAAAGAAAACCCTAACAAATCAACACCAAACTCCCCAACCCCTTCAGGCTTCAATCCTCCTCCTTCAGACAGAGAGGTAGGAGAGGGTTGTAAATGGTCCTGTGAAGCACACGCACACAGACACATTGGCAGGGAGATGCTCAGCCAAAGCTACAAACCCAAAGCCCATCAGAAAACTGGATGTGACACTGACTGCTACTGAGTATTGTCAAGTGCAAGAGCAAGGTCCTCCTCTGTACCTGGCCCGCAGCACATGGATACAGGACAGCAGCACATTCACCAACTGAAACAACTTCACAGAGGACAAAAACATGAAGTTTTTGGCTAACTGCAACACAGAACCAGGAGGAAAAGGCTTCAATCTTAAGATGAAATTTTGTGATTTTGCCTGTTTCACCGGGCAACAGAATGAATTTTCCTCCTGGTTGTGGACTGGTTACAGGCTGCAGTCACCTATGACTGTCACATGGTGCTGTGATGAGTACCAGGACCACTATAGCAGTGGTTGGACAGCCCTCAGTTACTGGAACTGCTGCTTTCCAAAGCACAAGGTGGTCAGGACCTGACCAACAGAGGCCACCGTTCCCAATGCAGGACACGTGGCCAGGGAAATTGCACGCTTCCTTCTCAGCAGACTCCAACCCAGCTGGAGAAAATGCCATCACCAAGGCCTTGCACAACCCAGCATCAAAGCCAGCCCTGCTCCAGCCAGGGGCAGAACTAGGTCACCTCCTGTGCCCCTTCCAACCTCATGCTTTCCGGGATGTTTCTACTGTTGGCCAACCTCTCCCCAGCCCTCTGGGATCACGGTCTGCAGGAGCTGCCTGCAGCAGACAGCCCCAGCCACATCCACCTAAGGAGCTCCAAGGAGAGGAACCACTTTTTTCTGGGATCTATCACCAGAACAAAGGGTCAGTGGAGAAAGGCTTTGATGTGAGGAACAGACTAAAGGTGAATTGTGCTGAGATAGCTCATAGGTCAATAAACTTCATAGCTGGACTGGTACATAACCTTGAGAGGAAAGAAAGAAGTCTCTCTCCAATAACTTGTTAAGACAGGCACTTTTACACACATTTACCTTGCTAGAGAGGCTGCCTCTGCAAACAGAAGTGTCTGCACAATACCGTGTTCTTTGTTCTTACAAATCTAACATATAAAATGAGAACAGTCCCTAAACTGAAGTGCTAGAAAACAAACAATAAAGAGAGACCATCCTCATCTGGCTTTTCTAGCTACAGGACACAAAGAGTAAGTTATGAGATTGCCCCTGAAAGCAGACTGAAAGTTCAATGCTGCGGAGACTTATTGCTGTACTGAATACACTGCAACTCATCCTGACAACTGGAAACAGCAGAAACTTGAAGGAGAACTAAATCAGCTTTTGCCTCACAAGCAATAGACTGAGCTCTTTCCCCTTCCCACCCAGGAGGATGGGAAGATAAGGCACTTCCCCCCCCCTCCTCCTGATGTAAAGGATGAGAACTGCTGAACTCACAGCTCTGCTATTTCTTCTGACCCAGTTCACCACTGCGGTGCACGCCACTCCTGCCTGGCCCACGCTGCCTTGCTCCATTTGCCATGCTGCTCTTCTGCTCCTTCACGTGAGCAGAGAGGCTGGCGTGACCCAGCTGGAACACAGCAGCAGCACAGGCAGAAACTTGGGGGCAAGGCAGAAGAAGAACACGCTGCAGTTTCCTCTCCTCCACCTATGTGGTCTTTGCTACTGTGCAGCTGAACTGCAGATCTTACTTGCTTTATAGGTAAGGAAACTACTGAGTTTCCCACTTACAAAGTGTGCCACGTAGAGCTTGGTGTTGTGACAGCGTGGCCTGGAAGACTGCAAATGCCCAAATATGAAATCCTGCAAAGTGTTGGTAATTACCCTGATAAGAAATAGTTCATCCAGCTTCTGTAAGAGGATGACTAAAGCAAGAAGATACTGATTTCAATAGAAGTAAAGCTGCTCAGATACAACCAGTAGGCCCACCAGTGCTCAACTAGATCAGATCTACCTTGCTAATCAGGTGTGTCACCCGTGAATGCTTCAAGGTACCAGCACAAACCCCGAGTGGCGCGTGCTGTCAATGAAGGCAGGCACGCTGAAGGATCATGTTTTACAGTCAAGCAGATCAGATGAGCAGGGTAGTCCTGCCCTTTAAAAAGGAAGAAAAAGCAAGGCACGAAGTAGGGGCACAGAACAAAACACATGAAAATCACCCAAGAGAAGAACAGGAGGGCGAGTCTCAATCTAAACCTCCCCTGTCAGTTTAAATCCATTCCCCCTTGTCCTATCCCTACATGCCCTTGTAAAAAGTGCTTCTCCACATTTCTGGTCGGCCCCTTTAGGTATTGGAAGGAAGCTGTGAAGCAATTACAATCCATCATGCCCCTTGCAACCGCTGGACAGCCATGCACAGGAAAACCTGCTTTGCTGGAACTACTCTACTGAGTAAGTTAGAGGCTTTCCCATGGCTTGCACGCAGCCCAAGATGAAGATCCATACAACATGACCACAGACACAAACAGCACAAAAGGAGGGCAAGCGTGTGACAGACAGGCTGAGACACTGCAACCACACACACACAAGAGCCCATTCCTCACTGCAACACCCAGCGCTTCATCCTTGCATTGAACTACTGCACACAAGGAGCGCAGCGCAGGGAACACACAAGGACCCCACCAGTGCTCCGTGCTCACCCCATCCTTGCCCTGCAATCGTTTGTGTCCATAACCCAGAGGCAGGGCAAATCTGAAGATCAAACTAGTGAGACTTTGCTCAAAAGCAAACAGATCGATCTGAAGAGGGAGAAGTTCACCCTCCGCTCGAAATCGAAATCAAACAATCGGAGGACCCAACCGCCCGGGACACTCGAACACTGGACCTTGGCAAACCCGCAGGGATGAGAAGGCAGCTCGGGAAAAGTAAGCAAGTGAAACCGTTCCTTTCCCACTGCAGAGGAGCTGGCTGGCCAGGAGCAGGACCTCAGGAAAACAGCCCAAGATAAACGGAGGGAATGGTGTGGGAATTAACCACTGCACTGCCGCCCCGCGAACACCCCAGCAGCGTTTTCTGGACGTGCTGCAGGGTCACCACAATGACGAGGGGACGGCTATCTCCATCTGCATGGGGCAGAAGAAGGCACCATTCCCCCCTCTACCCCTTAACCCAACCCACCCCAACATCACCACAGAAGAGAAACTAAAACCTGGACTATCTCCTGCTTTGTACACCAGTATCTGAAGTAGGAGAAAGAAAAGCCCAGGCTGTTTGCAGCACCCCATCAGCGTGTTAATGACAGTAACAATGAGAAACATCCATCATCTTTTACCCACAAGTAACACCTTGGAGCTGGCACTGGCACAGCAATGAATGAGCAGAGGAGGGGTGGGGTTGTTTCCCCAGGGCATCACAAGGGTGCTTGCTCTGGATGCTCAGAGCACGAGCATTCACATGCACAAGGATGGAAAGAGAAGAAAAAGAGCAATTTAAAGAGTGCTTTAGGTGTCCATTCTTGCCACTGAATGTAATTAACGCCTGCGTTTAGGAGAACTAAACGCAGCCAGACTTTCAAGTTAACACCTCCTTAAGAGAGGACATGGGAAGGGAGTGTTCTTTATTTTCCTGTTGTTACCATTGTTTTACTGGGGTCTGTCTCTCACACTGCTAGTGAGAAAGGGAGAGCTGATGAGTCTCTGCAGCTGTACAGTTGCTTTCCTACAAGAAAGCTAATAAAAGGCTGACAAAGCCAAAGAAAAACGAACTTAAATGCTGGGAAAATCTGCAAACTCAAGGAAAGGATTGCCCAGGACTATGCTACGCTTCTGGTACCCCATTTTCTGACGGCAAACTGGGATTTAGGCTGCAGGCAGCCACAAGAAACGAGAACAGAAAGCTTGCTTTAATACTGGAACAGACTGAGCACAGGGTAGAGGACCCAGATAAAATCAATTGATGAATGCTGTTCTCAAGAATGCCAGAGCTTAAAATGTTACCATCATCAGTGAGATGACCTGGAAAAAACACATTTGGAGTTATTACTTTTAAGTGACTGGGTTTGCTATTACTAAAGGAAGGCATCTGAGTGTGTGTCTGCTACACAAAGGGTTTGTAAACAGGTAATTTAAGAACTTAGCAGTAGGTCAAAACACAGCAAATTTGCCAATGCCAAGCAAATACCAGCCCTCTACAGAGGGAAGTGAGACATTATCCACGTATGTATGTGGAACAGTAAGCAAGAAATGCGTGATCACCTTTTTCCCTTCAGGATAAAGGGATGGATGGATGCAGGGAGAGGGAAGAGGGTGAATAAAAAAACAGGAACTGCCCCTGTGTTGTCAAGACTGTGCCAAAAGGGAACTCACAAGCAGGCTCCTGTTAAGACCGAGCCAAAACCAAAAGCCAACAACTGCCACAAGACCTTGCTGCTGCTGGGGCTGAAGCTGAAACCAAACACAAGCCAGCCACAGGCTTCCTTCATTCCCAGTTTAAGGCATCTCTATCATGTTTGGGTCATTTTAGCCTCAAAAAAAGCCCCAAACAACAAAAACCAACACACAAAACAGGGAAAAAAAGGAGCTGGACTAAAGGACTCCATGAAAGCAATAAAATCATCTGAAAGATGTGGCTTACAATGACAATGAGAGAATCCAATCTGCACCCTCCGGAAGAGGTGATAAGCAAAGGTTTGTCTTGCTGTTGCTCCAGTATTCCAGAAGGGCAGGAGAAAAGGGGGATGGGGGGGTTTGCTCAGGAAATTAAATAAATCACACCATGAAAAGCTGTAGGAATAATTTGTCTTCCTTCAAAGCTGTGATTTCAGGGCCTGATGTACCCAGGGGAGAAGCTGCAACACTTTGGTGGCAGAGGTGTGAGTACAGACTATGAAGCCCTTCAGTGACAGAATATCACCTGGTAAAGCTGGAACAGAGCTGGGGAACCTCCACATTTAACTCCTTCCAACACTGGGAGCTTAAGGAGGACCTGCTTCTTCCATGGGAACTGAAATGTAAACCACACTCGCTGTATCGTCACTTACCCTTTTCCACAGAACAGGGAAACAAGTACCTCTGAACAGTAACTAAACAACTGTTTGAATAACTTCCCCAAACCACTGCTGCTGTGAGAGATGCGCAAGCAAAAAGCTCATTTTTAAAGCTGTAAAGAACTGCTGTAAAGAATAGATCACGTTAGAATATTACATTTAAAATAACATAAAAAAAGAGAAAGTGCCCTTAGGCAGCAAGTGAAGACATTACCTTTAGTGTGATACATAATAGCAGCCCTCAGGTCAAAAGAACCCCAGCTATCTTTCCTTTCTAGGCCTCTCTGGTACCTCTGTTCTTTGGCAGAGGCTAGCAAATTGTTCGTGGGAGAGGCCAGAGGATTCTCTATTTCATAGTCTTTTGAAAGAAACACTAAAGCACCTTGGCTACCGGTGTCTGCCTTTTGTAGGTCACCTGTGTGATGCGACTCCAAAGCTAAGACACCACCCTCAACAGCAGTCCCAGGCTTAAGAATAGCACTAAGAATTTGAGGGCTAGTCCGTTTATCCAGCTCATAAGCCTTAGGAAACACAGGTTGTTCAGTTCCTGAGGGAATGATTTCAGCACACTGTGAAACCAAAGCGGCAGGATATTCCCCTTGAAATGTCACTTCCATTAACTGATTATCCGCAGATTTCCCCACACCAGATTCGGGTCCAGCGCTGGGCTCGTTGATGAAAGACAAACCCCACTGATTCTGGAATATATCTCCCAGGTTCTGCTGATTGGTCTGCGATGGGAAACTGACTTGGGTCGTACCCAGAAGCACAGTTTGCATATTTGAAGGGTAGATAAAAAGGCCAGATTTCTTTTGTTCCAGAGCTGCTGAAGGTGTACTCATGTCCTGGGGTCCTGACTCAGAGGAGGTGGATGGTACAGTACTAGCAGCAGATGAGAGCAGTGGCTGGGTCCCTGGGGAATACACACTTCCATCTGTCCCTGCCAGGATGGGCCCATTTGAGAAACTAGCAGAAGTAACAGATTTCATAGCAGACATGGGGACTTGGGACAGTCGACTTGATGTTTGGGCCTGAGTTTCCCCGGCAGATGATGAAGATGATGAAGACGATGTGGAAGGGGTCTGAGCTGCTTTGTTGAGGTTCTCTTTAACTTTACTTGCATAACTTATTTTGGGTACTATTTTAGCACTGCTATTGTCCACTGGAAAAACTGGGGGTGGTTTAAATAAGGTCCATGAGTCCTCTTTAGATGTAGCAGATGACACATGCTTCCCTTTGGGCCGATCATCAAACTTCTTGCTGCTAATCCCAGGTTTGGCATCCGAGTTTTTTCGCTGTACATCCCCAAGCCCAGGCTTTCCCCGTCCTGCTCCACCAGCTCCAGCCTCGTATTTCCAAACTGGCTTAGTATTTTCAATTCGGTTCCCCTTTTGTTCGCTATAATCAGGCTTGAAACTCTCAAGTTCCTGTTTTAAGGTTGGTGCATTGACCTCCTGTTGCATTATTTTATCCTGAACTAGATTCAAGTTCTCACAACCCTTGGCACTGTTGCGCCTGCCTTTCCGCTTCTTGGGTGTAGTATACCCACTCTCGGAGCCACTTCCATCGTTATCGGCCCCTTTCCCTACATAGCCATTGGTGATATAGCTGGAATTATTGGTTACCACACCATTTGGAATAGACATTCCCTCTGGCTTGTCTGAGGATTGGCTTTCTCTAAGCTTGTTTTCGTAGGACTTCTCATTCTTTTTGTCCATGCTGTTTTTCTGAAGGAAGTTTTTGGGTTTGATTCCAGCTTTCCCCAAAGCACTGGCCTTCACAGTCTGCTTCGGGGGCACGTTAGTGTCTACGAGCTGCTGGCTGCCATTGGGCACCCTGGATCCTGGGGTGGTGGTTTCATCAGAGCACAGGCCCTTTAATGACACTTCTCTTTCTCCTGCATTACCATTTAGCTCTCCATAGCCTAGAAGGAAGCCAAAAACAACAAAAGGCAAGAATTAGAATGTGAAACGTTAAACTTCTGATGGCAGAAAGCTGTAATCAGCCCCAAACATATCCAGTTTCCTCAAGCAGACATTTTAAAACAGGAAAACCTTTAGCTTCCCATGTACGAAAGCAAATGCTTATTTGCTGAAAACCACAGCACAAAGGGTTAAGCAGAAAGTATCAGCAGCCACTGACTCACACATACAACAGGGTGACCTATAGATGACAAAATACAGCAAGACTATTCGGATACTAGATAAGGAAAACGGACTGTACTGAAGGCTACTGGCAAGCTGGAGAGCTATTTCATCAGCTTCTGTTTCCAGGTCATGCAGAGGGAAAAAACGTAATTCCCAGGATGCTTCAAGACAGAGGGATCTGCTACCTTTGCGATGAGATTCGTTGAGGCTCAGAATCCATACAGTGAACTAGAGCCAACTCCTATCATCTCCATCAGCTCCCAGGCCTGCAACACCAGCAGCCCTCCTTCCCACTCTCCTCCCAAATGCCATCTCCAGTGAAGGGGGGAAAAAATCCCTAAGAAAACCTAAACCAGCAGCTTTCCAAGAGGACATGCGCAAGTCCAGTTGGAAGGAGGAGGGAAGAAAGGGTGCCAGCATCCCCTCACTTCAAGGCAGCAACCAACACCTCCCTACATGTGCTCTTTAACATTGAGAAGGTGATAAGAGTAGGAAGAACCACATCCCTGCAATCAGCCTTCACCACTACCAGCGATTGGTCTCCTGCCCACCAAGAAACTTGTCCTTGGGAGACCCGCTCCTAGCTTGAGACCCAAGGAATAAAGCCCTGGCTGAGGGATCCGACTCATCACACCATGAGATTATGCTGTACACTCAGCTTTCCTTCCTCCTGCAGCTCATTTCTAGGCCTTACGGTTCTGAAGTGAACCTGGACTGTGCAATTCAAGGATCTGGAAGCTCGGAACAGTCCAGAATCACCTCAACTTCCTGCCGGTTTCGCTTCCTTTGCACAACCTCTGGCCAGAGACCTTTCGCTTTCAAAGACTTCGGCTACAACGGCCCAAGAGAAGCCCTGAAATCCCACCAAGAGATGGGAAGAGGACTCTGTACCCAGCGCAACAAACACACTCCAGCTGTGCACGGAGCAGAGGGACCTGCTCCTCCAGGAAGAGCGATATCCTTGCTCCTCCTGACTCATCCATCCTCCCTCCCGAGGGTGGAAAGCCTGACATCTCCTGCAACAACTGACCCACCTAAGGCTTCATCTGCAGCCATGGTGGCACCAAGTCAGTCCCCCAAGAATGAGAGCGGGCGAAATTCCAGCTCGAAAAAGAACGTTTTTGTTGTTGCCAATGTTGTTGAAACGAACTGCTATACCAGAAATCATTGTTATCCTCACATCCTGGAGCCTCAGATGTCCGGCAGATGTAACTGCTCAAGTTCTGGGTAAGTTGGGAACACAAGAATCCTTGTAGGAATCGTTACAGAAATTCCACAATTGAGTTTGCTGAGAGGGATCAAAAAGGATTTTACTACACGCAAGTATCTGTAACCACCACTATAACTTTCCAATGGGCTGTTAACGACATCAACCATGAATGCTTCATCCTGGAGAAAACTGATGGGATGAGATCAAGTCAAGGACTAAAAAAATCAAGCCTTGGGAGGAAGCCTTTCTCAAGAGCAACGTGTTACAGCTGACCTTGCATGACTCAAGGCTTCTGACACCACTTGCTAATGAAACAAAACAATAAGAATGGTCATAAGACCACTGCAGATGAGGAGCGAAAGAATGAAACGAAGAACAAAATCCACCTCGGTAAGTCAGTGCGTCAGCAGTTTCTACTTCCAATTTTCAAGTAGTCACAACTCGGCTACCTGAGTTTTCTCCCAACCAACGTTTGGCACAGCTGGCTCGGGCCTGGGCACAGAGGGGCAGCGACCAAACGGTTAGAGGAGGAAAACTAAAGCAAAGGGATGCGGGAATGCGCAGGTGAAGAGGATCCGGCAGCCCCCCGGCTGGTCTCCTGGCTGGAAAGGGAGGGGTGCCAGAGCAAGCGCGCCTCAGAGCCCCGGGCACACCAAGAACAGCGAAATGACTACTCAACTTATTTTTGCTCGGCAACTTATTTTAGCGCTGGCCAGGGCCGGTCCCTCCCTACCCCCGCTCCCGAGGCTGCGTGCGTGGCTCCGGCGCCGCCAGCCCCGCTCCCGAGGCCGGCCAGGGCCCTTCCCTCGTTATGTAAATGAAAACCCCGAGGAAACCCATAGAACTCATGTATTTATACGGCATTTTAGGCGCTGCCGCAATCACACACTTGCTTTGAACCCCCCAGGCCCCTCTAAATGCGATTATTTCTCAGGGCGCAGCAGCCGGGCAGCGCCCCAGGCTGAGGTGGGGGGGCTCGGGAGCAGCTTCCCCCCGCTCCCAGCTCCTCGGTGCCGTTCACTGGCTCCGCGCAGCCCCTCTCCCGGCTCGGCCCGAACCCCGCGGACGAAGCGGCCGAGAGACCCCCCACAAACCCCCCGGTGCAGGCCCCTCCGCCTCCTCCGCCTCACTGATCGGTTCCCCCCGGCGCCTCCTCGCCCCCCGCCGCCCCCGGCCCGGTCTGGGCCCGGGCGGCGCTCCCGGTGCGGCGCGGCCCGGCCCCACGTGCCCGGCGGGCCCCGCGGCTCCCGCAGCCGCGCCGGCCCCAACATGGCGGACAGGAAGCTGCCCCAGCGCGGCGGAGAAGCTTCCAGCCGGGCCGGGGGAGGAGGCGGCGGAGGAGGAGGAGGAAGGCCCCACCGCCGCCGCCCCGCGAAGGTCACAGGCCCCGTCCCGCCGCCCTGCCCCGGACCTGTTCTCCGCTTGGCCGCCTCTTGGTGCTGCGGGCCGCCGTGCTTGTGCTCGTGTCGGAGCGGCGGCTTGGGCTGGGCTCGGCCGTCGGGCGGCGGCAGGTAGGCGCTCTGCGGGTGGTGGTGGTGGTGGCCGCAGTAGTAGTAATGGTGGTGATGATGGTGGTGGGGCTGCTCCTCCATGGGGGGCGGCTGGCGGGGCCGGGCCAGGCCGGGCTGGGCGCTCGCTGCTGGGCCGTGCGGCTCCGGCGCTGGGACGCGGCGGACTGGCAGCGCCCGCCCTGCAATCAGCGAGCCGCGCCGCCGCGCCCGCCCCTCGCCCCGCCCCGGCCGCCGGAGCTGAGAGGGGAGGCGAGGCGGGGAGAGGAGAGGGTATGGGAGCCGGCCCGGCCACCGCGGCACAGCCCTGCCGGCCAACTCCTCCCCAGGTGAGGCCGGGGGCCGGGTGCGCTTCACCCCTCTCCCCCGTGCAAGCGCGGCCGTGCCGAAGCACAGCCACCTTCCGCTGCCTTCACCGCTGAGTCAGGCCTCGGAGCCTGGCGAGCGGCTCCCCCGCGGAACCGGGGCGGTGCACGCACAGCCTGGCTCCGCAGCCTCACCCCCCGCGGGAGGAGGGCGGCTCGGGGTGCAGCAGAGCCCGTAAAGGAGCGGGTAATCTCCTGCAGCAGGCCGGGTTAGCGCAGCCGCGTCCGCAGGGGAGGCGGTCAGCGGGAGCACCGCGTTAAAGCCGCAGTCACGGAGAACGCGGGAGCAGCAGCGCGCTGGGAGCGCCGCCGGGTCCCCGCTCTGCTCCGGGGCTCCGCCCTCAGAGCGGCCGGGACGGCGCCCAGCACGGCTCTAGCGAGGGCCAGGCCGCTCCACACACCCCACTGCTCGCTTCTGAGAAAAGCGCTAGAGATGAGGAATGACGCTTATCAGAATGCCAGTGGTGGTGTCGGAAAGCCGGGGACGAGAAGGGGGAAACAATTTGGAGCTTGTCAGAATTTGCCCCAGATTCTCACCGCTGCAAACCTCTGCTAACCCCCACTGAAGCGTGTCCTGTTTTGGTTTGCAGCCAAGTGACCTCGACTCCTGCCTCTGCTCCGAGCATGGCCCTTCACAGGAGGAAAAGGCCAGCAAGGCTTTCCCTTCCACCTGCCTTTCCCCGTTCCCTCGCAGACACAGGGATTCTCCATGGACAGCAAGGGGTTCGATTTGGACACAGCAGCGACAATTGAGGCAGGAGTTAGGAGGGTAGGAAAAGGGCAGCAAGAGGGATGGGGAGACCTGGGGTTGACACAGGCTGGATTCAGGGGCAGAGTCCTGCTCAGAGTTATTCACTACTCCAGTGTGGTTTATTACCTGCAGATACTCAGAGCATGCACCACAACAAACAGGGAGCATGAGTGACAAAACGGGACCATGGAATTAAAGACGCTTATAATTAATATGCACAGAATAAAAAAGGCTGCACAAACAAAACCAGTATTTCCTCACATCTCAGGGCTTGCAGTTGCAGCTTTAACATCCTGCTATATATTTTATGTATTAATATATAGTAAACAAAGTTCGTGTGTGCAGAAAGCTCTATGAGGCCTCAGCTCTCTACAAAGGACAGTCCTTGCCCAGAGATTTTACAGTTTCCAGTTTCATTTCACCAGAACATGGTTGAAAATCTGTGCCTCGAGCACAGCTCCCCGTTCCCCCCTCTTTCATACCCAGGAGGTAAAACCTTTCCTACCAGAAATACCAACTTCTACGTTAACATAGAGGATTTTTTCAAGGTTTGAGGTGTCTGCAATCCTTACCAAGCCAGCCCCGCAATTAGCATTTCATTCAGCATAAAGAAAAGTGATTCAGAACACTGAAACCGTTCAAGCACACACCTCTCAACTTCGGGCTTTACCCGCGCTCTCAGGAATAACGGTCCTTTCAAAGGCTGACTCAGAGTGACCTCATGCTGCTTAGGAGACAAGTCTTAAAACGAGGAGTCAGGCTTTAATCACGCTTGACATTTTATTGGTGGCTTGGAAGAATTTATTTTTAATATAAAGAACTGGCTTGAAGACACAAACTGCAAAAGATTCTGGAGAAAGCAAACAGCGATGGTGGACAGATCAGCTCTGTACACACGTACAGCACAAGTTTAAGTATTCTAAGTACAGAGTCCAGAGGAGGCCGCGAAGATGCTGTGAGGGCTGAAGCAGCTCTGCTCTGAAGCCAGGCTGAGAGAGCTGGGCTGGGTCAGCCTGAAGAAGAGAAGGCTCCTTAAGGGGAGACCTTAGAGCAGCTCCAGTGCCTAGAGGGGCTACAGGAAACCTGGAGAGGGGCTTTGGACAAGGGATGTAGGGACAGGACAAGGGGAATGGCTTTAACCTGCCAGAGGGGAGATTGAGATGAGCTCTTAGGCAGAAGCTCTTCCCTGTGAGGGTGCTGAGGCGCTGGCACAGGGTGCCCAGAGAAGCTGTGGCTGCCCCATCCCTGGCAATGTTCAAGGCCAGGTTGGACACAGGGGCTTGGAGCAACCTGCTCTAGTGGAAGGTGTCCCTGCCCGTGGCAGGGGTTGGGATTGGATGAGCTTTGAGGTCCCTTCCAACCCAAACCAGTCTGGGATTCTATTTTGTCACCTACAAGTGTCATGTCAGCATTATCTCAAGCTTGAAAAACACATTTTAAAATCCAAACTAATGCATGCCCCCCAGTAACAGACCAGGCACACAGCGCAAGGCACCATGACACGGCTCACACGGCTACAAGAGGGGGAAACGCTGCCACGCTTAACGCAGGGAGGCATTCTAAGGGTACTACAAGTTCCAGCATGCAATGCTGCGCCGTGGGCTCGTGTCTCCTACGTGCCCTCCTGGGACATGTAGTCTCGTGAAGCTCAGCCCCGTGTTAATCCCATCGTTGACACAACATCACCCTAGTTACACTGTGTGTTAATATTCAGTAGTTGTTCAGGATGTGTTCTCAGTGGAGAAGGGATACCAGAGATTTCCATGCCTCCTCATCCACAGTTTTCCTTCTTGCTGCCCTTTGAGTTTGCAAGCCAGCAGGGTCTCAAGCAAAGGGAAGAGGTAATTTTCCTTAGAATTCCACACTGAGTGTGAAGTATTCCCACATCCAGGCACAAAGTTGGGCACAGCCAGCATAATTCAGTCATTTATTCAAAGCCTTAGTTTGTAAAGCCTTGAAGTCGATGGCTTTTCAGAGAACCTGCCACTTAAAGCTGCAAAATGAAGACAGCAAAGAATGAACCAACTGCTACAGAAACCATGAGAAAGTTTTCCTGGAGCGCCTGACCCGAGATGAGCTTCGAGTTCATATGAAAATGCAGTTAAACTGAAAAGCTAATCTAGTGATTTTCTAAGAACAAATAATTTCCTTTCACAGGCAATCCTCTTTTAAGACATTACATTCCATTTCCATTAAGTGTGTTCAGGTAAGTTCAAACTGAAGCTAGAAAATGAATCCATGAAAAGAAAAATGCTGTCTTTGTATTTCTTGTGTCTGTCTCCTAGTTAAAACTCAAAAGTGGGAAACATCCAAATTACCATATTTATAGATACTGGGAAGGGCTCTCAGACAAAGTGTGGCATTTATTTACATTTTTTTTTGCCACAGGGGTTTCATTTATAGCAAGGTTCAGACTCTGTACATATCCAACCTAACAACGCACTCGAGCAGATGCTTAGTTCCAAGTATGTTTATAGCCATATTATTCGAGACCTTGATACATTTAGCTCCTGAAATCTAATGTATTTCAGTCCAATGCAGTCATGATCTAGCAGCTGCTATTCAGATGTTGGAGGAAGATGCAGATCTCAGAAGCAGTTTAGTCAAGATGGATGACAGGGTGATAGTGCTCCCTGCAGCCTCCTGTTTGACCAGGGTGCAGCTCACAACCGGCCTTTGCAGTTATCTTCAGGTAAGGCGGAACCTCTCCTTGACTCTATTTTTGTACTCACTGTGTACATTATTTATAGGTTCAGAGCTGGTCTCTTGAAAGACTCCTCTCTCTAGAGACAGCTGGATAGTAGACTTTGGGTTAGAGGACTTAAAAAGCATCAAAAGAAAACAAAAGGATTTAACCCCCAGCTGAATTGTAGGAATGGGTACCACACACTTACCTTTCCCACTCCTAACAACTTAAGCATTTCCATCGAATAGCACATGCTCAATTAAGATGTTTTTCCTCCTGAAGCTTAACTTCCAAATGCCATAAGCACACTATGTTAATCCTTCATTCACTCTCCAGAAAAATTAAGGCAGCCCAGCACCAAAAATAACCATAGGGCATAGTTTTGTGAGGCAGCAAAACTGACGTAATGGCTAGCTGCTTCTGAAAGGGAAGGTCATCTCTGCCTGTGCCTGCCTCTGCCCTGCCCTCACGGCAGCACTGGTGCTTCTCTGAACTTGCTTCAGAAATCAACCTAAAGGCAATTCTTCAGATGAAAAAGTGCACATTTTTATGCTGGTTAAACTTCCTGAGGAGCCAGACAAGTATTAACACCCTTAAGAATGGGCTGTCATGACAGCAGCTCAGGAGTTGCCTTCTGCAGCTGAGGGATGAGCCCCTCTGGGAATTGGGCTGTGGGAACACAGCTGGGGCTGCAGCCACTTAAACCATCTAATGTTATTTTGCTCATATTTGTGAGTCAGTCCCCTCAAGTGCTCAAAAAGGGATGACATGATCACCTTTCAAAGTGTTTTGAGTGAGCTGTAACAGAACAGCTGTAAGCAGTGGGACCTCCTTCTGGTGGCTACATCTGTTGTTTAATAGGACTAGATCTGAGGAACATCGCTGTTGTAAACACATTGAAGTGTTCACTCAGGCAGGAGTAACATTTGCTGCCCATATCTGCATGAAAAATTGTTTACTAGAGTGCAGTCATAAACTGGAGGCAGCTTCTTGGATACATATAAGCAGCAGCACTGGAGGCAGGCAGCAGGTTAGCCTCAGCCAAGTCTCTTGTTACTAGTCTGGGATTTCAAAGAATCCTGGCTCTGGGCTTTCAGACGGTTCTGGATCTCCTCCTGCTTCCTTGGATCACCACAGGGACCACAGAGAAATCCACACAAACACCTTCCAAGGTGTTCTTGCAAGAGCTGCCCTGCATTTAGGGCCTGACACACAGGCAGCCCTGCCTGACTTACATGGGGGATTGTATCAGTCACTGCTCGCAGTAGACTTTGACCTCTGGAAGATAAATGAGAAAAAGCTCAATCCACAAATCCCAAGTACTTTTTATCTTGTTATACAACACAGGAGTCACAAGGTCGATGGTCACATTTCATTCTCATTCCATTGGGATACCAAGCAGTTATTAGTTTGAAACAGGGCTGGGATTTTTTTTAGTCATTATTTTTAACATAAGCATTGGGTATGTCTGCATCTGACACATGGTGAGTTCAATAAGCGTTTGGACTTGGGGTCTCCAGCCTAACAATGCGCAGCACTAGAAGAACACTGCCTCTGGAAGGGTTTTATTTGAGTTATTACTAAAGTTGTTTCATTTTGTGACACAGGGCAATGATACTTGACTACAAGATTAGGGATTGAGAAGAGCCCTTGTCTGGGGGAAGATATAAAAGACTGGAATCATTCACCTCTGAGGGGGTGAATCAAAAAGTCCACAGTGAAGGTATTACAGAATGCATAACCTTGAGATAGCAGTTTGAGAACTTTTGTTCACCTTATCTCAAAACAAAGGAACATGAAGGGGAGGAGGGGAAGGTAAATTAAAGCATAAGCAGCCACATTTTAATGCTTCGCATAAAAAGATACATGGAATTCATCAATATGCAACATTATGAGGAGCAAAGTATTATGTATTCTCAAAGAATGGGCATAATTCAGCTAAAAGTAAACATCTGACATCTAAATTAGGAGATTTGAATGGATTATTATCTATCATTCTTCAGGGCACAGGTGAGCTTCTACCTTAGGATTTAAGAAGCTATTTCTGTGAGGTACCCAGCACCTGGAGAGCTCAAACAGAAGTGGGGAGCAGAATTTACTCATAATAAACCCATCTACTCCAAAGGAATTATGAGCTGAACATAAACACGCAGCTGATGGCTCTAGCTAGGCAGGGAGAAAACACAAGGCACTACAGACCAGTAAGGACTGGCAAGGCAAGCACTGGTCACTATGCAGCAGATGCCTGTTAACATCTGGATTCCACAGAGGGGTTCTTATGTCCTCAACTTAATGGATCTAGGCTCCAATTTCTAAAATCCAGGTATTTTAGTTGCTAAGTGATAACACTGCCGAAGGCAAAAGGCTAACTCTCATCTCATCTTTTTCTTGGAATCTGGTCCATAGCTCCTGTGCTCCCACAGTTTCTTTACTTCACTGCTTACCTACTCATGAGGAGGCATTACAGGACAAAGGCTTTTGTTCACAGTAAAGGGGTTGTGGAACAGCTATTTTGGCACAGCTCCCCAGGTGGGGATACAGTTCATATAGGCAAAAGAACTCACTAAACCATCTCCTTAAAAGGCAAACTACACCATCAGAATAAATCATGTCTACGTCTTTGCTTTTTGCACGCCATCACTGCTGCAGGGGTAACTCTGGGGTTTTTACATTCCAACCTGCATAACTATTCTGGCAGGACTAGTAGTTCCTTGACCAGGAAGACAAGACGCACCAGGAAACAAACAAAGAGCAGCAGAAAAAAGAAAAGCTTGCTCTGTTTTCTTAAAGTGTGGAAGGTGCTTTCTTAACAGCTCCTTTTTTTGTACATATTGAAAGAGAAGAATGAACTGATGAGCCATGAGCCTGGCTCTGTTAACAATGAGAAGGGAACTGTGTCCACAAGTCACCTCTGGGTGGAGAAGAGCAGCCGAGCAGCAGTACACAGCAACACCTACAAAAGAATTTATTTACTACATGTATGGAACAAGATTATTACCTCCTAATGAACCATAGAGAAACATAAGTAAAATCTAAAGGCATAAACAACTCATCTAGAACCGAATCAGAATTCTAGATATAAGACCCCCTGCTCTGCTGGAAATTAGCCCAGCAATTCACACACCAAGTCCAATTAATAATATTCATTCTTCATTATCATCTTTACACTGCAATAGACCTCATGGCAGCCCCAGGAAATGATATGAGTCAGTCCTTGACTAACTGGCTCTGATTCATTAAGGAACCAACATATATAAAATCACTCAAGATAAAAAAAAAAAAAGCTAAGGTTTGCCTGGCTGATAATTTATCTAATGGCTGCTAAGATTGGAGTAATGGGAGAGGGATGAGAGGGAACAGCACTACATTGCTATGGAAACCAGAATTTTCAAAATAAATACCTTTGCAGAACTGAGGTTGCAGATCTAAAATAATCCATACTGGTTTTGAAGTGCCCTCCCTTTGCCACAGTGAGCCAGACAGGCTGACCAGCCAGGGTGAGACAAAAAGCTTGCGTGTGGTGACAGAAGATGTCCCATGGTTCATGTTCCTTATCCCAGTGCAGGATGGGTGCTGGATAGAAACCTCAGTGTTTGGTCTGCTGCCTGGGCAGTTTGGGGAGTTTTCCTGCCATGCAGCCAGTCTGGTCAGGCCAAAGCAAAATGAATCCATAACCACCTGAGGTGGGAAGTGTTACCTTTATCCCACTCTACTGATAATCCCAAATATTTCCAAAGTCTCCTTTTTTTGTTATTATTAAGTGAACTAAGATAACACAGTATATACAGCTTTATGAAGTTCTAATCCCCACACACTAGAGGAAATTCCTTACACACTAGGAAATTCCTTACGCTGCAAATAGCTCCATTGCAGTTACTGTTCAGGGTATCCCTGTCCTTTGCTCGCTGTTAGTCCCATTTTTGAAAGACAGCTGGTAACTTCCCCATTTGTGCCTGGGCAAAGGGTTCCTCATTTTAGACACACACATACCTCCACACCCCACCTACCCAGTACCAGCTCACTGATTGCTGCTGTACACAAGTCCAGGCTCTAGGAATGCTGACTCACAGAGCTAAGGCTATGGGAAATATTTAGAGTTGCTAAAGAAGTGGAGCTCAGCAGATTTCCTGCCCTTCCTCCTTATCTGTGAGCCCCTTGCCATGACAGGCTGTAATGCAGGACCTTGCTTCCTCAGAGGAGGCAAAGAGTAGGTACCTGCTTCCTAAAGATAGCCCAGATTCCTCTGGATTCCCAGTTGCTTGCTAGTAGTTGCAGGCAGGGGAAGAAACCCCCCAGTGCTTACAACCACAGGGCTACAGATGTGCAGAGATTAATGGCTCTGGGGTAGGCTCTCTTGCCTAACACAGCATTGCTCACTTCAGTGCACTTCCTGGGATGTACTCGAACTCCTTTAAAATCCCTCAGTATCTGCTATGGAAGGCTATGCTTTACCTATAGACTTTACTGAACCGGATTTAGCTCCAATTCCTGCCTTCAGCAGAGCTGAGTCAGTGCAGACAGGCAAATCACTGTTTGCTTTGGGAGGGTTTGCCACCAATCGAGACTCGAGGACTGGGTGCAAATTATGGTTTGCTGTGGGCATGCCAGCACAGGCGAGGAGAGGAACCTGTGCTCAGGCTGAGCTGCAGGGACATGGAGCAGTGCAGGTAGATGGGCACTATCTAGATGGGAGCCAGTCTGGGTGCATTCTGCCTGTGTTAGCACACTGCTGAGCCCAAACTAATCAGCTCTGGATTTTATCCAAAGGACAAGCTGAGTGCCTACCAGCCCATTTTCCCCACTGGGAAGTGACCTCCTGTTGCAAAAGGCAGAACATTTAGGGAAAGAAGAGTTTTATACCCACACAATTCACGTGGCAAATAACCCCAGAAAGCCTATGAGGGAGCCTTTATGACTGGCTGGGATGGGCAGGTTGCTGAGCCTCAGCCTCCTCCTCCTCCTATTACCTACACAGCTCATTTGCAAAGAGGCAGAGGCTGATGAGCTACATTTGTAAGCTGGGCAGGGCAGACCAGGGAGCAAGTCTGGTTGAGGGGAAGGAGCAGGCGTGGCCAGAGCTGTATTGCAGTGCTGAGAAATGACTGTGCTCAATGGTCATGGTTCTAGTATTGAGCTGATTTTACCTATAACCTAACTACAGTCCACAATCAATGCAGCCTGTGGCTTCAATATGCACCAGAAGCACACAGCTAGGGATGCAGAGCTTCCCATTTTATTGGCAACTGAGTTTCAGCTTAGCTGTGCACCAAATGAAATCCTCAGCAAGCTGATCTTGCACATAATTCTCTCTATACTTGACAATTTGAAGATGCCTTTGGCTGAAGTCTCCCCCTTTCAAGGCAACAGGAGCCATTTTGCATAGATGGAGGCTGAGGCTGGTCCTACAAGGCCCTCACACTAGTTTAAGAGAACAGTAACTACAGTGCTTTTTGCCCTATTTATAGCGCTTACTCAAAGCCAACCTGAGGTCCTGTCAGTCCTTCATCTCGGCTAACTGCTATTACAGTGAAGCTGGCTCAGTGTGAAGATGGCCCCATACAAAGAATAGATCAGATCGTAAATACAGAACAGCTGCTTAAGCAGAACGCAAGGAAAAGAAGCAGTGATGTTGCTGGGCAGAGAAAGCACTGCAAGAGCTCACAGATAGCCTCCTTTCTCCAAAGGCACATGCGCACTGCTATCATTCAGTCACATTTCTCTCAAGCTTCCTGGTAGCAGCATCAGCAAGTGTGTTCTGTCACATCTGACTGGCTGGAGGACTCTGTCCTCAGCTGACAGCAATGACCTGGCCTCAATTTCTCACTATTTTGTCACCTCCTTCCTCACTTTCAGCACCATAAAAATCAGTGGGCATGAAACCTACAGCGCAAAGGCAATTCTCGCTAGCACAGTCTGCTGCAGCACTTACCTCAGCACGCAGGCGGCTGCAGGAATGGCAAACCCCTCCTAACCTACATTAGATTCCCATAATGTTTCAGATCAGGCACTTTACTTCCAAACTTGGCTGAGATTTATTGCCATGGCCAGACTGAAGATGCACAATAGAGACTTCAAAATCTGAGGGTCATGGTGAGAAGCTCTGGTAAACTGTAATGCTTTACAATAACAGACAGTTCAACCCCGTAAGAGAGCCCAAAACCAGATACTGAAACCCCCCTAGAATGAAGGCCACCCAGACTTCTCCGCATACAAACTGCGCTGTAAAACATCAACTCTGGTTGAATGGCTACAGCAAAACACACTTGACATTGCCATGGCCATAGCCGTGCTGGCCAGAGGTGATATCATGGGCTGTGCTCACTGTCTGGAAATGAGGAGCAAGGAACACGCTGCTGATGGGTGCTCAGTCCAGTGACACATCCTGACATGGGCCACAATGAGACCAAAATGGGCACTTAATGCCTTTTAAACACAATGGCAATAAAACCCCAGAGAGCAGCTGTGTACAAGCACACTGACTTGGTCAGCAGCAGAGGATCTGCCCAGGCCTTTCATGCTTTTGTCCATCTCTTGCTGTACCTCCTTAGTACTTCCCTACCCTTTAAGGCCTCTCGCTCCTCAAGGCTGCTTAGATAATTAAACCGCTCCTTTTTCCCCTTTGTTGGCTCAGTTCTACCTGCACTGAACAGCAGCAAAAGTGCACTCCCATTGATGTCACCACTACCTTTAAGAAAAAAGCTGACCTGTAAGCTATTTTTAGCCACGTTGTAAAGTTGTGGAGCTATTTTGGTCACATCTCTGTACTGGAAGCTGCAGGATGCTGACAGGCTCCGTGCTTGCCTTGGGAACAGGGACTTTAACTGTGAATGAGAATGGCTTGTGACTTCATACCAAGGCTTCTCTGCCCTTCCTGTGCCATAGGACTCTACACCAAGACTTGATTCCTCATCAGTTTACAAGAGCAACGCATCCTCCTGAACTCTGCTGGATACCAGAGGCTCTGTAGGGCCTTTGCACTGCTGTCCTTTAGCCAGCACTGCTTCTAGGTCTGCAGAGGCTGCTGCTTATTCTGTGAGTTACCTCACTTCCATTTGCCTCACTCCCTAGGAGGCGAAAGGTACAATTATGAGTCCACAAAGACACTGCACAAGATTTTATCTATCTTCCCTTGCAATAAGCATTAGGGCAGTGCCTGCTGACAAGTCGGGTGCATGTAACTCTCTAGAGGTAGAAGGAAGAGCAGAAAGGAACCATTTGCATAGTAACATGTTGTTCTGCATGCAGACTAATGCCTGGGAGCTCTGGGGTACATCCAGGGCATCAGGCAGAAGATGCCTGGTCTGGACAATTGTTTTCTCTAGAGTGCCCAAGGGTTGGTTGCCAAGTTTGCTGGGGCTATGCAGCAGGTGCAAAGCACAGGCAGAGCAGAAGGCAAAGCAACTGGATTTAACAGAATTAAGCCCATAGAGACAAAAGGAATTTTGAAGGATATGAAATAGGAAGTAGATGAAAGAAAGGAAAATACTGCAACTGGTGTGTTTAGGGCAGGGATGGATGAGTCAGGTTTATAAAGGAGGAACAAGGGAATAACTGTGTATGCAAGTTTTTGAACAGCTGACAGCCTGAGAAAACTCCTCCTAGGACTACTCTTAGTAGTATTCCCTCTTGGACATACTGCTGTCTTCAGCTATAGCTCACATCTTCGCAAGACACTTCAGACAGTGAGTAGTACTAACAGTCACACACCAATCTTGTTTGGGACAAGCCCCTTATGTAGCAAGAGAAACCAGAATTTCATCAAATCAAGGTCTATCTCACATATTTCCCCCCCAAGCTTTTCTCTAAAGGTTCTTTTTAAGACTTCTCACACCAAACCCTACATCCTGCTCCTAAGGTGAGCCACTCCTTACTCCACTGACGCAACTTGCGCCTGTTTTTGTGAGTCAGCACAACCCACGTATCTCCTTTGAGCAGGACCAGCGCCTGCTATAACAGGATGGACCATCCCAGGCAAACACTAGCAACCTGTTACAAACAAAGTTGATTTACAGAGCATCATTGTATTTCACTGGGTATTTCAGCAGCAGGAGCTGTTTAATCTCATCTGGTCCCAAGCAGGCATTAATATGTGTTATATACATCACAATCCTCACGCCAGTGAAATCAGCTAACCATTAACTAATATTTTATGACATGGTAATTAAAACCAGCTTAGGAAGAATGCAACTTTTTAGTCAATAGGTGGAAATGGCCTGGACTGAATAGTATTGTTTAATATGTTATTTTAGCAGGACAGAATGGAAGCGCTGCAGTCCAGTTCAGACACAGAGCTGTGTCTGCAGCAATGTGTCAAGACCTGTTGGTTCAAAAAGCTCAATGAAGTGTTCTGTTTCAGCTTCCCCTAGAGAAGCCCAGCAGCAAACATTCCACAGTGCAGACATTTTGGTGAGACGAAATAACATAGAAACATGTTGCATTCTTTCCCTGCCCAGCTTCAGCAGCCTTGTTTTGGGACACTGGGGAAGCAGGGTAATAAACACATTTAACAGAATGGACAGAAAACCTCTCAGCTCCTGCATGGTAAACCCATGCTCTTGCTAACAAAGCTTGGCCAGTGTAGGGAGTTAACTATTACTACCTTTCATCACCTTCTAGATACTTAGATTTCATCTGTTTTCACACAATTTATCTTACTGTGAGAGCATTACTGGAATCATTACTTGTCTCCACCAATTAGTTAATGAAAACATCCTATCACCATCTCCACAATGCAGAGGTTTTACCAGTAAACATAAAGAAAATGCGTTTTTAAATATGCCGACACCTGCTCTATTTTCTGGTTGGAAACACCAGGCGTACAGTAGCAAATCACAGGCAGCTCACCCCATAGACGTAGTCAGAGGTCGCCAACCAATTGTGTGGATCCGGGGAAACGCACATCATACGTGTTCGCTGACAACTGCAATTGTTCCGAGCCTCCTCTAGGGAGTGCAGTCGTAAAGGGAGAAACGAAAACTGCAGCACACATGCCAGCTGGTAACCAGTGACTCAGGATATTCAGGCCATCACAAATGGTGTCTGTCCATTTCCAGCTGAATACAGGGAGCAGCAATGAGGTCTGAGGTTAATGTAAGAGCAGGATTCTACTAGAACCTGAGATATGCTTTAGCATGTGAAAGAAAAGTCTGCCAAGATACTAAAAATCAAGATGTAAATTAAGCAATAGGATTTCAAATACTGAATCAATCATTTAACCCATCACACCCACAGCTGAACGCAACATGGACAGCACTGCTATGGGGCTTCCATCTCTTGCCCACTTGTATATCATGCTGCATATCCACCAGATCATCCAGGGAAAGCCTGCTCAGTCTCAAAACATTATTCAGGAGGCCTTGGCCTCTGTGCAAAGAACAGCAGAGACACATTCATTTCTAGAACTAGCTGTATTCTGTGTGTATGTGTACATCTCTGTACTAGAAACTGGGCAGAGCCAACTTACTTCACCCCAGAGTCACAAAACAGCAAAGCAAATAAGATCTGGCTGATCTTCCTGGTGAGGAATCATGGATTAAAAGGCATAAGATTGACTACTTCCTCCTTACAAATCCCATGCATGCCTCAACTCTACAACCTTCTATGCCTTCCCCAATGAAGGACCAGAACATGAAATGAATCTGCTCAGAACAGTATCTTAACCCCCCAAAATAAAACCCATATTCCCAGTCTTCAGAAAACCCTAAGTATAATCCCTTGTGTCACCAGGACAATGCACCTTTAGATTCGGGATGTCTTTCCGTCCCACTATACCAGACATTCTTTACTTTTCTAGGTAAGTGCTACATAAGAAGCTGTTGTCACAGTGATTAGAAGATTGCATAGTGATCCACTGAAGGAGAGATCTTCTGCAAGATTCTTACAAGGTGCCAGGCTCTGGGTTGCTCACTGGAGCTAGAGAGGAGCAGCAGCTCTGAGGATAGTGGGTTTGGGAAGCCAAGTGGCAGCAACCATTGCTGCTTATGGATAAAGTTGCCAGGCTGACACAAACATTGCCACATACAGAAATCATCTACAGAAAACTGGAAGAGATATCCATGTATCCCAAGCACAGCAACCAGACCAGTGGCCAGGGATTTCACTTTCAGCCCAGCCTTCAAGCGGCAGCAGATACCTGTAGGGCAATGCTGGTCTTGTGCTTTTAGAGGCTTAAAGTTCCCTCTGTGTGTTACTAGATCTGGGTTCTGCAGTGAAAATGCCAGCAGCTTGCTCAGTTTAGACTGAACAGCATTGCTAGTATCTGCTAGTACGTAACAGCCCATGGGAAGGGGGTAGAGGCACTGAGCACAGGCTTCATGTTTACTCAGCAGGCACCAGCTGAAGAGAACCATCTGATTCCTAAACGCCTGTTGCCTCCCACTTTTTGTCTCATCTTCATACTACATATAAGCTACACATGAAAGTTACCACTTTCTTTTGTGGTAACTTTCATGTGTAGCTTATATGTAGTACATGTAGAAAGCCAATTCACTCACCCACACCCTTTATTATAGCCCCTCTTGCTGTTTTCTCACCTGTCTCCCTCAACCAGCCTACCAGAAGTCCTACATATTGACATAAGGAAAAAAGAGCAAAAGCCTCTAGAAGGTGTGATAAATAAAAAGGAACCATCAGCTCCTTTTTGCCCTTGCAAAGAACAGAGTATCTCCTCCCTAACCTCTCCCATTTCCTCTAAAGCACTTATTTCCTTGGCTGTCTTGAATAGTTACAGGTGTTTATTTAATAGAAGCGTGGGAAAGGAAGACTTATTAAAAGATGCTCAGATATCTGTAAGAATATTCCTGGTGAGGGCACATTTGGTTTCTAGGGGGTTGTTGAGGATGTATGCATCATCACATCTCAGAACTTCATTCTCCACCTATTTAGGATTCCCACACTGGATTACAACCTGCCTTCATATAGGAGAGGAAGCTTTCAATGAGGTCACACCAGACGCTGACAAGCACTGATGGGTGAGTCATGCTGCAGTAGCCAGAGATACTAGCAGCAGATTTGTTAATCTGTATGCAGCCTAACTCTTCTTCTGGTCTATTCAAGAGTGGAACACAATGGCTCAGAGATAGGTGACTGCTGAAGAGCAAGGCCATATTTTCACAACTGCTTTGTGGATTATAATAAGAACCAGCTCCTGCCAACAATGCAAACTCTGTCATTTTACCTGTAAAATGGAAAATTAAGATCCAGATGGGGTAAGCAGTAGAGCTGTTCATTGGAGATCACTGGAAAAGCCACCATGCTAATAAGGAATCTAAGGGTTCTCGGAAGAGTTCAACCAACTCTTGCTCCAGCAGTTTAAGTCATCTCCTCTAGCAAACTGCTCTTCCAGAGGCTACATCCTTGTGCCAGGCTCAGCACCAGCCAGTCTAGCACAAAGGCCAGTATAGTAACAGCATTGTTAGGCTTGGACTGAGCTAAGACATCTACCATAAACCAGAAGGGTCAGGCACAGAAACTCTCTTCTGCTGGCTTTGCTACAGGGGAGAAACCTGTGGAGAAGGACTAGACCAGACGACAGCAACATCCTGAACCACCACAGCAAAATTCAGTAGATCTTGTCCATGAAGTGTTTGGAAGTGTGACATGCAAAAACATGGAACAAGTGAGATATGGGGACAGAGTGCATGACAGTGGAAAAAGTTTCTTCATTTTGGCTAAACTACTGGACAGCCAGAAAAAGAACCAATAAGAAAGAGAAGAGGCAAAGGAAATTCAAAAAGTTCTGTAGAGGGAGAACAAAGAAATGAGGTGCTGTTATATTTTCATTGTTAGGGAGCTATAGCAAGCTTCCTAAGTCAAGCAGAGAAATAATTGTTTAAGACTTCTATTCCGAAGACAGTGTGAGCAGCAAATGCCAGTAGGACAACTAACAAAAGGTGTCTCTCAGAGAAAGCAAGCCACCTAGAGATTGCATAACCATAATGAATTTCCTCCCAGTTTCACATTATTAGTCACCTTTCACCCTTCTCTGCCAAAGGCCTCTTCTTATCCATCTATCCAAGGGCCAGAGCCAAGACACAAGCCATTCCTGTCCTGCTTCTTTCCATCAGTTGCTCTTCAAGGTCAAGGGTTCCACAATACTGATCCTTGCTGCACAGTCCAGGCATGTTGAACCAACTCCAGAGTAAAACCCTCTTCATCCCTGTTTTGATGAACAGATCCTCGTTATACTCAGTTGTCACGGCCTGGAAAAATGGCTTTTGGACCAACATGTTTTGATTTTGCTGTTAAAAGGAGTGAAGAACATTGTTATCTATGACTGTGTTTAAGAGGCACCCCAACACACCACTTATCTCTAAAGCATCTGATCTACCGAAGTGCATTGCCTCTTGTGCTGTGTCAGTCACAATATGTTTTACTGATATTCTGGAAGTTCTTTCTAGCATCAGTTCATTTGGCATTTACGTTATAAGCTATATATAAAAAAAGGCGCCTGAAAAAGGACAGCTTAATAAGCTTATTGTTATTCTGTTGCAGAGAAAGATAAAAAGGATTCCTAGGTGTGCCTGAGCAACATATATTACAAAAAACCCTGAAAGAAATCTGGGGAAATGTACATTTGACAAAAAAAATAATAATAAAAAATTCTTTTTCAAGTTCTGAAAACATTGCAAAGCAAAACCATTGCAAAGATCCATCAAGAAGCCCTCACCAACAGAAGGCATGCCTACCTAGAGTCCCTTGGAAAGCTGATTGACTCAGGTGGAAATGACCTACTGGCATTTATTTGTAATTGTCCAACATGGCAGTCGCTGAGGAAGGAAAAGCTGTTGAGTCACACTGCAAGCCACTTTTCCACTTTGGTCTGGTTGCCCAGAGGGTAGAGTGGGACAGTCAGAAAGCTGAGATTCTGTTTATGCCTCTGACACTGACTTCCCATATGACCTTGGCAAGTACTTCTTCTTGTGCCACTGTTTCCCCATTTCTTAATAGATAAAACCACTCCCTTGACTCATGGGACAATCATAAGTGCAGAGCAAGGAACACATTTATTTATCTAATAAAAGACAAGAGAGAAAAGAGTGAAGTGTTATCATTGTTGTGCTATAATACAAAAGCAGTTATGTAACAACATCAGTATTGCTTCATTTTTGTCATTACAACATAACAACCCATCAGAGGGATGCTGTCTGACGTGGTAACTTCATCCCAGTGAAGGTACTGAAGTTTACCTCATTGATACAAAACCAGATTATAACCATCTGGAAGACTCTACCTCGTTTATTTTGACCAGCCTTTCTCTAGAACATGTTTTTCCTGTATAACCTCCTAACCCATAATAATGGCCCAAACTGCGGGTTTCATGCGCTAGTAAAAGCAAGACAATTCCTTGCTTGTGCATTTCACAACTAGTCACACACTAAAACACACGAGTGCTTACCTTCTCTTGAACAGAGGAGCTGATAGTCAGTTTCTAACTCAGTACATAAAATATACAAAGGCCACATTCTAAAGATCTCATTACCAGGAAAGAAGTAAAAAGAAACCTCTCTAATTTGGCTAAATTACATTCGGCTTGCATGATATCAAAATACCTAAACCAAAAGCATTGACAACTGCAATTCATAACTGCTATCACAATTACTAACCAAATTTCATTAGTTCAAGTTCAACAATTTACTCTAAAATCTATAATTGGTCACTTAGAAAGGGTCAGAGTAAAGCAGCATGTGGACTGGAGGCTAAGGAAGGTAGGACTGTGATTACAGCAGCTGAAACTCTGCCCTAATCACACTCTTATCTTCCTTATCTACTAAAGTATTTATAAAGCAATGATTACTGTACTAGGCCCCATCACTGCTCCCAGTTAACTCTGAACCAGCACCTTTGCACTGCTGTAAGTAGTTTACACTGCTAAAGGTGTTGTCATTCTGCTGAGACAGAAAGCCAAGCTCATCACTTAAAGTCATTACAAAAGGTAAACTATGACACTTCTAAAGAAGTAGGGGTGTTAACCCCAATGTCCTGGCCAAAATCCCAGCTGGAGTAATTACAATGTGCCTTGAATAAATTCTTGCCACAGTTTCCGTTGGACATGGTATTGTTCTCTACTTCCTCTCCTACAATATTGTGGAGTGCTGATGCACGCTCTTAAAGGTCCTGTCTATGGTGGAATGTCATGTGGGTCTACCCCCAGACCAGCTCTGGGGCGGCACATTGGGAATGATGTGTTGAAACCAGTTCTGCCTGGCAGCTGAACCTCTAGGCAATCTGCAGTTTGTATTTATTGATGTTCTGGCTCCTCCTTCTGATGGAATTAACTTTGGGTACAGCTACTGGATAAGCAGATAGGTGCAAATCCCAATGCAGACATACATAAACCTGTTTAGTTCTTTAAGTGAGCTAAATTTGCATCAGGAAATCAGGAAACTAAGCCAAACTAACTTTCTAGGTGCCTACCATGATCATCTGAGAAGGCTGCAAGAGCATGCCTAATAGCACAGGGCTAGAAAAGCACACTAAAAGCGGCTGTTTAGCTGGCGACAATAAACACCATAGTTTTCATGTTGGCTGTTCCTTCACAATTTCTGCTTATTTTTGAAGCTATCACTGAAAAAGGATCAAATGCAAATCTAGTATTTTCTGTAAAATACTTGATAGTTAATGGTAAAGCATTATTCACATTTTTCTGCAGCCACCATTAGAGATGCTGAGGATTTTTACCTAGAGCTATCATTGCCTTTCTGTGTGTGTAACAGAAAGAGCTGAGGCCCAGCCGCTGCTGGAGTTTGCTGGGTTAGCTTTACAGACCTCACTACTTGCAGCTTTTACTCTCATCATTCATGAGCTTTAAAGGCAATTTGTCTGCTGGAAGAAGTACAAGATCAAGATTCAGAAGAACCTGATTCTCAATTCCACCTATGACCCCATGGGCAGATCACTCTCTCTTACTGTTCCATTTAGTTCTCCCATTGCAAAAGCAAACGATACCCACTCTTTTGCAAAACAAGTACAAGAACAAATTTATACTGATAGGCCATGCTGGGCAGATTCAGGTCAAACACCATTGTTCTAATGTACGAAAATACAAATATTTACCTTTCAAGTTTGTCCTTAATTTCCCCCAAAGCATTCCTCCAAACCCATGTTATTTTAGAAAGACAGAAACTGTAGTTTCAGAAAGTGGAGGGTTTTATTTTTGTACCATTACAAAAATGCCTTTTAACTTGTCAAACGATACGCTACAAATATCTTTGGCAGATGAATGAAACCAAGTTTCCTGTCATAGCTGCCAACTTTAAGGTTGAGATAATCAGATAAACCTTTAGTTTGCCTTTCCCCAATAACTTACAACAACATATGTTTGAAGTGATCCACACTTGCCTTACTTTTCCCATTGGGATTGGAAAAGGCGAAGCATCAGACCACTACGTGAGAAGTGTGCAGAACTCTTAGATGTGGTCCACAGTTATTACAGCCAACCTCTGTTCTTATCTTCCCTCAGGTTTCCCCCACCCCAGATTAAACAGCTTCCAGCAGCTCTGCTTGTTGAAAGGTAAAAACAAAGTTTACATAAATAGTATCCAGCATCATCCTCAATGCTTGCTTTACAAAGCCTTTTTACAGGTACAAACAGGTATAAAACACCTGTCAGTTTATGGGAAAACAGGATGGAAATTTGTTTTGCTTGTTTTATTTCAGCAGTAATTCTGGATTTAAAGTTGTACTTTTTCATACTGGAGACTTCAGAACCATGAATATTTGGAGGGTACTTTATAATGTTGTCCCCTAAGATATAATCCTGACAGTAAAAGTGCAAGCAATCCGTACAAACACACCTTTTACAAACTGTGTCTTGTATAACTGTTTCTAACAATTTATTATCAGGATGGCAGTGCAAATTGTTATTTTGATGATTCCTTGCCCCCATACTTCTGAAAGGGAAAGCAACTATAAACACAGGGGAGACTGACCTCAGCGATTTCCTCTGTTCAGGCAGGAGCACAATGCGCTTAAACACCATTATGAGGAGAGGTGGACTGTTTAGCATTCCTCCAGCTGTAATCTACAGTAAAACCAAATAAACAAATACATGACTATGAGACGTGATAATTAATCCCTGCATGAAGCCAACTGTTATCTCTAGTTCATAGATAGAGATACCAAAGCACACAAAGGCTCAGCAACCTACCAAGTTCAAAACCCACCACAAGACTACAGCTCAGGAGGCTCTGTGCTTGGCCTGGGAGATTTTTACTATTAAACATTCCTGGCCATACACAGGACACAGTTCAGCCAAGGGCACACAGTCAGAAACGCACCCACTTGGTCAGGCCAGTTGCACAAGAGTCAGCACAAGCAGACACCTACCACCTTCCTGGGATTATGGCCTGTAGCTGAGCTGCTCTCAGCCTGTGAAGCATCTCCCCTCAGCCGGATATTCTCACCTCCAACTCGCCTACCCCAAACCCGCCCTCCTCTGACACAACTGCCCCTAATAGGCTCCCACCTACCTTCCTTCTCCATCTCCTCACCCATGTCCAGGCTCCACCTGCCCTATCCCTAAGCCTTCCTTCTCTCTGCTCCTCCCCAGAGCACCCAGCCAAACTTCCTCTTGCCTTTCCTCAGTTTCCTCATTCCCCGACACCTCAGCAGCACCCCCCACCATCTTCTCCCTCAGGCCCCTCTCACCCATCCGGACGGGGGACCCTCCACACTCCCCTCCATTCCCTCAACGGCCCCTCGGTCTAACTGCCGTGAGCCTACCCACAATAGCTCCCCCAAAACCGCCCCCTGCCCCTCCAGCCCCTCACAACTGCCCCTGCTCCACAAGCCCCTCACAACTGCCCAAGCCCCTCACAACTGCCCCTGCCCCTCCAGCCCCTCACAACTGCCCCCGTTCCCGCCGCCCCCCACAACTGCCCCTCGGCCCCGCCCCTCCTCATCCTCCTCCCCACAACCACCGCCCCCCGCCCCTCCCTCGCGTCCGCGGATGGGGGGGGAAGAGGGCGGCGAAGTCTCGCGAGAGGGGCGGGCGGGGGCCGCTGGCTGCGGGCAGCGCGAGCGGCGGCGACGGAGCAGCCGGAGCCCGGTTGGCGCTGAGGGGAGGCGGCAGAGCGGGCAGGCGGTTACCCCGGTGCGGCCCGGCCCGGCCGAAGGGACCCGCTCCGCCGCGGCAGGCACGGCCGGCGCCGCCCGCCCTCCCGCACGCCGTGTCCCCGCGGCGCGGCCTGGCCGCGGTTCGGCGAAGCGGGGCCCAGGCGGCGGCGGCGGCGGCCGCGGTGGTTGGTGGTGGTGGCGGCGGCTGGGCGCTCCGCCGCGCCTGCCCTGCCATCTTAGGTGCCGTGCCCCGCCGCCTTTGTGCCCGCCGCGCCCGGGCACCCGCGGGGGCCGGGCCCGACGCCCCTCCGGGGGCGCCTCCCCCCGCGGGGCCGCCGCCCCTTGCCCCGCTCCTCCTCCTCCGCGGGGGGCGACCGGCGCTCCCAGCCCGGCTGCGGCGGAGGGTAAGGCGGGCATCGCGGCGGGGGGCTCGGCCGGGGCGGGTCGGCGGCGCCCTCGGGAGGGCTGAGGGAGGACGGTTGAGGTGGAGGGGAAGGGGGGGGCCCGGTGGGGCCAGCGCCTCCCCCGCCGCGCTCTGCGGCAGTGCCGCAGGACTCGGGGCCGAACACCGGCGAGGGAGCGGGAGGCGAAATGGCGCTTCCCTCGGAGGGGCGGCCGCCGCCGGTGGGGTGTTCCCCGCTGTCAGGGGCCGCCACAGGCCTGGGGCTGGGGCCGGGGCTGGGCTGTCGGCCCCACGGGCCAGGCGTGCCCTGCGCCTCTGTCGTTTTTGTCTGCACGGCTCCGGTGGGCTTCGGTGGACGAGCCCTCAGCCACCGAGAGGTTGGGGGGTCCCTCGGAGACCGGCGGATTCCTGCTTCCCCCCCTACCTTTTTTTTCCTCCTTCCCCCGAGATCCCTACCCCTCGCTCCTCCCCAAGCGGTGAGTTTTCCGTGTATATACCATTTTGTTAGGTGCTGGTGTGGGATTTGGATGAAAGTGACCTATTTTAAAGACCTTTTCTTGATTCCCCTTAGCACTGCATGTGGCGGCCGATTCCGTTAGCCAGATAGCGTTTCCCAACCATTTTAATTTGTCAGATTAAAACATCTCATGGAGGCTAAATTTCTGCAACCCGCGTGTGGGTATGGCTTTGGGAATACCGTTCCCCCTGCTTTGCTGCAAAGCATCTTTGGAGCATTAGAGTTCACCTTTGTCACTGTGGAAGCAGAAATAAATATAAAGGCGATACCTGGGCGCCTGGAACATGCAGTTGTACCATTGTGTTGGGCGCGGTACAAGAAATGAGGAGGGAGAGGGGGGAGAGAACCAGGGATTAAAATGGTTGTTGTCAAGTGGAGATCTTTACGTGCCTCGGGAAAAAAATGACAGAACGGTATTAGCCTGGAGGACTTGAATTTATTTTCTCAGGAAAAACGCTTCGTGTTGATCGTGCCTTGTCTCTGCTGCTTATCATGGCATGGAGTATTTCATTAGGGGGCATTTTAGTGGCTGAGTTGGTTAAATAGCAGTTGCATTAACTAGTTGAACAAATTCTGTCCTTCACCTTTGACTATTGCATTTTGAGAACCCTTACAGCAGTGTGTCTGTGCATGCCGAGGGCAGATTAATAAGATGTTACCTAAGGTTTGGATGTTATTGATTCCTTACTATTAATGCTATTTATAGTGCGTTTGACATGGCTCTTGCTTTATGTATTTGGATAAAGGTTATCGGCTTGGAGTGCTTCAAATGGCCCCAGAATACCACCCCTAACATTACATATATATTTATATTGCGGAACAGTATTGTTGGATCATCAGTGTCTGAAAAATGGCTTTAATAGATAGCACATCATAATAGTGAAAACATGGTGGAAAGCTGTTATATTTTGACACTAGGGAAGGTTTGGTTTCATGTTTCAGGATTCCAGAATAACAACTTCTGTCGCAATAAATACGATTTTAGATCAATTTTTCTTGAAATTCCTTTGAGCCTCCCTGTTCCTTGCCTTTGTGCCTGTTCATAGCGAGCGTGTCATAGTTTTTGCTACTGAAGTCCAAGGGCAAACCTAATCAACGACTGGCTTGGGCCTTCATATTAGATTCTCCACAACATTGGCCTAGTTCTGGCTGGTATGTTTGCCATTTTTAGGACTCCTCTTCGTTTTATCTGTAGACTGAAATACATTGATAAACTTGAACCTTAATTTGTCCTTTGAACTTGAGAGAATGTTTTTTTCTCCTCTGTTAAGAATGTCTCACTGAAGAGAAAGTGGTTGTGCCACAACAGCTTAAATTAAATGTAATCCTCTGGAAACACCGCTGCCTGAAGTAAAAACTCCTTGGATAGTTTGCTATTTTTCTCTTTTTAACTAGACTGAAATTAAGTGCTGCGTGTAGAGGACCAGATGTTGGCATTAAAATTATGTACAGATAAGGTGACTTGGGCCTCAAGTTAGGCTGTTGGAAAAAGTTATCTATCATATGGCCTTCTGTTAAATTCTGCTCTAAGGCTGGAGAATTTTAAATGCTTACTTCCATCTAAATAACATTTCCATTTGTGCAGTGTTCATCTTTGCCTGTCCATTATAATTCATCAGGTTTTGTCACTGGAATAACATATTTTTTAATGAGTTGTTAGCCTCAGTTTTTATGCTTGGTGGGACACATTAGAAGAGAAGCAAATATCACACTAATAATTACATCTTCAGATGTATCCTAGTAGTGGATTTCCTGTAATGAGGATGTTTTGTAGAGAACAATAGATATGGCAGCGAATTCAGCGATTTGTTTTAAAGATGTTGTAGGTAGCTGACTCTGCAGTAGTGAGATCCACTTGGACACAACCCTTCCACACTCAACAGGAACATTAGGTGGTTTCCAGGTACTTCATTTTCAGGTGCTAATTCTCTTTCTGGCAAAGACGGATGGACTGTTGCTGTTGTCTCTCTCTTCTGCAGGCATATACTTCTGATCTGACTTAATAGATACTACAGTCATTTGCAAAATGTTCCTCATATAAGTTTAGTTGGCAGTAAGAATGTTTTGTCCAATAAGAAAATGTTCAGAGTTGTTCTGGTTCTCTGTGGTCCAGAAGTGGTAAGATGCTATGATAAATACCACTTGTCTTGTTCTATTCTCAATGCATTTTGGAGAACACTTGCATAATCACTAAGATCCTATCTTAGAAGTATTTTCTGTTGTGTTTCTAGTTCATATTAAAATCAGGTAAACAATATGTTGTGCTGAAGTGGGTGCTAGCAACTGCAGAAAATCTTTGGTATTACCAGTGGGCTCTTGTCTTCTGAATTACAATGGTCATGGATGGCCATTCATTCTTCTGTTCAAATATGCTATCCAGTGTGAAGGTTTTTAGTTTTATTTCTCTTTGTGAACCTGAAGAGTTTAACTTCTACTCTGGACTTGAATCATCTCTGCATTAGAGTTATCCTGGGTCTGACAGCAGGGTTTCAGGTAAGGGGAACACAGATGTCCTCCCTCACTTAACAGTGTTTGAGACAAGCTTGCCCATAGCAGTACAGAGGGATGATTTAGTATCTTCTGAGACTCATAGTTGTCCTTTTTTTGTAACCCTTGAATGTGTCTTGCTCTTCTCCACAAACTGCTCATTCTTGACCAACGTGACACAGGATGACACCCGGTCTGTGCAGTCTTGTGCTCTCTGGTGAGTTCCTGTTGCTCTAGAAGTTGATTCAGGTGTGTGGTACCATCCTCCACCTACCTTTCCGCTTATGTCATTCTACTGACTCTGGTCTTTGATCCTGCTCTGAGCCACACCAGCAGAAAGCTTACCTAAGGAAGAATGGAAGGAGTTTTGTGTCAGTTTGGTGATCTGGAATGTCTTAGTGCATGGGTAGGTGATGGTACAGACAGCCCAATTTATATCAGTTTATTCTGCCGTGGAACCACAGCTTATTCAAAGAGAAATGTGTGGAGACAGAGGTGGTTGATGGCACTTTTTCCTAAACCTGTAGTAGTTAGGTTTCAGGATTCTTTTTGTTTTATTGTTCTTTAAGATGCTGAGGAGCTATTCATCATGCATTGATTTCTGTGTGGAGAGGAGACTGGAAAAAAAACCCAATGGATGGAGGGTCAGAAAACCACTAATCCTCTCATGTGAAGTTCCAGAGGGAGCTCAGCTGTGCAGAGCTGTGAAGCAGAATCCTTCCTGTGAAAGCAGAACTTAAAATACACGAACATGAAACTAGAGGTGAAGTGCAAAGTGTCTGAGGGGAAAGCATGCCCAACATGGGAGGAAAGGATGGAGATCTCTTTAAAAGCCCAGTTGGCTTTTAGACAGTGTTCCCTCCTCCTTGTCTAAGTGCTCATTTACAGTACAAAACATGGAGGCAGGAATACTTTCTGAGGCCCTTAGAAACACAATGGCCATTAGACAGCACAATGGGTGCTCCAAACATGGTTTCTTAAAGCAGTTTTTAAACGAATATTTGGTGATCACTGGAATGACAGCAGTTTTTTAATTACCAAAGGGAAACCATTGAGAACTTTTAATACTTTGTCAGAAATTTAGAGCATTGTTACTCTTGACTTTCATTATTTTTTACATCCTTCTAAGTCCTGGTTCCTTTGCCAGCAGAAAAGGCAAGGTAGCCACTGTAAACATAGGGTGAAATGGCCACAGCAGCAGTAAGTTTTGTCTAAACAGAAAAGTTTCTCCACTTTAATCGGAGCTTCCTGAGTCCAGATCTGCAGAGTTAGTTACACACCTACATTGTAGTTTAGAGACGAGCTTTTCCTTCTCTTAGGGGTATGGTGGGGACTGTCCAACATGAGTTACGGAGATGATGATGGCTGCTTAATCTGAGTGGACAGTAGCTAATAGTTTTGCCTGTTGTGTTGCTTGGCTAGATACAGTTTTGATTTTTCTCTAGGGGTCAGGATGGGGTGACAGTGTGAGATTTACGTATTGAATATTGTCCTTAGAATGGAAAAGGCTGCAAATGGTTTGGTTTGGGGAAAACTGAGATCTTGAGGAAAGAAGTAAAAATCACAGCCCTCTGAAGCTGGCAGGCTCCGCCGTTTTCTGTGCCTGTGATCTTCCACTGACCCTTATTACACTCCTGGCTACAGCCAGGCAAATATTTTCTTTAGAGTGAGATGTCATTTTATGAAAACAGTGTTCTCCTACACTCATCAAGTGTAACGTATTTACAGGGCAGCCTCCTATCGGGATGTGGGTGCATGCTGCCTGTGGTTGGAAGTTTTTGCTGCGTGTCAGCTATGTCAGGCCATGGTTGAAAAGGAAGTTTTGATGTTTAATATTAATCTCAGATTCTTGTTCATAGCTTTCAGACTGAAAGATGATGTGTGTTGCACCTGACTTCTTAAATGTGAATAAAGTTGCTTTCAGCCTTTTGCTTAGTTAAGCTGAACTTCAAACCCCTCTTTTCTTCCCTTTAGTCTGCTGCCATTCACTGGGCATCAGCAGACATGGTTTTTGAGGGGCTAGATCCTTTAGGAGCAGTCCCCCTATTTGCTGGTTCAGCTTCAGTTCATTCTGGTGTGGCTGATTCTGTAACCTGGGGAAAGCTCTGGGATCCAGGAGCATGGGAAAGTGGAATATATGAATGCAAGTATGTTGAAAGGGTAGGGAACATTTCTTGTAACAGTTTTTGGCTTGTTCCCTGTCCATGTGTTCAGTCAGTTTTCCAAGCATCCCGCAATCCTTCCTCTTCCTTGACATACTCAAAGGCAATAACAGACCCAGGAGCCTGTTCCCAGAGAATTGTTGTGCTGGGATTTCTTGGAAAGAAACACATGTGGAGTTGCACATGTTTGTTATTTTTGCCTTCTTCCCCCTTCTTAATATGCAGTTCTTACTTCCCACCTCAGTCCCCTTTTAATTGGTGACTGTCACTCCCTGCCCCAGCTGAGGAGATGAGAAAAGAGGTTATTTTTGCTAACACTGTTTCTCAAATAGGCCACGGGTGTACGGTAAGTAGTGCAGCAACTTTCTCCATCAGATACTGGGATTTCTCAAGCTGCGTCCTGATGGCAGCACAACATGTTTCTGCTTTAGTTCTGCCTTGCAGTTGTCACTAGGATTAGCTCCTCCCAGTTCCCACTTCCTTGTAACCCAATCTGAATAAAGATCATGGGATTTGAATGTACTTTGCTGCTGCTGCTGCTGCTCTGCATGTTTGGGTTGTCTCCGGGTTCTTTGTACCCTGTACACCGTGATCTTTGCTTCTTGGCTTTGCCTGTTCCAAGGAGCAGTTGACAGTTGTTAAAATCAGTTCTGGGCCAGCCATGATTCGATGCGATTAAACTGTGTTAAATGTGTTCCAGAACTGTTTCTTGGCCTAGATAGCAAACTAGTTAAACCCTGGTTTTGAAATCTATTTATGTATGATTCGGCTGCATACCCCTAGGTGAGCTGTCATCTTCTTCAAGGGTCAGAGCACAGGATCTAGGCATAGCACGTGATCTTCATTAAATCCACCTTTAAATCTACCACCCTCCCATATCTCCCTGGGCTTTTTTATTACCCTTTGCATATTGAAGTCTTGTCTTGGGAATTATGTACCAGACTAACTGTGGTAATGCAGTTTCATCACCCATAAAGGCTAACTCTGTTGCAGTGATATGATTTTTCCTGGCATCAGCCGAACGAGTGCAAACCCCACTTTCTGCTTGCACAGGACATCCTAGTACACAGGCAAGCTCCTAGATTGAGGTTTCTCTGAAGGTTTGCAACTTCAATTAAAAAAGAGGGTAACTTAGGCCTTGACAAAGTTTCATGCTGGCTTCTAGAAGTGCGTATCAAAGTTGGGAAGGAAATAATGATATGTTTCAGATGCAAGGCCTTGCTAAGAATGCCAAGCTCCATTTTTATTAAGGTTAATTGCCATATAGGCAAACCCTGAACTCTTACCTGGGTTTTTGGCTTAATTTTCCTTCTTCCCTTTGCGCACAAACCCCCCTCTAACCCATGCTTTGAAGTATTTAAAACTAGGTTAGTCTCTGGCTAGAGGTGTGTGGTAGAACCTCCTGTTAATTCTTGCTGGGACCTGCCCGTTTTGCAGCAAGAATGCAGGCGAACCCATCCGAATGCTGATCATCTGGCCTTTGTGGAGGATGGAAGATTATTTTTTCCCTTCATTTGACACAATACATGGGTGAAGGAATTCTAGGGCATCTCCGTCCCAAAAGCCACGTCAGGCACCCAGAGCCTTACAAGGAGTGCGTGCCCATGGAAGGAGTGCTTGGTATCAGGGTGCTTGGAGTGAGTTCAGTTGATTGCATGGCTGTCATTGGGGATACTTCCTTCTCCCACTCTCAGATGTTGCTGTGAGCTGCTAGTTCACAAGTTGACCATGTTCTTACCTGATGAACCTACACAGCAGTCCCAAACTGACCAGAGTCTTCCAAATTTCACTCTTGCTGACTGGGAAGAGAGAGTGCAGGGTTCCAAACTCTTACAATAACCTGTGCTTAAGAAGAGGTCGATATGTGTGTGCTTTTAACCTGGAATAAAATGTTCCAGAAGCAGCAAGTTCTCATCCTCCCCATTACTTTTGATTTCATTGCAGTACTGGTGTTCTAAATTTGTTTGTGAAAACAAGGCTGGGTAAAAGATTTGTTCCTGATTTCACAGTCACAAGCAGAGCACTTTAGATACTAGAGTAACATGAAAATAGTTTACTTATAAAGAATGTGATTTACCTGCACTGGCTCACATAAGAAGTCACAAAGCCATAAAGAACATTTAAAGAATTATTTATTCGTTTATTGGAGAATCCTTTTCCAAAATACTTTAATGGTAGGTGCTTTTTCTTAAGTAGCTCCTCCCTCTTGAAAATATGAATTCACATATTATTTTAAGCACCTTGTATTTTCCCCTGTTGCAGGAGTTGGTGGTTGTGGGTGACTGCAGGCAGGCCATCACCTGGGCTCCGGAGTCTTTTCACAGTGGCTGGTCCAGCATCAGCGTGTTTGATCCTTATTTGAATAGTCTTCCCATTGCACACCCTGGTACTGAAAACTAATTGCTGTAGTGACTGTAAACTGGTATAATCACTATGCTGCTTGGAGGTATTACAAATATTTTTATGTTTAAATAGAAATAGCTATCATTAGTATGATGCAAAATGAAATATTAGTACACAAATAGAAATCTAAGTAAGCTATAACACAGATTATTTTACCTATGTGATGTTTCTGTACTTTTCTCTGACTTGGCAGGATAATAATAGTAATTCCCAGTTCTGAATTTCATCCATAAATCTCAAAGTATTTTAAATGGGTGATGAATGCACATTTTTTTCCCCACACTTAAAAGGTGGAGATGCTGAAGTAGAGGTAGAGGAATGATTTGCCCAGCATGAGTGATGACAGAGGTAGAAGAATTTGTCTCCTTGGTCCCCAGTTAACATGACTTCAGTACCCCCAGGTTGTAAAGCAGAAGCAGCAGTGTAGAAGATGCTGCGGAGGGTGTGCTGTGCCAGTGTCCCAGATCTCTTCCTGAAAGTCTGGCCCTGACCTCCTAATAATGCAGGGGATTGGGTTTTTTTGTCTCATCATATGAGCGCTATGTGGATTTTTCTTCTCATAATGGCAGTTTGATGGTGTTCATTAATGACTGGCTAAATCTTGAAATTTGTGATATTCTGAGTTACTATGATGTGCTGGTTGCTGGTTTTTGTTTTTAAATAGGTCTGGAAAGGGCCTTGAATGTATTGTAAATCAGTCCCTGAACTGGGTAACAACAAAGTCTTTCCATTTTGGGAGTCAGTCACACAGAGGGGTAACTGATCACTTCTCACCTAAGTAAAAAATATTCTTGTGCATATATAATTGCAAGACTTGGGGGTTGTGTGGACATTTTCATGGAGCTCTTTGGGGGCAAGAGTGTATCCTGTTATCCTGTTTGTGCAGTCTCTACTACTGCTCCATCTCGCGTCTTCTTGAGGGTCTACTTAGTGTGTAGTGCAGATGTTTTCTATAGAAACATGAGAGTGTTCTCACCTGGGAAGGAAGAAGAGCTTTGAGCCCCTGTAGCATCACTAGTCTCTAAGCACTGCAGAGCGAGCCATTGCTCAGCTCATCGCAAGTAACTTTCATCTGTTCTAGATTCTACTTCAGCTGTCTCTGCGGAGAGGTTTGCAGTGCTGGTATTCATTTAAGGCGTATCTATGCAGTAAAATTGCTGGAGCTTATTTGGAAATAATAAAGCTAAGGATTTTGTTCCTTCACTCCTATTATTTTGAAACTAGAATAACCCAAAAAGCATTCAAACCTTGAAATTTGAGTGCCAGTGTTGAAGTGTACCTTGGGTTTCTGAGGGGTTTATGTTCAATGTTGCCACAGCCATGGAGTATGAAATTTAGCAAGTGTTCTCCATGATATGCTTTCAGCTTTGGAACTAATGCTGCCTGTGCTGGTTTGCAATAGTTCATACCTGTTTATCCTGCACATTGCAAAGTCTACCTACTCATTTATATAGGTGTTGGGGAAACAAGAATGATAGGGACTAGCCTGCGTGGTACGGAGCAGCATGAGTGGAAGGAGAGTATGGTGTGAGTTGTGATTCTGCTTGTCTGCTTATGTTCTGGTTAGGAGGCATCGAGCACCTGCTGATGCAGGGGTTTTCTAGATGTGATTTCATGCCTGTGATTAGCATTTCTAAGGACATGACACATACGGTCTCACCACTGAAATACCTTCTGTAAATATGTAAACAGAAAATTACAGAGGTGATCACCATCCTTCTGTCCTGATGAGTCTCCAGAGGTAACCCAGCACAAGTCGGCACGCTCTGCTGGGCCTGGCTGTTAGAACAGATCAGACTGCAAACCTGGGAGTAAAATCCCTTTTCTGAGTGGAGGCACCACCTCATTTGATGCTTCCTTAATGTCTCATTTTCTTTCTCTTCAGTCACCAGGACAGGAGATTGAGATGTTTGGGTACCCTGTCCCAGTGTCTTACCATTTTACTGTGTGAAGTCTTGAAGTCCAACTCCATAGAAAACTTCACCTGCTTCACTGAAATCTGTGATTGCATTTTAACCAAAATCAGCCATTTGTTATGCCAGGATCCCTTAAGGTGGACGATGAACAGTAATCAGGACTTCTAAGTTCAGGGGAGGTGTGAGATGCTGTGAGATGGAGTCTCCTAAAAACCCTACAAAGGGACAAACTCTACAAATGGGACCTGGTTAGTTGGTGCATTGTCCTAAGTTGAGAGCAAAGCTGTATTTTTCTGCTTTGAGAAACTATTAGTATTCAGTCTGAATGGAGCGGGCTGCTAATACTGATTAGCTAGTGCATAAGGTGGAGATGGCAATCTCCTTAATATCATATTTAATTACCAAAAAAATCATAGCAAAGAGGTACTGAATGATTCGTTGTTGCTGTTCAGTAGGAACCATGTGACCACGGGGTATTTAATTCCCTTCTATAATTCTCTCTTTTTTATTGCTGTTTTTTCATTGGTGCTGTTTAAAATTAAGTCATAAATTGTGAGGAGCAAGGAAAATGGTCATGTACCATCAAGTTTGGTGTCCAGAAGCATCTTGGAGATTTGCTTCCAAGGTTTTGCGGGTCTTTCTCACTTAAACCTGTTATTTCTGAGCTTGCAAGTCGTGTTGAAGTGTTGAGTTCAGGTATTACATGAAGGATGAATCTCCTCACAACGTGGAGCACTCAGTGCGCGTGTCCTGGCATGGGCCTCTCCTGAGCTCTAACAAATACAGACAAGGTATGAATGCCTCTTTACTGCAAGAGGCGTGTTCTTTCCCTCTGCAGGTGCTACCTTCTGCATGCCTACACATCCAGCAGCTCCTCTGTCCCTAGTGCAGTATGTGCGCTTCCTCTGCAGGAAGGATGCTTCTCAGAAAGCTCACCTCATATGGAAGGAATAACTTTATAAAGCCTTTAAATGAGAGGGGCTTTGGACAGGGGCCTGCGGGGACAGAACAAGGGGGAATGGCTTCAACCTGCCAGAGGGGAGACTGAGATGAGCTCTTAGGCAGAAGCTCTTCCCTGTGAGGGTGCTGAGGCGCTGGCACAGGGTGCCCAGAGAAGCTGTGGCTGCCGCATCCCTGCAGTGTTCAAGGCCAGGTTGGACACAGGGGCTTGGAGCAACCTGCTCTAGGGGAAGGTGTCCCTGCCCATGGCAGGGGGTTGGAGCTGGATGAGCTTTAAGGTCCCTTCAATCCAAACCAGTCTGGAATTCTGATTCAATGAGAGCGGTATCCAATTTACAGCGACTTAAACGTACTGTGTTTTATCATGGTAAAGGCCACTTGCCTGTGTAACTCAAAACCTATGATAAAACAAGCATAAACAAGCATCAAACAATACAGTGTTCAAGATGTCTCTATAACTAACCCCCTTTTGACTTGATCTTCCTTGGCCTGGGAAGGATTGGGCTTGTCGCATTCCCCATTTTGTTGAGTACTGAAGGGGATATTCTTTTACCCCATGGCACTGTTACCCAGAGGTAACAGCCAGAAGCAGAGCTGCTGTCCTGAGCTGCTGAGCTGTGCTCTGAGGGAGAGCTGAGCCCTCCTCTTTGGGCTTAGGCTTTTTGGTGGATGTGATGTCATCATTCCGCGAGGTCTGCGCCGCCGCTGCATCCTCCAGGAAAACAAAACAGGGGACGAGACCTGAATGTCAAATGGAAAGCACAAGCAGATCTGATGCTTCCTCTCCTCCCTCCCCCTTTTGCTTTGAAAGGAGCTTTCAAGCTGACTTTATACAGCAGGAATTAGCTTCGTAGAGATAAAAGAGAGCGGGAGAAGCTGTTAGTTCTTTTCAGTTGTTACTATCAGGTTCCCAAAAAGAACTTCTTCCTGCCTTGCGGGAGGATGTGATGTATATGATGTGCCAGATGCAGATATAGGGGCATTTTGTAAACACCAACGTTCTCCTTGCTTCAGGGGTCTGTTTTGTTAGTAACCTTTCTCTTTTTTACCATTTGGATGATGCTTAAAGCACAGTGATTTCTTGTCACAGTTATGTTGGTTTCTACTAGAGAACTATCCCATCCACTTCAGATGTTTGTCTAAGTACCACGGCAGTACTAACACCAGCCTTCCACCAAGATTACTATTGGGCCCTGGCCAGTGTCAGGGGAGCAGCCAAAACCAACTGCAGAGCTGATAGAGCCAGGCTCATTTTTGTTCAAGCCTGTGGAATTTGAGTGTATCCAAGTTTCTCCTTTATGGAAGCCCTTTTGTGGCCTAGCAGCAACTGGCTTTCATGCAGCTTGTTAGCTACACTGAGCAGTGTGGTTTGTGTAAGTATAGGCAGGTTTATTCTTTTTCAGGCTAAAGCTTTAGCTATTCCCTCATTCAAAGTGACTTTGCAGAATAATCTGCAGAGAGGTGGATTTAGGTGTTTGGAAGCTACAAACTGAGCATTGATTGTGGGTGGATATAGACTGGTGGTCTCCGAGAAGTTGTCTAGATGTAGTAAGAACTTCTGGGCACTGAGCAAAGCTGGAGCTGATATTCTTTGCCCTTTTGGATTCAGGAACCTTGATTACTTCTTGGTTACTCTTTATAGCTTGGATCCAAGAAGTAATACTGTTTTCTGGCATGGCATGTTGAGTTCTCCCTGTCCAGCTGGCTGCATGGGTGATCTGCATGCGTGATGAGGGAGCAGCTCTCGCTGGGCAGCTGTTAGGGTGTATGTGCCCAAGGTATCAGGAGGTTGGCCTACTTTTCCCAGCTCAAAAATCCAAGATCCTTAGAATTTCTAAAATGGACACCTGACTTCCCCTTGTTTAGGAAGCAGGAGCAGTCAGCAAATAGATCTTCTAATAAGGGAAATGTTGCTCAAAACTTTACTGTTGTTTTTTCCCTTGCTCTTATTTGTCTGTTCCTACTGACAAAAGGCATTATTCCAAGCTGTTGGAAAAGAGGTTTCAAATTGCCAGGTATGAAATCATGCCGCTCGCTCAGTTACCAGCAGGAAACGGCATGTGAGATGTTTGAAAGCCTCCAAAGGCGAAAGTTCTTTGTATGTGTGAATTTAGGATTCACAAAAGGTGTCAGACTGACAGCCTTGGAGATTGTGGAGATGGGGATTTTATTTATCCCTAGAGTAGGTGCTGAGCAGAACCGCAATAGTGCAAAAATGTCCTGTATTATTCTGCTGCTACACTCTGCCAATGCCCTTCACAGGCAGCCTCTGGGGTGAGGAGCGCCTTTCTCCGTGCCCCTTCAAACAGTTGGCTGCCAAAGGGATGTGAGGGTGTTCTTTTGTGTGTGATGTGGGTGCTTATCTCCTGAAATCTAAATAGATGTGAAAGGAATTTGATAGCATTTACCTCTATCCAGCCACTGGCACAGAGACAACCTGCAGCCTCCATGTTCTCCACTGGTATGCAGACTGGTGGTCTCAAGGCAAAAGGTGTTAGCAGTCAGGAGTCTGTTATTCACTGATGTATTTGTTCTGCAAAGGTTTAACACTCTGTCTTGTGATAAATGTAACTTATATTGAGATATGTGATTATAAAATCAGGTAAATAATTCTACTCTTTGTTTTAATAGACTGGCCACTGGATGAAACTTAAGCACAGACCTTGTGTATTTAAAGGTTGGCATAAGACATGGGACGTCAGACCTTTGTGTTCTTGCTGTGAAGTTGTGTGGGCTTGGACAGGTCACTCCTTAGTCATGTAGTTTACGTGTTTGTAAGGTAAGGATGTTTGCAGCAACTCTGCTATGTACTCGCCAAATACCAGGGCTTTTTAAGCCTTTGAAATGAAAGTGTAGGTCCGATGTGACACTGTGAGTTTTTGGCTGTTGAAGAATATCCTCTTGGGAGAAAGAAGGGACATGGAGCAACCTTTGGTCTTTCCACACATTTCCAGGCCCAGCATAAGACCCGAGAAATGCCAGTGTGAATGGAGACGTTGCAGGTGCAGTCCTTACCACCCTGTTGAGTTGAGGCAATTGGTCAGTGTCAGTCATGCAGAGCTGTGTCCTGCAGGCTGTGAAACCATCGTCCTGAGCTGTGATTTGCTTTCTCCAACCCGTATGGGCAATATATGGTTTGAATCCCAAGGACTGGTAATATTTCAGCCTTAGAATGAATGGTCTTTATTTCAGGGAGATGCTTTTCTTTTACTTTTCACCAACAATTAAATACCATCAACCCCAGTGCAAACCATCACTTGTGTCCCAAAAGGAAAACCTCTTCTTAAAGGCTTATGCTGTTCACCAGGACAAGATTTCTAATGCAGACTCTCAGTATAAACTATCTGTGGCATGATAAAATCTAAGCATGCATAGGTATCGTTAATGAAGATGGTTCTTAGGGAACAGCTGATTGTCTTCTCATGTGTTCTTTTACTTTTTAAATTCCATGAGCTTTCTTCAGATTTAAATGGAAAATGCTGCAGGTTTTTCTGCCTCAGCCCAAGGACTCCTCATAGCTCTGCATAAGGCAGATACTTCAATGCTGTAAGGAAGAGAACCATTTTAAGGGAACCTGGACAGAAATGGTGACAGTATTGAAACTCTAATGCAGGCAGTTTCTCTTTTTTGTCTAAACATGTTTGATAAACTCATCAGAGAAATAGGAGGGTGTCTGGGAGGTGTCATGTAAGGAAGGTGCAATGTTTTCAGTGCGCTGTCTATTTGCTAACATGAAAATGGAGAGGGAATACCAAGGCCTTTTTTTGGGGGCAAGAAAACCCACAAGTAAGACCAAAACAAAGCAGCAGGTGATCTGCTTCTAATGTCCCCCTGGCAAGGTCTGTCCCACTGCTTTCCTGGGACTGTTCTCATGACTGTCCTTGGTCCCTGGTGCTTTACTTCTGTATCTTCATAGCCAGACCAGCGTTGTGTATTTGTTGACCATCTTAGGTAAGTCCTTCCGACCATGCAGCTTAATCCTGCCCCAGCTATAGCTCTGGGTAGTAGTTTTTACCATCTCCATTTACCATCCTTCATTAGATGGTGTTACTCTGCCTCTGAGTAGTATGGTTTGACCAAGTCACCAATTGCCTTCGGATCAGAGACTCCTCACAGCAGCCACCGCTGCCATCCAGCAAGGTGCTGTGCTGACAGAGGCCTTCCAGCTCCATCTTGCCAGCAGTGAGTGCTTAAGGAGAAGTGTAAGATTATTGTAGTTGTATTTTCTTTGCAGGCTTTGTACCTGTACAGGTCAGCCCTGGAAAAGGCACCTGCCTGCAGCTGCCTGCCTCGCCTCATGCAAAAGCTGAGGCAAGAGTCGTTGAAGCAGGCAGGACAGCCTTGTTTTCAGAAAGCCCAAGTGTAAGAGCAGGTTCCACCATATCTCAATTAACCTTTTATTTAAAGGCACAGAAAATAGTTTGGTCCATCGACCGAAGCCATCCAGTTATTGTTCACCCCAGCTAAAGGGTAGGGCTGGAAATGGTTGCTGATTATTTCTTTTCCGTTCATTTGCTTTTGTGAATGATTGCAGAGAACAGCTGGATTAAGCAGCTTTGTGTGCCAGCGCACAAAGGACCCGTGAAATATGAAGGTGTTTGGATCTGTGCTATTGGAATAGACCCATTTCTGATTAGAGTTTTGTGTCAAATTTGAGATGGATGTGTTCTTATTTGAGCTGAAATTGCCTTTTCAGCCTTAAAACACTTTAACACTTGCTTTGTACATTCAAGCGGCTTAAGTGCTTCCCTCCTCTCTTCAGGCCAGGAGGAAGTGCTGTATTTCTTGCTTGGTGTGCGGAAGAAAAATCGTTTAAATACTCTCAGCAAGAGTCAGCCTAGGCAGGATGGACCTTGGGCATTAAAACCTGCTTTGTGGGCCTTGTTTCTGAATTGTTGTTCCAACTATTCGCTTCAGGTGATGATGGTGACCTACCTCTTTCATCCATTGTATTGAGGACAAGTAGTAATCCTGCCAAAACCAGAAAAGAGCCAGATGAGTTTTGTTTAAGCAGGTTTTTGGAGAAAAGATGTAGTCATTTACCTTCTGTGTGTGCACATGATGTATTGACTTAACCTGTCTTTCTGGTGGAGAGGCAGCCAAGCGGTAGGATGCTGAAGTCTGTGATTTGATGGACCTTTTAGTAAACCTTGTGGAAGGACAGATCTGAATTTCCTGGGTACATTCCAGTGCAGTGAATTCCACTCCTCACTTCTATAGTGCTTGCAGATGTTGGTGTTCAGAGAAACCACAACACTTGAGCATTAATGCATGTCTTCCTCCTAGTGAGATATAGGTAAATAATGATGGAGGCAGGTAAAGCATAAAGGTTAATTTGTTTTATGTAAGTTCCATCAAGATGGAAAATCCCTTTGTATTGCAAAACACCTCCTGGTGCAGGGGCTTTTCCTTAGCAGACCCACTCTTCAAGTGCAATGATAAGAAGAAGGTAAACCAGTGCTATGCAGGGGGTTATCCTCAAAGAGCAGCTGAAGATGCTCCAGCCCTGGGCTATAGGAGATCAGAAGGACTTTTCCCTGCCAGAGAGGCGTCTCTTGTTTCCAGTTTCTAGGCTGTTGGGAATCTCTGTCCTGTGTTGAGTGAATCATTCCTGGAGAGCACCCAGGCAGTGTGGAGGAGGAAAAATGCCTGGTGTGAATGCAGGAGGCATAAAAGTCAGATGAGAGAGGAGAGATAAGAATCCATCAGGACAGAAGTCTAGTGGCTGCAGGGGAATCGGAGAGGAAGGAGCTACAGCTGGTGGAGAGATGGAGCTGGAGGTTTGCAGGAGAGGTGACTCGGGGGCCTGGGAGATGGAGGCAGCAGGAGAAGATGAGTTGGCAAGGGAGATGGCAGTCTGAATTCTGACACTTTCTAATTCTGGAGTGCTTGCCTTTGTAACCTTAATAATTTTGTTCTAATAGACTAGATACAAAAATTGCATTATATGTTCTGAGGAATTAGGTTGCTATGGTGATGGGTATAGAAGTACATAAGAGAGAAGATGTCAGCAAACGGAACAGCTGTAATGTGGCACACGAACCTGTGACTGCCTGGATTTGGGAAGCAGGCCTTTAGGAACTTCTCCTTCAGACTCGGCTCTCACTGCAGGGATGTGTGTTCCCGTATGAAAGTGACGTCAGAGCTTCCACAAGAAATCTTCCAGGTTTATGGAATTTCAGATGGGCCCAGAATTTCTGGGTAGACAGAGCAAGTATATCACTTCTGTGCCACGATGGGGAGGTCTCTGTTCCACCCAGCAGCTGGAAGTGCAGGACCAGTCGGACCACGAGTGTGCGGGGTGAGAGCAGAGTAGGCAGGCATCAGCACAGGAGTGAAAGCGATGTTGGTTGTCACACACCTCTTCTGCTTTCCCCCATCTGCAGCAAGGATACCTTTTGTACGCCCACCCACACCTCCTGATTTTAGCACTACTTGTACAGTGTTTGCCATGCTTGGGGAAGGATGGGTTGTGAGCGGGGCTGTACTCCACAGGAGAGGGTTGCTGGAGAGCTGATGGAGCAGGACAGTGACCAGGATGGAGGAGCTCTGCAGGTACAGTCCATCTCATGCAGGTGAATGTTGGTACAGCACAGGGCCAACAGGGCAGCATCATGTGGGAGGCTTCTTAAAGCCAAATGTGGTGTAGTGGGTTAAGGACTGGCTGCTGGGAGGTGAGCTAGTGCTGTCAATGGAGGAAGTATGGGCTAAAGGAAAGCTGCTGATAGTTTCCAAGGACCAATCTTCAGACAGTTTAAAATGGTGTTTTGGGCTTGATGTACATCTGAAAGGACTGTAAATGCGTTAATAAAATTTGCCGGGGTAAGGTTGTGGGTGTCATCAATCCAAAGGAGGGCTGGAGTCTCACTCGGCGGGATGGAGTGAGCTGGAGGATTTGCAGTAATACGGATGTAAGTGGGATAGCACACAGTGCACAGTCATGCGGTATCAACAGGCATATCATAACATGTAAAAATACGTATTGTCTGTATGTACTATATGTAGTGAAATACAAAAGTGGGGTTTATCAGAAATGGAAAGATGTTGAAATACTTGAGCATATTCATTGATATGATGGTGATTTTAAAAGTTTAATGCTATATGGCCAGGATATAAGCAGATGTGGACAATTTTGTTCAGGGATGTTTGAAAAAAAACCTTAATTTGGGAAAGATGTGAGGAAGGGTTGTTGGGATGTGTTGGAAAGTCAGTTTTCTCCTGTATCATAAAGGGAGACAACACTGGCTTGCTTTTATCAGCTAAGAGGCTAAGGGGGCACGTTATATCTCTGTACTTGTGCTTATTCCTCAATATGGAAAAGGGAAAAATGCTGTTTAAGGGCAGTGTGGGGAAAAGAGTAAGTCAGTGTAAACTGACAGATAATAAATGCAAACTGTCAGACAGTCTAAATCAGTTCTTAAATAGGTTCTTAAATCAGAATGGGAGTGGGGTTCTGGAGCAGCTTTGTAACCAGAGGAGTGGCTTTAAGAAGTTCTCTAGAGCTAGTTATGTTTTGATGATTGGAGTCTATTATATAGTTGCTTAAAATAGCAGGAACAGGAGTTAATAGAACCTTCAGTCCTGTGATCTTAACTATCCAACTGAGACATACGCTGTACCTGAACCACCACTACCTAAATTGTTTTGTGTATTAGTTGCAATGGTGTTTGTTCCCATGAAAGCAGATAAAACTCACCAAATTAAAAGGCTTGTTATCTTAATGCATATTGAAAGCTATGTTTTGCATGAAGTGAAAGGCAGAGAAGTAATCTAGACCTTGTCAAACCCACTGGTGAAGCGTTCCTTCACGTAGGTAAAATAGGTGGGTTTTGATTTGTTGTTTGCTTTTGGTTGTTTGACTCATCCCTTTGCTGTGTGCTGGTCAAAACATTGTTCTGCTCAGTCATGTAGAGACAGGAAAAAGAAGTACTCAACCTGAGCTGGAGTAAAAGCGTACAAATTGTCCTGACTTTGGGGAATTCCAGCGGGAAAGGAGGTGCTCACTGTAGAAATGCATGAAATAACAGCTCAGTAAAGGTACTCTGCTTGTGGGTACCGTTGGATGGGGCTTGGAGCAACCTGGTCTTGTGGAAGGTGTCCATGGTGGGGGGGATTGGAACTGGATGAGCTTTAAGGTCCCTTCCAACCCAAACCATTCTATGATATGATTACTTCCCTGCAGCCTTTTGATAAACCTTTTTTCTGTTTGTGATAGTAGTTGTATATTTTATTAACCCATGTTAAACAAACTTGACCTTTTTCGTAACAAGGTATGTTATGATAATGCTGGTTTGACCCTGGAAGAATAGCAGTATAAAAGCTGTCACCCAGCATACATCACTGGTCTGGTCCTACCTGCTGTTTCTGGCAACGGTAACAACTGGATGCTTCAGAAGAGGTGCCAGGAGCATTCAGGAATACCTTACCCGACCTGTCTGTGGATGTTCTTACTCCTGTGAATGTCTAATTTAAAAAGCAATGTTTGTATCTCTTGGGCTCAGCCCCTTGCAGTCATTTCGGCAGGTTAATTTTCCTCTTTAGAGCTCGATTGGTTCAATTCCTTCCCTCTGTTATAAATATGCTACTCTTACATTTTATGGATTCTCTCCTTTTTCTCGAAGCCTGAGTGCCTGACATGGCCTTCTTGTGTATGATTTTTAGCTCTTACACCTTTTCTCCTCAAGCTTAGGTCGTCGTCTTGGGCATTTAAGGTTTCCTGTCTCTGATGCCTTTTTGTACTGTATTTTGACTTCTATTGCTCGATGTGAATGAAGAATAATAGCCAGGAGCAGAGCATGGCAGAGACTTGCTTAGTACATTAGCAGAAATTCTCTGTTATTTTCCTAATAGATTCTTCATGTTTAGGACTAGATATGTGCTTGATGGTTCTTTTTGCCCTTTCATCTCCTGCCTTCTTGCTCATTCACTTTGGTTTTTAAGGTTCCTGTGTACTTCCTGGTACTGTCAAGTGCCCTAAGTAAAACTTGTCATGTACCTTTCCCTCCTATTCCACATCCTGAATACAAATACTACGCAGGATCTGTGGTCACTCTCGTTGCAAAGGCCTTTTCCCTTCCTCCAAATGTGTAATTATGCATCTGACCCCTTTTTTCAGAGTTGTGTATCCATTCAGAGGTGGTGTTTCTGTTCTCTTCCGAAGACTAATGAATACAGTAATTCTGTATACAAGACTTTGCCCACTTCTTGTTGAATATCCTTTTGAGTTGTTCTGTTATTTTAATGACAGCCCAGTGCATGAATGTGTGGCTTGTTAGTTCTTAGTGTGTCACAGTCACCAGGTGATGAGCATGTTACTTCCACTAATTATTACTTCGATTAATTCCTCTCTTCAGTTTGGCTGCAGCCACTGTGGGAGCTTCTGGAGCAGTGACTGTTGGAAGGCACAGTGGTTGTGACAAAAGGAGATGTCACTCTGGAGCTATGTCAGACCTTAGGGCAGCTCCTTACTCATCTCCATAGTTCAGTAATGTTTAATGTATGAGTTTATTGAAGGACCAGCTTTCTTGATGTATGGTCCGTGACAGCGCCATACTGTGTACTTAGTCATCATCTTTGTGCAGATAATTTACCTCTTTCCTGTATCCTTGTTCTCCTGTGTGGCTTTTTTGGTACCTTGGTAGTGGATCAGGCTGGGGAACAGCTTGGGTTTTAATATTATTCCCACAGAATCATCCAGTTTTCTCTTGGATTTCTGTTGTATTTGACCTTATTTTCTACCATTGGCCCTTCCTAATGGCTCCAGTTTTGCCAGGTTCATACTTGCCCAAAGAAGGGTCAGACCCATAGACTGGTGGGTTGGATGCTCTGGGGTGCGCATGTGTCCTGCCCTCCTCCTGCGCACCAGGGAACTCATTTGCAAGCTTCATTTAAATGTTTCTGATTGGTCAGAAAGGCTTTGAATTCCCTCCTTTCAGGCCTCCCTTCTAAGGCTGCCTGTGATACTGCTACTTTTTGATCACTCCTTTTCTCAAGGGTCATTGTCTATATTGTGAGCTTTAGTAGCTTATTTCTGGGTTATTTATGCTGAATCCAAAATAGCTGATTTGCTTACGTTTACTCTATTTATTGTTCCGGGGTGAAATTGCTTTGAGGTCAAGAAAAGGTTTCTTTAGACTCAAGTCCCATTAGGATATCTGCCTAAATTTGTTTTCTTCTGGGCAGCTGGAGTTTCCCAGTATGTTTGCCTCTAGATGTAGTTGGCTCTCCCCAGCTGGCTGCTCGCTAACCTCTTCCTGGCCACTGGTTTGTGGCGTTATTCCCACAGAGTCTTCCAGTTTTTTGGATTTGACTTTACTTCCTACCTTAGGTCTTTCCTACTGGCTCCAGTTTTGCCGGGTTCATACTTGCTGGGATGAGAGTCAGACCAGTGTGATGCGGTAAAGGACAGGAATTGGCAACGGCTGTGAACTTAATGAATTGCAAAAGAAGGGGGACAGCGGATTTAATTTTTTCCAGTTGCCTTCCTCATAGCTTTGCTAGCCTAAGGAATCACTAAATTTAGAGCTGACCTTCTTAATAAATGTACCAGAACTATCACAAGCAAAGTCATTCAGGAGATGTTAGTGTTGAGTATGTCAGGGTATGGTTAGCACTTCTTCAACGTCCATGATATTGGTCTTTGAGAAACGAATGCTGGCTGTTCTTAAGCTATTCTGGTTTATCCCATGAGATGTTCTGTTTTAAACAGGAGAAATAAATACAGGATGCTTATTGGTACTGGAGTATCTTTCAACGACATTGGTAATGTATTTTATTTGTGTTGTTTAAGTGTAGATTGGTGTTTCTTGGGTGAGTGCCATTGCAAAAATTGCTGGTGATTTAAACTAGCGTTTTGAGGAGTACTGGTAGTGCTTGGTTTATTTGTGTTTGCATGTGACTGGCATATGTAACTTGTCAAAATAGATGCAGTTTGTTCAGATTATGTCTGTAGCGCAGGAATGGGCTTACCCAGTTGTTACTTTTTCCACTGCTTACAAAACTTGGAATATTATCGGAATAATAAAAAATACAGACGATTCTTTCCATTTTGTTTCAAATGGAAAACACGGGGTAATTGTTGCACTGTTGGCTTTACTGCTGGTGTGGAGCATCCTAACAAGTACTTACACCCAACCTGGAAACACATCCTGGGCTTGTCAGTAGAGATTTGGGAAGCTTAGATTTCTGACCTTTTTTGCTAGTGACATTCCTTGGAAGTAAACATACATCCAAGCAGAACAGCTCAGCAGGATCAGGAAGTATGCTGGGGCAAGTAATGCAGGGAGCTGATGATGGACAGTTTAGTGTCAGAATCTTGAGAGGGAATCAAAGAAAGCCACAGTCTACAAGTACATGTATAAGAGATACGCAAGCAGTGCTGTAACATGAAAGTGTCTTCTGGAGGCTATTCTATGAAAAAGTAAAATACAAGATAAAAAAAAGCACAAAGAAGAGAAAAAGGAAAAAAAACCTGCAAAGAGTTTTTTCCAGGATAAAATCATTCCTCAGAAATCTTCTTAAAAGGAATTGAGAAAGGAATCTGACTGGAATGATACGCTTGCTCTTTGTCAGGTGAAGAAGAATGTATGTGTTGGGGAAGAAAAGCCTGGTTGAACATAGGGTCTCACACAGACAAAAAGCTGCCAGAATTCACCATAATATCCAAATGCAGGTTCATCTTGTCCTTATAATCTATTCCTTCTAGAAGTACATAGCTGAGGGGATGTGGAAGATACCAGTGGGACAGCGCTTGATAACTATTCTTTGCTGTGAGCTTCTGCTACAGAGGAGGGTCTCGGTTCGTTTGCAGTAGGCAGTACTATCGTTACATGTTGTACAGGTAACATGTTATATATGTGGGATTTTAGACCATGTGCAGTGCTCCTGTCATAAGACAAGTTATGGAAGTGTCCAGCATGGCTGGGCGATCTCGCCTGCTTCAGGCTTTGGCAGTAGAAGGGGCTCCTGAGTTGTAAATGGGGTGATCTTGGCTTTTCCCTTCCTGTGGGGATCAGCAGGAAAGCAGAGGAGCATCTTATGAACATAAGCTTGAGGGTGAAAAGTGATGTAGATAAAAGCAATGTCTCCAAGGGGCTTTCCATGGTCCACAGTGACCCTCCACAATCCAGTTTTCTCAGCCCATCCCAGGTGTCTTTGTTCTGCTTGCATTTGGCACTGTTTCAGGAAGGCTCCTTTTTTAATCAGTTTTGTGACAGCATTTTGGATTTTTTTCTGAATATTCAACATTTTTCTTGCAGTCTCTTGTAGAATGCCATTCATCTGCACCTCCCCTTTCCTTAATGACAGGTAGTCCTAATGGATCCAGTGTGGAGAACACGGGCACCAAAAGGAATGATTTTAGGATAATTAAGAGGAAGGCAGGTTCATTACTTTGCCAGCATTTTTCCATCTACTAAGTGGTAGAAGTAAGTTAGCAGGATCCTGAGGGAGGTGTTCCCCAGTGCCTCTTGCCCCTTTTCCAGGGCATGAGAGAATCTGGATGCCGCTTGCTGCATCTCCACGTTTTGCTTGTTTCATTTCTGGGATTTTTTCCCCCCCTTAATTAGTACTTCAGGGCAATTTCCAAATGGCAGAACTAGGAAGAGAAAAAGCAACATGTTGTTAGCTTGGTGGGAGAGGCGTACCCAAGTACCCGAGTAGTTTGTGGTGTGTGGTTTCACATGAGTCAAGTGACTTAAAATTGCTGTGCGTTTGGAGAGGCTTGGGAGTGCTGATAGACTTTCCATTGTGATAGCCACCTAAATACAGCTATCTTCACACCATCTGCTGTGGTGTGATTGAGCATGGACAGGAAGCTGATTTTTAGCTGATCAAGGAAAATACCTTATTCCGTGAGCAGAGAGTAATTGGTCTTCCATGTGTGCAATGCAACACACTTGAGAGTTGCTCTGCTATTAGGACAAGAAGAAAGGGTCAACTGGGGTTCCAGAGCCCAGGTTCAAAGGGGGTTTAAGGAACATCCACAGCACTTGGTGCATTGCCAGGGCATCTTTTTTAATTGGAAAGCAGTAAATCCCATGTTGTAGTTTTGACAGGGTTGCTGGAAGGAGAAACTGGGTGCAGCGATCAACAATGCGCTTTCCTTGTGATCATGAAGAACCTGATGAGCGCATGTCCCTGCGTTTGAGATGTGCCCAGGGATGGATAGAAGATGATTGCGAATCTGGCAGTATTGCACTGGATGAAGATCCCTTGAATTTCAGATAATCCAAATGAGCTTCTTCTGTCTGTGCCCTTACAGAAAGGACCCACCCCAGCATCCTGGCTGACACCTGGCTGGTAGTGAACAGCAAATAAAGCGATAGGATGTATAGTAGGTGATCTGTGTCTGCCCTTTATCTTTCCGGATGAGGTAACTCCATGCATAGAATCATGATAAAACTTTTAAGGCTGATTTATATGCAGATCACAAAATAAGTCAAGGGTGATAGCATCACTCCTAAAGTCACATATATCAGCACTGCCTGGTGTGACAGGAGTTCATTTCATCCCCCATCCCTGGCAGTGTTCAAGGCCAGGTTGGACAGGGCTTGGAGCAGCCTGCTCTAGTGGAAGGTGTCCCTGCCCATGGCAGGGGTTGGGACTGGATAAGCTTTGAGGTGGTCCCTTCCAATGCAAACCGGTCTGGGATTCTTCTGATGCTGGGCCTTCATCATCTGTTCTAATATACCCCCACCAGCTGTACAGCCCTTCCGCTTCCAGTGCCAGGTTAGAGTCAAACCATCGCACATCCCCATGGGATTGAGGGTGGGTATTGCACCATCCCGTTATTGCCTGAAGAGAGTATTTTACTCACAGTCGCATAATACCAGAACACAGTCTTCTGTGCTGAGCAGTGCAGCCTTGAGCACGTGGGAGCGTGCCTGTTGCATGCTGTGCTGCAAGAACCTCTTTGGTGTCTCAAATATATGTCAAAGAAGCTTCCTTTCCTCAACCGGCAATATTATGCTATACTGGAAGTTCAGCTGAGGTTTCTTCTGCGTGTTTAGAACCAAACAGCTCATATGTGCTGATACTTCTGCTTGCTATGCTGGAAAGCTTTTATTTGAGTTTAGTTTGGGATTGTCTCACCTGAAAATGCATGGAATAGTGACAACTTCACATTTTGAATGCAAGCAGAAACTTGCATTCTATAGTTTTGCTTCCTTTTTTTACCTTACAGGCTTTTATTCAGAGTTTGTCCAAAGTGGGGAGTGATTTGTCTGCTACTTCAAAATGTGCTTTCCGGTCGAGCATTCAGTGCTATAGAGATGTTTAAAAGTCAGTGTTTTAAGTGTTCTCACCCTTTCACTCTCACTTTGGACATAATTGCAAGTAAAAGGAAAAGGTAAATGACAAGTCAGTTCATGTGTTCCTTTTTACCGTGTTTATGATGGTGGTGGAAGTTTTCAGCATCAGCTGGAATCCATTCAGGAAATTGCTAATGGTCTGTTGAGGGGGCAGTTTAATCTCAGCTTCATACGCTCCCCGGATCAGGCCCGGATGCAAGTAAGAGAAAATCCCTTCTCCCTGTTTCGACAGTTGCCTGATGACACTCATTCCCCATCTATTTGATGCTCTTGCATTAGATCCTGCCAGAGGAAATGACATTAAAATCTGGCAACCGTTTGCACTGCATGCAACGCAGATGCTCTTATAAAAAATCTAAATATCAGCTTCCAAATGCAGTTGTGTTGTGGTGGGCTGTTGGGTTTTGGTGTTGGGGTTTTCTTGTTGTTTGCTTTACTTTTCTCTGGCTTCGAGTAGGACCTGCAAAGGACCAGTTAGTTTCTCTGTTGATTAATCACTTTACATCTTTGCTGTTAGAGTGTGCAGCTCTAAGGGTTGTAGGTGCTATAACTGGTCTCCTGGTTGGTTTGTTTTTAAAGTGTCATGTATCTTCTATCAGGGAAAAATACATGGAGTAACCTCTATTTGATACTAAAGAGAAGTGTTTGTAGGTTTTACTGTGCTAAGTGTTTTGTATAGCAGACGACATGAGTATTGTGTCTCATATTCCAAATAATCTGTTATTTATAATTCAGGAACAGAGGGCAGCGCTGCTGTCAGCCTCATTAGCCATTGTAGGAGGCCATGCAGTGCCTCTTGGTACCCAGGGAAATGGAGAGAGACACAGGATGATGGATGCATAAATTTGTTTGTTGTTTCCATGATGTTCTCACATGGTGTTTGTTTAACTCTGGTTATAATATTCTTGTGTGTAGAAGCTGAAGGATGTTGAACATGTTGATTCCTTGAAACTTCATTTGTACGGACAAAGGGTGCTGCTTTTTAATGCTAATGCTCTACAAGTAAGCTTGTGTTGTACTTTGGTGCCTGCAGACTTTTGAACCATCTTCAGGAACTGCAAATGCTTTGATGCATCTCATGGTTAGTGTAACCGAATGCCTTCTAGTCACCAGGTTGGTCTGGATGTGAACTGGAGAAATAATGTGATGGATAGGTGGAAATCTCAGTGAATAGGTTCACTTTGCGTTTGCAGGGAAGGATTAGTCCATTCTCTTCTTATTGCGTTGGCTTGTTACATGAAAGCAGTTATATCTGACAGCTCTCAGTGTCATAGATTTTAGTGTAGTGAGGAGAGGTTTGAATTTCTCTAAGGTCTCCTGGCATAAGGCTAAAACATGCACGTTAAATATGGCAACTGACCATTTAGAGCTTTGCTTGTTCTGCTCTGCAGGATCCCAGGGGATGTTAGTCACAGGGGTGGGTCTTACTTCAGCTGAGATGACATGGCAGGGAGGCAGAAAACTAAGAAGAGAGCAGGTCTTGTCCCGTCCTCATCTTCAGCTTCCTTATGTCAGTGGTTCAAGGTGTGTGGGTGTGTGTGTGTACATTTAATATAGCCATAATTACAGGGAATGTGACATCTTATTGATTCATAGACTTTCGTGGATGTGTGCATGTGGTTTCTACTAATTGGTTGTTGTTCAGATGAAAGTAATTTGATAAAACATTTTGGCCTGTATTCAGTGTTACTGAAACTAGTAATGGTTGCTACTGACTAAATGTACTTACATCAGCCTGCATGGAAATAGAGTTGGTCCAGTCTGTGCTTCGGTCAGAGAAACTCAGAATCCCAGACTGGTTTGTGTTGAAGGGGACCTTAAAGCTCGTCTAGTTCCAACCCCTGACACGGGCAGGGACACCTTCCACTAGTCATTCCCTGGCTTACTTTGACTCTCTCTCATGCTCCTCCATCACCTTGTTGGTTGTGAGTGGAATTGATGTAAGTACCAGCAGTTGTGTTTATGCAATGCAATATTCTCTTCTTGTATGAGTGACAACTAGGAAGAAATGTGGAATTTATTTCATCTAATTTTAGCAGCCTGCAAGGTGGCTTGTAGGTAGACTGCAGAGACATGAGCGCACGCAGGGGATGCCGATTCCTGGTGCAGTGCCTGTCTCTTGGCCACAACCACGATCCAGTTGCCTGATCTGAGCTAAGGTGAGATGATCCATCCATCCATACACTGGGGACAGTTGTGTTTAATGGTATAGCTGCACCAATCCAAAAAACCTACTGTAAAGAGACTGCTTTGGTGGAAGAATGTGAAATACATCAGTGCAACTTGACTGTAATTTAGAAAACCAGCTGCCTGCTGGTATATGATTGAATTTTCAGTGCAGTTTAAATGTAGGGGTTTGGGTGTTTTTAATTTTAACTCATCTGTATTTTTAATACATTTAAAATAATGCAATAACCACGTTGCATGCCACTTCTCCTAACTTCACTTCCATTTCCCCAGAGCATCCAGGTGTCATTATTGCAGGCAGAGCATCTTGGCTGCTGGCACTGTTGGGCTTTGGCAGGCAGCACGTGTTGTCTGGGTAAAGAGAAGACTGAGGGAATTTAATATTGGAGCATCCATAAAAAATGGGAGCACTTTATTAAGCAAAGGCTGCATAAAGCTTTCTTATGGGTGGAATTTACATTAATGCATTTTATTGTTCCATCTAAGCAGATAAAATGATAACCGTAGTGTCATGCTCACGTCTGTGACTATCCCGTTAAATAGGTTTTAATACTTAATGGTTTTATTCTCATTCATTTCAAAGCAGCAATTATTTTCAAGAAGAAAGATAATTAAATTTGCCTCAATGTTCTCAGGATTAAAGGGGGGGAAAGCTGTCTTTTAAGGTGTATCACAGTGGATGAGGAGTTCTCTGTTTTGCCATTCCAAGCCTGGCAGTGCAATAGCCAGTCCTGTACCACTTCTGCATGTCTGGTAAAGGAGCCTGGGAAGAGTTCTAGCAGCCGTAAGAAGTGCTGCCGTTGATGGCATTTCAGAGGCATGCTCCAAGATGATGCCAAGAGTGAGCCTGGTGGCTGGTTTGGCATCAGGGGTAGATGGGGAGCTGTAATCCATCTCAGCTGCTTGCGCTGGGGGTTTCCTGCTCTCCCTGGCTCCCACTCGCACGCTCGCTCCCGAGGCCATGTGACTTTGGGCCATATTAGCAGGTTTATCCAAGCCTAGCCCCTCTGACTAACAGATGTAGGGAAAAGGGCATTCTGGGATTGCAGCAGTTGCTTTTGAACAACAATGTCCTTTTTGTAAGAATCCGATGCTTCTTAAAAGATGGAACATGACATCATTACTGTCGATCCAAGAAGCATTCCTTCAATAATACTGAGTGTGCTCTGGTTATCAGCTCCCTTCCCCCAGCTCCTCTCTCGCGCTTTTCTGACTGATGCTTTTTGTCTATTGTTTCGTCGGGGGCTGTAAATGTGAAACAGTTGTCTTTCGGTCTTATGTGCTTGTTAGAGCTGGAATCAAGTGGAATATTGTTGGCTTGTTTGAAAGAAAAAATAACAAAACCCACCACTTTTCTTTCCAGCCTTCATAAATGTAGCGTGTGCTTCAGGTACAGGCAGAATTGGAGCTAATTATTTCCCTTCCCACACGGTATTAGTTACTGTGTTATGCAATGGAAGGTGGAGATGTCCCAGTCCTGTTCCCGTGCACCTCACTTGGCTTCATTGGCAGTTGGTCATGTCCTGTGCTGATGTCGCTTGCTCCGAAGGCTCCTGTAAATGATCCTGCATCGATGTGCAATGTGCCTTTGCGTGCTCCCCGGTGCGGTATAGCAGAGTTGTGGACAGCTGCATATTTTCTATGTGTGTATATATGCATTGGCCTACCACTGGGATTTTAGAGGAATCAGGAAAACCGGAGGCTCTTGCAGACTGTACAACTAGGTATGTCTTGGCTGCCTCTCACCCCATCGTGCTCGCCTCCACAGTTATTTGAACTAACAAGGAGCAGGCAGTCTTTGGCACTTTCGCATGCTGCAACTGTCTAGAGAAGAGTACCACAGAACATAAACATGCAGGAGTATGTCTTTTTCCATGCTTGTAGGAATTGCTCCACAGGGAGGGGGAAACAAATGATTCATTGATGGTTTAGAGGGTTGGAGGAAGGTGGAGTTTATAGAGTCCAGGAAAGGAGGATAAATGGACAGGGATAAGGCCTTCCGATACCTCAGTTCAACTCAGGTTTGTTGTATTTGTTTTCTGGTTTCTAGAAAAATGGATTTGAGCTATGAAATGTGAATTTAAAAAAGCACCAGTCTTGGCCAGACAGGGATTTTTGGGAAGAAGTGGGCTGTGTGATCAGCTGTTTGCCAGTCACACAGAATGCGTTTATTGGTATTTACAGGGAATTGAGAGGAAATCCCGATACCCAGGCCCTTCCTTTTTAGCTGTGTGTGGGGAGAAAGGTGCATTTTCCTTGTAATGCTTGTTTAGCTTCAGCTGTTGTGATGATACAGTATGAGTTTAGCACCACTTGAAGGTATACTTTTATTCTGGATAGATTCCAAGGCACACTGAGTAAATGAAGACAAACTCATGGTACAAACAGGATTTTGTGCATTCCAAATAGTGTCTGCAGTTGCAAGTTCCTCTGAATAAACTTTGCCGGTGGACTCTGGACCACTGTATCCTGTACTATCATGATTGAAATGGATGTCTACTCTGCTGAAGCAGAGTGGAAAGACGTATTATGTGTGGGATGGGGTGTCTCCTGTTCTGGATGCTGTTCCTCTAAAGAAGAGGGTTGCAAATCAGGCTCTGAAGAGCAGGCACTTTACAATAGAGATAATGAATTTAGATAGGAGAAAAAGCCCCAAAAGGACCATGACTGACTAAGTCGTGGAAGGAAAAGCTTTAGAGAGGTCTCTGTGTATGTGCTGAAATGAATAAAAACTGATCCCTAGCTGCTTCATAACTGGAGTGCAATTGTAGAAGTAGAAATATAAATACAGATCAGTAAAGGGCAGTGGTGGTTCATACACTTCATCCTTGTACCATACATCTTGTCTTGCAAAGACCATAATAGGTGGAGATATATATAGATAGAGATGTGCAATTGTGTCATCCGCTTTAAGACACTGTGGGTGTAACTCTTCAGAAGGAGGGTGTCAAGATGATGTGGGCTCACCAGTGACAAACTGGTTCTTGCTATAGGTCAAAATGATTCTGGTGACTGCTCTGCAGGGGACTGAGCAGATGCTGGAGCAAGGAATGTGTCTCGCTTTGTCTTCTGACTTTGGTTTGTGTTCTATAGAAATGCTTGACTGGTGTCACAGTGGGACTGTGACATTATCCCAGCGGATAGGTTGTGTTGTTTCACACAACAGGGATGCATGCTCTGGAAGAAGTGGAAAGTGCTCTGCTGTAGCTTTGTTTCTGACTCTTTGAGAAGAGGATAATCAATGAAGGATTGCAATCTTTTTCTTGCAGTAATCCATGCTGAAGAGGCTCCATTCATACAGATGAACCAAGGGTTGAGGCAGCACTTTAAACCCAGATAGTCGGTCGGCTAACTGCCCAGCAGGATGCCATCAACCAGCCGAGCGGGCAGCCTGAAGGACCCAGAAATTGCAGAGCTCTTCTTTAAAGAAGATCCAGAAAAGCTCTTCACAGATCTCCGAGAGATTGGCCATGGAAGCTTCGGAGCAGTTTATTTTGTAAGTAGCTTTGTGACTTGTGAATTTTGGCTGTATCTCTTTTTATCTTTCAACTGTGGGTGTAGACTGGTTTTAAATGTATTGAGGAAGAGAAACTACTGTGAATCTTTTATATGTGGTGGTGTGTGTCTGTACAGTCTCAGTCCATTCACAGCCTCGCAATAGCTGTAAGGTGTTTGCATATGCACTGAAACGAAAAACTGGAAACATGGCCCTTGCCCAGTGCATTTGGGTGCATCATTATGTTGCAAGCAGGGATTTATCTGCTAATTCAAATATTACTTCTCCTCCATCAGTTCTGACTGGCAGTGCCATTCTCTTGGTCTGATCATCTCCTTATCTCTTAAGTTCTCTCTCCCTTTGTGCATACCCTCAGGCTCCCTCAAAGCCATTCTTTGTGTTTGACACCGAAGTATTGGTTCTGTCACATCCTTCCCTACTTCAGGCAAGAATCCCAGCATTCATCTGCGTGAGACTTTTGGCATGGTCATCTGCACAGCAGGATTTTCCCCAGCTGATACAGTTCAACTGGAGGTGGGATGCCTCATGGTAGCCTCGTTTGCAGGTTGCTGTACGTTAACCAAGGCGCATCCTCTGAGACCTTCATTTAAAAACCCCCATTTTCCTCAGAAAACCGTTTCACATTTATAATTGTGGGAGGTGTGGCCAAACCTGCCAATTTTCCTTCAGAAAGCCATTTGTGTCAGGATTTTATGAGATGCCTATTCATTGGTAATAATTGCAGCAGACCATGTTGGGAACCTTCCAGCACAAATTAAATGCAGCACAGATGAACTAATTAGGAAAAGCTTCTTAATTTTGTTCCCTGCTTAAAACTATGAGCTGCCACTGTCTGGGAGCAGGTCTGGGGGAGGAAGTGTTTCCTAAGGAAACAGTTCTCACCTGGTGGCCTGTACTTCATCTCATTCACTCACTTTGGTTAAAGAGTGGATATAAAAAGGACATCACACTACTCCAACCCATTTGTGGGCTTTGTTTTTGTCAAGTGAGAGTTGTAGCCTGTAAGTTTTGTATTATGGTACCTTGTGACTGTTAGCATTCCTGAGATCTGGAATCTGAAACTGTTTCATGTAGTGTGCTGCATAGCTCAAACAGAAACCCAGAAGATGAGAAGGACAAAGCGGAGGGAGAAATTTAGTGTGAATTAAATAGACGTAAAGAACTGAAGTAGGCGAGTGTATGTCTTGAGTCTTCTATTCCTCTGTGACGCTAGGGAAAAAGCCTGCTCTGGAGTTTCTTTAACAACGTTTTGATTCTGCTAATGCAAACAATGAAACTTTCTCCAATCAATGTAATTAGTACTGGATTATTGTTAATAACTGCTTAAAAGCGTATTACCAAAGCCGATGACACACTCCACCTTTTCTTTGCTTGCGCTTTAATTCTCTCATTGGTGATGTTACTGTGGTCACCAGATGTTGATCCTTTGCGTGGAGCTTTTGGAGAACAGTGGGATGTATGCGCATAAATGTCCGCCGTGAAACAAGTCTTGTTCGTTTGGATCTTTTAAATCTTGGAACATCTCCGTGGCTTTTGTTTAGGAACTGTCTTTTTTCAGTTATTCCAGATCACAAGGACACTAAAAACCCAAACAAAACTCTGTGATTTTAACGTTGATGAGGTGTCAGCTGGGATGGTTCTCTTGCTCCCAGCTTGGTTTCAGTGTTAAGCAAACTCAATCAGGAGTTGCTTGCTTGGGTCCTCTAATACATAGCAACCCCCCTCACCAGCCTGCTTTCATTGCCTACAGCCTGGACCAAAAACGTTGGTGAGAAATAGATGCAGAAGTGATTAAAAGGTATAAAAATCCATATAATCCTGAGATGTCTCCCTGCCTTTTTAAATGCAGCTTACTCTTTCCATGTTTGCTGTACCTACTTTCCTTTCCTTCCATCCCTGATCCCAAGAAGGGGTGATATGCTACTTTACATGGTAACTTACTAAGAGTGTTCCCTCCTGTCTCTTTGTTTCTATTGCATCCTGCAGTGGTAGAAAGTTTCTGCTTTTCCTTTAATAACTGTCATGGATTTTGCTGGTTCGCCTGATGGTTTTAGTTCGTAGAAACTGCAAGTCTGGCACCTCTGAATCATTTTGGTATTATCCTTACCCTACTCTGCAGTGTAATAATAGCTTTCACTTGACACAGGAAACCTACTACACTGGAACACTGCAGATGGAGCAGAAGAATAACCCACTCCCTTTTGTTAGAGCTGTGCTCCTTCTGCTCTGCTGTAGTATTTGGCTTGTCTGGTTTGTTGCAGTTCTTCACTGTTTGGAACGTTTCAGAGATGGTCTCTAATTAGTAAAGATGTAGGAGTCAGAACTTTATTCATCCTTTTTCTGGGTCTCAGAACCCAAGTTTAGTCACCCCCCAACTTTAGTGTCAGTGAGACAGGAGGAAGGATCCTCTCAAACAGAAAACTAAAAACAGGATTGGTTCAAGCTCATCATAAGTGGTTGAAGTAAAGACTGTCAGGGAATTCTGGGAATCTCTAATGGGCAGCAGAAGTAAAACCTTTTTACAAAGAAAGAACCTTTTTACAAAAGGCAGAGTCCTGGTACTTCATTAATCCATGTTCTGATAGGTTGTGCTTCAGAGTGCAAATGTATCCAAAATCAGCATTTTCATCAGTGAATGCTGTGGTGCACATTATTCTAATTTATATGGCCTGGCTTCATATCCATTTGGTTATTCTTACCAGAGAGACTTAGGGGTGCTTTCCTCTATCACCTTCCTCTACTGCTGAAATCCTTAACAGAGGAGAGGCTGGGGTCTGGTCTGGAGCCATCCTCCCCACAAGGTGAAGCAGCCCTGCTGCTTCTTCTGCCAGGAGGGAATGAGCAATTGCCTTGGTGCTGTGTCCTCATCCTTCCTTTAAGGCACAATAGCTGATTTGTGGGAGCACTGGGGAGAAAGGTGCTGGTGTGCAGAGCAGGTATCTACTGTGCACCTTGGTTTGTTTGTAATGGAGCAAGGGGGTTGAGCCTTGCTTCTGTTTTGTCTGGTACGGACCTGAGCAGAGAGAGAAGTTGATTTAGGCAAAATGAGTTCTACTTGAGTAAGAGCTGCTTTTGTAAGCTATGATTCTTAGTTTAGAAGGGACAGTGCGTGGCTGCTGCAGAAACCTGCTGCATGCTGAGCATGGAGAAGTGTCATACTTTGTCTCATGAACAGGAGGGTGATCTTCAACTTCTAACAGATGCAGCAGGCACACCCCTTGGATGACAGTTTAGTTTAACTCCCTGCAAAAGTTAACTAATGGATAAAGATTGGGGTTTTTTATGGGTATGTTTGGTTTACATCTCATGGGGAATCTCGGTCTGAAGTAACCGATGTGTTGTGTTTTCCCGTTACAGGCACGTGATGTGCGCACCAATGAAGTGGTGGCCATCAAGAAGATGTCATATAGTGGGAAGCAGTCCAATGAGGTATGTAGAACATATTGTGTGTTAAATCTTGACCATTGCAAATACCAATTATATAGGATTATTTTAATTGACTTGGGTTACAGCAGGAGAAATCTTTAACTGTACAGGTGAAAGAGGGTGCAGTGAAAACAAATCAGTTTACTCTTCACAGTGTATTTCTGCTTAATCTGCTTCTGGAAAAGATGGGTAGGGTTCTTTTCTCTGAGGCAGAAAGGGCTCTTTCGTGGGAGCACATAAATGTGTAGAAAGCAAAAAAGAAAATCAAAAATGGTACGTTGTATATTACCAGGCCCTTAAGTGTTCCATTTGAAATGCCTTTCAGAGTAACCACATTGGTCATTGGACAGAGGCATAATAGCAGCGGATGCAGTGGTGAAAAATTCCAAGGGAATCTTGCATGTACAAAGTAGTAAGGCAGAATGCATCCTTCCCTGGAATGACTGTGCTGATGAGGAGCTAAAACAAAAGCAAACCAGCAGTGAATGAATGAGTGTGAAAGTCTGAGCAGCAGCATAATTACGGAAGAGCTGCCAGAGCCAGGGATTAAGGCAGTCTTTGCAGAGGTCTGCAGAAGTAGGCCTCTGAGATTTAAGCATTAAGTGTTTTCATGGCCACCCCAGTTGTGTGTTTTTTCCCTACGACGCTTTACGGAGATAATTGATTTTATACTTGGAATGTTTAAGTGCTAATGCAGATTCTTGAAAAGCCCAACATGACATGAGCAGCCCATTTGGTGTTATTTCTGGTAAACGACATCTATCAAATCATGGTGTGATTTTTTTCCTCCAGAAGTTATTTATTGTAAGACTGTGTTCAAGGCATTCATGGTTCCCTCCCTCCATTCTCTCTATTCCAGTCTTAGAAGCAGTCTTGCTCGGATGAGTTTGACTAACAACTTGTTTTCTGCGCCTGCCTTTTGTGTATTGATCATCTGCGCTACAAGGAGCTGAGCTGTTCTTTCCTTTGTGTGTGTGTGTCTGTGTAGGAGGTAGAGGTGGCAGTGTCTCTCCAGCAGTCCTAAATTCTAGCTTCCCGGTTAAATTTGCTGTGTGTGCTTCTATTTTGTCACCGCGGTGACTTGTTTAACTGTGTACTGATGAAAGAATAATTTGTACTTACTACTTGTCCCACTGTTTTAATTACTGTGAGCTATAAATACTCTGTTCACATGAATGAGACAAACTGTGCATGCTTCAGAAATAGCTGTTGTTTGTCTTCCATGCGTATGTTTCTTTATTTTGAAGGAAGTAATAAGACCAGGAATGAAATGCTTTCTGTTTTACCTCTGTATTTATTTGTTTTGTTGAGAAGCTTGCTAGAGTTAGGAACTAGCCTCTGTAAAGAAATGGATTAAGACCATTCTGGTATCGTTTATGTTTACTTTGTCTTCCTAATAGGATTTTATCATTGCTGGGAACAATTATTCTGTAAGGATATATTTTATAGTAAAAATAAGTTGGAAAACCTTTGAAATAAGTGGTACTGTGTACTTTGAAATATGTAGTACTGTGATGTTAAGTACACATCTTAATATGATCCTGGAGGGCTTCTTTAATGCAGGAAATCATGAACACATCTTGATTAACCTATCACTCCTCTCTTCCCAATAGCATGGTGCATCCTTGGTTTCGCTTTTATTGCTTACTACCTCAAAGCCTTTGGGGCTGAAAGTAAAAGGCAGCTAAGTTGTTCTTGTGCTGGAACAAGGGTGTCAGTGAGAGAGCTCACATTAGAATCGCTGCACTAATGTATTTCTAGTGAAATTCCTGGTGTTGAGCGGTGCGTAGTCAATTGGCTGCCTCAGTTGTGGCCACCATGTTCTCTGGTTTCATTTGTTTCTCTAGCCCTAAAATGTTTATTGAGGAGGATTTGGGTTTTGCACGTGTTTTCTAAAGCATTTGGGTTTATGGGACCTCTGTCCATCTGTGAGTCCTAGGCACATACAAGGAAGCGTGCGCTGAGAGATTAATAGGACCTGGAAAACAGCTTTTGGAGCTGGTGGATGTGCGGTGAATGGGAACACTTGGTGGTTTCCTCCAAGGAGAGTAACGGCGGTGTGTGGGCACACATTGGAACCTGACATTTTGGCCTCTTCTGTTCTTCAAAGTTGCCCTGGCAGAGCTTTCCTTTTATAATCCTGGATTTTGTTTTATGTTTGCTCTTTCGCTCCTGCAGAACCATTCCCTTATCTTGTAGGTAACTCATTTTAAATTGGTCCTTTGACAAGACTAAACTAGTAATGGAGGAATATTATCAACAGAGTCAGATATTGGGTGACTGATAAATGGAGCCTCAGCCAGTGTAATACAGTTACTAGTAAGGACAGGTCTTTCTGTCTACAAGAGTTAAGGGAGAGACATCTGATCCTGCTGAAGGACACTTACCATCCACATCTCTTTCAGGCTGGGATGTATGTTTGATTTGACAACAGAAATGATATCCTTAAAAAAGGAACACTTCTTTTATGAGGACTCGCTCTGATATTGTTTGCCAGTATAGCCTATGCGTACATATAAAGTATTACACTGATGAGAGATCCTTACATACAGTCTAATCAATCAACATCTTATTTTGTAGATGTGTTGAGGAGTTAAGCAGTGAACATCATGGTGTTGATGTAAATCTATTTTGATTTGGAACCTTAAGATGATTTTGTCTCTTAAAATAATTAAAATGATATAATGACTTAACAACAACCTGAAAAAAAGAAAGGTAACAGTTGATAAAGGCTTTCTATTCCTTTTATTTTCTACAGAAATGGCAGGATATTATTAAGGAAGTCAAGTTCCTCCAAAAAATAAAACACCCTAACAGTATAGAATACAAAGGCTGCTATTTGCGGGAGCATACGGCATGGGTAAGCATCTGCAGCACTCTTCTCTTGTCTTGGTTAAGGGCGCTTTGAAATATCTCCAGCTGGCTTTCAAGAGGCACCTGAACACTTGCATTGCACAAGCTCAGCTGAGGGTAGCCCAGGACCTCACAGTTGCTCAGCAAAACTGAGTGTAGTTTTTGGAAACAAGGTTTAGGGAAATTTTCCCTTTCAATTGCAGAGGAAGGGGATTGTTTTTCTGGTGTATTTAGCTTGATGGACTGAGTATTTTAAATGAATAATAATATTATAATTATATAAATAAGTGTATTTTGAGTTATTAGTATTTCTGTTTAACTAAATTCTACTGTTGTATAGTGTTTACTTCATTGTCATTTCTGTGTGTGTGTTCAGGTGACAAAACCAACCAGCTGGTTTTATCTCTGGCTGTTATCTCCTAATTCATTGCATACGTTTGATTCAAACAAACAAAACCCACTCTCACAGCCCAACTAAATTTGGGTTATTTGAGGTTGTGTGCATAAAAATGCCTACGTAGGAATAGATGTGATTGGCTATGCAGAGTAAGCGCTTTGTCAGATAAAAAGTGTAATGTACACCTCTCATAGATGAAGTTTTTGTAGTGTGATATACTCAAGAATTGATACTGTTGAACTAATAGTTGAAATTGTAAGTACTGATCTTGTGTTAGCGTCAATAAATCCATAGGACAAAGTTTTAGTTTCTTCTTTTTGCAGTCTGACTGGGACAAAATCTTAAGTAAATCCCTAAATAGCCCTTTAATACTCTGATAAGCTTGGTAAGTGCAATTTAACATTGCTGTTAAGTATGTGCATATAAAATAAGATCTGTTATACAATACATAACTGGTTCTGAACATGCTTTTGTGCCTTCCTCTACAAGTTTTGTGGGTTGTTATCTTACACAGGAAGGCTGTGCTAATTCCAGTTAGAGCTGTCCTCATAGGAGAGGTCAGTGTGACGGTTCTAGAATGGGGCTTATGTTACAAGCAATACTTGGTTTGTTATGGCAGTCTGCACTGGATGCACCAGGGCATGTTTCTACATTTCTCCACAGGAACCTAGAAAACATACATTTACTCTCAGAGATTTTCTAACAACTCTTTTGCTTTCTTCCCATACAGCTTGTTATGGAATATTGTTTAGGATCAGCATCAGACTTACTAGAAGGTATGTTATGCACATTTACTTGATTGAAAGTCAGGAGCAGAGTGCTGAAATAGGAGGTTACAGCATCACAAAGTTGTCCTTGAGTGGATAGTTTTATCCGTGGGCAGAGTGTGTGTGAGCAGGTTCAGTTTCTCAGGTTCTTGCCTGGCCACGCTGGTCTGTGTCAGACACCAGCTTTCCTAGGGGCCTGGTTTCTCCTTGGTTTGTATTGGTTTAAAGTTGTCAGTCAGCTTTTTATTATCCTCTGAGTTTTAGGTTCTCCTGTCATGACAGTTCAGGGTTTATTTCTGCAAGGCCTCGCTGTTGATCCTAATGCTTACTAACAACTGTAGGCCTGTTGACTCAAATAGCACTGCTGCAGTAGTAGGGTTTTGCCAGATGAGGTCTGTTGTTAAATGGTTCATTTTTCTATCAGGCTTCTTGAAGTGAATTTTCTTTGAAGATATATGTGTGGCCAGTAAGTTCTTCATCTCCTTTCCTTGCCAGCAGCATTTCAGGGCAAAAGGCCGAGCTGCCAGAGTCATCTGTATTGCTACAGCTTATTCATGTGTGCATTGTAAAGTTCTAGGATTGGGGATTTAGCTTCATTAACAGAAAATGGAATACTGAGTCTCAAATAGGTGTTTGGGAGGATGGTCACAGAACTGACAGGGAAACAGTTTACAGCTGCAAAGTAGTCTCTTTTATAGTAAATAGTTAGAAGATTACATCCGATAATAGAATGTACACTAATTTTTACAGTTGCTTCTCAAACTGAGTGTAGTAACAATGACTTTTTAGTATTTGCTCTCTGTTTGTGTTGTTAACATACTCGCATGCTGCAAACCGCCGTGTTTTCTTTAATATTGAATTTTAAATAAATTCTTTCCTTAAGTTCATAAAAAGCCATTGCAAGAAGTGGAAATAGCAGCAATTACCCATGGTGCTCTCCAGGGATTAGCATACTTGCATTCTCACAATATGATCCATAGGTAAGTGGTTATACTTTTGCTGTCTCACACACTTAACAGGTAATTTATTTTCTTGATTGTATTCCCTTTCATCCCCAATTCAATATTTGCAAGCAAGAGATTTTCTTTTTGCTCTGCCCATCTGCTCCCCAACTAGTGATTTATAGTAGACGAATACTAGCAAGCTACATATCTCCATATGCACTATCTCTTACGGCTGGTGTTCATAATTTGCGCAGAATTGCTTTGACTCTACTAAGCTTTTCAGTACTTGATACGATGCTGATTGGTCCCTGAAGCTGTGAATAGCAAGGCAGGCTCAGTTCATCTAACTAGCTTGTGGCAACTGCACGGCAGAGCTTGCTGGGGTGGGGGGAGCACTTGTACCTCAAAAGTCAGTTTTATATTAACACACCTGTTGAGAAACGCACAGTAAGTATGGGATGCAAATGTTCTTTGTGTTTAAAGGGCCTGCTGCATTTTAGTAGGACGGAGGATTTAAATAGTTACATTATTAGGACTTTCTGAACAGCTTTGGTAAAGGACATGGTTAGTTGAGGTTTTGTTGGACTGTAAATGAAGCTTATCCAGATGTGGCACTAACCTAAAGGTTCAAGATCCTGTATTTGGAGAAAATCTGCTGTGTTTTGTAGTCTGCCTTATAGAAGATTTTATGGTTTTTGGAGAAGAATAATCCTGACTCTTGTATTCTGTGATCAGAGATATCAAGGCAGGAAACATCCTGCTGACAGAGCCAGGACAGGTGAAACTTGCTGACTTTGGGTCTGCTTCCATAGCATCTCCTGCCAACTCATTTGTGGGGACGCCATATTGGTAAGTCAAGAGTTTCACATATTTGTGGCTTTGTGAAGTGAAAAGATTGTTTCTTGGGTATTTAATACACTTGGGATTTATTGGAGCTAGCTTTGTAACCTTCCAGTTGTGTAGCGATAAAATGGACTTTGCCAAAGATTGAAGAGTAAATAGGCTCTGAGCTCGAGAGGTTGTGAGTTCTTGTATTTAGAGTTCACAAACAGTAATAAAACTATCGTTAGGCTGACTTTAAGTGGTAGAGGTGGGATTGAATCATCTCGAACATATTTTAATCACTCCCCCCCAGTGGTTTTAACAATCCATATGTTCTCACTGCATCTGGTTGTTGAAGTAGCTGAAGTGTTTTTTCTTCCATAGGAAAGGCCAGGTTCATTGACCAAAACCCTTTGCAGATCCCTTGTACGCTTTTGATCTCTTACACCTAATCTGTGGTGTTTACACAACTGCATGCTCCAGTTATTTCACCGGAGTTGGCCAGCCAACTAAATTGTTGTGGGAGGGCAAAAAGCTGGTGGTGCTCAAGGATGGAGAACTGAGCAAAGCACAGGAGAACAGCACATAGCCTCCCCACAGGCTTACGCTAGTGTGGGTGCCTGGTCTTTGTTTACCGCATTCCGTATCCACGCCTGATACCTCGGGGAATTATTTGCTTATGGTAGCTGAGATCAGTAAAGCAGCCTGCTTCATTGGAATACTGATGCTGATATGATGTGTGCCATTGCTGAGAATTTTATGAGCATCAATTTCCTTCTCTTAGGATGGCCCCAGAAGTGATTTTAGCCATGGATGAAGGGCAGTATGATGGCAAAGTAGATGTTTGGTCTCTTGGAATTACCTGTATTGAGTTAGGTAAGTTATTTTATTTGAAAAAACTACAAAATGTAGTTATTTGATACCTATAACTTACTCAGCTGAATCACAGTGCAGAAGATCTCTGCTTCTGTCCTTGTCCTGGTTTCTCTGGGAAAAAGTTCTAGAGAAAAGGGCTAAATGTGATCTGTAGAATTGAAGTCTCCAATGTGATGTTTATTGACTGGTGTTTTCATTACCTGAAGAAAGAGTCATGTAGACAAAGCAAATAGCCAAACAGTATCACTGTGGATGTTCACAGTCTGTGAGAGAGGCAGTTCTGAACCGAAAACCAGTCTGTTTGCTGAACTGCTTTAGAAATGAACCATTGAAAGTACCGGTGTGAAAATCTACTTAATGATAGAAGTTGATACTGTTTGCATGAAAATCTAAGATACAGTCGTGCAACAGTGAAGGTTTGGATAAGGGGACAGCTTCAAAGCTATATTCAGTGTGTGTTATCGCTTGTGAATAGATTTGGCTGGGAAATCTCTTGAGTTGTTTTAAGGAAAAGGTACAGACTAATCCAATTTTGAAGTGGAAACCTATAAATCAGTCCCCAAAGAAATGATGGCGTCACCATCAGAACAGACTCCTTAAAGCAGAACATCAGTTTTAAAGACCCGTGTTAGTACGGCATTCTATTTAAAAACATGCAGTATTGGAACAAAAATACACTCACTGAAGCACAGCGCTGCTCAGGGTCCAGTCAGGATCCAGCTCTCTGGAAGCACTTAGCTGTAAGTTTTACTGGGGATGGTGAGGTTTCACCTGAGGCTGTCCTGCCATCCTTGTCAGATCTCATTGCTCATACTCCACACGAACTTTGGTGGAGGAGCAGCAGCGAGAGCTCTCAGGAGCACGTTAATCCATGTGAACTGCACAGTTTAGCTAAAAGTGCTGTCTGGCATTCCAAACTGTCAACTTCATTTTCTTCCAGGACGTGAAATAGATTCTTTGTACAGAGCAGAGATTATTTTTTTGGGGGTTGCCAATATAAAGCAAGTCGAAGGGGTGTGACTGTCATGACAGAATCCTGCTCCGAGTGTGGAGTACGGAGACTTGGCTGGCTGCAGTGCTCCAGGAATGCAGTGAGCTCATGGCCACCACACCCCCGGGAGCCTTCCTGCACGCTGCATGTTTGCAGTATGAAGTGTTGGGCTCCGTCTATGGCTTCTTAGTGTAGTGGGAGGTGAGCCTAGGTCACCATGGTAGAGTATTGGAGGCTGGGTCGGTGTGGTTGTCTCAGTTGGGATGGTTTGAATAAGCATGGGAGGAAAGCAGGATAAGGGGATGGCTGGTAGTCTTCTCAAATGATCACTTAGTCTTAGAAATGGCTTCATTGTGGGCTCAGTTTCAGTGTTTCCTGAAGGTTTCTGTTTTATTCAGGTGAGTTAAGAGGGAAAAAGCTGGGGAGAGCAGTCAGTTAAGGTTAAAATAGTTTAAGGGGTCAGTTAAGAGAGTTTAATGGATAATCAGCCTGATCCTTGGTGGCAGCAACTGGTTATCTGGCAGACTGCAGAAGGTAAAGTGCTACATTTGAGGAAAGGCTTAACTCCACAATTTGCCCCTTCTGGGGAATTTGTAGGGCTTAGTCCATGCTGTGATAGTGATGAGTGAACTGTGATCTCTGATACATAGCTTACTGCTACTCTGCAACTCAAAATTGAACGGCAGAATCAGGAAACAAGCATTATTTTTCCTTGTTTGGGTTTTTTCTTAGGAAGGAAAAGTTTTCCATTGCATTTTTCACTCATGTAGGACCAGCCTTGTGGCTTGACCAGCTCCCCTGGAATGTTTATGGCAAGGCTGAGCTTTATAGGTTTCCCCCATAAACATTCTGATGAAGCTTCAGTTTTGTTGTTCCAGTGAGATCATCTCCTTCCTCATTAAGCTTTCATGCTGTGTCAGTCTATAAGAGTAACACAAGCTTGAAAGGGAGAGAAGAGCCAAAGAGAATGCAACTCTCAAAATAGTATAAAGAGTTGGCCTGTTACTGACTTCCTGCCCATGTGCTTAGTCAGTTAAGTGTGATTTGATGGTTCTTGTTACCAGCTTTTTCTTCATCACTGCTGTCCTAGAGTTAAATATTTGTTAGCTTTTTAGCAACTGTAGTTAAAAAAAGGGGGTGGGGGGCAATGAAACCAAGAACGCTTAGTGGCTAAACACCGACTACAGCGCTTTCTGTTAACTTACTCCTATTTTAGTACATTAAAATGAGTCAGAAACCTGAACTATGATAAACCACGTAATTTAAAAGCTTGAGAGGATAAGGCATTTGATCTTCAAAGTGCTTTCATCTTCTGCAATGGTGTAGGACATATGCCAACATATCTGTCTGATTGCAGGGTAGGGTTGGTTTGGGGTTCTACGTTCAGGCAATAGTGATTGTGCTGATGTGGTTTTCTTTTTAAAGGGATGTAAACTAAAAGAGCAAAACCATGAGACTATCTCCCTGTATAAAAACTATTTTCTTTTGTGTGTAGCGGAAAGGAAGCCTCCTTTGTTTAATATGAACGCAATGAGTGCCTTATATCACATAGCGCAGAATGAATCCCCTACACTACAGTCTAATGAATGGTGAGTATTACTGAGGGAGGAATGTTGCAGGGAATTGCTGTAAATGGAGTGCTTTGTCATGCTGAGTTCTTGAAATGGCTGGATTCCTGTTGGGAGGATGTGAGCTGGAAGGTTCTTATTAGGTTCACTCTACATTTCATATACAAAACTGACCCATCACTAAATACGCGTTTTGAGACTCCAGACTGTGGTAGAAACGGGACACGTCACCGGGAGATCCTGTAAGAAATTCAGTTCATGGGTCAGTAAAGTTTTGAAGTTCCCAAGCGAGCCAAAAATGAGGGCTTTAGTGTTGTTTTATCACAAACCACACTGTCAATGCTTCAATCTTGTTGAAGATGAAGACACTGCTTGTGCGCGGCAAGTCTCTGTCGCATGAACTGCAGAAGAATAAAGCCCGTGTTGTGCCTCCGAGCCCCAGTGCTGTCTTTTGAAACAGCAAACACAGTAAACTGGTTTCAGAAATGAAAAACTCCCTAACTGTGGTTTCCTGAGCCACAGTCCTGGGCCTCTAGCATCATGCATTGTACCTGATTTTTAGGTGACTTTACTGCCTCTGAGGTTTTTCTGTTGAGGCTGTTTCACACCCTGGTGCTTGATACAACGTTGAGCTCCTTTTATGCATTTTGTTTCTTCTGACCAAAAAATGCAGTAATTTAATTTACTGGAAAAATTGGAGTAGCCCCCTCCCCCCCATTACATCATATGAGCAGTGGGGGAGGAAGGAAAGAAAACCTGTACAACTGATGTGCTGCTGTTTTCAGGGCATAATCCTGCCCTGCTGAAAACCTGTGTTCAGAGGGGTAAAAGGGCAACATACAGCGTTTTTACCTTGCAGAATGAGAGAAGTTACTAACCAAATCATGACCTTAAGTCTTGCTTGTGACAGATTGCATAGTTGTGTCTGGGGGGCTGGTGGCGTTCAGGAATTGTGTGTTAATACAGCCAGTGGATGAAACACCGCACACAGAGGTGGAGCAGGGCAGAGGCTCTGATTAGGCCATGAAGAGTTTGTGCAATATAGAATTGGCCAGGTTTGGTGCTCACGCTGAGCTACAGGGGTGTCTGCCTTTACATGGGAATATCCTTCCTCTGGAATTTGTTCTTAAGCTTGATTATTTTATCTGGAAGCTGAGGTTAAAGGGCTCTACCTATCAATGGTGGACTTTGGTTTGACCAGGGGTGTCAGAGGCTGTAGTATGAAGTATGGGGTCAGTGTGGTTTCTGCTAGGGGCACTCAGATGTTCCCTGCCCATTGCAGGGGGGTTGGAACTGGATCATCTTTAAGGTCCCTTCCAACCCAAATGAGTCTGAATATCTGGATTCCTTAAGGGATGAAACTGGGTCGTTAACTCAGATGGGTTTTTCCTTTTCCTTTTTTCTTGCCACAGGTCTGATTATTTTCGAAACTTCGTAGATTCTTGCCTCCAGAAAATTCCTCAAGACAGGCCTACATCAGAGGAGCTTCTGAAGGTTGGCTTCCTTGTCCTTTTTGTTTTCCACATAGTATTAAAAAGGGGCCATGCCCTATGATGTTCTTCTGTCTCGCCTACCATACTAGCCTGTGGTTAATGATGCGTTCTCTGCGTGTTACCTCTATTACCTTTGAGCTGAGGGTGCTGTGGAGGGTACTGAGCCGGCTGTCCTAGCTTCATTTTTCCCTCTTCAGTGTCTAGGGCAGTTCCCTAAGTGACACTCCAAGCCAGCCTTGTTCTCATAAAAGGACACCCATCAAGTGACACTGGATGACCATCAGCTTGTCAAGAGTTTCAGTTGAAGCTCAGTCTATGCTTCCAGTGACTGTAATTAATCCTGACAGAGCTGCCATGCATTAGTTAACAAATACCTTTCGTTATTTCCCTCTATTCTGTATGTATATATACACGCCCACCCCCCCAAAGGCTTTTTATCCTCTCCCATCACCTATGTGCTTTATACGTAGGACTGAAATCTGCTGTTCTAATGGTATGCCTGGGGGAAAAGGAGCAGGGGAAAAGCAGGGTTCTTTTCCCCATACTTTTTCTTCACATGATTAAACCTCAGCCTTCTGCAGGTTTCTTGCTTTATTTCTTACTTTGGCTTCCATTTGTGCTCCTGTGTGCTGCAGACACTTGGTTTTCCTTGCTTTAGCCTGGAAACAAAGCCAACCTTGCTAAAAGCTGACGTGTTCCTAAGTGAACGCAACTCGCATAGAAGTTGGGTGTTAGAGCTGCTTTATTGTAGGTGGGACTTTGATGGGTTTCCTTTGTGGCATCAGGTGGCATTCAGGATTCTGCTAACTTGTCACTCTTTTTACAGCGCTCGTGACATAATTTGGGGGTTTCTTTATTTTAATCCTGGCCATGTTTCTGCTCAGTGTTGCTCTGAAGGAAAATGGATGCTATTTATGAAGGTTTTATCATCCCCTTTTTTGCATGTTTTTACTGAAATGGTTCTGAGGACTTTTGCCTCTTCAAAAAAGAAAGCCTGTATTCAGAAAGTAAATGCAATTATCCAGGAACGGGTTCGGTGTGGGAGTGCAGTCCTGCCATTTCAGAACCCTGCAGATCGGTTTTATTTTGAGCAGTGCACTGCAATTAAAGAGAACATTGATGGAAATTAAACGTTTGTGAATGTATTCCTTCCATATCTATAGTCTGAAACAGCTGCATCCCACTTTACAGGGACAGGTAGGGAATGTGACATGATGGAAATGGCAATGCAGTTCTCCAGAGGAACAAAATGAAACTAGTGGTGGTGTTAATAATGACTCATGCTTGCACAGCACATTTCAGCTGGAGCCTGAAAAGGTGCCTCTGACATACATAGACAGGAATTGTTTTACCTATTGGCAAAGTGCAGCCACCTTTGCAGTGCAATGCAGTGAATATCTCCCAAAAAAGAACAATAATAGGGCTAATTGTTCTTCTAGGGCCGAGCTTGAAGGGTCACAGCCTATTTTATGACTCAGAGCTGTGTGCTGAGTGTTTGATTCTCAAGCTTTTCTAAACAAGGAAAAGGTTTTATAGTGAGAGTTAGCTGATGAGTTGGTTAACATTTGGTTAGAGGTACTAACCAGCTTAACACCTTCAGCATTGATACGTTATTTGTTGCTCTTCCCTCTTTAAACCACAAGTAGAGAACATTTCTAAATCCCCCAATACCCAAAGGAGTCCAGGTTTAAACTAAACCTGTTTTCGTGATATGTGAAATACCATTTCTGGGGTTTTTTTTTTCCACATCTTTCCTTTTTGGTGGATATCTCCCATCAGAAAGCAATCACCATGAAATCTGTCTGGATTGTGAAGTCTGCAAATAGTGCCAGCATAAGCTGCAGAGGTCTTCTCCTGTGCAGGGAAGAGAGCTAACAAACCTAGATAGAGTTTGTGATTGTATCCTCAAAGCACGTGTACTGGAGGCATAAGAGGTCACTCACCTATCTGTGTGTCCTGCAGCATATGTTTGTTCTTCGGGAGCGGCCCGAAACAGTGTTAATAGACTTGATTCAGAGAACAAAGGATGCGGTGAGAGAACTGGACAACCTGCAGTATCGTAAAATGAAGAAGCTCCTTTTCCAGGAGGCACACAATGGCCCCGCAGTTGAAACGCAGGAGGAGGAGGAGGTGAGAGAAGCTTTGGGTTTCATCACTGAACCAGGGGATGATGCTGTCGTTCAAATAGCTGCAACTCAGATACTGCTAAAGCCAATGGAGGCTGTTTGCACACCTGGCTGTAAACCGTCTCTTCCTCTCTCTGCTTGGAATAAAGCTACCTCAAGGCGCAAACAAGGACAAACAGGGTAGATGCCTCATGCTGGCAAGAAGCTGCACCATGTATTCATGCTTGAGCAGTTAGCTTCCAGTTCCATAAATCCCACCTTTTTTTGCCTGTTTATAAGGCTTCATGAGGACTCTTTTAGCACCTAATTAACCTGTATTTTGACCTTTTGTACAAGGCCCTTAACAGTCCTCTAGTTTTGACTGCAGAATGTTGTTCTAAGGCATAGAAATTTGTACTTGATTTAAAAGAAAAAGGGTCAAAAAAGAGCAGTCAAGGAAATCAGTCTGGTTTTGGGTTGCAAACTGCAGTCACCATGCAGAAATTGAGACTCTGGACTGTAGTTCTCATGTACAGAAAGAAACTGTGTGAGATGCAGGGTCCCAGCTGAGCGCTTAGGTGATGCTGGTGTCAGAACGGTTTCTGGTGACATGCTGTTGCTGATACATGATCGAGTTCAGCTTGTTAACAGGCTCCGTGTTGAAAAGAATCTGACATCAGCCAGTTAATCCTGACAAGGCTGATTCCTTCTCTCCCCTGCATCCCACAAGAGAAATGTTTCATGGCAATGCCCAGAGGGTGGGAACTGCCATGATGTGGCAGGTAGATGCCTTTAGGAAGAAATGGATTGAACATTTCATTTGGTCATGTCCATAGATACAACTGTGATAGGTTTTGACTTCTGTTAATAATTCCTATCTCCTAGGAACAAGATCACGGTGTCGGCAGGACAGGAACAGTGAATAGTGTCGGAAGTAATCAGTCCATTCCTAGCATGTCTATCAGTGCCAGTAGCCAAAGCAGTAGTGTTAACAGTCTTCCAGATGCCTCGGATGATAAGAGCGAGCTGGATATGATGGAGGGGGACCACACCGTGATGTCAAATAGCTCTGTCATTCATTTAAAGCCGGTAAGCGCTGGTTTTATACTGGATAACTTTGAAGGTGTAAAACAGGGAGAGGATGTGGTTGGCACAATGACCAAAAGTTCAGTATTTCCTATCCAGTCATTATCTGCAGGTTATAATGTTGTGCCCCAAATATGTGAATGTGCACTGGGAACTGTGGAAGGTTGCTATAAAAATAATTTTTCTGTTGATTCACTAACAATTACTTTACTAACTGAACTGTTTCAAAAGCAGTTTGCTTTACTGCGAGGAGTTGCCATGTCAGGTTGTGAACAGGTTTATTTAGCGGATGCTTCCAGAGTACTGCTTCATGGGCCAAAAGGATGAGTTCCCCCTTTTTACATCCTAGTTAGTGAATTCTTAAGTACAGAACCCAGAGCAGTGGCTGAAATCTGTTCCTGGAGCACCCAGTTTTGCAGCACTTGATTCAAATATGTGGATGCATGGAAAAAGAAACACAGCACTCTGGCCATGGCAAAGCGTGAAACCACTTCCCCTGCTTCAACTCTGCACAGTGAAGGATAAACTGGGGAGCTTCCCTCTGATCTGTACTGCTCCTTCTATGGAGGGGTTATCACATGTGTTCTCAAAGCAGTAACGTTCCCTCAGCTAATGATAGGTGTGGTTAGAATGTTTTGTTCTTTGCCCAGATACGCACCAAAGACACAGGTATTTCCTTGGGGAGTTAATTACCGTATCATATCTAACTACTAATCGCTCTGTGATGAATGACAAACCCAAAATAAGAGTGTGGAATACACCGTGACAAATCCTAAAATTTCCTTTGAGGTATTTCTGTAGTGGGTGTAGTGAAAATCTTCCTCTGTCTTTCAGGGTTACCGACATTCTGGTTTTGTCTTTCAGGCTTGATATCATCTGCTTTATGGCGTTAATGTTTGGTTGAAGTCAACTAACTCACTGTTCAGTTTTACAGTCATTTTCCTCTTTTTCAGCTTTAACTAATCATTTTCCTCTTGGTAAGAAAAATGCGCAATGAAACTCCCAGAAGCAGAGATCCTAGATCAGAGCTCTTGATGCACTCTATTCCTTCATCCTCTTACTGGCGGGACAGTCTTTCAGGGCTGATGAATGTAAAATGGTTTTTCTTCCTTTTAGTTGTCTTTTGAACCAAACCCAAGTAAAAATCTTGATTAACACAGCTTCTCTTTATTCTCTCACATTACTATTTGCTGATAAGGAGGAGGAAAACTACAGAGAGGAATCAGATCCTCGAACAAGGGCATCAGAACCCCAGTCTCCTCCCCAAGTATCTCGCCACAAGTCTCATTATCGCAACCGGGAGCACTTTGCTACTATACGCACAGCGTCGCTGGTACGTGAAGGTGGTGGTTTGGATGAGGTTATAGGGGAAGGGACACATTTGAATGTAGCTCAGTGACACTAGTAGAGCTGTTAGGATTTCATCAGAATATGAGCTGTCCCCATTGACAGAGACGTTATCACTGAAATAGTTGAATGTAAGTTAATAAAAGCTTAAATGTGACTCCTGGGCAGATGTAATTTGTGCATATGAGAGATTTTCAAACCCAGGAAACAGTTTATAATAATAAGCTGGCTATTCTTTTCATGTGCATATGATGCGTATTTGTATGTATATATATATATATGCACCCTCATTGCAGTGGGCTAAAAGACATTATTTAGTATCAGCTTTGTAACAATTGTACAGTTTTTCTGCTGGCGCCCAGCAGAGCTTATCTTCCACAGCAGAATTCAGTTCTGAATCTGCTCTGCTGCCATTAGGATGTGTGCTTTTCTTTACAACAAAATCGTATTTCTATCCTGCATAGTTTTCTTTTGTGGTTTGGAGACTGCTGAAAAGCAGATTAAGCAGCATTAACTTACTTTGGCCTGATGTGGTTATCTTCCTAGGTGACAAGGCAAATGCAGGAACACGAACAAGACTCGGAACTCCGAGAGCAGATGTCTGGCTATAAACGTATGAGACGGCAACACCAGAAGCAACTGATGGCATTAGAGAATAAACTGAAGGCAGAGATGGATGAGCATCGCCTCAGGTTGGACAAAGATCTTGAAACACAGCGTAACAATTTTGCTGCAGAAATGGAAAAGCTCATTAAAAAGCACCAAGCAGCCATGGAGAAGGAGGTAGGAGATCATGGTTTAGCAGGCCAGTCCGTATTGTTAATGGCATTGAATTGTCCACTGCTCCTCATTGATGAGAGATGCTATTGTAGACTCTTACATGTCTGTTTTCAGGAGCCAAGCAAATTGCTAATTAGAAACAGCCTAATACATCACCTCCTTACACTAAGGGGTTTACGTAACTAGAGGAAAGGTATGTCCTTCATCACAGTGCGTTATACTAAATGTTAGTGTATTGACCCCAGAAAAAATACTGTGAGGGTTTTCCTTTCTTTTGCCATGCATATGCTGCCAATAACTGACTGCCATCAAGTGTTCTGGAGGCAGATCAGCCTGCAGAGAAATGCGCCAGCTACACTTAAATGTTCACTGTTGAATTGCTTACGGATATGGGATTTTTTTATGTTTTTAAATAATTGATAATGAAGTGGTGCGGCCTACAGCAGTTATTATTGATTCTTTGTTCATCTTGGATCTCTCAGTGGAGGGCTAAGGATATAGTTTATCATAAGGTGTTGACTTTGTTAGGCAGGACTAGCTGAACAGTAGGGCTGAGGAAATGAAGCACTGAAAAGAGGACTCCTGCCGGGTGTGTTAATGGGGGGGTGGAATGAGAAGAGAGTGAGGGCAAGCTCCTGAGGCTCTTGCTTATTCAGAGGCATGGTGAGTATCGTGGTGACTGTACCAGGAGTTCTGGGTCTTGGGCTGAAATGGAACATGAGCTGTAATCCATCGGGACGCAAACTGATTTGCTGCTGGATTTGCTGTAGGCTAAAGTGATGGCCAATGAAGAAAAGAAATTTCAACAGCATATTCAGGCCCAACAGAAAAAAGAATTGAACAGTTTCCTGGAGTCCCAGAAGAGAGAATATAAACTCCGTAAAGAGCAGCTGAAAGAGGTAACTCATCTGTAATGAGAAATGTGAATGTAGCGCGGTGTATGATGTTGTGTGAGAGTCTGTCAGGGAGAAAATGACACTGTGCACAAGAGATCTTTCACTGGATTGCTGCAAGTTGTGCATTTCATGAGCAGAGTCCTGTACATGTGTTTGTTGAGCTCTTTGAACTTAGGCTTAGAGGGTTTATTCATACATTGGCACCTTCACATTCATCTTGTGGAAGTACAGCCTTCTCCATTGTTTCATATTCCTTTTCAGCTAGAAACATGCGAAGTTGGCAATCCTAAGGAACGAAAAAGGTAGAAAGGTCATGAGTGTTTTTCTCATACCTTTTTGCTGTAGATATTGACCGTGCACTCCGGCAGTTAATGTGGCTGCTTATCGCTTAATGATGTGTCTGTAGCAGCAAGAAGGAAACAAAACAGTGAAGCAAACCTGCGGATATTCTGGGGTTTGTTTAAAGAAAATACCTATAAATCACTGTTTAATTTTAATGGAGAAAGCTGTGTAATAGTTCAAAAATCAGCGTATTGTGGTGAAAAATCATGACCTTTGTGAGAGGCAGAGAAACTGTAGACTCAAACTTCCTGATTCTGTTGGTGGAGCGGTTGAAACCATAAGCACTATAAATAATTCTTTTGAAAGAACCATTTAATGCTTAACCATCAACTTGTGTGACGCAACTTAGGAACTTGCTCCAAAGGGGGAATATTCCCAAACACAGGCATTTCCCAGGAGGGAAGAAAAAGGCTGAAGAGCAGCAGAGCTAAGAAAGATCTAACAAAAACTATAGTAGAGTGGGCTTTTTGTAATAGCATAGAGTCTTCTGAGTGGGCAGGAGATCACAGAGCACCAGGAAGCACTGGTGAAATACAGAGTGCTTCTATCTCATGTTGAAGTTGAGATGTATCACAACGAGCCTGCTTACTATAGGAGCACCTGGAGTATGCAGTTCAAGCAAGCAGAGTCTTCTGCCAAAGATGCTTCAAGTTATGTGTTGTATTTAGCACAAATGTGCCAACTGTGGCCTTAAGTTTCACCTGTGAACTTCTTTGTATTGTTTATGTAAGTTGTGGTGGCTCTGCCTTGATGAGTTACTTATAGAATGTGTATGAGTTCTGATCAAGCAAGACAGACGTTTCCTAACGCGCTTCATGGCTGGGGGTTGACCAACAGGATGACAACACTTTGCTTCTCCTCTCAGTCCTTTGGGAGCCTGTAAAAACATATGTCAGGCTCCAAGTGTCTTTGTTTTCAGTGGCAAACCATCACTTTTACATTTTGAGCTAATGTACGTGTCTGGAAAGTGTGGACATGAACCTGCAGTTTGGCCAGCTAAAACAGCCAATTCAGGAAACAAGTTGTAGTTAAATTTGGTTCCCTGTGAATTGTCTGCTGGTGCTCCCGTAGATCTGTGATAGGATGCATTTTGCAAGGCTGGGATGGTACAAGGTGGAATGGCTTTGAAATGTCTTTTATTAGGCAGGTCTGTCCAGTTGTTCAGGGCCAAGGAGCTTAAGGTGACTATTCCACTATTAATTACCTTGCTGTTATCAGGAGCTGAATGAAAACCAGAGCACTCCAAAGAAGGAGAAGCAGGAGTGGCTCTCCAAGCAGAAGGAGAACATCCAGCATTTCCAGGCAGAGGAAGAAGCCAACTTACTGAGGCGTCAGAGGCAGTACTTGGAGCTGGAGTGTCGCCGCTTTAAGAGACGGATGCTTCTTGGTCGCCATAATCTGGAGCAAGACCTGGTTCGGGAGGTAAGGACCTTAAAGCTCCTCTAGTTCCAATCCCCTGCCATAGGCAGGGACACCTTCCACTACACCAGGTTGCTCAAAGCCCCCTTGTGGTGTTTAGGGAACCATCTGGAATGAAATAGTTCAGAATAGTGTCCTACTGTGGGAGAATTGTTGGATCCAAAAAGTCAGCAGTTATGGTCCTTTCTGTGCTTACTGTGAATGCTGTTGAGCATCTACAACAGGAAGCAGAAAAGGGAAATGAGGAAGGAAAAATGACCATTGGCAGTGCTGTCTGCTTCTGATAAGACATGAAAACTCTGTGCTCTGTCCTCAAATGCTTTGGCAAGAGAGAAATGTCCTTGTGAACAAAGTGAAATGTCACATTGTGAGCAGAAATCCAAGTAAGTATGAAGACTCTAATAATTCCCTCTGTCCTCCTGGTAGGAGTTAAACAAAAGGCAGACGCAGAAGGACCTGGAGCATGCCATGCTGCTGCGTCAGCACGAGTCCATGCAGGAGCTGGAGTTCCGCCATCTCAGTACCATCCAGAAGATGCGCTGTGAGCTGATCCGGCTCCAGCACCAGACCGAGCTCACCAACCAGCTGGAATACAACAAGCGCCGGGAGCGGGAGCTGAGGCGTAAGCACGTCATGGAGGTCCGGCAGCAGCCCAAGAGCCTGAAGGTACTACATGATGTAGGAGCTGTGGGCCTGAGCTGCTGGTGGTAGTGAAGTGGTACGCTGCGGCTCTGGTCTCATTTGCAGTGTGTGCTGGTCCAAGGTATTTTGAAGCTCATTAATTCAAAGAGGTGTCTCATTCTGTAATGAGTACCTTCTTTAAAAAGGGACGTGTCTGTCAACTTGTGTAACTGCCAGGGTGCAACTGCAGCCCTCCGAGTACCACATGTATGAACCATAGCGATGGTGGCCAGGATTGCAGTGTATTGTAGGCAAGCCATAGCAGCACTATGCCTTCATCTGATTTGAAAAGCTATGGTTCTCAGCAGTGTGCCTTCCTTTCTGAGGTAGTTTAAAATGCATTTAATCTTCGCAGTGCCCTTGTTTCCCCTCCTCTTCCTCTGACACTATTTTCTGATCCTCTTCTCCCTCCATCTACAAGGATAAAATCTGTTTAAAACCAAACAAACAGAAAAGCTTTGTGTTGCTGTGTGCATCCAAATGCACTGCACTATCAGTCTTGGCTAGCCCACCTTGTATTGGTTTAGATAAAGGCTGGTATGCTAGCAAGTGTGGGGGGAAAAGAGAGACGTCAACTGCAGTGTCCTCAGGAAGGTCCTAGCACTGACCTTTGCTGTGCTCTCATGGGTTTCTCATGCTGCCCTTGTAGCTGCGGTGGCAGACCAGAACTGTAGGGCCTCTGTAATTGAGGCTTTTAGTGTTTTCATTGTAAGCCTTCACTTCATCCAAAGGAGTCCAGTGGTTTATTCTGAAGTGTCTGAGAAGGGAGTATAAGGCCTTTCACAAAGCTGCCTGGTACATTTCCTTTGAGGAGGCAGACTTCTTCTCTCCACCAGTGTTCAGCTGTGCCAGTAACAAAATGAGTGTATGGCATACTGAGCATGGGGTTTCTTTGTTGTTCTAGGTCTTTCCTCTTCGTGATATTTCCCATCTGACTTAGTTTTCACCATCTGCAAGTTATCTTCTCACAGAGAAAATAACCAACTTGAAAATAGAACTTCAGAAGGAAAAAAAAGCCCTCACCACCTGATTTGTCAATATTAGAATGATATTAAGTAGTGAAAACCTGGCTTGTGAGAACAAGGGACCATCTGATGGCTGTTGAGAATCTCCAAGGATATAGTGTATAAATAGCTGATGACTTCACAGGGAAGCTGTGCTGCACTCTGAGCTGAATAAAACTGAAGCAGCTGTATTAGGCTGATCCTTCTGAGATTAGCATGAATGAGTTCTGCCTCCCCAAGGTGATGCGGTGCAAACACGAGTGGGCAGCGTGTCCGTTCTCACTCCCTGGCTGGCAGTTGGGACAGCAGGATCTGCAGTCCCTGTGGGCTGCAGAGGCTTGGCTCTCACCTCTGCACACTCTTCAGTCCCTTCCCTTTTCCAGTGAGGGCAGGGCTGAGTGCTTTTAGGAAGCATGGAAAGCTTGCGCTTCGCTTTGCATGGCTGTTCTGCGATTAGCAAAGGATTTCAGGCTTGAGCTGTCAATCCAGCACCTTTGCATGCACACAGTGCTAATAATGCAGCCTGCTGGACAAGCGTTCAGTTTGGAGCACAATCCCCTCTTTATTGAGGCTGTTCCCTGGTATTATTAACTCCTTCTCTTGCTTCTGACTAATGCAGGCAAGTATTCTTCATTGAATAGATAATTTGACTATTTGTTCTGTTTCTCTCTCCAGCAACGTTTTCCCTCAAGGGCACATGTTTCAGGCTCTCCCTTTGTTATTTAGCGAGGTCCTTTGTCCTGAAAGCTGAGCTTTAACGGTCAGTGTCTGTTGCCACTCTCACAGCACCAGAAGGACCCATAACTTGAATTCACCCTTCAGTGCAAACTGCTCTGTTATTATTTGGAGTGTGTTAATTGTGATGCAAATACCCTCTTGCTGGTGTTTCACAATTCTAGGTCAAAATGATCTTGTCAGAAGTCTGACTGGAAATCTTACCCCTCCCTTCTGTTTCCTGTTGTTAAAGCCTTTGGGTTGGAAGCCTGTAAATAGTCTGGTGTCCAAGCAAGACTCCACAGAAAGTGAGGACAAAATAGATTGCAAGTGTTTTGCTGTGACCAGGTCCCTAACAGGAATGTGTAACCTGCTGAAACTTCCCTTAAGGGCATGGAGGAAACAACCTTAAAGGTTTCCTGGAGGGAAATAACTTCCCGTGAATTTAGAAAGGGTAAAAGTGATGTATTCCTCTCCGTGATACATGTTTTGGTTTGAATGAAACCCATCTTTGTCCTGTTTGCTGCCTCAGGTTAGCGAAGTGGAATTGTTGGTTTATGCAGCAAAGCATGCTGGTGTCTAAATTGGACTGGATATATTGTCTGATCCCACTGCATCTTTCTAGGTGGCTACAAGTGCTGTGCTTATCACCTACCCCGCTGAGCCTTGAGTTAGTGCCAGGAGCAGGCAGTGGAGGAGCTGACAGGAGGACGTGCACGTGTACCTGCCTTGCTGGTTCAGAGCCCAGAGCAATTCCAACTTACACAAGGGACAGGAAAATGGCCCTATGCTCTGTTAGTGCTTTGGGATTTGACCATGGCGGCTGACAGTGGGGATGGCCCAGAGTTATTTTGTTGTTGATGTTTATGTTTTGCTTGTTTCTTCTTACCGTAGTAAGACCAGCACAATGCTGCTGTTGCTTGTGGTGTGTGGTTTCAAGCATCTAATCTTTCCCAGCCGTTTTTTAGTATATTTATAAAAACCAAGCTCTTAATATTAAGGCTTAGAATCCATTTTATCTTCCCTCAAACCCTCAATGGAAAAAGTGTTGCTCTTTTTCCCTGTCCCTTCCCATGCACCAGATCTGCTTCTTTTCATGACATTAAGCGCTGTCCGTATGTATGTGTCATACAAGCACAGTCATGTGTAAGTATGGCTTTTGGTGCTAATAAAGTAGTCCTGTCCCTCAAGAACTTCTTCTTGAAAAGCAGCACCCAGGACTGGATCCAGTCCAGTGACAAATGTGAGGCTCTTTGTGCACAGACAGCTGTATTTAGGCTGGAGCTTTGTTATAAAAGTGTCTGTATTGTAATTGTTCCACACAGTAGCAGTGTCAAAGCAGCTGCAGCAGTAGTCGTTGCCTCTTGTGTATTTTGCTTCCCTCCTTGCACTGTAGATGTGAATATACATTTGTGGATTCTTGAACTCATATCCTTAATGTAATTGTAAATATCCATTTGAATGGATATTTCTCTCATTTGAAACACGCTGGTTCTTTTTTTTTGTTTGTGTCCCCTCCATCTTTCCAGTCAAAAGAACTACAGATAAAGAAGCAGTTTCAGGATACATGCAAGATCCAAACCAGACAGTACAAAGCACTGAGAAACCATCTGCTGGAGACCACGCCAAAGAGTGAACATAAAGCTGTCCTCAAACGGCTCAAGGAGGAGCAGACCCGGAAGCTGGCTATCCTGGCTGAGCAGTATGATCACAGCATTAATGAAATGCTCTCTACACAAGCTGTGAGTCGCCTCTGAGGGACCCAGGGTTCCTCAGCCAAATAGGGATGTTTGCATTTGAACCGATCTGTATCCTGACAGCAGGCTGTCTGCTTCCTTGCTACACGTGCCATACCCTTCACAGTCATTCCTCTGTGTTTGAAAAAAGCAGCATTCAAGCGCAGAGGAAGGAGGTATTACCCCCTTCAGGCAGGTTCGAGTTGAAGCGGCTGTTGCAGAGATGCAAAGTGATGCATCTGTGTGGCCAGAGGACTGCTTTTGCATGATGTTTGACAACATAAACATCCCTGCTAGACCATCGTTTAAGTAACATGCAGCTTGCTGTCTCAAGTCATTTAGGTTTTGATTTGTCAATGATACCAACCAAAGCATGTGCCACTGGTGGAAGATGCTCATTGGGTCATGGGGGAGCCCAGAGTTTTGAAACAGTGGTAATAGTGTTGTGAAAGTTCTGTGATTCCTTCTTTAAGTGATGCCTTCTTTAAGAAATGACCCCATGAGCAATGCTTTGTGTCCTTGCTACAACTGAATGTGCAGTTTTCTTTGCACTTCTTGCATATTGCATCCTGCTCACATCGCTCTGTACAACTTTGTGAGGCAGGGTAGCTGGCTTAATTTATGTGTGGGAAGGTTGAAAGTTCAATATCATACTGCTTTTAGGTTTATGTCATCACTTTCTTTTGCCCAAAGTCCTGTATTGGCAGGGGTATGGACTTAAGTCTCCTGTGTACAGGTAATTGGTTAATCCAGTTGAGCAGAGCAAGAGATCTTCTCTTTGCCCCTGGCAAAAGGAAAACTGTAGATACTGGCACCTCCAGCAGTCTGGTCTCTGCAGTATGGATCCTGGTTCCTGAGGTGCTGCTGCTCATCAGCATCACTTGCCTCAGCGCTGTGGGCTCACTGTCACCAGTCTTTGTCACTGTAGGTCCTCTGTTCAGTGAAACGAAGTACAATAGAGACCAATTGTATTGCTAAGAAAACAAAGTGCCATCCCATTCTCTCCCCCTCCCCACAGTCCTACCCCAGAGTGGTTACCCCATAGTGAAACGTCTCTATTGTCTGTCTTTCCCAGCTGCGTTTGGATGAAGCACAGGAAGCAGAGTGCCAGGTTTTGAAGATGCAGCTGCAGCAAGAATTGGAGCTGCTGAATGCGTATCAGAGTAAAATCAAGATGCAGGCAGAGGCCCAGCATGATCGGGAGCTGCGCGATCTTGAGCAGAGGGTATCCCTCCGCCGGGCCCTCCTTGAGCAGAAGGTAAAATGGGCATGTGAGCATCATTAGCACGCTCCATGCTTCAGATCTTAAATTGTACTTAATACCGAGAGAAAATGCTTTTACCTTGCTGTACATAGTAACACAAATCATTTGGGTATTTGCCTCTCTGGGATGATAGCTCAGTGACACATAGGCTAAACTTTCTGCCAGCTCAGCCACCCTGTGTGAACAGCTTCTGGCTGGGATAGAGCCGCTTGGAGCATGCCAGAGGGAGTCGTGCCTCTCCGGGCAGGAGGGAAAGAGAACTGTTCTTTCTGTCTCTGAACTGCCCATTGCCTTCCCCAGCTCATTGGAGGACAGACAGTAACAACCCGAAGCTAGCAGGGGGGCTTTTGGAGTTTGCATAGTATGAGTAGTAGTTATCTTTGGGGAGAGGGAGAGGAAGATAAAATGTGTTTGAGACCCTGTGTTTTGTGGTAACATTATCTTATGGCAGATCTGCTCCATTTGGCAGCCTGTGCAGACCAGGTTGCAGTTTCCCTATGAAACTGTGCTTGTTATGTGTGTTATTTGTCAGACTGAAGTAGCCAGACCCACAGGCATGGGCGACCTCCTGCCCCCTAGATTTCAGCTTGCAATTGGCTCTGTGTATTAAGGTGTTCCTTGCTGAAGTATGTTTTGATGTGCTGTGCCAGACATATGGCGTGTATAGAAATGTTGAGTGGCCTATACAGACCAGGGGAAGGGTAATTCATCAGGCAGGGAAAGGAAACACACAATCAGCCTTCCTTCTGCACATTTCCCCCGCTTTGATTTGCCCTGTGGTGCCAGCCATCGCCATTCACACAGCAGTTCCCAACTTTGCTGATGGGGGATTATTAAATTAGGGCAATTATTCTGTGCCTCGAGGTTCTTTACACTTAGCTTCTCCCAGAGGCTAACAGATGGATGCTGGGTTGATAGAGGGCCCTTGTCTGAGTAAAACTGCTCCACCTCACGGTCAGCTGAGGAAGCATCTCCAAGAAGACAGTTCAGCCCTATTGTCCTTTGGTCTCCTGCAAGGAGACGTGGATCTCTGGAAGTAATTGGGATTGTGAAAACAGAGTTCCCGTGTGGTGGCCACTTGTGTAACAGCTCTTTGGACCCCATCACTAGTTACTTTGCTCCATCCGGAAGAGGACAGCTCCATCACAGCCCTGCATTTGAGGGTGTATTTCTGCTGGGTGTGCATTGCCCTCTGGTGGCATGTTCTGCCCAGAGCTCTGGGATGAAGGGTCCCACAGAGAGCCTGCTACTGCTCCTTGTCTATGGGAGAAGCATATCTTGTACTGCATGTAGTGTTATGTCAGAAGTTGAAGTGATGCCAGTGACTTAAGGAAATACACATTAACCAGTAATAATGTTGTATAAGTCTTTTACTGGGCCAGGGTTGAAGTCTCGGCGCATAGAAAGCCCCCGCGAAGCATTTGGTATCAGCAGTGGCGATAGGAAGCTTAGCAGTGCTACTTCATAGATAAAAAATAGATGTAGCATAATATTTTGTGTGTGTTTGTGTCCCTCTGTTGCTGTGGGATAGCAAAATATTGGATGGTGCTTCAACTCCCATGGGTTTATTTAGCGATACGTGCAGTCCTGGCACATTGCAAGTCGCAGAGTCACGGACTGGCAATGAGACTGTTTCTTGGTGGGGTCACAGTCGCTCAGCAGCAGCTCGAGGGAGAATGTGGGAGCAAATGTAGATGCACCATTCTTTTGTAAGGGTATTTTTCAGAAGGAGGGGTGTTGTTCTGTGTTTGTAAGAATTGGGAGTTGTGAGTGTTCTGGTGTGGGTCACTCCATGCTGTCACCTGGTGTTTGCTTGTATGTGCTAACTGAAACTGGCAGCCAAAGAAAGGGCAGGTATGTGCACAAGATGAATGTCTGAGTTTGTATGCACAAATATATACATAGCCTGTGGCAAAGTCAGACCCTGCTGTGCAATAATAAACCAGATTCCAGACATTAGTATGTGCCTAGGACTCTGCTTCCTTCTTAGCACATTTTTGACAGTGCCCATCACCACAGTAACTCAATAGAGCATACGGGTCTGACTGAGGCGTAAGGAGGGAGCAGCCAGCCTCATCAATGCACAGCCTACAGTGCCTGAGACGCTATACAAGCTATACTCCAATGCTGTATTGCTTGTGTTGCACCAGTAATGAGCATGTCCCAAGAGAGTCTTTAAAAGACCTCAGATGTACTCATTTCCTTCCCACGTGCCTCAGACTCCTCATCTTCAGAGTCCTGCATCCTGAGGTCGTTTCTAAGGGATACCATTTCAGTGCAATGTGCTAGGCATGTCTTTCTGTGGAGTTCAGTTGCATGAAGTCCTGCATGTTATGCTGTCATAAAGACTGAAAACTGTGAAGCTGCGCTTGCTGAAGACACTGAAAAAGGAGGATTCTGCTGAGGCAGCAGGACTGGAAAAAGCCAAGTGGAGCATTTTAAAGAGCTAGCATTAGAGAAGGCACTTTCTTCCTCTTCTGCCTTTTCCAAGCTAGCTGGCCACAGCGTGACTTTCAGCAGGAGTGAGGAGGGCTGCTCTGCAGAGTCAGTGTCACTCATCCAGCACTAAACCCAGGCAAGTGGATAAGGCAGTTTCTGAAAGCCCCAAATGGTTCAGGAGATGACTCACGCTGGAGCAGATTGTTTCTGAAATTCCAGATCAAATCACTTTGCATATTCCCTGACTAAGGCAAGAGAGTGCAATGCTCTGCCCGGTACCTTCAGCACAAGATAACACCTCTTGGCCGCGTTGCTGCTGACAGCAGGAGAGATGCCAGTGAGCTATGCTCAAACTCTTGGCTGCTGCTTTGTACCCATTTGGTCTTTTTCACCAAGGCCAAAAGTAGCTTTTTCAGTGCTGGCAAGAAGATAATGGAGTGATTCTTTGGTTCTCCACCTGGCTGCAAAGATTTCAATACGAAAGGCTTTCATCCCTGCCCGATGGGTGTCAGGAGGCTGTAGCTCCATGATTTCTTTACTTGGAGAGCTGATCCCAGTGCCCCTAGCAAAGTACTGTTGAAAATGATTTGTAACAGTACTATGGAGAAGAAATAGGAGTTGCCAGCTTGCATATCGTCTAGTTAATAATCTGCTACGCAATTCAAACATCGCTGCTTGCTTTCTTCAGCCGCACACCCTGGAGAAAGTATCAGGGTAATGAAATATGAGAAACCAATTTAGGAAAGGGTTATATAGGAAGTGATAAATATGAGCCGAGGAAGTCTGGCCAGTGAACACTGGAGAGGAAACTGAATGTGGGTTCATACACTGAATCCTGGAGAAAATAGCAGTCGCTGTCATCAGATTCAGCTACAAACAGTGAAGGTCACATTAAGCTGTGTTGGCAGGTATTTGACTGCATAGGCACTGTGCTTGGCTGTGTCTGAAGGTGCTTTCCCAGTAGGCTTTTATGGAAGCTCTTGATTGCTGCATCTTTAAAGATTAATCTATGTCAGGCTGTTATTATCAGTGCAAACTCTGGGTTTGCACCCCTGAAGCCTCTGTATTCACCAGGGAACAAGGGCCAAGACCCTCTCACTGATATTCCTTATGCTTTGACCTGTGCAGGTCTATAAGACTTACCCTTTTGCCTTCAGAACAGGTTGTGTGTCAGTGGATATCTGATCTAGATCCAGTCTCATGTATAACCATGGGGAGAGAAGGTTCCTGACTAGCCCTTCAGGGACTCGAGGCCATGCCTCTGAAGGGGTCCTGCCGCTACAGACTCTCTCTTCTTTTTTCCTTCCTAGATTGAGGAGGAGATGCTGGCCTTGCAGAACGAGCGTACCGAGCGGATACGAAGCCTGCTGGAGCGTCAAGCTCGCGAGATCGAAGCCTTTGACTCAGAAAGCATGAGGCTAGGTTTTAGTAACATGGTTCTTTCTAATCTCTCCCCCGAGGCGTTCAGCCACAGCTACCCGGGAGCTTCTGGCTGGTCCCACAATCCTACTGGGGGTGCAGGACCTCACTGGGGTCATCCCATGGGTGGCCCACCACAAGCTTGGGGCCATCCAATGCAAGGTGGACCCCAGCCATGGGGTCACCCCTCGGGGCCCATGCAGGGGGTACCTCGAAGTAGTGCTATAGGGGTCCGCAACAGCCCCCAGGCTCTGAGGCGGACAGCTTCTGGGGGACGGACGGAACAGGGCATGAGCAGGAGCACAAGTGTTACTTCACAAATATCCAATGGTTCACACATGTCTTATACATAACTTAAACAATAACTGAGGGTGGCAATTCCACTGGAGCTGTCTGCCAACAGAAACTGCCTACAGACACCAGCCCAGCAGCCTCCTCAGTGCGGTGCTGACGTGTGGAAGCTGGGTGCACATGGAATATTGTATTCATTTTGTAAAGCATTACGTTTTGTGTTTACTAACTGGGATGTCATAGTATTTGGCTGCAGGGTTTTGGGGGGGGTGGATTTTTGGTTTTTGTTGTTGTTTTGTTACTTTTTGGAGGGGTCTTGGGAGGGCGTCTGAGAAATATATGCAATTAGTCAGAAGAGTTGGCTGGTGGTTGTCACACTGACAGGACAGAAGGGCCTCAGACTGCCCTTGTCGTGCCATCCATAGGAAGTCTGAGGGAGAACGGAGACCTCCTCCCATGTCCCTAAATTTCGAACTGCCACCCTGCAAGAACCAGGCGAGCTGCCTTTAAACCAACATCCAGGGGAGGAACAGCTGGGTATTCTGTTCCCTTTCTATTTGTCACTGAATTGGGTAAATCGCTAGGGTGTTGCCTCTGCCAAGAGGCATTTCCAAATTGATAGGTGAGGAAGAAGGCTGAGAAGAGAGGCCAAGAGACACCAGGGCTCAGCAGGGCCCTTCTAGCCAAGTGCCCGCTCCGTGTTGTATAAGATGTGATGTTCTCTCAGAAGGCCCTGGTCAGCTTCCCCAGAGCTGTGTAGGTAAATCTGGCTGGAGGGAGCAGGCTTGGAAGTGTTTGAAATGGAATCCCTGCTTTGGCACTCCCTGACTGTGCTGCTGGTAGCTCAGATGAGGTTGGGCAGAGGAGCATAAGTAGTGCACTTGTACAGCTAATACTGTGACATCTCATTTTAGCTAAGCATCAGAATAATTCTTGGAGCCCAGCGTAGTCCTTTTTGCTCCATTCAGAAATGTTTAGACTTTCAGCCAATCAATCTCAAATGCCAGAGGTATTTTGAAGGATGCCATAGTCACAAAATGCCATCGATCGGGTTTTTCATTATTACACTACATCCACCAATTTATTACCTTTTTGGCTTGTTGCAATTTCCTGTTTACATGTAGAGTGTAGCCAACTGTTTAAATGTTTAGTTGCCACGGTGTACCAGGAGGAGCTGAGCCAATGACTCTTTCCCAGCTGATGACTAACCCACATCACCACTGTAGATCTTGCTGCATGTGAGGCTCCTTCTTATTATTTCCATTGCTGCAATACTTCACAACTCTTACAGTCCCTTGAGATGCTGTGATATTTTGGCAGCACACCATGCGAGAAGGCACTACTTCCAGAGGCTCTTTGGAGCTGCTGTACTACTGAAAGGAAGCAGAGGAGGTTGTGAAATCCATACGGCGATACAGGGGTCAGGGAGTCTCGTTAACCGAGTGACTTGGTTGCATCGTGTCATCTCTTAGCGCTGGGAACTGGAGATGCCCCTGTGCTCTCGTGCCAGTGCAAGCTCTGGTCAGCCAGCACTGTGGGGTGAGGGGGAAGAGCAGGTAGATGAAGTTTGGCTTAAGGCGAAGGTTTCCGTCGTGGGGGGCTGACCAGCCAGGGTTCTTTGTAAATGTTTTTCCTTGCACACTAATCATCTTGAAGAAAACACTAGCTGCTAACTCTAGGATTTGCCTTTAATATGTTTATAGGGCTCAAAAGCGAGGTTTTCCGAATGTGTTTGTCCATGTGACATATTTATATAGTAACTACTCTAGTGTCTCGCTGCTGTTCAGTACTCGACAGGGCGACGTTCTTTCGTTAGCTGAATTAACATCCACTCCCAATCCTTAACTCTCTGCCAGTGTCCGGTGAATCCAACTGGGATTTCTAGCATCTTGACGTAGCATATCACTCGAATCAAAGATGGAAACTCCACCAAAACGTGTGAGCAGCCCCTTAGTAAGGAGCTTTGTAGTACTAACAGTTGTTGGAAGCCTGGGATGAGGCGGTAGTCCCATGGAGGTGACTGCGGTTGCTCTCCTGGGGCAAGTGGTGACTGTGAATTGTCCTGTTCCTCTGCTATGTTTTTATGTGGAATTGGATGTTTTTGGGGTCATTCTTTTGCATTGCAGTGTTGTTGAAATGCAGCGAAACTGATTTAGGAAAGGTACCTGTGTTTTCCTGGGGTTAGAAAGACAGGCAAACATGAAATGAAAGGCCAGAATTGCATTTGGGCTTACCATGGGAGTGTAGAGGGTGTGCCCAGAGCACGGTGCTAACACAGCGTTTGGAAGTTCAGCTCCTTGTCACAAACAGCAGCAGCGGCAGCGGGGACAGGCTGTACCTGCAGGTTCAGTGGGGTCATTCTTTTGCTTCTGTTACGGTTTGAATTTGGTCAAAGTCTCTGGCTTCAATTGAGCTACTTCAACAGAATTCTCTCACCCCATCTCTTTGTGTAATGTTGAGCATGACTGAATGCTGAATCCAAATGATGGCTATCCCATATTGGCTTTTTTTGTATTCAAAAAGAATTGTGTAGTAACCATTTTTACATGTATATCATGTGCAGACCTGGACTATTCCAACAAGTTAATATTTTAATTAAAATAGTTTGCAAAAACTGATTCAGATCAACTGGTCTAAATGTGTGTGTCCCTGTGTGTACGTGGCGGAAGGAGAGCTGTCCCAAAGCAGCCTGATCTCCAGGGGGAGCACCCCATTATGCAGCTGTAGCCAGATGGGTCAGGGTCAGGCTGTGCCTTGGAGGTGTGTGAGGAGGCCCTTGGTGTTGAGAGTTGGAATGTATCTTGGGAACGTCTCAGATACATGAGCAACACCACGCCAGAGAGATGCAAACACTCTCTCTGAATCAGTTTGCAAACTGTGTTTTTTAAAAGTAAGCCCAAGTGCTCGTTGCAGTCATGCCCTAACTTTGGTTTTAGAAGTGCTGTAAATTGTGGGAACTACTCTAGTACCTCAGCAGAGATGTTCTCTGACATCTTTTACGTTCGTGTTTTAACACTGGGGAAACTCTTCTGTGTGGACTACTTTGCAGACTTCATTGAGTGTTTTCCCTTGACCAGCTTGACTCCCGAACCTCTTATTCTGTGGTTGTTTTTCTCTCCCCTTTGCAAAGACCTGAAGTTCTGACGTAGTTTAGCCCAGAGATGAAAACAGCAGAGGTGCCAGCATTTTAACCTCTTTCGGGTTCAAATTTCTTTTGATTTTAATCAAGATCAGTGAAAGGGACCACGTTTTTCTTGCTTTCCGTGGTCCCAGGGAGTCAGCAGCCTCCTCTCCCTTCCATGTTATGTGCTTTCTTTCTCAGATGCAGCACTGAAATGGAGGCCACAGCTCTGTTTCACCTGCATTCACTCCAAGCCCAAGAGCTTCAAAGGGGTTGAAGAGCTAAATGTGGTATGATACCAAGCTTTCCACAGAAAATTATCCCCTGGAGCCATTCCTTGCCTGGCTTGTGTCCAGGCTGGCATCGCTCTATATCCCAGCCATCCCTCCCGCTCCAGAACATGCATTGCACGCTAGCTGTAACCTGCACGGGGTGCATCCCGCTCCATCCTGGGATGATGCTGTTCCGTAGCACCCCCAGCTTAACGTGCCATTTCTTGAGAGGCAATAAATTGCATTGTACCACTGTCTCCCATTCCTCCATTGAATACGCACATCTCTCTGGATATATATATATGGTATCTCATGTGTATATATTTACTCTGTACGTATGTGTGTGTGGGTGTACGTGCACACACACCTCACGCTGTGCATTTCTGGCAGGGCACTTCAGTTCGGCTGTTCTATACACTCCTGTTGATGAGCAAAGGCAGTCCCTGCAGCAGGGCTCTTGAGGGTGAGGGCATGAGCATCTGCTTCAACACTGCCCTGCTCGTTGTAGCTTGCTGTTTCTGGAGCATGGGAGGGTGAGATAGCTGCTGTGGAGGACAGAAGGGAGCTCGTAGAGGGTACCAGAAAGTCAGAAGACAGCAGAGAGGAAAACAATGGTTTAGCAATAGAAAAGCAGTGGAGATGATGTAAGGATCTGCTGGGGAGGGGGCTGGGGCAGTGCTGAGCTCCCATTCCCCCCGGAATCTTGCCACGAAGGATCACAAGTCTTGGCACTTTCTTTTGGCATTCCTGAGTTGAAGCCGCAGCTAACTCCAAACGCTGTCTGCTTTTGTGTGTGTCTAACAGCTGGAGCAGGTTCTGTGGAGGTTCAAAGGAGGAGCTAAATTGGAAGGCTTTAAATATGTGTGTGTGTACAACACAGACATGTATGTGCACACACAGGCACTTTAGGTCCATTCCTTATTCTTAGGCACGTTTCTTTGGTTACTTGGTGGCAGAGGACAGTCTTGTTCTCCTGGGTGCTTGCTCTGCATTTCTAGTGAATCTTGCCCTGCTCTCTCTCATAGTAGAGGGGTGAGTGCCATGCTGGACACCACGAGCTCCTCAAGCTGTGAAGATCCTTCTCGCCTTCTCCTTTGTCCTCTATAGACCCCATCTTAGTGAGATGTCTCGTAGTTTGGGGATGGATGGTTCTTGCGTTTGTCAAGTCACAAATACTCATCCAACTGCAATATTTACCCGCAGGGGAAGCCCAGCCAGCTCAGCAGTGTGCCAACACGGGCTCTTTGTGCTACCAGAGACATGGGAGGCAGTTTTCCCCCACATCCCTTTTGGAAGGTCTCATGTGAGTTCTTCAGGCAAGACTCAGGTTTGGTTGGGACATCCTTACCCTTTCGCAAGGAGCTGTGTCGCCTTTAGCTGTGGGCAGCGAGCCCAGAGCCACGTGCCAAGGCTGGAGGAGTAGGGCATGCCCAGACAGGGCTGCTGCTTGGTGTCCCTCTGCTGTGTTGGTTTCAGTTTGCACTTCTGTGAGTCGAGTTGAGAAACACATGTGAGGCGCTTCGGAGGGTTGTAGGTAGCTGTTCATAGCCAAAAAACCCCACCACAACCCAAGCTGATCGGTCTCGTGGTTGTAGTAAACATCACCCCACCAGGGAACGATGGCAGCGGATAACCCTGGTTCCTGTTGCACAATGAGGTTCAGCCCACTGGGGCCGTGATGCTTCTGGCTGCATCCCTGCCCCTTCTCCTGGGGAAGGAGAGGCTTTTGTCAGCTAGAGAGGGACTTGGTAAATCAGGTTTGCTGGCAAACAAGCACCTTAACCACCGAGCTGTGGGTCTTGATACTTGCACTTCACCCGAAGGCTCCTTTTGGAGGGGAGGAAGGCAGTTTGGTACGCGACGGTTGGCTTTGCACCCTTTCAAACATCCTAAAGCCATGTCCTAGGGAAAAACCAAACCCCACCATCAGTTCCCCCTCTCCTTTGCTTTCTCTGAGTGCACACACTGAGTCCAGGAACCAGAAGGGCCGAGCGTTGTCCCCACGGATGTGAACAAACCCGGGGGGGCCTTCGCCCCTCCGGTCCCCTGCCCCGCTCCCCACCCTTGAGTACGGGTACCTCAGAACATGCACAGATTGACTTTTCACTGACAATGAGCTCGAGTTATTGTGAGTGAAAAGAGTTGTAATTACCTGTAAATATGTAGTTAACAAATTGACCTAGTTTCTGTATTTTTTAAGTTTTTGTACTAAAATTTATAGATACAGTTATGTGCCAGCTAGCAAAAAGCTACTATAATTGCCCGTCGTAGTTCAGCATGCATCTGATCCCAAGACTTGTCCAAGTGATGCCGTAAGGAATTGTGCTTAAATAGTGCGAGCTGGGGCCCATGGGGCAGTGGGGGGGACGGGGAGGCCAATGGCTGCTCGCCTGGGCTTCCAGCTTCCGGCCTTCAGCCCCGTTTTCCATGTGGAGTGTTCCCCCCATTGCGCCGTGTGCTGTGTGTGGGGCAGTGCGAGGGATGGAGCGGTGGCTTCGAGCTTTCTCTGGAGCTGAACTTAACTGAGTTCAGATTCTTTGCTGCAGTTTAATACCGGCTTAGGACTCTTATTTTTCAACCCTCTCTAGAAACGATCTGTTTTCCCTTTCTGACTGCTTTTGTCTTTAAACCCGAGATCATCGAAACCTACTGGAGGGGAAAGAGAGAAAAGGAACAAAACAAGGAAGAAAAGACTTTCATTTCAGGTCGTTGCCTGCTTTCAGTGCCAGGATCACGCATTTCTATGGCAACTCTGAGCTCAGCAGAGTTTAGGAATCAGCACAGGGTTGTGAAGGAGCTGAAGTGCTGCTGCTTCTGCAGCAGGGCGAGCCTGCGGGTGCCATGCGGAGGGGTCTCCGTGCGCCGTAAGCCCTGCTGCTAAGCGAGGGGCGGGCTCCTCGTGCTTCCTAGGAATGGAGTAAGGACCTGTGCTCCTTGTCTTGTGGCAGAGGCACGTCTGCAAGTCGAGATGAGCTTTGCTGAGCAGCCCGGGAAGCTGCGGGCAGAGGAGTTTGAGGTCCGGTCATCCTGGAGGTCGTAGGGGAGATGGGAGCTTGTAAGGATTCATGGATCACGTACGGGTTTCGCTTCTGGCGAGCAAACCACCCGCTTCCTTTCTTCAGCTTTTCTTCCCTCCTGACCCCCCCCCCCTGCAGCTCTTCCCCCTCTGCTTGCTTGGAACAGGAACATTTCTTACCTGCCTAGAAACAGCTAAAAGATATTTGGGAAGGGGTGGGGAGGGAGGGTGAGCCCTGATGTAAATAATTAACGTTGCAAAGTGAAGTGTGTATAACATAAAAAGGCTTCAGCCCTTTGGTGACTTGTATAAATGCTTGAGAAGGTCGTGGGAGGAGACGGAGGAACAGAGAGACCTGCGCGGGGCAATGCAGCCGTCGCTGCCCCACCGGCGCCGACACCGGCGGGTCGGGATTGGGGACCTCGTGTCCCTCAGTGTGGGATCCCCCGTGGTTTAGAGGTGGGATGTGTGTGATACGGATAGGAGAAGCTGTGTGAGGTGTGTATAGTGTATATTTTTTACAAATAGCTTGCTTGTATTGTGAAGAATTTTAAAGACAAACTTGAGACTTCTAGCCTAACTATTAACACAAGTTTAACATCAGTTACCCCACTGGGTTCAGAGCCTCTTGAATGTATATTCCTTTTTGTAACCTAAAGGACCTATTCTTCTACCAGTCAGCCAGACATCCTATTTATATTTTTAATTTTATATCTTCCTTTTCCATTTGTTCTCATTATTTCCAGCATGTTTCTGGGTTTGGTTTTTGTTCGGTTGGGATGGGGGGGGGGGGGTGGTGTTTCTTTTTTTTGCACAAGCATTGTGTGAAGTCAAGGAAATATTAACTCAAACCTGGTGTTTTCCAACCTGTTCCCCCCCTTCCCCTTCCTCTCCTCCACCCCTGGTGTGTGTCCTTTTTTCCCTTCTTCCACCACCAGGTTGGGGTTTTTCCGGGCTGGGATGCAGCGGGGGGGAGGAAGGGGATGCTCTTTTTCCATTCACAAATGCCATTGAGCTCAAAAGCGCTTCACCTGCTGATTGCTTTAAAAAGAAGGGGAAAAATAAGTCAAATAAAGCAAAAGTAGAACCTTATCAGTGCGGGAGGAGGGGAAGGGCACACCTGTAGCCACACAACTGCTTTGGCTGCGAAACAAGTGCCGACCTTTCCTGGCGAGCAGGTAACCGCGGGGCAGCTCCGGCCCTGTTCATGTGCACAACCCCGGGAGCTGCCTCTGACAGCAAAGGCTCTTGCTGCTTTTCCTCTCCCCCGTCTTCCTCCTCTTCCTCTCCCCCTCCATCCGGAGGTCCCAGCTCACCACCAAGAGCTCGCCCAGCGCCGTGGCATCACCCAGCTCTAGCGAACCCCGGGTGCCACGTGGGTTTTATTGGTGCCAGAGAGCATTAGCGATTAACCAACCACACACACATATCTGCTGTTTTACTATGAACACTGGTCTGAGGTTTCCAGGCCCAGCGCCACGGTGATGGGCCCACAAAGGATTGAACATGGGGAATTAAAAACTCCTTTCCTGGCTTCCGTGTCTGGTAGCACCAGCTGGTATGAGTGAACCTACAGGTGTGCGTTTTCCTTCTGGTAGAAAATGCCACGAGCACTAACTGGTAAGGCTTAATGTACAGTATATTGTCAGTATTCTGGTATTCTTCTGGTTCAACATACATTATAGCTCCTATATAACCTGTATTAATTGTATAGATTGTGCATTTAAAAAGAAAAAGAAGAAAAAAGCTGTTACCGAGTTGTCAGAAAAAAAAAAGAAGAAAAAAAAAAAGAGAAAGGAAAACCAATAAGGTCATATGTAATATTTTGTTTGTAAGTATCCTTTGTATCATAGCAAAGGAAATGTTAAAAACAACAAAAAAAAATCAACTGTAATAAAGTAATTTTAGTACACGGAGTGTCTGCCTGCCTTCCTCAGCCTGCCCTTACCCACAGTGCGTTACCGGGTGTAGGACCTTTGCCATGTAAAGATGGGGGGCTCCGCAACGGGACCCCCCACCCTGCGCACCCGCGGCAGCCCCTTCCTGCGCTCCTCCGCCCGCAGGAACTCTGCCATGGCCCTGAAGTACTCGAGCACGGCCTCGTGCCCCCAGCAGCGCCCCGGCTCCCGCTGGGGGAAGCCGCAGTGTCCCCCATGGGGGGTCAGCAGCAGGAAGAAGTAGGGGCTGCTGCGGAAGAGCTCCAGGGGCAGGCTGCGAGCGGCGGCGCCGCGCACGGGGTCGTCGGCGCTGCAGAGGCACAGCACGGGCACGGCCGCCTCGTCCGCGTCGCGCAGGGGCTCGTTGCGGTCCCAGTAGGTCTCCCAGCTCGTGGGATGGGGCTTGGAGCCGCAGAACAGGGTCTCCTCCAGGTCCCGCAGCGAGCGGCTGCGCAGCAGCTTCTCCATGTCCACCGCCTCAGCCAGGGACCTTGAGTACCTGCAGGGAAGGGGCGGCCGCCCTGGATTGGATGCATCCACCTTAGTGGGTTGTGGCCATGGCCCTGCACACAGGGAAGGGGGGGGACCTGCAGCCCCTTCCCGCTGGTGCTGGTTTCGGGGTCCCCAGCCCAATGGTGGGGAGGGGCTCCGCAGTGCATCCTGTGCCAGCGCCAGTACCATGGCAACAGGAGGCAGCCGGCGCGCTGTTGCCATGACAGCAGCGGTTGCAATGGGTATCGGAAAACAGGGGGGGAGCACCGTGCTGCCAACCCCCCGCAAGAGGCCAACAGCCTCCCAGCCCTCCCCAATACCCCCCACACCCCTGTAGTAAGTCAGTGGCCTGTTGCACCACCTGGGCTTTGCTGAGGATTCAGCCGTCCTCCCCCCCAAGTTTTAGGCTTTACCTGCATTTTGGGGGGGGGAGCCCTCATTTGCCCACAATCAGGACCCTTTTGCCCCCCTTCCAGGGTTTCAGCAGCACCCAGGGAGGTGCCACTTGCTCAAGGCCTTGGCATGGGGCAGTTTATCTCCTATCCCTGCTCCTGTGGTGGTCTCAGGCAAGAGGAACCCAAGACCCTTGGGGTTAATGGTCATAGCCCCCCCCAAAGCCCACAAGGGTTGGGTTGGGTGCAGGGGAGGAGGTGTCCCACCCCGCTCAGCCCCCCCAGGGTCCAGCACAGCACAGGGGCTCTGCCAACCCATCCCTCCGGTGGCATCTCCTACCCCGGGGACCCCCGCACTCAGCCCCAGCCAGGTCGGGCAGCGCACGGTGGCCCCGTGGCAGCCGGCTGCAGGCTGGTGTTCATTAACCAGCACATTTTGCTGCTCTCAGCACCTCTGTCCCCACGCTGGGGCTCCATGTACTGCCAGCACCACCCACTGCATGCACCCCCCCAAAAGGGGCTCCCGGGTACCCCCCTCCCCAGGACCAAAGGGCCCCACTGACCTGCTGAGTCCCTGCTTGAGGTGCAGGAGCAGCGGCCACTCGTAGAGCCAGGGCATCCCAGACTCAAACCAGTCCCGGCCACGGAAAATGGGGGAGATGCAGGCGGCGGCGGCCAGGCGGCTGGAGGAGCCGCTCTCCCCCAGGTAGGCGAGCAGCAGCCCCGAGCCCGAGCCCTCGCTGACGGCCAGCAGCGGGGCGCAGGGGTGCCGGCACCGCAGGTAGGTGATGGCTTCCCGCAGGTCCCGGGGGTCCCCGAAGGGCTGGAGCCGGGGGGTGGTCAGGGGGCAGCCGTTGTGGCCCCGGCGGTTGAAGACAACGGGGATGAAGCCCCTCTCCAGCGCCCGCAGCCCCAGCTGCAGCAGCCCCCCCGTCACCTTCCCGGCGGCGTTGGGGATGAGCAGCAGCACCGGGCTGGAGCCACCACCGCCCGCAGCCCCCCCCGGCCCCACCAACCAGTCCAGGGCCACCAGTCCAGCGTCCGGCATCTGCAGGAGCTCTCTGGCCACTGCCGGCTCCGGCTCGGGCGGCTGCAGGAGCTGCTGCAGCATCTGGAGCCGCGGCCAGCGCGGCCATGGCCAGGGGCCACCCCGCAGCGCCGCCGACCGCCCCAAGCTCCGCACCAAGTGCTGGGCCAGCGCCGAGGGCTTGCAGAGCAGCCGGCAGCGCCCGCAGCCACCCTCGGGGATGAAGAGGATCCCCTCCTCCTCCTCCTCCTCCTCCTCTTCTCCCCAGGCTCCAGCCAGCTCCACCCTCCCTGCCCAAAGGCACAAGGCCGGGAGGCCCAGACCCACGAGCACCGCCGCTGCGGCCACCAACGCCTCTGGGGACACCATGGAGGTGGCGGCGGCAGCCCCGGTGCTCGGTGGGTGCCGGAGCGGTGCCGGGGCCGCGCTGGGAGAAGCCCGGCCCCGGGGCTGGGCAAGCGGTGGGGCCGTGCCGGGGCTGCGCGACCGCGGCCAGCCGGGGCCAAGGGGACTGGGTGAAACGGGAGGGACACGTGGCTGAGCGCTGCCTGGTGCCGGGGGGGGGTGAATCCCATCGCAGCCATAACCCCCCCCCATCGCCGCAGGAGCCGGGTGCCCGTGCAATGCTCACACCTTTATTGATACAAATGTACAAGGACACATCTTACAGTAGGGAGCGTGGCCCCAGGGGGGGGAAAAGGGGGGCAGGACACCCAGGGATGGGGGCCCCATGGGTGCCCCGGTCCAGTGTAACGCCGCGGGTGGCCCCGGGGGTACCGGCCGCCCGGCGAGGGGCTGTTTGGGGAGGGTTTGGAGGGGGGGGGGTACATGGCCACCGCCACCACGGACACAGGCTATGTACAGGATAAGTTAGGTGCGGCCAGGGGCTGTACAGGGGGATGTGGGCACCAACCCCCAGCACCTCAGTGGCGTGGGGGGCACAGAGGGGGGAGCTCCCCCCACACCCTGGCTCCCCACGGGCGAAAGGCCGCGTGCAGCCGCGCTCAACCCCAGGTGCCAGAGGGGAAGGAGAGACAAGAAGAGAGTGGAGGGGGGGGGGGGCGCGGGCCGGGGCTCACTGCTTCTTCTCGCGGGTGGTGATGGTGACCAGCTGCTTGGCGGCCTTGGCGATGTCGTAGGCACACTGGATGACCTGCTGCGTCAGGAGCTGGTAGTCCACGGCGGCGCCCGGCTCGGGGGGCACGGTCTTGCGGCACTCGCTCTGCAGGCGGTAGGCGCTGGCGTTGAGCAGCCGCAGCGAGCTCCGCACCGTCTCCAGCGCCGGCTTCTGTAAAGGGGCAGAGGAAGCATCAGGATCCATACCAGGGGGAATCGGTGCCTTGCGGGGACACCTCCCCCCCCCCCAACCAAACCCCTTCCCACCTTGGGGAACAGCGATGCCATCTCTGTCACAGCCGAGTGGATCTTCTCTGAGCAGGGCATGAAGCTGGGAGCAAGGAGAAGGGGTGAGCACCGGGGGATACAATAACTCCCACCCACGTGAACGCAGCCCCGAGGCCGTGCTCCAGCCCTACCTGTCGTGCTTGGACTCCTGTGCCGCCCGCAGCAGCTCCTGGATGTTCTTGGTGACCTGCTCGGTTTTGAGGATCACGTCCTCCGTGCTGGGCAGCCCCGGGTCCAGCTCCCCGTCCAGCGGGTCCAGCTCATGCGGGAAGTCCTCGTCCTTGCTCAGCTCCACAAACCGCTTCCCCTCCATGCTGCGGGGATGGACCAACGCAGCCGGGTCAGTGCCAGCCCCGTGTCCCCGTGGCCATGTGCCCCCCAGCCCCAGAACTCACCTGATCAGGACCTCACCCGCCTGCGTGTTGTCGTAGTCGCTGTCGGTGCCGCTGCCGTGCCGGTCCAGCTTGCTCTGCAGGGGAGAGGAGCAGCGTCAAGCCCTGCCCAGCCCCATCCCAGCACAGGGATGGGGGTCTCCCCACCCCAAGAGCTTCCCCTCTCTCCCAGTACATCACCATGTGCCGGGCACCGTCAGGCGGGCAGGAGAGCAGCGGGGAGGATGGGGGAAAGGGCACCGAGGAGGCAGATGGACCCTTCCGGATCTGGAGGGGGGTAAAAAGGGTAAACCAGCACTAAACAGGGTGCAGAGGGGTCTGGAGCCAACCCCGGTGATGTGCAGGGGAGGATGAGCGAAGGGGACACCGCTCCCTGCATGCAGGAACATCCCATGGCTGCTGTTCCCTGGGGATGTCCCCAGCCTGACCTATGGGAACTGGACATCCGAGGGGCCACATCCCAGGACAGACACAGCCACCACATCCCATGCAGGAGCCGTCCCCGCCGCGGCCCCCTTACCCGGTACACGCTGGCCGGGACGTGCATGGAGTACAGAGCCTCGTCCTCCACCTCCTGCTGACACACGGAAGGTTATGGCCCTGCAGGGACAGCGCCCCAAAGCCCCCCCCTCTGCCCCAGCACACTCACCCCAGCGCCGAAGGGCTGCAGCCGGGTCACAAGCTCCTCCACCGGCTGCCCAAAGGGCTTCAGTGCCGAGCCCGGCTCGTACATGGAGAAGGCCTGGCGGTCCCGGCGGAGCGGGGGGGCCGTGCCCGGGGGGTGCCCGTGCTCCGGGCGCTCGCTGGGAGCCGGGGCTGGGTGCGTGGGACCAGCCTGCTGCCGGATCTGCGTGTTCTCTGCCTGCAGCTTGTGGATCTGCAGGCAAGGACGGGAGGCATCAGTCAGGAGGGGGCATAGCAAGGATGGGGGACAACAAAGGAAGGGTCCCGCCGGTCCTGCACCCACCTCGCGCTGCAGCCGGCGCAGCTCATCGCTGAGGCTGTTGTTCACCTTCATCAGCTGCTGCACCTTGGCCTCGGAGGCAGCCAGAGCCTTCTTCACCTCCAGGTACTCCTGCAGCGTGATGGGGCCGTCCGAGAGGTCGGAGGAATCCATGCTCTGCGGGGACACGGGCTCAGCAATGGAATCCCAGCCCCAGGGCTGTGGGCCAGGATGGGGATCCAGGCTCGGGAGCCAGGCTCACCCGGGCACGGTTGTTGCGGGACGCGTTGCGCAGCAGCTCCTGGTCCGTGTCCTCGTCGGAGGCGACGCTGTCGTAGTCGTGCTGGTCGTCCTGGTCGCTCTGGCTGCGCAGCGAGTAGTCGAGGGCGTCTAGGGGAGGGCGAAGGGGGTGCTGAGCACAGGACAGGGGGGAGATGCTCAGCTGCCCCCATCGCTGCCCCCCATCCCTCACCTGTGGGGCTCAGCAGACTCTTCCCCTGCTGCCGGCGCTTGGCTTCCCCGAGGATGTCAATGAGCAAAGTGGCGAATTCCCTGGCGTTGAACCTGGCCAGCTTCTGACGGCCCTGGGGGGGGACGGGGGGAGAAGGGAGTGAGCAGGGCTCTGGGTGCAAGGGACGGGGGGGGCACAGGGCTCTGATGGGGGCCTCACCTGGTTGCGTGTGGCCGAGTACTCGGGGTTGACGGGCAGGAAGGGCACGGCACTGCGCTCCGTCACCAGCGTGCTGTGGTTCTGTGTCGTCAGCCACACTGCGGGCGGGCAGCGGGGTCAGACCCCGAAGGGGGGGCTACAAGGACTGTACCCCCCCTCCGGAGCAAGCTGCGGCCTGGGGCCGGCAGCGGGGCCGGCAGGACGCAGGCGCGGGCGCAGGGCCAGGCTTGGGCTGGGAGCGGAGCCCGGCCGGGATGACGGGAATCGCCTTCCCCGGCCGCCCCACAGGGCTGGGGACCCCCCTAACATAACCCCCCCCCCCACTCCTCACCCTTCGGGGCACCCGCTCTGCACTCCCCATGTGTCAGGGAGTGCGTTTGGCACCCTCATTGGTGCCCACCCCCATGGAAATGGGGTGACCCCCACCCCACCACCCCCCCCAGCTCAAGGGCACCCTCCAGTCAGTGCCCCCATCCCCGGGGGGGGTCCCGGCACCCACCTCCAGCAGCACCCCAAGCCCCGGCACCCAGCAGCGGCCCCTCGCACCGAGAAACCCTCCCCGGCAGAGGAATGAGGAAGGAGGGGCCTGCGGTCCCTGCGGACGCATCCGGATTGGGGGGGGGGGGAGCGCTGGGCTCAGCCCCGGCCCCACCGCCTGCTCCTCCCCACTCCAGGACGCCCGCCCCAGCCCTGGGGGGGGATGCTCCCTGTGCTGCCCCCCCCCCGGCTCACCCGCGTCGTTCTCCCGCCGGTCCACCTCATCATACACATCCATGGCCAGCTCCTCGAACAGGCGGTTGCTGAGCTGCAGCGGGAACAGGGAATGGCGTCAAGCGGGATAGCGGGAGCGGATGGGACCCCCCCCACAAAGCCCCGGCTTGAACTCACCGCTTGCAGCTTCTTCTTGGCTGCCTTGGCCAGCTCAGAGAGGTCCAGGCTGGGGGTGTGCGGAGAAGGGGGAAGACACTGGGGTTATCCCTGTTCTGCTCCCACTAAAACAGTCCCCATCTGCACCCCACTGGGACAAGGAACCCCCCAAGGGCTGGCGAGCAGGCACACGGGGATGAGGTGGCAAAGGGTGAGCTGGCCCCCCCCACCCTGGGTGCCCTCCAGGCTGGGCAGGGGGGACCCATGCCAGTGGCACTGGGGGGACCCCCGGAGCCAAGCAGACAATACCTCTGTGCCATGCACTTTGGGCGCACCCTGCGCTCCGGAGAAGGCAGCGGAGGGAAGAACGGGATAAAGGCGGATGTTAAACGCGCGGGCACGCGGACCCCCCCGTTATACCCCCCAAAGGATGCTCCAGAGCCAGTCACAGAGAGGGGACCGCGGTCCCCCCCTTCGGCCCAGCGGGGACGCCGGGGGGGGGCCATGGGACAGGGCAGCAGGGCTGCGGGCACGGGGCACTCACCTATCGGCCATCTGCGGGATGATGTAGTGCCCGTTCTTGTGGTCTGAGCAAAGAGAGGGGCGGTGAGCACGGCCCTGTGCCCCCCCCCCCCGGGTAAATCACCCCCCCGGGACCCCCGTGCTCACCCGGCTTCCTGCCGCAGAGGTAGAAGGCCAGCCGGTCGGTGAGCTCGTACTGGCACTCCACCAGCCGCTCCGCCAGCTCGTGCTGGGCTGCCTGCCTGTGAGAGCATGGGCAGGGGTGATGCACACCCTATGGGGGTGCAGGCAGAGGGTACCCCCCCCCCATTCCCCACCCTCACCTCGCATAGTCAATGGGGGTCCGGCCGTTCACATCGGGTGCCCCGGGGTCGGCGCCATAGACCACCAGCAGCTCTGCCTGCAGGATCTGGCCGGCCTTGGCCGCCACGTGCAGTGGTGTGGTGCCCTTCTCCTGCGGGCACGGGCAGCATCAGCCCCACATCCTGCCCATGGGATGGGGGTCCGGAACCCCCCCTAAATCCCAGCCCCATCCCCAGACACCCCCAGCCCCACCAGTGCTCACCGGGTGGAAGAAGTTGGCCTGTGCGCCCAGCGACAGCAGGCGCAGGCACGTCTCCAGGTTGCCCGTCCGCACGCTCGAGTGCAATTGCTGCGGAGGAGAGAAGGGGTAAGGGGGGGAAATCCGCCTCCAGCACCAAGGGGGGGGTCCCTGCACCCACGCCCCACCTTGCTGAGGTCCTTGGCAGTGACACCATCGTCATCCCGGCATGGCAGCTTGTGGACAAAGGCCAGCATCTGGTACTTGGCGCGGATGAACTCTGACTTGGTGGGGCTGGAAGAGGTTGTGAAAGGGGTGAAGGGGGGGGGGGCCTGGCCAGCACTGACCCCCTCCCCACGGCATGGGGGGCACTTACTGCACTTTGTCCTGGGGGTTTGCCTTCCGGCGCCCGCTCTGAACCTGGGCTGGATCCAGCAGCGAGTGCTCCCAGATGGAGTTGGCCCCGTTGCTTGCCAAGGTGTGCACCATCTGCGGGGGACAGGCAGAGCACAGTGGGCACTGGGGGGGTCCCTATATGACCCCCCCATTTCCCCATGGGGTCAGCACCCACCTGGAGCAGGGTGGCGGGCCAGGGGCTGTGCCTGAGGTGCTTGACAATGGAGATGTGGCGGCCCAGGCTGCGGTGCACGCTGCAGCACTCGTCGCAGATGAGCACCCCGCGGTTGATGGATGCCCAGCCGGGGTCTGTGGGGTGGCACAAGGGGATGTCCCCGGGGGTCCCCTCCCCATGCGGCCCCCTCCCCATCCACCCCACTGCTGCTGGGGGGGGATGCGTTGCCATAGCGACGGTTTCCCCAGTGACAGTGAGGGGCTCAGCCCATCGCAGGGGGAAACCCACAGGTTTCCCATAGCAACCAGCACCAGCCAAAGGGGGGGCAGGATTTGGCCTCCCCCACCATGAGGGCAGCTGGTGGCAGGGATGATGCCAGCTCCAGGGCAGAGCACCCCAAGCAGGGGCACCCTGAGTCATGGCAGCACCCAGTGAGGCTGTGCACCCCCTCAGCCCCCAGCTGGGCATTTGGAGGAGCCCTGGATAGGGGGGAATGTGCCCCCCAATGAGGGGCACCCCCAGCCCATGGGCTCCCACCCATGGTGGTCACCAGCTCTGCAGCCCCATCACCCCACAGCAGCCCCACAGGGCACCCCAGCTCTGGGGGCAGGTGCCATAGGCCCCCACACACTTCCTACCCCCCCCATTCCCGGCCGCTGTCCCCTGCCCGGCCAGACTGGAGCCCTTTGTGTCCCGCTGGGAACAAAGGGCTGCTTGAGCCGCTGCACCGGCCCCACGCTGGCATCAGCCCTGGCACCCGCGGGGGCCCCACTTGCAGCAGCTCCCCACGCACGCACCCCAATGATGGGTCCTGGGGCTGGGCCAGGGGGAGATGCAGCCCCATGGGGGGGCTGTGGGGCTGTAACTGCTCCCAGCAGCACCGAGGGCAGGATGTGGGGATCCTCAGCTGGGTCACAACCCCCTCCCATGGATGATGCTGAACGGTGCTTGGGTGCTGCAGGGGACCCCCCCCAGCCTCTGCCAGCCCCACCACCCCTTGTTTCTGTAGGGCCTACACAAACATCTCCACACAGATGGGGGGAGCCCCAAGCCCCTGTTCTCACTGCGATGGACCGCTGTCGGGGTGCCGGGACCCCTCAGGGATGGGGGGTCAGCCTGGAAGGGTGCCCTTCAGCTGGGGTGTGTGGGGGTCACCCCATTTCCATGGTGGGGCGGGCACCAACAGGCATGCCAAACCCACTCCCTGCCACCAGGGAAGTGCAGAGCTGGTGCCCCAAAGGGTGAGGAGCTGGGGTGGGGGGGAGGGCAGCACTGGCCAGAAACAACGGTCCCAGTGGGGTCCCAAATCCCCCCTCCTCATCCCCTATGGATGTAGTTTGGGGCCACGCAGCCCCGCAGTGCTGCAGTGCCCTGGGGCCGAGGTGGGGTGTCTGGGGGGGAGCCTGGCAGCCCTGTGCACACAGATGGCAGCGCCTTGGCAGCCGGCGCGGCAGCATCTGCGCCTTGGCACCCGCTGCCCACGGGAACAGGACGCTCCGAGCAGGGGGAGCAGCCCGGAGAGGCCGCCCCGGACCCCGCTGGGCTCGGGTACCCCGGGGCAGCACCCCAAGCACTGCAGGGGCCCCCGGGGTGCGGTGGGATGCGGGTGGGATTGCAGCAGCTCGGGGAGCGCTGGCGCTTGGGGCACCCCAAATCCTGGGAGGAACATGATGCTTAAGGGAACGCCGGCACCTCCATCCCTGCACCGGGACCCCCAGCACTCAGCCCAGCAACGGTGAGTAGGGGGCCGGGGCTGGCTGGCATCCTTGTATTGCCCTGATTCAGGCAAGGGAGCCCGGGCACAGGGATCAGGACACCCCCCAGCCAGTCCAGCGCACAGGGCCGGGCAGCACATCCCCGCGGGTGCTCCCGGCGCGGTAGGAAGCGGCCTCTGGACTTTATAACTCATTTCCTCACATGGCTGCCAGGCGATAAGAGATTGGAAGAAACTGGTTTCCATTTCCCCCCGGCACCGCCCCTCGCACCCCTGTGCCCCCCGCTTGCCCCCGGCACGGGGGACGTGCCCGGAGGCGGCCCCGTACCCACGCGTGCCGCCGGCTTTCCTGGCGGGATCCGGCCATTGGCACGCGGCCGGAATGATTTCGGCACAGCCTTGGCCCGCGGGCAGCTTTCCGGGGCCGGCTCCAAGCGAGAGCCTCGGCACTCTCGGCCCCGTTCATTCATTGCCATGGGGACATCCATGCTGGCCATGGGCAGGGCTTGGGGGGGTCCGGCCCTACTGTGGGCAGGGTTTATGGGGTCCGGCCCCACTGCAGCACCCATGGGCTCGTGCCTGATGTGGGGGCTGTGGGCATTGGCACCGTCGGGGATGGGAATCGTCTTGCCCAGGCTCAGGCTCTGGCTTGCAGCGCGGCCGCCACTGCCAAGAACGGATCCAGGCGGTGTGGGTGCTGCCTGTGGGGGGCTGTGGGGGGCTGTGGGGTATCCCCCCCCCGCCCCCATCCCACCATTTGCAGCGTCCTCGGTGCTGCTGGCACCCACTGGTACACCCCCAGCCTACGCCGGCAGCCCCCATGCTGAGGGTGCAAAGGCTGCGGGTGGTGCATGGGGGTGATGGGTGCAGCGGGGGCACACTGGGTGCTCAGGGGGGAATCGGGGTCACGTTTGGGGCGTGCTGCGAGATTCCTGGAGGAGGGAAAAGGGGGTGCACTAAAGCGTTGCATCAGAGGGCTCCTGGGTGGCAAAGCAGGATGAGGGGGGGGTCCCTGGGGTCTGCACTGCAGGGTGCAGAGGGGTGACCGTGGGAGGGTCCTGGGGCCACGCAGGGGCCTCACACTGGGGAGCAGAAGGAGGTGCAAAAAGGGCTCCGTGGGGGCATCCCGAGGGGATGCAGAGCGGGTGCACGGGGGGTACCGCGGGGTGCAGAGGGGCTGTACCGGAGCCGTACCGGGCAGCGCGAGGCAGGCTCTTCGGAGGGGCGGGCGCTGGCGGTGGATGGGGCGCACCGGGGGGTGCCGCGGGGTCCGCGCGGGGTGCGGAGGGGCCGGTCCTTACCTGGTGCGCTGCAGTCGGCGCACACCTCCGCCCGCGGCGCCTTCCGGGACATCCTCAGCGGCGAGGCGGGCCCGGGCCCGGGCCTCTGCGCCAGCGTGGGGCGGCGGCGGCGGCACCCCCGGGCCCGCCGGGGGGAGGAACGGGGAAAGGGGAGGGAAGGGGGGGGGGGAGCCTTGCGGCGGGGCTGGGGCGGGGGGCGGCAGGGGCCCGGGGCCGCGGCACGCCGGGGGCTACCGGCTGCTCCCTGCGCCCGGCGGCTCCGCAGGAAGCGGCGCAGGCCCGGCCCCGGCGGAGGAGGGGCCGCACCGCCCCCGCCCCGCACCGGCAGCGCCGCCGCGACCGCCCCGCACCGGCACCTGCGCCCGTACCCGTACCCGCGCCCGTACCCGTACCCGCACCCGTACCCGCTCCCACACCGCCGGCGCCCAGGCTCCGGCGCAGCCCTGCACAACCCTGGTCCCGGTCCCGGTATCCCAGACCGGGTCCTGGGCGCTTCCCACCCCGGTTCTGGTTCCAGTCCTGAGCACCCCGCCTGCTCCTGGGCACCCCTTGGTCCTGACCCCAGTGATCAGTGCCCTTCTGGTCCCGTTCTCAGCACTGTCCCGGTCGTGGTCCCAGCCCTGCTCCTGTCCATCTCGTCCCCTGGCTCCAGGTTCTGGGCACCCCTGTGGTCCTTGTCCTGCTCCCAGCCCAGGTCCTGCACACCCCAGTCCGAGCTCTGGGCACCTCCCTGTTGTCCCAAGTCCTGCTTCAGGCCCCTCAGCACCGGCTCTGGCACTTGTCTCGCCCCCAGCCCCAGCCTGGACACCCCGAATCCTGGCACTCTGGCACTGTGCACCCCACTCCTGTGCATCCATCCCATCGTCAGGCGCACTATGGGGTGCAGTGCAGGCAAGCACGGTCAGGCTGGGGGCCGCAGAGCATGGGGTTCCTTCCTGCCCCAGTAGTGCAGGCAGGACACTGCACTGTGGATGTGCAGAGTGGGCCACAGCATTCCCAGTAGATTCATCAGGCGATCTGGGGGGGGGGGTGATGGTACTGGATAGACCCATTTATGGTCTATCCCCCCCCATCTGGCATCCTTTAAGCCCTTGGAGCAGGGGGGACGCCCCGTTGCGCAGGCAGCTGCGGGGGTCGGACCCCTGCATCGTGCCCCCCCCCATGCAGGATCCACAGGACCGGCGCCGAATCGTGTCCCCCAGCACCATGGGTCAGGCTGTACAAGGAGTGACCTCACCGAGGGGATGGCCCATGACGTCATGGGACAGCGGGGACATGCGGGATGCTGTGCGGGGACCAGGGCAGAGGGATGCGACCACCGCCACCGCCGCCCTCATTGTGGGTGGATGGGGAACAACGATGGGGTTCGGCCCCACAGCGGGGCGGGGGGCGGCGGGGCGGGGGCCGGGAGCGTGGCGCCGGCTGGAGGCTGATGCAGCGGCTGAGGCCCGGCCTCGCATTGTTCTCGGGCAGCAGCCGGAAAACACGACGCCCGCCCGGGAGAAACGCAGGCGGAAAAGGAAACCGGGCTGGGGGCCCTCGGAGGCCGCTGCCCGGCATGGGGGGACTCGGACCCCCCCCACCGCCCTCACCCCTGCCCTGCCATGTGCCCAGGGCCAGCACGGGGGAAGTGAGAGGGGGGGAAATCAGCGTGGAGAGACGATGTTGGGGGGCCCTGAGGGTCAGCGGGTGACACTTTGCAGCCCCCCCCCTCCTCCAGGATCGGAGGCCTCGGTGATGGGCTGCGCGATGCGGGGTTTGGGCAGGGCCCGAGGAAGAAAGGGGAGGATGAGGAAGGGGGCGACGCCGGGCAGGGTGACTACAAGTCCCATGAGGCCGGGCGGTGCGGGGGGGAGCGGGGGAAGCACCGTGCGGGAGGTGCCGGTTCCTCCCCGCCCCGCGGCCCCCCGCGCCCCGCTCCGCCCCGCGCCGCGCCCGCCGCGCCGCTCCAGCATGCACGGAGGATGCTCGCGTCTTGCTCAGGCAGGAAGGGGCCGGAGGGCAGGTACCCGCTGCACTACCTCGTCTGGCACAACCGCGCCCGCGACCTGGACCGGGAGCTCAGCGCCAAGCAGGTGGGGGGGGGGGGGGGGGGGGAAAGGGGCGTACCCCCGGGCACGGCCCGGTTCGGCTCGGTTCAGCTGATGCAATGCTGCCGGGCTGCAGCCGGGCTCCTGCTCGGGGCTGGGATGAGGATGGAGATGATGGTGATGATGATGATGGTGGGGTCTCTCGCGCGGCTGGCAGGGCTCTGGGGGTGCCGTGTGTGTCTCCGCACCGCGGGACTGTGCCGGCTGCCCCCGGGGCCGGTGTGGAGCGGTGGGTACCACCCGCCGGTCCCCTGCATCCCCAGGCGCACGCAGCCCCAAGCATCCCTCCCCACGTGTCCCCTGCTAGGCCTCTGCGGACCCGGCACCCCGACCTGCACCCCACTTCTTGGGGTGCTCACAGCCCCACTGCAGGCCCCCAGCTTCCCACTCTCAGGCTGAGCCCCTCTGGGGAGAGACACAGGGCCCTGATGCTGCTATGGGGTGCAGACCCCAGCCCCAAAAGGCCAGTTGGATTCTTCTCAAGGTGGGGGACCCCCGGTGTCCCCCATCCCGGGAAGCCCCCAGCCGGCGGGTGGTGGAGCACGTCCCCAGGCGGGTTCCCAGCCTCCCTTCTCCCCCGTGGCGTTGCAATTCAGGTAATTAAAACCCAACCCCGAAGACGCAGGAAACCGCAGGCGCTGGAGGGAGGCTGTGGTGAGGCTGTGCCCAGCATCCCCGCTGCCTCGGCCGGGCTCCCGGCACCCCAGGGCGCTGAGGGCCGCGCCGGATGGACCGCGCCGATGCACAAATCAGGGGGCTGCTGTACCGCGATGCTCCCACCGGGATGCAGGCGATGGCTCCCGCCACACCCGCCTCCATTGTGGGGGCCAGCCGGGATGGATGCGCCGGCATCGCCCCGTCGCCGGCACGTTTATTCCCGTGGTGGTTTGGGGTCGTTTTTCCCAGGAGCTCGGTGTGGTGCAGATCAAAGCTGGGTGCAGGCAGCGGCGGCGGCTCAGGAGATGCTGGGGCTGCAGGGAGGGCTTCCAAAACACCCTGAGCCCGGCTCTGGAGGGGCTCTGACATGGTCCCTGCTGCCATTTGCAGGGTGAGAGCAAAGCTGGCTCTGTGCGCACCCATGGGTGCTGCAGGCCAGACCCCAGGGCAGGTGGGGGTTTGGGTCCATCCCAGGCTGAGTCCCCGATCCCTATACAGGGCGTCCAGGGACACGGCTCAGTACACATGCTGTGTTTGGGGATGGGAAGTGCTGGGGCAGCTGACGGCACTGCTCCTCTTCATGTCCCCATAAGGGCCCTGTGTGGGTCACCATGAGCTCCTGTCCACACTTGCCTCCACCGGTGAGTGAGGGCCAGCGGGTCTCTGTGGCAGAGACAGCACAAGGAGGTGGCAGGCGGTGACACAGAGCCCATTGTACCAGGCCATCCCACACCACAGCCTGCCCTGTCACACACGGCCAGGACCCAGGGCTGTATAGGGACAGCAGCGCCCAGCACCACCTCCCTGTGCTGGTCCGTGTCCCCTGATGCCACCCGGCAGCAGACGGTGGGGTCCCCCACCCTGGGGACAGCCCCAGCCCATGGGACGCTGTGTGCCACGTCCTGGCTGGCACAGGAGGAGCAGCCAGAGCTGCGCCGCTGCCACCCCAGAGCCATCCCTGTCCCCATCCCCAGTGGGTGCCACAGCCCCAGGACGGGCAGTGCTCCGAGGTCTGTGCTGCAGCCCCTTGAGCTGGAGCTGTCCCAGCACCAGGCCCGGGATCGAGCTCTTGCTGGTAAAAACTGGGTCACGCCGTGTCCCCCGGGGTTGGCTCCTGTGCCGCATCCCTGGAGCAGGGACCCTGCTCCCACCTGGCACTGGGGCAAGGCTGAGGCTGGGGAGCCCCACTGAGCCTGCAGCCCCCGTCCCCCGGCTGGGGGGCGATTGCTTTAATTAGAGTCATTTCATTAGCGCAATTAAGAAGCAGCAGTCGCCTGGAGAGCGTTGGAGCAGCACGTTGGCTCCTGGAGAACTGGGGGCTGGTTTTGCTCCAGTGGTGTGGGCAGCCTGGTGGGGGTTCCCCCTGCATGGTGAGCCCCTGGGGGTGAGGGGCATGGGGGTGTCCCCGAGCAGGGATGGGGAATCCCTGGGGCAGAGGGAATGCAGGATGCGCCCAAGAGCGAGGCAGGAGCTTGCTGCAGGCAGGAGCCTGGGTTCAGAGAGCCCACACCCCAACCCTGCCCAGCCCCAGACACCTCTGGGGTGCCTGGTCCAGTGGGCACCTTTGGGTTCTGCACCCCAGCTTTGTCCTCCCCAAAACCCATGCTTTGATTTGGGGTCCATCCCGCTGCCCTCTCCCCCAGCTGCATGCGGCTACCCCTCTGCAGGCACAAGGTGTTAGGGGTGCAGATGTTGGTCCCTCACCACCGCTCCATCATCCCCTGCGCCGTATCCCCAGCGTGGGGCACGGGTGCGATGCTGCACCCCACGCGGGTGCTCGGGGTGCCCATCACCACCACCCCCCCCCCGCGAGGGATTCCTCGGGGCTGGCCGGGTGCCCGGCTCTGGGCTTGGCACAAACAATGGCAGCCCCAGCGAGCGGCTCCCCAGGGCCGGGGATCCTCGGAGCAGTCGCTCCGCTCACGCAGCCGCCTGCGGCTCAGGCAGGGGAACACGTGCGCCCGCCGCAGCCACGCTCCGGGCCTCGGCAGAGGGGGGCTGCCAGCGGGTGCTGCCTGGCAACTGGGCAGCAGCACCCCCCTGCATCCAACCCACAGAGGAGGGGGCTTGTCCCAAGCTTGCAGCTGCGTGGAGCCGTGCGGGGCTCCATGCGCTGCGCCGGTGGCATCTGTGCGCCCCAATGCCGTGCCCCTGCTCCGGGCCCATACGGGTGGGTAGAGCCCAGCCTGACCATGCTGAGCTGTGCTGGGTGCTGGCAGCACCACTGCGCTCTCCCCATGGGTCTGCGGAGCAGGGAGAGCCGTTTGGGGTGCACCTCTCTGGGGGAGCTGAGGGGATGCTCGCTGAGATGCCGTCAGATGTCGGCTGCTTGCGGGAGCTTCACAGCTGCATTGGAGGGCAAGGTCTGGCCGCCCCGGTGGTCCCTGAGGCCCATTCCCTCCCGGCAGGCTGACATTGAGCAGCTGGACCCCCGAGGACGCACCCCACTGCACCTGGCCACCACGCTGGGCCACCTGGAGTGTGCCAGGGTGCTGCTGAAGCATGGTGCTGACGTGGGCAAGGAGAACCGCAGCGGCTGGACGGGTGAGCCTTGGTCCTCCATCAACCTGCCCTGGCTGGGGCATGGGCTCGGGCACGCTCAGTGGTGCAGCTCCCCAAGGGACGGCTCACATGGTGGCAGATGCACGTGGCCACCTCTGCCGTGCCACAGCCGTGGGCAACTGCCGCTCTCTGCCCTGCAGTCCTGCAGGAGGCTGTGAGCACCCGGGACCTGGAGCTGGTGCAGTTGGTCCTGCGCTACCGTGACTACCAGAGAGCCATCAAGCGCCTGGCTGGGATCCCCATCCTGCTGGAGAAGCTGCGCAAGGTATCCCCATCCCTCCATCCCATGGGAATAGCAGGGTGGGATGGCGGGCAGGGGGATGCTGGCCGCAGGCTCCTCCTGACCCTGTTGGGCTCTTGGCAGGCCCAGGACTTCTATGTGGAGATGAAGTGGGAATTCACCAGCTGGGGTAAGCTCGGGGTAGAGCATCGCTGGGGAGGGAGTGGGAGTCCCCCAGCCCCAACATCCATTCCCATCCCTGGGATGGTGAACACCGTCCCACCTCTCCCCAGGCACCCCAAGCTTGCACACCCTTGTCCCCAGATGCACCCCCCCCCCCAGCTCAGCGCTGTCAGCCCACTCGGGGTGCAGGTTGGCCCCATCCCTGGCTGGGCTATCACCGTCTCTCCCCAGTGCCGCTGGTGTCCAAGATCTGCCCCAGCGACACCTACAAGGTGTGGAAGAGCGGCCAGAACCTGCGGGTGGACACCACGCTGCTGGGCTTTGACCATATGACCTGGCAGCGGGGCAACCGCAGCTTCGTCTTTAGGGGACAAGGTGAGACAGCACCAGGATCCCTCCGTGCCCTCAATGGAGAGCCCTGCAGAGCGCCCTGGGCTGCGGGTGCCGTGGTTGTGCTGACCCTGCTCCCTGCAGACACCAGCGCGGTGGTGATGGAGATCGACCACGACCGGCGGGTGGTGTACTCGGAGACGCTGGCCCTGGCCGGCCATGACCAGGAGGTGCTGCTGGCTGCTGTGCAGCCCACCGAGGAGCAGGTGATGGGGCGGCTGACGGCCCCCGTCGTCACCACGCAGCTCGACACCAAGAACATCGCCTTCGAGAGGTGGGCTTGGGGCAGCCCCGGGCCCATCCCTAGGGATGCGCAGCCCCGCAGGCGGGAGGAATGAGGCCGTGCACTGCTCACCATGTATTGTGTCACCCAAGGAACAAATCCGGCATTCTGGGCTGGAGGAGTGAGAAGACAGAAATGGTGAATGGGTACGAGGCCAAGGTGAGGGGCAGGGGTTGAGCTGCCTGAAGGAATACGGCTGGTTGTGGGTTGGGGGTATCCACATCAGCCATTCCCCCCTCCTCATCCAGGTCTACGGCGCATCCAATGTGGAGCTGATCACGCGGACACGGACCGAGCACCTCTCGGACCAGCACAAGGGCAAGAGCAAAGGTGGAGCCGGCACGGGCTGGGTGGGCAGAGCATCATGCCCGCTCCTGCCCTCACCCCCTCATGTCCCATAGGCAGCAAAACCCCTCTGCAGTCCTTCCTGGGCATCGCCGAGCAGCACGTGGGGCCCAACAACGGGGTGAGTGTCCCATGGGTCTGGGGGGTGTCTCCACAATTGGACACCCCCCTCACCCCCCTGGGCCATCCCATAGACGCTGATCACGCAGACGCTGAGCCACGCCAACCCCACCGCCATCACCCCCGAGGAGTACTTCAACCCCAACTTCGAGCTGGGCAACCGGGACATGGGGCGGCCCATGGAGCTCACCACCAAGACACAGAAGTGAGGGGGGAAGGAGCAGATCGGGGACCCCCCTGTCCTTCCCCCCATCTCCTTGCCCGCTGCAGAGCCCCCCATGGGGGGGGCAGGCAGGGGGTCCCCAGCCCGGCGCCTGTCCCCGGCAGGTTCAAGGCGAAGCTGTGGCTGTGTGAGGACCACCCGCTGTCCCTCTGCGAGCAGGTCGCCCCCATCATTGACCTCATGGCAATAAGCAACGCGCTCTTCGCCAAGCTGCGGGACTTCATCACCCTGCGCCTCCCGCCCGGCTTCCCCGTCAAGATCGGTACGAGGGGGGGTCTTCAGGGGTACAGGTGATGCGGCCGGATTCCCTCCCTGCTTTTTATCCCTTTTCCCGCAGAAATCCCCATCTTCCACATCCTCAACGCCCGCATCACCTTTGGGAACCTCAATGGGTGCGATGAGCCCGTCAGCTCCCTGCGGCACAGCCCCAGCAGCGAGGCCCCTTCACCCAGCAGCGACTCTTCCAGCGTCAGCAGCTCCAGCTCCCTGAGTGCGTAGGGTTAGGGGGGACACGGGTGGTGGTGGTGGGGGGGACACGGAGGGGTACCCAGCCTTTTGGTGCCTGTCTCCCATAGCCTCATGCCGGGCGTGTGAGATGGACCCGGCCCTGTTCGAGGTGCCGCGGGGGTACAGCGTGGTGGGGACGCACCAGGATGCCCTGCGGGAGGATGAGGATGATCTGCTGCAGTTCGCCATCCAGCAGAGCCTGCTGGAGGCAGGCAGTGAGTATGACCAGGTGGGTGCTGACACCCCCCCGGCCTCCCGTTGCCCACCCCATCCTGATGCTGCTGCGGGAGAGGCTCATCCCACCTTGCCCCATCCCTGCATCCCATGGTGATGGGTCAGCACTCATGCCATGGAGCTATACTTTGGGGTGCTCAGGGCAAAAGGGGTGCCACCCTCTGACCCCCACCCCCCCCATCCATAGGTGACCATTTGGGAAGCACTAACCAACAGCAAACCAGGCACCCACCCCATGTCCCACGAGGGCCGCCGGGGAGACAGGTTGGTAAGGTCCAGCCAGCCCCCCCGGGGGAGCGGGTGCTGGCTCCACAGGGACCCCCATTGAGACCCTGCCACCCCCCCCCAGGACTCCCCAGCACACAGCAGCGCCCCGGCCCCCCGCTGCCCCAGCGCCGGGGGGGGGCCGGGGGCCCAGCTCCCTGTTCCCCAGCTACGCGGAGCAGTTGCGCTTGGCCATGGCGCTGTCGGCGCGGGAGCAGGAGGAAGCCGAGCGCCGGACGCGCCAGGAGGAGGAGGATCTGCAGCGGATCCTGCAGCTCTCCCTGACGGAGAAGTGACCCCGCACCCCCATTAACCCCCCCCGACCATCCCGATGGGGATGGGGATGGGGATGCGGCCGGTGCCGTGTATGGGGGGCACAGAGGGGGAGCGGGGTGGGGGGAGGCAGCCCAAGCACTGCAAGCGGGGAGGGGGGTGCAGGATTAGGCCTTGGTGTGGGGGAGATCACCCCCATAGCTGGGGTGCGGGGGGGGCACCCCACAGCAGGATGGGGTGGGGATGGGTGGCAGCCCTGCAGAGGGGTGGCAGGGACCGGGGGGGGCAACCCTACAGACTGTACCCACCCCTGGGACCCCCTATGGGGTGCTGCTCAGCCCCTCACCCTAGGGAGGCGGTGGGGGGCACATCCTGCCCCAGGTGGGGGTCTACCAGTGGTGTGGGGTCCCGGGCTGCCCCCAGAGCCCCCTCAGCCCAGGCGCTACCAAGTGCACTTACCCGGGAGCTGCTCTGCCTGCCATGGGAGGGGCTCAGCCCCATTGCACCCCACAGCCAGCGTGGGCCCCCCCCCCAGTTCGGGGGTCCACTGGGGCAGCCAAGGGGGTGCCTGTGAAAGGCCACCGGTGTCACCCCCCTTAACTCACTGCTCGCACCCCCACTGCCCTGCTCGGGTGCCCCCCCCGGCAGCACTGCACCCCCTCGTCCTGGGCACTGACCCCAAGAGAAACCTTATGTCAATGGTGCTAACCCCCGGCCCCCCCTGCCCCAGGCTGCTCCTCCTTTGCACATGGGGGGCTGGGGGCAATGGGGGGGCTGGGCTCGCTCCCCTGGGACTTTACACAGCCGGTGCCCCCCCCCTCCACCCCATGCACCCCACAAGCGACATCTGGGCCAGGGCCGGGGGAGCCCGAGCAGCTCCGACCGCGGCCAACACCAATAAATGCTCTTTAATGTTTGTCTCTCTCGGCCTCTCTGTGCCTGCCCTGGCGCAGGGGGGTGCAGGCAGGGCCCCCCCGGCGTGGCAGCCCCATGTCCCTGGTACCCGCTACACAGCCATGGGTGGCTGAGCCCTTTATTAAAGGGGGACCCAGGAGCAAAGAGCCGGGTGGGAGCAGCCGCCGAGGGGGGCGATGGGGCAGTGGGAGGCAAAGGGAGTGATGGAGGGGGATGTAGCACCGTACCCAAGCGCATCCTGGCCATGGGGGGGTCCAACAGCTCCCTGTGCTGGGAGGATGCTGGCATCCAGCTTGCAGGTCCCTGAGGAGGGATGCTCAGCAGCCCCAGCCTGTGGGCGCCGAAGCGGGACCCCCTCGGGTGCCAGGACACCATCGGAGCAGGATGTGACCAATGCCATTGTGGGGGGGTCCAGGGTCTGATCCCTGCCCTGCAGCCTCTGCTCCTGGGGAAAGAACACGGCTCTGGGCTCCTGCCCTCTGCGGGGACTCGGCTTTAATCCCAGGGGGGCCGGGGCAGTCCTCGCCGTGAGCAGCGCCTCAGTCCGTGCCATTGGTGAACTGGCAGAGTTTGTTCTCCAGGTCGGAGATGCGCTTCTCGTGCGCTTGGACCGTCTCCTTCAGGGCACGGATCTCCTCCAGCACCTCCTGCAAGGCCGGCTGCTGCTGGGACACACGCGCAGGGTCACTGGGGAGCCCCTTCCACCCCCAGCGCAGGCAGGGGAGAGCCCGGCTGCAGCATCCCCATCCCCAGGACACTCACAGAGACATTGGGGTCACAACCGGAGTGGCTGCGGCGGGGGCCTGGGGGGGGTTTGTTGTCCAGGATGTTCTTCTTGACCACCTTCAGCTCCCGGTTCTTGATGGAGACGTACCCATCCCGCAGCGAGATGAGGATGGGCTCCGCATCCTTCCCGGACAGCCACTCATCCGCCTCCAGCGCCGGCTCCGGGCCCGGCGTGTCGGGATACAGATCATCCTGGAAGAGGTCTGACTGCGGGGCGAGGGAGGCTGCGATGAGACGAGATGTCCCCTCTTGACCCCCCCATCTCCCCTGGGACCCAATGGACTCACCTTGCGCGGCACCGTCATGACGATGGGCTCGCACTTGCGCTCGTGCAGCTTGAAGAACCTGCGTGGGGCAGAGGCGGTCAGGGTCCAGCCCCCCCTCGTGACCCCTCTGGGTCCTCTGAGCCCCCCCAAGCGCTTACCTGGCGATCTCACACTTGCTGACGTCCAGCCCACGCTTGGGCATGAAGCCCATGCCCCGCTGTGGCTCCTTGCTGCTGTAGGTGTTCAGGTAGTGCACGTAGGGCGCCTCATCCGTGATCTCGAAGTACCGGATGCTGCTGTCACCCTGCAGGTACGGGGACGGGTGTCAGCCAGCCCTGCCATCCCCAGAGACATGGGTGACATGGGGGGGGTGCACCCCAGGGGGGTTTTACCTTCCCACAGAGGTAGACGATGCTGGAGTCAGCGTCATAGAAGGGCAGCAGGACCCCGTTGCTTGTGTCCATCTCCTGCAGGGCGATGGGCTCCTCGAAGTTATTCTGTGGGGCCGGAGCAGGGGGGGTGAATGGCGGTCCCCAAACCCCCCACCCTGGTTAGTCACACATTAGCCACAGCACTCTGCAGGGACAGGGTTTGTGTCCCCCCCCCCCGGTACACAACCCCCCGGGCGCACAGCTTGTCATGCCCCAGCACACCCTGCCCCGCTCCTGCTTACCTGCATGACTGGGTGCACCCCAGCCTTGTGTTCCCCCCCCCCCACATCCCCCAGCACTCTGTACCCCCATCCCCAGCACAGCACAGCACACTTGGGAACTTGGCATCTTTATGGGGGGGATGCAGCAGGCGCCCCATCCCGGGGCAGGGAAGGGGGCAGAGGTTTGGGGGGGCCAAGTTCCCGGGGCAGCACTCCATGCGGCCTCGTTACCGGGTCCCACAAGCCCAGCTCCCGCTGGCTCATTCTGGTAAAGCCCGTGGTAAAGATGTGTCCTTCCCGCGTGAAGATGGCCCGCACGGGCCTCAGCCCTTCGTGGGGGGCAAACCTCTCCTGGGGGAAGGGGGAGAGAGTCAGCATGGGGCATGGGATGGGGGGAAAATGGGAGGGGATCCGGATCTGTCCCCCTGAAGAGATGCTGAGTCCTGCTGCTGGGGAGTGCATGAGGCTCCTGGAGTGCATGTGCTGCTGGAGAGCATCCCTGGTACCCAGCGCATCCGTGGTACCCAGTGCATCTCAGGTACTTTGAGCATCACTGGTACCCAGTGCATCTCAGGTACTTTGAGCATCACTGGTACCCAGAGCATCCCTAACACCCGGTGCGTCCCCGGCTTGGCTGAGCTCCATAGGGTCCCCAGAGCGGTGCTGGCCAGGCAGGAGCCGCTGTCTCATACCAGGTCCCAGAGGGCCAGCTGCCGCTCGCTCATCTTGCTGAAGCCGGTGGTGAAGATCTTGCCATCGGCCATGAAGATGGCGCGGATGGGGCGGACGCCGTCGTGGGGTTTGTCTTTCTCCTGCGCCGGCCATTAGCGGGTTAAAACCAAACACAGAGATGCGCGGTGCAGGGGGTTAGTAGGGTCAGGCAGGCACTGGGGGGGACCCCGCGGCGGGCTGGTTGGGGGGGACACACTGGGGACACTCACCGCCACAACCTGCTGCTTGCGGGGGTCAATGATTCGGACCTTCTTGTCCTTGCAGGTGGTGACGAGGAGGCTGCCGTTGCGGTTCCAGCCCACGTTGTAGATGAGGTCAGTGTGCATGTCATCCAGCGCCAGCAGCATCTCCCCCGTGCCCACGTTCCACAGGATCACCAGGTTGTCACAGCCTGTGGAGGACCAATGGGGTAGACAGCATCACCCCACAGACCCCCCCTCTAAACCCCGGGGAGGTGACCTGGGACCCCCTTTTACCTGCGCTGAGCAGCACGTTGCGGGCGGTGGGATGCCACGAGATGATGCTCACCCGCTTGGAGTGTCCCTCCAGCGTCACCACCGGCTCCGTGATGTTGCGCATGGGGACGTAGTCAGGGATCTGCCACACCTTGAAGGGGGGGGACATGGACAGGGGGTGTGGGATGGTGGGGATCACCCCACGCCTGAGCACTAAGCGGCTGAGGGCCTCGGAGCCAATTAACCTCATCCTTAATCCTGGCTCAGGCTGCAGGAGGGTGGGGAGGGGACAACAGCAGCGCCTCCATCCAGGGGTGCATCCCTCGCAGTTGGGGTTCTGATGGGCACAGGGAAAGGGGTGCACCCCCCGTACCCCCCCCCCCCCCAGCTATTCCTGGGTGCTGAGTCGCCCATGAGGGTATATTTAGCACAAAGTGCTGCATCATGGAGAGAGCAGCCGCCGCCAGCGGGAACGCATGGCACCGCGGCTAAAAATAGGCCAGTGACACTTCGCAGGCAGCGGGATGGGGGGGGGCGATGCCCTGCACGGCTCCCCCAGCGCCCGCCGCCCCCCTGCCGCCCGGCTCTGCCCCTCACCATGACGGTGGCGTCCTCCGAGGCGCTGGCGATGACGTTGTCGTTGTGCGGGCACCAGTCGATGTCCAGCACGGGCGCCGTGTGCCCCGTCACCAGCGGGTGGTTCTTGTCCACCCGTCCCGTCTGCAAGGCCGAGGCGCCCCGGTGAGTACACAGCAGTGAGGGGGGGGACGCTGCCAGGTGACCCCCAAACCCCAGCCTGGCCATAACGCGGTGCTGTGGCACAAGCGGGGACGTGCAGGGGGGCCAGAGCTCTGCACCTGCCTTGAAGGGGGAAACTGAGGCACAGAGTGGGAACGGGCTCACTTAGCATGAGGCCCTTAATGGACATGGAGGGGATCAATGTGACCTGGGAGAAGCTGTTTTGTGTCCTCCCTGATGGCAAGGAGAGGTTGGGGACCCTCTCCAAGCCCCTTTGCTGGGTGGGCAGCACAGGCCCCCACCCCACTGGGATGCGCCCTGCGCATCATGCGCTCCCAGGGAATTCCGGCTGGGCAGAAAGCAGCCAGGGGTTTCCTGCATCCCCTCAGTTGCCCTCGGGACATCACTTTCACAGATGCAGATCAGCCCAGCCCATTCCCCAAGCACCCGTGAGAGGATGGAGATATTGGGGCAATACTGAGCAACTCCGAGGCCGCAGCAGAGCCCATCAGCACATCCCCCCCAGTACAGTCCATCAGCGTTCAGCCCCCAACAGCCTCCCCGCTCACCTTGGCAAGGGGCAGGACGATGAAGGCCCCCCCGCCACCGGACTCCACGATGATGGCCACGAACTTGGGGTTGACGGCGCAGAAGGAGCTGTCACACGTCACCTTGGAGACGCGGATGTCCTCGTACATCTGGTCGGCCTTCACCGGCTGCCCGAACACGTGCCGGAACTTGCTCTGGCGCACCACGCGTCGGCTCATGGCTGCGGGGTGCAGGATCAGGCCATGACCTCCCCTGGCACAGCAGGGAGGGGTTTTGGTGCCCTTATCCCTGATAGATCACCCCCATCCTGGACACAGAGGGAAGCCTTAGGACATGGAGAGGGCAGGGGGTGGGGATGCAGGATGGTGTCTGATGTGACCCTTATCCCATGCAGGGAGTGGGGCAGCCCCTGTGCAGGGCTGTGTGGGTGCTGCAAGTGCTGAGGATGGGCATCCTGTGGCCACAGACACTTGATGGCTGGGCAGTGACATGGTCATGCCATGATGCGCCGCTGTGCCCTGTGGCTGCGCCGTGTCCCAAGACCAGCACTGGGGGTGGCACGTGGGCAGCTGCAGTGGAGAAATGGGGCTGAGGAGAGCTGAGGGTGCCCATGGAGGTGCCATGCGCCGGGTCACAGCTTGTCCCCTTGTGTCCCGTTCTGCATCAGTGGCCCAAAGACACCTGGCTTGGCACAGCAAGCAGGAGCGAGGCTGTGCATCCAGCATTGCTTATCCCACGCCTTCCTCATGGGCTCCTGCGTGTGCCATTCATTCTGCATCCACAGCCCATTCCTCTGGCACTGACCCCGGGCCAGGGATGGACCTGGCACAGCCATGCAGCCCCGTGGGCACCCCAGGGTGCAGAGGAGCCCCCCTGTGCTCACCATGGCCCCAGGGGGGTTCCTATCCTAGCCGGGCATGCTGCCCACCATCACCCCTCTGTGGCCCAAGCCTCTGCTGCTCCTGGGACCTGCTGAAGGGTACTGAGCCCCTCAGGACCCCTGGAGCTGGGGCTCCGCAGCACCCATGACCAGGGACTCTGCTGTGCTCTTTGGGAGCTCAGCCATTGTCAGGGGCCGTCTCCAGCCACCAAACCCCATCCAGGAGCACCAGGCACCACTGCTGCGGGCGAGATAAGAGCAGATCTGCTCCTCCATGACCCGGCCGGTGGCTTTTGGCCAGGGCACGTGCAACACTGAGCCAAGCCACATCTGCCCCATCCCTGGGTGTCCCCAAGGGTTCTTGTGGCCCTTCAGCATCATCCCTGGCCTGGCAGAATGGGTCGTGGGTTGGAGCCTGGGTACCAAGGGGGGCTGGACACTGGCACCGCTGCTGTCACCCCCAGGGCCCCAGACACGGCCCTCAGCCCTGGGGACGAGAGAGTGGGCTCCGTGGGGACACCCTCCGGGTACTTTGCAGCACAGTGGGAGCAGAGCTTGGGGTGTGGGGCACAGGGAGGGGGTGATGGCCTGGCTGGCTGGGCAGAGGGCATGCAGGGTGCAGGCAGGGTGCAGGCAGGGCATGGGGTGCAGGTGAGGAGCAGAAGTGGTGCAGGCAGAGTTGAGCAGGGTGCAGGCAGCACGTAGGGTGCAGTTTGGGTGCAAGCAGAGTTGGACAGGGTGCAGGCAGAGTTCAGGCAGGGTGCTGGCAGGGTGCTGGCAGTGCTGAACAGGGCGCAGACAGGATACAAGCAGGCTGCTAATGGTCTGCAGGCAGGGCGCTCGCAGGCTGCAGGCATGACAGCTGGATGGGGAGCAGGCAGGGTCGGATGGGGTGCTAGCAGCATGCAGGCAGGGTTCAGGCGGGATACAGGCAAGGTGCAGGCAGGATACAGGCAGGATACAGGCAGGGTACAGGCAGGATACAGCAGGACAACCCCGCTCCCCGGCCGTGCCATTACGTTGCCACGATTGAATCCGCAGCGGCTGCTCGGGAACGACCAGAGGTCACTGTCCAAATATAGCCATCTCCTGCGGGGCGGCGGCGGGCGCCGCGGGGCCGGGGTCCTTCCGCACCCCCCTCCCGCCCAGCGCCCGGTCCCCGCTGCCCGCGCCCCGCTGTCCGCGCCGCGGCTCCCACCTGCGCTCCGCGGCTCCTGCGCGCTGCGGGCGCTGCGCCCCGCTCGGCTCCGCCCGGCCCGGCCCCGCTGCGCTCCCCGCCGCACACCACGGCCCGGCCCGGCCCGGCTCGGCCCCGCTCCGCCCGGCGCGGCTGCGCTCGGCTCCGCGCAGTGCCGCTGCCGCAGAGAACAGCTGAGCCGAGCCGGGCGCCGCGGCCGCCACAGCCCCCCCGCGGAGGGCACCGGGAGGCGGGGGGGGGCCGGCCCGGCCCCGCCTGTCCCCGCACCCCGCCCGGCCCCCGGCCCGGCCCCCTCTGGCCCCAAAGCGGGGGGCTCGCAACCCCCCCCCCCGGGTACTGTGCATGGGACCCGGGCGCACTGCGCTGCAGCGGGATGGAGATGGGGAGAAGCTCCTTTCCCCCTCCGCGTCTTCCTACAGCACTCTGAGAGACCACGGCGGGGGGGTTCACCCCCCAACAGTCCCCTTCCGTCACCCCGGGGTTACTTCTGCACAGGGCTCAAGCGAGCACAGGGCTGCTGGGCATCCCCGCATCCCTGCGCTGGGTGCCCCCGCATCCTGTGGCCAGCACAGCCCCGCCAAAGCCATGGCCATGGGCTGGCCCCAACCCCATGGGCTCATAACCCGCCCCCAACCGGAGCGAGGGGGCTGCAAGCCCATAGGGGCGATGAGCCCACATCAGCCCTGCGTAGCGGGATGGTCACAGGCACATTCAGAAGCCAGATTTGGAATTTAGCAGAAGCCTGCCCCGCAGGGATGCCCTGGTCCAAGGGGATTAAGGGATTGTGGGGCTCGGGGACCGGTGGGAGGGGAGCTGCGGTTCCTGGAAAGGCAGCAAAGCCCTGGACCCTACAAGGGCACCGTGTGGAGCCAGGCAAGCATTGGCTGAGCTGGGGAGGAGGGGGCTGCTGGCAAAAAGGAAGGGAAAAGGTGACATCCCTGCTCGCCGGGCCAAAGGGGAGGCTGGGAGGGAGGGGGCTGCAGACACCCCCCCGCCTGCCCTGTCCCACCATGGCTCTGGCTCACTCTGCCCTTGGCCCCATATCCTCTGCCCTCAACTCCAAGCCACATCCCCAGTGAATGCAGGAAAGGGCCTGGGAAGCCTTTCCCCAGCCGGTTATTTGGCGCTTGGATGCAGCGCAGCTCCTCGGCTGGCCATGGCGGGTCTGGTCCAGAGTCCAGCTGAAACCTTGCGTCTCCCTCTGAGCTTAAACCCCAGGAGCCCCCCACAGCTCCTCTGTCTGTGGCAGTCCCGAGAGGGGACCTTCACTGTCCCAAGTTTTACACACGTAACCCACCCCCAGCATCTTCCCTTTGGCTGCAGCAAGGTCTGGAAGAGCATCTTGCTTGGGAGCACAGCTCGGTCCCTGCACGGATCACTTGGGAGAGGATGGGTCCATCCACCCTTCTGGCAGGGGACATGAGTGAACAACCCAGCTCTGGGACCCCAGGTCCTGTGCTGACAGCAGCACGGGACCACTCATTGCCCCCAGCCCCAGCACAGGACCACTCATTGCCCCCAGCCCCAGCACGGGACCACTCATTGCCCTCAGCCCCAGAGAGCAGGCAGCAGGCCCACGTCATCTTCAAAATAAAACTGTATTTATTCGGTAACAAGAACATTGAATCTGCACATCAGTGCACGAGTTCACATTTAAAAACAGCTGAGCACATCGGTCATAAAGTCTCTAGGGGGAAAGGGGACGATCCCAGCCACCAAGGAAGATCCAGGAGGAGCAGACAGAAGCGCTCCCCGGTTTGCAGCTCCACCACCAGCCATCCCCGGGGTGATCCCTACGCACCAGCACGGACGTCACATCTCCATAAAGGAAATAAAAGGCACTGGCACCTTCTTCTGTGCCAACAGAGATGTCTGCAGCGCCGGCGGGCTGTTAGCACCTCTGGCAGCACTGCCGGAGGGTGACCAAGAGCCTGGACCCCTCCTGCGCCAGGCCAGCGCCTGCCTCTGTCCCACACCAGCAAGGGTTCCGGGGGTCCCTCCCTTAGGGAGAAGCATGGGGGGGGGCATGGAGCTGGGACCAGATTAAGGCAGGACGCACCGTGAGGGGAGCAGGGGACCTGCGGCAGGTATGGCTTCCTCCTGCTGCTGGGCTGGGAGAGCATTGGAGCAGGAGCAGTGCCCCGGTGCCAACTCCTCCTCCAGCAGCTGGAGCTGCGGTGGATTCCCTTCCACCAGCCCTTGGCTGGCAAAGGGACATGGAGCTGATCCCTGCCCCATCACCTCCTGAGCCCCTCCTGCCACCGCGCTGGGACCGTGCCCCCAGGAAAGGTCTGAAAGGGGAAGAGATTTGTACAGGTCACAGCTTCTCAAGCAGACCAGACACACACACACAGCATCGAGTGCAACAGAACAGTGTACAAACCCGGTTCACACACACGCTATCCGTTTGTGCAAGGCTCACACGTTACAGTACAGCCGGAGCCGGGGCGGGCGAGGGGAGGCGATGGCTGAGATATGGTACAGGAGTCAATGTAAACAACGCAGCGTCCTCCGAGAGGGCTTCGCAAGACCAAAAGAACAGTTGCTTTGTACAAAAATGCCCTTAAAACAACACCTTTCTCCTAAAACCCCTCCATCAGCGAGGCTGGAGCTCCCCATGGTGCTTGGTGGGTCACAAGGAGCACTCAAAGGAAGCAGGAGTGAACCACCACACATCCATGAGCCATCAGTGTGGAGAAGGGAACAACTGTCCATCCCCACGTAGAAACCTCTGATGCCAGGGCCTAGGCGGCTTCATTGCCCAGAGGCTGGAGAGCTGCATGGGACATGTCCCACCAGCCCCTTGCCCTATCTGCCACCCAGGTCTGAGCCTCCAGCCCTCCAAAACCTTCACAGCTCTGCAATGGAACCACCTTCCCCAACTCCCTCTTCCCAGATTAAAACCACAGCGATGCTGGGACAGAGCTGAGGACAAGGGGACAGCACCACACCTCTCTGCAGGGGCCTGTGCCCCTTGGCTGCTCTCCCCGGCTGAAGCACTCAGCAGAGCAGTGGAAGGAAGCAGCAATTCTGGTCTGCATAGAAGAGCCTTTCTATAAGGAATTTCTCCTGAGATGAAGCTAGGCAAAGAAACCAGATCCCCTTCCTCCTCCTCGCTGCTCAAGGGAACAAACGACACACAGAGCTTTCCCCTCCCGAGCAGATCCCTGTCACCAGGACATGCAGCCAGCCAAGCACACCGCTCCCTCCAACGCAGGGCAGGCCTGGTGGCACCCTGTCCCTTCCAAGCAGCAGGCAGACGTGTCCCTGGGGTTGGGAATGGTGGGCATCAGGGTCTGCTGAGGTTTGTGGGGGAGGCAAGGCCTGGAATTGCCCTTCACAGGATGACACGAGCCACTTGGCCTTTCCTTTCGCCCAGCTCCGAAGCCAGCTGGAGCTGGCCAGGAGAAGCCAAATGTCTTCCCATGTCCCAAAGAAGTATCCAGCCACCTGGGCCAGGGACTTGGGTGGCTTCTAGTGCCCGAAATGGCCTGTGATGATGTGCTACGTGACCCAAGCTGGGCTACTTCGGGCTGTGCTCCAGCCTGCAGCTAGCACGGGTGACAGAGCCCAAGCTCCTTGGAAGGGAGGGATGAAAGCACATGCTGCTGCTGGAGGACAGACATGCAACTCCATGCTGTGGAGGTGCGGGACAATCCCTGGGAGCTACAGGAGGGCAGAGAGGTGGGATCCTCACCTGTGGGGTTACGGATACCCCTTCCCCAGGGCAGACGCTGCCTCCCAATACCCCACAGCACTCCAGTACCGTGCATTCCTCTCCAGCTCCAGCTGAGCTTGTCCCATCGGAACCTGCAGCATCAGCACCGCTTTCTAGGCACAGCCTTGTCTGCTGCTCCTCCCACAGCGTGTTCTCTCCATGCTGGGCTTTCAGCAGCTGGAGCCATTCTGCAGCTTCTCTCTGCATTGCTCCTCCCCATGGGACAGATCTGGGCTAGAGCCAAGCACCAGCTCACACACAACCTCCTGCCACAGAGATTCCATGGGACTGGAAAGCTCTGGATCCTGTCTGCAAGTGCCTTCCTACAGCACACATACAAGCTGCTGATACGCACGGCTGGAAATGAGGAGCTTTGATTTAACCAAGCTGCTTGGGAACCATTAAATCATTAGCTGGAGGTTGGAGCAGCCCGTTCAAACACGGGTTCTCCAGGGAAGCAAGAACCTGCAGAATGGCTCGGAGCAGCCCATGGCTTTCCACATCCAACTGGCACTTCTGAAACTCATCTTCCAGCAGGAAGGAAAGGGGCACATTCACCACTCCCCTCCTGATGGGGGTGATGGGGGCTCACACAGGACTGGAGGAGAAGGGACACATTTGGCAAAGGCTGGCATGGAGGCTCACTTCTGGAAGGGAAGACAGGTTCCAGTGTCAAATCCACTCCCATTTGTGGGCAGATTACAATGAACAGCACTGAGTTTGAGTAAGACGGGTTTGTTTTCCAGTTTACAGAATGCAGTCTTGCCCTTTTTAAACAAACAGAAAACCACACGGAAATGACAAAAAAAAAAAAAAATCTCTATAAATACCACATATACAATTTAGGCAAAAAAAGGGAAAAAGAATCCAGAACAGCTCATCCCTCCAGGTGTTGGGAGTGACAGCAGAGAGGACAAAGCTTTGCATTCAGTAGGGGCAACGCATCATGTAACAATAGGTTTGGGAGTGCCCAGAAGTGCCCCTGAGCAGAAGGGAGAGGAAAACTCAGGCAGCACAAGGAGACAAGAATGACTTTGAGGCAGAGGGGAGGCAGCAGGAGAGCAGAGGACAGATGATATGGCCATGAACTTGGAAGGCCCACAGCAGTATTCAAGTAATGGGAGGGTTTAAACCCCAACGAGGTGTTTGTTTTAAAAGAACACTCTGGCTTTGGGGGGTCTCCTCCTCTCACACAATGGTTTGGGGCAGTTGAGAGCTTGGGAGTTCATGGAGGAGCTCTACATGATCTGCGCCAGGAGGTGAGCACTGATCTCTGGGGTTTCTGGAGCCCATCCATCAGGATTTACCCACACGCTCCCTTTGAGGATGCACCAGCTGAACCGAGCCCAGGGGGGTTGTCCTGTAGCAGCTTTGCGAGTGATCTGCCAGCATCGTGGAGTTCCAGTTTGCAGAAGAAAGGCCAAACAAAGGGACCTTGGCACAAGCCTTCACATTTATGGGGGCTCTGACCCCAACAACTGCCCAGCACCATTCAAAGCCTGGGGAAAATTCAAGTGAGGAATTCGGATGCGGTTCTAAGCACAACCCCAGCTTGCCGAAGCAAGCCAACATCCACTTGCACGTGATGGAAGTGTTCTTTTAAAACAAAGTACAAACAAAAGAGAGAACATTTGAGGTTATCTGAGTTAAAAAAACTTACAAATCCCAAACAGTCCTGCAGTCAGAGTCGCACACGGAAGAACCAACCCACACCTACATGCGCCAGGAACAGTAAAATGACAATATATATATAAAATTAACCAATAAAGTGCATGTTCCTTATATTACACCTGCCCCTTGGGTGAACGCAACGCCATGGGTTGTGTGGAGAAATCCCAGCCGAGGGCTCAGGATCACATTGTGTTGTAGAGGGGATTGGTTGTCCGCTTTTTATCATTGGTCTTTTTGAGCCTCCTCAGAGGGTGAGTTCTCCCATGCTGCTGCCGTGGTGCGACAGCCAGGCCTCGCGCTGGGGACAAGGAGTCCAGGACCTGCGCCTGGAGCAGCGGAGGACCCTCCTCGGAGCTAGTCCACGTTGGATCCATGCTGGAAAACAAGCTCTGCTGGCTGGAGCCGCACTCTCTGGCGTACTGAGCTAGCGGCCTCTCCACAGGCTTGCTCTGGGCAATGCACTCGGTTGTTCTGAGCTGTTCCACAAAATGCTTAGCGGGCTCCGGGGAGGAAAGGTGATGCTTTAAACATGAATCCCTCTCCAACCTCCCCCCGCCGCAAAAGCCTCGACCCAGGGCAACGCAGGTGAGAAGCACCGGGTCGGCATCAGAAGAGGCTGACTCCCTCTCGGATAAGTCATCCTTGGAGAGGTCCAGGCAGTCCAGTTTGGCCAAGGATGCCGAGCGTTTCATGTGGGATGGTGTGGTGAGCCCCGCGTGCCGGATCCGAGCCTCTATCTCCTTTGCTCGCTGCTTGACCAGCCCAGGGCTGTTGCTGCGCTCCTCCACGCTGCAGCTGCTGGAGCTGTGGGAGAGGCCGTAACACAGGAAGGAGATGTCCAGAAGGTCCATGCTTTCATCACGCTGGCTGGTGAAGTCCTCACCGCTCAGCTGCCTCGAGGTGCTGGCACTCCCCCTACAGAGAGGTCTGTCCCTGAATGGGAGAGTTGCATCCTCCTCCATCCCGCATGGCGTGTCTGGCTCGTCATCAGTACCAGTGCTCTGCTCAGTGACACCTTCCAGGTGAATTACACAGGGGTGAGAAGAGTGATCTGGGCTGGCTGAAGGTGTAGAGGTCACCTGGGCAGAGGGAGAAGCAGCACCGAGGTGAGCAGATAACCCACCACCACCCTCACTGGGGCTGCCCACAGTGCAGGTGACCTGCTTGTGTACCGTGTGCTCCAGTGAGAGGTTTACCAGCGTCAGAGCTCGGGGACAGGTTGAGCACAAGGAAGGGTTCAAGTTTTCGTCTAAAGAGGGGATGGCTGTGACCAGCCTGCCCTGCTCACAGCTTGCATTGGGGCGCTCTGCAGACTTGACCATGGGAGTGTATTCGATGATTTCAATTCTCTTTGGGAGGAGGGAGGGCAGGGCTGGCTCCTCTGTCCCATCGAATGAGACCACTGTCCTGTGCTGCTGTGCCATTCCCTCCTGCCCCAGGCTGGGCTCTGCAGGCAGAGATTCCTGTGCAGGCAGGTGCCTGCCCACAGGCAGCTCTGCTCCAGGAAGCAGAGGCAGCTCCTCACTGCCTGGAGCCCGCCCTTTGTCACCCTCCGGAGCCAGCTCCAGGGGTGGCTCCTCGCTCTTTCCCCGCAGCAGGAGCTCGGCAGCAGGAGAGTCGTTCCTGGAGTTCTTGCGGGTGGGTAAGATGCACACTGGGGATGTGTGCTGGTGCTCCTGCTCCTGCCTCAAGCGCTCCTCAAACTCCAGGGTGGCTCGTCGGACAGAGCCAGGGCACCACTTGGGCTCAGGGCTCATGGAGCTGCGAGGCTCTTGCTGCTCCCCTCCAGAGCTGCTTTCCTCCAGGTCTAATTTACCAGATGGCTGCAGGGAGGGGGCAGCTTCTTGCTCAGCTTGCACAGGGTCCTTCTCCTTTTCCTGGTGTCCAGCACAGGTTCCTTCACCCCGGTCCACCCTTTCTGAGGCCCAAATCGCCTCCACTGGCAGCTCATGCACTGTGTTCCTCTTTGGTGTCTGGGTGAGGTTGGCTGAACCCTCTTTCTGCTGGGCAGGTCCTGCTCCCTGGTTGATTGACTCGATCTCTGTGATGATCTCCTTCACAGAAATGGCATTTTCCGAGTGGGATCTGGTGAGACAGCCTGTGCTGGGCAGCTCGGGCACCTCCTGCAACACAGAAACAGTACAATTACAAAGAGGACCAGCTGTGCTGACACACAGCAAATGGCAGCAGCTTAAAGGAAATGGGGGTGCACGTTCCCAAAGGAACAAGAAGTGCGTGCGCTAGTGTGTGGGGATAGATTACAAGTGCCATGATGACTAATGAAGCATTACTGTCTCTGGGGCTGCGTTCAAGATATTCCAGGGCTGGATTTTCACCTAGATTGAGATTCAAGAACTTCTTCTTTAATTGCCATGAATTCCAGGGGAATTTAGGGTTTTTTTAATAAATAAAAGTCCACTTAGCAAAATAAAACTATCCCATATGCTTCTAAATGCACAGTTTTGAACTGAAAACTGTGAAAGATTCTGCTCATGTAAGTGAGTGAACAGAAGTACAGGATAAAGAACGAAACCTGCCCTGGTTTCCTGGAGGAAAATGGAAAGAGAGGCTCCTGCATCCGCATGGATGCTCCTGCCAAATCACTGGAGAGAGTGTTGGCCTAGTATATCTGGAAGAGTCTTATTGCCTCACATGGAGATGGAAAAGATTCAAGCAATGCAGCGTGGAATTTAAATAAGAGAGGCTCCCAGAAAACGATGGCCCCAGACATCATCAATCCCTGTGAGAGTCCCGGAGGATGGAAATTGTAAGAGAAAAGTACCTCAGTTCAGAGGTTACTAAGTTTTGTCACGATCATATCTCTACCCAGGAGAGAAGTGAGCCATGACATGCCCGACCCCATCGCTCCAGGCCTGGACAGGCTCATTCTCTTCCTCCAGCAGTGGAAGTTCTACATCTGCCTTGATTTACTATCCCATTGCTGGTGCTTCCCAACCAGGGAAAGGTGCAAGCTTTATCCCACTCTTTGGTGGATTTCTCAAGTCAAGATAAGCACCCACACTGGTTCAGGACGTTAAACCTCAGATTCAACCTATCTGATGCAAACCTCAGAAGTAAGTTTCTCAGCACAGCAGGTCAAGGGTGACTCAGTCAGCGCCCTGCCTCTGCCAGCAAGATGTTTAAGGAAAAAGCACAGGAAAGGCCAAGTATCTAAAAATGAAGAAGGAAGCATCTAACAATGCCTCCCCAACGGCCACCCTGCTCAGTGAGAGCCAGAACTAGGAAATCCCCTGTCCTCAGCAAGAGAGCCAGGTTTGAGCAGCAGTTCCTAGGAAAAGTGAGCAAGTTATTTCAACCTTTTGCTGTTCTTCGTCTGTGGAAGAGTCATCTGATGCCTGAGGAGAGTTTCCAGAGCTGTTCCTTCGAGTATCTGCACCCCCATCCACAGCAGGCGGCACTTCCAGCACAGGCACCCTGGAGACTCCGTTCCTTCCGCTCCCTTGCTCCTCCATCCTGGAATGGGAGCAAGTGCGTGACCGGCTCTCCTGGGAAAGCTCCACGAATTTCCCCAAAGCACTGAAGAAATCAATCCTGTCTGTACTTAGCTCTGTCACCGCGGGCTGGGGATTCTGCTGGAGACTTGGGGAATTTTGATTTGGGGATTGGGGAAAGTCTTTCAAGCACGAAGTGAATTCTTCCATGGGAACCAAGTGCACATTCACATCAGGCTTAAGGGCATCTTTTTCCAGATCGTCCACTGTCAAATCGGGGAACTCTGTTATTTCCAAAGGGTGCTGGAGTTGCATTAAGGCCTCAGAAGCACGGCAGTTATCAGGGGGAACAGAGTCTACACAACATCCTGCCGTACAGCCATTGATACTGTTCAGGTTCAGCTTGTCCTCCATCTGCTCAGCGTGGAAGTCTCGACACGTAAACTCTAGGTGGATCCTTCTCTCCTTCACACACACCTCCTCGAGCATGTTGGCATCCTCTGGGAGCTGCTGCTCCCTGTCTAGCTCAGCTGAGTAGATGGGAGACATCGGCTGCTGGTTGTCGTTGGTCTTTGTCTCTGAGATCTGGTCGGCTGAGGTGGTGATCTCCTTTTTGTTCAGCTCCAGCCCAGACTTGCAGATGGGCTCGTGATGGTCCGAGAGGTCACTGTCCGAGTGCGAGCGCCACAGTTTATTATGCCGCTGTTTGCTGCGGGGATGAAAAGAAAGGAAAACATTGAGTAGTGTCTTCATGTACCAGAGCCAGAGCCACCTCGCTGTAAGAGGATGCAACCCACATGAAGAATCATGCCAAATACTGGAGTCATTGACCACAACTGCAGCTTCACTTAAACAGGTCATGGTCAAAGGCACTGCTAGAGAAGTTGATCCAATAGCAAGCCACATTGCCCAGCAGTATTTTATCAGTCCATTCAACAAATAATGTTTAACTGACTACAGAATTTGGTCCGCCCTCAACCACAAAGCACTTTTTGCTAGCAGGTGAGTGATGACCAAAGAGAGAGGGTCTCTAGTCCTGGCTGTGAGTGGATGGTGGACATGGAATGAAGCTAAATTTGCTTTGTGGCTCCTTCTTTGAACAGCTTCAATGATCAATAACTGGGCTCTGGTAACCAAGAGGGTAGGGTGGGGTGAGAGGATGTGGGTGTGTGTAAAACAGAAGACATCCTCAGCGGTCAACAAGCCTGCCTTTCACAGGAAGGAAGCTAAGGAGTTCTCCAGCTCTTGGAAAGCCCCCTTAGGAAGGTCTAAGCAGTCACAAAGCCAAGCAGCATTGCAACAGCTTCCTTATCCCTACCTGCCAAAAAAACCAGCCCGAGCCTCTGGGCTTACAGAGAGCAAAGGAGGCAAGTTCTGACAGTGAAACCACACCAGCTAGCCATGCCTGCAAGGGCTTCGCTGAGTGACCACAGCCACAGGGCTGTGCTTCCACCGATTGCCCCTAGGAGGAGAGCAGATACCGCAGAAAGGTCTTGGATCAGCAGGAGACCTTGGAAAACCTCTTCAGTCCCTTGCTAGTTCAAGCAGGCACTCCCAGAGACATCCATCGGCTGCAGTAAGTTAATTAACAGATGCCACTGAACTAATTACAATGCACTGGTTTGGTCGTGGGTGCCCAACAGCTAAGGAAAATAATCCACTGCAGATTTGGCTTTCCAACCCCATAATCAGCTACAACCTTCATGTATGACACAGGTCAGAATCAGGGCCTTGCAGAGAAGGATCAAGACTAGAGGCGAAAAGGCATTGCTCTGCGGTGCACGTGCTCTGTCTCTAATGGGTTTTGGATCAAAGTCTGACATTGGCAGCAGAACCAGGCTTTTCCATGAGGCAGGCTGTTGCTGAGGCGCTGCATGGGATGCTAAAGGCTTCCCATGTCTCTGCTTATGTAACCTGGGGAGAAGCTGTTGATGTTTTCTGAGGGCATTTCCTACCCTGGCACTTGAGGGCTTACATCCAGCTGCGCATCTGAGCTTGAAAGTCAAAACTACCCTCATGCATGAACAAACCCAACTTGCCCGGCACAGCCTTGATCTGAGAATCAAAACACACGTAAACAACCACTGGGAGAGGTGCATTGTATCAGCTTTCAATCTCACACTTCCTCCACTCTCACAACCTGCAAGATGTGCTAAAAGCAGGAGAACAAGAGCCCACATCCCCTCTTAGAGCCCCCATCCCTTCCTAGAGCCCCCATCCCTTCCTAGAGCCCCCATCCCTTCCTAGGGCCCACCGCCACCTCTTCACCTTCCGGGGCAGCATTCCCAGTCCTGGGGAGAACATCCCATGGCACAAGGTCTGAGGCAGCACTGGGGCTGTCCAGCTTGTGGTCACACCAGGCTTGGACCAGGGCCCCCTCCACCCCCCACCAGGCTTCAGCCAGCCCTCCAGACTCCAGTATAACATTAGTGCTGTTGATTTACAAGTTGCACAAGGAATAGAGGATCCCAAACACTGCTTTCCTGTAACTTCTCCATAACTAACAAAGGCAACAGGGCTGGCTCAGCCTTTCTGTGGCTATCACCAGATAGGAAGAGACAGTTTAACTAACCCCAGGAAGTATGACAGTCCCAAAGAGCAAAACACGCTTGTTGTTGTGACTAAAAGCAGGCAGGAGGTTTTCATTTTACAGCTGGAAAACATATCCCAGTTGCTATAACCCCAACACAAAACCGTAACCAGATAGCGCGAGCACATGGCTGCCCTCACATACCATCCCCCTGAAACTGGAGCAGTCACATGAGTGTGAATCTGTTGGGTTTTTGTTTTTTACCTGTCCTGGAATACTGCAGCAATAAACAAGGCAGGCGGAGAGCAGAGGGCAAAGCTCAGTAACATAAAGAAAGAGGGGAAAAAAAGGCAGTTTGGAGCTGAGAAAGGAACCACATAAACACAGCCCCCTCCTGCAGCACAGAGAGGCCGTTCCTTGCTCCGGTGAGGCTTCATTTACTATGGGCTTTTTTAGTCCTACCCACACAGGTGCAACGCACTGCTCTTGCATTTCTTAAAGCCTCACAAGTCATCCTCTTCGTGCTGTTGTATGGGGACTGGCAGAGTAGGTCAGGAGCAGTGTGCTCAAGTGGGATGGGAGCCACACACCAGCTAAATGATGGCAGCAAGAAAAGATTTACCTCCTGAAAGACAAATTACCGGAAGACAGGGGAAGGAAAGTCCTCGACCAAAATGTCTGCAGGGGGTGGCTTTGCAGGTGTGCCACCAACCACCAATGTGACATTATAAACCAACTGCAGGGCTGAAGATGCGATACACCAGCTGCTTCCAGCCCAGGGCTCCTTGCAGGTGCTCGCCAACCTGTTGCAAAGGATGTTCATGTGGTTTTCAGCTCTGAAAAGCTTCTTTTCCTTCATCTGGCCTATCCCAGTGAGATCTGACTGCCCAGTCTGCTCAGTGCTACATAGCACACCACACTGGTCCGGGCACCTTTAGCTCAGAGTTAAGCACTGACCTTTACTAACTGGTGCCAGCAGCACATTTGGTGTCACACGAGGCACCAAAGGCAGGTGTGGTGTCTGTCTCCAAGGGTTTCAGTCCAGAAGAGCATGGATATTTCTTGAAATACCTATTCTACTGTGATCTATCCTGGGACTGAGTACTACCTGGCTTTTGCAAGTGGACAGGACAGACTCGAAGGGACAAAACCAAGCAGAGGACAGAGGTGATAACTATACCCTAAAGAAAGAACATGAGTGCCTGAGCTGCTGCAAAGAGCAGCATAAGGCAGAAACCTTTCTGGAGCACCATGCAGCTATGAAGTAATTACACTGGTCAAAACATGCCCAGAGCATGTGGCGGGAGGCTCAGCAGGGGTAGTTCTGCTTGCTTCAGACCTGCTCCCTGGCAAAGCACACCAGGATCCTAAACAAAACACCGTAATCTGGTGCACACAGAGTATCACTACCCGCTTCCAGCTGATCACGTGAAGACATTGCTTAATGCAGCTCACAAGTGGATTTCTCGGAAACATGCAATATTTATGCCTTTTGCTAACCAGGTGATAGGCTTGGGCTTACAACACACTTGCCCAGCTCCACACCAGCCTCAGGACTCCATGCGGGAATAAACACCGCTGTTTCAATGCACAGAACATCCTGTCCCCTCCCCAAACACCAACACTTACAGAAGGGATCTAAATAAAACCCGACCAGCTGCTGAGGAGGGGCATGCTCAACAGGGAACTGTAAGGCTGAGATGGAGACAAAGTGAGTTCCCTGCCAAGTGATGTTACAAGCAATAGGAACACCGTTTATCTCTGCTGGAGTCTGCACAGCTTTAAATGCTGCATTCAGATGGTAGATCACAGGATGCTACTCTCCAAAAAAATCGGCCATCCTGGAAGCCAAAGAGCCTCCTAAAAGCTCTTTATTACACCCATTTTCCCAGGCTCAGCTGAGATAACCCGTGAAAACAAAGCACTATCTTTCCCAAGACAATCAGGAGCTCATAATGCAGCAATGGAAGTTCCAATTAAAATAACGGAATCAATCACTTATGCCTTAACACAGGTCAGTCCTTCCACTCACCTGGCCAGCAGGATCCCTTGGTATTCCTCCAGCTGCCGCATAAAGCTAGGGTTGGGCTTGGTGACAGTGCGCCGCTCCTTCACATAATCGTATGCCCTGTCCAGGTTCCAGCCGTATTCCTTCATGGCATAGGCGATCACCGTGGATGCTGAGCGGCTCACTCCCATCTTACAGTGCACCAGGCACTTGGAACCGTTTTTCCTGAGGTGGAAGAAAGACAAAAAGAGGATCATTAAATAGAAAACATGGCCTCTGAGAAGCATAAGAAAACAGCAGCTTCTTCACTGGAGCATTATCAAACGTATTTTCAACGCTGTGGCCACAGTTGGAAGTCTGGGATGTGATCTGATAATCCAATTTACAAACTGGAGCAAGACACACAAAGGAAGAACAGGGTCTTAATATTCCGAACAGATTTTGTTACAACAGCTCTTCTGCAGCTTTTATCACACGTGGACAAACATCGGTTGTCTGCAGATTCATGAAGACTGCTAAAGACTCGCATGGCACCCTTGAACTTGGCCCCAGTGGCCCATGGGTATTAAGCAGTATTCTGAATGAAAAGGGCACCCATGTATCACACAAATGTGGCGTCACAGTGCTGAAGTACTTAAGGGAATACAGTGACACCACCTCAAATAAAGCAAGTCTCGAGCCATACTCAAACAAGTCAGCTTGTAAAGGCTATGAAAAATTGCAAGCACCAGCCATGGTTAAGAGATGACAGACTTCTATAATGGAAATAATACTTTAAAGGCAACATATGCCAATCTGTTTTCTGACCAGTTTTCCCTTTGGAAGGCTGCTGAATTAACTGGAGACAGCTCATGTAACTGGGATGCAGCTCTCTGCAGTAAAAGGCCCTACTTTCAGCACCCGCTATCAAATTACTCACTATTAACTGACAGCTCAGAGAGCTACACAGGCACTTACTCCTGTTAAAGGGAAGAGTTTACTCTGGAGCTTTACACTACAAGAAATCACTTCCAGACTGTGGGCTTCATCATACAACCTCACAATGCAGGGAACAGCTTAAGTTTGGTTTTGGCTTAGGCGGTTTTGCTTCTTACTTTTGGTAAGCCCTGCTCAATTCGTTACTGCCCTTTCCTCCCTCCAGCACCTCTCCAGACCCATTGCATTTCCTAAGCAGCAGGCAAACTGTTAGGTCTCCAGTACAGGAATTACCCATTCCACTGTCTGCCTGGACTGCAACTGGGCAGAAACCTCTCACTAGTCCTACCTGCTCCTCGTACAAGCACCTACAAGAATGAAAATGTGTTGAAGGCAACTCTTAGCCAGAAACTACAAAGTGAAAATGCTTTGATGCCAGGTATGCAAGGAAAAGTAGTTAAGAAAATCAGTAGGAAAATACAAAATACTTAATAAACATCTTCTAAATGTGCTTGTTCTGCTCTGAAAAGACTTACTTTGCCTTGGAGATGAATTTGTAGGTGTCATTCCAGTAAGCCAGAAGATCTGTTGCTTCTTCATCATACACCCGAATATTATGGTATTCAAAGAGCCCAGGGAAGAAGTTATCTATTTCACGAGTCACATTCAAGATATACCTCACCCTGTGTGGAAACAGAGAGCAGATGAAAATGCAGAACGTGCAGAACGTAGCAAGTTCAGAGAGATCACAGCTGCCACACAACGCCTTGCCTTGCGAGTGCCAAAACAGCACTGGAAGTTGCAGCCTTGAACACACCTCTTCGGAAACCAGGGCTCAATGCAAGGAAGCAGCAGCTGATACAGACAAAAGGCTTGGCTGAGCAATTTTGAGCCTAGCCTCTGATAAAAGGGCTTCCATCCACGCTGGATAGAAACTTTACAGCCTGTCAGATTGCACACTGCTTGCCCACCTAAGTTAGCAACACTTGCGTCACAGGAGCTCCTGTACAGCCTGTTCACTTCGTGTTTGGACACCTTTGTGAACCAATTCTGCTGCACCAGCAGCACAGGAAGATTGAAGATACAAGCTCATGAGCTACAACATAGTTAAACAAATGCGTAAAGTAACTATAGAGAGATGCAATGGACAACGAGCCACTGGGGAGGATTTATTTCTTCTCCCTTAATTTTCTGGAAAGGAAACTGCTAGGGAAAGCATATGGTATTTATGTACATTACATCGAGTATTTTTAGCCCTGAGGGTTACTCGTAAGATGCTTATGAACTGCACTCACGCTGGGCTATCAGACAGAACACGAGCACTGCAAAGGAGTGACATCCCTTTCCCCTAGCAGGTATGAGAGTGCTGGCAGTCAAACAGGACCTGTCTGACCCAAGGGAACTGGAGCAGACCCTGAGCTGAGTGAGGAGAGCCCATTTTGCCAGGCTGATTTTCTGAGGTACAGGTATGTTAGCAATTCAGTTCAGCAGTGATTCATTTTCTGTCCACTGGATTTGGCACAAATAAGCCAGGCCCATACATAATGATTTAATTGCAAAATCTTGTTGCTTAGATCCACCTGGCTAGAGAAAGGACACTCTTAAGCTTCAGCCTGAAAGTGCAGGAGACAGAGGAACCCATCAGTGCTAAGTGTGAGAGCTACAGGACTTCCTCCTGGGCCCCACTCAAAGCAACAAATGCTCTTTTTACATGTTTTCCTTCCTGCTGCAGTCCGGAGGTGCAGACCCCAAAGTGCCCCTGTAACCATGAGACCTCAAGTCCAGAATAACGGGCTGAAGCAGAGGGCACAGAGCCAACCACGCAGCATCCAGTTCAGCAATTGTGGCTTTTTGCTACTTATAGCCGTGAGATTGCTGGCTTCCTTTGTTCACCAAGGGGACGTCAGTCAAGGTCAGCGAACAAGATTCTTTTACTTCAGGGTGCCTGTTTGTGGGATGTAGAGTTTGGAGGAAGCAAGAGCTTGTTTGGATCTGCAAACCCTTCAGTAAGACTCAGGTTACACAGCAGGTATGGAAGAGAGCTTGCTGCACAGACAAGTGTTGAGGCCAGGCTCTTGCTTCTAAGCTGGTAGCCTGAAGCTACTTACCCTCTGTTCTGCAAGTCTTCCAAATTGGAGGCGTTCCATTCCGAGCCCTGCAGGGAGAACATGCAAAGGGACTCATCAGCCAGATGGAAGACAAGGCCAGACAACTGATGGAGGGAGGGACTGTCACCAGTGACCTGGAGGAAGACGCTGGCCAGCCATATTGGAGAGCAGAGGGGATCTTTTGAGTACATGGGCACACAGAAGAGCGGTAACAGTGCTAATGTTCAGCACCCTATCTCGCCCCATTAAGCAGATCCACTCTGAAGCAACAAGCACCCCTGTGAAGCAGGAGCCCAGCACAGTACCCTGGCACTTCCTGCAAACCACTGACAGACCAACCCCAGCCAAGCTGAGAACACTCCACCCTTTCCCTGGAGGCTGTGCCAGCTCTACCCCACAGAGGACAGACTGCCAGCACCGTCCAGGTGCTCTTTATGCATGAAACACCCATCTCACACATCAAAGGCACCAACACAGTAAGCTCACTTGGGTTACACCTCGTCTCCCCACATTCAAAGCCTGTGTGAGCAGAAATAAACACATTGAACCCTGGCTAGCTAACCCTCTGCAGCACACACAGGGCCTCCAAGCTGCTTGCTTCCTGCTCAAACACATAAATCCTGACTGAGGACAAAAGCACTCACACAAAGGCTTCCTTCAAAATTCAAGGTGCACAAGCTATCTGCTTCCCTGCCCTAAAATAGCTCCTGAATCGAAAGGTGGTTCAAATAAAGGAGTAAGCAAGAGGGACCCAGGCAGCACTACCATCACCAGCAGAAGAGCACTGCTCATGGCTGCTCCCATGGCACAGGCTTCCACACCACCACCAGGTTCAGGTTGAGCCAGCCCTTGGAGCATAATCACTGCCTGCCTGCAAAGCCTGCCAGCCTGGGGGTTAGAACACCCCAGTCTTGCAGTGTCCATCCAGAGGATGCTTGCCCCAGAAAGCACAGGCACCCTGTGTTGGAGATGGGGGAGCCCCAACAGCTCTGATTCACAGGCACACACTGGTGCCCATGACAGCACTCCCAGAGAAGTCCTGAGCACTCCCGGCCCATGCCTGGATGTACACGCACAGGAAAAGGCTGTGTTACTATTCTGGTAGCTACCGGGGATAAGCCTGTTGTCTTGACATGAAAAGCAGCAAATTCTTCCTAAAGTGAACCACTTGCTAAGAGACATCATCATAATGAAGATATCATTCAAGAGTTCAGCACAGATGGAAATCTCAGTTTTGAGCAGGATGAAAGAGCAAATGTTACATGCCATGGCGGCAACAGATTACACCAGAATCCATCGCCTTCAGCCACAGATCAGGGCAGCTCCACCAAAGTCCAGAGCTGAGCACAAGCTGAAGGATGAGTACGGCGGCTCTTGCTATTCAGGATCTGCCAACAACTATATTTTGATCCCTGCTGTATTCACCCTGGCCCCCAGCCTTAGTTAACTTCATGTTCTCTCTTCCTGGCCAAGGAAGAATACCTTAATTCAGGCCTGTGAAGCACCAGTTTCCACAGGTATGGAGAACAATGCTGCAGTGGTGAAAGCCTTTTCTCCTATCCTTTGATCCACAATTACCAACATCATCAGATCTCTTATTTCCTGCTTAGTTATTTTAGCACTCTGTAAGTGGGATCCCACAGGGCTTTTGCCTCCACCTGGAAGAAAACAGCTCCATTCCTCACTTTACCTTGCAGTATTAATGCTCCTGAATTAAGCTGGTGCCCAGCCCCAGCGGCACTGCTCCTCATAGCAGAGCTGCTTTGCGAATACTTCCATTCCACACATTAGCCACAGCTCCTTCAAGCCTTGTTTTAAAGGTCTTGTTCCTATTAAATACACTCTGAGCCAAGACTCCAAGCCCTGCAGTGCACTGAACTGCCTGTGCTGCTTTTGACTAGCACTGTAAGGCTGTGAACAGGTCTTTCTCTCCAGAGAATACATAGTTCGCACAAATAAAATCCATTACATTGTAGGTACTTTAATTTTCCTGGCTCTACCCCACCACAATTTCTTGGGAGCACTCACATTAACACGCACCATTGCTTCTGAGCCACAGCACTAAGCTTTAAGGAGACTGGGAGAGGCCCTCGCCATTTGGAAAGCCCAGCAAGTCCAAGAGGAATGGCTTTGTTTCAAGTTGGCCTAACCTCATAGGCTAGACTTCCCAACCAAACCTGTGTCTGTTGCTCTAGGGCTGGGAAATCCAGTGGAACGCTGACTCACCAGGAGGAGGTGCAGTAATTAGACAGGGCCCAGCAGCAATGAAAGGCAACTAAGCCAGCAAAACATTAAGAGGCAAAATGCTTATGTTTCCTTAAGTGACTTATCTTCAGGATTCTTCATCAGGCTCCTCTGTTCCTCCTGGATCACATGAACTCAGAGCTTTCCATGTTACAAGAGTGCGATTCCATCTGAACGTTACACAGCTCTCCCCAAACAATTCCCCTCCCTCTTTGCTGTAGATATGCCCTTCCCAAACACACTCCAACAACTTGCTGTGAGGATACCCCGCACAGTTGAAGCTATAAAACTAGTCTTACACCAATGGAAATAGCCCTGAAAAGTAGTTAGAATTGAAGACTTTTTGCCTTCCATCCTCTAGTGACTTAGAATACCAGGTTGGAAGGGATCTCAAGGATCACTGGTCCAACCTTTCTAGGTAAAGCACAACCTAGATTAGTGACTGGGTCTACAGCTTGGCTGGTGTTGTATGGCAAAGTTCAGCACAGCCAAGAAGCCAGGCTGTTCTTCTTCAATAGGACTAGTGTCTTGCTTAAGACTATGTGACCCCAGGATCAGCCAGTCTCTCCTTCAGAGTTCCTCCAGAGGCCTGTGTCAACCGAGACATAGGGAGATGTGTTTGGTGAGTTTACTTTCGAATTCACTGTAAGACTTACCAGAAAGACATGATCAAATATCTGTGTGGGGCTGTCCATCTGCCCAAGGATCACTATCATTTCATTGTCAATGAACTCTTTGAACTCCCGCAGGTTACACACCATCTGCATCTCCAGCTCAGTGCGTATCTGGGTGGGGAGGAGGAACACAAAGAAGCCATGTGAAGGTTTTGTTCCACCCTTTCATCATGGCATAAAGCACAGAGCTCTCTGGTTTGCACAACAGCACTTCCAGTGCCGTCCCCTCCCCACTCACCTCTTTTGAGGTGATGTTCTCCAAATCTTTCTGCATCATGATCTCCCTTAACTTGGTCTTAATCAGCCGCTCCGTGCGCTCCCGCTCAGTTGGACTGTCGGAAGATAGCAAGAAGAAAGAGTCACCAGAAGGGGAAACAAACTGGATTCATGGCACTTTCAAACAGGTATTGTATAGACTGGGTACTCTGCAGCCTCAGATACTCATGCTACTTCCCCCAAGCACGTCCTCAGCTGAAGGGAATTCAGGTGACTGTAAAGCCCGGTTTAGATTCCTGGTTGTGTATGAAAGACACCAACTGAATGCTCCTAATCCATTGCTGTCATCTAGAGAACCTCTGGTATTTGGTAAAATTTAAATCGGGAAGGCTGCATTATACTCTCTGCAGCAATATCTAAGCCTTCCCCTACCTTTCTTGGAAAGGTAACAGCTCCAAAGCTCCTTACATGGAGAGACAAGGGCAGCTAAGCCTCTGTGCATTCCTCCAGCCTCTGCTGCCAGGGGCCTTATCACCAGCTGCAAAAATAGCCTAACACCAGGGGAAATTGCAACAGAGCAGCAGCCCAGAGCTGTTTCACCATCATCTTTAGAAGGGACCCAGCAGTAACATCTCACAGCACCATTCTGTTTCCCTGGAAGGCTGCCTGGATGGTGACTGCACAGACGCTTCTCTGCTTTCCCAGTGCCCAACTGGTGGCTCACAATGAAGATCACCAATGTTCCTGATTCTCTGAACCTCGTGCATTATTTCAGGACTCAATTAAGGGAATGCTGTCTCGGTGTTCCCAGGAAATCATTCAACTGCTGCCACAGGGGAAAGGGTGGGTGACACAAAATTTATATACAATAAGCCAAAAGAGACATTAACCTGGCAGCTTGCCAGAACTTCTCAGCCACCCTCCTTGTACATTAAGAAACAATCAAGTGTGAAGACTTGTTCACAGCTGAACAACTGCTCAGCATTATTATTCACTCACTGAACTCCAACAACAGGAAATCCCTGAGAGCATAAATCAACCAACAGCACTATAATCTGTGAGAGCAGCTGGGGTTACTGAAGTCATTTCTTCTACTACAAGCTAGGCAACTAAGCTCTCATGCTCAGCATCACATCTGGACACAGACTACCTCTGAGGTTCTATGGTATCAGTACCATCAGCAATTAGTAATTACAGGGGTTGTAAACTTCGAATGCTGATACAGCCTGTAAATTTTGCCTTTCCAAACTGTTCACCTATCTACCTTAGCCTCTGTTTTGGACTATATGGCACCAGACATCGAAATGCTTAGCTGGAGACAGCTTAGGACCTATACATTGTCCTGCTCCACACTTGCAGACTCCTCAAAACACAGAAAAACTGTTTTGCTCGTTGTCCCCATTCTCAGGTGTGTCATCTGGATGCCTATAAGGATGCTTCTGAGCTCACAGTCTCAAAAGTCCATACATAGACACTTTACAGCAAAATTAACTGAATAAAAGAAATAAAGGAATAAAAGAAAACACCATGTTACTCTAAGCATGTGCTCACACACATATCAGAGCAAAGTCCAGAGAAACCTATTCCTTTCAGGAGACAACAGGCCTGGAAACCAGAGGACAAAACCAGCAAAGAGGAAAGCCTAGGTACTAGAATACACCTCACCTCTCGCTACTAACACAGGACTTACCTTGCAGAAGATCTGCAAGCCTAAAGGGCAAGGTAAACAATCAGACTAAAACAGAAGCTGGAGGACATGCAAGGGAGCCCTGGAGGAGTAAACTTCCAGTGCTGGTGTCTACATAACCAGAGGTCTGCTTATTACCTGGAAGATGAAACCTCTCCTCATTAATACCTAATTAAGAGTAATCTCCTGTGGAAACTTCTCCTCATTTGGAGGCTGCAGTGCTTGACAGCCAAACACTTGGGCTCAGCAGGGCCAGCGCAACTTACACATCTGTGAAGAGGGCGGGTGAGTCAGGCCGGTGGGATTGGACATCTTGCATGGCATTCCACTCATTGACTGACGACTGGTCGGAGTTGATATGGCTCTCATAGTAACTGACCCATGTGAGGAAGAGGCTCCCTGGGTAGTAATTGTTGCTCCGTGCCACCTCACAAGCTTTGTGTAAACTCTGCAGAGCAGACCTAGAAAGGGAAAAACGCTTGCAGGATTGTAATGTTTTTCCTCAGCCTGGTATCAAGCACAAAGCAGCAGCCAAATCCAGGATGCTGCTCAGGTCCCATCAGTCAGTACAAACCCCAGTACTACAGGCAACAGCCCCCAGCACTGAGGAGGAGGCTGTCCTGCAAAGGCGTGGATAACCATATGCTTGCATGCCTTAACTGAAGTATGCCAAGACCAGCCTGGGTAGCAGCAAAGGTGCTCACAATTGAGAGGGCAGAGGCACCTCTGTTTCTCACACCAAAACCTGCTACAGCTACCTAAGCCAAAAAACAGGATTCATAGAGTTTGTGTCTGAGCCATAGTGCTCTGAGAGCTCCTACTGTGCCATTAGATTCCCTGGACACCCAGAGTCAGACATGGAGAGCTGCACAGCCAAGGGCTTGGGACTTGACTCTACTGAAGTGCTTGGGTGTCCACCCTCTCTCACGAGGGATGTCAGAAGTTTCTTCAGCTGCTCCTGGCAAACAAATCCCCCTCTCCTATTTTTAGCTTGGTTTAAATCTTTGATTGGGATCAGAAGGATCCAGGTCAAAATCACTTGGGTGACACAGTAGCATGGCACCCTGACAGGCAATGTATTTCTGCAATGTAAAGAAGCTTGAGCCAGAAATACTTTCATGGCCTCTACATTCTTACATGGGCCACCCTAAAAGGAAAGAAAAATGCAGGCAGCTTCTCTTTCCTTCTTGCTGTCACAATGAACATGTCTCAGTGGAGACACAGACTCCTCAAATACGCACAGCTTGTATTCCCCAAATTTCAAACACATGCTCAAAGCAATTCTACTTTGGAGAGATTCAAAGCAGCAGCTCTCTGCAAGTGACCCTAATTCCTTCCTACCCCCAGCCAAGATGAAGGTGCAGCTGCAGCAGAACTAGAAACTCACTGCTCTGTACCAGCACTTGCGTGTTTTCTTTTTCCTCTAGTACCCAACTTCCTTCCCTGTCTCTGAAGGAGACTTCTGGCTGCTCAAGTGGGTCTCAAGATACCAGTAACACAAAACAGCACCTGAGCTTTAAACCCTCAAGCAGCCAAAACACCTTGGAAGAAGGATCACTGGGAAGTACTTACCACATTGCCTGCACAGACACCGGCTTGAATATGTGAACCCTGTTATCTGTTGATACGCTGAACCCTCTGGGGAGAAGGGAAAGAAGGCACAGTAAAAAAGTATCCCAAAAGCCACTGATTCATTAATAACTGATAGTCTGTAGCACATCAGAACAGCAAAGGACTAGCCCTATGCATACACTGCTGAGTTCAGCTAGCAAACAGATCAAAATAGCACACTAAAAGCTCTACGAGAACTCTTTTTAAGCAGCTGCTGCTCAGGAATGAAACTAAGACAGAGGGACAGTGCTGGGCTGTGCTGTTTACCTTGGCAACACAAATTCAGTGCCACAGCTGGGAGCAACAGAGTCCAGCTATAGTGATCCTGGGGCAGCTACCAAGGAAAGAAAAGTCATTCCATGCACTGCACTAGACAGCCTTTGTAACTGGCGCAAACAGGAGTCTGCAAGTCAGGCGTCTGTTTGGCAGAGAAACATCATTCTTATTTCATGTTCAGCTGAATGCTGCCTGCTGCAGCACGATGGAGGCACATAATAGGATCCCTTTAAGGAGCTTTCACTCTACACCCACTCTTCAGGAAAAGCTCCTTTACTCCAGCTTAAACACACACATAAGCCACTGTCTCAGTGCCTGTTTATTCACAGATAAGTCAATTATTGGTGTTCCCTGCCACAACCACTGTGATTTAGGGCCTTTGAGCCTACTAACCTCATACAGGTCAACAACAGGTCTGCTGGACCTGTTAGGACTCTGCGATCATTTGAATCCTTCCCCATACACCGTGCTGCAAGCTCACACCAGAGACCCTATCCATCTAGAACATACAAAAGACACTCACCCATCCCCATCCAGGTGGATCAAGGTGTCACTCCACAGCGGCAGCACCAAGCCCATTGTACAAGTGCTACTGTAGTAAGAAAGAGAAGGTCAGCCCATCTACTACAGCACCATGCTGTTATTCTAATTTCACAGCAATGGTTGTGTATTTTTGTACTTATTAGTTAAAAAATGAAAATCCCACTGCTGCTTCAGGGACAAACAGTGCCAGTATTGCTCTACAGGTGCCTGGCAAGGATCATTTACCAGATACAGGGTACAGCAATACTATGTCAAGCAAGCTTATAGGGTTAACATACACCCAAGAGAAGAGCAGACTGGATTCAAAGCAGCATGTTTGTGCAGAAGATCACAGGGGGCTCACAGTCTTCAGTCAGCTCAAGGCTTTTCTTTACAGATTAGTGGTTTGGTTCTAGCTCTGATTTTGCAATCCACAGCTTTGTCTTCTTCTTTGTCCCTCAGTCCCAGCTGCTGGGAACTGGGACCAGTGTAGTGCAATAGGAGGGTGATTAGCAGCAAGGTAGGTCAGCAATCACAGCCTATCACCCACTGCTGACTCCTGACTTCTTCACCCCCTGCACCTCGAGGATGAGCACAACCCACTGAGACAGACACCTCTTGGCAATCCCACTCCTCTCTCAGCTGCTTTGACCTCTCTGCCCTCAGTCAGCTGCTCTCTGTAAGGCTGAGCAAAAAGCCAAGTTAAAAGCAGAAGTCAAGCAAAAAGGAAGTCAAGGAAAAAGGAAGGGGAACCCGTACGCAGCCTGCACCAAGTGGTCAAACAGAAAAGCTGACTCTCATAAAGCTGTAAGATTGGTCCATAATCAAAACAGCATCTTGAAGAACTGGATTCGTCTCTTGCTCTAACTCTTCGTAGTAGCTGCTCTCAAATTTCCACAAGCCCTAACACCCCTGTCAGTGCCTACAGCTCATGAGAAGTGGGGGAAGAGGGTGAGACTTGAAGCTTCAGAGGGCCAGCAGACATGAAGCCCTGTAAACATACATGCCTTGGAGCGACTGGTGCCCAGCACAAGCAGACACAGTGGCATGCAGCTATTTCTGTTGACAACATGAGATGAGCTCATGGAAAGTTGTGTTTTTAAAGGCTTCCCAAGGTGGCCAGGGTATTTTTAGTGACACTGTTTAGGAGGCGCTTATCAGAGACCATAGCAACAAGTCTACATTGAGTTATAAATACCAAGCGGGCTAAGGGAGGCTGCATCAGACTGACCATCCAGAACTGAAGTAACTCTAGCAGAAAGCTAAAATGACCCTGCTGCGTTATTAGAGATGAATACCAGCGAGCTCTCAGTTATCAAAGGTGGCTGTGCTGGTACATCACAGCCAATAGCAAACTCCAAGCTCACAGCAACCTGCGCAAGGACAAGTTATTCTTGCCCTACCACAGCTCTAAGCTACAGCTGTGCACACACACACACAGGAAGGGAGACAGAAGCCAGTGGAAGCATCAAGCTGGTCCCTCTTTTCATCAGACATCACTTGAGCTAAGCATCCAAACCAAGCCATGTGAAATTAAGCATCGTGGCTGTTGTGACCAGCAGCCTGGTTGGAAGGCAGTTTCTTGGCCGAGCAGTTTCATTGGAATATCCAGGTGATTCTTTCCCTATGTATGCAAAATCTTACAACTCATGTGCCTCCATTCCCCCCCCAAAGCGCCCAGTGTCCCCTTGTAAATGTGAAGCTTCTGCCCCTGAAGCTGCTGGAGGTGCTTCCTCCTGGCTTAGCGTCACTCCAGCAGCAAACGCTGCTTCCCAGCCAGATTCTGCAGCCTTTTGGAGAGGTCAGCAGCAATTTAAATGAACGAAGCAAAAGCACTAAACCCTGATGACATACTGATGTCTGGGGAGAGGACACGATGCGCAAGATCTGCCAGCAGCAACCCTGATGTTCCCATTAGACTCTTTCTGCCATGACCTTGGAAGAGCTGCCTGACAGTCACCTTCTTATTAGCTGCTCTCCTGAACCTTGATGACCAGCTTTTCTAATTGCAGCTTTTTCTTTCTTTGCATCCAAGTTGTCCCTGCCTCTGATGTGCAGATGCAGGATTAGGGACCTCACCATTGAGAGACACTTAAGAGCACTTAACATCCTCACACAAGCTGGAGGAATGGAGGAAATGCTGACCTGCACTATCACCTTCCCATTTGCCACCTCCTTTCAGGAAATACAAGCGGAATTCTGGATCTTAAGAAAGGTGTTAGCTGGAAAACCTGAAGCAGGCTGTCCCCAGAAAGCATGGACACCAGACAGAGATTTCTACACGTGACATGTGGGTGAACACCAGGACTTCCCCCACCTGGACACTAGTACCTGTCATTGGAAGAGAAATCCATTCCTAGGACAATGCTCTCTTCGGTGTCTTGTCTGCCGTTGGTGGACACTACCACCATGTACCTAGTGCGGTTCTGGTAGGTGCTTTCCAGTCTAACAGCCTAAAGGAAGGAAGGGGAGAGGTCAGCAGTGCAGCCAGCAAAACGCACACCCCATTACCGCCACGAGCCACTTGTTCATGCTGAGTGACAGGCGCAGAAGCAGTGATGCAGTTTGCACCAGTACTTCTCAGCTGGGTAACCAGCAGAAGAGGCAGAAGCAACTTACTCTCTTATACAAAGCTTTCCTCAACAGTGGGACGTTCCTGGTGCCTTCTGCACACCTTGCTGAGGGCCTGCCCTGCCCCACCAAGGCTGTGTTTAAACATCAGCTTACAGGACTGGCTGCCACAGTCCTCTGAGTGGTCCCAGCCTAGACAGCTTCATTGAGCATTATACGTTCAGAAAGACAGACTGGCGTTGAACCTACTCTTCACCTCTCGGAGGGCTTTGTCCAAAGACCTAGGGCTTGGCTTTACACTACTGTGTGCTACAAAAGCTCCAATGAGACTTTTTTCACCACCGTGCCAGGCAGCTAGGCAGAAATGCAGGATCTAAATTAGATGTGGTTTCCTGCTGGCCCTTTGATTCCTTCTAGCAGCTTCCCCAGTGCAGAACCAACCTCAGACCTGCAGAAAAGACCTCTCTATCACCAAGCTGTACCCATGGGTGCATTCAGATTGCCCGGAGAAGGTGAAAATCACTGCGCCTCACTGCTCCTACCGCAATCACAAGTACCCCAGTGCCAAAAGAGAGATCTAGCAGGGCTCACCCTGCACTCCCCCAAACCAAACGTTACCGACAGCATTAAGAAAGCAGCTGTACAGCCAAGTTGTGAATGTCAGAGCAACATTGAAGCTCCTGAAGGGCTAGACTGAAGTACAATACTCCTCCAGAAGCCACGAGGAAGTGAGAACTGAAGTGACTCCAGCAAGTCCTCTTACAGACTGACTGCTGGTGAGTGAGGAGCCCGGGGAAGGGAGCCTGGCATTGCAAGTTCTGTCCATAACACCTGCAGTAGGCAGCCATCACTTGCAACACTCTTTGGACTCTGTTCCCCATCATTTGCAGTTATTTTAGTCACAGACAAGCTATGACATCCCTAGAAAGGAAGTGTTGTAATCATGCATATCAAAGCTTAACTTTGGACAGCCTAATCCAGCCCCAAGACACTGTCTGGCCTCTGTGTTTACTATACTGTTAAACTGCTACTTAAACTTTGAGCAGGGCCTGCAGAGAACAAACACGGGCAAGAAGGAGCTATCACAGCCCAGCCTTGACCCATGCTGTGATGGGAACCAGTTGCTGAATTCCTTGTGATTCAACAGTTGAAGCTCAAAAGTGGCAAAGTGAACCGGAATTCCTCAAACACCAGCAGCCCTCCTGAGCCAGTTCTTGTGTAGACATTTCTTGGTGGCCCCATAGGAGGTCATGGCTTGCAGAGCCCAGTCTCAACAGTCATTTCACCTTATATAAAAAGCACACAAAATAACTGTTGTGTGGACTCTTCCAGTAGGCTGCTCTTCCCAATACGCTCCTTTAGTTCTTTATAACTTGGTCTTGAGGCTGGAATGGCACCCTGTAGGTTAGAGGAAATCCCCTCTGAGCTCCTCACACCTCACCTCTCCACTAGCCAGTAAGTGTTGGCTACAAGATGTGGCAGTCTATAGTAAAGATTCAAACAGCACAGGCAGCTGAAACAGAGCTCACTACATCCACCGGAGTGCTCTATTGCAGCTGAGAGCAGAAGGGAAAGCTTCCCAATGGCACTGCAGGGAGCAGCAGCTCTAGTGATGGGGATAGAACAGCAAGTGCAGGCAGCAGACAGTGTCGACACTCTCTTCTAGACTTGTCCAATGGGACACCAAAGAGTAACATGAACTATCCAACCGCTGATGCCAGCAGACAGATGTGCTCTGTACAGCCAGAGACTGTGCCCCACCCCATCACTTTAGGATAAGTCATGCTAAAACCAGCCTTATTTTCCTTCTTGCTCCTTGAGTCACTGGGATTCCTTCGGAAACACAGAGGATCAAAGTGGTCAGTCCTTCACGGTGTGAATTCTGCCCAAGACAGCTGTTTCTACAACTAACCACTTGCAGCAAAACAGAAAGGGTGCTCTTCAACCTAAAAGAGCAAGCAATCACCAAGGTCTTGTGGTTAAAGCAATTATCTACATTAGGAACCAAACCTCAAACAGAAACCCAGACTTGGCTAAAACGGGAGCGGATGGACAACAGATGCCCTGTGTTCGGGGCATCCACACACAAGTTCTGTTCTGCTTCTCTTGAGGACAGCCCAGCAGCAGGAGGATAACCATAACTTACTTTGCTAAATCAACTCGGCTAGCAGTAATGGGAAGTGTGATCTTAACACAAGACCCTTTAGAAGAGGGCTGGGCAAACAGCAACCAAAGGCCACGTAGCTTCAAGTTAGTGTGGTGGGATTTTCGGAGGGCCACTTAAGAGAAACAGGCATGGCTTACTGCGGTTCTCTAGATTTAACATGTAGAGCCTTGCCACAAAGCAAAGAATCATGACTGGAGCAGACAAAGTGTTCCTCTAAATTTACTAGAATAATAAACCAGCAAACTTGACATTATAAACCAGCCAACCTCAACAGTTCCTATTAGAGCTCCACACAACCATCAAATCACAAATTAGCCTCCAACCTTTTCATTAAGTGCCAGTTCATGATGTGCTCACCCAACAATAGGAGTGCACTGAGTGGTCTGATGCCTTGTAAATGAAGAGATTAGAAATCCCAGCCAATCTAGGGAGCAGGCTCTGGCTTCAGGGACTGCAATGAGATGGAAGGCTCTTTCTCAACAGCTCCACAGAGCTAGCTTTCTCCTCAATTTGAGAATGTTATTTATAGCGTGTTCATGAACAAGTCATCCCCTGTAGCCCTTTCAGCAACATTTTTCTTAGTTTCAGGCTCACCTAAACACAACCCAACTTCATCTTCTGCTGCATTCTTGTTTCGCCAGAAGTATGATGTGGTATTTTGCCAGCCCTTATGAACAGCACATTCCAAGGAGTTCATACTGACCTTTCATCCTTCTCATGCTACATGACAGTAGGTGTTTCATACACGAACACATTTCTCATTGGGATATTTGAAAACAAAAAAAGGTGTCCAACTTTCTGGAGTCTTCTCTTATTATTGACACATGCAAGTGAACAAGTCGCCAGTCCGCTAAGCTACAGGAAAACATTCACTCTGTACTCTTAACTCATTTTCCTCCTTCCTACTGATCTTGCAGTGGTACCACCGCTCTAATGCTGCTCCCATGGAAGGCTAAAAACCTCTGCCAACAGCTCCAACAGACACAAGAGCTGTTCCAAATCTGAAGTGTAGGTTTATGGAGGATTAGATTCCTCTGCTGCCCTCTGAGCTGTGAAGTCTGCCCTCCGAATGGCAGCAGCCAGCACAAGGAGGGAATGCATTTCTCTCAGTAGCGTTTGTACTTCAAATCTCATTTGTATCTACTGCTTTATGAGAGAGTCTATTGCAGCCCTGCACACCCTTCGTTCGTCAAGAATCAATTAAATTCAAGTACACTATCGAACTTAACCTCATGCAAGATTTCAGCATTCCAAATGTAGCTCGGAACAAAAGGGTTTATGTCTCAGCCCACAAAGTCCTTATTCAGCTGTTAAGGCTAATTTGTCCCAAATCACACAATGTAGCCAGTGATATTGCTGAACAATGACTTGTTCAATAGCTTCCAATGTTCTAACGCTGGCTCAGATTCTGAAAAGCACCAAGAACCCCCATTCCCATCACTTTTGCTGGAATTTTCATGACAGCAAGGTGTGCCTGACAAGGCTTAGGAGCAGGTGCCTTTGTTTGCTTGCAGCAGGTTATTTTTGGTGGTCACTTTGAAAGTTAATGCATTCCACAGTCATCTTGACTGTTTCCTAGCTATACTCGTACAATCAGTCCGGCACCAGGAGGATTCAGCAAACCAGAGGTGCCAGAGTAACACTTCTGATGCTGGCAGTCCTACTTTGGGCATACGTTGCTAAGATGCACCAAGACAACACAGGAAAGAAACTTCAGGCTACTGAGTGATGAGAGATGCAGATACACTGCAGTCACGCCTGACCTTGTAGAGCACTTCAATGTGTCCTAGACAAATTCCTCACTGCTGCTCTTTGGCTTTTGGAGGTCTGCAGGACTGTGTATGGATGCTATAAACAGCAATGCCTAACTTTCATTCCATCATTATAAAACAACCCAGAAAAGCAGAAAGACAAGGTTCAATTTAGGTGCGTGACTACTTGGGGATCGTATATGCTCCTTCCTGATAAGCCATGGCCTGTTGGGATGCAACAAGTTGGGAGAGCAGTGTGAGGAACACAACTGAACTAATGTGGAAGGGCAGATACTCACACTGGCCAGACCTACTCTTGATTTACACAGGACACAAGCTAATTTACCCAGCTTCCCTGTTAATTGTTACAGTACTTTTTGAGAGCATAAGTATTTGGTTCAAAGGCAGTCTTCCAGCCAAACTATTTGTCTCACTGGCCAACCAAATAAGCCTTTCATAATTAACTGCTTTTGTACGCTTGTGGTTGCAAAGAAGACTCCCCAAACCCGCTGATGAAACCGCTTAAGCCTACACACACACCACTGCTTTCATGGATTACACAGGTGTATTTCTCAAGTGGAACTCAACCTTTATATTCCTTAGGAGCAGACAAGCAAAAAGCCAACCTACCAGCCTGATGTTGTCTTCTGGGCGGAGCAGTATGAACATGGCCTGCAGGTGTTGCTGGAGATCCCCTGCAGGCAAGAGGGAAAGGTGAATGCCCAGAAATAGTTGGAAATCACATGCGAGTTCCTGGCTGTCCAGCCAGAGCAAACATCCACCGAGAAACCCGACACGTCACCGTGAGCGTCGGCACTTCCACCTACTCAGAGATGACAAAGCCCCAGCTCTTAGTCAGCTGCTCTTTGCTCCATGTGCTCACCTGTTTCCATCTTACCGTGCTCTTCTCTCCTGCTAAACCCTCTTATCCTCTTAACGGGAAGAAACAGTGTTTTAGTACTGTGTTCTGTTGACAGACAAGGCAAACGAGGTAGAAATGGAGCCCTCCGCATCTCATTCTACCTCATGCTTCAGATCATTACTTAGTGCACAACCAACATCTAGACAAAAGAATCCCCTTTGAAATGAGATTTAGTCCCATCTCAGAGCAGCACATGCCCGTATGAGCTTATGGACCAACACTATCCCCAAAAGCAGCAAAGACTGCCACCTGAGAAGCCAAGAGCCTACAGGCGGAGACAAGGGAGATGGTTGGTACTGCCACACTCCCTGCCCATAGAGAGCCAAGAGCCTCTCTGCTGAGCAAGCCCATTACTTTCTGAGTGTCAGAACGTGAGAACACCTCCAGCAATGGGCTGGTTTTTCAATTGCTACCTGGAAAATGAATGTGTATTCCCAGAAAGGAGAGTACAAGGCTGCCAGTGGGCGGCATGGATTGGCAAAAGGAGCCTTTACTCTCCCACTCCTCCACGTATGGGAAGCGGTGTTCAGGCAACACTACAGGGAAGAGCACGAATGCTGGAGTAAGTATTCAGCACAACTGGTTACAAAGGCATTTCCAGGAAGGCTGAGTAACCTTCCTGACCTCCCTTTCTAATTTATCAGTGGTGCTAGAATCTCTGCTATTTCATGGACTTTCAGAAGTAAGGAAACTTGATATGGAATAGCATCCAGAAGTGCCGCGAAAGGGAAAGGGAAGAAAGGAAACGCTGCCCAACAAGACTATGGTTCCTGGTTTCCAAATGATTTTGACAGCAGGGCTGAAGGGCTGCTGCAGCTATCTCCTGATGGGACAGAGGCAAGACTGTGTGGAGAGGGCTACGCAGGACACGGCATTCCCTGCTCCTTTTCCCTCCTCTTTGAAACACATTTCAGCATACGGAGAATGAGACACTGCCTTGGGACTGCATTTTTAACTGGGGTGGAAAAACTCGAGGCACTCTGCAGTGTGAGAGATGTCACAGACAGTGTACCAGCAAGGACAAGCACATGAAGCTACTTCCTGTCCAGGGACATTGTTCCCAGCGCTGGAGAGGCTGGCATGTGCCTCCCTGAAAAGCAGTTATTTAGGGAGATAGGACAGGAAAGGGCAGCTCATCCACCAGATGCTTGTCCTCCTGTGGGTGCAGTGGGAGCCAGGACTTCCCCATGTTGACACCAGTGCAAAATCCTACCAGTGCTGCTCATTCCATCATGTTTCAGCTGCAAAGCGCCTGTTGTCTCAACAGGCAAAGGTCTCTGCTTCAGGGGGCACCTCCCGCCTGGCAGCCTGGAAGAGCCCAGCAAGTATTTGACTCATGAGACGTTCACATCTTAGGTAGCTTAAACCGAAGTTGCTTCACCTCAGTTTTTCCCTTCCTACGGCATCAGAGCTCCCACCTATTGCTGCCAGTAATCCACCATCAGGAACCAGTTTAAGAGCTGAAGTTTCCAGAGTTTAAAAACCACCACAGAGACTATTGGATTATCTCAATACTTAGGAAAAAAGAGAGGAAATTCTAAGACAACCCTTCCTGCAAGGCTCAGCCAAGGAGCCTCAGAAAGTTCATTGCATTGCTCCCTGTTCCCCAGCCTGCCCTGCCAGCCTTGGGAGCTAGGGAGCTGGAAAATGCTTCCTTGGTCAGCTTCAGTTGACTTGCAGGCATTTTCAGCCCCAAACACACAAGGCAGTTTGTAAACTTCCTGGATTAAGGAAAAGCAAAGGAAAAGCTTTAACATGCCAGAATCAGCACAAAAATATCACATCCTGTCCTATGAAGAGCTGTCGGCTTTGCTGGCATTCATGACAAGACTGCTGCTTCCTATCACATTGTCCAGCAGATGCTTTTGTTTCCTTCAGCTGGCAGGCTAGGTGCAAAGCATCAGGGAGGGTGGCCTCTTAGAAGTGATTTACAGTATCCCAGCCACAGCAAAAGCCCCAGGGAGGTGACATCCTTTTCTGGCCTCCTCCAGTGTTGTTGGAGTGTCAAAGCAAGCCATAGTCCCACAGAACACAGCCCAGGCAGCACAGGACCACTAAGCAAGAGGAGCATGTACCACTAAGCTGGTACCGTATCAAGTCAACTTGCCAACTTGTGATGCTGAAGATGATATGATTAAAGAAATGGCTGTAAGCATTAATTATTTCCTGCTATGCATTTACTCTTTATGCTGGATTCTAGCACCTCTGATGAATTGGAAAAGCAGGTCAGGAAGGTTAGTCAGCCTTCCTAGGAAATGCTCTCATAGCCACTTGAAACACTATTGCATCCATAGGCAGCAATTTCATACTGGAAAGTTATGTCCGCTCTCTACCCCCCTTCTAATTTTGTGTGCCAGAGATAAGTCACGACACACACACATGGGAATGAAAGCTGAGCATGGATTATCAGAGCCCAAGAAAGGAGACAGTTGCCACACACTCTGCCAGCTTGCTGCCGACAGCCAGGTCACCCCACGGCAGAGCCACTCTCAGTACATCACTGTTTAATTTTGGTGGCACAGATGTTATGCTCCGGAAGGTGAAACACTGATTGCTCGGTGCCGTGGTCTGCTGGCATGTACTGTACATCAGAGAGGCTCTCAGAAGAGGAAGGTGGTGCACACACTCATACAAAGGTCCCTCTTGAGTGAAATCTCCATGTACCATTAAAGAAATACTGTACCATTCACACCACTTGACATGCAGGGAAACTGAGGAAAGGACATGAAATCTCACCACATAAATTGAAGAGACAGGAATAAAAGGAGTCTTCTAAGAACAAAAATCCCACCCCTTAGGCAAGCCACCCTCTTCAGTACAAAACATCTTGCTGGAAGCAATTACAACACACCGGATTTGCTTTTGGCAACCTGGCTTTTAAGAGCTCTGGGCTGATTAGACAAGAAACTCCTTCCCACCAAGGTTTCCAGACCTCACGCAACTCAGCAGTAGTAAAGCAGATGAGGCAACAAGAGGGACTCAAAAGCTGTTTTTATTGCCTTGCCTTGTTCATAGGGAAAACCACCCAGCAGGTCTCTGCACGGTAAAGCCAAGACAGCAACTGCCAGCTTGGAGACCTGTGCTTCGGTGATGCAGAAGACTTTGGAGAGATTAAAACCCAAGACAGGTCAAGATAAACTTTGAACACTGCTGACTCTGCTTTCACAACAATTTCACTTCAGTCTCAATCAGAAAATCCAGCTTTAAATAAAGTTTCAGAACAATTTCCTTTGACATCTGGTAATGTATCTCACTCAAAGCGATTTGGGCACTGCTCATACTGTGTCTGAGTGGAAGTAGGTCATTAACTGCCTTTGCTCTAAATTCTTTTTATTAAGAGGCTTGTAAACAGCTTTCGAAGTGGACCAGGTAACTCTCCTGGATGTAGAGCTCGATGACAGCCTCATGGTATCAAAGTACAAAGAAACCTACACCTGGAACCAAACCAAATCACCTTTTGGTGGTCACTTTTTGGCAAAGAAAGTTGACTCCAGGCTCTGTTTCTGCCTCTTTCCCATACGCAGAAGTCTGAAGGTCTCAATGTTGGGTTTATTTTTCCTGATTGTTCAATGGAAGGGAAACCCCCCACGCTATCTGACCCCTGTAAAACACCACCAGTGAATAAGCACCATACACACAACGCGCAACAACCTACCCTGAAATGTTTGAGTTTCATTACTCAGACTGACTTTCCAAACAAACAGGCAAAGCAAAAACACAAACCGAACTTCCAGCAGATAAAGGGGGTGGAATTATGACTGGCTCCGTATTATTCACTCTGCTCACCCGTCTGAGAAGTCACACTGACTTTGCTCAGAGGTTTCCTCACCACTATGTAGAGGTCTCTTCCTTCTCCTCCATCATAACCTGTTACTTTCAGATCAGGAAGAACAATTACTCATCCCGTATCACAACCTCAGGTTCCCCAGTGTAACTCATGAAGGTTTTGATGGCAATCCTCGAGCCTCTCTCTCATACAGAAGTTATAGGATGACATTTGGGGGGGCAGCTGACATCATGGAGAGTTGACAACACAACTGCTGCCCTGATACCACCCATTTGTTTGGTTTTGCAGCATAAACAAGAGTACTGAAGCCTTCTTTTCTATCAGCATTAAACATCACAGTCTTGAGAGTGGCAGGTCCACTGATGCAAGCAGAAATGTGTGTTATCTGGTGAGAATGAACTCAAGAAAGGTAAACCTGGACATAAGAGTGAGCAGACAAGCCTCAGTCATCACACACAACACACTACCTGCATGCTTGTTGCGCCTGTGACTGATCCTGGGAGTAGACGATCCATTTCCTCGTGGCAGGAAGAGAGCTGCACCTTTCACAGTGAGGAAGCTTTCGCTGATGCTGCAAGAGGAGACACAAACAGTGAATAAGGAAAACTCTCTACTGTCTTTAAAAGCAACAGAACAAGAAAGGTTCAAGGTTCTTTTGCAAGGGAGTGATTTCAACTGAATTACTTTGTTGGTAAAGAACTCCCCCCCATGTAAGCACTGCAGACATTCAACGCATAGCTGAGAACAACAGGAACAGCGAAACACTGAAAAGCAGCACACATGCCTGGTGCCACTCTGCCTGCAGAGATGGAACCTGAGCAGGCAGAGGGGATTAACCTATGGCTATATTTTCGATTTGAAAGTCAAGATGAGAGCTCCACATTTCTAAAGGGAGATTCATGCAGCAAGCCCACGCACCTCTGTAATTACGGCCTCTGTTAACCCTGTGCTTTGGGGTTCAGGCACAGCTGATGCCCTCCAGAAACAAATGGCTCCCTTCAGCAGTTCGCCAAAAGAAAATTAGTGTATGTAAGGGCTTAAGAAATCAGGAAACCACTGACTCATACGATAATTGACTCAAAAACTCATACATTAAAAGCAAAGCTGTAATGCTGGTGAATTCAGAAATCATTTACTGCCTTGAGTTTGCCCTTTCTGAAGTCGCATGAGGAGAGGTTTGTGGAAAGGGACAATAGAGAGTTCTCAAGTTCTGTGGAACAGCGGATAGTTTAAGCACATCTTCCAGTAGTTTGCTTAAGAGATGCTGTGACACATGGAAAAAGCAGGACACACCATATTAAACCACCTGCTGCACAGTTAAAGGTTCCTGCTTTTCTCAGACTCGATAAAATAGTCATGCAGGCTTTGAAGAAAGCCAGCAACGACTCTACAGTCAACAGGATGGTTGATGAAGATGGTAAGACAGGATGGGAGAGTCCCCGGCACTGTGCACCCCAGCAGCAATGTGCCTCGAGAAAGACACTGGCTTGCACTCTTCAACTGAACAAGAGACTAGGAACTTCTTACTTCCTTTCTCTGCTTAAACAAATACCAGATGTGATTATTTACTTCCTTCCTTTAAGGGATGAGGACTGGGAAACGATAACACTGGAGTAAATAAACCATCCATGTATTTGGAGAAATCCCCTGTTCCAAAATGCAGGTGAACACTAGGATACGCCAAGTCATCACCCGCCACAGCTACTTCTGCTCTGCAGCATAAGCCAAGGCCACCTGCCTGCCTCCTACTGCAGGGACATGATGCAGTAGCTACCCAAAGGCAGGCACACGCCTAAGCATGACTGAAGACATCACAGAGAAACCAAACGTGACCAGGAACCAGGACACAGCATGGCATGAGCCTGGGATCTCCCAGCTTCATGGTTTGAGGTTGGTTGCTTTAGAAGTAGGCTCTGCCAAGCACATTTGTATAGGTATAAGAATCATAAAAGCTTGTGTTAAAGGTGGATTTCCCCCTAACCCTCAGCACATCTGTGGGCACCTCTCCCCTTCGCTGGTGGGGATATAAACCCATCAGATTCTCTGAGCTCCAACAGCAGATACACTCAGAAGGATCTTCTTTTTCAAGCCTGTAGCACACCCCAATGTCTCGACTGCAGGGCCATAACCTGAGCACTCCCCCTTACTGACAGGGTTTCTCCCAGGACTACCTCCTAAAATTAAACCAGACATCAACCACGCACTGGATGCTTCAGCAAAACCCGAATTCTGAAAAGGAAAAAATCACTCATCCCAAATTGAAATGGATCCGAGATCTTTACCTCTGCTGGAGTTAAAACCAAACCAGATTCGGTTAGTTGGGCACACTGATGCTTCCTCAGAGCTTTCTCATATAACGAATTTTGATTGAGCCTTTCCAGCTTTTGGGGACAAACAGAACCTCTGAAAGCTCTCAAGTTACACAGTCTGAGGTAGGGAAACACCGAGTTATCCTGAACCCACTGACTTCGTACAGGTATAAAGAGAGAAAGAAATCGTTCTCCCTCACTTAGCTTGAACATGTTTCCATTCAAGAGTGCTTGACGTCCTAAAGAAAAACACTCCTGCTTTCAGACTAGCCCCCATGATGGAGTGGGGCAAAAAAGACTGTGCTTTGCTGAGCCTCACCAGGAGACAACTGATACAGAAGAGTGAGAAGACATCCTCTCCTCCTCCTCCTCCCTTCACAATCCCACCACAGAGGCACAGGAGGAGAAAGCATCCAGCAGTCACAGTCAGTTGTCACACAGTTCATTTTACCAGCACAGCCAACACCACCAAGTATCAGCAATCCTTTAGCCTGTGCCTGAGGCCCCTCCAGAAGGCTGAATTAGCCACTACTTTAGTGGATAAAGCAGCACGCAGCTAGAGGCTTGGGAGGGTAGAAATCTTCTCACTTCCACCACTTTCTCTTATCACCAGCTCTCTGCTATCAGCTACCTACCTGGAAAGGAGAAATAGGCAGAACTTAAGAAGTACATCAGGTACATCCTTCCAGGAATCCACCTTTTGGGCCATTAACCACAAGCAATATGCTTACTTGGTACAAGACGAGGGAAGAGAAATGTGATATCCTATACGAAGGGTCAGAACAACTGAAGAATGTTCTGGTAGAGCAGGGAGGTCAGGCTGGCAATGCAGGAGCGAGTGCAGGAGATGCTCATCAGCACCACTGGAAAGAGAGCCTATGGGTGGAGACAACAACCTCGTCCAGCAAATACAGCTCTGGGGACACTCACTGTGCAGCTGAGGGCATGGCATCGGTGCTCCCGGCATCACCTGCCACAGAATCCTAACACCAGAAACACAACACACACCAGTATCCAGCACAGCGCCCTAGCAAAGAAAGCCCCATAACACAAACACACAACCAAGCCCTTGCTCTGAGATTCCAGCAGTAAAGAAAATCTTGGGAGGAAAGGCAAGAAGTTCGTAGGACAGTCCAAATAGCTCTAATGATAACTACCAGTGAATCACAGACTGGTTTGCGCTGGAAGGGACCTTAAAGCTCATCCAGTTCCAACCCCTGCCATGGGCAGGGACACCTTCCACTAGAGCAGCTTGCTCCAAGCCCCTGTGTCCAACCTGGGCCAGCACCTCACCACCCTCAGAATAATGAATTTCTATTTCACAAAGAAAGGAGAGAAAACCTTTTAGAAGCACAGCAAGGAAAGCAAAGAGGCACCTGAACAGCTTCTGGCAACGCTTTGTTCTAATGAACACTTAATTAAGTTATTGTGAGCCTGAGGATGACTTTTCAGCTGGCTCCACGTACTCATAGGAGCAGCTCCTTTACAACAGGCTCTGTCCTGTCCAGCCCAGCCCTTAACCGCGTGCTCGCCGAGCAGCACAATTGGCAGAGCTGGCACCATCCCCGGGAGGCTCAGCAGAAGCCCTTCCACCACATCCCCCAGGGCACAGGAATGGGCAACACGGTGAGGAACAAAGCTCCTCACCAGCCGTGCCCACAGCATGCACTGCAGCAACACAGGCACTGCAGGGAGATCACATCCTCCCATCCCTTTCTCCCTCATCCTTCGAGGAAAGGGGGAGATGGAAAAGCAATGGGACAAGGGAAATGAAGATTTCACGGTACTTGATATTTGAAGTCCACTACATGTATTATTTACAGAAATACAAACAATTTCTCTGTCAGCCTCAGGTAAGCCCTGCAGAAAAGTGCTCCAAGGCAGCATCCTAACAGTCAGTGAGCTACAGCTCAGCACCGGGAAGCTGTGCTGGGATTTCAACACCAAGCCAGGCTCCATCTGCAGCTCCCCATGACAAGAGCACTGTGCAGTAACCACGAAGGCTTCCAACTCCTGAGCAGACAGACTTTTTGGGACACAACCACCACCCAGCGCAAGCTCTGCAAACACAAGAAGCTGCCCATCAGGACTATGCATCACAAAGAAGGGCTTCAAGATCCCAACTCACCTTCAGGACATACCCTTTCCCTCCAGTACCCAATTAGACCAAAGGCAAATAAAAGAATACAGAAACACTGACAGAAAGCAGGCAGGCAAGTCTGAGAGTAAGGAATGATGCAAGCTTTTGACTAACTGCGAGCATTCAGCATTCCAAGCTCTGAGAAAGGGAGGTGTCAATGCAGACATCTGTACTACAGTGCTGGGGATCTCATCCCAGCGCACACCTCATCTGCTGCCAGCTCAGCTCTAGCATCCTCCTTCAATCCACAGGCTGCAAAACACAAAACCGAGGAAGAGACCAAACTTGAAGCGCTGGCAGGAGGAGCAGGCGTCAATCGTGAGGCTGTGGAGCAAGGGCAGCCGGGGACACAGAGCAACTGCTGCAGCACACGCCAGGACTCACCCTGCAAGAGCAGCAATTCCAGTGGCTTGCTGTGGAAAAAGTCACAGGAGGGCAGGCCAAGCAGCCTGCTGCTTTCCTCAGCACCTCGAGGTTCCTCCCTCCCTCTTTCTGCTCCCCTTCCCAAACTGGCTGTTTCCTTTCCTCCTCAGCAGGCCCCGTGCATGGTATCACGCCTGATCCACCAGCCTGCCCCTCACTTGAGCTGGCCACAAGAAGACTCCTGGCCAATAAATCAGTAGCACCAAGCAAAGGGTGCAATGGTGGCTGGGTATATAGCTGGACAACAAAAGAGGGATGGGGAGCTGTTGGAGTGAGTCCAGAGGAGGCCATGGAGATGCTGCGAGGGCTGGAGCCGCTCTGCTCTGGAGCCAGGCTGAGAGAGCTGGGCTGGGGCAGCCTGGAGAAGAGAAGGCTCCCGAAGGGGAGACCGTAGGCAGAGGGGGAGCTCTCAGGCACAAGTTCTTCCCTGTGAGGGTGCTGAGGCGCTGGCACAGGGTGCCCAGAGAAGCTGTGGCTGCCCCATCCCTGCAGTGTTCAAGGCCAGGTTGGACACAGGGGCTTGGAGCAACCTGCTCTAGTGGAAGGTGTCCCTGCCCGTGGCAGGGGTTAGAGCTGGATGAGCTTTAAGGTCCCTTCCAACCCAAACCAGTCTGGGATTCTATGATTTTAACTATGTGCAGCCTGACAGCCAAGGGTGTTGCTCCATCAAGAGATGGAGAGCACCACACCAGATGAGAGCATCACACACCTCAGCATCCCTCCCCAGGGAAGCATCTACCTCTCAGACCTTCACTGTAGGTTGTTTTTCAACAAACACCCCCCTATTTCCTTTACTTGCTTTTTAAAGAGCCTGGTTTAAAAACTGCCAACAGTATTCGTGGACACCATAGAGGAGAGCAATGTCTGGCTTCCAGCTTAAGCCTTTGCTCCTAGGTGAGTGATGAAGCCACCCGGTTCTCTTCACACTGAGACCGGATCTCAGGGCTGTGTAAAGCCATGTAGTGCCAGTCACTAATAAAACCACCAACCCCCAGTAAACAAAAAGCCATCACACCACCATGGAAATGGAAAAGGCAAGGATAACTCAGGACTGCTCTGCACTGACAGCTGTATTAGCAGGGTCAGCTGGCAGCACTCAGACAAGTCTAGGCTTCTCTGATATCCAAAATAGAAACAAACCAGTGCACAGCAAAACAAGGGCCCTGACTTACCGAAAAGGGCTCTGTAACACTGTCAACAGAGGTGACAACATTGAGGGCAGGGAGAGAAAGGGGAAGTGGTTCTGCAGCAAAGGCCACCTCTCACCGCTGCGCTTCTGCAGCTTAAGAAACAGCACGAGGAGGAAAACAAACAGAGCGTGGGAATCGCTCCCTCTCGGCTGCTTGACGTAAACCGGGTTTTCAGCAACATCTGCACTTGGGCCTTTTTCTTCTCTTGCAAAGGAACTGCCTATGGGCACTTCCTCTGCTCCAAGGTGGGGCTCGCTGGAGGGGTAATTCAGCCGCAGTGACACAGAGAGGCATCATCGCACGAAGCTCTGCAGTGGGAACTCACTTGCAGTAACTCATCTACCGATCCCTTCCCACTGCAGCCAAGTTGTCTTTTCCTTTGCTTTGGTCTCCAATATGGACATCTGCTGAAGCTGAGCTAGAACAAGGAAAAGTCACAGTTTTTGCTAGAAGGTGCCCAAAGGATGATAGGCATGAATCTGAACTCAGAAGGAATTGCTTTTACTTGCCCCAAGTGAGAAGTTATGGTCCATTCAGAGAGGGTACAACTTGCAAAAGGGAGCAGTGATGAGCATGGTTGTGTCTGCAAGCGAAAAGCAACCACTTCAGATGCTCAAAGCAAAAACACTCACAGGCAAAGTTTCAGACATGGGATCTAACCAGCCTCAGCTCATCCAACAAGGCTGTAGGGAGACACCCATTCAATACCTTACCGAGTTAATGGTCTGTAAGTCAAGCCCACTGATGGAAAACAAGTGCTCTTGTGCCACCAGGATCATTTGAGTTGAGCTCTAGAAACCATTTTGCAAGCTTGAGACTCAGGGCAGCCTGGATACACCGGCAACAGCAGTGGCATCCTTTGGAGACAGCACAGAAGATGACAGCTCTGTGCCGAGCAGCCTTGCTGGCAGCAAGGGGAGCAATCACAGCTGCTGTTTGCAGCCAACGTTCTCATCCTACACAGCTGCATCGGGTCTGTGCTGTGCCCACAACAACCACAACCACCTGCAGCATTCCTCTGCCTCTGGGTGCCCCAAGCCCTGCTTCGCAGCAAGATGACCTTCGGACTCCTATCACACATATTCCATTGCAGGCAGGGCTGGGATTTATTTGTTCCAGGCACAGGAAGCCAGGCTGGACTCCTGAAGAAGACATCATTTCTGACAGAAGTCAAGCCCACAAGGGTTTCCTGTTCCCTTCACATACCCCAGCCTATGAATGAACCAGCTCAAACCCATACAAACCCCTAAACCAAAGGCAATGCAGGCAGACACCCTGCACAGGCACCGGCTGCCTCCTCACCAGCCCCTGGCAGAGCCAGTGCTGTGAGCTCAGTGCTGCCTTCCCACCCATCCATGTGCCCATGCCGGCTCTTGACAGCTCCATATTATGTTTCCCAGGGCTGCTGCTGAACGTGTGCTCATGCAGTAACACGCTGACAGCCCTGTGTGTGTCACCTCACTGCTGAGCCCATCAGCATCACCTCTAGCCAGTGCTCGGCGGGTGCAGAGCGGCGACAGAGGAACCATCCTCATGCCAAGGCTGGGCAGCTCATGTTGTAAAGCTGCTGCCACCACTGAAGCACAGGACAGGGTGGGACATCCCATTGCAGCACTGATCACCAGGTAATCCTTCATTTCAATGAATATAAACTTGGGCACAGGCTATGGTTCACCGCAGCAATGAACACAGCTATCACACACTGAAATGCACTCATTTCCCAAAGAGCAAAAACCTCTACTGACCACTACTTGGCTACACAACACCAAGGGAGTCCCAACAAGCCATATACTGGGTTGCCCACAGTCAGCCCCCATGCTGGCTTTAAAGAATCCAACTAGAGAGGAATAAGAACAAGAAGCAGCAGTAAAACAAGTCGTGCAAAGAGCTCTGTGGGCTTGAACTTGAGACTGAAGATACGCACCAACTTGTTTTTAATACAGCCTGAGCATAGCACTTCAAGTGCTAGAAAGGGGGCAGCGAACACAATCAGGATGCTTATTAAGAAACCCAGCACTGGGTGTTTACAGAAGAAATCTGATTCTTTGCACTTTTTAAAGCAAGAGACGCAGACCGGCAGCGAGACCGTGAAAGCAATCTGTTTTACATGATAGTCCCCAAAGGCTTCCAGGTCTCCAAGTCAAGACATTCCCAGATTAAATCCCTATGCGACATTCTTCTTGTGCTATATACTGCTTAAACATCCACGGATTTCAATGCATATCATGGCGTTCATGGAGCAGGACAGTTATACCCCAGGGAGCATGCTGCAATGTTTTACCACCACGTGCCACACTCCTACCAGCTCCAACTGTCCCAAATGATCCAGCTGCTGTGGTATGAACAAAATGCTGTCACAAACATATTCTTAAAAACACTTTGAACATGAGAAAACTTCACAGGAGAATCTAATCACATCAAGGATCAGATCAACAACAACAACAAAGAGCTCTTGGATTAGTTATCCTCAGAAAGCACGGCTCTGACTGACACGTACTTATCTTTCTTTTCCTCTCGGAATTAGCACAGTCCACGTTGTACATCTTTAAACCACACAATGATCTCCTCTGCCACCAATTGGAAAGCGTGGCCTTCATACACAGCACATTTCCCTTTAGACCTTAAGAGCTGACACTTCCTCGGGCACTTGGTTTACAACCAGCAAGCCTGGAAGCTGTCTCCCCACTACGTTCAAGAGAGGGTATTTTCTGACTGATTTTCACTCCCATCTCCCTGCACGTGCAGGATTCATGGCTGTCAGACCTGACCATGTTTGGCTGCCCGGCAGCACCACACAAGGACCCCTCTGCCTTAAATACGACTGTAACACAAGTCACAGGAGACCCACTAAGGTCACCATACTGTCCCTCCCCGCAGCAGCCAAGCCCGGGGGCACCTATATTTAGCCAAAGTATGCCCAGCACGTTAAAGATGGAAGGAGCTCTCCGACTTGCCTGAATCACAGCCAGCACTGGCCATCTACCCAAGATGGGGACAGTCTGAGCAGGATACCCTGGCACCCGCTCAAAGCAGGGCATCCAACACCCTCCCCAGCACCCCCGGCTCCCCCAGGGACAAGCCCAACCTTGTAGGCTTAGGAAGAGCAGAGCAGCACAGCCTGGATGCAGGCAGCTCGAGGAAGACATCGCTCCATCGCTTCTGTAGCTGGTTATGGCGGAGGTGGCCAGCACTGAGCGTGGCTGTGGGCAGCAGGGGAGCAGAGGTCCTGCTGGCTTGTGAAGCAGCACCATGCCAGGTCTCAGCTCTGCAACCACCCTGACAACCGGAGCAGGGCATGGGATGGATGAATGACACTGGGGAAGCAGCTTGGCTCGGATCGCAGCCCCGTGTCCTGCCCTCAGTAAATACATTAGCAGACCCCTGTAAATAGAGCACCAAAACAAGGACCACTCTGTCTCCACACAAAGAAATCAACGCTGAATTAATAAGCCTTTTCCTCTGAGTTCAAAAGCAGCAGATGCTTGTTTACCAAAAGCATCAAAAATCATCAAGAGGCTGCTGGATTGGACTTGTAAAAAAATAGAAGGAAGTTATTTGTTCGGTATTTTAACTTCTGCAGCACTCAGCACTTTCATTTTTCTCTCATTCTTATTGCATCCTCCCCGTGCACGAGGGCTATTTGATCCCTAAATGACAGCTTCCAGCAGAAACAGTAAAATCAGTTTAGGACTGACTGTCCCTTTAGATTAGCAAAAAGGACAGTCAGCGGTAACCAGCAGCGCGAGGCAGAACAGCCACGTGCCAGGTTTCTTTCAATAGGGTTTTGATCTGAAATTGGAAGTCACAGAGAGCTTTACCTATTGTGCTGATGCAGCCCATAAGCAGGCTATTGATCTGCTCACCGTTGCAAATACACCAGTAACTTCATGTTATGGAAGAGCAAAGCCACAATTAAGGGAATACAGACTTTTTAATGAGGCTGTAAATAACAACTTAAACATAGCTGGAATAGTCTCTTGGAGTCTGGTCCTTTCTTCAATCCAAGGCAACACTTCGAAGGACAGTCTTTAGCATAAGCAGGGCTAATACAAACTTCAGATTCATTTGAAAGCTGCAAACCAGAGTAGAAACACGGCATCACTTTGAGTTAACTGACCCAGCACTGCAGAGAATGAGGTGGCTCAGCCTTTGAAGACACTCTGCTCCCAGCAGATAGGTGACACGCTGCTGTGTCCCAGCACAACATGGACCCCAGCAGGAGCCAAGGACAGCACTCAACATTTTGCTGGTGTAAGTGACATCAGTCTCTGGAGCCATCAGGAAAAGCTCTCCAAATCAGACCCTGAGATATAATTATGATTCATTGCAATATGCAGACTCAGCACCACTTCCCAATCCAACTCTTCCGCCTGCAGATATACCAAGTTCTTCCTGGAGACAACATCCCTTGTGACTGCTTTTTTCTTTTGGTGCTCTGAATAGGGATCAGCTTACCAGGAGTCCTTTATTCCTGAAATAATTTCCATTAATCACTCACCATACAGCATCTCCAACAGAAGCCGATGGGCTGTGGGATGTCTAACGTCACCGCTGCATCTCCCAAGTGAAAGGCTGAAAGGAAGGACAGCCCGAGAGGGGAAAGGAACTGGGATCTTTCTAAGTAGCAAGTGAACTTCTTCAAACTGCTCCTAAGAATTGCAGTGGTTTTATACAGATACTTTAAATAAAAGTGGGGAAGAAGCACCATTTGAACCATCCATCCTTCATATCTGCTCACAGAAAAAAGCAGATGAAAGGAAACACAGCAAGGCGCATGATCCCGAAGCATTATCCTGCAGTTGTTCAATCCTGACTCCTCGGTACAGCTGCAAATTAACATAGTCTCTTAGCACCTTAATGTGACTTTCAGCTAAAGGAGATGGCAATGCTTAACTTCAGAATGCACACAAGGAGTTCCTAACTGTGCATAAAAAGTGTGCCAAGATTTGCTGACTAAGACTCAAACTGGAAATACATTAAATAAAGTTATTTTACAAGGGCTTGCATTCAGAAGAGCAGAGATTCCAGATGTGCTTCTCCCTGCAAAAGTCAGGTGCTAAATTTCATCAGAATTAGCACTTTAAGCAGCTTGGCAGCCAATTTTCAGTGGTTAACTCAGGTCTTCGTATTTCCTAAAAGCATGCAAACCCCTTTAAAAACCACACATTAAAGTAGAAAAGCCAATGGAATACTAAACACTGCAGTGTATCACAGACCCGGAGAAGCCTCTAACAAGAACAGAGTGTACTTTAGGGAAAAGGCTCTTAAATGGCTTTTAAAAAGACTCAAGAATAGATATTTGCTTAATTTCAAGCTAGAGAGCCTCTTGTAGAACATTTCATGGTGTTCTTGAAGGAACTAAGGACAAAAAAAGTCAGTAGTATTACAACAGTGTCAAGGTTTTGCTCTGGTGACTGTGCTGGGAAACCTGGTGATGTGCCTCAGACCGGTTTCCAGGGCCTGAAGGGGCTACAAGAAACCTGGAGAGGAGCCTGTGACAAGGGCCTGTAGGGATGGGACAAGGGGAATGGCTTTAACCTGCCAGAGGGGAGACTGAGATGAGCTCTTAGGCAGAAGCTCTTCCCTGTGAGGGTGCTGAGGCGCTGGCACAGGGTGCCCAGAGAAGCTGTGGCTGCCCCATCCCTGCAGTGTTCAAGGCCAGGTTGGATGGGGCTTGGAGCAAGCTGCTCTAGGGGAAGGCGTCCCTGCCCGTGGCAGGGGTTGGAGCTGGATGAGCTTTAAGGTCCCTTCCAACGTAAGCCATTCTGTGGTTCTATGTCCTGCGGAGCAGATGCTGGTCTCAAACACAGGCTCCTGTGCTTGCCCACCTACCCCGGCTTCACAATCCCCATTGGCCCTGCTCCCACACTGAACGCGTCCTCACGTAGCTCTGGGATGGGTGTTTATCCTCCTGGTTAGGGAGGAGCATGAATATTCCTCCGTTTGCTTTCTTACAACTTTCTCCCTGTGGCAAACCAACAGGAGGGCCAGAAACGGTGCTGACAAATGAGTTGGTTTTATTTAGAGGAACTGGCTTTCCCTCTTTGCAACACAGAGGAATGCGGCTGTTCCACTCTGCATTTGTTTTGTGATTTCTCCATCTCTTCTTTAAAGCAAATAAAGGGGGGGGGGGGGGGGAAACAAACAGCCAACCTTAACAATAACAACAACAAAGGCAGTGACAAACTCTTCACACACCACTACACAGGCTTAAAGAAAACAAAGAAGAGAAAAAAACAATTCTTGGTTCATTTCAGCCCAGGATCGAGTGCAGAAAGCAAGCAGAAGACAGCCTATGTTTTAGAGGACAAAAGTAAGAGCAATGATAGTTTTTCCCATCTGTACCCTTGTGCAACTGAGATTCCTCCTTAAATTATGTCCTAGCAGAGGTAAATTTATCATTTGCTTATCAAAATGAGCCTCCTCCAGTCCCACCTGGTTGGAGCCTCTCACAAAACATGGGCAATATGCCTGGAATACAGCTGCTTGAGCCTCTCCATCGGCACCATTCGCAGAGCCAAGACACAGGTAACAGCCCACTCCAAAGCATCCCATTGGAACACCCTAAGCTGCAGGGCAATAAGAGACACAGATGACCAAATTCATTCTCTTCATGCTGGCAAACAAAGCACAGGGAGCCAGGAAATACAGCACAGTTCATTATCCACAATAACACTGGTTAAGTCTAAGCTCAACTTATCCCAACAGTTCTCTGCAGGGGTCTCAACCCACCCTTGGACAACACTGGACCCAGGGCTGAACTCACCCTGATTCATCTCTGTGCCTCCATGAGAGCTGTACCACAAAATCCAGATGGAACAAATCTGCACTTTCCCAGTGGGAAGCTGTAGTTTAATAGAGTGTGAGTGAAACCCAGAGCTGTGGAGTTACTGAGATCACCAGCAGGAGAAAACGCAGGCTGGTGAGACAATATGGACCTCATTAAGCCATTGTGAGAAGTGTGTGAACAAACTAAGGACTTCACAACTAAGTGACAAAGATCATTTGTTTAAAAGCAAGGAGTAAATAGTTTCTGGTTCAGCAGCCCCTGGGTTTAACCTACTTGTAACAAAGGTGTTTTGAGGGAAAGTGTAGCTCTTACATGGCTTATTACAAATAAACCCAGAGACCCCAACGGGCTAAATGCAATGTGGATGATGGCCAGATAAGTACTGGATAAGCAGGAAAATGCACTGAGGAGCCTGTGGCCTTACTATACCCTAGAAATACCCAAATCTGAAAAGCTGCCGATGCCAAGAAGCATGAAGCCTACACCAGGATCTCATGGGCTGGATTTCTCCCCTCGGTCAGGTTAAAGCCATTCCCTCTTGTCCTAATGCTACATCCCTCATAAAAGTCCCACTCCAGATTTCTTGTAGGTATTTAGGTATTATTCTCCCCAGCCTCCCTCATCTGTGGGCTGATGTCCTTGAACCAGAAAGCTGCTCTGTCACGAAACACTTGGTTAATCCTACACAGCAGTAAGTGGCTGCAGAATAACCATTGCCAGCCTCCCGTTACCTCCCAAGCCATGGGATTCAAGCTTTGGCCCAGGTGCATACACAAATCAAAAGGATGGATTCTGAATACTTCAGCACAACCATTCAGAAGGACAGGAGTGAGTTTTACTCCATGCGTTTGTGGAAACAGAGGCTTCAGCCAGCTGCCGTGAAACACCGCGGCCGGGAACTCCAGTTGCAGATTTGCTCTGTACACATTACGTCCATTACACTGGGGAAAAAATATTTGCTGAACTAGTTTTAAGCCCATACAGGCAGCTAATTTAAATGCTGTTTGTCAGAGCAATGCTCCAGAGGCAGCCCTACTACAGGACAGGATGCAGGATCTTCAACTCTCTCTGACCCCACAAACTCTGGTTAGAAGCAGCGTTTCAAGAGATTTAGCCTGAAGTTGTTTAGAAAACAATGCAGCAATACTTTAGCCAGGGGCTCTATGATAAAGGTACAAGGAAGTGCAGTCCTGCAAAAAGAAAACCCCACTCGCAGGTCCCAAAAGGCTCTTTCCTGCTGATAATGTCACCCAGGACCTTCTGCTCTGCAGCCTTTAGGAAATTCCCAAGCATCTCCAGAGACAGCAACATCTGCAGGAGCTTCAAGACAACACAGACTCACAGAGGCAACTCGACCATTCACAGCCTTCTAAAACGTGGACTTGGCAGCCCAGGCTTCCCAACTAAAACACACTGCCTCAAATGGGTGGTGGTGTGTGGTTGGGGGGGTTGTCCTTGAAACACTGGTTTGCTGCTTGACTTTTGATTTTATGTCTGATAACCATCTCTGTCTCTCTTCCAACCCCCTACCAGGAAGGATCAGTGAGACAAATACCCATAGCTTCCAGGGGAATAAAAGGAAAAGCCAAACAGGAAAAGCAGTTATGAACAATACAGCCCTGGCTCAGTTAATGATCAACTCTGGAGCACATAGCATACTACTCTTACCCAGTTACCGCTGCTTATTTGCATGAAGCTTTTCATCATCAGTGGGTATTAAGAGGCCTTTTATGCATCACGTTTTGTGTTATTGCAACCAGCAAAGTACTAAAAAAGATGAGAAGTCCCCTATGACTCTGCTCAGTCAACAGGAAGCCCATCCACTGCGCAGGGTGAGCTCAGCTGCACAGAGGGGTGGGCAGGAAGGGTAAGGGGTCAGGTTCCCCGGCCTGCACATTCCCATTGCGTCCTTGATGGAGTATGAAGCCATCTTCTGCAGTCATACAAGGAACATAAAGCACAATTAAAAGGAAAACAGAACTGCTGCAGTCCGTCCTAATCCTACCAGAGATGAAGAGCCCATCAACTGGTTTCTGTATCTCAAGCACCTCCAACCAGAGCAACCCTCAGCAACTTCAACTGGAGCTGAGAGCAGTAACTGGAATCTCTCTGCTGGTCTTCAAGCCTTCTGAGCAGCTGTTTCAAAGAACTTCCTCATCAACTCCTAAGTATCACTGACTCTCAGCACAGTGGTGAAATCCTCAGAGCTACAGCACTTACAATGGCACAAAGGCAATTAAAGATTTCCAGTAACACGCTGCTTGGGGGATTGTGGTCTAATTGCTGCACGGTCAAGGTTTTGGCTACAATAACATTGTGAGCAGATAAGAGACAATGTTGTAAGGTTTCCCATTCAATAAATAAATACATAAGCAGCTCTCCAAACAATAGCAATAGCACCTAAAGCTCCTGACTTTGCACAATTTAGAATGAGACGGTCATGAAATTTCCTCCATAAAAGCCTTGGCTGCACGACAAGGGTGAATGAAAGGGGTGGGAGCGGACAAGGGGCAAGGCAGGCTGGGCACAAAGACAGGCTGCAGCGAGGAGGAGGCAGCACAATGAGCCCGAACCACCCCGTGGTGTAGTTTAGTGCGGTTTGTGATTACCTGCACAGCCTGTGACTTCCTCTTACGTGAAGTGTGTGGTTTCTTCACACCACGCTTTGCCACTTAAAGAGAAAACAGTGTGTGAAAGAGCAACAGCCAAGCCCGCCAGAACACCGTGCGTCTGCCTTTAACCTTCTGCTGAAAATCACAGTGTTTGACTTGCCGGCTTTACTGTCTAAGAGCTCCAAATACTCACAGCACTGAACTTCCCTATTCCAGCTCCTACTTTCTTTCCCCCCTTTCCATAGTATAAAGTACTTACAAAAACTATCAGTTAACATCTCATAATAGAAAACACACTAGCAGGAAGCAAGCACGAGAACCATGGAGAGGAGCAAGCTTATTTGCAGTTTTAGACCCATCTGGCTTCAAACTGTTGGAGGATGAAGTAGTAAACAGTATTAACATGTGCTCCACGTGAGCCCAGGGAGGGCTCTCACTGCTGCTTTGCAGAAAGGAAGCTGAGGCAGAGAGAAAAGTATTGAAACATAAAAAAAGCACAAACCCACCCAAGGGATGTGGGCACCAAAGGCAGGAAGTTAATTCGCAGGTTAAAAGGAAAGGCTGAGGACCATCTGCACCTTTGGACCCCACTCCCTTGATGAACACCAGCCTGGTGGGACTTTGCCATGGTTACACAGGAAGGATGTGGTGCAGCAGGGAGCCAGAGCTGGGTCTTCCTGAATCCCAGCTGAGCCCCCTGATCACTGGATAATCCCATTTTGCTACCCAGATAAAGAGGAAAACGGAGTGACAAAGGAATTTGGCATTATCACAGGGATGTGAAAAAAACACTTCAGGGGCACCGACAATGAATTAGACATCCAAACCTTGGCCAAAAGCAGAGGAAGCGACTGCAGGCAGGAAGAAGGGATCTATGGCAACTTTTCCAGGTTTCTTCTGTTAAAAATGGGTTGGAATTTGCAAAATGGCTGAAGTTGTGCTTTTTTCTTTCTATCTTTCCATCAGCTGCTTTAGAGTTTTAACTGCCCAAAATACCTTTCGCATTCTACACATAAAAGAGCCCTGGTCAACCAGCAGAATTCCCACTAGGGTCAATGAGAGCAGCAAGGCTTTCCGGAACGAGGTACAGCTCCAAAACTGGAGCATTTCTGACCAGCACAAGTCCCTCGGACATTATCTGAATCCTTGTGAACCTGAAATGAATTCGACCCAGAGCAGCTGACTACATTACTGACTAAAAGCGTCAACACAGGAGCAATTTCTGCTGATCCCTCAAAGTCAGAGCTGATTAGCCAAATACATCTACCAAAGAATACACTGAAACAGAAGTTTCTGAGAACGTTGGGGTCACCACTGCCCTTCCTGTTCCATGGAGAATCCATTTTTAGCATAGCAAAACATCAAAATCTGGATTTTTAGGTCTGGTCTATGATGAAATAAGGACACTTGATATTAATCAGCCTTTGTGAAGTTGTAATTAGGTGTATAAACTTTAAACAGGTCTTTATTATGCCGGCCTGAAAGCCACGGCACTGTCCTGATTGAGAGCAACACTATCAGATGTTCATCAGCACTCAGCCTTGTGTGAACATTCATGTGCAGGCCAAAAGCTCTGTCATTCTCATGCTTCTTAATCTTCCCTTCCAGAAGGCAAAGGACAGCGCGAGCTCCTCTGATAACTGGGTTATCTCTCTCCCCAGAAAAGGAAAGGGTGGTCCTCCCAACCAAGCGGCCATTTAAACTGCTACTAGATACAACCCCGCAGGGCAACATGTGATGGGAGAGCAGAGACAAGCAGCATTTCCTCTTCCTTTGATCCCTTTCCGTACAGGCTCAAGCTGTGGGTTAAGTGTTTGAGCGGAGTATAGAACAAACTCCTTAAAAGCACTGAAGTTGTTACTCAGCTACCTAACAGAGTTTGGCAAATCATGGTGAGCTGTAAGGAAATGTTTCAGCCTAGGATAGGCTGGGGTTTTGCCACAGTTCCAGGCTTATTGCTGCTCCCTATATCCTATCTGCATCCCTGCTTCAATGGAACAGTTCAGGTGTGTCACCCTTAAACCCCTTTCATCAGGAACGTCGAGGAAAGCTGTAATATTTACAGGCAACACTGTGAGGGGAAAAAATTACTAAGTATTTTGGGCTGAGCATGAACGGCTCAGAGAGACTGAACTGATTACCAGCTACAGCAGGGATTGCCAGCACTCAAACAAGAGGCCACAGAGTCCAGGGACTTGCTTCCATATGAGCAGGAATATCTACTAAAGTAGACGTGTCTCATATAGATACACGCCGCGTGAGGCAGCTCCATTTCTAGCAGGAACACCTTGCTACAAGAACCCAGCTGCAGGTGGGACCCAGCCTTTTATCCTACTATCTTGAAGCCTTTCATGATGTTTCCAAGAGATAAAACAGCCACTGGCTTTTTTAAAGGAATATCAAACCATGCTCTCTAAACCCCTTATCTACCACCCCATAGCACCCATTTCCCTCTTAATCCTTCCAGCTCAGCCCCACAACTCGGGCAGTCGCTGTTAATCGTCTATAAATTACATGATTATTTGTATCTGCATTTCAAAGGGGGGTGCAGCGGGACAGCCTGAGCCTTCCAGCAGCTTAATATGGTCACAGCCACTCACACGGCACTTTAGAGCTGCCCAAAGACTGACAGGACTTAAAAACTGGCATCAATTCACGTATCCCCCTCCTGACCCGCAGGTCCCGAGTGTGAGACCTCAGTCCTGCTCCTATTGTATCGACTGAAAATACCAACCCCGACGCCGCAGCTCCCAAGAAGTCAAAGAGGGGCTAAGCTCTGCTTAAAGCCCGAAGAGGGACAACGGACGCGGCCACGGGAAGCTCGCACCTCGCTAGCACGGCACAGCCCGGCGGCGGAGAGGGGAGAGCGCCGCAGCTCCGCACCGGGCACGGAACCGGCGGCACGGCGAGAGGACGCGCAGCCCCGGCTTCCCCTGAGCGATGCTTATGGAGGTGCTCAGTTGGAACCCAAAGCTTTTGCAGGGACAACCCCCACAAAAAGCGGTAGAGGAGAGGGACGGGAGAAGCTGCAGCCGCCGGTACCGGCGCTCCCGCAGCCCCGCTCCCTCCAACCGCCTCCCGGGTGCGGTACTGGCTCCGATGCAACGGGGAAAGTTTGTCCGAAGGGAACCCGCGGCGGAGCCAGCGACCGAGAGCGGGGAAAGCGCAGCCCGGTCCGCGCAGCCACCCGGTGCACCCGGTAAGAGGGACCCGTTCGGAGCCGGGGCAGGCGGGAGGAGCGATGCGATCACCGGTCGCTGCCGGTACTCACAGCTGAGCGATGGCGCCCTGGGAGATCACGGCGTTGTCAGAGAAGTACGGGATCATCGCGGCTGCCCGCGGGAGCGGCCGCGCTGCCCCGCGGCATCGGGACCCGCCGCTCCGCTCTGCCCGCGCCCCCCGCACACTGCGCAGGAGCGGCCCCGGTATCGAGGCGGGGCTTCCACAGGCCCCGCCCACAGCTCCGCCCTCCGGCCGCACGTGGACGGTCGGTCCCACTGGGTCCGGGACCGGGATTTGGCCAATGATTCCCCCGGGAGGGCGAGAGAGAGGGAAAGGGGATGGGAAACGGGACGGGAAATCCCGTGCATGGGGTTTGGGGGTGTTTTATCGTTAATTTATTATTATTAATAATAATAACTGCTTTTATTATTCCCTTTTCCCCCTACATCCAGGCCACAAAACTGAAACGAGGGTTGAAGCAGCCCATCAAACGATTCTTCCATGCCAAAAGCAGGCAGCAACAACTCGATACTTAGGAACCGATGTTAATGTCTCTCCTGCAGGAGACAAGAGGGAAGGGAATAGTTCCTGGCAATAATTTTCCTATGCAGAGATGTGACAACTCATTTCTGCCAAAGGGGAAGCCTTTCGGTGCCGTTTCATCTTTAGCTCCACCGTCTCTTCCGAGAAAAGGAAGAAAGGAAGTTCCTTAGAACAAAAATCCCGTCCTCTGGCTGCTGGGAATTGCAGCGCAAGGAGCTCAGTTTTCCACTGCAGAGAGGAATTCAGATGTTACAGCATAAGGGAAACTATTAAACAGAGTTTTATTTAATGGCAGAGCGCGCCCTATCCAGCCCACAGGACAAACCCAAGGCAGTAACTGCCTGTTCCAGATCTGCGTTCTCCAGCCCTCACACCCAGCAAGCAATGGAAAAACAGCCCAGGAACCTCAGAAGCCTGCTCAGCGTTTCCCATAGAACACGGGACATCACAGCAAGGAGGGATGCAGGTAATACACTGCTCTGACGTTGCCTGATGTGGATGGCACATGCCGAGCTCCAGCGAGATGGCAGCGGATGATGTACATTTAAACACGTACACTTACTATTACTAACTAATTAATGGCTTTAATCTGTCAGAGAGGAGACTGAGATTAGATACTAGGAAGAAGTATTGTCTGGAAGGTCTCAGCCATCGGGGACTCACAGAGAGGACAAAGCAGTGGAATCTGTGATTCTGCAGGTTTTGCTAGAACATGTCTTGGTTGCATTAATTTAAGCAATGTCATCTTATATAGCCAGGAATCCATCTCTGGTAATGGTTCCTCACAGCTGTAAAGAAAATGCAGTGCCAACTTGCTGCAGTGCCAAAAATCATTTTGTTAGGCAGAAATGAAGTCAGTGCAAGAAGCAATGGAAAAATGAGGACATTAGAGAAATGGAGGGTAACTCAATCCCTCCAGAGGTCAAGGGACTGGCAAGAACCTCATCTTCAGTAGTAATGTGTCACACATTCATAGACTGAAAAACAAACCCAGAACTTCTATTCTAATGAATAACTTAGGGGCTTTATTCAAGCACTGTAGAAGACTAAACACACAGACATCAGCTTTCTTACATGCAACTAACATTACAAAGGCAAGCCCTTAAAAACTGCTCAGAACAAGTGCAGTGATTAACTACAAGCAATACTCTCAAAGCAGCTACTCATAACATATGGATAATAGATTTGTAAATGAATTAGTCCTGGATTAATACAATCACGCACTGCATCTCCATATGCCAGGAGACCAAACGATGATAAAATATTCCAGCTTTTTGACCCTTTAGAAAACAGGAGTAGGAAATTCTTGAATAAGGTCAGACATGGAAATCTGATCTAATAAGAAGCATTTGAATGTGGTTTTGTTGCCCTAAAGACTGCAATACCAGACTAAGATTGACACTGCCTTCAGGGTACACATTCGAGACAAGCGTTTCAGTTCCCATTGGTACAGCCTGGGTTATTTTCACATCCGGCTTTTTAAAATCAGGATTGAGAAACACCCTCATTTCTTTGCCAAAGTCGCATCCTACATTTAGACCTGAGCACAAGTATTGACCCCACAACCTGATCTCTCAGCGGGCAGGAGCAAGCGGGAAGAAAGGGCTTCGAGGGGATGCACAGCAAGATGGAGTTGAAGGCGGCAGGTCACAAGATAGCAAGAAGCTGCTCCTTGCTGGAAGCAGGTGCACTGTGCTGGGACGAACACATGAAGAAGTGCACCAGATCGCAGCGATGACAGGTAGCAGTCTAAATCATCACCGTGCTGCCATGGAGCATGTGAGCACAGCCATTAATCACCCTATGACAAGACGCAAGTCACACTGTCTGGGCTCTCGTGTGCTTCCCAGCCCAGCACACGGTATTACCCTTTGCTGCAGGGAACAGGCACTGCCTGTCCGAGTTTCAGTCGGCATTTTGTGCTCCACGGGAGGTCACAGGATTAGCAGGGCCATGCTGCAAGTGGTAAACAGCACCACATCTGCGCTCAGTACAACGCGACCCTTGTTGGGCAGCAGGATTTTATTTAACCTTTGAACACTACACAGACTAATAAACTGCAGTTCCATACATTGTGCAAGGCAGACTGTAAACATACCCATCCCCGAACCTTTGCAACACTAAGCCGGCTACTCCGGCAGCTAGAACCAGTTATGGAAGCATTGTGGAAAAAACCTATGACAAAGAGTGCTCAGGACATGCAGACAGGAACTTCAGGAGCAGGGAACAGAGGGAATGCCCACCACAGCCACCTCTGGGGAGAAGTCTAAGGGCATAGAGGGGGTACATGCATGTACAAATCTCTTGCATTGACTTGTAGTGTTCTGTCTGGCAGACAATAAGGCTGAAAATCACTTCATGGTTTGGGTTGGAAGGGATCTTAAAGCTCATCCGGTTCCAACGCCCTGCCATGGGCAGGGACCACTTCCACTGGAGCAGGGTGCTCCAAGCCCCTGTGTTCAACCTGGCCTTGAGCACTGCAGGGATGGGGCAGCCACAGCTTCTCTGGGCACCCTGTGCCAGCGCCTCAGCACCCTCACAGGGAATAATATAAAATAGTGAAACATAAAATACATGGTTTATCCAGCTGCCTTAGTGTCCTTACCCATTTTAACATGTTTTGACCTTGCAATGATGTAACAGAGTCATTCTGTGTCCTACAAGGGCTTGCAGCTTGCAAATGGGATCCTCCTTGTACAGCTGGGCCCTCAGGACACAGGTCACCAGTAAAAACACATGAAGCCAGGTTTTGCATTAGCATGCAGAGATTTCACACTTGCAGAAAGCACGCTTTCAGCCGGACATAGTCCTGTCAGTGCACACAGCCCCTGTGCAAAGAAGACATTAATCAAGCTGATGTTTCCATCCAAGTCCAACAGTGTAAGGCTGAATTGCTCCTTCTTGTCAGAGTACAAAAAGGTGTGGGTGTCACCTCATTCCACCCACTCCTATCCCACAGGCGTTTGCTGAGTGTCTGCTCATGTGCCAAGATGATTAAATCCAGAGCACTGATTGTCTTATTAGACATGTTCAATTCTTACCCTACACTGGGGCCCGGTGACCTCTTTTCATTTCAGAATGTATCTGCCAGCAAGACTTTCTCTGGTCCTCTCAGTTCTCTCCTTTTGAGGAGCCCTAATGAAGATGATAAATTGCCATAGTCTCTCTAAAAACTTACTCCAGTGGGTAGGAAGGGTTGGGTATTATTTTAAGTGTCTTTGGACTGAAGACCAGGTATTGAAGCAAGGAATATTCCTCTCTTCCTCCAACACAGCGGGGTAAACCTGTGGAAGGTACTACAGCTGTAATGTTAGTCATGTTCAAGGTAAAGTGAACAGTGGGAGGTTGTCAGGCGTAGGAATTTTGGCCTCGATCCATTAGTACCAGTGTAACAGATAAAGCGATGCACAACCTGGACTTGTGTTTTCAGGGCATGATGAGAACAACTTGTGAAGCTGCTGCCCTAACAACAAACCTCCCCCTCAGCACCATCGCATCCTCTCCCCATGGAGCGATGAGCTACAGCACTGCCTGCCCAGCCACCTTCACTGTGCACATGGAAAGGTTGCTCTTCACTGCCGGGCAGCTGTTTCCCGTGTCATTTATGACAAATTCCAGACTCTGGAAAACAACATCTCGCTGCTCCAAGCACTGGAGTCTTGCACAGGCACTGCCAGAGAGAGCAGAGGCAGCAAGTTCATTTCCATGTGCAGAGGGGGGGAAATTGCTTTGTTTTTCTCATCAGCAGCTGTAAGTGCTTCCCCACAAAGGCAGCTGTCTCAGCATCAGGTCTTATGGGGGAAAAACAGTTCTAAAAGGTAGCTTGGAAGAATATGGTGCCACACTCGAGCTGATTGAGGGCCAAGGGACCTGATGGCCCTGCTTTTGTTTTGGTGGGAGATCAGTTAATTCATCCTGTTGCTGTGAGGACATAATGAACAGTCTACAGATGAGTCTGAGTGGATTAAGACTCCACACAGATGACTTATCTGGGGAGAGCCTGACACAGTGAACAGGTAGGGAGCAATCCATCGAGAGCAGCACCTCCTGTGCTCATCTCCTACTGCTCCCTCCCCACCACAGAGGGAGAAGCTGCTCTGTCAAAAGTCTTTTGGCCATTGTTAGCATGGGAGACAAAGCCTTCTGCATTATGTAGTCCAATTTATCAGGAAAACATGAAGCCTCTTCAGTAGCAGGGATCCTAAACAAGCCGATGCATGCAGGGCAGAATGAGACATAGGAAAGAAACAAAGCTTCTCCAGTGAGTGAGAGGCTTACCACCCACCAAGGCAGCACGGAGATACATCGGCTTTATTACACACAGTAAGGGAAATATAACAAAGTAATCAGAAAGGAGCCCATATCTAGTTAAAAAAGAGGGGGGAGGCAGGAACAGGGAAAGCATGCAAAACTATACTTGAATCCTGAAGAACCAGTCAGAACAGGAAGCCACGTTCCAAATTTGGTTATTTAAGCTGTCAAAGAGGATTTCTGTTTCTAGTTCTTGAGCAAAGAAATCAGACAGGCACAGGGATAGGGCGATAAGCATCACGGAAAGAACAAACCCCTGCTTTTAAAGCCCTTGTGGTCAGTGGCCAATCCTGATCAATGATTAGGCTTCTTAGCTGAGAATTCAACACCTATTTTGCAATATTATCACTTCATTAAATCCTTCCCTCACAAACCCCATACCCAATCATTGTATAGTTTACTTGTCATTAAATCTGAGAGGGTCTGACACAAAGAGGTCAGTGCTCAATTACACCCCTTTTACAGAGGCAGAAGCAAAGAAGACTGAAGGGACCTGAGCAGTGTTCCTTTCTATTTACAGCAGGAATCTTTCCTTAACTCAGATTTGTCTACCTTAGAGCACTGGTTCATGCTCACCAGAAAACATGAGCACATAACGAATCCTTACAGCACCTCCTGGTCAGATCCTTCTTTGCTAACTGCTAAAGAAGGAGCACAACTGCATGGGGGCAGTTCTGGGCTTGCTCCGTGCTAAGCAGACCCTTTTGGTAGCTGAAGGACCTGACCCGCCTTCATTCCTTTTACTTCCCAGTCTGTCTTTGCCCTGTTCCTCACTCTCCTCTGTTCACATGCTTAGACTGACACATTAAAAATGTCTTTCATAAGCACCCATGTGTCGATCGAGCTCCCTGCTGCAGCATCGTGTTTACCTCATAATGCAACAATATTAGTCTGCTTCACCCTTCAGATCACACCTGAAGTCACCTTACACACTACTGGGATCCACAGGTATGTAATCAGACTGGCCATGCCGCAAGCACAGACACAGAACTTGCAGTGAACCCCAGTTTTACTACAAGTGCCATATCTTTGCTCACAGTTTGGTGATAAACCAGCTGGTAATCAAAACTGGAGACCACAGACCCACTTTGGTGGCCCTCCGAACTGTTTCTGGTGGTCAGCAGAGCAGCAGATGAACAGAACTGCTCTTTATCTCAGTATTACATTCTCCACAAGCAGCTGTAGTAAGCCACAGGGAGGCTAAGCTGTCACTGAAAGGAAAGACAGAAAGATGGATTCAGGAAACACATTCTAAAGATAAGGTTCATACTGCAAGAGCTTAGTAATCTCCGGCATGGATAAACACAGGCTTTCCTGTATGCTACGCACACAGTCCCCTCTCACTCAAGATCTGGAGTTACAAACTGCCTTGTACACCCATTAGAAGATCCAGCTACTGTTCGAGTACCAACACAGTGCTTGGCAGCTGCAGCAGCAGCAAGTAAAGGAAGCACAAGGCAGGTTTAGTTGCTAGAACTCACAGCGGGTGGTTTTTGGAAGTCTCTTGTAACAGCAGATAGGCTCTAAGGATGCCACAGGAGCACCAAATGGTGATGATACACATCTGTTTCAGAGCCACAACAGGCAAAGGGTGCTGCAGATTCACACATCTCACCATGGACTGTATGTGAGCCTTCTGAAGTGCAGTCAATTCGGTACCCCTGGGGACTGGCACCCCTCTGCCATAACCCAGAGGTAGGGAGATGATTACAACAGGTCTCAGTTTAAAAAGCAAACAAGTTGGCTTTGATTTATTGAGCTGTTGCCCTCTACAATGAAACACATGCACCAATTCCACTCCCTGTTTGAAAAGCAACTTTTACGCTGTTACAAACCGTAAGCTCTTGCGTCAGACTGTGGTCTTCCGCTCTTAAAACAAAGGTATTTACTCACAGCATGAAACCTTGAGGCATCTTGGCATATCCAGCTGCTATCATGGCAATAATCTGATTTGCCTTCCTTCCCACTTCACTCCTGGAAGGAACTATTTTGACTAAAAACAACAAACCAGAAGCTAAGCATACTTGGGCTGCAAAATGTGGTTTGGTTTTGTTTCTTTCTGGGGTTTTTTACCACCAATTGAAGAGGGGAGGAAAAGCACTTTTAGAGAACATTTTCAGGCAGCAACCCCCAGATTTTGAGCAGGGCCTCATCACTTCCTATGGCACTTGAAGGGAGTGACTGGCTCCTCAGCTTTACCCAAGCAAAGGGACTTCAGTCTGACCACGAGCCAGGCCATAAAAGTTCAAAGAATTCCTCTGCAGTCCCCAGCAGCCACGGGGGCAACACAGCCTACCCAGGTTTAGCTGCAGCAGTCACTGTGCAGCCTCAAATGCTGCATTTCAGCGACCACTGAGGTTTCAGAGCACACAGAAGTGGTAAATTCACAGTGGGGAAATAGAGGAACAGTTTAAAACATATACCCAAAAAGCAACCAGCAGATCCTGACAGCAAATCCAACACAGACTGCACCACTGCTGCCCCAGGCCCTGGAGATGGCGTTTGTCAGCAAAATAAAGATGCTGAATCCTTGCAACCTTGGCGCAGAGCGCACAAAACATGACTGTCAATACACCAGTTGGTGTAAATACAACTTGGAGCTCAATACACATGCGTTTTAGGTAAGTTTTAACAACATCAGGATGATGCCATGAGATTGTTAACGCAGATGCTCCATTTAGAGTGCATTCAGCGTGGCAGCATGTCTGGGGACAGGAGGAGAGATGCACAGGCCAGCTGGCTGTACAGCCTCCAGATAGCCTAATAAAAATGTCTAGAAGGCAGCTATGAAGGTAATAAATATAATAAATAGATTCTCCAGGACATCTGTGTATGTATTACTCTGTCCCAGTCCCGTTAGCCAAGAGTTAGACAGGTGACAAGGACTGGTTCCATCAGGGACTCCAAAGCAAAAACTGGACCTGTGTTAGGGGCTTGGGGATTTCACCCATAAAGTGCAAGAATGGTCACAGCTACAGCAGGTTACAGAGACCCTCCTGCAGAGCAGACACGAACCCTCTTTCTGCACCTCCAATAACTCTTCCCATCTCTTGGAGAAAAGCTTTAAGTGGATTGTAATTCACAAAGCAGAAAGCTCCTCATTCCACGATGGTGCTGGCAGAAGCGGTCTTGTGGCGAGCGCAGACTTGTCATGTCATTTGCTTGCTCTGTAGAGCAGGTTTAAGTTTAAACAACATTTTCACACACTTCCTCTCCCTCACCCGTGAGACAAGAGTCCCTGCAATGAGGCCTCCGTGCTGTTAGATCTTAAAAAGCACAAACAGATCAGTAACCAGACAGATTGTTTGTTTTATGTATCATGATCCTGATGTACCGACCTAAACGTTTGAGCTCCTGTTTGAAACAAACTCCTCTGCCTCTTTGGAGGACACTTTAGACTGGCTGTTCTTCACAGCCTCTACTCAACAAGCAGAGTCACTCAACTAGTCACTCCTGCTGTCCTGCTGCTGGTCTTTTCTGCACCTTCCCCTTCACCTCAATATATATCCCATAGCTCATCAGTGAGAAAAGATAAAGAGCAGAAACCTAACACAAAAAGCTATCTAGAAATTGCCAGGCACTGGACTAGCAATGCTGTGGAGCTGGATCCAGATGGAACATCTGTCTCTTTTGGGACAGCAGACCCTAGATTGTGCAGAGACATGGAGACTCAGGAGGATGGAAATGAAGGCTGGACTTAATGAGCCTCAAGACTGATCACTGCAAACATCTCCCGACACCAAACACATCTATGTGCTTATGCTTAAGCTAATTCCATTGGAAGCATTAACATTTCTACGTGCTAACATCCTACTTAATAAATATTGAAAAGTTATTTTATTAACCCAAACATGCTGTAGCACTTCCATAGTTGTGCGTTCCACATTCAGTTAACGGGACCAGTTAACACAACGAGTCGGGGCTTGCTTGATGCCAACCACGATAGCCTGAGGTAGCGTTTGAGCACATTTTACAGGAGTGCAGGAGACAACAGGGCTCCTCATCAGAGGAATTTTACAGACGGCAAAAATCCCACCCCGAACACTGGCGGTGGCTACAACCAGGTCACCTGAGTTCCACCTCGGGAGGGCTCCACCGGCCTGGCCTTGCCCAGGCAGGCAGTAGGAATGTCAGGCTGCTGCTGAGCGATACCTCGATGGCACTGAAGCTGATAACATACCTGGCTTTTAAAGCCAAACTCAGGCCATTGCCTTTTTACTGTCTGGATTTTCAATAGCTCCTACTTGCTATGTTCCCTTGAAATCTGGGGATCAGATGTACTCACGAGCTCTTTGCCTACATCTGCTGCTCCTCCACAGCAGGGCTCCAAGTTGACTACTTACCCCTTTTGACTGTATTATTTTTATGCTGCTGTAATCAAACCCATTTAACACCCACCCCCTTGTTTTCCCTGCGAAGCCTCTTGGTTTCAGTTAGCTTTCTGACCCCGGTCACAGGAGGCAGGCGGTTCAGATCACCACATCAACAGCAGGTTGTCATTTCCTACCCCAGGAAGTTATCTCAAATCTATTAAAGAAGGGCTCATTTCAAACTTAACCTACAGTTGTTGCTAAGTGCCCACAACAATTAAATACCTCCCATCCCTTCCAATACATTATGTATACTGAGATCAAGTCATGAGTTGATCTTGTGACTGCTGGAAGGCTAAGAGTGGAATTAAAAATCGGAGTTTAGCCGAGTTCAGCTTGAGCCTTTGGGAATTGTGCTTTCCAGCTTTCCTCTCTGGCATGGAAGTTGTAAAATGAAGGAACAGCAACTTTTAAATCATCATTTCAGGATAGAAGACTGAAGGAAACAGCCCAGCCACCTTTCCCGGGCCATGCAATCACAGGACTAGGCTGAAATCATGGGAATGTGCAACCAGGACAGCTTTTTCTTTTGTGGATTCATCCAAGTTGGCCCCAAACCCAAAGGCCAAATCTTGTTCAGACCTTTTGAACACTAGAAATGACAGCTTCTGTTGTTACCTACTCACACAAACAACATTAAGCAAAGAACTGCAACAGCCAAAGAGCTCATAAAGGGAGAACTATTTCACCTTCACTTCCCCTCTACTCCCTCTGGAGGGAATCTTATGCCTTTTCTAAAAGTTGACTGGAACGTGTTAGTGCTCCTGCTGCTGGAGAGGTTACCTGGTAGACAGAGTTCTGCTTTTACTAACTTTAGCTGAAGTAATTCTTTTGATGGCTTAGAGGATAGGGGACAAAGCTTACAAGGCTTCAAGAAGTCCACCCTTAAGACTACGACTACATTATGAAATCACCGTTAATACTGGTCACCATTCGATCAGCTGAGTTTCACTAGAGAAGCATTTATCAAAACAGGTTCTTCCTGAAGCAACTGAAATCAGAATTTACAAAAGGTGAACATCTCCAGGCAAAACAACCCCATTTTTAAGAAATCCCTGCAAATTCTCAGTGTTTTCCTAACTCTGGAGTAGATGTTTGATGACCTGCATCAGCAGCAAGTAGCATCCATTGAATGTGCTGTTTTAAGCAGCAGGTGCCCCTATGGCATAGGATCACCCAGTGCTTCACCTCCTAGATGCACAGCTTTTCACAGATCCCACATACACAATGGCCTACCCAGCGGAAGAAACACTGCTAGAGGCTGATTGTCACTGTTGAAGTCTCTCCTGTGACACTCCTGCTAACTGGACAAATCCAACTCACCTCTTGATGGCAACAGAGCCTTTTAACCAGAGAACCAGTTTATTAGTATGGTTATTCCTCTCAGAACATTCTGATGATGGCCCAAATCCCAAGGAACAACACAGGACACTGGAGGGAGCTAAGGAACAACACAACCAGGGTTTGTTCCTCAGGTGCAGGCAAAGTCTCCACATACACAGAGAAGTGGTGTCTTCAGGCAGGACAACCCTTCCTGGATGCAAACAACAGTTTGGCAAATATACTCGCTGACAGCTTTGCAAACTGCTCCCCATAGATAGTTTTTAGTGTTCATCTGACATTTTCCATTTCCTACTGCGGCAACCCCTTTACTGCGAGCATCACTCAGGCCAGTTCAATACGTTTCTCAGTAGGGTACACATAAGACAGTTGTGCAACATTAACAGCAGAGAGAAAATGATGCAGAATAGAACAACAACAAACCCCTTGTGGAACATTTTACACAGAAAGAGATCCTTGAGGACTCTTGCAAGCCTCAAGTGACAATCTTACCTTCTAGGCTGGGACCGGCATTCTTCTTCCCCACTGTCTGCCTCCTGCATATACAGGAAAGGAGAAAAAAGTTAATATACTTTAATGTATGCAGAATCCAAAGACTTGCATTTCACTGGTCTGATTGTGGAAGGCAAAGGAAAGTCTCACTGCTTCTGCGTGTAGCTGTCACTGTAGAGGAGCTCACTCTGCTCAGCTGTCACTTCGTGTTCTCTCAAAACTCACTTAAAAACTCAACATCACACGAATTTTTGCCCTTGCAGGACTTACCGTGCTCTGGTGGGGACTTCAGGTGACCCCTGGCAAACAAGGCAGGCTGAGTAAATACACAGTTTACCTCTGGACAAAAGCCTCTGTGTTTTTCAATTACCTTTACGTAGATCATATTAATTCACAGTCAGTGTCAGCAATCGAGTGTAAGAATCCACAAACCCAGCAAGTAATGAACTGACAAATAGGACTGCGTGAGTGCAGATAGATTAGAAAGTACAAATTTGACATCCTATGCTGCTTGAAATGCAAAATTAATATGCACAATCTCTACCATGCTGTGGAATTTTACTAAGCCTACCTACTAAAGCCCAAAGCAATATCTCAGTAGAGAGATCTCAGCAATTAATTCTCTGCTGCGCAGTACATTTATGTAGGCATCCTTATGATCTTTGAAAGGTCTTTTAACGGGTCAGCCCTGTTAAACTGAGAAAGACACTAACACTGCAGTTATCACCAATGGCTTTGCCCAATCCCCAACCTTACCCCATTACTTTGGGTTGCACTACCTGATGTAACAGCCTCACAGCATTAGGATGGTGGGGTTAGATGGGGGTGACCAACACAAGCATAAGACTAGAACCACAACACCTTGCATTCAGGGTGCTGCATCACCTTAAGGACTTGGTGGGCTAAGTGTCCCAAGCAAGATCAGCAAGACAAACCACTGGGAGCCAGCATCAGCTGCGCAGTTAGATTCCTTTGAGCAAATCCATTATTTATCTCAAGTGATGTTGAAGATGGCATTAGCTGTTGTGGGTGTGTTTGTCATTGCTGGAACTTCCTAGCTCCTGCCAGAGAAGGGGCTCTGCTGAGTTCCCTGTGGGCTGACAAGAAAGTTGACTGGGGGGAGCAAGGGGTCAGAGGAGAAGGGAAGAGGTTTCATAACATGCAGGACAGCTAAAGACACGATGGGGTTTTTGAATAAGCCAAAACAGATCAAAAGCATGTATTTGGCTGGAGAACAAGTTCCTTAAACCCAGTTAGGTAAAACAACTGAAAGAGCACTTGAGATCGCTCCTTTGCTGTTCAGGAAGCCAAGCTATGCAAACCTTTTTAGTATTATAATGAATGGCCCTTTCCACATGCCAAAAAAATCCTTGTCACAGCAACTGGCAAACCTGCTATGCCACAGCCAAAAGTCCCACAAATGACAGGAGAAGATCCTGAAATACACAGATCATTTTCCTAGCTCCACTCCAAATTCAGCCCGCAAGAGCTCCGTGTGGAGGAGGCTAGACATGGCCCAATTAATTACCATCTGTCGTTGCTGAAGCTCTTACAAGATCTCTTTAATATTAGACATGAATGTGGCAGATCCGTGTGAGGAGCACATCTATTCAGGATATAGCTGTCTACAGGAACAGAACTGCAGACAAGTGCAATTAGAGCAAGAGATCCATTTCCAATACATGGGATGTTCTCCCATCTTCACCCCATCAACCGTCTTCTTTGCAAACGCATCTGTACCTTCTCATGGACAGAGGGCATTCAACATGAGAGAAGATTCAGCCAATGCTCCCATATTCCACCACTGCTAGATTTCCTCTTCCACAAGTTCATCCCCAATACCCAGCGTATTCCATACCCATCCTACAGTTCTCTGTGCTGCGTTCTGCTCGCTATGTAATTCTGCAGCTGCAAAACATCACAAAACCCTCAGGAACCACCAGCCAAAAGTAAGCTGCAATGACAAGTCACCCCACTAGAGGGGAGGGCAGGACAGAGATGTGCCCAGCGCAGGGTCAAGTGCAAGCTCCAGTGGAGGCCGTGACTCCAGTACTGGCAGGACCACCAGAACGAGCACCTTCACATCTTCTTGCCATTTTCAGAGTACTGCCAAAGAGGAGGAAGTATTGCTGTCTGCACAACAGTTCATCAGCCAAAGAGTGGATCAAAACGCTCCTTTCTGAGGACATCTCTGAGAAGGCAGGTCAGACTTTGAGAAGGACCATACCTGGACAGCACCCCTGGGTACTGAACCCGGCCATTTGGAGGTGTGACCTGTGACGGTGACTTTCACACGGGCAGCATCAGGAACCCTGGTCCTGCCCCACGTTCACCATGCCCTGCAGTACTCATGCTGTACTCACTGCAATGGGTACAAGAGACAGCAGCTTGTACAAGAGACAAATGCTCCTTGGAGATTCATGATGCTGGATTGCTCCAGCCTCAAACCAGCCTCCGCCACCAGCCTGCAAGGAGGAGGAAGCTGAGCTGCACTGATGAGCTCCAGAGGGAGTCCTGCCCTGTTTTCCTTGACCAGAAACAGAGGCCTCGGGGGAAATGGAAGGAATGAGTCGCATCGCTCTAAACTAGGCCATGATATTAAATGCAGTTTAAAGTGAAAGATGAAAAATTCCATCTCTGCTCCTTTCAGGCCATGTAGGACAGAATATGCAAAACATTAATCCTGTTTGGGCTTTGATCCTCTGCCAACTATCTGTCATCAAAAGAGCGAGGGAGAGGAGAGAAATTTCTGAGTGCTATTCTGTTCTACACAATGGGAGTCGCTCCATGTCACGCAGACAGTTCTGCTCTTAGAAATCTCCCTTTTGCAGGCTGATGTAATGATAAACAAGAGTCAATCTGCATTCTTGTGTACAGGGGCTGAAGCTGTCTGCCTGTAGTTAACATTTCACTGTAAGAGATATGATTATTAGCATAAGTCATGCGTCTTAACATTCACTCCATTTCTATTAACCAAGGAACATTTCACACAGACTACACCCTAAAAAAATACATCTTTCAAACCTTGAAAGAGATTCCGATTTAATAACTACTTGCTCCATGTGATTCTATGCCAACATACCTGACTGTATAGACAATGCCTGGGAAGTGTTAATCAGGAGTGTGGCTGGTCACAGCCATCAATATCAAAGCACCGGCAATTTAGGCAGTTTTGCTCACAGCTGTGACATGCACACTTCAGACATTACAGAGCTCCTCTCCCCCTTCTCTGTTTTCTGAATCTCGGACAGGTTTTGCTTTTTGGATGGGCAGCTCCAGTATCTTCATTGTCTGGTACGCTTGCCCCCTTTACATAAATCCTCTGCACAGCAACAAACACCAGCAGTGAGCGACCCCGAATTCCTCATAGGAAGGCAGAACCGAGAGGTAAAACCACTTTCATTGCTTGAAGCTGTTAATTTTCAGAGTCAGTATTGTTCTTTTTCTTTAAAGATCCTTAACAGGGGCAGAGAGACCTTGTGCAAGAGAGGAATGCAGAAGCTGTTTTGTGAGAAGCTCTGTGAGACAAAGAACTTGAAGCTGTTTCACCTCTCCTAGTGAAGTGCAACTGGCTGCTTCTTATTTATACAACAGAAAATTAGCCAATATAGATCCCCCCAAACCTGCAGCAAGATGCAGATATAGCCAGGCCATCAGAGAAGCTTTTCACTGCACACTGTCAGCCACCATTATGTGAGCAACTCTGGACCCAGCCTCAAAGGAAATGCTACAAAGAAAAGGCTTGTAATTAAATGATCAGTCTTCTAGTTCTCTGCCTCCCCTTTCCTTGGCGCGATCCCATCCAGTTGTTCAAACACACACTGAGTGCCTCTGAGCTGAACACGACCTTTGCTGGGAAGAAGGCAGCTGCTTCAGTCAAATCAGAGGTTGTGCAGCCAGGCACAGATCCAGTTGTTAATCCATGCAAACACTCCTCTTTGCAGCATCCCCCAGACATCCAGGGTATCTTTGTCTGGGCTACAGTGCACTGCAAGCTCCGCCATACATGAGCTCCCCTTGTGTGTTAGCAAGTTTTAAGCAAGTCAGTGCAAAAACCACCCTCCCTCAACTATTACCCAAGGCATGGATAACCCAGTCTGGTCAAGTATTGCAGAGAAGGCGCCATTACCGCAGCCACAGCCTTTCCTCTAATGCAATACAAGTCACAAAGAGATAAGGGTGTGCAATGGATGTTCAGATACCTTAGGGCTTGACTCAACTCTTGACACAGATACACAGTGACACTAGAGATGCCCTGGGGTATTCAACATCTGCATGGGACTGGCATGAGATGCCCAGTGAAGCAACTGAATAGAGGCCTTTAAGTCCAAGGGACCAGGATCTGTGCATGGACATCACACAGAACTGAAGATCAGCACCTTCCAAGATGAAGCATTTGACAGACACTGATTCGAGAGCAGGCTCTGCACAAGGCTGATCCCATCAATTATCTCAAATTATGTGCTGGAACAAAGTTAAGACAAACATTTGAGTCAGAGTGCCAAAGATCTATTACACATTTCTGGAGCAGAGAGACTTTCATGCAGCCTGAGTTGTATCAATCTCTTAAATAAACTGTGTTAGCAAAAAGCCCACACATACGCATTTGCAGTAAGGCTGAAGCGCCAGCAACAACACTGGCTGGTAAAAAGAAATGAGGGCTGACTCCAAAACCTGGGTTTATGAAAGGTTCCCTTTCTATTTGCAAGAAACTCAAGCAGTTTGGTGATTTGACAGCCAAAGTTTGCAGTTCCACAGCTGCCCCACGGAGAACAAAGACAAAATCTGCAGCAGCTTGTGTGAACTGATTTATTTGGGGTATTACGGAAACCATCAACACGATGGCAATGTGCAGGTACTCACGTAGAGAGGATGGGTCTCAAAGCTGAACTGAAAACCACTTCACTTCAGAATCCCTCAGTCTCTGGAGATGCTGAACCTTAACCATCATTAAAAGTTATGAAACTAATTAATAAAGTCACCTGGTGTGCTCTAGAGAAGGAGCTCATCGCTGCTTTCTGAAATACATCTGCCATTAAATGCTTCTTAAAAATAGAAGCTGCTACCAGGAAGCCTTTAAGTTTGACATAAAAGTTCTTCAAAAAGCTAAGCTGAGCAAACTAGGCCACAAAGGGGAAAGAGGAGAGCCACGCTGTGTTTTGCATAGTGCTTTTACCTCTCCAAAGCAATAGGATCAGGGGTGAACAGGCAGCTTTCTCCAGCCATCTCTCATCTATCGCTATTTGCATGAAATGTTTTGAATGAACACTGGTTTCCTCCTCACATTTCCTCTGTGTTCGAGGTTCCATATAAGCAACAGCTTTCTGCAGCCAAGTGTTCATTCAGGGGTTGGCATTCCTTCAGATTGTTTTCTGTATCACTTTGCTGCGTCAGTAACTGGTATATTCAGGTCAAAGACATTGCGCTCCTGCTCTGGAGAGAGGGAAAAAGCCCAACAAGTTCCTTATCAAAGCTTTCATCTTCCTGCCGGAGCTAAGAGATCTATGCAAACCTTGTTTAGATTAGGCCTCACTAAAAACTGCACAAGTAAAGCTCAGACTCTTGAAGGCAAAAATTAGAAGCTTCCAAGTGGCACAACAAGAGTCAGGATGAGAAATGCAGTGTGACACAGCCTGCTACGCTACCCTACAAGAGCAGGTTTAAAAGGAGATTACTGTCCATTGAATTTCTGCAGTGAAAGAAGCTCGCCTGATGTGGAGTACAACAGCTTTTGCCTTAATCGCAGACGCACCCAAAGGGGGAGGGAACAAAAAAGAACACAAACTTTCTAGATACATATTCATATTAAATATCCCTACGCCAAAGCAGCATCACACATGACCTTTCCAAGCTGTGTAGTAGCGTATTATCTCTAGGCATTTACAAACACCAAGAAAAAGCCTAAAAATCTATTGATTCCCTGAAGAGGTCTTTCCTCTAACTTCCAGAAAGCCTCTAACACTTCACAAGTAAGACAGAAAAGGCAGGTATTTAACATAATGATGATGCTTTGCTAGATTAACACCTCCCAGAACCCTGAAGATACCGGCTTAATCTCCTTTTAGGCAAAGCTAATGAAGTTGTCCACTGGAAATCTTACAATCTAGAAGCATTTGTTCCCCTACAACAGCAATGAATGCTCATGTTGATGGGACAAGTGTGAGAAAACTCACTTGCTGTATGAACCCAGACACTGTTTTCATACATATTTAAGGTACAGTTTACCTAAGACCAAGTCAGAGATATGCATGTGTACACTGGTGAAGCACAGGGCAGGGCTTCTGCACAATGAACAGTCTGTGATGAAAATGAAATCCCAGCTCCACAGGTTACCACAACGAGCAGCCGTTCATTATCCATTCATGCAGGGTGACACATTTACATGCATGAAATTGGCCCTGTGCAATTAAACATGGACATTCACACCTTGGAGCTGCTCCAGTCACTACCTGTTCATAGTCAGACCTTGCTCAACCTCCCAATGCACTACAGAGCTTTCAGAAGCAGCATGGCCATGTGCATCTCCTCACCCAGAGGACTGACATCTCCACCTTGGAAGCTGGGAGGGAGTCTCCTAAACTGCTGCATTAAAAGACAGTTAGAACTGAACAAGGTTGAAGGAGCCTGAAAAGCAAACTGGCTGATGAGCCATATGCAGAGAAGTTGGAGATGTGAAACTGCACATCATTTATGATCAGTACTATAAGGCATTACAAGGAATAAGGACATAGACCAGACATAGCAGATGCACATCACAGCTTCTGCTGTAAGTCAGTTAGTTTCCCATTGATATGAACAAGCATTAAATGTGCTTTTAGAAGAAGAAAATATTTGGGTTTCACTCCTCATGTTGAAGGGCTATTTTAGGAGGAGGAAGGTGGAAGGAAGGGAGGTACACTGCAAAGGGAAGGGTCTTTGTCTTGCAATCAGCCATCTTCCTGTTAGCTTCTTGTTCACCTTGGTGTGCACTCCCAGCAGCCTCATTTGTATCCCTGCTACAGTCATCTCCATTAAAAACCAGGAGGTTATTCCAGGGCTATGTGCAGGCACAGTTCAAGTTATAATTCCAGAGCTTTGACTTCTCCCAGAATGTATACCAGGGTCACTACAGCAATGCTGATTCACCTGCCACATATATGAGATGTATTATACCCATAAAGGAACAAGAACAGAGCTTATCTGGATACCATTCCTATTCATGTCCAAGCTGTGCCAGCACAGCTCTCTTGTTAGAAGTCTAACTCATGGTCAGCAGCAGCATAGCCAGGCATGGGCTTTTCATTTTGACAGCTTGCCTTTAACTGCACAGAGGGAGTCACACGCAGCCATCCATGAAACACATTTGAGTTCCGTTTTCACCCCATACCAGCTCAGCAGGCGAGTGCCTGCTGTACCACACAAGCATCCTTCTCCCTTCCAGAACACTAGAAGAGACTCTCACCCCCTCATCTCCTTCAACATCCAATCCCTGCCAGCTCCCATCAGAGCTCCCCTTGACGTAATGAACATACAACACAGCGGATGAGTTAGGAGCAGCACAGCAATCATCCTGACCTACCTGATCTGTAAGCACCAGCACCCAGGCCGCGGAGGGCCCTTGGCCTCCTGCATCAGTAATTAAATGATGGGTTTCTGGATGAAACAAATTCTCCAAGTGAGAAGTCACTTAAGGAGATGAAATCAAGACTCTGAAAAGGGAGCAGAGCAACACTCAGTCCTTTCCAATTCCACAATACTCAACCTCTGAAAAGCGACGTAGAGAGGAAGTCATTAATATTTCAAATTCTTAACATTGCTTAACCCGGAATCGGTGTCGAATGGTATAATTACAAGTTGCAAATTGTCACCTTGCATTTGGGAGAAAAACGGGAAAAAAAGGTGGTATCTAAGCAACTACATGGTGCAGCGTGTCTGGATGCAGCAGCATCTGCGCTGGCACTCACAGGCGGCTATTGCACAACCCTGGATTCGAGCAGGAGCACAGCCGGGGAGTCTCTGCTCTATTGCAGTGACAGATCTGGAACAGGACTGCCTGGCAGAGGTTTAACAGCAGGAGTTGAGACCCCATATCAGAAGAGGAATTGGCAGCAAAGTCTCATCACCTCTAGCATCTATTTGGGTAGGGAACAGGAAAAAAGCTCCAAGTGTTTCAGGCAAAACTTCAAAAGGAATTGTTGGGACATGCAGGACACAAAGCAGAGTCCTTGCAGAGCAGAGGGAAAGGAAAGCCTGAAGATATTCCCTGGCAAGACACCGCAGAGAGAATCACAAGGTACAGAGTGTGCTCCTTGTTCACATCCTCAGTCCCCAGGGTGCAGCACAGCCTCCCAGTTGCCCCACTTCTGGCAGGGGAGCACTGCTACCAGAATTGGAACATAACGGTTATAAACAGCTCAGAATCACTCATTTCTTTAAAAAATACACCCAGGTATTAGTCTCCTGCTGCTGGAACTGAAGCCAGCACACTGAGCCATTTTCTTGCCTGATGCAAGCTGGTTTATAGGCTCTTGCACACTGTCTCTCCACAGTAGTGTTCTGCCTACACTCTCTCAGCACTCCATGCCTACAGCCAACTGGAGATACAAGGGCTTAGGCAGTTTCTGAGGGACCAAAACCAAGGCATCAACTCAAACAACACCTCCTCCAACAGCAGTTAAAGAAAAGAGAAAGGAAAACGCAGCTCAGGAGTAGAACAGGGTTTTCTGGATGAGTCAAATACGAGCAGAACAAAGTTGCATAATGAGTGCCCCTTGACTTTTGTTATTTCTCCCAGCCAGCTCCTCCAAAAATCTCTTTGTTATTGTTTATTTGGGTATCGGTCCAAATTGCTGTGGGAGGAGAGAAAAGGGAAAAAGGAAATGCTGTCAAGCTATTAATTCTAGTACTGGAGTCAGGCAGCACTATCCCATCTATTAACGAATCAGTGTCCTGTTTACTGCAACACTCTCTAGAGCCTGGAAGTTAAATACAAGAGAAACACATCTTAGCCTCTTGCAAAAGTGACTCCAGCATTGTGCCTCCTCTGCCTCTGCTTATTTACCTGCTGCTCAGCCCAGAGCAGCAGTGTCATTCCATGTCTCTGGAGAGCGCAGACAGCAGCAGGGGAAGCAGGCGCCTGGCAGCTGGGAGCATCACTCCTGAAATCTAAGCCTCTGTGAAACATTATATTGCAATAAAGGCCAGGCTGTGTCAAAGCTGGGAATGACTGCAGCCACCACCCGTCCTCCCATTCTGCTTGATAGAAAGGAAGTCACGTTCCTACATGTATGCGTTGGTAACAAGAGAAAAGCTGCACTAAACCAGAATGCAGTGCAAGGTTTGGTTACTTCCCCCTCTCAAGATGCAAGTACCACTGGCAGTGGGTACAGCTTGACCTGTCAAAGGCGCGTGCTTCCATAGAGCCAACTTGCTCTTGCTCTGTGCCAAACCTGGCTGCTCCCAGGAGCAGGAATGCTGGTGCAGAACCCCTGTGTCCAGAACAGACATTAATGACAAAAGGACAGGAACACTGTGCCAAAGGCAAAGGAACCCCATTAGTCTTGGCACAAGACTGGATTTGCCTGACCCCTGGAAGTTCAATAGATGTATGAGATTTGTGGCCCTGCAGTACTTGTCTATATAATCCCAGCCTCCTTTGTGCCATCTGTTTCCCCTTCAGCAGACTGGCCATTAGAGGCACAATGCTAAAACTCGTGTCTCCTTAGTAACAGGTTTTTGTTGATCTCTTCAGCTTCTCCCAATCTTCCTATCAATCCTGTAATCTACCAGGATTTTCCCTGCAGGGATGCAGAACAGCATCAGTGGAAAAAATTATACAGGACAATATAAACACTTTGGGGCAAGGGTAGAAGGTGTACAAGGGGAATGCATGAAGTTATGAGAGCTACAAGTCTATCGAAACCAGATGTTCTCATTATGCTGGAGCAAGCCACCAACATACCTTCAGAGTGCCAGGTTTAAGACCTCACTGAGCACTCAGTGCTCCAGTATTATTGTCTTAAAGAGTTGCCAATTATTTTCCATCAAAAGACAAACCTTAAGAGGAAACGCCCTACACATACCCTGCATCCCTAAGACCACCTTCTCTAATACCCCAAAGGTAAAATCGCTGCCAACCTCAACACATGCAGGTGAGGAAGGACTGTATTTCCAGTCTATAGAGACTGGCTCTCTTACAGCAGGTTTTAAGTTAGTGATTGCTGGCTGCCTTTGGTTCCTTAATCCCTAAATCCCCGCACTCTCTTCTTGAGGTTAATCCAGTTAAAACTTTCCCTTCCCTTTCACTAGCACCTTGCATAAATAACCACCTGAAGAGCAGAGCCGTAGGAGCCAATGCTCAGCCTGTCCCTTTGTCCTGCTGCAAGAGAGTGTAAAGTAAGTACGTACTGCCTATGCCAGAAAAGGAAATTAAGATTAGCTAGGTAAGGGCAAAAGGCACTCCTTATGGATTGCTTAAATCAGCAGGAATCAATCATCCAGTCCAATCCAAATCCCTCAGTTGCTTTCTGCCTTAAGATAAGTAGAAACAGGTTTATGCTATACTAAGATAAAGCAGCCTTAAACCAGTGTAAGCCTGCACGTCAAAATCCCCCTTTTTGGGAGGAGTGGAGAATTTGCCTTTGAGGTCAGCTCTAAATGAGATGGCTACACGATTATAGTCATAGCGACCATGTGGTATTTGGAAAAGCAACACTGATCAGCGCAAGAAAATCACTTCTTTAGGCTTTGCCTGCTGATCTGGCCCTGCCAGCGCCCTTAGCACTGAGCCCTGTGGGCAGGAGAGGGAAGGCAGCACTAGAAGCAGGCAGCAGGTCCTCAGTGCCTGCCAGGAGGGGCCAGAGCAATAGACAGTCTGGCACATGCACAAGGCATCAACAGTCTAATCCAGTGAAGATGTGTATTTGCCCAGCAGGAATCCTTAGAAGAGTTTTGCCCATTCTTTCCTTTTCCAGTAGATGAGCCCTGTGTAACCTGTGCCATCCCCTTAAGGCAGGCAGTAAGCAGTTACAAGAGACATCCTTAACCTGGGACAGGCTTTAGGTCTATGACCTGACAGACCACACAGATCATGCCCTGACATGTATCTGCAGGTGTTCTACTCATTGTGAAGCTGTGCCAGAGCTCTGGAGCATCACACATTGTGGTGGAGCTGCCTGTCAGGCAAAAAACACTGCACATGGGCTCCCTGGGGCCTGCCAAGCTCTTCAAGCTATGCACTAGAGCCAGGGCTTGGTCATAAGCTCTTTGTGTTCCTGGTCATTCACAACCAAGAGAAACAGAAATCCAGTTTGGAGGACTGTTACACTGAGGTAAGTAGGTGTGGAGTAAGAAGACAACAAGGAGTGAGGTGCCTGCACAGGCATTTCTAACTCCATTCGTGCAGATATGGAAAGCCACCACTCAGTCTCTGGTGCATACTGAAATGCTCATTCTGAATGGCCGATCAGTCAGGAGTGGAATGTTTCTGCAGTCATGGAGTAGCTATTTTAGGATTACATTATGCACTGTGCTTCCATTAATAGGTACACTAATAAAAAAAGAGGTGTTACACCCAGCAATGCATTTGCCTCAGACCCGAGCGCTGCATGTACAAACAGCAGGGTGAGCAGGGGAAAGCTAATGAACCCTGGTACTGATAAGCCACACAGTTTTTCACAGCTCCAGGGATCACCTAGCCATTAGGCTCGCCAAATACTGATGGAACAGGTCAAATCACTGAGTTCACTGGCCACCTCTGCTATAGGCCTGTCAATCTGCATCGTCAATGGAGGTTTAACACAGCCGCAGGAGTCACCAAAGTGAAAGGCAGACTATTGTATCTCACACATCTCTCGGAGGAGATCGACCCGGATACTCTCAGTCCAGACACCAGTTTCCCTGCTTGTGTTGCCCATGGTCTCTACCACTGCCTTCACTCAATGATAACTCCTACACATCTACACCCTCTGGATCCCCTTCCAAGCCTTGGAGTCCCACAATTCTTTGACAAGCTGAAAGTTCCCAGGAACTTCGGAGCAAGTCAAGAACTCCCAGGTTTTTTAAGTGAACAAAACTCAAATTATTAAGTGCTGTCAAGCTTTTATGAAAGCCAAAGGCAATTTTAGGGAAAATACATCCTTGTGTTTGGCCAAGACCCACCCCTCTCCCAGTGTCTCCTGCATGTATTGAGATTGCAGCTGTATCCATAAAACACACCAGCTCTAACATGCAGATTTGTTCCTTCCACCCTCTCCAAGGCTGAGCTGCGATATCAGGGTTTGATCAATGTGGTTTTCTGAGAGGGAGGATTGAAAGAGCTAAGAAGAGAAACATGAATACAAGCACTTAGCCAAACAACACAGGTAAGCTGCATGCCAGTGGCACAAGGATATTATTGGAATTTCAAAAACCACTGATCTTCACACAGGGCAGAATCAGCATAAAAAGTCAGGTTTCTGTCAATAGTTCTGCTTCAACTAACAGGTTTATACAGATCATTTTGAAGATCAAAGCCATAGAATCCAAAAGGTACCTGTATAATAAATCTCATTAAAACTAGAGCAGGTCAGCGCTCTGATGAACTTAAGCTGTAGATCCTTCTAATGCTCTTGAAGAGAGTTTGGGTGACCAGCCAAATGAGGATTCCCTCAGCTCAGAAATGCACATGATCTGAGCCAAGTGGAAATACTGTCTGAGCTAAGCAAAACAGAGTTTTGTGTGGGTTTGGGTTGGTTGTTTTGTTTTAAACAACATGAAGAGCAAGCAAAAAGCCCCGAATTATGAAGCAACAAAGACAAGAGTCAGAGTTAAAAATAAAAACCAACTTGGAGGAAAAAAAAAAGGCAATAGAAAAACCATTGTATTAAACTGATGTTATTTTGATGTTGGATTCAAATCCAAAGAATTGCATTAGCCCACACAGACATAAAGCATACAAAAAAGTTTAACAGGATGTGAACTCTAGAGCACAGCCCATCTGCTGGAGAATGAAAGCTAGTGAACATGCACAGCTTTAGTGTTAGGACATCCAACATGCAGAGCCTTCAGGGCACTGAACAACTTTAGCTGGCAGTCATCCCTCCTGTAAGAGACTGATGTCCAGGAGTTGCGAACGCTGATTTATACCCAATAGCAGTTGCTGTACCAAATGCAGGGAGGCGAAACAGAGAACTGAACAGCAGTAGCAGCACGTACATATGTATATATTCAAACTTAAACACAGGAGATGTAGGTTGGGTATAAGGAAGAAATTCTTTACTGTGTTAGTGGTGAGACACTGGAACAGGTTGCCCAAGGAAGTTGTGAATGCTCCATCCCTGGCAGGGCTCACAGCCAGGTTGGACAGGGCTCGGAGCAAGCTGCTCTAGTGGAAGGTGTCCCTGCCTGTGGCAGGGGATTGGGACTGGATGATCTTAAGGTCCCTTCCAAGCCAAACCATTCTGTGATTCACTCAAAGCACTCACACCTCACCAAGGTAAAAAAAAAAATAAATCTTAAAATATTTAGGTCTTTTCTAATGCAGAAAACATCCCTGTGGAAGTATGGAAGTGGTAGAAAATCCTGGATAGCATTTACCTACTGAACAAGGTCACAAATTAAGTAGTCTGAGAATTTGGGGTAGCTTAGTCCTGAAACAGTCCCCCTCTTTTTTCCATCTGCAACCCCCTTCACTACTTAGCTCAAAATGCAAGACAACAAGAACACATGATCCAGCCGGCGCTGATACAGGCAAATACATGGCTGAAGTCACAGGAGCACATTCTTTAGGGCTCATGAACCATCACATGACAAACATCACAAGAAGCCAATTTACTAATCACAATTGAAACATCAAGAAGTGAATAATAATAATAAAACCCATTATGGAAACATCTCTTTGGAACGGAGGAGCTGCACTTGAAAAGACCGCAGCAAACAAAGTAAAGTTCTCATGCTGTCTGGAACTTCTCACTTTTAGTGTTCCGCACATAACCTAGTATTGCTTTGAAGTCCCTAATATGTGCTTTTAGTGGTACAGTTTAGAGCCAACAAAGAAGCTGACCAACAGTCAGCAAAGACTTATCAATAAGCCTCTTACAAACATACAAACGTTTGAATTTAGTTGCAGACTTGAGCTAAAAGTCTTCTGACGTTTGAAAACCAACAGACCATTCACTTGCTATAAAGCTTATAGGTATGAGAGGCTTCCTTTAAGAGGACATGGAACCCAGTCCTTCTCCTCAGCTGTCAGACAGTACTGACAGCTATTCGGAACATAGACAAGGTCTGCTTTCAACTCCAACCACATAAATGGAAATAAAAGCAGAATTGCCTCTTAACAAGACAACACTGTACAAACTGATTTTCACACCTCTATCTGTATTTATTTCTGCAGCCAGACAAAAGAGATAGTTTTTTATTTTAGAAGAGCTGCTTTCATTGGAAAGGTCTCAAAGTTATACTGACATTTTATCCTGACAATTTCATTAGGGATTGGTCCAGAGCAGGAATAGTGCTCAATATTCAGGGATCCTGAAAGCTGTGAACTGTTTAAAAAGGTTCCAATGATCCGCAGGGCCTCTATCAAATGGATCACTGTAGACTCATCCTTGGGATTAAGTCATCTCTATTTGTGAGCCCTTATGTGATTATCTATTACAGAGCAGAAGTACTGCATGAAAGCCTCTTCAAGGCCTTCACCACCATCTGTGAATTACATTATTAACAATGGTATGAACTTCCTAAGAGCATCTGGTTCTCCCCCACCCCCTTCTCAAATCACTGGAAAGAGCTCTTCAGTATCAAACCAAGCACAGGCAAATCCATTTTCCTTTTTTCCTCTCTCTCCCTACATCCTCCTGCCCTCCAGCAGCAGAGAGATGGAGCTCAGGTCTCCATTTCCATGCCCTATGTGTATTCTGCACAAGTCTTTCTGTTGTTAAATGAAGATGAACTAAACCAACCAAGTGATGCACATACCACAGGCATTTTACTGGGAAAAGGGGAAGTTTAGTCCATCGTTTTGCAGAGGCAGCATCTCAAGCATGCTACTGAACTGCTGCCACAGAATGCATGTGCTGAGGCACGACAGGGGCCGCACACTCCCACCCTGAGACCTCCCGTCTTACCCGCACAGTTCCTGAAGTTAACCAAAACCAGGCAGCAGCCATTCAGCCGATTTGAATAGTTCCTGCTCTGACTTTCTAGACACAAGTAAGCATTTTTGTCATCCCAATCCTCGTCCCCATGAAGGATGTATTCTGAAAACATGCCAGCTTCTTGTAAACAAGAAGTAGGAAGAGGCAATATCGCCCGGGACATCAGAGCGCACTCCCCACTGAACTCTGCGCAGAGTTCACATCAACCAGCCTCTGTGGCTACTCCAAGGGATCATGTACTCCCGCAGAACAGACTTCCTCCTGTATCATTTTCTCCTGCTTGCTCTTCAAACCTAGCTTCTTTTCCTGCTCTACACATAAGGCTGTTAAGAGCTTTTCATCACCTCAACTCTGTATACATCAGCAACAGTTTTTCCATTCCTTTTTTTTTCCCCAGTGTAACGCTTTAGTTGCACAACAGGTCACAATTTTACAGCCCCGTAAGATACAGCATCTTCCTGCGTCTGAAGTCAGCAGCAGTATTCCTCGAAAGAAAAGTGCAATGTTGTGGCCAGCTCAATAAAGATTTTATTCAGCAGGAAACAGGATTCAAACCAAATGATCCTGTAATGTGCAATAACAGGCAGAAACCACTGGAAAGGAGGGAGGGAAACAAAGATGTTTTTGCACAAATTCACATGAATCCTTCTTCTAACATACTGATTCTCTTATCCCCGTGTTTCAAATAAATAATCAGGTATATGTTGAGATGATCAGACACCAGCATCTAGAACAGAGTCTAATTACAGATAAATAAGGAATTTCTTCAAGTCCGTAGAAATAACGGGCAAGTATGTTTACTCAGGGTTACCACCACTTTGAGATGCTGCCTGAATTCGTGCTCTTTGTGCGGGTCATGAGAGGAAGGATGTGGTTACTGCTGAGGGGAGGAAGCTGGAGGCACCCAGCCCTCCAGGATCTTCTGCCAGGATTTGGTTTTATTTCAGTGTGGCTTTAGAGGGATGGCTTAACAACAAAACCCCAACCTTTTGTTTCCTATAGCTTTCTGGGAGGCGTGCAGGGAGAAAAAAAACAAAGTCTTGGAGCAAATTAGCAGCAATTTGAGATGGGCTCTGCCAAGGCCAGCTTCCAACATACAGCAGGAGCACAGCGTTCTAATCAGAAGGATCTTAGGATTACAACACTGATACCTGGAAGAGCAGCAGCTAAAATTGGAATTAATTCCCATCTTTCAAAGAGGAGGTACAGGTGACCATGCAATCAAGTTAGCTAATATTTGCTAATTCAGTGCATTGAATATCACCGATGAGCTCATTTTTGGAGGCAGTTCAATGCCTCACTTCTAGGACTGATGTCAGTGTCACATGCTTGGAGAGGATCAGTCTGCAGCTGGGTATTTTAAAGCCTGCCACCAGGAGTACAGAAAAGTCAATGGATTTCAACAGCATCAACTAATGAATTTGTGTTTTATGGCAACAATTTAGTCACCAGACCCCACTGTCAATATCTCTGTGAGAATATCAGAATGCCACTTGAGACAGTTCCCCCTCCCTCTGCTTTAAGCCACTGGCTGGAAGCTGAGGGGTGCAGCAGCTAAGTTCTTTCAACAGAGAAAGTTGCGTATCAACAGAAAGACAAGGAAACAGGAAACTCTCACTGACACTGACTGGCTCATGAGAAAATGATTAACCATTGAGAGACTAGGCTCAGCAGATGTAAAAATACATAAACAAACAACAGCAGGGCAAGAGGTGCTGAGCATCAGTAACACAAACACTTCAGGCAGCAACATTCAACCCTATGGTCACATCCCATTCACTCACAAACCAACGGTGAAGTCATCTTTTGTTTTGACATAATACAGGGATGCCACTGAAGTTCAGTGGCAAGTGTTCATGCAGCATCAGTGAAGTCCCCCACACCCTGATGCTCACTGCTTGCACTTCGTACAGACAAGCAGGAAGAGATTTGCACCACACAAATAAGCAGTGTCTTCATTGTGCAACTGCATGCGACTCTTTTGGAGAGAAACAATGCTCAAATACAAGGAGTGTTGTGTGCATTAGGCTGCAGAGTGGGTGGCGGTGATGTTGTCAGAAAGCACACAGCACTTCTTACCTCCACGCCCATTGACTTCAGTGGAAGGCTACATACGAAAAGCCTCTGAAGATGAAGTGTTCCCTAACCCATGGTGCTGTCCACACACTATACTTAAGAAAGAGACAAAACAAGAAAACCACACAAATGAAGCAGCATGAAATTGTAGCTTTTTTCTTTTGTTAAACTCTTACAGCCCCCGCTCCAGTTAAGAAATCAGACCATACACCCATCCATTCTGAGCAAGCCCTTCATCACACTGCCCCAGCCTTTGACATCTCTGCAGCGTAGGATGAGAATGGTGGTAGTTTACTGCATGCTTATATTGCTCTCAGAAGACTTTGGATGAACACGCCTTAAAGCTTCATGTTCCACCCAATTGTTCAACCAGGGGCTGTGTGCTTTCATACATGAAGCATAGGGCAGGACCTGTTTTAGAAATCCCTAGGAGCTTCTCTCGAGGAAGTTTACAAGCTCTGCATCTCCTTCACTCTCATCCAGGCTACAAGTTTCATTTGTAATAGTTCTAAGAACAGGAGAGTCGAAGGCAAGAAGCCCTAAACTGCCATGAGCATGAAGCCCCAACCAGAGATTGCCAGGGCAATGAGCAGCCTGGGTACCTCCAGAAGAGCTGGCAAAAAGACTGGGCATATGTGATGGACACCCTGCTTGCACTGCATGAACCTACACGTGGATAAATATGTGTGATGTACAGACTGCAGCTGGGATAGGGGAAGGTTGTTTATGACGAACTACCTCACAGAATTACTAGTAGTTTACACCAAAAGGTTTATGACTTATTTTTAGACTGCAGTTTTAATCCTGAGCATTCAGTCAAAGAGAGAAGAGACTAACAGAAACAAGAAGATCCTTTTGTGTCTCCTGTGGTGCCATCAGACATTCCTTCTCATTTTAAGATAATGATTATAAATTCAGGGTACCTGAAAGGTTTTAAAGTGAGCAGAATACACCCTTAATTGCAAACTACCCCATTTTCAGCCAGATCTCCTCTATACAGAGCTGTTTTTTTCAGGTCTGAAGCTATTTGGCAGTTGTCTGCAGCCTGGACCAGGCTGCACATTTCTCTCTTTTTTTTAATTTTAGACTTAATGTAGCATGTACTCTCAGAAAGGTTTTACAATGCAGCCTTTTGTAGTTAACTTGCTCCAAGCTGGGCCACTGCCAGGTTGTTATCAATGACATTTTAAAGCAGATGAATGAAGTTCTTATTACGGTGACAAGCAGAATTGTGATATGGCACATGCATGCACTGAAAGAAGAGAGCTTGCTATTAGTTTGTCAGGTTAATAAATAAACAGTGATTTCATGAATAAAAGCCTTTTATTAGGAAACAAAAGAACAAAATTAATATTTATAAAGCTTGAGTGGTTTAGAGCACCCTTTAAAAGATTATTCCATTTCAGTCAGAGCCACCACCATGGATTAGAGATTCTTGAACACAGCTTCCCCTCCTAATTCTCTTATCATGGCAGTGCAACGCAGAAAACAAAGCTCTGCCTTCTGAACTGGTTCAGGCCTGTTCCAGTGCTCCTTCATGAGTGAGCTCCTCAGTCTGGGATGGACAATATTGAAGGCTCATGCCAGCAAACATCACTGTTACGTCTTCAGGACTGCAGCGAAAGGCTGCACCTGCTGGAAGAGCTGTTGGCTCCTCATCACAGCAGGAAGTTCTCACGTTCTGCACAGCGAGCTCCTGCACCACAGACACTGAAACCCAGCCAAGCCAAGAGTGACGCTGTGCGTTACCAACACTGCTGTCCGGAATCAGCTGCAAATCACTTCCCATCCTCTGCCCTAGAAAGATTCTTCCCTAATACCCTGTTGATACCTCGCAACTGCTTCAGGGCTCTTCAGTATTTCCAACAGCGTGTGCAAAGAAATGTTCACCATCAAAATTGAGTTTAAACAGTGAATTATGTCCAGGATAATTCCTACTTCATAACAGACGAATGAAATTCTGACAAATACAGATTGCTTCTCATCTCCAGCTGTCTTTGCACGTACTCCCTTTGGCTCAAGGCATTCTGTGCTTATCTGTCCTACAACCAAACTTGCAAGTTTAAACTTTAAACAAGCTAAGTAGTTTTGGGTTGGGGTGTTTCAGGGGGTGGCTGTAGGAGGGATATGTGTGTGTTTGGTTTGGGGTTTGTTGGGTTGGGGTTTTTTAATTCTTATTTTATTTTAAATGAGGCCGATCTCAAGTTTGGAATTAACCAAAGCTTAAAAATCTGTCTAGCACCATCTTCTGCCCAAATACCAGAGATGTAAAACTTTTCCATTCTCCTCAAGGGAAAGTCAAGTTTGAACTTCCTCACTCAGAAGGGAACTAGATAGAAACTGCCCCAAAATAACTGTCTCAGGCATCTACAGTCAACACGAACAGATCTAAGCTAAACAGAGCTTCCTCCAGACAACAGCAGGTTCTGGTATATGTGTAAAAGAGAAAAATTCCACTTCAAAACCCAGAAGTGTGGGTTGCAGAAGCTTGTGGCACAGTCGTTATCTCTGCAGCATGAAGCACAAGTTGACAAGAGGGATCTGTGATATATATGTGAAAAATATTCATTTCACCCACTGAGTCTATGCAAACTCTCTTCAGTCGTACTATAAACGTTTAACTGATAATGCCTCCCTTGCCTTAAAGTTCTTATACCCATGCTACCTTTTGGGAAGGCATCTGAAAATATGCCACGTTCATAGCCTTTTGCCCTGATGACATCTTTTCTTTCCCATTCAGGAGCAAAGCAGAAGCTGCACAGAAGGACAAGTCACCCTCAATTACCACCCAGTGAAGTGCAGAGGGATGCAGTGTCAGGCTGGCACAAACCCCAAGAGATATTAGTATTTGATTTCCACATACAACTTTATGCAATATTAGGCTTGACCCACGCTATTGGGGTAGCTGCTGTCTGGAGATTCCTTTAAGTGTTGAAATCCAGGCTTAGACATTCTATTAACTGCTGCACAACCAAAGTATTACCAAGAAGGAGGAAATGCCACAAAGCACAAAAAAAGCCTAAGCTGTCGTGTTTCACTTCACTTTCTGAAGTCACAAGCTCGCTACCCCACATAGCACAGCTCAGCTGAAAACAAAACCAGAGGAAACTCACAGCACCAAAACTCACTGAATGCTACATAAGAAAAAACACTTGTTCAGAAAGTGAATTAAGTCTTTGTCAACCCTTCTGCAATCTCAAAAGGCAGAGGGGAAGGCTGTCACTTCAAGGTTTGCACTTCACCCAGGAAGACAATGTAACATGGCAGCTGGTTAACTGTTTCATACCACATTTGGAAGTCCTGTGTTTGAATACAGCGTTTACAGCATCATCTGAAGAATGTGCCCAGAGCTGTTTGTTTTAAAACTATTTTAAACTGTTGAGGACGACAGTGGAAAGGAAAACACAGCCAGGAAGACAACAAAGAAAAATAAAGAAGAATCAATCCTTATTCCACAAACACCTTTATCTTGTCACCAGGCATTTCCTCTTGCAGCTAGGTTTAGCTCCTGAGTCACTTTCCTGCTTGCCCAAAGCCACTTATGAGCTCAATTTTCAGTGTGACACTCATTTCCTACAGAAGATGCTCCAGAATCAGGACTACAAAAGAGAAACAGCAGACTCAAAAGGAAACCTCCCACCATAGCAGGAGCAGGCCATCTCACCGACAACTGCTGACTGCTCAGAGCATCCACGTTTGTGAACAGAAGTTGTGCTTTTTAATGACAGTTTGCTAAGGACTGGTCCCTTCCTGGCTAAGCAAAGCCTCGGAAATATTCTGCAGACAGAGGGACAGCAGTTTTCCACAGGCAAGTGAAGGTCAGGGGCTTTTGGTCTTAAATGCCTGGAACATGGCACTCGGGACTCAAACATTCACTTGCTTCAGAGATTCATGGGAAACTCCAATTAGATGGATTAAGCCAAAGGGCCGGTCCTGCACCACGCAGGAGACTCAGACTACCTCTACTTACCGACAAAGTTCTCCTTTGGAAAGCAAAGCATTTTACCCCTGCAAGGCATATCCCTCCCTCTCATCGTCACACTAAAAGGCAGAGATGAAAAGCCTAGTGTTTTGTTTCTTTTCCTTAAGAATCCTAACACACACATTTCTCAGACATGAGCTGTTGAAGCTAAACCAAGCCGGCTGAACAAATCTGAGAAGTTCTTGCTGCAATTTTATATGTGATAATTCTGCACATCAAAACAGAAGGGACATGGTAGCTGCCAGGGAGAATAATAGGACAACAGTCCCTGGTGACAGGACCAGCTTTCCACATTAAAATTAATTTCCCAGATATTTAATCCAGTTAGAAGTTGAAGAGAGATGTGCTGAGTTCAGTAGCTTCTGTCTTTTCGATAAGGGGGACTCAAGGCCTAACAAGTGAATGCAGCATCCCTCAATAAATCCCTCATGGTGCCATTCTTCCCCAGCTACTTCCTATCACTTCTCATCTCTTCTAAGAGAGAGAACAAACTCTTGCATTTGGAACCCGCTCCAAATTCCCTTTGGGATATCCCTACTTGTACAATACCAAAGCCAGTTACAAGCAAACTAAGAGAAGGAACCTGCAGATTATCTCCTAAGGAGAGAGCATCACATACCAGCTGCTACAGCAAGCGCACTAAAGTCCACTAAATAGATGAAACATATGACTCAATGGGCCCACAGAACACAGGAGCCAGATTATGGTCTTCTGCCTTTCAGATCCTGCTTTATCTTGCCTCAGAGTTGTTGGTGGTTCACCAAACTGGGGTGTGGGCAGGGGAGGGCTGTGCAACAAGGAGCCTGGCATCACAAATCCCAGACCCCCACAACTCCTGAGATGACATCTCTGGAATTTACTTCCTAGAGATCTCCTCCGCTGCTCCTCTTGCAGAACAGTGGTGAAGTCAAGCATCCAAGCACCTCTTGAGGTGTGGGCTTAGTACAGGCACAGCATGATCTATGCTAAACCAGCTCTTTCAAAATAGAACAGCTGAAATATTCTAATGTCTTTGATCAATACAAGAAGTTTATGTTGTGGCCTTAAGTTCCCCATTAACTTCACCTTGAAACAGCCCACACTGATGCAGAAACTTCATTATTTCCATGAAGCCTCAGTTGAAGAGTTCCTTGGGAGGATTTAGCAAACCCAAAAGCAGCGAGCAGCCACAAACACAACCTACTTCAGTGAGTGCCACAGGTGGTTCATTTGCCAAGGCCATACGAAGTTCACATCACAAGGTACTTGCCAGGAGTTTCCTGATTGCTGGCATATACAGCAAGGGTGCGTCCCACCATGGAAGCAACAAGCTGTTTAACTGTGTGACTCATCTTACAGCAACGTTTTCTGCCTTCTGAGAGATCAGCCTGCAGTGAGCAACACTGATAAGATGCATATTCAGAGCAATTCTAAGCAGGGATAAGAAAAAGCTATTCACATATTCCAAACTGCATCTCCAGAAGCCAAATGCTAACTACAACACACAAACACACACTGTGATATTCTATTATTGCAATAAAACATTTCGCAGATGGTTGACAGTGATTAAGACAATCAACACAGCCCAACTCAAAAATGCAAAAATGGCTTTTAGTCTTCATTCTTTAATTCCTTTAAACAGCTTCCAGCCAAAAGGTAAGAAACTCTGTCCGCCTTAGTTAAATCACTGACTACTTCTAGTATGTACCACCTCTTTCTTCTCTTGCTTTAAGATTTTCCTTTTATATAAAAGATATGGGCTTCACTGTCACTACCTAATAAATTAAAAGGATGTTCAGGTAAATCAATGGCACAGGGAGGAGACGCTTCTTAAACTCACAGGCTGAACTAAACAACTTCAACTGCTTCTGAAGTCTTCCTGTCCAACACATTCTTGCAAAGACAGCAAGAGCTTCCATTGTGCAGATGTTCCCAGAGACAGACTAAGGACAGCCTCCTCGGTTCAGCAGGGTGAAGCTGCACGGTGGTACTGGGAGGATGTGGGTTGTTGTGAGTAAAGAATGAAACCTTCAGCTCCAGGCTGTGCTCAGGGAGCAGCTACACTGAGCTTAGCTGCCCAAAGGCTATTATGGCTTTTTTATGTTTCCCAAGACAGAACAGTTGCAGCTACAGATCTCTGAGGATTCTTTTCCAGTAACTGGAAATCCTCAGGCACTACCCCTGCATGAAGGCAGCCCTCTTACACTAAAATACTTCCAGCAGATTGCTTTTTGAATGGCAGTCTCTGCTCAAAATAGCATTCTCCACTTCAGTAAACGTGTCATTGACTCTCAGAATAACTGTAGATATTACAGTACCTTGTCCTTTTCATCCTTCTTTCATTGCTTAAATGGCAAGAATCAATACTGGCCAAATAATGACTCATTAGAGCATCACAGGCTATTTGCATTTTCAAATTACAAGCTCCTTTTCAAAGCACAAGAATTTATGTACCACTGGAACTCAAGAGGTGACAACTTCAGTGTGTATTTCACTCTGATTTATATTATGAAATATACAACTGAGCTGTACAGTTGTTTTATCCAAAATGCCACAAATGGCATCATATTCAGTGGAATAAAAAAAGAAAAAAGTGAAATAAAAACAAAGATGAAATTTCCCTCAACCTAAAAATGGCCATTTTAGGTCAACACTTACCAAATACAACAAGAAACCTCACTTTCCCCAAGAAAAGCAGGCTGCAGCTTCTAGACCAGCTACTATAGCTTCCTTGGGCTGGCCTTCACTGCTCGAGACACACATACTCCAAAACTGACAACCTGTAGATAAATACCCTAGGAAACAAAACAAATAGAAGGGGAAGGATATGGGAGAAGTAGCTGCCAACTTCACGAAGAAGCTGTAGACTGAGTAATCTAATGTAAAGCACAATATGAAAGAGGTATTTTATATTCAGTACATCCTTTAGGTCAATAAGCACAGTAACAAATAGTGCAGCGTATTAGACCTGACAGTCAAAGTAAGTTGTAGCCAGGCTCAAATTTACACTCCTCACAAATCAGATTAAACAAAAATGTCAGCAAAACCTAAACCACTCCACCACAGAAACCAAACTGATGATCATCAGTGTGGCTGTAAGGTATGAATGCTCAGAAAATACTCTTGTACTCTGCATATTTTAAGAATATTTCTGAATGGTCCTCAGTGAGGCTCCAATTCAACTGTCATCATCTTCTTTCTTGGCTCCAAACAGTGTTTGCAGCCTGCAAGAGGACACTGCATCTCATGTAGATCCCTATAAAAGTTTGGTATGTGTGTATACAATAGACAACAAATCCTCAAGAGAAAGACGGATCTTTTGTCACCAAGCAGCTTCAGCTTAGCCATCAAGCTGCTTTAGGAGGACAGTTTCACCACCTATGAATGCATTTACACATACACAAATTATCTGCAGCACAAGAGCCTGGTCCGGTAGAGCTGGATAGAAACCTTCATCCTTTAAAAATACAGCATCACACCCAGGAAGAGGTAGAGGCCTCCTGTTTTTCCTTCAGGGCTTTCAACAGAAGTTTGAAAGACAGGGAGGATGTTACACATCACCTCACAAAAAGAGCTTTGGTATAGCTCCCTAACAGTGACAGCTGGCAACACAGGAAATGGAGGTATCTGTAGGGCACCATGAGAAGCCTGCCTAAAGCAGTAATCAGCCCATTCTTCTGGTCCACTGCCTCTGAAAATTTCAGGTTTTGGAATGAGCTATGGTTATACCTGAAAAACATCAGCTAAGGAAAACCAACAAATATCTGATGACAGCATCTTTAAATGTTAGGAATTTCTATGTCTACTAAGTAGTTCACAAGATGCTTCTGCTCTACCAGTTACATTGTAGTCTCCTCCAAAACTCAACTCTCCACAACCCTATACAAGCAGCAGCAGTAAAGATCTTAACTAATGAAACCCCAAAAGAAACAAACATAAAAGCAGGTTCTACTCAAAATAGACTGAACTTATCAATGACTAAGTGAACTCACAAATGCCACGTTGTTTAACAGCACTTGCAGGGCCAGGGGTAAAGAAGTGTTATATTTAGCTTCCCCATAAATAAGTGGGAAAATATTTCCTGTACATTCCACCAGCAAGGAGCTCTCAAGCAAAACATGACAGACTTCTAAACACATTTGTAGGAGTCAGATTCCTGCTCAAGCTGGTCCCCTGGGATTAAGGGGGGAAGTCAAATGGCTTAGGTTTTCATTTGCTTTAAACTTTCTTTTTTTAAGCTCTGCACTGTAGAACAATACCTGCAGCATATTCTTTCTTTCTGGGTCAGTCGATCCCTTCCAATGAAAGGATTTTGTCTCTGAGAGGGTAGGGAAGACAAGTGCACTGCAACAGCACTCAGGGGCAGGTTGCCTGCCCAGCTTCTTCACTTTGCAGGACAGAGATTACAGTTGGCAAGAAAGAACCCAAAGAAAATATGCTTTCATTTTTGTTCCACTGAAATAAAGATTCTAGAAGGGAAGGATGGGAAAACCCTTGACCAGTTGACAAGATACTGTCATGCAACACAGGAAACATGGCAGATACTGGGGAGTGGAATCAAAAAATCTGGTATACAGAGAGAAAAAGCAACAGATTAGATTTTTCAAACTGGTCTAGCTGAGCACTGTCTGCACATTCAAGTGGCGGTTGTGAACATGGTGGGTATTTTGCTGCTTTTCTTCAACATGGGACTATGGTGCCCGCCTGCTATAATGCAGATTTATACTTCCAAGGCCCTTCCTTCACTTTGGCTCAAGTCTTCCTCCACCCAAACAACCTTCTTTGAGAAATGGGAAGGAGAACACTTGCCCCTCTCAACTCCCTCAAACACACACAGGAGGGGAAATAAAAAAGATCTTATTTTGTGTTAGAAGATATACAAAGGCTTTGATCAGCATCAAGCAGGCCCTCTCTGGCTCATGCCATCTTTCCATTTCACTGTAGCACAGTCCTGCCTTCTACCATTTCCTGCTAACATGGCACATGGCACATCAGAAGACAACTGTTCTGCTGTTCAGAAGTGAAGACTGCAGTCTTACTGCTCAAAAGTGACTGCATAACCAAAGGCCACAACAGATAGAAGTCTGGACAGACAATTAAAGGAATTTAAGAAGTCATCAAGTGACCAGAGGGCTGGAAATGTATAATCAACCCTTCGCATGAACTGCCCCAAAATAAATGTTCATGAGATGCTCTGTGGCAAGAACAAGATCAAAACCTATAAATAAAAGCCATCCAATTTCTGAGTGATTCAGATCAGCCATTCCCCTGAATCCATAACAGCCAATTATAACTGTTCATAGGGCATACTTAATGAAAAAATTCAGTTTGAGGACATCAATTTCACCCTTTCTCCTTGTCTGATAAGTTTATCTCTAAAGCAAAAAGGCATCAATTTAAAAGAGAATCCTTCTCTGTCCTCAAAATTCTTAGTGACCTGGAAACAGAATTAGACACAGCCATATGCTTGCACACCGACGTGCTTCTTCCTTGCCCGTAAGCTGGAAGAGCAAAGCTCCAGCAGTTCCCAGATAACCTTTGCTCAGAAACAGCAGGGGTTTCATGCAGCAAGTTAGACCCTTATATCATAAAAAACACTCAGCAAGATGAGCTTTCCTTTAAAGAGGTAACTTGGAGTTAGAGTTATTAGTCCATATAGAAGGAAGTTACCATCAGTTTACAACAGGCTGGTGGAAAATGTCACTTAAAGAATCAAGTCCTCCTGCTGAAGCCAACATTGATCTGAAAGAACGGCAAGTGCAGCAGGCTCAGAGGAGTAAGGCCTAGACCAGCGACTGCCCTGTTCACAAGCCCTTCACAGACTAGGAAGGGTCTTCATCTGAAATGATACCCAAAGTTTTGAGTAAGAACTTTGTGAGAGGAGAAACACACTCAACAAAATTCTGACAGGAGGATGGAGAAAGAACCAACCCCAGATATCGCAAGAGGCTAAAAGGGCAGTTAAAACCCTAACTTGTGGTTAGGAAGTTATAACAGGAAATGCTGAAGTACTCAAACAATAGCAGTTAAGGGCAGAATATGATGAATATCATTTCTACTTTAGACTGCAAGAAAACTCAGAGAATGTAGAAGTATTATGAGAACTAAAATCAGGCCAGGAAAACAGTCACAAGCTTATTTTTACATAGGGCACCAAGGATTTACAAAGACAGCTGGTACAGAATACACCTCCGTACTATGAGACTGAAGAAAGAGAATATAGATAAATATATCAAAAGCTGCATTCTTGAGATTTATGAGGCTCTGGAGGGAGTTGTTTTTATACTTAAAAACTAAGCAGTGTTCAAAAATGAGTACAGTTCCAATGTAATGTAATTGCCTGGGAAACAGCCTGGCAGTTCCAGATGGGAAAGCCTAGCAGAATACAACTAATTGTTCATATAGATCGAATAGTTAGCAAAAGGAAGAGATTATGCATTCAAGTGGAAGAAAGAAGGAAGGTTCCAAGAGAGACCTACCTATTCTCTCAAGATGTCTTAAATGCAAGAGATGTTTGGGAAAAGGAATAGTGGAAAGGGTGAAGAAGTTAAGAGGGGGAAGCAACCTCTGAAGTAATGCAGCAGGTTAATATTTATGGCAGAGAAATATAAGTGAAGTTAATCTGTGTTGCTAAAGAAACATACCTTAGGAGAGACATGGGAATGAAGGAGGGAAAGAAAGAAAAGGTGTTCTGACAGCTAAAATGCTGTCGGGGCAGGCAGGACCTGTCAAGTAGCTGATCTAGTTTCAGAAGAGGTTACCTAACACAACAAGAAATACTTTCACAGTCGGCTTCTTCATCTCCCCCCAACAAGCAACAGGGATTTCAACTCTTTACTCCCCAAAAACGTTTGCAAACCAGACATAACACCACTGTGATAATGCATGAGGCTTCTTAGGGAAAAACCTAGGTGCACAAGAGACAAAATTAAGCTCACAATATTCATTCTCACCTTCAGTTCTATTAGAAACAAGCCACACAAACAGCAGGTTGCAGTTTAAGGGGTTAACAAGCACGATTTTACAATACAGAAGCACTAAAACAACAACCCGTCCCAAGTTTAAAGAGCATGGAAAGCAAGGAGCCTTCCCAGCCTCCCGCCTCACTTCCTGACGCAGGGAACATCTGCACATCTCACCCAGAGATCTGAAATCTGGCCTTTTCCGAGCTGTCTTGGGCTTGACACAGCCTCTGGAAGATTATACATAACATTCAAGAAGAAGGAGGGTAAAAGAAAGAAATAACCTTAGCTCTTTGCAAAGGAAGGGCCGTGTACTGGAGATACCCGGAGGGTGCTGTCAGATTCAATCATCTTAAAAACAGCCGTAGCTGAACAATGTCAGTTTGCTTCCAACGCACGCTTCCCGCCTCTCCCCCACCGCATACAACGACAACAAAATTAAACCGGGCGCTTTATTTAGACAGCTCCGCGCTGCAGATGGGGCAGCAGCACCTTTACATAGAGAAGCGGGGCGGGCTCTGACCTGGACACTGAGGGAACCACCCTGGCTGCGGTGCCCCTCGGCAGGCCCGGGGCTGAGGGCCCCCTCCGCACTGCTCGGTGCGGAGAGGGCCCTCAGCCCCGGGCCTGCCGAGGGGCACCGCAGCCCCTCTGCCTCTCCCCTCGCTTGTCACCAGGCCACACCGCCGCGGGGACCCCGTTTCGAGGAGCCGAGGGCAGCGGCCACCGCCTCAGCGCCGCTGCCCTCACGGAGCTGTCATGGCCCGGCGGGAAGACCGAGGGAAGGGTGGGGGGAGTAAAGGCTGAGGTGAGAGGCGAAGAGAACGCGAGCGCTCTGCCCCGCGCATGCGCACGGCCGCGCGCCGGACCCTAACGGCCACCAACCGCCGCGCTCCCCTCAGCGCCGGGCGGGCGGGCAGCGGGACTCACCGAGGCGCAAGGGCTGGAGGTGGCGCTGGGGGTAGGCGAGCGCTGCACCGTGACCAGAGCCATCGAGGCGCGGCGGGGCTCCGCGTCCGGCCGGCGGGGGAAGCTTTACTCCATGGTGGGAGGGCGGGGAGGAAAGGGGTGGAAGGGAAGGGGGGAGGAGGGGGGTAAGCGGAGGTGGCACGGCGCCGGCCGCAGGGGGCAGCAGCTCCGCGCTCGCCAACGGCCTCTCGCCGACTGAGGCGCGCCGGGGCTGGGCCGGCCGGGCACAATGAGGCGCCAGGGCGCATGCGTCAGCTGTCAGCGCGGTACCGCCCCCCCCCTGCAGGTTAACCCCTGCCGCGCCGCGGGCTCGGCGCTGAGGGGAGAAACCGGCTGGCGCCGGCCTGGGGTCGCCTCATTCCATGACCCTGGGAAAGGGGGTTTGGGAACGTGTGCCGGCTTGACCGTGCCTCCTGGCGGGGTGCTCCGGTGTTTGGGGCTGAGGGTGTTTTGCAGTCCCATCCCACAGGGAGAGCTCGGGATGTGTATGGCACCGAACTGGGTGTTTCACCTCAGTGCTCACACACTGTAGCTTTTCTTTGGGTTAGGGGGCAATAGTAACTTGTAATGTAATGGAAACAGCATATAACACCTATTTATACATCAGTGGACAACTTCCAACACCAAAAGAGTGAGAGGGAGCTGGGCTGGTTCAGCCTGGAGAAGAGAAGGCTCCATAAGGGGAGACCTTAGAGCAGCTCCAGTGTCTAAAGGGGTAGCAAGGAACCTGGAGAGGGGCTTCGAACAAGGGCCTGTAGGGACAGGACAAGGGGAATGGCTTTAACCTGCCAGAGAGGAGATTGAGATGAGCTCTTAGGCAGAAGCTCTTCCCTGTGAGGGTGCTGAGGCGCTGGCACAGGGTGCCCAGAGAAGCTGTGGCTGCCCCATCCCTGCAGTGCTCAAGGCCAGGTTGGACAAAGGGGCTTGGAGCAACCTGCTCTAGGGGAAGGCGTCCCTGCCCGTGGCAGGGGTTGGGTTTGGATGAGCTTTAAGGTCCCTTCAACTCAAACAAGTCTGTGATTCTATGAAAGAAACAAGTCTAATAAGTATAAATGACGTTTAAAGCATTCAGCCGTCCCCAGAAGGCAATACTGATTGACAGTTTGGGTTCTGAGGCGAAGGGCCAAATACTTATTAAGCTTCATTTGTTTTGCAGTTTCAGCCTGGTGCTGCTGAATTCATGGGAATGTTGGCAAGGGGGTAATTGGGATCGGGAATTGTCTTGGGCATCTAATGACAACATGACACATGATAAACAGAAGCCATTCTAAGTATTAAACAGGACAAACTTTGTTGCAAAAAGTGTGTATTAATCCACAGATTCCTTTTAAACAGCCTTCATCTGTTCCTCAGGGCTGTAGGGGACTCTTGCTCCTGTAAATTTAGGTACCAGAGAAGCTGCATGGTAGCTCTCTAGTTGATTCCCCAGGGCCCTGCATTCAAAGTAATTAGCAGGGAGGCTCCTGTAGCTGGGCTGCACTGCAAGGAAGAAGTCAGGCTTGCTAATGAGGCATTTTGCCTCCTGGTGGACAAGAGAGGATGAAGGACAGGCTCCCTAAACTGGTCTAAAATTGAGCTTACAGAACTGCACAGCAAGCCAGGATCTTGAACATGAAGGAGTCCAAAAGAGCCACCAGTGGGATCCAAGAGTGTGGGGAGAATAAGTAAAACCTATAGGTAAACAGAGAGCCATTGTCCTGCCTTTTACAGCCATCACGTTGGTATTTTGAAACAGTATTTATGGAAAGTATGCCTAAAGCATGCTCTGATTTATGGCACAGAAGTCAAGAAAATGCTTTCCAGATCCCTTTTAAATTAGTATCCCTCACTTTCGGAATATTCCACAACTTCCCAATAAAACAATATCTTTTTCTGAGCAGCCTCTTGCCCAGCTCTGGCCCCCCCCTTGGTTTTTTTTGTTAAATGCTTTATCCTTTCTGTGGGCCAATCTGCAATGCACGTGTGGGTTTGGTGTATCTGAACAGTACAGATTGGCAAAGACCATTCCCAGTAAAATCATCTTTTTGCCATTCTAAATAAAGCAAGCTGCAGGTTTGGGGAGCAAAAGGACTGTTCTGTGCTCCTGAGTTGTACATACCAGTTATTTTGACACTTTCAAATAACACAGCAGGACCAGAAAGCTGTTAGGTGTGGCTATGGAAAAAAAGCTCTATCTGTAGATATAACAGCACTTCTTTCATATCAATATTTGCTATTAATCCAGATATAACTGAACTGCATAAAGTGTATTTTCCAGACCATATTAGTCACCTTTTTATTTAGTTTCTGCCCAGTTCAGGAGAGAACAGAAGTAAAGGTTAGCTAAGGATGTCGTGAATAAGCAGTACAATGAAGCACATGGGAACCTTTTTATTTTCAATTACTTTAAAGATCATTTAGGTTTTCTGCTATATTCACTGTACCTGCTTTTTGCTGTATTTTACTCAAACATGGTGTTTGTTCTCCCAACTCCTCTTTTCTGTCTGACTTATTTTCTGTGAAACTGAAAAAGTCCTTTTTCTCCTGGCAAAGCACTTCTTCTTTCAGTTAAAAATGATCCTGCATCACTTAAGTGGTCCCTTGGAGAAGGTTTTGGGAATGTAAGAAGCACGGACTCAAGTACTTTGTGTCTGCTACATATTGGTTATGCAAAGCATGGTGAAGCTTAGTAGAAAGAGAGATTCTTTGTGGTCACCAGCCACCCTGTTGAAATGGTAGCCAGATACGAAGCTGTGCTGCTGTAAAGTTTGTCATAATTTCAGTGAAGGCAGGAGTCACTTTTGAGGATGGGAAGGGTTTTTCTTCTCTGGCAGGACTCTCAATGCTGTTCATCTTTCTCTAAAGTACAATATCTAGGCTGTTAGTTTGTTTCATGCAAATGGATTCCTGCAAGTACAGGGCTGCTTCAAGGTGTGTGGCTTCTGCAGAATACATCAGCAGTGATGCAGAGGATAGGTGGAAGCCTCCAAGTCCCCAGACTTTCAGCAGTTCCCTCACTTGGGACTGGTGTTTCACTCTGGGTTTGGAGTAAGTCATGCAGGGGTTACTCTCAAGAAATGATTATTTAAACCAGCTTCTGAAATAGACTTTTGTATAATTTTCATATATCCTGTAGCTCTTCCAGGTATTTGAACAGCAAACCCTTTTAAAAAAACATTTACCACGAGTAAATAATGGAGTTGCTATCTACAGCTCACTAAAGGTCCAACATTTCACTTGCTAACTACAATAATCACAGATTGCAGTGGTTCTCTGAGCCGTTAGAAAGGTATAATCTGCATGTGCAATGCTTTTTAGCAGCAAAATTTCATTGTGGAGTTGGAAGCTAAAAGGCAGATGAATTCTGATTGAAAAGAGCAATTAGAGGGCAGCCTGTGGTCACAGCATCATGGTTTGTACAAAGAAGAGATTTGAAGCCTGTGGCCTTATTCTTTCCTGTGCTGAAAGCGCTGTGGTCAGCACCTGCAGCTTTAGCCCCATGTGTCATTTAAAGCTTTAAATGAGCTGGTTTTGCACGTTTCCCAAACTGACTATTTTCTTTAATACACTGCAAACATTTCTCTGGCTAAAACAACTTATGATTACTACATGTCAGGGCTTTTATTGCATAATCTTGGCATCAGCTGCAAACAGCAACAGTGTGCTCCCAAAATGTATCTTACACAGAAACCCAACAAATCAATGGAAGAGGCAATTGCAGTAAAACATCTGTGATGACATATTCAGCCCTTTATTTTGTCAACAGTGTAAGAATTTGATGGCATAATAAAAGGATACACTTTGCTTAGCAAAAACATTTAGGGGATAACAGCCCAGTTAAATAGGGTGTGATTGAAGGTTTGCTTAGCCCATGGGATTGCACTTCCAAGGAAATAAAAATAGAGCCATTGTGATTCCTCCTTCCAAGTGCTGTTTGTTCAGAAGGTAAAAAATCACTTTAAGAAAAGGGAGAGTGTTTTTTTAAATAGATGTTTCAGACTGAAAAAAAGGAGAAAGTTTGGTAAATTAATAATACCAACAATGCTAAAGTGCAGAGGGGAAGAGCAAACCCACCTGGGAGAAGAGATAACGGCAGTTAATCATGTGCAAACTGCTCTGAGGAAAAAAGTGCACAATCCAGCTTAAAGCCTCATTTAAATTATTCCTGTGCATAATTGATGCAGTACTTGGAAATACACTGCAATGAGCTTATTTCCTTCTGATAGATGTTGTTTCAAGTAAATAGCAAAGAAGTGATAGTTTATTGCAGCATCTTTTTCACATGAAAGTGGACTTATATGTGTTTTGTGGGGTTTTTTTTGTGCTGCTTCCTCTCTGCAAGCAAATATTGAATTCTAAACTCAAGTCAGTATTGTAGTGTCTATGGCATGTTACTGCACTGCTAAGCTTGGCATTCCAGTGGTATTTGAGAGTGTCCAAAAGGAACAGTTTTCAGAAACATGTAGCACAGATGGCCAAAGGTATCTATAGAAGCTACGACCATACAAATTGTTTCTGAGATATGAACAGGAGAACATAGAGGGAAATAAACGTTGCTGGGTAGGAACACCAGGAGTGTCCTACTTTCCAGAAAAGACAGTATAAAAATGATACAAAAATTGAGGCTTTTGACTGCCCATCAAAGTACAATTGTTATTGTAATTTCTGAGCAACTTTGCTCCTTGTAATAACCCTGCACATAGCATGGACACTTTCTAACTTCTATGGCAGGGCTTAGGAACAAAAATAAACCTATTTAAGAGCAGAATAAATATTGAATTGGGTTTATCTAGGGACTCTGGTGCATGTCACATCCAGCCAGTTCCAATTCCAGTTTTACAAATTACTTATTTACTGTGGTGTTGTGGGTGCTGTAATAAATAACAAGTGACTTGACGAAGATGGCAGAGAATGAAACAGTCTGCAATTCAAAATCCAGAGTTCCTAAGCTAGAGAACAAATGTGACTGACAGGAACTCTATTAGATTGTGGGAAAATTCTGGTATTTCTATTAAACCTCCTCTATCTCATGGTTTCTAACAAGTTCAGCTGTCCCATAAAATGGAGAATAATACTCTGCTAGAGGGCGAAGCTGTTCGTTGACAAATGCTGCAGCTAAAGTCACAGTTCAGTTTTCCTGCAGGTAGACAATCCAAAGATTATGCCTCTCCCAGTGCAAAATGTAAAGAATGAAACAGCATTAGATAAACCTTGTTTCCTGGCAGATTGTTCCATAAATTTCTCAGTTGGAAGTTCTGAGTATAACACAAAGGAAATCACTAAGCAGGTGCCTGATTCACAATAGCATAAAAGAGTGCAGAATGGCTGTTGTAGATGTTTTTGTCTTTTCCCTTCTTTCCCCATATTGTATATTATTCTTCAAGAATATAGGAGAAATTATGGAAGGTGATTCATCAAATTCCTGTAGATTCAGGTTTAAAAGCAGTCTTAACAAAATGGCACCCTTATTGGTGCTGTGCATGCCTTTCCTCAGGGCTGCTTCAAAGTGACACAGTTCTTTCCAATAAAGAGCCTGAAAATGATTAAATTGAGTTTGTAATGAATTTCTTTTTATCACTCAGATTCTCACATCTGGTTAATGCAATCCTTAGTTCAGCTTGGAATGGACTTGGTTGTTCTGGACTTTGTAAACCTTGAAGCTGAATGTAAACCTGTCACTGGGCACCTGTAGATTATCTGTGCCCTAATGTTGTCTGTTGCTATTCATAGTCTTTTCTGATTTTATTTTCAGTCATGTGATGCAGTGATCTAAGTTCAGTACAGAAGAGTCTGTTGGGCTGCCAAAGCCCAAAGACAACCTACAGCAATTCTCAGTCGTGGAAGACACATAGCAACCTTTGGGATTATTGCTTAGCAACTGCAAACACAGAGGAGTAAAACTCACAGCCTGGTTCCACAGCAGGTCTGAGAAATCCCTAATTCACTTCAAGATTTTTAAGGTTGAGAACAGATGGGCATATATTAAATTCCAGTTCATTTGCAAAGCCACTTTGAAAGCAGGAAGAATAAGATCTAGTTTGATACCTGCTCCAAAGGTAAGAAAAACAGTTCTTCAAAGCTTCATGAAGCAAAAGAGAATGTCTTTTTATATTGTAATTGTATTGAAAAGGAGATCATGTATAAAAGGGTATTGGGCTCTTTGTGTTTGGTGAGATAAACATGCTCTGTGAAGCACAGTAAGGAAAGGCAAAACTTTCTGAGAGATAGAGCATCAAAGAGATTGTACTCTGGTTTCGAAAATACTTTTGTAACTCAAACATCTCTAAAATATTTACCTAGACAAACTTTAGTCTTTCCTGGCCCTATCCCACCCAAGAAAATCCCCTAAGAGAATAACAATGAAGCCATAAAAACCTTATTTATGAGCAGATTTGGGGTTTGTACAGAAAAGGGAGAGATAATCTTTTTCTACCTGCAGGGATTCCAGCAAGAATATTTCTGTCACAGAAAAGGAGCCAGGGAAGTGGCATCCTACTAAATAATGGAAAGCTTATCTTGCCTTCAGCTTGAGCAAAGGCTTACAGGAAACTTTATATCACATTTCACATTTCCTGTGTGTTTCTAAAGCTTGCCTCTGTGCACCATCCTTACTGTTACTCGGACAATCAGGCCTCCACTTGGGAATGTCAGAGGCCGTGAGAGCTTTATATATTACAAGCCAAATTCTCAACTAATGTCAATCAGCACTGAAGTTTATGAGCTAATGGTGTCTTACACAAACTGGAGGTGTGTTTCTGTCATCCATCCTCAACAAATTCCAACTTTCAGGGCCTGATTCTAGCACTCCTTTGTTGTTAACAGGTATGTGCTGTTTGTATGTTCTTCCATACCTTCGTTATCTGTCCTGCAGTAAAGGACTGGGTATAGTTCTCTGTGCTCTGCTCCCATTCTTGGCATTAGGCAAATGCCATGGAATTGAGATTAAACAGTCACCCTGAGTTGTTTTTTGTTTTCTTTTGTTCAGAGACATAGAGATACTTTATAAACATTTATTAATCCTCAAAATCATCCTAACAAATGGTTGAGAGCAGTGTAGAAAATCCATTCATCATCCTTTGGAATTGGGCGCCTCATAAAGCAGAGTGCAGTTGTCACTTTAACATTGCACAGAGACTGCAGAGCAGTTTCATAAAGGATGTTGAAAAATAACATGTAAGTATTTGAAACTGCAAGAAAGTTTATTTTGGCACAACAAAACCAGCTGATTTGGAGTGTGACCAGGACATTTGGTTAACACCCTGCTTTAAACCAGAAAGAATCTGGTTTTACAACTTATTGAGAGAAGCTCACCTAAGCAAGGAACAATTTGGGTGGGTTGACAGGTTTCCTTTTCTGCCGTTATAAATCTGGACTCCTTTACAGCTCATGTCCTCCGGTGGCAAAACCAGCTCCCATCTTAAAACCCTCTGTGTGGGTCATGCCGGCAGCTTGATCCATAAATCCATCGTCCTCCCCAGCAGGTAATCATCTTGGAAAACAAATTACCAGCAGATGCCAATAAGTGCATCAAGAAAGCATAGAAATTTAGTGCTGTGAAGCATCCTACCTATTCAAGCAGTATTTGGACTCAAACAATGGTTATGAACTAGAAGGTCAACATATTAGTAATTACATTTGTCTGTCAGGGGGGTTGTAGATCACATTTATGCGTTTCCTGGAAGGCTGAACTCTCTTCAGAACAGCTACAAATGCTTAAACATGAAGAGCAAAACATCAAAAGCAACGGTATTGCTATGGATGCTGAAAGGCCTTAGTGAAAAGCACTTTTAAATAAGAGCTTGAAAGGTTCAGAGTGGAGTTTCATCTTCAATTTGGAAAGGCATTAGGCTCTGTTAATATCACCCTTCCCTTGCTGTTGTTTAACACTGACCTGGGGTTTTTGCAGCATGTTGGTGTTTTTGCATGCTCAAGTAATTGGGCAACATTCTGCTCCATTCTGTATTCATAAATCCCATTATAGATGCAGGCAGTGATGTGTGGAGACACACCAATAGTTTTCAAATTGTGCCTTGTGAGCAGTCCGGTTTCTTCCTGATTTTTCACAGAATGAACATTTTGAGAAGAAAACAGTGGAGTTTGGGACACCATAAAGGGAGATATCTGCAACTTTGTGTAGGTCTTCTCTTACAGGATAATCTACAAGATTGAGTGCTTGTGGGCAGCTTAATTACAGAGTTGATGATACAGAGTTTCCCTTTCTGTGGGAGCTCTGCTGACCCATACACCTGTGTCCTCATTACCTGAACAAAATGTCCAGAGGGAAAAATAGTTGTCAAAGTTGAAATGAAGTAGTCTGTGGGACAGGCTCCCTCACTGTATTTCACAGCAACAGAAAAGATGAAGCAGGAGACGTGGAGAAATCTTGCTCCCAGGCATCCGGTATTTTCCATTACTTGCTTCCTTTGTCTCACATCCATTGGATTTCCTGGAGGCATGGAATGGAACCTAAACAGAAATAATGACACTAAGGGTAAGAGGAATTTACTGGTTAGAACTGGGGGACAAGATTTCTGAGCACTGTTCACCACTGGGTTTCTGAGTTTTTAAGTGACCTGGAATTAATCACTTCTGTGTCTCAGTTTCTTCTCCTGTAAGAAAGGAGCACACTTATTTAGTTGCTCTGTCTCCAAGGGCTGTTGTGATACATAATTAATCCTTATAAATCATTTAATGGTCTTTGAAGTGAAGGGGCTGTATTTATTCAAGAGTACAAAGCAGCAGTAACAGAATGAAAAAGGAATGTAGAAAGAGAATATTACTCAATTCCTAACAATAGAGTCATCTTTTAGGACACTGTTGCATCTTTTGGCATTGTATAACCTGCTGCTTCTGTTCTGTGTCACAGCTGTTGAAGGATGGCTGTTCAGCCAGCAGCAGCTCAAACTGCAGGTCTGCAACATCCCAAGCCTGGAGATGGGAATATGACTGCCACAGAAATGAAGAGAAAACAGGGGAATGATGAGCTTCCATGTCTTAGTATTTACGCTCTGTGGAAAGAGTGCTTGTATAAAAAGGTACAGCAGAGGTGTCTGAGTCTGCAGGAGACAAAAGTGAAGATGGTTCGTGAACAAAAGGTAAAAGAGGAAAAGGTAAATAAGAGAGAACCCTGTGACTTGCTGTCCAGAGAGTGGCTCAATAATGAGAAAGTGTCACTAGATACTCGTATCTATTTGCTTGAAAAACTCCTACCTACATTAATCCCAGGAATTGAAAAACTGTTAATGGAAGTGGAAAGAAAGAACGTGCTTGCAGCGGAAGAGCCAACCCGATTCAATCCCTTTATTTTCCTTGGAGAGTATCTGATAAGACATAACCCCCGGTGTGGCATTCCTACAAAACCAGGCCCGTACGTGAGAGGATTGAAGGTGGTCACAGAGGAGCTAAAATCAGAGATGGCTGGTACAGCATCAGGGAGGTGAGAGAGCTGAAAGTGTGGCTAGTCACACAAGCAGAGCTGGTGTCTTGCAGTGATGTGGCTGCAGCCTGGCTGGTATTGCAGAACAAAATGAACCTTGTGGAGTCCAGTGCCAGCAATGGCAGTTGTCTCTCACAAAAACCTGAGAAGCAGCACAAATGCCAGAACATTTCACACAAAAAGAGACACCAGTTATTCCTGTTTAAGGCAATTTTCTGCCCTTCACAAGTATGTAATTCTTCTTTAAACTCTATCTTAATTATGTATGTGGAATGCAAACTGCTTTTGAACTGGTCTAGGTTAGTGACAGCAGTTCTTTAGGGCAGATATTGGTATCAAAGGTCCATGGACTCTTCAGATCGTTTCTTTTATATTCTTCCAAACATGATACAAAGAGAAGCTTTCTTTCCTCCTTCAGGATGATTTCTCTTGACCAAACCAACAACAATATTGTCCTGGTACATTGTAGAAACTTCTTCTCCTGGGACTTTTACTTAGGCTTTCCTTTCAGATTCTTCTTTGTATTTTATTATGTTGCTTATTCCTGGGGTGTATTTACTCTGCTGCTTTACTCTGATTGATATGTAATAAATATTGGAAGGGGGTTCCATGGCATCTTACAATATGCTATGTTTAGAGTAGGAGTGCGTTAGGTGAAGAATAATGGCTTCATTGTCATTGCTTTATTCAAACTAATGCAGAATTGAACATTTGTGTTTGCAGATGATCCACAGGTGATGGTGAATGATGGCAAAATTACTCATGCGCTACCAGATCACTTTATTCTGTTTCTGGGTTTGTAGAATAATGACTTCTATTTGAATGGCTGTCTCTTCTATTTGCATAAATAGTGCGTACAGCTTGAAAATTGGTTTCAAGGTTTCAGTGTCAGGAATTAGGGAAGTCAAATGTTGACATGTCTTATACATAAACTCTAAATGAAGATAACTGAAGTTCCAGTATTAAAATGAATAAAAGAACATATTAAATCTCTCTCTACTGCTCTGAGCTTCTGTCTGTCTGCATTTCTAGTCCACATACTGTTACAGTTCCTAGGAACATGCCTTGTGTGGCTACAGCCAAAGCAGTGTCATGAGTGAATTGTATACAGTCACCTCCTTTCCCCCATGGGTAGAAGTAATTGTGAATGACTGATTGTGGTCAGCATGTAAGAGCTCAGCTTTTTGGTTTTTTCTTCTTAGGCAGACATAGAGGAGAAAAGATTTTCTATTATATTTTCTATTTTTAAATGCTGGTCCACTGAAACAAATGATCTGGGGAAATATCTGCTTTTTCAGTGAGCTTTACTCAAACACACACTGTTCCGGGGGATGTTGATGATGCCAGCCTTGCCAGCACCTTTTCTGGGGGGCCTGTTTCACCAGTCATATGTCTTCACAGTGGGATACTTGGATGTAGGAACCTCAGAACCATGTCTCATTTTGCAAAAGAAATTGAATTGAAATACAGAACATTTCCTGGCATTTTGGGTTGCTTTTTGGTTTGGTTTTGGGGTTCTTGGTTTTGTGGTTTGGTTTGGGTTTCTTCCTGCTAAAATATTCTTGGTGTTCATTGTGAATCAGAGGCTATTTCTGGAAAGCTCAGGTTTTCCTGTAGAATGCAAAGTGTTGGCTACTGGTGACATGTTATCTTGGTCTTGGCTGTTAAATCCATGTTTACACTTTGAGACAGGTTCTCAATTTGTTGCTATCAAAGCTGATGCAAAGGAAGTGACTATCAAGACTTGTAGAAATAAATCTCTCCATAGACAGCAGTGCCGCAGGGGGTTATGTAGCCATAGCAGGTTTTGCGTATCAGCTGGTAGTAGTATCATGGGATTTGCATTCACAGCAGCTCAGGATTTACATATTTGTGATGGCTGTATTGAGGGATTTGCATCAGATTCTTAAACCCCAGCAGCACAGAGGATTTTACTGACAGGAGATGCTGGTCTGTGCTCAGAATCGCTCGCATAAGCAGCAGGAAGATGAAGGGTAAAATTCTGGTCCCAGTGCAGCTCCTGGGAGCCTTGACATGACCTTCCGGAAAGGCAGGATCTCACCACAGGTTCCTGTCTAAATCTGTGAGCTCTCTCAGGCTTCCTCCAATCTCTCCTTAACTGCCACCAGACAGGAGAGCAGATGGGAGAAATTCCATATCCAAATGGACTGGTACCTGAATCAGAGACTTTATTTGTCCAGGGATGGTAGTCCTTCAGTCTGAGTCACCATCCCTGTGTGGGAGTTAGGCGGCTGTCTTCCTGAAGAAACATGTTTCATTCTGCAGGGAGAAGTCACCCTCGCTGCCATCTCATCCTTCTGGAAATGTCTAATCCTGAAATGAGCTCACATTGAAACGAGTGCCCAGCATTGATCTGCTGTTTTTGTCTAGGGGGGGAACATCTTGTCCCATACCAAGGACACCAGGCAGAGAAGGCAGCAATTTGGTGTTTTAGGACCCTAGAAGTAAAGGCAGAACTGCAGCCCAGTGCGGGTGCAGCACGCAATGAAACGTGCTGGGCACTGCCCAAATTAATCACCAAAGCATGTTGGCAACTCCCAGCACAGCCTTCAGTTTGCAGACCACTCCTGAGGAGGAGCTGCAATGGTCCAGAAATGGTCTGGTTTTCTCTTTCTGTTTGTAGCATACATTGGAGAAAAATATGTTAGTGCAGTTAGCGTGGTACCTGCTACATACCTTCTCTTTGCTGTGGCCATGAAGGAGTCAGGAGATAGGAAATTGCTTTCCACTTCCCCTGCTATCAAAGTGCCAGAGGCTGCATTGCCTCAGCCAGCACTTGTGCAATGCCCACAACTGGTGAAGGAACCCAGTTATTCATTAAGAAACCTCTGTGATAAGTGGCCATGAAGACCAAGTACGTAGTGATAAAACTGTGATCCACGTGTGTTGCTGTAACATGTCAAACAGGCCTTTCTAAATATAGCAGTGGTTTATCATTTCTGGGATGACCTGTAGCAACAGAAGAGATCAGACAGGATCAGCCCATCTTCACACTATGTGAAACACAGGGGGAAAAGGGAGCAGAAATCATTAGTTAAAATATAGTTTCTGTGCTCCTGTGTTCTCAGGTACAATAGAGGAGCAGTTCCCCTTACTCTGAGTATTACAGAGGGTGTGAGTGCCATAGAGATGAGCAGTGCAGCTGCTGAATGCAGAGGTTCCATCAGTCTCCATGACCTGGAACTCTACTCCCCACATGAACTGGTCCTTTGGCTTTAAACTTATTGACCTTCCTGAAGGCTTTTTCTTTTCATTTCATAAACGACCACGGTCAAAACCAAAGCAGATCAGTTCTACAGGATCAATTGATTCAGTTCTTCTGTTGTGCAAAATGGAGGATTGGGAAAAACATGGTTAGGTGATTAGAGAAGCAAAGCAAAGGGAAGGAAGAAGAAAGGGAGGCATTTTTAGTCCAAGCTTGCAAACAGTGTGTTCAAAATGACAGAGAGGTTGGGGTATTATTCCTGTCCTAAGGCAGAAAGGACTTTATTGTGTGAGACTGCTTAAGAAATTTCATTGAACATCGTTCTTTGCCAGTGAAGTGCTTATGTGAAATGGTACTTAGGCTTTGAGACAAATGAAGACTGATGCAATTCTGTTGGTAAATCAAGTGTAGCAAAATTAGGCACTTCTCTTTCTGCTAAAATTAGAAGGTTGAAGGACATCTACACAATAAATGATTAATGGCATTATAAGTGTGAAGGTAAAAATTATCACTGTTGAAACTACACAAACTAAGGTTGCTGTACTGATGACTTTCCTTTAAATGTCTACCATATGCTCTACAAGAAGCTCTCTCCACACACACATCTGACACAGGTTATTTCTTCAGATTCATAGTACACTTGATTTCAGGAGACGACACTTGTCAGTATAAATACTCTCACCTCTTTGGAGATTCCCTCTGAAAACACAGGTTACTAATATCTAGTCCAATAGTTACACTAGTAATTTTGTGCCTCAAACACCAAGTATTTCTTTGGACAAAAAATCTGCTTGTATTAGAAGGACAAGTGTCTCAGTTAGAAGTTATTTCCTTTCCTTTTGTTCTTCAGGGTAGGCTTAATCTAGCTTAAATATGATTATGATGGTGTCTTTCTAAACTGTATTCCCATGTCCTACAGGCTGGCCAGGATGAAGGCTGAGGCAAACGTCAAACGTAAGGAGAGGGAGGAATTAGAAAATATGAAGTCTCGGGTGAAATTGATGAGAAAGGAAGCGCTGGCAATTCAGTTCAGAGAGTGGACAGTGGATGTCAGTGGCAGAATACCGATTGCGCTGGTAACTGGGAAAGATTCTTGTTAACGTACTGCTATGATTGTTCCAGGAGGAAAAGGAAGACTGTGATAGTGGCATCTGCCCTGGCATGACAGCATGGAGCATAAGGATAGGCAATGGCTCTGACATCCCTTAGGGTCAGGGTGCAGGTTGTTGTCTACCTCTTAGCCTCACCAAGCCTGATTCCCGATGAACACAAGGAAGGATTGCAGTGTGTTCTCCACAGAGGTCCTGGGAAGCTAAATGCCCCCTGAAGTACTTAGACAGTCCTGAGGCTGGGGATGCATACCACATCACTGGATGTCTTTGTGACTATCCCTCAGAATCCCCTTAAAGAGGTCCAGGGCAGCCACTCTTGCTCTCCAATGGCCTCTATTAAATTTTCTTCCTACCCCTGTGGCTCATACAAATTGATACTGCTGCTCAGAAGAGATGTGCAGTAATTGTAATAATCTCTTGGTACAAGCATTTTTCTTACAAGTGACAGAAGCCCTCTAGGAGATGGTCCTGTGGTTACACACAGCACAACATAGATAAGGGTCTACGTTTAACATTTACCCACCTATACATGGTAAGAAGCATGGCTGGCCCATACACTGATTGCTCTAGGTGGTTTACTTTAGTAATTACCTATTGTTGTCTGCATGAAACAGGCCGTTGACTATCACCTTGATTTGTAGGTTCAAAGTGCCCTGAGGACTTTTGCAGATGTCATTGCTTCTACAGCGACAGATGTGAGAAAAAGTAAGTTTTGGATGTGCCTCCTTTAGTTCTATTTCTGTGGTCTGGATTCTGATGCAAACTGAGCAAACAGCCAACGGATTTGATAACAAAGAAAGGATCTCTAAGGGTAGTTAGGATATGAACCACAGATTTTCAGACAGATTGGAAAGAGACTGAATCACAGTGCGGTTCATTAACAGGATCTTGAAAAGCATGGAAAGAAGTTGGAAAAAAATCTTTCAGAGAGATAAAAAAGATCCACTTACATCCTTCACTAGCCAGACATTGCCATGTGTTATCACTATTTTTGAGAGCCACTGTAACAAACTCCTCCTTTACCTGCCCTATCAGACAGTGTTTGTCTAGTGGGAGGTCTTGGAAATCCCATGGACAGCTTAGCATACAGGGAGGTATGGAGGAAAAGTAGGATCACGAAAATTAAAGTGTGTCAGTGTTGTTGCCTTCCATGGTTTCAGGGTTGATGCTGAAGCTTGCCTAATGCTCTCCTGAGCAGCCCATTCCTGTCTGGCTGTTCCCTTTGCCAGTCCCAGGCACGCCAGTGACACCCAGCACAAGGGCCTCTGTACCAGAGCAGTCAGCACAGAAAGATTTCCATAATTCCTGTCCACTTTAAATAGCTTACACTTGACCTCTCTGAATAATGATAATTGAATAGCTAGAGCCAGGAACATCAGAGTGGCAGCGCACAGCCTGCTGCCAGCCCTTTATATCAAGAGCCTGTAATGATCATCAATAATAACAAATCTGCCTTTGCTGGAAGATGGGATGTGCATTCCTGCTTGCTGCTGGAGTCACCCCGCTCTAGAGCTTGACCTTGCTCAGCCGCTTCTATATTACACAGTTGTGTTTCTGAATAATCATCCTATTTGTAGTATGGTGTATAAATGCCAGACCCAGCCTGTGTGCTCCTACTGTGGTATTTGTGAATCCTGTGTGGAGAGATACTGGGATGAGAGATTGAGAAGGAAGTCTCTGTCCAGCCACTTGCTCTCCAGATGCTTAAGGTGGTTTATGTCCTATTTCACTAATAATGTGGCTCCATTTCTTAATTTAGTTCATTTAATAGCATCCAATAAGCATTAACAGAACATCAAGCTTTGTTTTATAGTTTAATAAAGATAATGTACAGTTCAGGAATGTCTTAACCAACAAGAGATAAATGCATTCTATGGTGAGTTTTCTCATTTCTCCTGTTATGTTGTAGAAGAAAGAACACACAATCCTAACAGAAATAGCATGTCTGTGCTCAAAGCCCTCATTCAGAAAACTACGCAGGCATTTGAGCTATCTTCTCAGTTCCATTATAACAGGCCAGATAATTTTGAATGTCATCATCAGTAAAAAATAATAATCCCATAGAGCGTCTTGGGAAAATGACTGATTTTCAGATTCCACTTTTGCAAAGCAGAACCCATGCCCCCAGTATTTTAAAGCAGTTTTATGTTTATTAGAGCAAAAATCATCCCATGCATATATAGTTGTAAGTACCATTAAAATCATTGCAGTTTGCACCAGCATATGTCAAGAACAAATGCAACCATACAGTTCTGAATAGGTAAGTGCAGACTCTCAGCAAGAGAAATGTGTAGGAATTAGAATTAGGTAGACTCCAGACAGTCAGATGCTTCAGCTACTCTGTAGGATAACCTGAAAGAAATGTAATCCAGTACAAGAAGAAAATCTATCATAAAAGCAAAAAACTGTGTACAATATGCAAACCCACAACTGTGTGCTTTCTAACCCAATATCTCTGCATTTTTCACTGGCAGTCTGTGACCCGAAGCTGGAAATCACAGACACTTTGGAAAAAAAAGTCAACATAGATGAATTCACAGAGGTGAGAAATGAAATAAGAGCATCTGATGCAGAATGTGGGGTTTATCACAAAGTAGTAGCATTTCTCTGGGGACAGCTAAGATGAGTAAGTGAAGGGCTTCACTTCTTCAGCATCCCAGGTAATTGGTTATATCAGGACATTTCATGTTCCATCTTTGTATCCATCCTTTGCTGTCACAACGCTTCCATTCTCGCCAGCAAGGAGGGTGAATTTTGCTTTCTCAGAGCCTGTGCCAAGCAGTGGTTTTTAGGACAGCCCTCTGGGTCCCTTCCTAGGATGCCAAAGCCCTGAATCACTTGTGAATGCAGATGTACCAGTGGCTGCTCAAGACAGGTTTGGTGTCCCAATATAACCATTATCCTGGGATAATCAGTAATGTCCTTGAAGTATTGTTATTTCTGATTAAGTTCTATTAACCTTAGAAAAGCCTAACAAGTGGTGAGAAGCTCATTTTTGCTCGGAATTGTTACTGACTTGGACCATAACCAACCTGCAACAAGAGTCGTAGCTGTTCACAAAGCATAACCGGGCTTGAAAATAGAGAGCTTTAAAATCAAAAGCTGTCATTGAGAAACATCAGGAGTGTGTTTTTAACCCACCCACATCAATAAGTGTAGTTGGAAGGTTCACCCCATCACTCTATTCTTCATCAATCTGAAAACAACTGACTTAGTTCAAACTACACTTACTTAAAAACTCTCCAGGCCAACCCTTTGCCAACTGTTTCTGCCTACAACAGAGCTGAATTTTATGGCTGGGTACTTAAACCTGCAAAAAGGGATGTTTAGAACAGAAATAATGGCAGACCCTCAGTTGCAGCGGTGCTGGTGGGTGTTGTTACAATAATTAAAACCAGAGTATAAAGCAGCTGTGCAGAGACTCATTTCAAGCAACCATGAGTGATTTTTGTGCCTTCCTTGCTCTCAGGAGACTCCCGTGTTCGTTATTTTGCACAGAGATGCATTTTCGTGGTAACTTGTTGAAGGCTTTTTTAAGCATGAAATGGGGTATTTTTAAATTTCACCTCAGAATAACTGCATTTAATTAAGAAAGCTATTGTGGCTAATGGGAGCCCAGAGAATTGCTTTCGTCACTGGCATGAAGCATCGATCCATAATCCCTGTGGCACATGTATAAGCACTGAATGAATTCATGCTCCATTAGCATTAGAAAAATGTTTTAAAAGATATTTTGTGTACTCTTTATTTTAACTCAATTAAAGCTATGACAACAGAGATCAGGAGTACAAAAGACACAGGCTGTCAAGCTGTCTCATTCACCAGCCAGCGCAACTTTGTTCTCAGAATATATTCTCTGATGCTTTATGCAGTCCAGTTTTAAATGAATCAAATGATGGAGCTTTCATCACTTCCCCTGGGGAGCTGGTCCATAATCACAGACCTCACTCTCAGGCCAGGGCTGCTTCTAATCCTCAGCTACAGCATACCTTTGTTCATCGGTTTGCATCATCCACCAAGACCAGCAAGAGAGATGATATTTCTCGACACTGGTCTAGGCCCTTTCACATGTGGAAAGCATTGCTCTGTAATGGACCTTAAAATTAAATGGTGCTTTTTTTTCCTTCCTTGAATTCAGTGCAGCTTTAGGTTACTTAAAGGCTGTTAGAAACTCAGTAGAGAGACCTCACACATTGTTGTTGGGTTTTGGGGGTGTTTTTTCGGACATGCAAAGCAGTGGCTTTTGTATTTGTACATCCTTCATGGCAAGCTCGTGGAGTCTTTATATTAAAAGCATTTAAATCCCAGAGACCAGTCCTTACCAGTTTATTTCACAGGCTTTGTAGTCTAACATGCAGAACCTCCAGCAGCCTGACACAAAGCTGTTAACAGTGAGGGAAATACTCCCATTGCCTTTGTAGGGTCAGAATCAAGCTTTAAAGTTGAGATTTTTTCCATGATCACGTGTGACTCACTCCATTTCTGTTGAGATCAGGAGGAACAAAAAGCAAAGCTCCGTTGTTCTTGACGGTAATGTGTTCACCAACTCAGCGAGGTCTCACACGGGGTAGCAAGAAGGAGGTATGCCAGCTTTCTTCTGATGAGTGTCAAAATCTCTTGGTTAATAATAAATCAATGTATGCTTATATCGTGTACAGTACTTTACACAGCAGAGTGCTTTACACACATCAGCTAAGAAAAACTTAAGACTCTACGATAGTTCCTCCTGCCCACAGAGCCAAACATAGGCTTCTAAAAACTGTTCTGGGAAGCTGTTAGACAGAAGCATTAATACACAAGCCCAGGGATGTGTCATCAAGATGACATACAAAATAACAAGCTGCTTGTCCAAGCTGCCTCCTCCCAACTGCTGTCATCCTTAAGGGTTCATCTGTCACAGGGCTCTGGGTTGTAATAGCTCTGAAAAGCTGGGAGATACACGTATTCCCAGATCTGCCACCTTCCCTCCAGCCCACGTACATCCTCTCTTTTTATGCTGAAATGCAGAAAAGACACATTGCATTAGGAGTTCTTCTTTCCCACCAGCCACCCCTCAGGCCATTGCCTGCTGCTTTTCTGCTCTTCCTCTCTTCTCTGCTTGTCCCATATGTTTAGGAATTATGCAATATAGACATGAATAATAATAACATATATTAATATTTCAGTTGGTTAATGCATTTCAACAAGTCCAACATGTTCTAACATGTAAGTCAGGTATCCATACTCTAAAAATGGGATAATGGGAAACATTCCATGTTTTGGAAATTCCTTCTCTTAACTCCCTGTATGGCTCCCTGAACTGTGGCTGGCTCCAGAAACCTGCTCTAGTAATTCAGCACAGGCTTTGGGATTGTGGTTTGTTCTGATGGCCATTATTATTTATGTCATGCACACCACATTTTTAGACCCGTATTGCTTTTGCTCATAAAAACTACATGGCTGTAAATCCAAAGTGTTAATGTGTCTCCAAGGCTAGAACTTCAAATAAATCTGGAGTCAGTAGTATTCCCAGTGTGAGAGGACTTAGGTGACAGCAGGCTCATTTTCAAAAGCTTCTTTATTTTATTGTATCCAGACTGGTTCTTTAAGCATTGAAATTGTGGCCAATGGTCATTTTTGTGGCATTGGAGAGTTGAGTGACTGTCAGTTCTGCAAAAACGAATGGCTCAAAATGCCTCCTCAGGAATAAAGTCATGAATACCAAATGCTGCTGAAAACTGTGGAGAACTTCTATCCTCCCTGAGATAGCCTGGCTTAATCAATGGCATTTCATAGGGGGGATTCTCATCTAGCATCTCTGAAACACTGAACATGATAAGTGACCTCTGGGCAGCAGAGTCCCAGGCTGGTTTGGAGAATATTGCTGTTTCTGAAAGAAAGAACCAAGCAGGCTATGTACCATCTATGTACCAAGCCTGCAGATTAAACTACAATATATGTACACACAGAGGGAGAGAGATCATCCCTCAGTGCATGGATCAATCCCTACAAAGCTTCCGAGTCCATTCAGTCCGCGATGTCAGGCTCCATCTTTTGTAACAGTCTTTCAGAGCAGGAGGCGCTGTGTGCAGTGTTCACACTCTTGAATAACCTGGGCAATAGTGTCCATTGCTAAGTCCACCCCTCGATCATGAGTCCATCTGTATGTGTGTGTGGATGTATACATACATATATATGTGATGGTATATTGAAAACGTGGGATCTGAGCATGACGTGAATGGTATGGAATAAGGGGTGGAATGTCATGAGTTCAGCAGCAGCAGTCATTTTTCTCCTCGCTAGCTGGTGCAGCACTGTGTTTTTGATTTTGGGCCTGGGAACAGTGCTGATAACACCAGTGTTTTCAGTTACTGCTTGGTGATGTTTGGGCTGGCCAAGGACTTTGCGAGTCTCATGCTCTGCCAGGGAGGATGGGAAGCCGAGAAGAAGGAGAGACAGGGCACCTGACCCAGACTGACCAAAGAGATTATTTCATACCACAGCACGTCATGTCCAGGATGTAGAAACGGAAGGGCAGAGGCCCTTAAGGGTGGTGAGGGTGCACGGTGGGGGGCACTGGTGGGGGTGCACTGCGTGGTCGGGCTTGATATTGGGTGGTGAGAAACTATTCTTTTCCCTTGTATTTTCTCTTGTCATTATTATTATTGGTGGTAGCAGTAGTGATTTGTGTTATACCTTAGTTACTGAACTGTTCTTATCTCAACCTGGGGGAGTTGCATTCTTTCGATTCTCCTTCCCATCCCTCCAGGAGCGGAGGGAAGAAAGAGTGGGGAGTGAGTGAGAGAGCGGCTGTGTGAGTTTATAGACTTAAACCACGACATATATTATTGCATGCAATCGATTTTAAAGAGCTTAAATAAAGGTGAAAATACTTGAAGAAAGCTAACCATCACACTGCTGCTTTCTCTCCACAGTATGTCCATTCCTACACTGAACATTTTCCAGATGACATGTTCCAAGAAATGCTGAAGCATCTCTGTCGGTGTGCTGATGACTTTGGAGAAGCAGTAAGACATGATATGTGGAGGCAAATGTTTGCTTTTCTCTTCATAGATTGTGATTATGCAAAGGTAGGCAAAGCAGCTCGCAACCTAATTTCAATATGGTAATGCTTCCAGTTTGGTATTTCTCTGGGTCACTGCTTTCTCTTTACTCCTCGTGACTCTAGATATGCTCTTTGTGCTTACTCAGCATTATTTCAGAGGACAATAGCTGCTGCATTGTCTTCAGATTCATTGGTTCTTAGGCACAGAAGCAGCCAGCAGCCTTTAAGCCGATGACTGATTTGAAACTGAATGACCTAACTGATGACCTGGGGCTGAAGTTTGGTGATTTTGGAGAAGAAATTAACCATGGTCTTTACTACTTCTGGTCATTAACTGTTCCCACAGAACACCAAGAATGTTTGGGTGCTAATTTGTCTGTTCAGCCGTATTGCAGCAAAGATAACCTGATAGAGACTGACCTTAACAAATGTGCACATTACTACAATAGTAACATATATTGCGTCAATTATGCTGCATTAGTTTATACACCCTGAGGGGTTTTATCAATAAACCTCATAGTTTGAATTTAAAATGCAAAATAGTCTGTCTTTACAACCTTCTGAACTTCTGCCACAGTTTATGGGCAGGAAATTAAAATCGACTAAGTCAGTTACAGAGCTGGAAATGGAACTCAGAAGCCGTCATCTGGTTTTCAGATGCTCTAAAGTCTGTCATCCTCTGAATACATCTGCATTCCCATTAAAAGAAATAAACAAATAAGCTAGATGTATTAGAAAACCAGTAAATAGAGCTGAAGAATCAACGGCATGAGCTATGGCTAAAATCTTGGGCTTCATCCGAGAAGTATGGTATTTGTTGCAAGTGGCCTTAGTTAGCCCCTTGCTGGCTACTACACAGCAAACAGTTGCCATAATCTTGCAGTTTTCTACAGGAATTTTGTACTCCATGCAGCATTCCTCTAATGATGTTTGCAGCGTGCCTACCCAGAATGAGCTGTGCTGTACAATGTCATGCTGATAATGTCATTACCTCTAAGAGAATGGAATTACAGAGGACATTTCAACTCCAGTGGTGTGTTTTGGAGAATAGCCGGCAAGTTTCTGTTTCAGAGATGAGGAAAGAAATGTGCCTATTTCTCAGCTAGGAAACATTTCATTTTCCGATTGCTCCTATAGTGGATCCTCCCAGGTAGAGTAATACATAAAGCTGAGTCCTATCTTTATCATGCATTTTGAAAGGATCCCTTCTTTCCCTTACATGTTTTAATGTGAATTTCTTCCTATTATTTCCATGGCAGTAATCATCATCTCCATGCTACTAATCCCAGTGGAATCTCAGAGGCAAAGAGCCAAAAACGCTAGGAAAACATAAGAGTGAGCAGCTATCAGCACAGACTCCCATTGCTGCTCAGAAAAGAATGAACAGAGCACAAACATGGTTGCTGTTTTCAGCCTCCGAGGTAGCCTTGCTCTGTGAATTTAGTTCACCAAACTAGTGTGGACCACACAGTTCTTTTAAACCTGACCTGGTTTCTTTTGTATAGTTCTTAATAAGTCCTGCTCTACTGTACCCACAGGGAAGATAAAAGATGCAAACTAACCCTAGGACTTCTTCCACTTGAATGTGATCCATTACCTGTAGTACTCATTCTGCAAAGCAGAGCCAAGCAGTTGTTTCAGTTCCTAATTTCCATTTGTTTGGTGGCAGGCAGTTATTCCAGTCTGCATGGTGACTGTGGCTGCCTGCCTCAATGAGCTGCAATTAGAGCCAGGGAGCTGAGAAAGCAGTGTTTAAATTACAGTCAGATTAGAAGGTATGCACATGATCATTATTATGATTTCAAATGCATGCATCCAGAAGGATGGCAGCTCAGCAAGAACAGCCTGGACTATAGAGTGAAGCAGAAACTTTCCAAGACAATACCAGAACACACTTGAATCACTGCTCTGATACCCCAAAAGGCAATAGCTCTGGGAACTCTAAGCTTATTGTCCCTCTCTGCTCGTGTGTGTCAAGTATAGTTTTTTAAATTAAAAGAATCTGCATTAATTTTCAAGGACATTTTCAGCCCAAGGCCTTTAAATGTAACTGAATTTAGTCAGATTGGTTTTCAAACTAATGAAGTTTGAGACACTCAGATTGCCTTTCTTGCAGCACAGCAATGACAGAGCCTGCTTTCTCATGACCTTTTCTGTCTGTTCTTTGCATCTTGCTAACAAGTGTCTTGTGGTGCTCAAGATACACACGTCCCATTTCCAGGAAAACAATCAATCAGTTAAACACTGACCTATCACTGTTGAAATGGCAAGTCTGGTTTAGTGTGTTGCTTAAAGGAATTACTCATAGATCACAGCACATTGCTGAAAACAAATGAGAATCATCACCTGCCAATATCTAGGTGTCAGGAAAATTAGGTCAATGCATTTCAACCCTAGCTGGTAAGCTGGCACTCATTGAAAGTGGAAACAAGTTTTGGGTGGCTGTACAAACGCAGATGGTCTGCTGTTATTTATAGTGGATGCTGTACCTGTCCTGCTGAAAAGACTCAGTATGAAGGGCTGAAGGGCAGGAATCTTTCAGCAGCCTCCTCAGTCACTCACAAAGCACAAAGAAACCTGAGCTCTGTTAGTAAATTTAGGAACTCAGAAATATAGAACAAGTTCCTCCCCAGGTAAGTTGTAAGGAAAAGTATCGTGAAACAACAGGCACCTCTAGTAGAATGGCAGATCTGTATAAATAGTAAGTGCTAAAACAAGGTGGAAAATATACTCCTCATTCATAAGCGGTAATTTCTGAAAAGGAATTTACTGTTTTTAACAATACATAAAATTATTTCACCCAAATCCCAAACTCTTCTGGAATCCGAGTTACCTGAATCCTCCAAGTTTATTATCTTGACATGATGAAAGGATCCCAAACCATCCTTTTTATTTCCTCTTTAATAACACTTCATTAATTGATTTACCTTTTTAATAAAGTTTTGCATCAGTGCTGCCAACTTCAGGGCAACCAGCAGCTGACTGTGGGAAGTAACAGCTGAGGAAATGTAAAGGGAAAAATTAAGTGTGTAATGGAAATACTGAATGGAGAATCCAGATTCCACAGTGATCCGGTAGCATCTTCAAAACCATGTTTGTGTATCTATTAAATGTATGCAGGACCCAATCTGATGTATTCAACTGGAAAGCAAACAGCATAAAGAAGTGTTTGCATGGGAGCGTGCAAGGTATTTGTATATTAATGGCAAGAAGATGAAGACCCTGGGAATCAGGGCCTACATCTTCTACGTTTAGGGACTGAATTATGTGATGGCATTTGTTGTTGCAAACCCCCAGGGAGCTGAAATTCAACTGTAATTTCCAGCATTTTTTTACCAGGAGAAATTAAGTTACCAGAGTCTGAAACACTAAAACTGCACCAGGTGCTTACATTTCAGTTCTGATCCTTCCCTCAGTTCCCAGTAGAGGAAAGGTGTTGCAGTAAAAGAAAATGTGATGGATTCCCTGTTTTCAGTATCAGCCTCCTTGGGAGGCACTTCATCAGTAGGCACTTCTCTCAGTTGTTTTCAAATCCTCTATTCCTAAACACTGATGCTGTTAATTATGGTTTAAAATGATAAACAATGGGGTCATCTTCAGCTCAGTTCCAGAAAAGAGCAGCAAACTTCTTCCTTTATTTCTTTAGCCTCAGGGCAGGCAAAGTTCAGCAGGAAATAAAAGCTTGGTAAACTTTATGTTTTGCAGGTTTTAATCTATGAGCAAAATGTGAAAAGGAAATCAATAATTCAAATGGAAAACTACTTGCTATAAATAATGAACTTAAGTAAATCTGTTCTCTAATTAACTACCATATTTCATTAATGGAGGGAGATCACAAAGGTGGCAGGACTTAAATAATGACAACGGGAATTCATCATAAAATGGAGAACTTGCAATCATTTAGATTTGCTTTACTTTTGCAAGTCACAATTTCCTGATTGGAAATGACCCATTTCATTGTCTTTTCCTGGTGTTATTGTCTGTATACACTCACCCTGAGCAACAAGGACTTAATAAACTCTGCACGTTCCTCTGCACTGGAATTAACTGATACTGCTCTCACCTCAGTGGTCAAATGTGTATGAATTCTTAAAGAAATTAGGGAACTTGTCATAATTGCTCTCGGTTTTGGACTAATCATTTTCCCAGGCAGTTGCCAATACATAACACTTCAAAGGAAATGATGGGGCACAAAAGCAAACTGCAGTGCACACTCACTAACATAATACAGCACAGGTCATAATGCGTGAAAATTCTTCCATAGTACTGTCAGGAAATCAATATCTGTCCAGAAAGCATGAAATATTGAAGCTTTGATCTTTACATGAAGAACTCCTTTGGCAAAGTGATCACAATGATCCAACTGTAATTGGTGAAGAATATGCAAGAGGATGTGCCTGCAAAATGGTGTTTTTGGGGCATTCCAGCTAAGCCCAGAGGAGGTATTTTTGCCTCTGTGAAATAAATTGACTTCTTTGAAATCCGTCTTGATGTTCTGGTAATGGATAATTTTCAGTCACAGGTAATTCTTGGCTAATGGTGCCTTTGTAGTGCTGCAAATATTGATGTAAGTCCTAAGAACTACAGGAAAAACCCAGTAATTGTCATCTTTTTGTCTAGGTTGGTCTCTTAAACAGACCAAAAATACTTGCCCTGTTGATAGACTTCTACAAAAGAAGCCCAGTGAGTGCTCAAGGGGGATTCTGTAACCCAAGACAGTGTAAGTATGTTGGATCTTCCAACTGTGGTTAAAGCATGAGGAGGTCACATGAAATTGCAGAGTTAATATATGTTTCATAAGTGTTGCCAGAAGTGAGCAGAGCCTAAAAAAGGACCCAAATGAATGCTGTGACCTATACACCATAATTTACAAGCATGTTTTGCAAACTGTGATGCAAATGCGTGTTCAGAAATACTTCAGCATCCAGAACTTTTCCTTCTTACCAAATTCTGGAGTACTTTTTAGAAGTAGGAGTAAAGAAAGAGTTCTTTTCCTGAAACAGTTCTTCTTTCTTACTGGGCAGTGTTAGAAGCGAATTTTGTGCTTACTCTGAAGTTTCTCCAGGAACATGGAAAGATAAAGAAAAACCACAGAGAATAATCTCCATGAAAATAGAATGGTTTTAAGCTATTGGACATTAATTAACTGCTAAGATCAAATACAAGGCAAATTACAGCTTTCCTTCTTAGCATGGAGAATTAGGAAATATTTCTTTCAAAAGCAATATGGTGTAATACACAGTTACAGGTGCAGATCTCTGTAGGCAAAGACATTCTGAAGCTCTGTGTTTCTGAGATGCATGTTTGCAGAAGGTATTTTCTGAGTTTCTTTTCCCTTGGGAGTACCTTTTTCTTCAGTTTTCCTTATACTGTACTAGAGAACATAAACCCAATGCAAACTATCAGCTTATCAATTTATTTTCTATTCTAGGGCCAATAATAGAGCTTCAAGAGATTAAGCCTGCATATTTATGGGGAGGCTTTGATGACCAAGAGGTTTGTGAGGAACTCAGTGAGAAGTTAGTCTTGTCTCAAACTGAGAGAGAGATTTTAGCTGGACCTGTAGCTGACAATAGACAAGGCAGCAATGTAGTGAGAACTATCACAGGTCTTTCTGAACAGAAGAGCATGATTGAAGCTGAGACTGGAGGAATTCGTAAGGAAGAAAACCAAGCAGCAGAATCAAATGGTGCTGAAGTGAGAGAGGAAGATGAGGATGCTGTGTCAGAGCTGGAAAGCACTGATTTGGAAGTTAGAGACTTGGATGGAGGTACCATAGTTACTGGGAAATCCACTTTCCATGAGGACATACAAACTGAGGGGCAAACTGAGTCTGCAAGTGCAGTCAGTCAGTCAGAAGTTTTCCCTGAATCAGCCTCCACTGAATACAGTCTCAGCAGAGATGGAGAACCTGGATCTGAAAATCAGATGGAGGAAGAGGAATTTAGCCTGGGAGGAGAGCCTGATACAGAAAAAAATAGGGAAGAAGATTATCCTGTCTCTGACAGAGAACCTGGCTCAGAAGGGCAAGTCAGTCAGCAGGAGGAGAACTGGGCTGCAGAGACAAACAACACAACTTCAGAACCAACACCTGGAGCTACAGCCATGACCTCAGAAGACAGAGCTCTGGCAGACAGAGATGTCATTGATTCAAAAGAGGATGCTCCAGTTGCAGAGGTTGTGAAAGAAACCCCTGCAAGAAAAGAGAGTGTTCCTGAGCAGCATGGCAGCCAGATTGGCCAACAGGCAAGGCTGCAGGATGGGAACCTTCTCCAAGGCCAGGGTGAAGGTCAAGCATTCTCTTTTATTCTGGCAGACCTTGATCTTTTTCAATGTACACATTGACTGGTTTAACTATAGGGGTGTTTTTAATCCTTTTCAAAACTGTCCTAGTGGCAGGTGAGTCACTTCTGGTGATCTGTATTCAAGGCACTGAGCAGACACTTTAATTCAAGTATGGACTTTCTGAAGCAGAAGCATTTTTATAATAAGGAGAATCTTTATGTTCTGTTTCACTCTGTACTATAAGTATATATGTAATATAAGTACAGTAAGATAGGAGCCTGAGCATGTTAAACGTAGATTTCTCTTTAAAATTGCAGGTCCAGCACCCACAGACAGACAGGATTCTCCAGCTGAAGACAGCCAGGAGGTTGAAGTGCCATGGTCAGGTAACTGCTCATGTCAGCCCTTTTCATCCACTTCAGAAGCTATAGCTTGGACATATGGATGTACAGGCTTTTAGAAGAGCTTTATCTTGCATCTTTTTTAAAAGCTTGTGTATATTTTATCTTTCATCAGGTGACTTTCTGACTCATGACCTAAGTTCCAGGTTCAGCAGCTATGCAGAGAGAATTCCAGAGGACTGGAAGTGTGAGGACACTAGATTTGCAGGTATTTGGTCACAAAGCTGTGTGTTCACTTAGGCACATAGTGGCTGGCAGTGTTGGCAGACATGCCAGTACTGCTGTGAGCTCGAAGTTTGGCAAGAATACAAACACTGAAGCTGACTTCAAGATAAGAGCAGTGTAGTCTTTGTCTCAGAGAGCCACTTGCTGCGTAACAGTAATTTCAGCTCAGCTGTATTCAGGATTTAACCTTGTTGTATGATAGCATCCATAGACTAAAGAGTTTCTATTAGGAAAGTCTAAGCAGATTAAGGCCTTTAGTCAGCGTGGAGTCAGTCTGTACTCAGCTGTAATTTCACTGGATAGGAAATGCAGGATTTAGGACTGAGTTGCTATCTGCCACGTGGCCAGCTTTAGGGCAACATTTGGCTGCCTGTGACACACTGTGCTTTCTGCCTTTCAGACTTACGTCCCATCATGGCAGAGATTCAGAACCGTTGCGCTTCTCGTACTAGGAGTGCCTTTGATGAAAGCAGCCTCAACCTGCCACAGTTTGTACAGCTCATGGAGACATTTGTTGGTGAAGAGGTTTCTCTGCCTACTGTGAAGAAGCTTATTGTCTTCATCAAAAGAGAATACAAACAGACAGAAGAAGAAAAAATGAAGCAACTAGAAAAAGTAAATATTGATAAGTTTTGCTGAGCCCATGTCCAAACAAAAAACAAGCAAATGCCTACAGACACTTACAAAGTCAACTTTAAATCTCATGCTGGCAGAGCTATTCACTTGCAGCCTTGCATTCACTATTTCAAGAGACCTTTCACACCTTTGTTTTCGTATGGATCCTCCCTCTCTAGCCCTTAGCTCTAGAAGTGATGACAGACTCATCCTGTAAGAGGCTGTCTGTCTGTTCTAGAGCCTCAGTGACACAGCAGGTTGATAGTTAATTGTGAAAGAGCTCTAAACATTCCATTCTGCTTATTCACCTTCATAATAGCCAAGAACCTGATCTCTGACCTACTGCACTGGCATGTGCAGATGAGGTTGTGGGTGTTCTGGTGAAGATTGTAAAACAAGAGTGTTTGGTTTTGCTATGTGCATGGCTGTATGTGAATGTGCACATGCTTCTTCGTGTTTAAGTTTCAGGGTGCTCTTGCCAGGTGTTGAAAAATATGTTCCCTTTCAGCAATATCCTCATGCACAGCATCAGTGTGTCCCATATCACTTCAGAGTATAGATATACTTCATGGTGGGTCTGTCCATAGTAGTCTGTCTTGCTTAGAGAGGCTCAGACCTCTTTCTAGTTTCCCTCTGTGCTGCTGACCTAATTTGGATGAGATATTGGATCTGACGGCTGTACTGTCCTCATGCTGAGCACAACACACACTGCCAGTATTTTGGCCTTTGAGAGAATTCCATCCCAGCCATTTATCCCTGTATGCTGTGCAAAGACAGTTTAAAGGACAAATTGTACATGCATTTGCTTGGAGCCCACACACTTCAGGGCAGCACCAGCAAAATAACAATGTACAGATACACAAACTGTCACATCTTTAGGTGTTAGTAACAAGGCTGTGGTTAGTTCTTCCTGGGAAGACATTTGTATTCTGGGAAACCTGCACTTACCTGAGTTGATTTCACCTTAGATCTAGCACAGGCTTCATTTGTTCACTGTGAAATAACCCTCTGCAGTGCTGATTCTGCCTTGTAGAACTGAACTGTTGGCTGTGTTTTGTGTTCCCAAGCATCTCTCAGGTTTAAAGGTTCATCTCCAGGTCTGAGCTGTCTATGTACAGATAGGAATGATGTGATTGTCATAGCACTGCAGTTTCCATTCTTGGGTAGATACTGAGCATCAGTGTCCAGGAGTCATTACAGACCAAGCTGCTCCTCTCTTGTAGGTTCACCACAGCTCTCGCTTGGCCCAGCAGAAACTGCTTTTGGAGGCACTTTTTGAAAAGTGGGACGACAATGCATCTGGGTTTCTAGACCTGGAGGAGGTGGATGCTGTTCTGAGCACCTTCAAGGAAGGGATGGAAAAAGAGACCTTGAGGAAGGGTAAGGAGACAGCTCTGCTCTGAGAGAGCGCTGTCAGCACAGTAGGCTTAAACCATTCAACAACAGTGCTAATGAAGTTGTTGGCAAGCACCAGTCACTTTTTGTTTTTGCAAGCAGTCATAAGCATACATGGTATGATGTGTAAAATGAAATGGAACAGTTATCCAGAGTGACTTATTAATGCGTAGCTCCATCCCCTCCTCGTGAGCAAGACTCTTCTGCAACAGATTCCTACTCAGAGAGGCAGCCCAATGCTTCCCTGACATTGTGATGTGTTGAAAAATCATTTCAGCCATAACAAGCAATGTACACTTGTGCTGTGGCAGTGAAAAACACAGGTAAAACCTGAGGACATGTTTGCACTTCTCATCTAGCTCATCTGAGCTATCCAGCTATTTTTATAGATAGATTTTACTGTGCTATCTGCAGCAATGTATCTCATAGGAAAGAACAGCAGCTTTCCTTATGGGTCTCAAATAGCCTTTAGTAATCCACACTTGCACAGTGCTCATGAATTAGATAGCAGCTTTGAGTCTCACTTCTCTGTTGGTTCCTTTCTTTGACTAAACTTAGCAAATTTGGTCCTTGACAGAATAGAGCTGGGTCAGACAGAAGTGCTGCAGGTTCACCTGGACCTGCCTGGCAGCCTTGCACATATTAACATGTGGGCATTATATGCTCTGAAATACTGTATTAGCAATTAGGAACAGGTCGGCATGTGTGCTTGGCTGGAGAGGACTGGTTTATTCATCTCCATGCTCATCTTCATGTTGGTAAAAATGGTTCATTTTGGCAACCACTAAGCCTCTTTATCCTTTAGCTCATTTGAGGCAGCTGGTGGGGTGGGGAGCACACCAGTGCTCCAATTCATAGTCTCCAGGCTGCACAGCCACAGAAGAAACTGGCAGGTCACAGCTCTCTTGCATTCAAAGCATGCCAGAATGTACTAAAATATGGAAGGACGTAGTCCCTTCCATGAAGGGCTCATAAACTAAAGGACAAATACATAGCAAGATAGCATAGCAAAATCAATACTACCTACGAGCAACATAAAATACTTCTAGCAGCTTCAACCTAATCTTCCAAAGCCACTGTGGAACAAGCAGGTTTAGGGGAAGGGGCCACAGACACTGAACACCTCCTGGATGAAAACACAGAGTGACAAGTGGGTGGAATTAATTGATTTTCCTTGTAAGTGAAAAGTGAACATTACAGATAGGATGCAGAGAATAATTCATTATGCTATGGCTCAGTAATAAAAGAACTGATCATGCCACGTTCAACTTCATGTGCATTTCCTTCTTCATCTCTTTCTTCAAAGGGAGGAGAAAGTGGGGGTGAAAATCCGTGTTTATGCCATCAAACAATTCTCCATCCTAGTTCTGTCAGAAAGCCAGAAATGAAATGAAAAATGCTGAATGTTCTGTAGATGATAGGCAGGATAAGGCAGCATTAACAGTCAGCTCCACCATGAGTGGGGCTGGTTAGCACTTGCTAATTCTACAGCTAAAATCAGTGATCGAATACCCTCTGACTTCTACGCGGGAAGGAGGAGGCCCTCAGCTCCCATAAACATTTGTGTCTTAATGCACTGGGAGGCAACCAGGGCAGCTCCCTGCCTGTTCCTGTGCATCATGAGTCAAAGCATTTTCTATTACACTGTTCCTTATAGCCCACTGTATTGATCACAAAATTCTCTCTTGCTTAACAGCAAAGCCACACTTGGGCATATATATCTTTGCTTGCCTAGTTCGCTAGTCGGAAGCAGCTTGACATATCACTCTCCTTCCTTTTTTTCTTCGAGTCCAACAGGATTTGAAATCAGGATGCAAAAAAATGATGAAGGTGTTAGTCACTGCAGTGCTCAGGAGAGGCATTGCCAGGAGCAGGAGCAGGCAAGCCCAGGCTGGGCAGAGCCGCCCATGAATCCCGGTTTTCCAAAGCCGGGAAGCCGCCTGCAGCTCCCAATGCCTGTGCAAGAGCACCCCCGTGAGCCCAGAGCTGGGGTGTGGGGAGCAGCAGCACTGGCCCGGAAGGATGGGTACGGGGTGCAACAGCTCTCTCAGCCTGGCTGCGATTTAAGTAATATCCGCAGAGAAGCCAGGGGGTAAATGTACCTTTTTCAGGCTCAGTCTGCTGGGATTACAAGTCTGAGATGGGTCCTGTTTATCTTCAGGATCTCTGGGCAAACTGGAAGCTTGTGAACTAGAATGAGTGGATTTGGGAAAGTGATTCTTGAGAATCATGATTTGACCCTTGTGGCATTCCTCATTCCCCCTTCTCCAAGCAAAAGGAAGCCAGACCTTTCTTTTCATGGCACCTTTCCTATTTTCCATTGACCTTTACTGTTTAGTGTGTTGCAGGGGTACAAAAGGAGCACAAGAGCAATGCTGCTTAGGTTTCCTTCACAGCAGGTGAGGGATCTAGAGGAAAAGGTGCATCCAGTCTGGAAGCTGGAGTTCACCTGTCATGATGACAGCTTCCATTTAGGAGATAGCTGGAAGGAAGAAGAATGACAGACTGGAGCACTCCACCCAAAGCCAGTTGAGGGCTTGATTCATATTTTGCACAGGAAAAGCAAAACTTATTATTCAAATAGATTGTTCCTGTCTTATTTTCTGTTTCTCCTACTAGCAAAGAAGCACCTTTGCTCCCGTTACCCACAGCTCAGCAGAGTGGGGAAGCTATCCCCAAAGGCATTCCAGACTTTCCTTGAGTTACTTGCTTCCGAGCTCAGTGGCAATGAGGATGAAGCTATTGATAACTTGGTGGAATTTCTGAACACAAGCGTGGAACAAAGTCACACGGAGTTCTTGCAAAGCTCAGCCAGAAGGAAGTGGCTGCACAGCATCCAGCAGGCAGCGGAGACCAGCGGAGGAAGCATAGAGCCGGTTTACAAAGCAGTGTTTAAGGCTCTCTTCCAGGTAGGCATCCCAGGAAGTGCAGGAGTTGTTTGTATGAGGATTGTGACACTGACTTCAAACCCTGGTGCGTCTGAGTGGAAGGTGGGAAGCTGCTCTGAGGCTTGGCTTCCTTGTGCGTTTCTGCACTTAGCTGTTGTTCACGGGAGCCCATGGTTGTGCGCAGAGAATCACAGGTCAGATCTGCAATACTTCTTGTCCATGGATTGCCCACACAGAATGCATCTGGTCCTAGGCACATATGATAAAGGGATTATTTTTACATGAACTTTTCTCCATTAGCAGCAGGAATAAAGAAATCAATTTCCCTTGCCAATGAAAACATCTAGTGGTTTTGCTTGTAACAGTGTGTCCTGGTCAGACAGTCATAGCACAGACACATTCATGTCATGCAATTGGTGCCTGAAATACAAAATCAGTGACCCAGAACAGCACCTCAAAAAAATGAGACAAGTGCTAAGTCCATGAAATAAGTGTAATGGCCAGTGGCTAATGTACATAATGTAATGGGAAACGTTTGGTTGCTAGGATGCAGAAGCCCACGGGGATAACAAGAAGATCAGTGCATATATCGCCCTTTTGGAAGAGAACCAGCTCACACCAGAGCAGGGACAGATTCTCCTACGCTATGTGGCATGTACTGCCGATGATGCTCCATATGTTCTAAACCAGACACTTCACAGAGACATGAAAGGAGTAAGGTAAGAAAAGCTGCAAATACTGCTCCTTTTGTCAAAAATACTTGGAATGGGGTGTACCAGCCAGGGTCTGGGGTACACTGGGCACAGAGAGGAAATCCCCCCAGGGACTGTTGTGTAATGCTTCATTATCATATACACACACGCCTTATGCTCTGCATGGTCTACTTAGAAGTGCTCTGTTTGGGATTTCACTCCTTTCCTTGGGGAGATTAGCTCACAGTCTAATAATCTCATCCTTCAGCAATTGACTGTTGCATTGGGCCTACATTTTCTTCTTTAAATATTAATTCCCTTACATCAGTTTACATCCACAGGATATTCTTTGAGAACAATGCCTTTCCTTCCCCGTGTTTACACCATAAACAGCTTTCATGCCTCTTCACTTCTGATTTCCAAAAGCCAGACATATTTGGCTGCTTCTTTAAACCTATTAAATGTTCTTCTAATCTATTAAATGTAACTGCTGCTTGCTTCTGTATTTCTTTTTATTGCATTCATTAGCTGATGTGTTTTAAATGTCCTAAGGATAAAAAGTGCCTTATTTATTACCACTGTCTTTGGGATGCAAGTGGTAAATGTGGTATTTCTGGGTGTGCTCAGAGTAAGGAGCTAACAGCTTCCTTCTCTGATGCCAAAAAGCAGGGAGGGATCAAAGCTGTAATATTTATTGTTTCACTAAAGGTTTTCTGCTACTTTTAAACATACAAGTTTCTTTTTCAGCTTTGCAGCTGTTGAAGAGGGAAAGCCAATCCATGTTCCAAGAGTTCAGCTCCATGGAAATATCTACTTCTGGAACCACGACCGCCCAGTGGAGGAGAGAAAAGGTTCATTCCTGGTACTGCCTTTGCACGACGCTCACTGGAGAGTCTTTGGCATTCTAGGACTTGACACTCTTCGGGACCAGTGTGAGACAGCCATCTTTCTGACCCATGAGATCAGTTTCTATCAGGTGGGCACCATCAGAAAGGGGTTTGTTGGAGACCAGCTGGCAGGAAACTGTGGGGACCATGTGAATTTGACATGTTTGTTCTGAGTAAATGTACCTTGTACAACTAAGAACTGTGGGTCCCTTTCTGTTGTGCATGGTGAAAGTGGTGTGAGCAGAACACCTTATCAATATTTTGCTGGTGAGCATCTTATCTGTGATTATGAGATGTCACTTCATTCATAACTAATTTAAGCTTCTCCTGACTAGTAAATAATTGCACTTTTGTGCAAAGCCCAAAGATATCAGCTTTCTTTCCTGAAGCTCTGTACCTCCCATTTCTGCTTGTTGCCATAAAGTGGCATGAAACCTCACTTTTTACATGGTAGAGTAATTACCAGCAACAGCAGTCTGGATCTCCTTGGGGATGCTCTTTAGAATCAGGCTCACTGCGATGCATGATCTGGGCAGCAGGGAGCGCAGCAAGCCAACGTTATCAGCCGATGTGGCCACGTCCACTAAAACCAGCCTTGTCTCGTTTAGGACGTGGCTGTGACCTGAGCACTCTGGAGCTTTAGATCATAATTCGATAAGGGACATTGCACAGTCACTTTTCAGCTTTACAAGTTCTGATTAAAGTAACCTGTTAAAAGCATTTATTGCATAAACATTTCTTCAGCTTTGTTCCCCAAATCTGATGGAACCATCAGGCTCATTTGGAGGTTTCTGCTTTCACAGGGAGTTTCTTACGCATTCAGCAAAGCCTACCACCACATCTGCACATTGGAAAATGTTCTACAAATGACTGGTAATGCTCTGGACTGGTTGTATACGAGGGCACCCAGCATCCACAGTGTTACTATGTACCTGGTGGAGCCTGGCAAAGACAAGGTAGGCAGATCACTGCAGTGAAAAACCTGTAATAGTCAGGGGCTGAAAGGCAGCTTTAGTAAGGACATGCCATTTCTAGCTGCTTTCCCAGTGGTTTTATCATAGAAGTTGAAGCCTGCCTGAGGTTCTTGTGCCTTCCTGTGCAACAAAGGGCTGAAAGATGGAGAGGGAAGCTTCCCCTTGTAGAGGAGGCCACTCTTCATTCTTTTCATTCTCCCATGTAAAACAATTCAAGAGCACTGATACTATAACCCCTCCTTCAGGGGGAAAAAAAAAGAGTATTCTCCTACTTCAATGCTCACAGCTGCATAGGAACCAATAGAACAAAACCCCACATCCGTCCGTCCATCCATCCATCCATCCATCCATCCATCCGTAGCTTTGCTGTCTGGGACCTCCACAGAGGAGATTCTGTGCATGTCAAAATTGTGGTATTTTATAGGAAAAATGAAATGTCCTGGCTAATGTATTAGTTCTTTGTTCTGAACTAATGACTCGTGTCAGCAGCCAAGATGTAAATACATCTCAGGAAGTGGCTGCTTCCTAATTATCTAGCTTGTAGAGGCAACCCCCTTCCCTGCAGATCATCTTCCAGTTGTTGAGCAGGCTCTCGGGCCCTGGGAAGCTTGTCACTTCATGTACGAGTGAGTTAAGAAGATGAAAAGTGTATGCAATATTTAGGACTGATCCTGTGTCATCACAAAGTCTGTATGACATCTGCTGTAGCCATAATTCAGCTGCTTCCTCTGATAAGCATGGCTTATGTTGGCAGCTTTCTGTTGTCTTTCCAGGCTCTGCACTGTTCCCTTGTTAGCTGCCTGATAGCCAGGTCACTTGCTGCCCTCTGTGCTTTTCACGTGTCACACTGACACAAACATGACATGAGAAAGAGGACAGCAAGAGGATGGGAAAAAGAAGGAAATCCTCTTCTTGGCCTGTGGGTGTTCCTCAGTGTGGAGCCTGGGGGTGGGTTAAATAGTCCGGTGAAGGGAGGTCCAGGGCACATTCACATGCAGCTTGAGCAATACACTCTGGCAATAAAACCAAGCGTTGTTGGGAGATGTCTTTAAACCATCCCACTGCACTTTAATGTACATAGGAGCTTAAGAAACAATTTCCTCCCTCTCCAAGCTTCAACACTGGCTGTTCCTTTCTTGGATGCAGCTAAACCTCCCTTTTATCTCTGGCAGGCACAGAACTACACTCTGCGCAAGATGATTTCTATAGATAACACAGGACAAAAGGAAATTCATAGCTCTCCTGTTCTCAGAAAAGAAAACCTCTTAAGGTAGGCTCAGCACCTGCAATAAAACCTGTCACCTCTGGTGCTAGACTCCAGCCTGCGCCAGGCATGATCCACAGTACATGAAGCCCATGGTAGTGCAACCCTGCAAGAGTGTCTGGCTGCAGCTCTCCCACTATCAATGCTTCTGGTGTGGATCCGTGTAATACTGAATTAGGAAGGGTGAGGAGTATTTTCTCATTGAGTTTAGGCCTGCAAAAACAGAACTTCCAACTTAATGCTTTCCAGCTGAATTGCCAAGCAAGCCCTACATCTGCTGTGAAAGGTTTGCAGGGTTAGAGCCTACACTGAACTGTTTTACTCTTTAGAATAATCTGTCTTTTTTTCCTGGCCATATTAGTCTCATTTCCTTCAGCTGTTTCCTTCCACTGCCAAGATCCTCACAGGCTTGTCTTTTAAGCATAGGATCCTTGTTGTCAAAGTTGGGTGAACAGCCATTGCTGTTCCAGCAGATGTTTTACTTTTCATAGAACTCTATAGAACAAATGTCAATGCACTTAGGAAACTTTTTAAAGCAAGGTTTGTTAAATTCTTATGATTTTCAGCAGTTGCTTTGGCTGAGCAATACTGCATTCCACAATGCTATTTTCTCCTTTTTGCACATGGCTTGAATGATACTTAAAGCTTTGCATTTCATTTCAGGGAAATCAACAATGATTTAATAATGTAATACCTTTGTTTTAACTAGAGATGACCTGCATCTTACTAAAATATGCTAAGTATATTACCAAAAGTAACTGGAATGGCTTTCCTCTCTTTGCTCTCATTTCAGAGATTACCTGTATAAGTGCATAGACAGCTCAGGAGTCATTCACACTTCTGTCTACAGAGAAAACCACATCGCGGTACCTCTCCGTGATCTATCAGGACAAGCTCTTGGCCTATTTGACATCAACATTGGACACAACCAGAAATTACCACCTCATGAACACAAAGACCTGCAGAAAATGCTAAAGATATCCCAAGCTGCCTTCTCTGAGATACTGAAGATGGCTTTAGAGGAAACAGAACCAACCTATGTACTGGGTATTGTGCATACAGAGCCAAGATGGGTTTTTTAGGGATGAAATTAGGAATCTCAGTAAAGCCACATCTAAAGAATCATTCCTACAAGCTTGGAATGACAAATACAAACTTTTGGTAACTTAACTATTCCTGAGCAAGCCTAAGTGCTTAGCAGAGTACAGTTAAACAGGATGTTTAGTTTTTGACTCTGGTTCAGAGGGCATTTTGTGCTCAAGTCCCACTGAAATCAAGGGTATGAAGCTTTGTTGCCTTCAGGGATCTAGCATGTCCTCCTCAGAACTGCCCCAACTAAGATCAGAAGTATTGGAATGTCACCGAGTTACCTGCATGCTTGAAGCCTTCATGGTCTCAGGACCTCTGCTTGCCTCTGAGGCAGGTTTTGTCTCCTCAAGCACAAGATTCATGGGATACTTGTGCTGTGTACAAATCAATCAGACAAGGAGACAAAGAGTTACTCATAAACAGGGCAGAGCTTTCAATCGATAACATAAGTCTTGAGTAGCAGATGTTTCTGAGCAACTTCTTGAAAGGTTTGCTTTTGATTCCAGAGCCAGAACACGAGGCAAATTTGAGGCATGCAGGGATTCTGTTCCACTGGTGTATGCTGCAGGACCTGCGTGAGTGTGTCTGGAAACTCAGTGTGGAGAGCTTTGCTGACATAAAGAGCCACGTAGAACCACCAGCTCTGGTCCATAGCATAGTTAAGGCTGTGCTCTTGCTTTTCCATCCAGACTGGAAGGGCTCAGAGGAGACTGAGAACTGGAGTCAGTGTAAACTGGTGAGACATCAAAATGTTGAGACTTTGATTTCTCTTCTTCCTTCCCCCAAGAAGATACAGTGGAATTACCTACAGATTTCGTATACGTTTGTCTTAGCCATCTTTAGTTCTGTAGCCCTCTCTTAAGTTTTCACTGACATCTGACTCTCTTTGTTCTCTGCATTGCAGAAACTTGATGACAATTTGATTCAGGAGATTTATTGCTTTGATCCAACTGCTGCGTCTGTGCAAGTTCAAGCAGAGCTGCTGCTGGACTGCATCACTGGTAAATATCATGAACTAATGGTGAGATTACCAGACCTGGCTCAGCAATGAAACAGTGTCAGTGGCAACCTTCACCTGAGTGCTTTTAAGGTCCTTACTTCAGAAATTAACTCTGATTTCACAATAGATGAAGCAACAGATAAAGGGTCCTACCTATCTGCAGTTGTTTTCGGTCAATAAAAGTCAACCTGTTAAATTTGGAATCAAAATTCACTGTCTTAAGGAAAGGGGAACAGGTCAGCTTTGAAACCTACCAGAACAAGTGATCTCATTGTAAATCTCCAGATAAACATAGGAAGAATGATGATGCTTTCGTCAAGTAATATGTAAAGATGTACTAAGAATGATGGCTGTTTTGGCAAGTAAATCTACTTCAGGCCTCCATGCCCTGCCCTAGGGACTGACCCAGCTCCAAACAGCAATGTCAGTGTGGGAGGAGAGTGTGAGCCCTCCTTGTCGTAAACACCATCTGCCAGGTACTTAAAATACCCACTGGCCCTATATAGGAGCTGATTTTCAGCCTTTCTCTTCTTTAATGAATATGGGCTTTTTTTGGTGCCAAAGCAGTCAAGAGGCTATTATTATTTGCAATATCTCTGCAAGAGAATGACTCTTGTTCTCATTGAGATCTCTCCCTTGATGATCTAATGCCTGTCTGAGAGGTCTGTTAAATGTGGTCAAGACGTGTTAATTTAGCAGGGGATATGTATTAAGAGTACCCTGCCCACCGGTGAACACAAAAAGCAATCAGAGTTCTTTTGCATGTGTTCTCCTCATAAATACTAAACAAATTTACTGGAAAGAACAAAGCAGGCCTAGAACATCCAGTCTTCCTCCAATTAGGGACACAGCTGTAACTGGAAAGACTATAGCTTTGACAAACTGCTGGTATGCTACAAAGGGTTGGTTTCCTAGGGTGGAACTTACTCTGCGTAGTGTCAGATCAGTGGTGTAAATACAGCTATAACTTGAAATTATAAGAATTCCTTTAAAATTAACACCAGATAATGCCCATATGTTCCATATACGTGTGCTGTAATAGGGAAGACAGCACATAATGAGCGACACTCTATCGACAGAGCAACCTTTAATGGTATGATTCTGTAGTGACCTTTAATCGCATTTAGTAAAAGAGCTTTGAAGTTCATTACTCTTAAATCAAATCTGAGCTTGGAAAAAACCTCACTTTTCTCATTACATGTTTAATTATCAAATGTTTCGCATTGAAATACAGCAGAGCACTTTGTGCAAGATGCATTCTAATAAAAAGACAGTGACCACAATAATGCTGTGTGTGCTTTTCAAAGCACCACCATTTTCCAGGGTGGAATTTAATGGGCTTGGGGAGAGCAGCACTGATGGGATATTCTCTACTCAGCTGTGTGGTGACAGTGCTCATGGCTTTGACTTTGCCTGTTGGATTTACAGCTCTTCTGTGTTTCAGGTGTATCTCGAGCAGCAGTGTGGGAGCATGGCTCAGCTCCCATAGAGTACCTGTATCACTGGGTACAAACCTGCCTGGCACTGGGAGGGAGCACAAGGAGTTCATACAGCAAAAGGAAGACATTTTTAGCCCCTTCTGGCATCAAGTTCCAGTGCACCACCAAGTAAACCTCTTCAGTTCCTCCCCTCACCTTAGTAATTCTGGTATTTGACATCCTTTATTAAACTAAATGTTGGGGTTCTTAAATTGTTCGTTATGCATAGCCATCAAGTCTTTGTTGTTAAGATGGTGGGAAGTCTGCTAGGGATTAGAAAAAGCTATAAACACGTTGAAGGAAACAATTTTGCTGTATAGCTACTTATTTTTAGAACCTAAATTAAAGAGGTTTTGTTGCATTTGTGTTTGTTTGTTTGAATTAATCCTGATGGGAAAAGGGGAGAGGCAGAGATGTGAATACCAAGCTGCAATGCTAAGAGACCGTGCAGCAAAACAGAAGTCAACATTCAGTCTCCTTAAATTGCTTTTTAGGAACAATTTTAAGCAAAGGTTGTTAATCAGCGTTTTGTAAAGTTATTCGGAACGTGCTACACTTTCAATACAGCAAAAAAAAACCTTTCTCATTGGATAAAGCCGGACATTACACCAACTGCACTGTCGGCAGCAAGATTTCATCTTTCCAATATCGCTTATTTTGGCCAAATCACTTCTTTTTTAATCAAATTTGGGAAATTAAACTGCTCTCTTTTTCTTCAGACGGCAACAAGCGACGTGTTCCGGCCGGTGATGCCTGACGGGCGCACGGTCACCCCTCTTCCCGCCGGGAAGCGGCGGCTGGGCTCGGCTGGCTCGGCTGGGTTCGGCTCGGTTCCTTTGGTTTCCGTCCGGCTCGGCTCGGCTCGGCTGAACTCGGCTCATTTCGGCCGGCTTCGGCTCGGTTCGTTTCGTTTCCGTCCGGCTCGGCTCGGCTGAGCTCGGCTCCTTTCGGCCCGTCTCGGCTCCCCTCAGGGCGGTGCGGGCCACCCCCACCAGTCCTTCCCCTACCGGCACTTTCGCCACCAGCCAAAGAGCCGTTACAAAACTCCCCCCCCGCCGCCAGCCTCCTCCGCCCGTTCTCCGCTCCCCTTTTAGAGCTGGAGCGGGACCGAGACCGAGACGCGCTGCGGAGGGACCTTCCGGGGCGGGTTTCTGTCGCGAGGAATCTGCGACCGCGGAACGACCGGCGGTTTTGCGCGGCGGCGGCTGGGACAAGATGGCGGCGCTAAGCAAGCAGTGAGTGGCGGTGGCGCCGGGGCTGCGAGGCCCCGCCGGGTCTCTCGGGGCCGAGGGTCCGACCGGGCTCCGCTCCGCGGGGCAACGGATGGGAGGGAAGGTCCCCCGGGCCGCCGTGAGGGCGGGCGCAAGCAGGGCCCTGCCTCGGGCCTGTGGGAGCTATAACGGAACGTCCCTCCCGGGCCCCAGCAGCGGGGTTCGCTGCCTTGGCCTGAATTTAACCCGGTGTTTATTAAAAACAAACAAACCCCACATCGGTGGGAAGCGGCGGAGGTGCTGCCGTGTTTCTGGGGGTAGTTTTCACTCTTGGGAAATAAAATCGCCTCAGGATTCCCCCCAAACCGCTGTGCGGCTGCCGCCGCCAGCCCCCCAGCACCGGCGGTTGAGGGGCCCCGGTTGCTCCTCGGCTCCCCGCAGCCAGTCAGAGGGAGCTGCTGGGGTAGGTTCGGAGCACACGGAAGTAAAGTTTGTCACAGTGATGATGTGGTATCTGCGGCACCGTGCAGTTCCCCAGCTCCATGCTACACACTGATTGATGAACAAGTTATCCAGCGATGGACTGGGGAAAGGCAGGTTGGGGAAAAATCCCTTACTTAGAGATTGCTCATTGCCGAAAACACAGACAATGTCTCTGACAGAACGTCTCACGGAGGTTGGCTCCGTCAGCAGAAGTGTTCTCTCTGTGTGATTAATCTCTGCATGACATCATCTGACAGTAAATCTTGTCTTTTGCCATAGTGGTATATGCGGGTTGGTGCTTTACATCCTTGTGCAAAATAGGTGAACTTACTGCACACAGAATGGTGTCTAATGTAGACTAAGACTGAATCTCTGCAGGATAAACAGTAATTTCTTAATTCCAGAATCACTTGGATGACTCTGGACATGAGGGATTTATGGCCTCATTTAGGGAGTTCCATCACATCCCAAATCTTTGCATGGAAAAAGTCAGCAATACCTATGGGAGAAGCTGCCGGCGCATGGCAAGGCCGAGCACACTGCTGCTGATGCTGCTCAGCTCCTTACCTCATACATTACACTGATGCTGATCTTTTGTTTCTAAAATTGGAAATGGTGGATTTTCAGTGTGGAATGTGCTGTGTTTTCTTATAAGTAACATTACAAGGTAACACTAATCCTTTTTCTCTAGATATGGGCTCATTATGCCCAAAAAAGCACCACAGAAAAATCTCGTTTCAAAGAAACTCTCAGTGTTTGCAGATGACTCCGATGATGAGGTGAGTTCAACAGTTTTCTGATGAATTTTTCCCCATATTCTTCAAATTAATTGTTTGCAACCATTAATGACTGCTTGTGTCCCTGTCACTTGGACCTGTGTCATCGCTGGGTGTGAAATAGGACCTGTGTGTTCTTCAGTGTGAGTTACGTGAAGCCATGACTTGGTGGTTGGTTACTTTCTGTCAGCTCTTTCAAAAGCTCATCACATGTAGCAGCCTGTTTGTAAGTTAACAGTACCTTGTAAAAAACTTGTTGGCCATCGCTGGTAAACATGCTTGCAAATAACAACCAGTAGCCATCAACATTCATTTCTCAGGTATTAACTTTGAAGTGCAGTAAAGTGTATTTTATCCTTTAGCTCATTCCGCCCAGATTTCATGTAACTGATTTATGATGTTCAGACTCATGGTGTGTGGGAGTGTACCACATGAAGTCGATACTGTTCTTTGCTGTGGTCTCCTTCAATGTTTTTATATTTTTTAAGTATTAGCTTCAAAGTCTTAGCTTTCAACCTGCCCCAGTAGCAGTTGCTGTACACCGTAAAGGTTACACCCCTGAATATACTGCTATGAATACGGGGAGCATCAAGAACTGGCATGGTACATAGGCTGCTTGGGATACCTTACAGAAAATCAACTCCTAAACCAGACTTTCAAAGGATTTAGAGCCAGTAGCTTTATAGTTTACAGGTAAAGAACAGGAACTCAAAATCATGGAGGTGAACATGGACAGAGCTTTCTGGACATAATGTTGCAATTTATTGGGTTTTATTGATCTGGGATTACTTGTGATAATTTAATCAGAATGTCACTATGTGTATATTTAGCTTTTTTCCCACAAAACCCAGAGAATAAACTTCACCTACACCCATAGTCTAGAATTTTAACATGTAAGAAGTTGAAATTTGGAATCAGTTGAAGTTTGGAAATGGAATCTGTGTTACAAAAACATTCTTGCTGCTGTGGAGCTTCACTCAATGCTTTTTAGTGTGGTTGAAAACCCAGTGCTAATAAAGCATCAAATAATCCTGGTCAGTTTCTGATTTATTATCAGAACATTTCTTTTAAATATGTTTTGGTTTTTTTTGTTTTATTTTTTCTTATGAACTCTCAGTTGTTCTTTTTATGTCACAGAAAGCTCGAATCTAGCACTTCCCAGCCTCTGTGTACCTGGTTCACTTACAGAAATGAGAATGCTGCGGTTGAAGGTGTCTGAGCTCCCTTTGTACAGGCATGAAAGGGTTGAGGGCCTTCCTAGTGGTACCTGCTCAACGTGGAACTGCCTCAGTGCAGCTTGTAGGACCTTCAGGAGGCAGAGAGGACAGGAACATGTCTTAAATCCCATCTCACGTTTGCTGCTCCCCTTTGCACTCTGTGAAGGTGTGTCCCTCCCTTGATCTCCTAGCTGGCTTCATGGCGCTGAAGAGAGGCTTTCCTTTCGGATGGAGATGGCAGTGGATCCACTGTCCCCGTGGCAGGAGTGCTTTCCTGGCCAGTTTAGTCCCTGTCAGTTTGGGATTTGGTGTCTTACTCTACATTAAAGGTCTGACCATGCATTTTCCATATCCCAAGAATGAGCTTTATTTAATCTGCTGTCAGCATTACACAGTAGGACTGGGAGTCATCTCGAGTATGGGACATTTTTTAACTTCTCCATTTCTTCTTAATATCTAAACATTAAAGCAAAATAATGCATAGAATTCTAATTATAATAGTGTATGATGCTGTCGACTTTTAGCTTAACAGATCAAGTATCCTCTCAGCAAGGCTGACAGATTCACTAAGAGTCTGTTGCAAAGACTCTTAAAAGTTGTCATGCTCATCACTGTGGTACATACCCAGCAAAAAGTAATAATCTCATAACTGCCTTTATCAGATAAGATCATTTATTTTTTTTAAAAGCTAAATTACTTTATTAGTTCAGTAATCATTTCAGAGCTTTTCAAGATAAGGAGCAGCATTTGGGAGGGGTTTCATTTCCTGTCTGCTGCCTTATCAGACAGAACTACATCTCAAATGTCTGGAGATTATGTATTTTTAACTGAACTCTAATAAAGTTTGTGCAGGGAAATCTGCACACCTCACTTGGTCTGTGATCATACAGGAGATACCAAACTTTTGCTCTCTGGTTTTAAATGTTACGATGCATATTTCAATAAGATTTTGCCTGTACTCTTGCTGAAGAAATTTGAAAGGGTTTTTTTTTTCTGTGCCTAAGTACATTAATGGATGTTAGTTGCTGATGAAGATGATCTTTGGGTTAGTTCGTAAGGAGCAGAACAGCTGGGATGGAAGTTTTCTCCAAATACAGTGTTGACTGGGAAAAAGCAACCCAGGAGATTACGGGTGCTTTTAGTCAATGGAGTTGTGAATTATTTGCCTTCATAATGAGGAGTTCTCACTATCTTTAAAAACTGGGGGGAAGGTTTTTACCCCTGGGAAAGCCTCTTGTAGAGAGTAGATGTTACAGCAACAGTCTAGGATGCGTTAGAAATAAGTTTCCTTTCTGGCTTAGTATTATTTGTGATGCATCCATTTTCTCCAAAGGTGCTATTCCCTTATTCATGCATTGTGTTTTCAGAGATGGCTTGTGAGTATTCCCAGTGTACTGTTCCATGTTCTGGTTTATCTTTGGAATTCAGCTGAAAATATCTCTGTGGTACCGTGGATAAAGATTCTGTTTCCTGGTTGTATCAGAATCACCCAACATACATTCCTGCACCTCACCAGCCTCCCAGAACTGGTTTGTTGCTCAGGATGTAAAACGTAGCTGGAAGAATAACTGTATTTAGACCACAGTAGGTGGTAAATTCAGGAGAGTGATATGGAGTCAGTATGGATAGTTCTTATTCAGAGATAAATGGAGTCCTTAAGCAGGCACAAAGGAAGAAACTGAGGACAAGCAGAAAACTGTATCCTGTTGCAGACTCAGGTTTTCAGTTTTACTTAGAGACTCTTCCATTCATTTTGCAGAAGATATAGAATGACTAAAAGTAAAATTGGCAAAATGCTGAGTATTGATGATAACCGGAGTTTACACAGCAGTTTTCATGCAAAATAAGACAAGTACGCTAAAGGGGCTCTTAGATTACTGAGAATAAGGAAGTGAAGAGAAGGAGCTGGAGAGGATGTAGGTAAAATCAAGAAAGTTCAGAGAAAGTAACATGGTATTTCTCATAATATGAGCAAAACAGTATATTATGGAATTAACAAGTAACTGGTTTGATCTAAGCAAAAGGAAGTTGGGGATTTCTCCACACAATGTGTAATTAAGTTGTGGATCTCATTGCCACAGAATATTGTGGCATGGCCAAAAACATAAATGGATTCAGATATGGATTAGCCAAAGTAAGGGGTGCTCTTGGTGGCAAACAATGGTCCAGGTGCATCCTCCAGTGCAGGAAGTCACTTACCTCCTGGTTTCTGGAAGCTAGGAGGGAATGTCAAGGAAAGCTAATTCTGTATGTGACTTGTTTATGTTCTTTCTCTTAATCTTGTGCTAGTAGCCATGACTCATATAGTGTCTGAATTGAGATGGTCTGTTGCCTGACTTGGTAGCGTTTTTTCCCCCATGAAGCTCTGAGTCTTGTGTATATTCAGGGATCATCTGTGCCGTCTGTAGTTGGGTAATCCAGGTCTCTATGAGGGCAACCTTAACAATTCACTGCTAAGTACGTATACATGGGAGTGTAAGTGGCTCGTTTTGAGGTGTTTGGATACCAAAGAGTCATGAATCCAAAGATCATAGCCTGACATTCCTTATCTGATATGAGAAGCATGAATTGAACAGAGTCAGATCTCAGCGTTTCCAATACACAGCCGTGCAGGGCCACGAACTTGGGGTGAGATCCACAGAAATCTGTGCTTGAGTTCCTGAGTGCTCTATACAGTCAGGAGAGATGCGGGTACTGCTGAGGCACGACTCACTTCATGCTGAAGTGGACACCTACAATGAGGGAGATGAATTTTGCTCTGAAAGTGCTTTGCTGTTTGTGGGCTGGTTGGCTGTCCCTTCGCTTGATGATCAAGCAGAGCTGCAAATTATCCTGCTTCTGCTCTTTGGTCAAGTATTTTTCTGTCCAGCTAAAACTAGATGGTTGTAGTGAGAGATTAAAATCAAACTACATCTAATCTGCCTGACGTCACTGAAGCATGTAATTTCCCTTTCAAATGTATTTCACTTTAAACAATGGTAATTTATTTTGTGTGTCTACTGCAAAGCAGCATGTAGAGAGTTCCAAAGGGCAAAGCTCCCTCATGGGTCTTTCATAACAGGTTATATTAGAGCAGAATAATCTTCTGGTTTTAGAAAAAGATTGGAATGTTGTCTTATATTGTCTGTCAGTAAGTACCATGCCTGGGGTTTTGGTAACAGCCACAAATGCTTTTCCCTTGGGGGCAGGATGTGCAGCTAATACAAGATGCTCCATTATTAATAGCTACTGTGTCACAATTTGTTGGTCTTGTACTTCTTGTGGCAGTCAGTGGGGAAGAAGAAGTTGGGCATCTCACATGTACTTTGAGAGCATCTATTAAAATAAAGAAATGGGAGAGAACAATGAGCTATTTAGTATATTTGGGGTAATTTCTTATTTCTCCTATTAATTTTTTTTAACCTTTTCAGTTGTGCACAAGCTCAGCTCTATGGTCTCATAGGAGGGGTAGACCAGAGAATCTCATATCTAAGAGCTTCTTGATTTGCATGGATTCTGTGTCATTTCACAGGATGGGATTAAAATGTTTTCTCCTTCCAGAAAATATTAAACTCTAAGCTTTGTGCTTCAGAAGAATAGCTTGACTGCAAGGAAAGGGTATGAGACAGATTGCTGAGCTTATAGGGCCTTTAATAAATAGGCAGTTGATAAGTAAAGACAATACAAAAGAACGGGAAGTTCTCATCTGTCAGAGCTTGTGGCACAGCAGGAAATTGTTCACCATAAACCATGAAGGAAGGTGTTTGTTTTCTGTAAACTTACTGCCACTCTAGACAAACAAATGGCAGGTGGAGTTCTGCACAATGATGTGTACTATCAAGAGGATTATGTATTACTTTTGTGTTCATGTAATCTTTGCAGATCAACAAGTTCATTTCATGTAGGTAGAGGAGGAAAGCATTCTAAGCAGCATTTCAAACGTTTTGGTGGGATAAAACTGATTCTGTAAATACAACTCCTGAATCTGTTTCATCTTCTACTGAGCCATTGCTTTCTGGGCTAATGCGGGGAAGATTCCTTAATGTTCAGGTACCTTTCTGTAAAAAAGTGTAAGAGTCTGATAAAGGAAACCTTCAGTGCTGACCCATAATGTGTCAAGCAGAGGATCAGCGCCTTTCCCAAGGGCCAGGAGGAAGTTTAGGTCTTTGTGTGTATATGTTGGTATATGTTCCACTGCCAGTTTAAAGCAGCTGTTTCTATTAAGAAGTTCATATGGGGTCATTTATAGCATTTTTAAAAGAGAGCAGATGACCTGAAAATCAAGTAAGGTGTTTTAAATATTCTACATCAGCTTTTCAGTCTTGAAAGCCGGAGGTGAACAGATGAATGAAGCCAGGATCCTTTTAGGTTGTTTTAAACTGAATAATCTGCTATCTACTTCCCCCAGTCAACCAAGCAACCAGCTACATAAATAAATAAGAGACTATATCTAATTCTAATCCAAATAAGCAGCAAGCTGCAGTGTACAGGGTGTAGTCCCTGATCACACAGCAGATTTGTGAGTGTGTTGCTAATGTCTTCCAAGCTCAGGTTCCTAAAGCCAGAAGCATGTCTGCTCCCTTACCTGGTTACCTGCAGCTGGGTGGGAGAGGGAGGCTGCTTTTGGTGGGAGCGTAACTGAACCATGGAGGGCTTTTCTTCCATGAAAGTGCACATCACACTTTCCATTTATTACTGTAGTTTAAGCACAAGTTTTAACATTTGGAGAGTGGAGATGGAGTTTATTCAAGTCTGCATGTAGCAGCTTTGTAAGATTGAGATACTTAATCACATAAACAAGGTTACACGTCCTGTCAGTTGTAGTGAATCTGTTAAATAAACAGTATCGTCTATTGGTTGAGGAAAGATAAATACACAGCTTAGTTTAACACTAAAAGACAAAACTACATGAAATGCAAAGCTGCCTTTAAAAGACAGTATGGTTAGAAAACATATTTTCAGTAGTGGATATGGTTTTTCTTAGGGAAGATCAGTACTGCTGTTTGCTAGCATATTCATCTTGAAAAATTAAACATGAACATTTGAAGTACATGCTGTTCATAGCAGCAGTGTTCTTATTTCTAATACAGAACTAATGATACAGATCAAACCTGTAGTAAGTGCAAAATCTTTCAGTTGTTTTTCTTACTATGAGCACTGTTTTTTCATGTGATTGTTTGAATGTCTGCTCATGACTGCTGCATCTCTGAGTGCTTGTACATGCTGGAAGAAGAGTATGTATATTCTGAGCAGCACCTGTGTATTTCACAGGCTGTTGGAAAGATAATTACAAAAATCATTGAGAACATCTCTCCTTTATTCAAAACCATGTAATCCCCAAGAACATCAAAATTTCTGATACATAAATTGATAGGAGGGTGTAAGTCCAATTCTTGTTGACTTGGGGGAGTGTTTTCTGTGTTTTTGTCTCATTTCCTTTTTCTTAATGGCAAAACCTGAAATAATTGTTGTGTTTGGGAGTGAGTAGGTGTGTTATAAGCATCCTTCTGTTAGGAATGTCTTTCAGTACTGGCTTTAGCTATCCTTTGCTAAGTGTTTTACCTGCTGATGTGCCAGCTTCTTGCCCCAGCAGGCTGACCCTTACCATAGTGGAGGGGTGTATCTTCTCCACTGTTCTTTTGGCAATGGTTGGAGGAGGGCATTGCAACTGAAGAGTTTCCACAGACCTCTTATGTCTCTGAGTAGTTCTTGGACAGAGATCACTTGCTTTGTGAAATGACATGCAATTTTACGCAGCTTTTGAGCTATACACCATTGGAATAGTGTTCTTAATCTCATCATCATTTTCATATATATGCTGAGGTACTTCAATGCTTTGCTCATGGAAAAGGCTGATTCATTGTATGCTTGGGAATGAACTTACAGCTTTTCTTCCTACAGAAAAATTCCACTGAAATGAGAGACATACTTATGGAATGAGATTGTTATACAGTTGTTTGTTAGGAGCTGTGTCAATGTAATTGATTTCATTTTTGTAATGTTTCTTTATAGCCGTCTGTGGGTGAAAGCCTTCAGAAAGAAGCACTGAAAAAACAAGTGATGAAACAGGTAAGATGTGGTGGCAGATTAAGAAATTACAGCATCTATTTCCTTAGTTAAATGGTTGCAGGAACAGATTTGTGTCATTGCAGTGTTACAGTTACCCTTTAAAACAATTCTGTATACATTTAAGATTTTGTGCCTTGCTCTTTGCAGCACAAGGCTTGATCTGAAATTCTCAGGGCCTTTCCTCTAGCATGGAAATCTGTCAGTTTTCTAGGCAAGATTGTTCATTTTGAAACTCTTCTGGCTGTGGTCAGAGCTGCTGAAGAAGAGCTCAATGAAAGCTGCATGAATGAGGCTTGCAGAGCTGGCCATAACATGAAATTCAGTGAAATTTCTGTTTCCTCAAAGCAAGCAGTTAAATACATGAGGTGTTGAAGTTTGTTTTGTGGTGTAGAGTGCATTGGTCATTTTAGAATTTCTCAAAACCTGTGAAAATAGTAGAAATTTCATGCTTAATTTTTGGGTATCTTTTCATCCTCCCTCCTTTCTTGTAGACTAAATTGGAGATTCAGAAGGCTTTGGAGGAAGATGCTACAGTGTACGAATATGACAGTATTTATGATGAAATGCAGCAGCAGAAGAAAGAAAGTAATGCCAGAGTGTTATCTGGAAGAGATGACAAAAAGGTTGATACCTGAAAGTGTGTGTTGTCTGTCTGAGCTCTGTGTGCTTGGCTTGGCTAAAATTGATTAACTTACAAGCTTTGCCAAATGCATTTTCCCATGGGGCATGCAAGTTTTGTGCTCAAATCCCATTAAATAAGGTAGTAATTTGCAAGAATTTTGGCAAAACTGTTAGTTCATCGAGTACTTTGGAGTCCTCATCCAGTGGTATTCCAGAGAGTGGCACACTACAAGTTTCCCATGCAGTTTATGATGTACGTACAGTGTATCTGTGGATTTCTGGAGAGAATGTTACAGTGGGATAATAGGATTAGAGGCAATGGGCCCTGTAACAATACTGCTTATGAGAATAGAGACTCTTGTTATTAAGCCAATGAACATAAATTGTCCCTCCTCACCCACTGCTGGGCTTCCTGGAGGACTGTCAGGAGACAAAAGTAATTAACTTCCATTGGTGAGATGTGAGCCAGTTTCCACAGCCCAATGGCGTGTTTGAAAGCATTGCTTTCAATTATCCTGACAAGTGATACTTTCATTGTTACTTACTCTGTTTAATTTGAAAGCTCTTGTCAGGTTATGTGGGTAGAAAAGGAAGCTTCCCACTCCTTTACAGCAATAGAAAGGCAAGACTATTATAAGGCAGAAGACAGGGGTGAGAAATCACAAACCACTCTCACTCAAGGGCAGAAATGATCTTAGTCAAAGGTAGGCTGAATGTTTTGATTGAATACAGCGTGGAAGCATGGGTGTTAGTGGTCTGAAAGAGAATGACAGTTTATTTCAGATAGCTGTCAAACAGTGGAGAATACATTAGAGTAGCTCCTATTAGTTTTTATTCTCTTACCAACTTCCAGCTTCTCTCCATCAATCCCAGTTTGTATCTTCTCAGCCACCTTAATTACCTCTCAGCATGATCCCTTTTTTCTCTTCTATTTTAGCCCAGATACATCCAAAATATCCTCAAAGCAGCTGAGATTAGAAAGAAGGAGCAAGAAAAAAGAATGGAAAGAAAAATACAGAAAGAGCGTGAAATGGAAGGGGGAGAGTTTGATCACAAAGAGGCTTTTGTGACCTCAGCGTATAAGAAGAAGCTGCAAGAAAGGGCTGAGGAGGAGGAAAGAGAAAGAAGAGAAGCAGCTCTTGAGGGTGAGATTCACACGGAAATACTTCCCCTTTAAAATAAGTATGGAAGTACGGCCTTGTACATGATTTACAGCATTGTCATCTGGGCTCTCTGTGAGGCTTGAGACAATTAAAAAGGTCCAGGTGGCAGATACTGAATCACGTCCTTCTTTGTTATTTTCCTTTGTATGTTTCTAAAGGAACAGAGGAAACTCCTCTCTGTGTCGGTGCTGTTTGTGTTGCTGCTTTTTATTTTTGAGGAAGAGTCACTTGTTGAAGGAAGTCTCTAAGCCTGGGGTACAGCGAAGCTTACACTCCTTACTTACTTCAGACATTTTGTAGTGTCCCATGAATAGGGGTAAAGAATAGGATATAGGGTCATAAGGTAAATCAGGCCAGAGTGGCTCTCAGAAGTTCATCTGTTACAGCCTCTTGCTCAAAGCTTGCTCTTCTGTAAGGTTGCTCTGAGCTTTTTCTACTCTGGACTTGAAGACCTCCAGGCTGGAGACTGCAGACTTGGTGGTGTTTACCAACTGTGAGTTGTGTCTGATAAGTATTTGTGGCACAGTAAATCCAACCTCACTTTCTTTCTCACAGCATATCTGGATGTGACCAAACAGAAGGATCTCAGTGGATTTTACAGACATCTTTTAAACCAGAGAGTGGGGGAAGAAGAGATGCCTAAATGCAGCTTCCGTGAAGCCAGGTAGGATGGCATTCTGAAAGGCTTTCCAATGTAAACCAGCTTCTGGCTGTTTGTGATTCCAGACTCACTGGACCACTGTAAGAATTAGAGAGTACTAAACATTGTAGGGTAAAGTGATCCCTTTACACAGCTGATTAATTATGTGGAAAATGTCTAATAATCGTAAGTGGAATAGACTGTAAGACAGAACCAAGCAGGACAGGAATGCCATTTAAAAAGTATCAAGAGGACATAGCACTTGGTATTATTCCAGCCTGTATATTCTAACCTTTATTTACTTTGGTTTACATAGTGTTTGGCAATATGCTGTAGGTTCCATATTTTGAATTATGAGGGAGACAAAAGATAAAGCAACAAGCACAAGAGGTAGATCACAGGAAATGATGTTGTGATATAAATTGCCTGAAAAGAATGTGAGTCTCTGACTTTGTACTTACTCCACATTTATGGGTTCATAAAAACTAAATTAATTGAGTGCTGGTGCTGTGGTAAAAGGAAATTAACCAAATATATAGGAAATCCAGTGGGAGTGCTTTAAGATCTTAATATATGTACATTCCAAAGCAAAGTGATGAGATGAGGCTGAGTTACTTACGTAGCTGAGATGGTGAAATTCTGCCCTGTGGAATGGTGAAGGGGATATGTTTCATATGTGCAACAAGTGATCATTTGAAACAATTGAGGTTAAACCTCTCTTAAGATAGGCCTTAAACCTGGATGTCACAAGTTAAATGCTTGCCATCTCAAAGAAAATGCAGCACGCATCAGATACTCAATCTAACTAAATGGTGTGCTGATTCATAAGAATTTACCACAGACCGTTACTGGAGCTGTATGATTAAAGAGAAGAGACACATGGCTTGTGTGAGTGCACATGTGTTTCCTTATCAGTCAGCAAAGAATGACGAAGCACAACCTTTCTGTCTACTGCCCAGATTTGTCCTCTGTGGATCGGCCTTTTGTGTTTAAGAATCTATAAGCTCTGAAAAGACGGTAATTTCTGTCTAGCCTCAAGGGCGAGATCTTCAGAAATACTGGATTATAAAAGATCTGCTACTAATGGAAGCTGCTTCTTACCTCTGTCAACAAAACATACAACAACACAACATACAGCTTCTGATTCTCTGGATAGTTATTTGAAGTGAAAAGGAATAAGTACATAGGAAAAAGTGTGTAGCTTGCCGCAAAGCTCACATATGAATATGAATCTGTCTTTTTGCGTAGATGGAGGCTACAGATACTTAAGCATAGTCATTCTTGTAGATAAATTAATCAGCTCACATTCACCAATGAGCCAGATACAGATGCGTAACAGAAATCTTTTGCGCTGGATTCCTGGAACCTGGGCCGCAGGTAGATCTGCTTTCTTAGACTTTTCAGCAGCATCTTTTGCTTAAGCCCTGACCAGAAGTCACTTTGTGGAAGAGGCTGAGATTTCAGGCTGTGTAATGTTGTTTTTTTCTTTTTTAACATAAAAAATGTAGGCTAAAGGAAGAAAAACCTGACAGTTGTTATGATGAATCCAACCAAAGGAACAGAGGCCCATATGAAAAACAAAGACTGAAGCCCTCTGCTAAGAAAGAGAATAATCCAGATGCTGATACTGACTTAGAAACTGATAGTAGTGATGATGATAAGAGACATAAAAATAGTAAAGTAGATTTGAAAAAGAAGAAAAATAGGGAGAGCTCTGTGAGCAGTGAAGAGGAGGTTAAACATCACAAGAGCCAGAGACATTCCAGGTCACCGAGTGCATCCAGTGTCGAGGAAGAGCCACGCTCAAAAGCCCAAACAAATCATCTTACAAGGAGAGGAGAGAGCAGACCAAGTAGAAGGGGAAATGATGAACAATACAGGGAAAATGATCTTGAGAGAAGTAGGACCTATGAAAAGGATCACCAAAGGGATAAGGAAGAGCGACATAGGTATGGGGATCATGCTAATAAGGATAACTACAGGAGAAGGGAAGAGCAGGATGATAAACAAAGAGGGAAGGAAAGAAGAGAGAGGGAGGGACACAGCAGAGAATGGAGGAAGGGAAAGGAGAGAGATGAGAAGGGCTCAGAAAAGGAACGAGAGAAAGAAAGAATAAGAAATAGTAAAGAGAGATATAATGACAGAGAGAAGGAGAGAGGAGAGAAATACAGAGAAAAGGAAGATCATGTGAAGGACAGGAGAGAGAAATATGGTAATGATGAAAAGAAATACAGAGAGAGGAGGAGAAGTAGTCCTACATCTTTAGAAAAAGATGGAGAGACTGATCAGGAAAAAGAGAGAAAGGGAAGAGAGAGGGAGATGGAAGAGAAGGGAAGATCCAGCTCCGAAACTTCATCTGAGCAGAAACGTAAAGCTGGAGAAGAAGGGGATAAAGAGGAGAAAGAACAAGCACAGAAACCAGCTGAGAGCATGAGCAAATTTGCCAAACGGAGCAATGAGGAGACAGTCATGTCAGCGAGGGACCGGTACTTGGCGAGGCAGATGGCACGTGTCAGTGCCAAATCTTACATTGAGAAGGAAGAAGATTAACATCCCTGTGGTGGACAAAAACACTTGGTCTGTCAACCAGAAGGAAAAGTCACTGCTGCATGGACTCCTGTATAGAGGTAAAAGTGTGTCCTAGTTATTCATGCCTGGCTTTCATCTAAGAAACTGTATGTGCTGTAATAGAGGAGCAACTCTTGAAATGGATTCATGGATCACTTGAAAAACAGCCTTAGTGTCTTTATACAGTTGAAATGTTAAATTGGGCTGACTCCATCCACCCTGGCCTTCAGCACCCAGCCCATAAGATTCTGGGCACTTGAAGATTCTGGGACAGACCTAGGAGTGTTAAAAAGCATGGCAGCTCTGAGCTGAAGCAGTGAGCTCTGCTGAGAGAGAGGTGTTCTCAGCCCTTGGCAGGAGGCATTGTTGCCAACTGATGCTCTCAAAAGTGAGCAACAGACCTGTAAAAGTGAGGAAAAAGGCAAGAAAACCAGCCTGAATAATAATCTAGGACATTTCTGTATGTAGTATGGTGTTTTGTAAGCTAGATGCATATTGATACATGAATTTTGTATTTATATGTGGGCTTTGGTCTTGGGGACCTGATGTACAGAAACAAATAAAGTGTAAGATACATACTGGATCTAATGTGTGGGTCTTCTTAATGCTTGTGTTATTTTACTGCATCTTTGTGTGTGAAATAAGGTATATGAGTCTTGTTCTTGTATATGAGTTTATGTATTACAGTTGTATCTGCTTGTTTCTACTGGAAGTAATATTTTAGATTTGTCAACCTGTTCAAAGGTTCATAATGAAGAACAGTTATCTCCATTCTGTAGCTTGGTAAGTGGGATATCTGACATGGTCGTAGGTTTTAGAATACATTTTTAACACTTTTGACAGTAGTTTCTTTTACTTTATTGCTTTTATGCTACAGTAAAGTGAACTAATATTAAAAAAGGTTAAGATTGGTGTTTCTGTAATGTGTTGTTCAGCCTTAGTAATGAGACAAAATGTGAGTGAAGTTAAATGCCGAGCCTGCCAGTTTACAAAGCCTTGAAATGAGTTGATAAGCTCATCAGGTAGCTAAGCACTTACTCCAAGTGTGGATCTGTTCAGTTTTACTGTTCTGTCTGAACAAATGTAATTTGCTTTTGTTTCTTCTGTTGGAATAGAGTGAAAGAACTGAAGGAAATCCTCTGCTTTTTGGCAAAGAGGCCTTGTTGGGGTAGTAAACTGGACTGGATATTCTGCTGCTGCTTGGAATTGGGTTGTATCTTTGTTCTTTTTTCCCATAAGAGAGGCACAAGAGAAATCTGCAGATGGATTATGAATATTAAATTTATTACAATAACAGTTTACAGTACAAGGCACATACTGATGACTTACAATCAGCTTGCAACACTTGTAACTAAACAGCCGCATAAATTAATACAGGTGCATCATGTACAAGTTGGAGGGAATACTTAGTTCTGTACAACTAAAACTCCAGTTTAATACTCTGCTTAAAAGGCAAATATAGTCCTAATTGAATGGTTTCATAACTTCCTTCTCAGCGCTCAGAATAAGGGGTAGGATGTTCTCATGTAATAGGTAAGTGAAGGGGAACTGAAGAGAAGGAATTGTGTGGTTTGCCTCAAAACACTTGTAAGTGCTGCCCACTTGGTATCAACCTGCCAACTAGTTTTTGTACAAAACCAATGTTTAACGTATGGCTACCTGTTGAGCTACCTGATAAATACTGGTTCCTGTAAATGTGTTCAGCTGGATATGTAAAAAGAAGGTAAAAAAATCAATTGTAAAAATAAATGAAATCTATTTCTCAGTACATCAACCACTGAGCTAAAGAGATACAAATGAACTTGCCATCAGAAGATATAGAAAACGTCACACCAGTGTGCCATGTAACAAAAAATAAAGGGGACCAACCTGCCTTGCAAGTTCAGCTTTTATAGAATGAAAACATGGAAGCATTTTATCTTTGTGTTATTCAGGAAAAGTAAGCATTTTAAATCCACTTCTGGAGGGCTTCCTTGCTGCATTCCCATAAGCACCTCAGGCTGGATTATTCTAGTGAAAAGAGAGCAAAGATCTAACATCACCAGTGATCTTCTGGACTATCTGTTCCTAAAACTATTTCTCCTGTGACTTTGCATGTCTACATTGCTCTTTCTGTCTCCAAATGATTTAAAACTCTTTCACCCTCTCTCAGTACATCTGTACTCAGAGTGCTTTAGTCTGCTTAACTGAGAGACCTTGCCCTGTTTTACACTGACTGTTGCAGGGCTGTATTATCGTCAGGGCTTCTTGGCTGACTTTCAGTCCACTAGAAAACAGTGGCATTTCTTAGGAGGTGCTAAAACCACCCAGAGAGACAATGGCTGTTGTGTATTAGTGTCTTGAGTACAAATTAAAGATGTGTCTTTTGCCATTTCAAAAGCTGTTATAAAGGAATAGCATCTATAGTGTTGCACATGAAATGGGGATTTCTGCAATTGTTACTTCACAGATTACTCCACTAGAAATAACGTTCCCAGTTTCAGTTTGTTTGCAAGGGCTGAAAGAGAAACTTTGGCTTTGAAACAGATAATGCTTCTATTTAACTCAACTGTTTCTGTCCCCACCTTCACCCTTCCTACTAGAAGGCTGCAAAATGTCTGTTTAAAGAGGTGTTTGCACATGGGTATATGAAAATGAGCAAACATTGGAAGTGTAAGTTTGCAGCTGGTTTGAGGATGTGTGAGGGGTTTGTTTTGTTAAAGGAGCCTAGCGTGAAACAGCATCAAATCTGGCAAAAAATACTCCATCTGTAAGATTTACCTATTTAAATACTCACCCATTTAGGAGAAAACTCACTTATCGGTAGCTGACCACCAGTCTGAAGAGTGAAGGAGCTGGGTAGGGTTTTCTCCTTTATTTCCCACACTTAGATGCTGGACGCATACCTCCACATGTACCTCAGACATCTTACATTTACATCTGTTACATGGTTTGTTTTTTTTTAAATTGTAAGAAAAATTATTTAGAAACAAGCAAAAAAAGAAGTAATTTTCCTGATTGGTGACTTAATAACTAAATGGAATTCTAATATTAAAATAATTCCCAAACTGTTCCTTTTGTCCTTAAAATGCAGTCAGTTTTGGAAATGGCTTTGAAATATACTTGAGGGATAAGCTACAAAACTATTTCCTGTAACTGTACAGTAAGTCACATCCATTGTTTTTCTGTTGGCAGTGAAATAACATGCTCCCTTCTTAAAAATAGTTCAGGTGCCTTTTGTTTATAGTTCCAAAAGAACAGTCCTTGTCTCTTGAAGTTACTTAGTCCCTCATTGGAAGTTGGGCTGAGACCTAATGTTAAGTAAACTCAAGTCGGTAGCTGAAGTGTGAGGGCTTCCTCCGGGAGGCGTCTGCACACCTGAGCCAAACCTTGGTGGAAGCGATGAAAACGTTTCAGAAGACAAAGACTCCATCACTGCTTTCTTCTAACGTGGCGAGTTCTTTGTGCCAATGTAACTCTTCAACAAGTTTCTTAATACCTGTGGCTATGAATGTGTGTATAACCTTAGTTCTTGCGTAAGTAGGCCATGAGATACAAAAGAGACTGTTATCCTCTGTTTTGTTTTACTTGTTATAATCTCAGTGGTAGAGTGAAAATAGAATGCAAGTTCTTGGATAAATGATGCTTGCTTGGGTTTACCTAAACTCTCATGTACCTGCAGCAGAAGTATTGTCCTCCAGCTGACTTGGCAGTTGCAGTTAGCCTGGAGAACAGTTATATCTGGAGTGCGTGCATCTGCTGTAGAGAGGTTTGTATGTGCATGGAAGTTAATTTGTGTATTACTGCCTCAAAATGTAATAGAAATAGTTCTGATGAGAATCAATCTTGCTGAACTCTACCCAGCTTCTTGTTAAAAACAAACTCCCCTCCTTTTCTTTTTGAGGGTGAAACCCAAATGTGTTCACATTAGAATATGAGCTAATACATCTTCAAAGTAGGTTTGTGTAGTTTGTTAAATGTACTGTAGTCAGCTAGCCAACAGGAGTATTCTAAACTTTAGTTCTGTATGAGGGAGGAATAGAAAGAGCCACAGGCTCCAGCAAATTGTAGGTGTGAAATTAAATTAAAAGAAACAAAACAAACTAAAAGCACTAAAGAAAACACAAAAAAGAAGCAAAGCAGGGACCTCAGAGCAGCCTTCCAGTATCTGAAGGGGGCCTATAGTGATGCTGGGGAGGGACTCTCCATTAGAGACTGTAGTGAGAGGACAAGGGGTAAGGGGTTCAAACTGAAACAGGGGAAGTTTAGATTGGATATGAGGAAGAAGTTCTTTCCTGTAAGGGTGGTGAGGCACTGCAATGGGTTGCCCAGGGAAGTTGTGAATGCTCCATCGCTGGCGGTGTTCAGGGCTGGGTTGGACAGAGCCTTGGGTGGCATGGTTTAGTGGGAGGTGTCCCTGCCCATGGCAGGGGGGTTGGAACTGGATGAGCTTAAGGTCCTTTCCAACCCTAACTATTCTATGATTCCATGATTACACTTTTTGGCATCGGAACTCAAAAATGTTCACTGTTGGTTCTGTAGTTTCTTTGGGTGTGTTAGGGTGTGAAGTAACCCATGATGAGGTTTTGTGGCTTGATTGGGTCTAAAGGAAAGTGAAGCCTACCACACTGCAAATAATGCTTTTGTAGTACTTACTACACAAGGAAGAACAGACACTGGTAATGAAAAGGAGGATAATGCCACCAAATATGTGTGCTAATGTACTCAGAGCTGTATATAGTGCTGCTCAGAATCCTCTGTTTCCTCTTCGTCTCTCTACTCCACTACAAACCTACAGGTATACTACTTTTTTTGCCTAGTCTATAAAACCCTGGGTTACTTGAGTCATACATTTATGGCTATTGGAAATATCTTTGTATTTTTCAATGTAGTTTAAGCAATTAGAACCTTAAAAGCGAATACGACATTGCCCGGTACAAACGATCACATTGAGGAAGATACAGGAGCACTGCCACAGACTTGGGATTCTACACCTAATCCTACCCGTTGATACTTGTCCTTTTGTGGCTTACTCAGCCACGCACACTTTCTGACAGCCCCAGAGCATGGAGTAGTGGTATTCTCATGCACACAGACAGCCTTGTGTTCCCAGTATGAATTGTCTCTCTGTCAGTTCAGGCTGGTTAGAAGTGCACCGGAGATTTCGTTTAATTGCTTGTATATATGTGCTGGAGGCACTGTGTTTCCAGATGCCCATTGTCAGTGATGCCATCTCCATGGAAAACTCCTCCATTTCATGTCTTATCTGGAAACTAAATTCTTTGGGGGGAGGGGGGAGAGAGGATGGGGAAAGTCACATTTTGTGCTCCCCCCAGGTTAGCTTATACTGCATTCATGCGGATGTCTCCAAAAGGAATTTCTGTAGCTGTTTCTGGAGTAATGCTTTTCAGAATACGCTGTTGGAGAGAAATCAGTATCAGAAACCAATTGATTTTAGAGGTAATATATAACATGACAGCCATTTGGAAAGACATTTATGATAAGATATGAATTTAGTTTGAGTTACACCTCATGAACTACAACACAAGGATGTTTCAGGCTTCTTCCGTCTCATCACTATGAAGATAGAAGGTGCTACAGAAGTACACAGTATTATTTTTAATTGTAACATATAATTTGAACCAGTGTTTGACAGATGTTGTATTAATGCTTTAGGACTTTGCAGTTCCCTTGGATACCCTGAGCCAACTGAACATACTACTTCTGAACTGGTAGTTACATAAATGTAAATCCCAAAAATGCTGTCACAGACTTGTGACAGAGCATCATCGTTACCTCCTTAAATGTTCCTGGTGTGATGACCAACCGATAGACCATGTAGATTGGAATGAAGATGACAGAAGAGGTTCCTATGCAATAACCCACTACGGTGGTCCAGTAGGGATAGTTATAATCAAAAAGCCGTAGCTCGGGAGGGTTGGACATGAAGCTGCAAGTGACAAACTGAGAAAGGAAAAAGGAAAGTATGATTGTTCCTTCCAGTATTTTGATCGGCAGACGCTTACTTTAGCGAATTCCATGTGCCAGCGTGGCATTGAACTAAAAAACACGAGTAGGATTAAAAAGTTGACACTGAAAACAATCCTAAATGACATTAGTATGGAATTAAAAAAAAAACAGTCAAACAACCAGAAACCCCAAACTAAAGAACCCCCCAAACCACTTCTGGATATCCAGACTTTCCTTCAGGAAGTCTGAAGGAGCTCAAGTGCTTTAGGGTATAGCCCAGCCAGGCACTGAAAGAGCCAAGTGAAAAGGCTCACATGAGTTACTTATTGCATAAATACACATGGATGTGTTTGTTGCCTGAGAAGCATTAGGGACACAATTCAGGACCACACTTGTACATTTAAAGGGAAAAAAAGATGTTAGGTGGACAGAATCAGATTGGTTGATACCAGTGCACAGAATTTCATCCAGTTTCCCTTCTATTGAGCCCTGTAACTTGATTCCAGCAAAGGATCCCTTCCAGAAAGGTCTTATCTTAATTTTAAGCCACCAGAAATGGGACGTGTGGAGTTGCCCATTGCTACTTGTCCTACATTTAATTATGATCAGTGTCAATTCTGTTTAGTCTGAATTTAACTCACAGCCACTGTGGTGGTGCTTTCTGCTGTTCTTTATTGGGTTGTAGCCCCTTTGAATACTCTTTCAAATACTGTTAAGAGTACTTACCTGCGGTAATCGCATTAGCTGTCAGTTTTCTCTGTGATAAGCTATACAGATTCTACTTTTTTTTCACTGTTACTTATTTCTACACAGTTTGTCTTTTCTGTGATATTTTTCCAGAGCATTTCAGTTCTTCAGTAGCTTTTACAACTGTTGATACTAGTTTGGATACAGCATTCTGGCATCAGCTCGATTGATGCTGTTAGATCACTTTCCAGTGCATAGCCTTCATGAATGAAAACTGTCCAGTGAAACAACAAATACTTTTAGTTGAATATCACAGGAATAATATTTGTGACTAGCATTGGAAGGATGTCTGATTCTGTTTTATCATCAGAATATCAGGATTAACAGCAAATTTTCCATACAGAAATAATGTGCTGCCTTCTGGGCTTCCCTTAGTTTAGTTTTGTTTCCACGGAGAATCCAAATGGCTCTGCCTTGTAACCCCATCACCAGAGCCGTGTTCCTCCCTGTTTATTTTACTGCCTTAGGATCACAAAGAGGACAGTAATATAAAATTTCTTTGTGGTGTCACCCTAATTTCTTCCTTTTCTTCCCTTCTTTTTCTAGGGGTAATAAAATGATAATGATGTTAATGGTGCATTGATCATTACAAGTGTTTGGAATTCGCTCTGTAGGTCTTATACCTACATTCTGTGCTTCATAAACTCCGGTTTGACCTGCTCTGCTCCCGCTAAGGCTAGTGACAATAAAAGAGAGTGTGAGCTAATTTTGGATCAGGAAATGAACACTTTATGTTCAAATGTTATCAATAATCCTGCCAAGTCAAACACTGGGACAGTGCTTCCAACTCTGAGTTACAGATTTATAAAGGTTGTAATTATCTGCAGTAAATTCTAAGTGGAATATTCCAGTGTTGTCAGTCAGCGGGTGCTGAGACAGTAGATTTACTTATCTTGGCTTTCCTCCCCAGGCAATATGTTTTATCATCATCTTTTATTGCCTCATTTTGCTGAGGTAAACATAAAGCAACAAACCAGAGTAACTTTGTTCAGCAGAGGGGTGGAGAACCCGGTCTTACTACCAAAAATCCTTAGAACAGTGATTTAGTGACAAGACCTTGTATTGGATTTTTCACTCTTTGAGCCTTTTTGATTTAACAAAAAGTGTTACTAAAGACCTTCACCAGAAGATTCTGTCATTAAGCTGTTAGAAGTCTAAGGAGCAGCATTGCTCAGTGGTAATTTTCTGGTGCTGGAAGGAAAAAGCTATACAGAAAACTCACCAGAAGGAAGATGGGACTGATTGCTACCCAGCAAACTCGCCAGTACCAGCCTGGGGCAGAGCCTAGCATTTCTTTCACATCATTGCAAAACTGGGTGATGCCTGTGGAGACAAGTGGGAGGAGAGTGGTGACAACAGATGTCTTTTGCGAGTAGATGCACAGCATTTTGTATACACAAGTAAATCTAGAATCCATCACGGAAGACTGTTTTGTTTTTGTAAGTCTTAATTACATTAAATCCTTAATTCTGCGTTACCGCTCTTGTTGCTTTTAGATGTCTGTGTACTCATGTCAGAGAACAGTTAATTCTTATGGGTTTACTAATCAGTGAGTTTGTAAACTTTGTCTGGAGACACCGGTGATCTTGTCTGCTGAACAGAGGAAATGCTGGGCTGCAGCAGCTCAGCAGGCTGGGTTAGCACTGTGTGTCAGCATGGCAGTAGACATACCATAGAACCAGGACACAGCAACCGCTTCCAGAAACACGACGGTTAGGACAGCTGGACCCGTGGCGTATTCCTCAAACAGCTTTACCACATATGCACCTCCCTGGAAAGGAGACCACAGCATCAGTGAACCAAAGATCCAGTGATGGGAATCTGCTCATACTGCTGTTTATTATTGCCTTCATCTGGAGCAGAGCATCCCCAGATGGGTCACTCAGTTCTGTCACTGCATGGCTGTTCCTGCCAGTGAAATCCCTGAGCGTGCTGCTGGTCTGTTCCCTCCCTATGAACCAGCAGGGCTGCCACTCAGACGAGCTAAGCTGAATCCACTGGCAGTTCTGGCTGGATTTTAAGGAACAAATGGGATTTGATGGGATGGCTTTTTGCATGCCTTCTCTGATGGCGCCTTCTTTCACCAACATGAGTCACAGTTACCAAACAGGAAATAAATATGGTGTTACTTTGCTTTCTTTGGGATCTAGAATCATGAAAGAAGAGCATTGTGTCTTGGAGAGGAGCTAAGTCTATTTGCAGCAAATGCCTTAAATGAGAAGGAAGTTGCACATAAAAGAGCAAGTGGAGTGCAATGTGACACAAAAGCCAAGTATTTTTACTTCTTCCTTATCATCATTGAACTCATTACTCAGAATTGTGTTTCTTGTTAAAATAGCTCCACAGGGACTATTTGGTGTGACTGTTCCTGATTTCTGGCCTGATTTGATGAGGAAGATCCAGGAAACCCAGTGCTAGAAATTTTTGGAGGACAGCAACAGTCAATCACCGCATTTTCTTGCAGGTGTATGTTCAATTAAAAAAAATACAAAAAATCATTTTAAACACTGCAAAAATTAAAATAACAAATTCGTATTATTTTGAAACATGGGGCTTCAGAGAACAAGAAGTAAGCCACATAGAGAATGTGGAAGGTTGCCTGTTCCTGGAGCAGCTGGAGCAGCAGCTGCGTCAGTTCTGATGCGGAGCACATCAGAGTTGTGCTGAATTGCAAAAGGATCACTTTGCAACACATTTCCTAGTGAGATTTACTGTTCACATTTCACTCCACATACAGATTTCTAATGCGTAAAGAAAACAGGCTGGAGATTGAATCTGATTCCCTGAAACTCTCTTCAAAGATGTCATTAGCAGGAACCTGCCAGTGAGGAAAACTGAGGAGTGGGTGAAATACTTACAAATGTCAGGGTTGCTAGTGACCCCAGGAAGCAAATGATGATCAGACCAAGGACAAACAGTTCCCTGCGCTTGCTCCAGACATGTGGGAATTCATCCAGGACTCCAGTAATCACTCCTTCTAGTCCTGCAAACTGAAAAGCATGGAAAAGTCACTGGAAAATAGAGGACAGTGTTACCTGCCTTGAAGTGTGTTTCGATGCTTAAAGGAGCTTTAAAGTGTTGGAACAGTGGTGCTTTATTCTGGCTGTAGAGTTGCGTGACTGCTGTATAGACAGGCTTCAGAACTTTTAAACTCTTCAATGTGGGGATTTAGTCTTCGTGTATCTGTAGGACATGCCTACCATCCAGAGGAAGTACTGTATTACCAGGAATAGGATGCCAGTAAGTCATAGGTGGCTCAGTAGAATCAAGATTGTGAAATCGGCTGAGTTCAGCCTTGCTGGAAGGAGTTACTCGTTTCCACAGCATGACACTGACAAGTCATTTAATTTTATTTAAGCCTATTTAGGTAATAGCTGCTCTCTTACGGAAAGACACATGGAGATGCCGGTGCTGCTTTAAACCCTTTAGTGGTGGTGCAGTATTCTGTTTCTTCTGATGCTGGTGGGGGTGATGCTATACACTAACTACCTGAGAGGTTCACTGCCTTGCACTGCTGTGTACTCACCGTGCTGTCTAATCCCAGCGTGAGCAACATCAGGAAGAAGATGATGGCAAAGAAGGTGGAAGCAGGCATGTTTGCAATGGCCTCAGCATACGTGATGAAGAGGAGGCTGGGTCCTGATATTAGAACAAGGATAACTGTTAGGAGGCTGTTCTCAACCGAGAAGATTATATTCTATTTTAGAAGTACTTTGAGAGATGTGTATATAAACATAACCTACCAGTATCTTTGGCAACCTCTGATACATCTTCATTCCTCATCTCAGCCATGTATCCCAGCACAGTGAAAATGACAAATCCAGACACAAAACTAGTCACACAGTTCACAGTGCTGGTAACCAGAGCATCTCTGCAACAGAAGACCTAACTCATGTCAGGGAATCGGCATCTGCTAGAAAGAGTGGTTTACTACAGATGGGGTGAGTTAATGTTCTGGATGAAGTCCTAGAAAAACTAGGGGAATACAGGGAAAAAATCAAGCAGCAGATTTAAAGAAAGAAAAATAAACCCCAAACCCAAACTCCAAACAGATGCTGTAACATCAGCCTGACACTGGATTGAATGCTGGATGTACACTGGTGTTTTAGGAAAATAGGATTTAGTATAGGAATATCAGAGAATTGAAAACTTTATTCTATACAAGGTATCCAGTTTTAGTCTATGCGTGTTATAAATAGTGCCTTTCACCAGCACTGGGTTTCTTTTTCTTAAGCAGCCACAGTTACATTTTTTAATTCAATTTTACTTATAGAATCAGGTAGAACTCACTGGTAGCAGTTGTTGTGGAATTTGTTGTAGCTGGCATAAGCCAATAGGACCCCAAAACCTGGACCAAGGGAGAAAAAAATCTGAGCTGCTGCATCCACCCAAACCTGAAAAATAGTGAAGATGAAGGAAAAAAATGACATAAACCAGAGTGAATGAGTTTGGCATATTCAGGATATCACTTAGCCTTACAAAACTGTGTCTCACGAGTCTGCCTGTATTCCTACTCCTGATGTAACACACATTTTGTTAAGAGAGCGTGTTGGAACACAAATATTTATCATAGATCTGTGAGAGCTGTAAAAATCCACTATACTTTTAGTGCCTATTCAGTGCTTATTGTGTCTCTACACCGTCTGGGGTACTCACTGGCAGTTTCACTCGTGACAGCATCTGAGATGAATTCACAGTGACTTGCCTGCAACCAGTTTAACATGAGAACTTCCTGTCCATGATTTTGCGGTAGGCTTGGCCCATCTTCCTCCAAACTCTCTGCTCTCTGTGTGTCCTCCAGGCTAACTAGTAGATAATCACTGCCTCAACTTTTCCTGGATATATGGAAATGCATTTGATAGTGTGGATGCAGTTCTAGTCCTCAGGACTCAGTGCAGCTTTGTTGTAGCCATGACAGATACAAGTGTGATGATCTTGTTATGAAATGCCTGTTGTACTTGAAAAGTGGCCACAGCCTTAATGAGTAGTGTTCCTAAAGTACGGTATCAGTCCTCTTTCCAAAGGTGAAAGTCCTCATTCATTTATCCTCTTTTGATTGAACCATGGAGTTCATTACATCTCATTTCTAATATTCTCTTCCATCGTGTGAGGCCATCCTGTATCACCCACAGACAGAGCTCTGTCACCGTCCAGCACACAGATTGTGATCTGCTGTCCTCACTTCAGATACAGCCAATACAATATCAATGCCCTTTATTGCTTTTTCTGAAGATGTGGTCCCTTATTGGAGATGCTGCTTTATCAGAGACTGGTGTCTTTTCATTTCCTTTTCATTCACAGCTCTCCCTATCAGCTGGGCAGCAGCACACTTGCAAACATTAGAAGTTTTAATCTTTATATTTGTAGTATTTATTGCTTTGGTTTTTTCCATCGCCCTCCTCACTAGACACTTTCATAGGCAGTGAAGTAAGTGTAGCCTAGAGCCTGATGGACCACTTGTCATCCACAGAGTTCAAAGCTGAGTCAGATATTGGAATGCCTGGGGTTTGTTGGTTACCGCAGTCTTGTCCTCATTCCTTTCTTTTTGAATCTTGGTGGTCTATGCAGGCCTAACTGATTTATTCCTCCTCTACATGCACTTAAATGCATTATAGTCATATTTTAGTTGGTGGCTACAGAGAGTCTCCTTGGGCTTGTCTGCCAGATCTTGTCTTGCAGGTTGGGAGTTACAACTCTGGTAACCAGCACTATTTACTATATAAATACAGGCAACTGTGGACACTTGGGCTATGGAAAAGCCTGCCCAACTGTGTAATGAATCCATCACAGCCAAAAATCCTGCAGCTAGACCTGTTGTTAGGGCTTAGGAAACTTACTTTGCTCAGTGTGGCTGTCAAAGATGAAGAGATTTATTGCAGTGGAGCAGCAATCACAGCTTCTTGCTCAGTGTCACCATTTTCCTGGTGAGAAATTGTTTGGTGGCTTGTTTGCCATCTAATCACATCACTAACTGTGTTCAACCTCTGTCTGGGAGCTCTGCTCTTAGTTCAAGCTGAATTTATGGCGGATGCTAATCTTAAAAAACTCCTTATAATTATAGAAAGAATAGCATGACTTTAAACAAGAGCATGAAGCCAGGCTTGTAAGTCCACACCAAGACATCTGTTTAATCACGCTCTGTGCTGAAAAGAGACATTGAAGTGTATACATGCTGATGGCAAACAGCAAATCTCTACCCTTTTGTGATGGTTTTTTACCTCAGTGGCGAAGAGTTTCTGCCAGTCAGGTTTCAAGTAGTAGAGGACACCTCGCCAAGCCCCAGGCAGTGTTGCACCTCTCACAAGCAGGATAAAGAGTATGATGTATGGGAATGTGGCAGTCACCCACACCACCTGTGAGGGGAAACAGGAGCACAGTGTTTGCCAGGGGTAGAAAGTTAGCAGTGATAATGAGTTAGTTATTATAGCTCTTAGCATCATCCTCATGTGAGCTACTCAGAGGGTCCGTGAACAGGCAGCTTGCACATCTATACCCACGCTGTCCCTTGACAGAGTTGTTCTGGTCCAGAGAACAGTGGTGTAATTACTGTTGTTACATATTACTTGAATAACAGTAGCAGTCACTCCACACTAAGTGCTTTCCGAATCCATAAGCCTATAATCCCTGTCATGAAGACAATCTGAGATCATTCTGTCAAGTTACTTGGCTCATTTAGAACTACTGCTAGACTATACGGTACCACGTTGATTTGTCTTGCTTTCGCATTCACCTTGCCAGATGTTTTGACCCCTTTCCAGATGCTGAAGTATACAATGGTGAAGATTAGCAATAAACAGAGGGTCAATTGCCAGCTAATGCCTCCCAGGTCATCCAGCCCATCGGACCTGTGCACCTGTAGAACTTGGCGTCTGAAAGAGGAAAGAAAAGCACAAGTATAGGTATTTCTTAACAGAAGCTGATGTTAAGTCCTGTACTGTGGTCTGAGCATTACAGGTAGTCCTGAGGCCTTGAAAAGCAGCCTTCAGTCATGTCTTTTTATCTTAACTAGTTAATGGTGCAACAGTGATAAGTGATGACAGTGGTTTGGAACCGTTTATCTAAAATACAGAGTACCTTCCCATACACCCTGAGCTTACATACACCTGCAAGTAAGCATTCAGTGATCTGAATACTTCAGAAGAGGCTCCCATTTATAAGGAGCCCTTCTCCCCCTCCAAAGCAAAGCTTGCTAGACGTTACACCAGTCTGCCTGATACCACCATCCTCACTTACATGCACTTACGTATAAAATTCTTCTGCAGGGGAGATGGAGTGTGGGGACCAGCTGACATTGTCCTTGCTGAAGTAGTTTGTGCAGTTGCCTGTGTTCCAGGCGTTTGTGCAGCTAGTCCATGGCAGCTCCGTTGTGAAGGAGGAGATGAGGTAGTAAAAGGCCCAAGCCATAATGGTGTTGTAATAGGAGGCTACGTAAAGATCTATCACACAGATGGCAAAGCCAATTCCTAGTAAGGCAGGAAATAATTATGTGAAGTGTAAGTTTTAGGCCAAAAAGAAAGGGAAGGAATTTGTTATCACATAAACTACAATTAGTAACTGTCTAAGGCAGCTCTCAGGAGGTACACATACCCTCTCAAGTATTTACAACACTGGAATTTCTTGGGGCTTCAGGAACATTCAGGCTCTGATTCCAAAAAAGCATCCTTAATCAAGACAGAACATGCTTATATAGGGGGTTTTCCCATCTGTTCCTAAATTCCTGGAATTTAGAAATAGGCATCTTGCACTCTCTAAATAAAAGAGACAAGACCAGAGCTACAAGCCTGAGAGCAAGGGTAAATGAGCACATGGAACAGGTCCATTTACTCAAAGAGACTCTATGGTAGGACAGCAATTAACAGACCAGGCTGAAGACAGGGAATCAATTATTTGTAACAGAAATAGTAGATCTGTATTCTTTCCTGGTTTGAACTTTGCCTTAGATTCAGGAATGCTGCACTTCATGAATCACATTTTCTGTTTATTATTGAGTATTTCTAGGCTTGGGTCAGAGAACAAGGACCCAGTGGTTATCTAATCAGTTAGAGTTGCACGTCACATGTATATATGAGAGCACACACATGTCTGCAAGTGTACATAAAGCTTTATGAAAGCTTTCTTTGTAAAGCCAAATTCTCATGTGGAACTTTGCTTTAGGAGATATTAATATTTCCTTAAGAAATTGCACCTTTATAGGAAACTCTTCCAGTTATTCTGGAAGTCCACAGTATTTTCCCATTCCCCTTCTTTACCTTTGAATATAGGACATATTTTTCTCCAAATTGAAATACACCCATTCCTGTGGTACTGTCCTAGTGCTAGTTCCATATAGAAGAGAGGAATCCCTCCAAAGATGGCCATAATTGTGTAAGGAATGAGGAATGCCCCTGCAGGAAAGAAAGCAGATTATTGTAACACGTCATAGGACTTCTCTTCCAAGAGTACCATCACTCCATACACAAGAGTTCCTTTCATCCCACAGGGAAGATGCATATCCCTCCCTAGCCACTGTGCCACACTGAATTACCATGGGATTTCTCGTTAGAGTAACTACTTAGTAGTGTGAATAACAAGCAACATTCAGGCCAAATGGCTCACGCTTCTATACCAAGTATATGCAGGATTCACCAAAACTGCACTGGCTACAATGGATTTCAACTGTGAGAGAGATGGGCTACGGGTGAAATAATTTCTTCAGTAAAATGCCTTTGCTGCATCAGGGAGACAAAAGTCCCATCCAAGATCTCCTTGATTAGATCTATAATTTGGCTGATACATCAGTGAGTCTAAGGCTTTGCATTCCTCATGAGCTGGTTTTGACATGTTGGTTTATCTGATTCTAAAATACTCCTTGGGCAGGGATTGAGTCTGTTCACTTGGAGCATGGCTCTGTACCTAACTGGCTCTTGGCTTCTATTTGTACTGACAGTTTAGACCTTGCTAAATAGTTTTCTCCCATGTTAATATCTAGCTACTCTATCCCAGTATTTAGGTTTTCCAATATGCTTGCAAAGTAATTTTCCCTTTGTTGTTATGTATGATACTAAAATAAGCCACTAACCCATCCATTTATAAGCAAGAAGTTCAGCATTAAGGAACACGACACAGAACTAGTCACTGACCTCCTCCGTTCTGGTAGCATATGTAAGGAAATCTCCACACATTCCCCAGATCCACTGCATAGCCAATGACAGAGAGTAGAAAGTCAATTTTTTTACTCCAGGTCTCTCTGTCTTCCAGCTCCATCAGCTGCTGCTGGCCTTCTGCTCCACAGGTGGTGGAAGTGGTGGTGGTAGTGGTGGTGGTGGCTGCTGGGGCAGTGCACTGGGCATCCTCCACCTCTCCCATGCCATTGCAGGGAGCAGAGCTCTGCCCCCCCGAATAACCATTTGAGATCTGAGCTGCCTGCCCCTTATCCCCCTGGCTGGGATGGACTTTGTTGCCATCCTCCACCAGCCGCAGGGCAGATTTAGGGTTCCTGACCAGAAGTCCATTCTCTTTACAGTCTTCTCCTTTGTTACAGTCTGAGGCATCTTTCTTGCAAGTCAGTGGCTCAGTCTCTTTGCCCGTTGCCTTTTTTTCCATTGTCACCAGGATTTGTTCCAATCACTTGCACACAGACAGCAGCGGAGTCCCCTTGTGGCTTGTCTTCCCACACTTATTCCCAGCGTATTCCCAGCACTTTTAGAACTCCTCTTCCATATTTAAATCCATCACATTGAAGGCACACACACCATCTAAGAAATGAAAATAGTTAAAAATCCATTACAGGGCTTATTGCTGCTGTAACTTTTAAGTTACAACTGACAGATTCTGTGATTAAAATACTTTTGGAAGTCATGAACCATCACAGCATGCAGTGTGAATCATGTAGCAGATAATCCAGGCTTCAGTGCAGAGAAAGGAAGGAAGCAGTGATCCTCTCCTGCAGCAGAAGCTGCTGTACCTGGTTTATAACCTCTCGGGCAGGTTTGCTGGACTTTGTGCATCATTGGCAGTCACAGTCCCACTGTCTTCTGGTACCACGTTTCCCTCTGAACCCTGGTTTCACACTGAGGGAGGCTGTGGGACTCCCAAGTTGCAATACTGAGGGCAGAGTTTAGTGTGGCTTGTGTTTTCGGTTTCATAAGTTCATCCTGTGACTTACCCACTCATCCTGTGGCAATTCCTAAGTTCACCCAGTATGAAGGGAAAAGAATTAATGAAACAGATACGACGTAACAGTGGATTTACAAATTACATTTCAGGATCTTTCTTCAGAACTTCCACGGGTTCTGCTCTGTTTAGCAGCAGGCCTTGAAGGTTTAAATGGAAGTTTAAGTAAGTATTTAAATCTCAGTTGTTTTGCATCACATTGACTTTTGAGGCCCAATCAATATTAATAATAGCAAGGAAAAAAGATCAGAAAACTTCAGTTTGATTGGGTAAGAGCTAATGTGTGGGTCTACAGGACAAGAATTGTCCCCTGCTTTATTTAAATCCATCTATCCATTTAGATCTGCTAGCACTGTGGTTGCAGCCCTGGGAAGGGCAGTGGGTACAGCTGCAAAGAACAGGCATTGGGAGAACCCCTGGCTACCCCTGCCCTCTCCATGTGGGCTGGAGCGTAACACAAGGGAAATGAACCATCCCCAAATACAGATAATGTACAGCACAGATTTTCCTTCAGAACAGAAAAAGAACTGTGAGTCAGTGGGTCAGGTTTTGTTCTCTGGGCATTTGTCAGGGAAGTCAAACGCCCTTAAAAGCAGCATTAAAAGCTGCCTTTACTCTTGAAATGGGAGCTGATTCTCTGTGCTGCAAATTCCCTGGGGCAGTAACCTTGCTTTATAGCAAGCAAAGCCTTGCACAAGCTATAGAGATTATCATAATTACATCTAATTTATCCTTTTCAAATCCTTTTACACAGTAAACAGCATTGTCACATGCTAGCAGAACAAGCATTATTTTATTTCACTTATAACTGTTGGGAAACTAAAGCAGAGAGGGGATATTATTTGCTCATTTGTAGAATTTGCTCATTGCTTTCATCCTTGTGCAAAGACAGTGTGTTAAACCTCTCCTAAGTGTTTATCAGTGCAAGCAGAAAGAGAAGGAAAGCTATCGAGCTGCAGAGTAAACAGGAGGATGTTCCTGAGATCAAAGTCACTTGCAGGTGTTCATAACTTTCTTCAGGCTTACGTTCTGTCTTTTCATCATATAGCAAGCAGTGCATCACTAATGCTGAATCTTAGAGCAGTGCTTTGCTGCCATTAGTTAATCATCCACAAAGACTGAATCATCTTCAGAGTTCCAGAGAAAAATACTACTGCAAAGAACAGGAGTTTCTGTTTTACCTATGAGGCTATAAAACCTGAAAGGCTTTGGAGTCTGAAACCATCCCAGGAAAGCCTGTGTAAATGAGAACAGTCCTACCACCACTGGAGGTAACATAAGAATCCTAGGAAAGGTCACAGCCAATCCTGCCCTCATATAGAGCATGTTAAATAAGGTAGGAACATGGAAAAGTAACCTGAGCCCTTATGGACTTTATACCTCTTACTCATAAATGGGAAAGCAGTAAAGGAAGTTGATTTAGCTGCATTATCTCCTGAGGCTGAATTTTCCATACCTAGGACTTAAACCCTTACTGTATTTGTGAAACACTTGATTTCTGCACAAAAATACTTCTTGGTGCTTTCTTTACAGAGGAGAGGTCGTGGAGTGTATTGTTGATTTGCTGGATCTGTGACAATCAAGACCATTGTCTTACCCAGATCTAAGCTCCTTCTGATCTTCTGCAGACCACAGGAAAGAAATATCCCATTATTTGAAATAGTGATGTAGAATTTTCAGTAGTTTCAGCCTAAAATATGCAAAATTATGTGTGAACTTTCAGGGGCTTTAGCTGGAACTTGAACTATTCCTTTCTCCCCTGGGAAACCTCTGGAGTGACAGACTCCACAGCAGTGTTCACAGGGGTGTAGCTGGCACATGAAAACACAACATTTACAGAGTCAGATTTCATTACACTGTAAGAACCGCGGCAGAATGGACTTTTTCTCCCTCGTGTTACAATTCAAACAAAAAAGCCATCTGTAACTGCTACAAACAGCACAAACAGCTGCAGAATTAAAGCTCTTGGGGCTGAGAAGTGTGCTAGGATCGCTGGGAAGATACACAGGGGAAAATTACGCTAATAGTGAAGGATTTGCCCTCCGCTTCATCTCCGTGCACTAATCTTTCAGTAGTTACAGGTGCTAGAATGATGATAGAGAATGATGTAAGAAAGGGCAGTTTATTACTTACTTTCCATCTGAGCTGTTGTAAAGGTTGCCCTTACATAAATTCACATTGGCTTCTTATCGCCAGCATAACCTGCTACAGAAGGAGAAGAAAAAGCAAGCTCGCTGTGCCTTCATTTCGTTGTAATCTGATGTGACTGCTCCTCTGAGCGCCCCTAAGTGTCTGCACCTTTTGTCCCTCCAGTAGCTCTGAACAGAGACTTGGAGTGAGCCCAGAGGAGGCCACAGAGATGCTGCGAGAGCTGGAGCAGCTCTGCTCTGGAGCCAGGCTGAGGGAGCTGGGCTGAGTCAGCCTGGAGAAGAGAAGGCTCCTTAAGGGGAGACCTTAGAGCAGCTCCAGTGCCTAAAGGGGCTGCAGGAAACCTGGAGAGGGGCTTTGGACAAGGGGTGCAGGGACAGGACAAGGGGGAATGGCTTTAACCTGCCAGAGGAGAGTTTGAGATGAGCTCTTAGGCAGAAGCTCTTCCCTGTGAGGCTGCTGAGGCGCTGGCACAGGGTGCCCAGAGAAGCTGTGGCTGCCCCATCCCTGCAGTGCTCAAGGCCAGGTTGGACATCGGGGCTTGGAGCAACCTGCTCTAGTGGAAGGTGTCCCTTCCCATGGTAGGGGGTTGGAACTGGATGAGCTTTAAGGTCCCTTCCAACCCAAACCAGTCTGGGTTTCTGTGATTATTCTAAAGGCCAGTTTTCTTTTCCCAATGCTGTGCTGTCCAGGAGCACAGGAGAGGTGCCAGCCCTGTGAACTGCACTCCTCCTTAGTCAAAGAGTGACAGAAGAGGAGCAACCCTCAGCCCTGCTCCAGGGAAGCATCCTCTAACACACAGCACATCCTCCACAGCTATTCCCTGCTTTGCTCGCTTGCTGAAAACACTAGGCTGGCTAATTGAAGCCATATGTTCCTACAAGCTTGGCTGGAGCCACCAACGCAGTTCACATCAGCCAAATATTAATTAAATTATCATTTTTGGTTACTCCCACACAGAGCTAAACTCGAACCAGCACTGCGGATGTCAAAGCCCTCTATGCCCCTTGGTGCACAAACCCAACCCCTTTGCCTCTATCAAAGCAATCCTCAAGGAACATTCGTGTGCTGGGGCCTGGCTCCTTCCTGAGCCGCACAACTGATGTATCATCGCTTTATTTCTTGAGGCACGCAGTGACCCCTCGTGGCAGTGTGGGAATCCCTCTCTTTTAGTGTGCCACGACGTAGTAAACCAAAAATCCTTCTTGCACTTCAAAACACAACGATTTTCCTGCCCTCTGTGTTTTTTAAAGGAGCAGATTGATGTGTCCAGAAGATTAAAGCAATTAGGCTGAGGTACAGCAAATACCAGATGCTTCTGGGAAAGCGAATCTCAATGCCAAGAGTCACCTGGAGGATACTTGATCTGAGGTGGGGCAGCACTGACTTCCTGAACTCCTCAGCACAAGGGTTTGTTCAGCCTCACTCTGCGTGGCTGCAGATTCATTGCTTGTCTCCATCCAATACATTCTAACTTGCAAAATACGGATATTTGCATGCATTTTGCATCATACAAATTACATTCCGTTTTCACGTGCTACTTTTATAAGCCAGTGCTTGCTGGAGTGCCAGCTACTCGCGGGGTTACAGCTGTGTTCCTGCAGCAAAGCCCATGCCTGTCGCTCACACAGCTCCTCCATCTGCCCCACTTCTGCCCATTCACATGCTAGTACTTGCAAAGAATTCAAGTGCTTTGAACTCTGAGACAAAAAGTTAACTCACACTGCTGGCAAACAGAACCAAACATTATAACACATACCTGTTACCTTGACCTAAATCTTGGTTTTATCACAAAGTATTTAAGATAGTTAAAATTATGGAGCTGCCTGACTGCATATTACACCTTGGGGTAAAGATGCTGTTCACACAGGCAGCTGTATGTAATGCAAAGAGTCCAAGGAAACTGCTTTTATCTAGAAAATCAAGCAAGGAGTTTGTATGACAAGACAGAAATCCCATATCCCACACAGGAAAAGGCTGAATTGTTTATCTGTGGCTGCTGTTCCCACCTCTGAGCCACAATATCAGCCATGACCCCTGGACAACCACAAACGGGGGTGTCTCTGGGTACTGGACCCTGATAAATGCAGCAGGGGACATTTCTGGTCTTCACTCGGTCTCCTCACACAGCCCCACTCTGTCTTTGCACAGGAGGGAGGTGACCTGGGTGACAGTGAGAAACTTTAAAGACAGGCTTTTGTGGGCTGGTGCGTCCCTGCTTTACTGCGAGTGTGGTGTGAAGGAGCACAGGGCCTTCATGGTTTTGCACAGGCCAGGACTAACTCTTTAATCAAAGTTATTATGGCATAGCTCTGATGTGCCCGTGCTGTGAGGAGCTGTTAGAAAGTAAGTTTCAGCCAATTACATCTTGAAAGTAGCTTACGATTCACTTTACCTGCTGTGTGTCATACACAAGCCGTGCTTTGAGTTCTTAATGCAAAGAATAAATGCCCTTTGCTTTTTGACTGTTCGTAAATACTGATGTCATTAAAAAATGGGTACCTAGAATATCCTTTTCTATCAGCTTGTTTCCGTTGTGAGCTGATAGCAAGTGTGACACATTCCATTTCAGCTTTCAAAACCTGATATTCATAAATACATAGTAGAAGATACAGAGTCCCAGCTTTGGGAGGGCTGCCTGTAACCAGCAGTATTAGGTGCAGAGGAGATACAAGCTGATGTCTAAACTACCCTCAACAACAGAAAATCCATTCCTTCAGGGGTTTGGGTTTTAGCTGTGCTTCAGCCTAGTTTAATAGAATCAAAACTGACTTTTGATAAAGAGTGATCAAAACCCACTGAAATTAATGGGTCTAGTGAGCAGGTCTGATCCTAGTGCCAGTCATTTTAAATGTAACTGGACTGGGTACTTCTGCACATCACTAATGCGTATAAGAAACCTGCAGTTTGTAGATGACAAAACAGATCCTATATCTGAATATTTGCAGTTCTCCGAGGGCTTGCTTCTTACTAGAACAGAATAGAACTGTACTCAACAGGTAGTCCCACTGAGACAGTGGCCTTTCTGGGAGAGTAAAAGGCTACTTACCAAGGCAAGAATGGCATAAGTAGTGAGCTGTCTCCAGTTAAGTTGTGTAATCCCAGGTAAGGCTAAATACAAGTAAGATGTGAAAATAATGCCTCTGAAAAGAATAGTACTGGGGGAATATAAACCTGTGCTGTGAGTTTTTATGTCCCAATCTTGTCCATCTTTCAGTCTGAAATTAAAAAGTCGGCAAGAAAGAGAGATTTTACCTTTAAAAATGTGTTGAGAAGCCAGATGCTGTGTTGTAGTGGGAATGCTGCCACGTGGATGACATTTAACAAACAGGGAGGAGGGGGAGAAAGCGCATTTTATGGCTCGAGAGTGCCCACATGTAGTGCAAGGAAACAGATAAGCTCAGAGGGAATGATATTCCCTTTGTATTCTTCCTCAAATTATTTATATAAACTTGAAGGAAATGTCATAACACAGCAAATATCACCAAATAGAGCAGAGTTCCTTAATGTAAGTCTGCACAGGCAAATTAACAGGCATGGTGTTTGAAATGAGAGACCGGTCTGCAGACTCAAGTCAAAGCCTGGCTGCATGCATGTACTTGTTTGTAATGTTTTGACCTAAAGGAATTAAAGAAACAGTCACCATTGCTTCCAGATGATGCTTCTTTGAAGGAGATTTGTTAACAGCTATCTCCAAATTACAGCCCCTTTATACAGGCTCCAAGTTCTTTATGAAACACTTATACCACAGACAGGCTTCGTTATGTTGTGTAAAATCTATGTTGCAGATTGCCAGATCAACAGAGCTGCAAATACACAGTTTTGGAACAGAGTTAAACCACCAGCATCAGAAAGGACAGCGGGATACAGAACGAACATTTCTTTAGGCTCTTAATTCCTAATGAAAACTGGGTGGGTTTTATTTCCATGGGGGAAAGCAGGAAAGAGCTTAAATACACACCGTACATTTCCTTGTGTGGGAATAATTTAGGGGGGTTATTAAATTCCAGTTTTAGGGCAGTTTTTCTGAATTTATATAACCATTTGCATTTCAGCACACCCGGTCCAATTAGAAAATGGACCACAACAGACATCTGCTTTATGCCAAGTTTACAAAGTGCTCCCCAAGAACATTACCATCAATTCACTCATCACTAGCACCAGAAGATGAGGTCCAAGTGGCTGGACCTCACTGGTGAATGCCCGACAGCTAAAAACCCACATGAAAAAACTCCCACAACGCTTCCAAGAACCCAGTTCCATTAAATGCACGATTCTTCCCCCCCCCCCCCAGGCTTTCTTACCACACCAAAACATGTTTTTCATGCCTATTTATATATCCAGTTACATTGCATTCCTCACTTAAACTTCCGTATTACTTGGCAAACTAACCAGCAAGCAAGTTGTTTCAGCACTAAACATGATTGACTATAAATCTATATATGACATACTCTTCAGATTTATTACTTATAATAAATCTGTCCCATCGAGTTAGATAATTTACTGTGCTGGAACAGTTCAGCTTTCAAAATAGAACTTTATATGGTTAATAAAACTGACTTTATATAAAATAAGTAACAGTTTGCATTGATTTCTTCCCATCAGATTCTGCTTATTTTTCCTTATAGTTTAATGCCTTTTTGTAAACTTTAAATAAACTTCATGCCCATAATGCAGTTATGGGGAGTGCCAAAACTGTAATTTCAGATTGTCATAACATGTTCTGCTACAGGCATCTGACTCCCAACATTCATAACAGCTGGACAAGTGCCTGAGCAAGAGGCAGTAGAGCATCAGAACACCAGAAAAGCAAGAAAAATCATTAAAGTTTTAAGACAAAATCAAAACAAACTTTCACCAAAAATCAGTGCAGTTTTACCCCAAAAACCTTTGTTAGATGTGCATTTTCCCAAAGCTGTAGAAATACTCTTAAGACCTTAAAAGTTGATTTAGAAAGAAGCAAAACGTAGTGTATGCATTCTAGACTGTTATTGGTAGCTCAGACTTTATAACTAGAGCTGAAAGAGGCAATAAGGAGTGGAAGCTAATGCAGCTCTGGTATCTGCTTGCTTCAGAAGGTAGGCTCTAAAGACAGCATCTCAAAGTCTGTCTAAATTCATAAAGTACTTCAGAAATCACTGTGTTAAAAACAAAACCATACAGTACCTGTCTTCGGGGCCGGCTTGAAGCACTTTCCTTGGAGTTATCCAAGCTCGAGTAACCTTCACCCACATTTACTTCAGTCTCAGGAACTCAGTCTGTGGGCAACTCAGCACCTTGGGGAGGTTTTTGTACACCAGGCCCCCTCACATGGTCTGATTTCCAGATAATCTGCTGCCAAAGAGCTCTTGGAGAATTTTTGCGTCACTTTAGTCAAATAAACTTTATGTTTCACCAGGGCTGCAGCTCAGTTTTCCTCCTAGAGGTGGGTGGCTACATTTGTCTGCTCCGAGCAGCTCGAAAGAGCAGGATCCAATGAAGGCAGAGGGAAAAGGAGGGAAGCTTTCCTGGTAAAGGACAGTTTTGCTAGTTCTTATTCCAGCTATAAATAACAGGATGGGGGTGATGATGATGATGGAGAGAGCAAACAGGGAGGAAGTTTCAAGGGAATCAGTAAATGACGAGTATGCAGGTGGGTCTGTGAATTGAGATAGGAAAAAACTGGGATCTGATCACAATAAAAAGGCTTGGAAAGAATAACTTCTATTGCTGAAGATTTACATTATTTGAATAAACAAAAAAGGTTTAGTTGTGGTTTAAAGCATTAAGCACTGATTCTTCAAAGTGTTTTGCTGCCTCGGGAAGCTCAACAAGTAATTTCCTTTCTTCCTGCTACTCCTCAAAATCTCTCACTCAGCCTCTGACACATGCTGTGTCCTCAGCTTCTTTCATCCAGGATTTCTTCATTCCTAGACTTTACCATTTGTTTATAAAGGCTCATAAATCACAAGCGAAACCGTGCCATAGGTTAGGTGACAGATCTGAGAGAAAAGTGGAAAAGCAGAATGGGAACAACTAGGAATAGCGAATTGCTGGAGCAGCAGCAGTTTTGCTGTAAGTTGTTGCCAGTTTGCAGGGACTTGCTCCGGACAATCGAAAAGAAAACAAACTCTGAGCACTGGAAAGCACTGGGATATAATTAGCACGTTCCTCTTTCTGTCCTCTGGTCCCTTAATGATAGCAGCAGCCGGGCAGCAGCGTGGCGTTTGCGCCACCTCCAGGATAGCTCAGGTATTGCAGTCAGAAACATCAGCCACGCATGGATTAGAAGTTTTGGCTTTCCCATTAACTCTCGTTGGCAAGATATTAACACCACTTTGGCAGATTAAGTTTGTGGCCTTCAGTTGTATCACAGATTCATTGATCTCTAAGGGAAGTAGCACTAACTCATCCTCTCTCTGCTGTGCTGAACTTCCCCCCTGTACTCTTCTTTCCCAAATAAGCAGTTGTAGTCGTGTTAATCTCTGTTTAGCTGCCCCAAACTCAGTGTCCTTACAGCCTGTAATCAGTCACAGTGTCCCCCTGGTTGTCCTGTTCTGAAGGGTTTGCAAGGACGGAAACTTGGTGCCTCACTCAACCTTTATGAATGTCGAAGTACAGCGTTTGAATGCACAAGTTCCCACCTGTGGGTTAGACCCTGTGCTTTGCATAGCAGGTTTTTTGCTTTCTTGGGATATGGGAGGAATCTGTGCCTTGCCTTCCATGCAGATTTCCAGCTCAGTACTGCTGGGAGATGCGAATGGATATCCCAAACTCACTTTTTCTACCCTCTTACAAGAAAAATCCTCCTTGCTTTGGGCCCCTCTTTACATGATTATGTGGGGGGTTTAAAAGCTCTAGGGTATCATGACCTTTGAGGCTTTTTCTCCATCTTAGTCTCTGCTTAGAGTAGGCTCTTTTAGCAGGACCTCAAACACTGCTGCACACCATTCATCCTGGCCAACACTTGCAGTTCAATTGCCTTCATATGCTCACATCAGTGGCACCCAGCATCACCATCTGGTTGTTTTCGTAGGGCACACAAAGCTGTAACGTGACAAGCGGCACATTGAGAGCACAAAACCACCTTTCATGACTTATCCTGGACTGCTTGGTCAGTTGATGAGTTTTTTCTCATTAATGGCTTTTGCAGCAGCATGGGGGTTTGTTTGCAATTTCTTGCCAGTCTGGAGCCTTTGGGGCATAATATAAATAACAGACTTGGGATTTCAGGCAGAGCCCTTCACTTTATCTTGTATGTGAAAGACTTCCAAGTGCTGTACTGAGTCAGTTCCAGAATTCCATGAAGTATTCCGTGGATTTGCAGGTAAAATACTAATGATTTCTGGAAAGTATGAAAAAAGAGGAGGAAAACTGACCTTACACAAGATAACCTCAAATACTTCTGCAGTTCTCTACAGGTAAAGCAACTGTAGGTCCAGTTCCCAATGCTAGCACAAGGACGGGAAGCATCAAATTCCCTAATAACTGTACTACCAGCTGTACTAAGAAGAGCTTAATAGTAATTCTGAAAGTGTGTCTGATTCACTGCCAGTAAGAGGATAGGAACAATCTTCCAAATAACACAAAACAAATCCTGAAGTATTTATTTGTTCCCATTTTTTGCTTAGTTAGGAATCAGACTGTGTTTAGAAGCTGTTAGGATTGGCTTTGGGATAAAAGAAATTCTGATTGTCCTTCCCTGTTATTTTCTAAGCTGTCTGAGCTGGGAAATACATCTGGGAATTAGATGGGGTTTGGAGAGGTTTTGTGATTTCAACTGTTTTGAGAGCACATTTGGGTGGAGAAATCTGATTCTGAGAACCTCCAAACTCAACTACACGTAACCTCTCCTGCCTCTTTTCTTAGTTAGGAGGAATTGCTGTTTTCTGACTTTTGATGGAGTCTGAGCTATGACTTTTACAACACCATCCATCAATATTTCCCACCTCTCAGATGAACTCCTGGATTATCACATGAGAACTACACTGCCGACAAACAGGAAAAGGAAACTGCTGGTTGGTTCCTCAACAATCCAAAGGTCTTTATAAGGAATTGCAAAGGATATAAACTAAAGAAAGCAGCAGCACTGAAACACAGTGGGCATGAATTGGTTTGGTTTTACAGTCTAACCTAGGCATCTTTTTATCAGTTGGATGTTGGTTTTGTTGTAACCTTAGTTCACAGTTGATAAGGCATAGAGCTTCCTTTGCTGGACTGTAGCAAGTTAGGTTTGTTCCCACATTATTTCCACTCCATGAGTTGGAAAGGGTTTATGTTTTGATCCTCTCTGAACCATTTCCTGCAAGCTGACAGGAGTTAAGTGGTTTGTTCCTCAATTACATGCTCCTATACTACACTGCTGGACTGGTGCTGGGCCACTTCATTCCATCCCCTCTGTGGTGTCCTCTTACTTCCATGCACCTGAGAAGAGCCTGAGGTTCTTCTGGATCCAGCCATCCCTCGTGCTACACAGGACAAACTTCCTCAGCCTCCATATGGAGCATGTGGCTTCTCAATCATCTGCTCAACTGTCTCAATTCATACTCCCCCAGTTGAGGGCTGCTGATCACACTCATGATATTTCCTTTAGGACACAACAGCAGAGTGACCCAGTGAACATCGTATCCACAGGAGCTGTTAGTGGGAAATCACAGACTGATTTGGTTCACGTTTTAAACTACTGCTTAAAAACAAGCCCACTTCCTGTGAGATACAGCTGGTGGATAACAAAGCCACTTAGCAAGAGCACACAGCTATTGATTCTTACCAAGATACAGGTTTTCATGGGCTGTTACCACCAAGAAAAAGTTTGTTCAACTGCCTTTAGAGTCCTCAAAGTGGAAGAAACAGAGCTGTTTCCCTTCCTCTTCCCTACTCCTTCTTACAAAGAACTTGGAAAACTGCTGAGTATAAAGGCAAAACTCTTTCTGCCAGATTAGCTTCATTTCCTATAACGTCTTTCAGCTATGTGGATTTTCTGTGCTTATTTGAAGGAAAGGAAAAACAACTCGTACTATTGTATAAGCTGTACAGGGAAATATCTGGGCAAGAGCTGTGGAGATAAGCACACACTGGACAATACTTTAAATACTTAAATTAACGAAAAACTGGCTTGGAAACTGTTTTTAGTTTGGCAAACTCAATCCTCATCACTGCTGCCATGGGCAACACAAACGTTAAACTCCAGAGAAAAAGTGACTCTCTTTGGCTGCTCTGCCCCTCTCATAGACAGCATAAAGGAAAGAAAAGAATTGGTGTAATGTCATAAGCAGAAAGGTTTTGAAAGACTTAAACACTGACCTTTTGGAAGGGAAAAGCACCCCCAGAACAACACATGCATTACTCATAATGAAAATATTGTGCATAATAGTGCTTTCCCAAGGGACCTGGCTTTGCTTCAGAGCCACCAGGGTTCAGCACCAAGTACAAGGCTGTTTACTTGCCTTGATGCAAGTAACAGCATGAAGTAGAGGCTCTGCATCACAGCCACATGAAGCCAGGAGGGACCTCAGGAGCTGAGGTCCATCCCTCTGCCAAAAGAAGGATCGACTCTGCCAGTTCTGACACGTTCTTCTGTAACCTGACCTTAAGGAGCTCGAACAAGGGAGGCATCACACATCCTCAGGCAATCTATTCCAGCTCTTCACTATTTGCATCACCATAAAGCTTTTCCCAATCTCTCCAAGTTTTGCTGCAGCTAAAGCCCACAACTTTTTGATCAATCTATCATAAGCAGTTGAATCAGAATTCCCTTTAAAGCATCCATTTATCAATTAAAAGATTATGACATCTCCCCTGTTCTCTAAACACCATCTTTCAGCCTTTTACTAGGCAGTTTCAAGTCCCTGATCATTCTTACCACTCTTCTTTACCCTCATTTTGATCTGCACCTTCCTCAAGATGCAGTCTCCTAAAGTACATCACTCCAGCTCACTCCCCAGCAACCTTAGGCAGAGCTGGGTAACTTTACATATCTTGCAGCCATTTCTGTTTATACACCCCAGTATTACTTTATTCCATAGGAGTATGCAATCAACCATGACGCTTTTACATTTCTTTCCACATCAAACTCAGTCCCCACTTGCTCTGCATACTCTGTGCACCCAGTTACTCCTGGATGGGCACTGTTTCTCACATAATACACTTTTGCATAGTTTGACAGATCACATTGACAAGCACAGAGTATGTATCAGAAAACAGCAAAACATTCTGACAATAACCTGATAATTAAATATATTGGACATATCAGCTGTTCAACAGTAACCAGATAATTGAAAGGCATGCCCAAACTTGCATTGATAACTGCATGTGATGCCCTGGCTCCTGCCAGTCAACACTGTAGGTGACAGAAAACCTTGACATAAGCCCAGGGTAATGTGAGCTGAACTTTGCTAGAGAGGAATCAAATCACAGGATCTCTGTACTGCCAAGATACATTCAGAGTACATTGTGTACATTCAACGTGCACCTTTAGACCATCTCTGCAGAGAATACTGCAGAGGGCACAGTCTCTTACGCCATTCCAGGACAACAACATCCTCCAAATGCTGCCCCACACCAAATCGTCTTATCTAACCAGCACTCCTGTCCACTCGAGGAAATGTTAATCACAGCAGGTTGAATCATCTTGGATGGCTCTCCTAGACAAACCCAAATCTGGATTTAGTTCAGCAGGCAACACAGACATGATTCAGCTTGGCATTTTTAGTGTACACATACGCACATGTGTTTGTGTAACTACCATAGGATACACTTTCATAATCATTTATGAACTTTTACCTCTGCTGTCCAAATGGAACGAAAGTCAAAGTGGAGTACCACAGCAATAAACATCCCTTTTTTGCCTGCACTTATACACCATCTATCTGCTACCCACTTGTGTTCCCGCGTGGTTCTTTATCCTCACATACCCTCTTACTTGCCTGTGACTAAACCTAGTACAGAACAGGAAAACTGTCAGGGTGGACACAAAAGCAGCCCACCATTCTGGCACTATTTAAATCTAAGGATTAGTTCTGTGCTCAAGCTATTTGAGTACCTGTAGCACAGGAGATATTATGCTTGTCTTCCCCTTTGTTCAGTGAAAGGAGCATCTTTAACTACAGAGAACAAGCAGCACCCCCTCCTCATACATTCACATCTGGCTCACTTCATCCCTTTGCATTGGCTCCATGAGGCTCATTTAAAGAAAAAAGAAAACAGAACTGTAACAGTCACTTTAGAAAGTGTTTATTCAAAAGCTTCATAGCACCATCTTGGTTTTTAAAACATCCAAATAAAATGCAGCAATTAAAACATTGGGTTTTTCTGTAGAGCATGACACTAACTCCACCTGGGAACATACTTCTGGTTGGTCTTGCTAATGTAACTGGAAAATAGCGCCCCTGTGCACACAGACATGCACTGGGCCTTGATGTGGGTTATCCAGTCTTAGCTCAATAGTGGAAGAACAAAACCAAGTGAAACAGGAAACCTCAAGGAAACAGATTCCACACACACCCAACACCCCCCCCCCCCCCCAATTTCTGCTGGGAAACTGTATTTTCAAAAAGGTAATTTTAGCACTTTCAATTCTTTTGTCCTCTCTGAAACTTCAGCAAATGCAGAAGTGTAGATATAGAAAATCTTTTGGGCATTCTTTTAGGGTACAAGTCAGACCATGGATGGTTAATTTGTAAGGATCTCAATGTATCTGTTCTAACAATCAGCTGGTAATTTTAAAGGGCCTTTCATGGCCATCTTTGCTAGGGAAAACACTGGTCAAAGGAATGCTACTAAGTTCCTATGGTGACTTTTACTCAAAATTTCAGGTGAAATCGAAGTGCCATTGACAGCAGTTGTAATACTTCTCCATGATGAGGTTTTGCCTTTCCCCTCTTTAGCTTTTGGAGTAGCCTGTCTGAGAGCTTCATTCAGGTGAGTCAGTAAAGCGCTATTTCCCAATGATCCTTAACTTACATTTCAAGAATATGGACCATGCTGATGGCTTGGTCACATTATCATTTGGCTATGGCTTCCAACCACTGGAATTCTCTATTGCATCTAATTCTGGTTGACCATTAAGAGGCAAATATTCACTTGGCTAAAGCCCCCATAGGGTCCCACGCTGGCAAAACAATTGGTTCCTGCTCCATCACTGCCAGGATGTCTTCTGGTACATGCTTCTTGTCCACCACCACTTCATATACGTACTCAGAAAACCAGTCATCAGTCATGATCAGGTAACCTAGAGATGAAAACAGCTCATTACAAGAGAGCCACCACCAATACAGTGAAGCAGACAAAGTTTCACTTGTGTATGATGCGTTAAATAGGACTAGTCAGATACGGTATCTCTCAAGACAGAGATTAACCTTCAGGTTGGCCAGATGTACTTCATGTGCACTGAAAGACCAGGCAAGAAGCCTGGTAGGAAAAACAAGACCCAGAATATTCATTATCTCTGCTCTCTCTGCTGAAACAGGCATTGATGATATTCAAGTGAATTACAATGCCTTAAAAAGGCATTTAAGGCAGTGAAGTCCCTGGCTTTAGATGTGCTCAGGGTTTGGTTAGGAAGAGGGAAATTTTCTGGGTGAATACCCAACCATCTGTGGCTTAAGAAAACTTTGCTGGTTTAGTTCTTGCAGTGAGAGGAGGCCATCTGCTCTCCTCAAACATCAACCATTGAAATCACACGTTAGCTGAGCTAAATCAGAACTTTTTTTCTCCTTAATATAGTTCTTACTGAGAATTGCAGTGAACAGCCTTTGAACTGGGGGGAAACAGTCACTTTGAGAGTATCAGAGGCTTTGCCAGAAAGCTGCCATTGGAAACAAACTGTTCAAGGTGAACTGAAAATAAAGAGAGGCTGGGCGAAAGCGAGCATTTAGAAGACAGATGAGCAGGCTTTATGTAATAAAGTTCCTCATGTCCTTATACAGTATCATCCCACAATCAAATGAAACAAGAAAATGTCTAAAGAATATGGACAATAAATGCATCTATCTGCAGCATCTTGTTTCTAAAGCAAGAGATCAGATAATTCCCATAAATTAAAAACCCTATCAATTGTAATCCGAGCTAAGCCATTTTGGAAACACTGCCAAAGGGAGCTGCCCTGATTATTCTCTCTTCAGGATATGAGTTCTTGGGACACACAAAAACCTCTCACTCCCAAGAGCCAACAAGTAATTGCACCCTGAGAGGATAATGAACTCTGCTGCTGACATCCTGTATCTCAAAGCTTGACAGGGCTGATTGGGATCACAGTGTCTGAACAAGGAGGAAGCGTCGAGCAGAACTTCAGGACATGCAAATAAGTAAGGACACTGTTGGAGAAGGCCTGTGCCCAGTGGCACAATGAAAGCCATTATCAATTTCTTCATTAAAAGCAGATACACACTATACACGCCGCAGTATATATACACTTAAGATGCTACCTAAGGCAACCCTGAGCCCTGCATTGCAGCCGGGTGATGGGCAGAAGTGAAAAAGCAGCAGGAAAGTTTCCTGCACTTCTAGGCAGGGTACACAATGGAGTTCCACCTCAGGAAATTGATCCATTGCTTCTGCTCAAACCAGTTCTATGTTAAGGCAAAAACACTGAAAAGAACTTGGAACAACATCACCGTGTAACACAACACAGCACCTGACTCCAGTGTGCTCCTGTGTGTATCAGGCTGGTCCACACTTCTCTAACTGACCCAAAGGAGAAGAATTTTACACTGCCCAGCTGCTGGCCAGGGAGAGGTCAGTTGAGGATCAATGGCCTGCAAGTTATTCCATAACCTAGGATGTGGGCACCCGAAAATAAAGCCCTGGAAAGTTCCCAAAGGAGTACTACAAGCCACTTCGTGCTTGTGCTGCAATTCCTCTGTTGGAGAAGAAACTAAGTGTCCTTCTGTCATAGCACACTTACGGGATGATATACACACACATATACAAATACTGACATTAAATGTCTACAGTAAATCTGTTATGTATGTGTGCAACAGCCAGTACAAGAGATTGGAAAAGGCAAAAGGGAGCTGACTTCTAGCTGGAGATGTATCACAAGAAAGTCCTTTTCATGCCAAAACAAGCAGATGGACCCCTATCTGCTGGATGTGATAAGGTGACTTAGGCTTCCTCTCGTGCTTGGTTTCAAAAAGATACTCGATGGGATAAGCCGGGTTCAAAGTTAGGTAATAATGTCCTGTGTCGGGACAAAAGAGCACACAGGATAATGGCATTGGCCTGCGTGGCTGACAGAGCATCAGTGAAACACTGGAAGGAAACATTTGACTGGGAAGTGACTTTTTTACCTCAATAAACAAGCAGTGTTTGTCAGCAGCGGTGTTCATTCCTTGAGGAAAAACAGGATTCCAAGAAATGCTTTTTCAACAGATCTAAATGTAATTACTAACTATTTATGAAGAGCAATCAATGCTTGGCTATTCCCAGGGCTTCCCTGTCCCCGGGACAAGCACTACCACAGAAACTCAGTTCTGTGCACTCAGTGCAGTGTGAGCATGTAACCAACTTCATCCCACAATATCCAAACCAGGAATCACAGGCTTTCCAGTCCTGCACCATACAAGTCTGGGGAAGCAGGTGGTATCCGGCACCTCGGGCTGCGCTGGGAGCAGAGCAACAGGAACCCCATGTGAAAACAGAGCTCCATTTCCTACCAACGCCAAGTCATTTGTTTGCTTGGTTTTTAATGACTCAAAGCCTGGTCTCTGGTGGTTTGCTGTGGGCTTTGCCCTTTGTCATCCTGTCCAAGAAATAATGGAGTTGGGGCTTACTTGTATCCCCCACACCCAAGTGGGCCTCAGCTGGGATGTGCCAAGTTTAACATCATTCTTGGCCTCTTTACTGATGTGATTCTGGTTCTCTGCACTGGACTTGTCCAAATGCAACTGCCCAAGTCCTTAACAAGGCAGATAAGATTAAAAAACCACTGCTAGAGAGATGCCATGGCTTAGGAAGAGAGCTAGGACAGACCACGGATCCTCACCCTCCTACACCAGCTAGTACTGGACACTGAAGAGTCCAAAAGCAAGAGAAAGGGGAGGAAATTCTGCCAAGTTACCTCTTCTAACATCCAAGAATGAGCTCTGAAGGACAGTGAAATGCCTTTAGCTCAGTAGTGGTTTCCTTGGTCATGCCCAAGAAAGGCACTCAGGGAATCACCTCCCTGACAAAAATAACTCTGAAATGGAGTCAAGCTTCCTAATTCTGATGGGATTTTCTCTCAAGGCACTTTTCCAGGCAACTCCCTAACCAAAGCAAAACATACACAGTGAGCAAGACTTCCCAGAGCCACGGTCTCTACCAGCACAGAACAGATAAGTGACAATGACTAACCCAGAGTGCACACAGATGCCACGCACATAATACATGCGTACAAGCAGGGTCCTATTAGATCTCAAAGGAACCACCAGCTCCTCTTGAGAATGAGTTCTTTTAGAGCCATTTAAAGAGTGAACCTGTACTTGGAAAAGAGAATGGCTAAGGAGGATAAACTGTTAGTGCAAACCAAGCAGCAAGGTAAGCTTACAAAGCTGGCAAACAAGTTCAAAGTCATCTTCAAGACGACTATGGAACTGGGTTAGTTTAGTGTTATTTCTAACCTGCAGTCTGAGGCACTGCACTGTTCATTTCCTGTTGCTGTACCTTTTCTTTTTTGCTTTTGGATTACATGTTTGAAGTGAAGAAAGCCAAAAACGCAAGCATGGCTCTCCACGCATCAGCCACAGCCTCTGCAGCTCCATCACAGCGTTCCCTGGTGCTCCAGCCCAGTAACACCAGCACAAAACTGCTGTTCAGTCACAGCTCCACAGGTACAGCTCCTGCAAGCAGTGTCAGGCTTCAGTCCACTGCACTGTTTGGGAACACTAGCCAGTATCCTGAAACCGAGCCAATTTTTCTCCAGGCCTAGTAAAGAAGAACTCAGCCTTGGCCAAGGAGCATGTATTGCCAGCACAGCCAAAGCTCCAGCACACACCTGTGAACTCCAGAACATTGGGAGTACAAGCTTAAGTCCACAGAGTGGTTGTAAAGCAAGCTGAGTAAGGCACTTCCTTCCTGGAAGCTTTCCACTAATACTAGTAGTATCAAACATCACAAACTGAGTATCTGGAGTGTCTCAAAACAAAGTGTTTGATAATAAGAGCACGACTAACCAGCCATTTTTATGTTTTATAGTCTCTATTATAAAAGGTCCTTAATTAGCTTTGGAGACAAGAAAAGTTTTATGTCACTTCTTACTATTTGGCTTCTTTACTCAATCCAGCATTCCAAAGTACATTTTATACTGTCACACTGATGAGCCTTGAAGGCTGAACATCAACACAGCCTCATTGTTTGGTCAAGACTGAAGATTGTTATTGGAACCCTTTGCTGTGAATGTACACAGCTAACTCAGAACAGACACTACTGCAGCACCAAGGGGCCAGAACATCAATTAAGACACTGTTACAAGAATACCCTACGCTGCAGCTAGCTCTTTGTAAGATACCAAAAGCTTAAGAACAAGACCACATCCTAAACCAGATGTTTCCTAAAATAGCCTATTCCCAGAAGAAAACCCAGACATCCTGAGAAATTTCAGCCATACCAAATCTTGTGAACACAACATTTGGGATTAATGTGCAGCAGAAAAACATGGTCACCAATGACTATTGTGCAGTGCCCTGGCACACACTGGAGTCTGTCACAGCATGCTCATCAGCGAGCGTGTGCCAGGCCTGAGTTCGCATCCGGCCTGCCTCAGATGGGGAATGACTAAATTCATGGAGTTTCCCTCTACTCCACTTTACCCGAGTGCTCTGCCAAGGCCTCACTGCAGTTATAATGAAGTATTTAAACTTTGAGATGAACTTTAAAGTCTACCAGTGTCTTCCCATACATGAAAGGTTTGGTTACTGGATTGTCAAACACTGTGAAGGCAATACATGCCCTGTATCATTAAGATGTCTACACTCAAAGTTACGTTCTAGCCCCCAGCATAAGAGTCTCTGTTAACTGTGTCGTCCTGCCTTTGGGACCAAATGGCCTATCTGTCAAGAAGGGTCAGCATCAATCACTTATGGCCACCTCTCACAACCACAGTCACCTCCACAGTTGAACTCGCAGCCACAGTGTCAGCTTTATCCAATGACCCGTCCTGCTTCTCCAATGTTTGCATTCCATTTCCTTAGTAAATCACACCTAAGTGAGGAAGGTTTCTCTTCCAGGAATACAGTGCCGTAACTCAGTGATCTGCATGCGTGTGCAGGCTTGTTTCATGCATGTCCGGTGAAGGACACACAGCACATCCCCTTTCCCCTTCCACCTCCGTATTTCCAAACACTAAGTTCAGCTCTCCATTCCCATGACTATAAATTACCTTTATTACCACGGTCTTCGCCCCAGGAGTTTTCCACTCTCCATTTTTCAAATGCATCTTCTTGCCCATCCTGTGTCAAAACAAGGTGATGGCTATTCAGTAACGAAGGACCACACAAGTCGGTAGCAGCCAACCCTTCCTAGTCTAAATCCAGCACCAGCAACCCACAGAGCTCCACTCCTAAAAGGCATCAGCAGCTTTCAGACAATGGTCAGAAGGGACGGAGAAATGTAATCTCCTAAAACACTTGCCTACTGCTTACAAGAGGAAGTGTGGTCGAGAAGAGACCCTGCAAGAAGTGTTTATTTTCACCAGATAATTTAAATTTAACCAAATCTGAGCTTGGACTTAACAGGCAGAATTTAAGCAGCCTTCCCTATGACCTGTCATGGGGTCTTTTGAAACGCAGAACACAACTTGCTTGAAGTAGGAATGAGAGGAAAGGAGCAAGGACAATGAAGCAACTCTAATAATTTATAACAGTAACAGTAACAGCAAATACAAACACTTCAGGATCTAGCTGAAGGACACAGCTCCAAGTGTGCTGCTCTGAAAGAAATGACTAGGCTTCTAATGAGCATGGAGTACGCGAGTTCAGGTTCAGGAGCGTGCAGTATTCCAGCCTGCATCAGGTATACTCATCTGCTCCTGAAGTAGTTTTCCAATACAAAAACCTAACCTGCAACGCACCCCATAAACCCATCTTTATTATTCAGTGGAATATTGCTGTACTGCTTCTATTGTCACTTTAAAAAACAGAGGACACTTGAGAGTTACCAGGCTAGGGATAAGTCAGCTCTTGATGCCATCAGACACACTGGGATAAGCATGTTTATGTACATCATGTTGAACCAAAAGGTGCATTTAATCCACATCAATTTTATGTTGTAAAATTGTAATAGGATTTTTTAAATCTTCCAAGCTTTTTCATAAATTAGGTAAATCCAAGGTATTATATTTTATAACTCAGTTTATCAAAGTTCCTTTAGATTAAGTTAAGGTTTAATATAAGACTACATGCTCAAATAAAAAGCAGAAACAACTTAGTCCATGTTGAATGTGGAAAAGCCTCTAAATGCGAACTTGGTTTAGGATTCTTCCTTTCAAACCCTCTTTGGATTTAGAGCTACCATCCTTACTGATCTTACACACATTCTTTCTTGAAAATCGGAGAGCAGGTCACATTTTATGCAACGATACATTTCGGCACGTAAAAGAATGAATTTAACAATACAGACCATAGACTATAGCTACAATGAAATGCAGCCACAAACCAGCTACAGTAAGTACAAACAGACGGGCTTCAGTCATGAGTAGGCAATAGGTTTTAAGTACTGGAAAAGTAAATGTCTAGCTGGAAAACAATGACTTTAGAGATGGTTTAGTGGGAGGTGTCCCTGCCCATGGCGGGGGGTTTGGAACAAGATGAACTTAAGGTCCTTTCCAACCCTAACTATTCTATGATTTGTGAGTTCATGCAACACACTCCTACACAAACTAGAAGTGTTAAAAGCTCAGAATGCAGAACAGGAGAAATAATACACCAAGTTGTAAAAAGTAACTCAAAAGCTCTGACTCAGCATTCCCATCTCGAGTCCTCCGACTCCAGAGCTCAAACGAACTTTCAGTTCTGTGCAAGCTGCTGTTTCTCAAGCCAAGGTCATGTTGGACAGGAAGAGATCACTTCAGAGACACTTTAATACTGACAGCTTCTGGAAATACATGGAAAACAACACTGCAGATAACCCCCAGTTGTACATTTTCACATGGTTCTTTTTACTCCACATGTGCTTTGTTATACTGCCAGGAGCTGATTTAGTTGTGGATTCATCTCAGCCTACTGTCTTGCCACAGAGCTATTTTGGACACCATCTTCCTTCCCTCATTATGAGCAGGTCAGGGAGGTCACATGCCAGAGTTGCAGGAGGTTTAGACTATTGCAAAGTGCCTCCTACTGGCATTTCAAGAGTAGGAGCTTCATGCTGTAAAAGGACTAACCCATGCAGTAGGACATGGTAGGAAACATTTGATGTGATACTCGATTGCTTGCTCAGCAAGACACATCAGGAATCTGTATTTAAAAATCAGTTAACACAGGTTTTCTGTTTTGTTAACAATAGAAGCTTACTTCCTTTTCCCTTTCTTCAGTAAAGGTTTGTGGGCAGAAGGAAAGAAATCCTGGACTTGTCTTCAATTCTTCCCTCCTTGTTAAGTATTTATAGTTCTGAACACTCAAACACCACAGGGAGAACATACAACCCAGGGTGCTGTGGCACACGTGAACACTGTGAATGAGCCCAGAACAGTCAGACACATCCACGCAAGCATCAGAACTTGAGGCGGCAGACTCACCTTCTCAGTGACAGCTGTCAGCACCATGGCATGGGTCATCATGGATTCTCCAAAGATTAACCGTTCTGCTTTGTTCAGGTTCTTGACAGAGACACCAAACACCAGCTCATGATTGTATCTATTGGGAAGGCACATAAGCAATGTCAAAAAGGATGCAGGGAGAAATTTCACTAGTAGTAAATCAGGGAATCAGTAAACTAACTCAGGAGCCAGTGCACAGGCGTAAAAGCTCAACTCTTCTTAGTGTCAGAATAAATGCAAAAGCTGATCTCTTTAGGAGGTTCTCTCACCAAGTGCTAAACAATTCAAATGAATAAGAATATTTAAACCACCACTTGTGCATCTTTAAAGGATTCAGAGTTTAGCTAACAAGTGAAAAAAAACATGATGTTGCTGCTGAATTACTTCAGTATACTCTTGGGGCATATAATCCAAAGTGTGTACAAATTAGTTTCTTAAGCAGCTGAAGGACTGTTTATGTCCTAGCCAAGTATCCCAAATGCTACCCCATTTCAATTGTCTACTTACATATTCAAGTCATTGATTCCCAGCTTGCTATAGAAGTGCTTTGCAACATCACAGCCAAACCACACAGCCTACAAATAGAAAGCAGAGTCACATCTGGGCCATATTCCAGCCAGTTTTACATTACAAGGGCTGCCCTGTGCCATCCACAAAGAGAAACCAAACCAACCTCGCCATCCTTAATGGATGCTGCAGCTAGCTTTTTCAGGACATCCACAGGCTGGTTGTTGTAGAGTGTTTTCCTCCCTCCTGCCATGTTGCCCAGGTACTCCACTGTGTACAGCCTGTTGTATGGATTCTGAGGCCGAGGATCATTCACTAGACAAATCTGCCAAAACCCAAGATGTCACAAATTAGGGTGCAACTTAACTGAAGCCTTTGAGAAGTGAATCCAGCTGCATTGCAGAGGATTGCTTTGGTCCCAGCTGCCTGTCCCATCAGCAAACAAACCACCTGGCTGAAATACCAGGGGTTTTAAGGTTCTGTTTGGTTTTGGTTTATTAGTTCACCTCCTGACTGGCACAGCAGTTTTGCATGTTATTCCTGCTAATAGCTGTCTCGTGGCAGTTTATGACTGATTAGATCATTACATATCTCATAATTACAAAATCAGCATGGAAGTGCAATATAGGATCCCAGCTAATTGTAGGGTAGAGCACAAACAGGAGAACGGGAAGAATAAACATCTTTGACTTGTGGGTGTAGTACCCATTCCATATGGGTTACAGGGGTGGACAGGACACTTGCAACAGTGGAAATAAGTGGCCTGGCAGCAAAGAAAGCTCTTGGGAAGCTTGGAAAGCCTTTTAGCATCCCCACCTTGTCCTCCATGTTGAAGTAAGGCTTCACATGCTCATTGTAGAACTGTACCGGTGTCATGGGACCATATTTGTGGTAGTTCTTCTCCTTATCCCGGAACTCCCAGCAGAAAGTCTCCGGAGGGTTGCCCAGGCAAGTGCTCACTATTCTGAATACCTGCCCAGAGAAGCAAACAGCTGTGAACTTGCTGAAACACGTGGCAGTGCCTCTCCTACCACAGCAATGCCACTGAGGAATGGATTTCTCCATGTGAGAACCAACCGGAGAAATGGGATCTTAACACCACCTCTGAAGAACATGAGTAAACACACACACGTGAATTACTTGCATTCAGCTCTGGAAATCTAGGTGTTCCAAAAGGAAAACTGAAAGGCCACAGGAAAAGTTCAGAATCTCTCCCCATTCTCACACTCCATGTTATCGCCAGGCGAAACAGAAGCCCAAGGCTGCACACACATTCCAGGTTTTCCAGGAATGCAGCACCCAGAGCAAAGGCCAATACACTGCCCAGTCTCATGCCAACATTTCATAAGTAATGCTGAAGCTCCTCCAACAAGATGCTTTCCCAGTGCAAGAGAAACTTCATCAAACTGATTCTAGACAGGCTTAAGCATTCAGCATCCCATATTCCACCAGGTGGTTTGCCCCATGCAAACACAAAGACAAAACAGTCTTTCTGCCATGCATACAACAAAGCATTCTATCCCAGTGTTTCCCCTGTACTGATCTCTTTTGTCCACGTAATGCTCATTTGGATTTCAAACATGGACTTTTGCTTCTTCTCAAAAGCCTGGAGTAATCTTCCCATCCTTTTTAATATGTTTGACAGTGTCTGTTTAGGGTTGAGCTGGCAGGTTATTTAATTTCATCCAAGTTCCCTGCCTGCTGACTGCGACATCCTTCACAGATGGCAGCTTTCTGTTGCTTCTTAGCACAAAAAGTTGACCAGATTTCAAGTCATCAGCATCCCTATAAATCAGAATATGAAGCTGCACTTAATCACTACTGTACTTTCTCACAGGGCTTATCATAGAATGTGCTAACTCGTAGGCAGTGTAACCAGATGACTGTCTCTAAGGATATTTAGCAGGACCCGCCGCAGGTACTCTGGGGACAAACCAATTCAATCATATTAAACCAGGTCTGAACCTGTTTTACTTCAGCTGACACTGGTCTGCTTCAGCTCTGTCCATGTCCTGAGTCCTTTCCTTGCAAGAAAAGAACAGGTTATTTGAAATAGGAGAAGGGGGAGTCAAATCCCAACTGCACCTTCTGCACTAGGATCCAGGCACTGGTTTGTGGCAGCTAACTGAGGCTGTCAGTCATCACACCTTCCTCTGACTTTTCACTTCAGGGGAGGAGACAGAACACCTTTCCCAGAGCTGACTTACCCTTCCTGGAGCTAGTCGAGCTGCTTTATAGGGATCCTAAGGCTCCCTAAGAATTAGCTTTGTGCTGATGGCAAAAGGAGCACAGATCTCATGCTAAATAACACTATTTGGCTGTGCACAAAATACAAGTAAAGGTGTTCTTGCTCCAAGCAGTTTAAGAAAACAAGCCAAGAGATTAATTATGGGTTGAATCAAGGGTGTGGGCTCAGTGTTTTCACTGGAGGAACTCGCACATTTATCTCTCAATAAATACGTTAAAGAGCAAATGTAAATCCCTAAACTACTATAAATATTTAACTTTGCACAGACTGCACAAAAAGTAGCATTTGCTGTGGATACAGCCACGTTACCTCAGATAACCCCAAGTGGTGAGGGATGAGGTTAGGAACACAAAATAAGCAAGAAAAAATATGCCTGAAAGGAGAGCAACACACAAGCGGGCTCCAGCCAGAGGAAGGAAAGTGATGGAGACAGAAGTCTCAGGGGCAGAGGAGCCCGGGAATGGCCTCCCTCAGTTGTTCTGCCACCACACCCAGCACAGCCCATCTCAGGATCTCCCAAGCTTCCTCTGTCAACCAATAAATAAGCAGACATTTGAACTAAAAGGTGACTTATATCACTCCAGTGACAACTAGAGCCAAGATAAGGCGAAGATGGAGTGGCCTGTGCTAAAATCCAAAATGAACAAGGAGGGGAAAAGGAGGATACTCCTGATAAGGAAGAGTCTACAAAGGAGAACAGGGAAAGAAGAATAAGTCAGTCGTATGCAGTGCACTGATGTCAGCTGCTGACCTGCCGTGCACTGGCTTGATAAGAAGAATGTTTATACAGTTCTGGAGTGAATATTTAATCTTGTGTGCCAATGACTGCCCCATTTTAGCCAGAGCACTGCCTCCCTGCAGGAGCAAACCAAGATTTGCTATGCAAATAAAACTGCACAGAACAAACCCAAGCTCTGTTTTGCCACATACAGAAATAGATGCAATACCACTTGTATACATATAAACACATGAAACAAGAGTGATCACAAACCTCTCAAACTAAGTGTTTTTAAAGTATACAAGAGAGGTGCAATTGCATATTTCAACTACAAAGTGGATTTACTTTCAGTCAACAAAAGTTGCAAACCACTTGCAGGAGAAAACACTGTGTTAACATCAGCAAACGAAACAATCTTTCTACAGAACAAACTGCAATCACTTAATAAGCCTTTAATGCCAGGTCCAGGATCGCTCACTGGGGGGCAAGATGCTCTAAACAAGTGAAGAGCGATTGAGCAGTGAACTGCATGTCACTGCCCTGAAAATTAACATCTCTAGGAAGCTTTTGATGTCTGCTGTAAAATCCTCCAAGGGCTTTTGGACACACACTGGATGTAAATCATGTTAATTCACTTGCGAACTAAGTACTGGTTAGCAACAGACTCGGGTAGGCTCAAATCACTGAGTTCATCTAAAGTCATATCATAAAAGTTTTCATTTCAATAATATAACCCTGCCTCGTGCTGATGTTTACTGGGGTGCAGAAAAACTAACATACATAACCAAACCATTTCATTTCTTGAGTCCTCTAATGACAGATATCAAAACCACTTTGCATTGAACAAGTGAAATAGAGCCTTTCTTTTAAAAGGCACGTCATCAACCTAAAACAGTCTGAGCTTCTATTTTAACATTACTTTTGGTTATTTAAGAATCAAGTATGAGGACTAAGATGTGTGTCACTCATTCAGTGTGACCAGATGGAGGGCAGCCACTACCCACACACTGTGTACTACAGACTTGCCAATTGACTTGATTTTGAGTTAACTCACAGAGCCAGGAGGAACAGATGCTGCGATTCCTTCCTTTGCTGCCCCACAGTATCAGACCACACTGGATTCAGCCTTGTGTTCAACTCAGAGAGAGCTCCCTTGTTGTTCTCTTCTGCCCTCTTGTGGGGGATTTATGCAGCAACACTTGTGCAGTCAGATTCTACACTCAAAGCCAGCAGAAAGCAATTTTCAACCTCTTTCCTACTACTTATAAAAGCTGATAGCCCACTGTTTTGCTCTCTGAAGATATAAAATAATGCTCTCCCACAAGAAAGGGCAGATGTGTCTAAAATGTCATAGTTTGGGGTTCTATAAACTCAAGGTATTTGTCTGAAAGTATTAGGAAAACTCAGAATGAGATAAACAAGCTACTGCAAAACCCCACAATGAATACCTCCAAGCACTCTGCCATACAAAACACTGCTACTTAGGCGGACAAAGGCACTCGGTTTGGACGATCCATTAGCTGTGAAGAGGAGTAAGATATCTCATCCATCCTAGCCTCGCTTTCCACAAGATTCATGTCACACAAGTGTATTTACCTCTTCTATCATCGTGTCCATCGCAGCACAAAGTTCTCCTTTCATTGTGCCGCTTTCCACCATATTTCTTAGCCGCAAACAGTATTCTCTCATCTGTTTAAAGAGAGTCATTGTATTGTAAGGATATGAAAGGTGACACCTGTTATGTTTTTGGGACTTCCTAGTTGGCTGTCTCAAGCACTGTTTTACTCTCCAAGTTTTCAACATGAAAAGAAAAACCCCTGCAGCAGCTCTGTTAGATACTGATCCTTTTCAAAAGATATCTGAATGATGTAGGAGATATCACAAAAAATAATCTGAAATGAATAGCTGCAACTCTTAAGGCTGGATTTCCCAGTTCCATACCTGATGCTGCGACATCCACTCATATCACCCCTGACTCAGAACAGACTGTCTTTATACTGTAAAATTTATGTTGCAATTATTCTAATGCATAATTGATCTCCTGGTTGATAAAAGGAGTGGAGCATTTCCCCACTGCCTGCAGAACTGCAGCGAGAGCAGCACACACTTCCCATTATTGTCACAATCCATAAGGCCAGGAACAGTGAGCAGTGCTCCCTCAAGACCAGCTGGCTTGCCATGTTCAAGACTAGAATAACATTAACACCATTCATTATGTCTCAGCTTTTCAGCACATATTTTACATTTTTTATGCGGGTTCCTGCAGGCACTTTTCCTTGAGCATGTAGCAAATGAACTGCAGAAAAATTAACCACAGCTCACTGGAAAAAGAAGCTTTAATTGCCTTTTTATCTAGGTACCTACTCTAGCATCTTCCCAGATTGATTAACTCTGTAGTTCAAGGAGCAAGCTTATATCTTCCTTCAGACAAAGGTGCTCTTTCTGTATTGAAAGCTGATTTTTAAGACTCAGTGTTTAATCAGCCACACATCAGGAATTAACTTCTTAGAAATTCGAGGATGAGGAGCAATTGCTACCCAACCCATGCAGGGTACTTTCAAGCTATTGAAGCCCCGCAGTGGACATCTTCCATAAACACACCTTCCTGCTCCATGCTCCAAGACTAACAAACTGCTGAGGCTGGTTTTTGAATAAAAGCAAGTGAAACTGCTGACATGCACTTAATACTTCAGCCAATAAAGAGAAATGAAGGTGGCTTGAACACTTGGAACAGGCTCAGCCTCATCCTTCCCCCTTAATTACATCAATCTTACCTTATGATTCAAGATCTCGTTCATCCTTCTAGTAGCCTCTGTAGTGTGAGACTCCGGGAAGTTTTTCTTGGGGACAACACCATACTTTTCTAAAGGAAAGTAATCATACTGCAGATTAACCATCATCTAATTCCACACAGTAGATGTTAATGCTTCTGCCTATACCCATGTAAAAGCTAAATATACTTGGGTTTTGTGCAGAGATTACAAGGGAAAGTCTCTTATTTAAAGGTGATGAGGATTCAAAGTTTACATCTTAATTTGTGACTGGATGTTGACCTCTGGTCTGTATTCCACAGGGTCCCCACAAGTGGAATCCCTGAACCGTTCAGTATCATTTAATTTATAACTTGTAGGTGTTGAATTAAGTTGTGCTCTTTGAGAAGCTCTTCTCACCAGAAATTAATTGAAAATTAAGCCCCTGAATTACCTTTGAGAACTGGCTCTCTTACGAATTACTCCATGTATTTTATTTAAGGTTAAGGGACTGACTTCCCAGACTCTTTTCCTTCTCAACATTTATAAGACACCAGCAGGAGCTCAACTACTTCCCACAATATGGCACCAGTCAAACATTGCACCAGCTAACAAGGCTCTGGGTGTAACAGCAGCATCCAAAACCTCCTCTGCCCTGATTAAATATTTGTAACAACTGCATGGGGAAATAAAGTAACCTCCAGGCTTCAAAGAAACAAATTTCTTTTGTGATTCTAAACTTACATTATCAGCTTGTTGACTTACAAAGTGTCACATTGTTTCATAACACAAAAGCAAACCCTAGTGTAATTTAGACACTCAGAGAAGTATCTCCTTAATCTGTGCATGACAGATCTCACTTCGGCTGGATCTTTGTAAGACCAGCACTGCCACATTCCACATCATTTCCCTCATGATCTTTACACCACCTATCTTCAGGCTTCAACCCTAAGTAGTTTTGCTTCTGCCTTGTAGACACACCCTAGTCTAGCAATGGGTTTTTTCCTTACTATATGCCCTAAGAATTGTATACATGGATATAAATAATCAATGTTGAGTCGATGACTGAAGTAAAGGGGATTGAACCTTTCTACTGAACAGAAAGTCCGGGATATCTCATTACTTCTGATGATCTTCTGAGCTTCTGTTATCCACAGCAATATGCAAGAGTTAAGATCCCACACAAGATTTAAGCCTAGTATTCATGAACTGGCATGGAAAAGGTCTTTGATTAAAAAAGGTAGTGGTTAATGGCATGATGCTCCTTAGCAAACCCCCAGGTCTCAAACTGAATTATTTCTTCTATTTCACTCTCATTTCTCAAACCAGCATGCCACTTCAAGAAGGGACCAATGCTCTTACCAATAATATTAACCAACATATCCCACTGTCCACCATCATTCGTGGGGTTGGTGAGCAGGAACTGCACCAGTCTGCCCTCCACAGGCTCATTCTGCTGAGCTGTTTCCACAAAGGCATTTAAAAAGTAGTAACAACGTTCCACCTGAAATGGATAGGAAAAAAACCTCTTAAGTCTGACACATCCTGCATTCATTCCCAAGTATTCAGTTCTTCAGAAGTCCTAACTAGATCATCCACCTTATTTTCCATCTAACATTCCAGGGCTTATACTATAAACTTTTCTGTTGCTGACCAAGGAGTTAGAACAGAGCTTGAGCATAGGGGAATAGGAAATGCACAACATGAGTTATGCCATGAAGCATGGCCCAAATTAGTCCTAGAATTTCTCCTTTTCCTTTAGGGGAAACAAGCAGACACAGCTCAGAGCAGGGCACAGGTTGCTCAGGGAAGCTGTGGCTGCCCCATCCCGGGCAGTGATCAAGGCCAGGTTGGCAACCTGCTCTAGGGGAAGGTGTCCCTGCCCATAGCAGAGGGTTGGAACTGGATGAGCTTTAAGGTTCCTTCCAACCCAAACCATTCTAGGATTCTATGATTAACATCTGGATAACTTTCTTCTCAGGCTGGAAATCCCACTTTGCTTGGCTAGTGCTTAAAATACTGATTTAAGTAACTTCTGACAGTTCTTCTCAGCATTTCCACCTGTAATGTTAAAACAGTCCAGCCTAAAAGGAACCCTGTCCCACTACTAACACCCAATTGCACAAGCTGTCCTAGCATTACCCGCAACCTGCGCTACCATACCTTATCCCAGAAAAAGAGATAGGACTGGCTGAATTCAAACTCTTCAATGTTGTATTTCTTCATGAAAGGAAGGCGCATTGCATTGAGACACGAGAAAATCCAACATCTCCCTGAGAGATCAAAGGAACAAGGATTAAACTGGAATGTCCGCACTCCAGAGCTGTGTAACGTTTTTGTTTTAAACACAAGATTGATGACGCAGCTTTGCCACAAGGCTTTGGCCAGGATGGTAAAACACCAAACAGCCTGCAAGAAGTTCAGAGACCTCTTACTGCAAATGCAGTGAAAATCAACTGATTTTATCTTGCACTATGCAGAAGGGAACAGAGGCAAACACTGAGTCTGAAGCTTGTTATTAACCCAAGAGGATGCCGCAGGGATACAGCTTCGCCCCAAAGCCAATGAAGTGATGTCAGAGGAAGCCACCACTCAACCCCCGAACACCACAGCCGCTGAGAGCGAGCCCCCCGCTCCGGGACACCAAACCTCATCCCAGAGCCGCTTACCGGAGTTCTTCTGGTTGGTGACGGGCTTGCCCTCGGCGGGCACGGCGTGCTGGAAGACCTGCACCGTGTCCTGCACCACCTGCCGCTGCAGGCACACCTCCAGCGGGTCGTTGCATGTCGCCACGTTCTGGGCCAGCAGGAACTGCGGCTCGGCCCGCAGCCGCCGGGTGAAGGCGGCGGCTTTCTCCGTGCTCAGCCCTGCGGGACGAGAGGAAGGGGGCAACCGTCACCACCGGTACCACCCCACCACCGGTACACCCTTCCCTCTGCACCCTACTGCACAGGTAACGGGCGGTACACCCCCCCCCCCCCCCCATTGCCATGGTAACAGCCCCCCCTCACCGCGGGCGTTCATGGCACAGGCAGCGCGAGCTCCGCACGGACACGGCCGGGCCCAGGCGGAAGCGGCTCTTATAGCCCCGGCACCGGAAGCCGGAAGAGGGGCCCCGCACGGCACCGGCCGCGGGTGGGAGGGGGCAGCTCGGCGTGGGGGCGGACGGCGCGCAGCAAGGGACAAGCTTGAGGCGGTTGCGCGCGTCGCGGCTGTGGGGGCTTCGCATCCCGCTCGCTCCGTCCTCGGCCCTGGAACCTTCCGCGGCGCCGCCTGAGGCAGCGCTGGTCGACCCCGCTGGCTGCGGGCTTGTCTGCCCTGAGGGGCTGCTCGTGGGCCCGGCCCCGCGGCTGCACAGGGCCCCTGGTGGGGGAGGCTCAGCCGGGGCTGCCCCGCGGTCTCACCCCCGATGTGTGCCGGACGCGGCTCCGCAGCCGGCAGGGTCGGGCCCGGCGCCTAGAGCGTTGGTATTGCGGTGCTCGTGAACGTTAGTCAAGAACGCGCTCCAGGTCACGCTGCGGATGCTTCCTGTTGAGTAACAGCCCTGCTGCTCCGAGCAGAGCGTTTGCACATCGCGGGCTGCAGTTAATTTACAGCACACGGGGTTTATTTACAGTAATGCACCATTCCGAGATGCAGTGAGGTCTGGAAAGCTTGCCAGGACCTTGGGGGAAGCGCTGGAGTGGCGTTCTGCAGAGCATAGGGATGGAGAGCATTCACACGGGAATTCCCACTGTGTTACTGAGTGCTTGGGGCTGCCCTGAGCCCCACTCAGCACCCAGGGAGACACAATGTGCGGCAGCAGTGCTAAGTACCAGGCAGCTTTCCCCGTGGCCAGAAGGAGCTGGGATGCCCACAGGAAGGAGCAGCCAGCTGAGTGGCTGCCACCTCTAACATGGTACGGTGCTGTAGGACAGGGACAAGAAAGCAGCTGCCAGGTCAACCCCTCACTTATCTATGTGCATCAGCATCATTATCTGTGGCAGCACGCTATGGATTCCTCAGTAGGCCGATGCACAACCCACATGCCTGACTGCACGTGTGTACTTTGAAGGAGTAAGTGTGGAAGGCGTGACCTGGCAGCAGCTCCAGCAGTCCACCGCCCATGGCAGTCCTCTAAGCAGTAGGTTAGACTGAACAGATGCAAAGAACCAGTTACGTTTTGAAAAGATCATATAAACTTGACCCCAAAATCTTGTTTCAGTGCTTTATCTCAGCATCTCACTCAAGGGCTTAATTCCAGCAGTAGAAATTATGATTTCTGGGTGTGCACAGGATCCTTGTGGTCTTCACCTGCAGCAAAAGGGAAAGAACAAAGGAAAAATCACCTACAGGGGAAAAAGAAACCCGAGCGAGTTGAATTTGCCTGGGCTGCATTCAGCTCCAGGAAGCACACTGAGTGCTCTTCTGGTTTAAGCCTTAAGACAAGGCTTAAAGAAGAGGGTTCATTTGGAAGCTGCCTGAATAAGCAAATACTTACAGAGCTGTTTCACTCGATGTTTTGAAGCACTGAAAATAAAGAAGCAGACTCATTATCTTTTGTATTTCCTGACCATAGGGATATTTAGATTAATATATGACAAGTGCATAATGCCCTCCACCTTAAAATAGCTACCATTTGATTATCTACTGCTAGTTCTAAAGCAGGAGGTAGTACGTAGAGTTCTTTAACCGTGGAAAGCAACACAACAAAGTAGAGTGGAAAAGGCAGAAGAAGACAGGGCATTGCCACAGAACAGTGATGGTTTTTTCCCAATAAATTAGAGCTTTCCATACCTTAAAAAGTTTGTCTCTTTGAGCCACAATTCCAAAAAGTATCGTGAGTGAAACCACCACAGCAGCAGCAATAACGGCCTCCGTGGGGAAAACGGGCTGTGCTTCTGTCGGGAGAGAGGAGGTTGAATATGAGATCAGTCAGTGCAGTCCCATAAACCGGGACATGTCACAGAACTGCAGATAGACATGCTTCTCCTCCGGTGTCTGTCACTGGTTTGGAGTGTTGCTGTCTGCGGTCTGACTGCGTGCATTAATCCACTGGAAAGAAGGGAGCCAAGTCTGTTTTAGTAACTGAAGGAAGAATGGAAATGTTGGTCCCTGAAGAAGGAGGAGGTCCCCAAAGCACTCTTACACATGGCAATAAGGGTGTCCAGAAGTGTCCCTGACACAACTGGCATTGCTTTCCTCCCTGATCCGAGAGTGCAGGAGTGAGAGGGGCCTGGACAGTTGGTGGACAATGGATGCCTGAGACCGGAGCATCCAGCCCCAGCAAGGCTTCCACCTCCCAGGTGTTCACAGAGCTACAATTGCTTCTGGAGGACAGCTTCTCTCGCCTTAAGCAGCTCTTTTGGCATGACAGAACACAATGGTCAGGGTAAGATGCTTCAAGTAAGACCTAAGGTACTCTAAGCCACAGCTGAATGTGCCCTGTCAGTGTGGGAAGTGAGAATGGTGTGACCCTCCCTCTGGTCACGCTTGCCACATGCCTTGGAATAACAGGTAGGGCAGGAAAGGCCCTTCCTGGTGCTGTGGTCCCAGGTGCAGGTGCAATGAGAGCTCCTTGCTGTTGCTGTGCCCTCAAAAGTCTACTGTTTACTACATTTCACTTAGATTTCATAATATAAATGTATTGATATCATTGTAAAATGGAATGGAGAGTTACTTGTAAAGCTGATTGTGTGGCAGCAGCCATGTTACCTTCAACTATCAGGTGGAAATCCTTTCTCCACTCTGTGGAAAGATAGGTCATCACGCAGGTGTAGGTCCCATTGTCAGACATCTCCACGTTGTTAATGGAGAGCTGAAAGACCTCACTGGTCCGGTGGAGCTCGTAACGGTCCTGCAGGGTCAGGGTGGTGTTGTCCTTGTACCAAGCTGCGTGGGCCTGAGGGTTGGATTTGGAGTTGCAGGACAGAGTAACGTCTTTGTCTTCTTCAATGTGGAGGGACTCTTCTCCAGACAGCTGGGGAGGAACTGCTCACAGTAATGCAGTGCAACGGGTCATTAGTAAAGCTGCTCATTGTGTAACACAACAGAAGTGCCCTTTACGCATCCTTTGTACACCTTGCTCAGTGGTATAACGTAGCGCAGTTGAGCAGCCTCTCCTGATTCCCGGGAATCAGCAAGTCATTCCCGTAACTCCTCTGCCCTGACTTGTATTCCTGGGAAATAATCTAAGTGGAGGCAGGGACATAGGTGGAGACAGGGACATAGGTGGAGGCAGGGACATATCCAGGACATCTTCTTACTTAAGGGCCCACCCACTCCCTATAAAAGAGGCGTTAGATCAGGTCATGAACACCAGGGTGGAAAGGGAGTGTCTTATCACATGAGCTATCTCCTCCTCGGTGCATTTTTTCTTGGTGAAGACAGCATACAAGGGTGCAAACCACCCACCTTCACCCAGTGCACAGACACCGGGGTGCTTGGCCCTTGATTTCATCCCACCCCTGCCATTCTGCGCACATATCCACCGCTAAACTCACACTGGACATCCAGGATCACAGACACCTGCACAGACTTGTCCCGTGCCAGCATGCACTTGAAGGTGACTCCATTGTCGGACTCAGTGACTGGGGATATGCAGATGTTACTGATGTTCACTTTATTCCCATCTTTCAGGTCCACTTGCCCATCTCCTCGGTACCAGAGCAGCTCCTCAGCCTCGCTGCTGTTCTGTACCAGGCACGAGAGGGAGACGGCAGGGCCAGGTGATGTAAGCAGGGAGAAGTCAGCATTGTGGTTATTTACTGACAGCTCCAGACCTGCAAAAGAAGGAGAAAGAGGGCACTGAGTATCCCAAGCTGTACCCTTCCCACAGAAGCTGCCCTGCTACCTTCTCCAGGCCTTGACCTTGAGGAGGGACTGAGAGCAGCTAGCAACCTAGCAGCTCTTTTCAGGTGGGACTTCAGTTTTGGAGACAAGTCTCATCTCAAAGCCCCCTTCACACTTGAAGTCAGGCTTTTGCAACTGACTGAGAACACCAAAGCCTGACCTGTGGTAACAAAACATCTCAAACCCAGCAGTGACTGTGTCACACACAGCAAAAGATCATTCCACCAGTCGTGCTCACCCTCTTGCTGCAAATCACCATTGCGGCATACCTGTGTCCTCAGGTTTTGTGCTCATGGTTTGATAAAGTGCTGGGTTTTGGTTGGAGCTGAATGGGCTTGAAGAGTATAAATGAGTTAATCAGCCCCTTGGCCATATCCTGGCCAGTCGCAGTCTGGAAATTGAAGAGTTGCACATTGTCTAAAGGACAAACCTCAGGACATGCTAAAGAAAGAGCCAGTATGGGGAAGAAATGTTTCTAATGGGCTGAAACTTGCTACTGTAGCTTGGGTCATAGATGAAGGAACTAAAACTACAGCTCACAATATAAAGGCGCTATAGTCCTTTGCATGTAAAAGGGTCTGGAACTCCCTGTCCCTTCCCTGCTGTTGCCAGCTGGCCACAGCTACCGCACTTCTCACTGCTTAGAGCAGGTTTGGGATCGGTGTCCTCCTCATCCCTGTGCAGCTGCTGCAGTGGAAAACGCTGAAGCTTCCCTGTTCCCTTCTCTGCCACTCTCAAAATCAGAGTCCAGTTTCCAGGCAGTCCTCTGGGGATGACCTCCAGAACATCCGCATTCCGGGCTGCTGGTGTGGCACACCACCCCGGGCACTGCCCAGCCCTGGGCAGCTTCCCATGGTGGGGCTTGGACGAAGCCAGGAGGGTTTTTTTCCATTGCTTACCTGTGGCTACACACACCAAAAGGCAAACAGCAAGGAGAGGAACCTCGTAGGGGACTGCGAGGCTGCTCCTCTGCGCCATCTCGGAGGGGTGGCTGTTGGAGAGAGGTTAATTCCTTGCTGCCATCGGCCACCCTAGGAAGAGCCCTCCCAGATGGGTACAGGATCACAAGGGAATAAATGAAGTTGATTTATTGCAGGGACTTCTCCAGCTCAGAGCAGAATCAAGGGGGGTTTTACATCTCTTATCTCTATTGTGTGAGTTCATTGCCTCCGATCACCTGTCTACCAAGAGGAACCCATCTCCAGTCATGTAGCCCTGGACTTACCTAGGGAAGAGTCTCTGGAGAAGCTGCTTCTGCCAAGAAATGCACAGCTCCTTTCCCTCCTTATTTATAAGGTTTCAATTTCAATATTTTATGGTAGCTTAGTAAGAAGTGAGTCCATAAAATGGGTTCAAGGCCTCGTTCAATCCGTGGGTTTCTGAGCTCTCAGAACAATGAAGAAAAGTATTTGCTAGGCTCTGCTGGGTGTTTTATGAGACTTGCCAAGACAATGAGTAACTAATGAGAGTTTCTGCATTGGCTGTAAAGACCTTCAGCCAAAAAGAATACCTTTTCCCTCTCAGCTTTCTGGGTTTTCATGGCATGTGTGAAGACGTAGGAAGTTTATCCTGGGTTCCCCTACAGCAGGAGCAGACTCTGATTTGCTCCTCCTGATTTGCCCTGAAGCTTTGTTGCCGTGTCCTGCTTTACCTGAAAATGAGAAAATGCACTGATTCAGACTTTGAACTGAAGCTACTGCCTCGTAGCATGTTGGCAGAGGAGCGAGCAGAGCCACCGTCCTGCTCCCTGATGTGCGCCTGCTCGTACTTCAGCCGGATGACGGTGATGTGGTTGCAAAGGATGGGGTTCTGGCAGCCTCCAGAACGTGTTCTCTCTGTTGGCAGCGTCCCACAGGCACAGGGCATGTCACTCCTCAGGAGCTGGCTCAGCAGAGCCATGAAGGGCATTTCACAAACAGCAGGAGCCTGGGACACGTCCTCAGCATTTTCTTTGCGTGCAGGCTAAGTGGCCCGGCTCCGTGGCTATTGTACGCAGAGCACAGGAGCACACACCACTGTTTAGTTGTGGGGCTGTTGCAAACATAGGGCACCTCTGAGTGTTTCTTAATAGAACCTTTTCTGTGTTCATTGGTTTAGTCTTAAAACTAACAGGGAATCATTTTCAGGTTAAAAATATGTGTCCAAAAGTCCCTTAAAGAGACAGCGTTCAGCCTGAAAACTGCTGTTTCAGAGCTCAGTGTCCAGCCTTTAACTTGCTCTTTAGCTTCAAACTCAAATTAAGACACTTTCAGCTTAATTCACCACTTTTTGGAAGTTGTATGTCCTCCCTTATAGCATTGGATTGAGTGTTGGCTTATGGTTCAGTACAAACTTCAATCAAAATGCTCTTCCTAGGAGTAAAGTAACACTTGCGGTTTGGTATTAAGCTGAGTTGAAATAGAGAAGGATGCCAAAGTGGTCACAGCAGGACCAGGAGAAGAAGGAGGTGTTTAAGGTGAGAATGGAAGGGATGAAAGAAGAGAGTTTTGGGGTATACTTTTAGTCTAGAAATGAGAGTGAAGGAAAAGGTTGTTGGACAAGAGCTGTTCTGTGGTGGGTTTGTCATGATGGATGGCACAGCATCAAGCGGGACCTGGGGAAAGCTCTGTGCTAGGTTTGCAGCAGGTCTGTGGTGGGTGAGCTCAGGTTCATCAGGTTTGCGCTCCCTAAATGAAGGCATTGCAGTGTTCTGTTTTGCAATGGGCTCTGAGATGTGCTGAAGAAAAGCAAGGTGTTACTTGGCCAGAGGCACTCAAAGGCAGCATTTTTAACTGGTAACAATTGCTTTCACAATGGCTTTTTACACTTTGCTTTTTATACGGGGTGTGATTACCTTGTGGGTGTTAATTACTGAGGTCTGGAGTTCTGTGGGGTGCATTATCCACCTTTCCATTACGTTTAGGAGGGATGTAAACCTCCTGCTCCAGAATGTGAAGCAGCCGTTAGTGACTCAGACTGGGAGGAACCTCTTCAGTGGGGCAGATACTCCTTAACTCTCCACACAAAGGATCCAGCCCTCTCATTTGAGGTATTTGGATCAGGCACTGTCAAGGCAGGATTAGACAGACTAGAGCCAGAGTAATCCACTGCTCATCATCCTTATGGCAACATCAGCCCAACAAACCCAGAATGATACTGTTAAATATGACTCTAAGCAGGCCCAAAGGGGATTAATTAATAAACACCAGTCTATTCCTGGGTGTAATCCAAGCCTTAGAAACCGGGGAAGATTTAGGACATGATAGAGATTGGGCAGAAGTGTTTTTTCCACTGGGTCTCTTAACCTCCAACTCCAAACTTCACAGTGGTTTGGGTTCCATTTGGTTGTCTTCAGTGCCTGCAGAATGGCGGTAACAGCTCATAATCCTCTGCGTTTCCACTGGCAGATTTATGCCCAGCAGAGTTGGGAGGGCTGAAGGTTGCTCCTGGAGTCCAGGGCACAGCAGGATCTGTGCAGGGTCTGTGCAGGTGTGTGGAAGCTGGGGTTAATTTATCAAGCAGACAATGCCATGGCTGTAACCCCGCTCCAGAAAACACGTTTCTTCGACAGTGCCTGAGGCTCTGCTCGAAGACTGCTCCTATCTTCCTACTCAGTGCAGTTCCCTGCTCCTAATCCCTTTTTAATATGTGGTGCTATCTATTTTGCAACACTTCCATTGTTGGGGAATGACTGTGATACCCAAACCCATTGCCTCTGCTTGCCAGATAGCTGGGTTGGAAAGCCAGGCTGTCAGGGAATGCTCCTGCGTCTTACTCAGTGTGGGCGAAGGAAAGTTTGGTCACCATATGGGAAAAGCGTACACCATATGATTGTCAGCAAACTTCAAACTTTATTAGCAAAGACACCTGGTTAAATACACTAGATAATGAGCCTCATACATATTGCAAAGCTGAGCTCCTAATTGGTTAACCTTCAAAATGTTACTCTTATCTTATCTCTGCATGCTTGGAATTTACAGCTAGCATGGTTAGTCTGAAAAGACGCTTTGTTACCACAGGGACCTAACATCCACAGGGACCTTGTGGTCCAGCGGGACCATGAACACCAGCAGGACCAGGGAAACCAGTGGGAACCTGATTACCAGCAGCACCAGGGGAGCCAGTGGGACCTTGAGGACCGGTCTCACTGCGATCTCTGCTCTACCTTAGACCTGGCTCTGCTGCTAAGGAGACATTAAATTCATCTGGCTGTGGCTTTTATCCACTAGCCATTCATCAATAAAATTCTCCACATTTCCCCCATTTTCTTTTTGGGCTAAAAGCACATTATTCATGGCCTTCATGGTCACGGTTTTCACACAAGAAAAAAGACATCCAATAATCAATAATCCTAATCAAAATCACAAGACCTTGTTTCACTAGCTCTCTTAGCCAGCTTGACAAACTCCAACCACTCAACAATGTGTCCAACGGACTCTGCCATCATGAATGGATTGGGATTTATCAGTAAGGCTAAAACAACACATTCCATCAAATTCTTCACAGCCATGACCATGAGCAAGTAATAAAAATCAATAGCGGTGCGATTTTGCAAAGTAGCTTTTCTTACACTATCAGCTTCCGTAGCAAGGTCATACAAGATTTTAGAAGTTATATTAATTTGTTTTCCTGCCCAACATGTTAAAGCTTTGATTGTTAAAGCATTATGTACAGAGCTAAGAGATGGCAAAAATATAGCAGACGCAACTGTTGCCGCAGTGTTCCATAAGAGTACTTTATCAGAACAATTACCGTCCAGAACTTGCAATGCTCTTTTTACTCGGTGTTGCTTTTGATGTAACTGAGAGAGTTGCAACAGTTGATGTTTTCTTGGTGTTATCAGTGTTAATTTTCTAATATAACATGGTCCTTCAAATGGTTTACAAGGGATACCGGGCCAAGCTCTATCTCCACATATTAGAAAATATCCTGAAGGTAGTGCTTTGGCTCTGGTTTCTGGATATTTAATTTCGTGCATTGGGCAATAAGATTGATTATTGTATCTCACATCTAAGGGTGATACATCAGTTTCAACTAGTCCTTCCATACTAGATATAGAACTAAACTTGACACATCCTTTTGCCGGTTCTGAACCCAATAAACTCAATTCTTGTGGATTTAAGATTACCTTTGTTAAATTCCTGATTAGCAAAGCATTTAAAGTAGACACAAAATTCCAAGAGGTAAGGTTAGCAGCTTGTCTAATAACTGTAGTATTTAAAGGGATTGACAAGTTTACCCATTCATCTGTAAAATCAGAGAGATTAACAACTGGACTCCCTATCAGACAAGTTTTAAATGGATTACCAGCTTGATGTAACGATAAACAAAAGTCGTTTATGCCTGTTTCATGAGCCCATTTTGTCCAAACGTTGTCCGTATAGTAACTATCAATCAGCTTCTCGGAAAGATATTGACTTAAGACTGTCTGTAGGGTGAATGTCATCAGAAACAAAGATAGATATGATTTGCAAATCCAACAACTAAAACTACACATTACATGATAAACAGTCCAAGCTACCAATAACACAATTGTCTTTAAACAGTTCATGTTCAGTTCTTTCCTTATGATCTTATTCTGTTGATTTTTCTTCTGGATGTATGTCGTCGTTGACTCCCGAACTTGCTGATGTGACATCTGGAGCAGGCTTAGTCCATTTTGCCGGTACCCACAAGGGTCCTGCAGGAGCAGAAACACACAAGTAGCCCCGTCCCCAATGCAGAACTTTAGTAGGGTTTTGCCATATTCCAGTTTTGGGGTCTTTATACCTGACCCATATCTCCTTTTTTGTTTTTGAGCAATCCAGACTTGATTCATAGTACGAAATAGTATACTGGCAATACACTCCCACGAACAGCAAAAGATTAAAACAATAATAATCAATATCGTTGAAATTGTTAAACTTTGTTTGATTACTACTTTTAGCTAACTACTAATACCCTAACCCTGTAACAACTTTTGAAATCAATCTTATTTTGAGAGTACTTGTAACTTTTGCACTCGTGAGAACTTAAAGTGTGTTTTTTGTAAGCAAGCGAAATTTACAGTCCAGCTCAGCAACCTTCTTATTTTAGCTCCTTCTTATCTTCCAGGCCTGCATTCTTGTTTCATTAACTGTCCGGGGGTTGTTTCTTTTCCATGGTCGGCTGCACAGTGGTAATCAGGAGTTACCCCTGCTACATGGCCAGCTGCACATACTTGCTTTTATTCAGAGCAGGCATATGTCCATTCTCTAACAAGAAATCATCTACATTGAGTAAGCTAAAGCTGTTTTACCAGGTTTTCAATCATACCACGAATACATTGCAAAATACAAAGCGCAATTATAACTATGGTCAAGATTACTACCAAAGTCATTCCAATACCTTTAATCAGAGATGTGAGCCAACTATTAAAGTCCCAAGATGTAAGAAGGGCATCTAACCAAGGAATTTTATCATTCCGATCGACATCATGAAGTACTTTCTCATGCTTCCAAGTTTCTTTAACATCTTTCAAAGTCTTTTCAGACTGATCAAGATAACTACAACAAGATTCATTAATTAGAGTACATATTCTGTCTACTTGAGCTGTTAATATATCTAAAACCTTACAATTCTACAAAGCTATATTTTTAAAGAATTTACTTCTACTTGTATTAACATAGTCACATACGTGTTGCCATTAAAAACAGCATAACAAACTTCCACTGGAATCATTTTGCACACTTTGCTTTAGTCTTGCAGTCACATTACATCCTTTGTTACATTCTATAACTTGATATGGTTCTGGTCCTTTCCACTCATTATCATGTAGGTCTTTATATAGAATTGGTGGTTTGGGCAAGGAATCATCTGTTAGAAGTCACAAATGCTGTATTGCAGAAAGAGAATCAAAACTAGACAAATTTAAAAGCTTTTGTACAAATTACGCTTTGCAAACTGTTTGAAGAAAATCCTTACATTTCCCTTAGGTGTTTTCATGTATAATACCTGCTTTAGACGACCCTATTTGAGCAGAGGATAGATCATTTCTCCAACATATGCCAACCACAGGCTGCTTGGCCTACCTTTCTCTCCTATATAGTTCTCTGATAACAGGAGAGGCCGTCCCTCACATCAAGGTCTGGCATGGCATGTGTCCCCACCACTCAACGCCTGCTGGGTTGCAGCCAGCAGCGGAGCTAAAGGTTCTTCTTGGTGGCAAACACAGAGACCAACCCAGTCTTGCCCTTGACTGCGGTAGGAGGTATTTGGCCACCGTCAGTTGTGGCACCTTGTTGTCAGTGCAGAGGTTCACCTGCTTCATTCAGTAACAAGTCACTACTATGGCAAAGCACATACAGATTTACATTAGCAGTATATACACTACAGGGTGCAGCAGCATGTTGAAGATGCTAGTGGCTGTGACAGACCAGCCAAGGAAAATTTTTCACTAGTGATGTACTTCTACCCTCTTAATTCATTCCATTACCTGCTTTATAGCACTATCATTGTATTAGAATCTTTTTAGGTTTTTTTTTTTTTTTTTTTTTTTTTTTTTTTTTTTTTTTTTGCCTTAGCATTTTCTAGCAGCTGTTACAAATTTGCATACTCTGACATCTCTCTTACAAGTAACAAATCTATACAATACAAGGTGTAGTTTCCTATTAGCAACTAGCTAGTAAGTACAGGTGGTTTTATACACAAAATTACAGCCTCTAATAAGAGCTATTTTACATGCACACACATTCAAGCTCCTGTAGCTAAGGCATTGGGTTTTTCCGCCCGTCCATCCAGCTCATGGGAGAGGCTTGACAAACTGCAGGCAGCCGCTATGGACCTGTAGGTAGGAAGACACAAACATACCCTCTCCCCAAGGTTATCAGTTCTTGAGAAGTAAGACAAGTTACAGTGATTTCTTAAAGCGGAGGCATTCCGATAAAAAGGGATGTGAAGCAGCTGCAGAAGCAAACTGCACAGTTAACAGTGAACGAGTTTGCAGTGTCATTAACCATTTTTTTCTCTTCCTCTGCCACCCTGATGCTGTTTGGGTGGAGGTTGGTAAAACTTGGATTCTTCCCTAGGTTACTTTAAACACACTAAGCAGGACTGCCCAGCAGCAGCTACAATTGCCAGCCTGCTGAGCAGCAGCCATAAATCTCTGCGGGCAGCAGCACTTTTCTATTAACCCTTTCTTGCCTAAAACGTTAATCTGCTACACATTAAAAACCTTTACATTAACCTAATAATAAAAAATACACAGAACACTGTCTGCCCTCAACAGACACACACATACACACACATTCATGGGATCCCACAAACACACTCCACACAACTACAATATGTGAAACACAAAATGCAGACAATCATTATTTTCACTACATGGTCCCACGTACAGAACGCGGTGCAATGACCCTGTGAAGACAATCAGGAAGCCAGCTCCGAGCAGCATCATCGCAGTGCAGGGTGGCAGGCTCAATCTCAGCGGGCGTCCCCGCAGAGGCTCTGCCTCCCTCACATTGCATGAGGCTTGGGCTTTTGTACTGATCAAAATGCACACTCATTCCAATGCAGGTGGCCAGCCTACATCGGGAGAAGTGGCCAACAGTATCTATAAAGGTCTGCAAGGGTCGATAGAAACACAGACGTAGTTACATTTGCTAACTTTTAGTACATGAATATCACAGAGAGACTGTAAGCACACAATACATCTGCATCCCCCACCCATCTTACTTTTCCCTTTATAACTGCCCATTTATCATGGGGATCTGGGGGATCTAAATCAGGCTTCTTTTCCGGATGAACAGGTCTCGGGTCAAAAGGACTATCCAGGTCAGCATCAGAATTATCAGGTGTCAGAATCTCAGGAGCAGCAACAACAGTCTGATGAAAATGCACAGGCTCCTCATTAACGTGTTCTGGAGTTTCGGTGTTATCAAGTGCTGTGCTGTCGGCTCCTTCTATTATACCCGGACTACTACCTCGTTCTTCCTCCTTAATCGGGGGGGCAATGGGCTCCACTTCTTCTACTTTCTTTTCTTCTTGCGTCTCCCGCGTACGAGGAATCCTAATACTAGTCACAGCAGATGCAAGGGGCTCGTCTTCTGGTGGTCCTGTTTGTCCATACTCCCTATTTTTCCTATGTGCCTCAGCCGCTTTTTCTGCCGCTTTTCTCTCGGCTGCATACTGCAACAGTGCATTATGCACCGTTCGCCACACCTTTCCCAATTTCTTTGCTGTCTTATCATCCTCTAATACAGCTTCCCATAACACATCCCCAAATTTACGCCACTCATTTAGATCATGCACTGTATGAGGATTAACAAATAGACCTTTTGCAGACATATAAGCTAACAGCTCTGGAGCCTCCCTTTTTAAATTAATATCCCTGAGATTACGCTTTTCTAGAAAACCTGTAAATAAATTATACGCCACTTGCCTATCCATCGTCAGCGCGCGCTGTTTTTGCAGCTCTTCCGATAGGCTTCGGTGGCGCGTACGACCCAGACCGCCTATACGATCCTGGGGGTGCCTTCGGCCTCTTTGGTGGCTTTTATTCGGACACCGGCTTTTGCGGCACCGTCCTGGGCTGCAGACAGGACTCGACCCAACTTCGCTCAACCGTGGCGCAGCGTCTCACCGCTCTGTTCCGATCCGATTAATTTTTGTTTTGGATCACGTCGGGGTCACCATTTTTGTGGGCGAAGGAAAGTTTGGTCACCATATGGGAAAAGCGTACACCATATGATTGTCAGCAAACTTCAAACTTTATTAGCAAAGACACCTGGTTAAATACACTAGATAATGAGCCTCATACATATTGCAAAGCTGAGCTCCTAATTGGTTAACCTTCAAAATGTTACTCTTATCTTATCTCTGCATGCTTGGAATTTACAGCTAGCATGGTTAGTCTGAAAAGACGCTTTGTTACCACAGGGACCTAACATCCACAGGGACCTTGTGGTCCAGCGGGACCATGAACACCAGCAGGACCAGGGAAACCAGTGGGAACCTGATTACCAGCAGCACCAGGGGAGCCAGTGGGACCTTGAGGACCGGTCTCACTGCGATCTCTGCTCTACCTTAGACCTGGCTCTGCTGCTAAGGAGACATTAAATTCATCTGGCTGTGGCTTTTATCCACTAGCCATTCATCAATAAAATTCTCCACAACTCAGCACTCCCGTTCCCTCCCACAAGACCTGTTTTCCCCAAGTATCAGGATGATGGAGATGTGATGTGTCCTGGTGGCTCTGATTCCCAGCCTATACCCCACATGTTTCCCACTGTTGAGGTGGACAGATGTTGTTAATAATTCTATGTGCTGATTGTCCTTATGTAAAAGGTCCCACTCTCTGTCACTGAACGCAGAGGAATGAGAAGTGATCTTTATTTATTACGTGTAAGATTAGCAAAAGCAGCACCAAAGCAGTGAGCATTCCGAAACTGCTTCGAGGGCGTTAAAGATTCAAATGAAAAGGGGGCATTGAGGAAGAAACGGCTCCTGCCAGAAACCAAGAGGAAGAGAAGCCCTCAGGAAGGTGAAGTCCTGGGCACCAATGCCATCTACTGGAGAGACACCCACGGGAGCTGGCACCCAGAGATCAGTGCCTGGGAGGGAGGAATCACCTCCGGGGAGCCCTGGGGACAGCGTGAGATCCCTCTGAGCACCACGGCGGCAGCTCAGAGGCAGCGAACCCTGCAGAAGCCTAAAGCGATGTCCCACTCATGGACAGCTTTGCCCAAACCTTTGTGCTCAGAGGAGGATGTGTCTGAGGTGGGAATTCCCGTTGTGTGATTTCTGCCGGTGCTGTGGGAAGTCCCCTGCAGAGTCGGTGCTCAGGTGATGCAAGAAGAAACCGTAACTTGGCCTTTGACTGCTACTGCTCTGCTCATATTTCATTTCCACAAGTGTGGGTAAATTGGGTTTAGAGAACCTCAGTCATCACTTTCAACAGCTGCTCCTGGATCTTTTAAACCACACACAGCCCCCCTTTTGGAAGTGAGTGCAAGAAATGGAACCACGTTCCAGGAGGGCAAGTCTCACCTTTAATGAGGAGCACTGAGGCGCTTGCCAGTGTTCCCTGTGCTGTGAAGAAAGCAGCCAAGGGGTTGTAGAAAGGCTCAGGGCAGTGCATGAAAGCCCCAGCAAACTGCTGCAGTGCAGAAGGCGCAGCTGCCTGGTGCCAGCAGTCAGCACTGATCCCCCTCTTCCCTGGCTTCTCTGGGTTACATCCAGCACTACAGTCACCAATCTGGACTTAGCAGACTGAAGGTAATACCCTAATGTGGCTGTTGCCATCCTCCTCTGAGAAATGTGGTGCCAAATAAAGGCAGTGTGAAAAGAACCTGGCATTAAATTAGCAATAGAGGTCTCCTGCAGGAGATAGAAGTGACTCATCTGTATTAAATTCCACTTAAACGTTGGCACTTGTAGTTTCCCATCTCAGGAGGCCTGGTTAGTGGCTTTCAGCTTTCACATCTGGCAGTGCTCAAGGAAATGAATACCATCAGTCTTTGCATCATCCACTGCTGAAACTCCATTTTCTACCTGACTGATCCAACTTGGTGTCCTGCCTGAGCTGTGGGGTTAAACTGCATCATAGCAGTGATAATGTGTCAGCTTCCCATGACTTGGTTCTTTTCCTGTACAGAAAACTGTCTCTGCTGTGGTGGGTTGGATTTCAAGGCGGGTGGGGATGATGCTAAACTGGGTGCCTGTTTCTTGCCCGGTTTAGATGCTCTCTGATGGCCAGCGCAGGACATTCCCTCGCAGCATTCCAAGATGTGCTTCTTTTTCAAGACTCCGTTCTGCTATGGCCTGGACCTCAGATATTTTTGTCTACCTCGGAACTTTCAGCACCAGTGGGATTTCTTGGAAATGCTCTGCTGGAAAACCAAGTGCTGATTTGATCTTGTGAAGCGCTGCCAAACAATATTAGCAGCTTTAACTTCCCTGCTGTGGTGTCATCCCTCATTCCCTCTGCAAGGAATCGGCAGAGGCAGAGCTGCTCCATCTTTCCAGGTCATGGGGAACCATTTGCTGCCAATCTTTAGGAGGAAACCACACTCTTCCTCCATGGCTGGAACAACTTCAGAGTGTTTTAAGGCAAAAGCCACAGCCCGTGAATAACCACCTTCTCGGGTGCCAGGGTTGCGGACCTTGGCGAGCACGAGCGCAGGACTGAGCTAAGGAAGAGAAGGAGGAGGAGGAGAAAAGGAAGAAGGAGGAGGCAGTTTCTTGCAGGTGGGTCCCTATTCTGCAGAGCTGCTCACCCAGGGACCTGAGGGACAGAGCTCTTAGGTTGGCCCAAGGAAATGGGAAGGTTTTGTTGTTAGTGGCTGCTGAGAAAATGAGTGGGTGACTCATCCACCTTCAGCCCCACGCTGCTTTTACAATCGGTTTGTTGAATTTCCAGACAATTGGGCTTTTATCAGCTCAAAAGGGAAATGAGCTCAGTTACTCTATGTAAATCCAGAGCAATTTATTTGTAGGCTGGGGACTTAAAGCTATGTAACGGTGATCACTTTTGCGACAGCCAAATTCCCTCTTGTCGTTTCTTCTTCCCTTTTGGATTAAGAACATCCTGATGACTGAGGTCTTTCGCTTTTCCAGTTTAATTAGATGGATAATCCCTGTTCCTTGCTTGTCTCTCTCTTAATGACTCTGTAGCACAGATGAGCCCCAAGAAAGAGAAGCCAATTTATTCTCCTTTTCTTCAGCGCCCTTTTGAGCTGTACCACGCTTGGCTTACATTGGGGTTTGCATCATCTGATGTCTCACGCAAAGGATCCTGGAATGCAGGGAGGCGAAAGGCTCATACCACTGAGGGTTCCCCTCCAAATCAGTTTTATGTGCTAGACTCAGACCTTGTGTCTCCACAGGAAATGCCAGAGCTGGGAAGCAGATGTGAGCATGAGACACCACCGAGAAGTTAAACAGAGTCAATGGGAATTTGCTCTTGGAGATGGATACTTTGACGTTTTATGGACTGCAGCACAGTTTTTGCAGAGTAAGCTGTTCTGCTTGTTAGTTGTTATCATCCTGCCTGCCTCAAGAAAGGAATTGGCGAGGATCTGAATGGAGGAAACCCCAAGTACTGTTTCTACATCTCCTCAGGCGCACAGTCCTGCTGTAGCTTGCAGTACAGTAACATGCAGCACAGAACATCAAATGGTGTGAAAATGCCTCTGATCCCCTGGAGGTCCGGCCTGAGCTGGTGGCACAGGAGGGCCGGCACCAGGAGTGCTGGGACTTGTTCCACTGTACACAATAACTTGGTCTTGGATTGTTATTGATATCTGCTGCACCAGTGCACATGCTCCGTGGGCCCCGGCCCTGGGGGCTTTCGGAGGGAGAAATGCTGAGCTCTGTTCCGGGGAGAGGAGGAAATTCCCCTCTCTGGGACATCAAACCGCTCCCGTTCGCATTCGCTCGGCACCAGCGACGTGCGCGTCCCTTCCCGCTACGGCGGGACCGGAACCGGGGCCAGGGGCAGCGCGGCCCACAGTAGCGGCGCGGCCCGCAGGGGGCGCCACAGTGCTCCTCGGCGCCCCACCCCATCCTGACGCGCAGCTCACTGCCACCTCTCATTGGTCCGTCGCCCCCCGCCGTGGCGGCTCCTCCTCCGCGGCCGCCGCTCATTGGCGGGCGGCGGACAGAGCGCCCGCCCGTGTGCGGTGCCCGTGCCGCCACCGCCTCCTCCCGTTGCCCGGCGGCTCCCGGAGCGGCGAGGCCGGGTGAGCGGCGGGGCCATGGCGCGGGGCTGCGGGCGTGCGCCGCCGGTGCCGCCGCTGCTGCTCTGCGCGGTGCTGCTGGGCCCGGCCCTCGCCGTCCACATTAAGAAGGCGGAGGCGGCGGCGCCCGGTGAGGCGCTGCGGTACCTGCACTCGGCCGAGCTGGGCGAGGCGCTGCGGGCGCTGGCGGCCGCGGCCCCCCCAGGCCTGGCGCGGCTCTTCAGCATCGGCGACTCGGTGGAGGGGCGGCCGCTGTGGGTGCTGCGCCTGACGGCGGGGCTGCCGCCGGAGCGGGACGGCGAGGAGCCCGGCGGGGCGGCCCTGCCCGGCCGGCCGCAGGTGAAGCTGGTGGGGAACATGCACGGGGACGAGCCGCTGGCTCGGCCGCTGCTGCTCCGCCTGGCCCAGGAGCTGGTGCGGGGCTGGGCCGGCGGCGACGCGCGCATCGGCCGCCTGCTCAACAGCACCGACCTGTACCTGCTGCCCAGCCTCAACCCCGACGGCTTCGAGCGCGCCCGGGAGGGCGACTGCCGCGGCGGCGGCGCGGGGAGCGGCCGGGAGAATAGCCGCGGCCGCGACCTCAACCGCAGCTTCCCCGACCAGTTCGGGGCAGCCGAGCCCGACCTGGAGCCCGTGCCCGAGGTGCGAGCCCTCATCAACTGGATGAGCCGCAACAAGTGAGTGTGGCCCGGCCGCGGCCCTCCGCCCGGTTCCTCTCTTACGCTCCGAGAGACAGCCTTGGCTCTGCTCCCCAGGGGCTTTGGGCTGCGTTGAGCCTTCCCCTGCGCCTCCGAGCAGGACTCGGGGGGTGCAGTTTCTCCCCGGTCTTCATCGCAGCCGCGGGTCAGCTCTGCACACAGCGCCCGGGCTGACCCTCCTGTGCCAGCCTGTGCAGGGCTGGGGTTTGCTGTGCACCTGCGGGGAGCTGCGCTAGCCCTGCTGGGCACAGGCATTCCCGGCCTCTGTGGCCAGCTGTGTCCCCCTTTTCCAGGAGCCCGCAGCTGGGAGCTTCTCCTTACCTGCTTCATCATCAGTTTGTGTGTGTGTCTGGCGCTTGGAGTTAGCAGTGTTTTCACCGTGAGCTGTAGGGTGCTTAAAGTATTGGGGGGTTAAATGTACAGCTGGTGTGTGTATGAGCATGTGGAGAAGGAGCTGTGCTGAGCAGGGCTTTCCCCTGTCTCTGTGCTTCATGGAAAATTGGCTGGGTTCACCAATAACACTCTGCAGCAGCGTTTCCTCGCACAGGTGCTGCTCCTGCAGCTCTCTTTGCCATCTCTTCTCCTGGGGATGCAGGACTGAGCCTTGAGCCCTGCGCTGACCCTCAGGCTCTCACTCTCCAAGGGGGTGAATGGTGGGAAGCTGCTGTGCCCAGAGCAGGGCAGGAGAGATGGTGCCTTTGAAGCCCAGCAGCCTGGTCTAGTGGAAGGTGTCCCTGCCCATGGCAGGGGACTAGAACTGGATGAGCTTTAAGGTCACTTCCAACACAAACCATTGGAGGATAGGGGACTGGAGCACCTCCTGTATGAAGATAGGATGAGAAAGTTGGGGCTGTTCAGCCTGGAGAAGAAAAGGCTGCGTGGAGACCTCATAGCAGCCTTCCAGTATCTGAAGGGGGCCTATAGGGATGCTGGGGAGGAACTCTTCATTAAGGACTGTAGTGAGAGGACAAGGGGTAACAGGTTCAATCTGAAACAGGGGAAGTTTAGATTGGATATGAGGAAGAAATTCTTTACTGTAAGGGTGGTGAGGCCCTGGAATGGGTTGCCTAGGGAAGCTGTGAATGCTCCATCTCTGGCAGTGTTCAAGGCTGGGTTGGACATAGCCTTGGGTGGCATGGTTTAGTGGGAGGTGTCCCTGCCCATGGCAGGGGGGTTGGAACTCGATGATCTTAAGGTCCTTTCCAACCCTGACTATTCTACGAGTCTATGATTCTTTAGGGAACTATGGAAGGTCCAAACCACTGAGGTCAGTGCGACCAAGTGTGTGAAGCTGTGCAGAGGAAACCAGAATGCAGCACACTGAAACAAACTGTGGCTCTCTTCCTGAAGCTCAGTTAGAGGGAGAAGTGGGGAGGGGATGTCTGCCACCTCTGGTTTACCTTTGTTGGAGCAAAGCAGGGCACATGACATTTGGTGGTGGATAGTGTTGGCTCAGTTTTACGGACAAAAGGTGTGTGGCCAAACTATTAAAGCATGGTGGATGCAGTGCCCATGGGGGCTATTGCTCTGGAGGGATTTCATGAGCTACACCAGTAATGGCTTGTCCCAGGGATCCTTTAGGACAGCTCAGAGGCAGGAGTTTGCGCTGAAATCCCTCCAGACTTGGTTCAACTCTGAATTAGTTACTGGGGAAACTCATGCATGTTCTTAATATCAGTTTGAAAGTGCCTCAGGCTTTTAGGTGTTGTGTTGGAGGTGGGATTGGCCTCCAAACCCGGGTGAAGCAGGAAGAATGTGGGGCTTTGTGCTTGCCTCTACCTGGCAGCAGCAGTTGATGCTGATATGATTGTATCAGGTGAACACAAGCAGAGTTAGAAAAATGAGTGGGTAAACACAAGTGTTTGATTAAAAAGGAGGTTGCAGGTGTAACGCAATTCATGTGAGCTATTTTAAGCAAGGTAAAGGTATTGGTCACGTTACCTCTGCTCACAAACTGAATCCCATTTGACCAAATGAAGAGGAGAGCTCTTTTCCCTCAGTGCTGTATGTGGTGGCAAGATGAAGAGCATGTGTGTGTCTGTTAACATAACCTTGGTGTAGCTGCAGCCCCGTGGGTTCCTTGCTCAGGGCTGATGGAGCAGGGTCTGATCTCTTCCTCTTCCAAAGTGTCACTGCTCATCCAGTGGGCACTTTCTGCCTCATTGATCCCAAATAGAGTTTGGGGGCTCCCAAGAGCGTGGTTTGGATGGGAAGGCAGCAGAATAACTGGTCGGGCAGCTGTAGCCAGCATCCTATTGAAGTTGTTCCAGTATGACTCCCTTTTTCCTTTTTTCCTTCCCAACCTCAGGTTCCTGCTCTCTGGCAATCTTCATGGTGGCTCAGTGGTCGCAAGCTACCCCTATGATGACTCTCCCACACACAAGCTCACAGGAGTCTACAGTAAATCAGCTGATGATGAAGTCTTCAGATACTTGGCAAAAGCCTATGCGTCGCATCACCCCATAATGAGAACTGGCAGACCCAATTGCCCTGGCGAGGAGAGAGAGACCTTCCAGGATGGCATCACAAATGGTGCTCAGTGGTATGATGTAGAAGGTAAAATGTGCTGACGGGTCACCCTGACTCTGCTAAGTCACCTGCCAGAGTGTCTCATAGGAATAGCTCCTTGCGCCTGCTGAGGTCTGGCATCCAAACCAGTGGTGATGATCACGGAGGAAAGGATGGGGGAAGTGATATTTTTAGCTTCGAATGTGTTCTAGCAACTCGAAATGAAGGGAGGTGGCATCACAGGCACACCAGTAAGGGCTGGATGAATCACAGCCTGGGAGATGCTCGTAGGGAAGAGAACACAGCAAACTGGAGGATTCTTCCTGACCTTGTTGGATGCTGGAGAGTCATCCTGCATGCGAGAGGCTTCGTTTGCCAAGTGAACTGTCACTAGGTCTCTAGGCGGTTACTGAATTTTGATGCAGGAGAGAGGAAGCTATTGTGAAAGGCACTAAACCAATGCCAGGATTCCTTGAAGGGGTTTTTTTAGCCTTCAAACTTGTAATTTTGTAAATTACAGAATAGCCTGTTGTAAAGCTATATAAAATGTGTGGTGTGAGCTCACCTTGCTGTTCTGGAAGTGGGGTGAACAGCTTTCCTATGGACTCTTCTGCTGTTAGACCCGAGCAGAGGAGAGGTGGGATCTAGAAAGGATCTGAAGTTCAGCCTCTAGGGCTTCTATGGGAGCTCTTGGTATCAGCCAGTTTACCCCCAGGTGCCACCACCCTGCATGTGTGGAGGTGACTGACCCGGCTTAGCCATGCAGCGGCCGCTCCGTGTGTGCTGGTTTTGGTGGAAATGGGATTTAAATGATAACTGATGCGATGAGCGGCTCTGGTGGAAAAGGCTTCGTGGGCTGATGGGAAGAGAAATCTTGGCTGTGTCATTAGAAGTGACACCACTGCCGTGCTCCTCAGCGGATGTTGTACAACCACGGCCTCGTCAGACCCTGCAGAAACTCCTGTGGTGAGGCCACCGCAAAAACCCTGCAGAAACGATCTGAAGAAACTCTGTTGCTTTGCTGTGCCCAATCTGCTCTGCTTTCCCTCCTACTGAGGCTGAGGGGTGATGGCAGCAGCACTGGGCCGGCAATGACATGGAATTCTGTTTGTCCTTCAGAGCTTACAGCTTAACAAACCAGTGAGACACTGTCTGCCCAAAACAAGGCTTCAGAGCTGAGTCCTGTGCTAACCCTGCATCCACCTTGCTCGGGAGGGAGGGAGAGGGATAGGGATCTGTTATTTGGCCTAAACACATCACCTGTGTGCTGGAAGAGGAAGTCTTGATTTCAGCGGTGGCTGAGTCATTTCCCAGGATTTCAGTGGTCAAATAAGATGCGGTTTTATCTCTTTCTTTAGCAGCTCTCTCCTTCCTTCTACCCTCTCAAGTGCAGTGGCCATGGTGTTTGCTGGCTCAGGGTTCACCCTGCTGCTGTGAGAAGTCCAGCAGGAGGAAGGTTTGTGTAATCTGGTGAATTTGTTTATGCAGGAACAGGATATCCTGGATGATCTGTGCTGCCGTGTTCTGGTGCAGTTGTTCTCAGCCAACACCTCGGTCGGGAGGTTTGTTAGCTGCACCCCTGAGGTTTTCTGCCCTTGTAGTGAAGTGGGGTGGATGCTTCCAGAGCTTTGGAGCAGTGTTTCCGGGCCCCTCGTGAGTGGCCTTTTTTGCTGCAGCGTTAACTCCTTCATCCTCCTGCTAGGATGTGAGGTGCCTGGCTAATGGCTGTGCACTGAGGTGTGAGCCTTTCAGGCTGCCTCTGCCTTGCCAGCCAGCAGAGCAGAGGTTTCACCTACTTTCTTTTCACAGGAAATGGCAAAGTGTGACCTGAAAGCCAGTTTGCTCTGTGCTGCCATCGCTATGGTTTATTATGTCCAAAAGCCCCCAGCATCCAGCCTCTGCAGAAACAAACCCTTCTGCTGTGACAAGCGTGGTCTTGGGCTCAGCGCTGATGGCTGCAGTTGGTTCACGGGCAGATATTATAGAGGGTGCAATGACAGCACAACGTTGCTGAAGTGGCAAAGGAGAGCCTGTGTGGTCTCTTCCTGAAGCAGTAAGGCTGGACTTGCTTAACTTAAATGGCTTTTCCAATGTAGTTGATTGTATGGTTCTAATTAACCTCTTGTTGCTGTTGAAGATGCAGCTGTGGAGGGTGGTGGCAGCCCTTGGAGCACCTCCCAGCCTGAGGGGTTAACCCACAGGTGAACCAGCCAATACCAGAGGCTGGTACTTGTATAGTTTAATGTTGTATGAACTTATTGTGTCCCTTTGGGGTTTAACATCTATTTTCAGTCATGGATGAAGAGCAGGTGAAGGGGAGTCGGGTGTATGCAGTGTGACACAAGCAGCAAAACCACCACGGTGGGTGCACTCAGTCATCTGACTCGCTCAGCTCCGTGCCAAAGGCTGCTGAGGCTCACACAGGGACCAGGAGGCTTTTCCCAGCGATTGCAAATTTAAATGTGTGATGGAATGAGGCTGGGGAGATCCCAGTGTCCTGCAGGAGGTAACCGGAACGCATGGTTCTGTGAGCAGCGCGGGGCACACATTGTGGCCTCCAGGTCAGGTTGTGCCAGGAGAGAATGCGGGCTCCAAGTAAAGCCAGGAAAAACAAAGAAATGAGCACATCGTGTTTCCACAGGTGGAGATTTTCCTGCCACGTTTTATCACGTGGAATCAAACAAGCTGGAAAGCCAACTGCCATGGGATTCATTGTGCTGGAGTTAACCGGTGCGGGTTTACACTGGTGCCAGACCCCATTAACTTTCGTTTGAGGTCGCAAACAACCTCTTGTGTGTGTCAAGCCGAGGTGGCAAGTGCAAACCATAGGAGTAATTGGTAAGGTCAAGTGTGCACAGAAAAGGTGGCTCTCTGCCAGACAGCTGAATTTGCCTCCTGCATTCCAGCTGCTATAGATAAGCACGTCTGCCACCGAGATGGTTTTAGAGGCTATCTCTGCTGTACATGCTCTTACTCTTCCTTCCTTTTTAACCTCTGGGGGTTTCAAGTGCTAAATGCAAGGTTTGAGTCAAGAAAACTCATGCAGGTGTTGGTCCAGATGATGCTTGGAAAGCTGTTAAGAAACTGATGAAGTCTTATTGTGGGTGTGCCTGCCTTTGCTTTGCAAAGAGCCCAGTTCAGCAACTGAGTTCAGCTTACCATCAACGGGCTGTTTTGTGGGCAGCCTTGGAAGGGGTTGTGTTATCTGCAGTCCCTTCCTGAAAGTTCTTTTCCTTGCTAGTTTGACTCTGATGGCCAAGTGTTTGAGGTGTTTCTGGTCTGTACCAGAAGGTGCTTCTGAAGTTGAAAGTGGATTTAGGTTACGTGTGTGCTTAGAGGTAGTTTTAGCTGTGGTAACAAGCCACACTGAGCTTCCACACAGCTTTTAGTGGCATCAGAGTAATTAAAGTGGGTACTGAGAGCAGTGGGTGCTCATGGTATCACTGTGGTGGCTGTTTTCGGCCATGTCTGTCCGGGATGCGCACAGTTGGCTGCCCTTATCTGTTTGTGATCCCATGAAATTCTTACTGCAGCGTGTCCTTTATTCCTGAGAGAAGTATTGGCTCGATGGTTTGAAGGTGGCTTTTCACATCTAACATGAACTGTTGGATGTCGGGGCTGTGCGATGCAGCTGCTGGAGCTGGAGGCTCATCCTCACCTCCTCTGAGCTTTAATGGGTGCAGACTAATGGGCCAGCGCATTCCTCTGCTTGTGTGGTGCTGCTGCTGCTGCTCCCCCGGTCTCATGCTGTGAGACAATCAATTCTGTCCACAGACTAAGCGACTTGTGCCACATATTTAATCACATCTCTGGCTTCCTTTGTGCCATCTGCTCTCTCTGCAGAGCAGACAGGGCAATTTCTCTGCTTTAACTTAGCTGCGGGTCTCTTATCTCCTCATGTCTGCTCCAGCAGAGCTGGAATTGGAGAGGTTTCTGCAATTGAAAATGGAGCCCTTCCTGGCTGCCCTGGAAGGCTTCTCCTGGCACGTGGTGTATTTATGGTATCTGGCTCCCCAGGCTTGACTCTAGAGAGCTGCTGGAGCTTGGCAGGGAGCAGAGGCATGCCTCTCAGCGTGAGCTCTGCAGCACTTGTGCTGCGGGAGGTCTGGGATCCTTACCCAAAGTGGAGTCCTGGTGCTCAAGGAGCAGATCAGAGCAGGAGAGCGGTTTGTTCTGAGCATAACTGTGGCCTCCTGCCAGCCAGGACTGACTTGCTGTGATTGGAGGCTGCTCACTTCTGCTTTGCTTTCCTTGCAGAATAGGTATGATGCTTCAACGGGAGGCTGAAGCCTTAGGCAGTGTGGGCTAAAAGACACTCTGGGATTATCCCAGGTAGTACCCAAGCAGGTAGCTAAAGTAGGACACTGTTGTCTGACAGTCCCCTGCCTTGAGCGTACTTTTTCTGTGCTGCCTCTTGAACGCAGTGCTCTGCTAATGGAAAGCTGTGCACAGATCTCTTCACACCTCCAGATCTTCTATATAGCCAGGACAGATGGTATATGGAAAACCACGTCATTCCATGTGCTGTAAAAATAACTGTCCTGCTCTGCAGTGGGGCGTTTGAAGGCCAAATATGTGCAGTGGATACAATCCAAAGTTTCAAGCATGCAGTGGACTACTTTTGAAGAAGATTGATGGAGCAAGCTCAAATTCAGTCCGTTGCTGCTCTATTATGGGTGAGCATCTGTCCTAAATTTGCTTGAATGGCAGATGAAGCCCTAAATATGCTTCATAATGGTTCTGGTTCACGTATGGATGTTTTCAAATTCATTAGCATCCTGCTCGGAACAGATGGTTATGGGCTGGCAAATCGTTTCACTCTGCATGGTGTTCCCTGGTGAGGGCAGCCCACACTGGGTTACTTCCCTGAGCCTGGCAACAGGAGCTGAACCAAGCATCAGACTTGCAGGTCTTGTTCCTCTAAGCCCTTGAACTGAGTCCAAGAGTTTTTAAGTCCTCAAACGCTTTTGGGCCCCTTGTGCTGGACAGAAAAGTCTCTCTTCTGGTTTGGTCTTGGCCTATACAGTGCTCTCATGGCTGCACGTGACAATGGATTTGCTACAGTAAAAGCTTCCTGTGCAGGCTCCCAGAAGAACTGAGAGGAAATGGGACATCTTTGTTGTGGTACCATCCCTCACATCCTCCAGGGGTCTGTTCTAAATCCTAGTTCATGCTCTCAGTCCATCTCTGCTTCACCCAAGTGCAGTGGGGCTGTTGAATCCGGAACTGTGGTCCCTCACCTTTTGGGACAGTGAATGCCCACAGCTACCACATTTATTAAAAGCCTCCTCTGCCTGGTAAAGTGCTGCTGATAGCTTTTCCTGGCCATGCATTAACACAGGCTCTGCAGATGCCAGGTAGTGCATTTGCATCCTGGTATTGATCTGTTCTGGCCCGTTAATTGGCCACACCACTGAGGGTCTCTCACTTGTGAATGATGAGGAAACTGCTCAGACAAAGTGAGTGAGGTTTGTTACCATAGCACTAATGCAGCACTTTGGGCATAGCAAAGGATGGGAGCACAGAGTACTCATTTATCACTTGCCTGGTGGGGTCTTGCAGGCTGGTGCCATGACATGAGCTGCAGGCTCGCTGCTGCTTTCTGTCCTCCTAAAGTCTCTGTTGCCTCCTGTAGAGCAAATACATAGCTATTCTATGAGAGGTGGGCTTCTGAGAGCCAGTTTGACATCCTCAACTCGTCCAGAAGGGATCCATTGCATGGGCCCCTGTGCCCATCTTTCAGTGGTGGGAGTTGTTCCGTAGGTGCACGGAGGTCTCTGGGCTGAGCAGTCACAGGCCCTGCTGTGCAGGTTGGGATGGAGCCATCCGGGAAGTGGTGGCCAAGGCCATGGCACGCCAGTCTGCCTGGGTCATAACTGAAGAAGGTTGTGTAACCCAGAAGTGAGCATCGCATGCGTAAAACTTAGTGTGGTGTGTTTCCCATGCTGACACAACCGCCTGATTTGGTGGTGGGAATGACATCTGGCTGCGGTCATGTGGTGGGATTTGTCAAGGTGCCTCTGAAACCGGTTTCACAGGCACTTGTGGTGGTTTTGGAACGTCTTTTTCGCTATTGGAAGCTCCCACGAGTGTTCAGTGCTGAACATCTGCCGTCTCCAGCAGCAGTCTGAGCTCCAGATCATGAGGGGTGATGCCTGCAGACCTCGTGTCCTGCTGGTGCATGATTCATCCTTGCTTGAGAAACAGGTTTGCTTGCTGAGGGCTGAATGTCAACTTCAAATAGGGTCAGGACACTTCTGGAACAAGGTGACCTTTTTGGTTCATAGCAGTGCCTGTGGTTTCTCTGAAGGGCAGGACTACCAAGATGAGCTTAATACTGGGGAGGCAGCTCTGTGCACTCTTGGTTTCTGGGGCTCATGGAGGCTTGGCTGGTGTAGTACTGAGTTAGCAAACTGTGCCTTGGTGCTGCAACACCCTTAAACTGATTGAGGCTTCTGCCTTAGAGAGGAAGTGTGGAAGGAGACTGATCACTTGGCTGCAGGCCTCAGGGAGAAGAGACCCCAAGTCTGGGTCCTGTTCCGTTTGCGGGGGGGTTGCAGGAGTCCTCAGGAGTGGGGGGATCATCGCTGCCCTCCCAAATCAAGAGGAGAGTTTCCTGAGGGTGACTTACTGCGGTTCACTCCACGCTGACACCATGTTAGACCTTGTCAGGCTTTCTGCTAGAGCTGCTCTAGATAGCAAGTAAATGGGGAGCATGTACCTGGAGGAAAAGAGCAGCTGAGGAAGCGCAGAAGGGAAGGTGTTGCTTCCTCTTGTCTGGAGTTTTGCTCAGAGGTTTTGGTGGAGAACAGCTCCTTGAAACTGGATTTGGCCTGCAGGTTGGAGCTGCCACCTCCCAGGTTGATCGCCTGGTGCGCTCTTCTGTATCAGAGGCCTGAAGCTCTTTTTGGGTGGAGTAACTTCTCTTGCAGGAAGACCCCGAAGTCTAAAGGTGGCTTGGAATGCATAGGGAAGGACTCAGTGGCAGTGATTTCAACTGACCTGGCAGCCTGGATTTGTAGTGTCTGGGAAATGTCTTCACGGTAACATGAACCCCTATGAATTCCCAAGTGCTGTGCTGCTGCATTCAGCTGACAGAGCAGTGGCACTAAAGGGACTGTCACCTTAGAGCTGCCTGTGCCTGAGGGACCCAGCGTGCCAGTTACTGGGTGAAACTGAGCTCAGTCTTCCCCAGCACAGGCTGTCGTGATGATCTGAGCGGGGTGGTTAATTCTGAAGCGAGGGCAGCATCACGGTGAGATGCTGCAGGGGGCTGAAGGACGAGGAAGAACATGAGTCCTGTGGTGGGATGTCTGTGCATTGCTTTTGGGACATCTCTTGTTTTCTCAGGTGGGATGCAGGATTACAACTACGTGTGGGCCAACTGCTTTGAGATCACGTTGGAGCTGTCCTGCTGCAAGTACCCTCCGACCTCTGAGCTCCAGCAGGAGTGGGAGAACAACCGGGACTCTCTCCTTGCCTTCATTGAGCAGGTAGTGTCGGCAGCGGCTGGGAAACCCGGGTGTCCACGGTGGGAGGAGAGAACCATGTTCAGTTCCTGTGGCTTGGTTTGCTGTGTGTGGTAACACAGCTGCAGGTGCTGTGCAGAGATTGGCGTCTAGAAAGCTGCTGTGTGTCTCTGTGGTTCTGCCACAGTTCCCACATCCTCCACAGCAGCAGAGCTCCCCTGAGAGGGGCCTCACGGGGTGCAGTGTTAAGTCAGTGCAGTTGTTGCTGAGTAATGAACTCACTGAGTACCTGTATGGCCTCAGTGCCAGGAACCTCCAGTGATGTTCAAAAGCACCAACACTGCTAAGACCTTGGTTTGCATCTGTCTCCAGATGCCCATGGATGAGTTGAGTAGGTGACAGTTTAGGCTGGGAAAGGAGCTGCATTTTGTCCCTTGATACAGCGTGTAACCCTGCTATGTTCACGTTGCTGTGTTGATGAATTAGAGGGTTTGTTAGGGAGGATCAGTTCTGAGATCTTGCTGCCTTCCCTTTGATGTCCTCTGCTGTGCTTGGCAAAGGGCAGGGGGGCATTGCTGGCTGGGGATGTGGTTCCCCTGTTGTTGCCTGTCTTCAGCCAGGCTCTTGTGTTGTTTTCCTCAGGTCCACATTGGTGTGAAAGGCTTTGTCAGGGATGCAGTCACTGGAGCTGGCCTGGAGAACGCCACCATCGTTGTTGCTGGTATTGCTCACAACATCACTGCTGGCAGATTTGGTGATTACCATCGGCTCCTTGTGCCTGGGACCTACAACGTGACCGCAGTTGTAATGGGGTAATGCCTCTGTGGCAGCCTGCAGCCACACTGCCAACTACTTGTGTTCCTTCACTTGATTTCGTGTCCCACAGCATCTTGTGTATTTAAGGGGCTTGGCTGGAAGGACCAGTGAAGGACTCCAGCTTAGAGCTGCAGCTGTGTTTGTTCACCCCATGCCCCACTGCAGCAGAGTGCTGTTGGATGCCCAGTACCTGTTACCTTTATTTCATTGCTCGTATCAATCTGCATCTAAATTCTTGGGCAAAAGGAGAAAGTGGAGTAGGGTCACCCCAGTAAGAGTTTGTGTTATCCCAAGTCTGGGTATGAAGGTGTAGCTTTGTCCCTAGGCTACCTCTGTGATAGCCTGTGGCTTCTGTCCTGGTGAGCCTGTAAGCAGGAACTGCTGCCTCTGTGACACAGTGAGGACAGCAGCGTAGCTGGGTCTGGTAGCAGTGGGATGTGTCCTGTAAGCTTGCTCTCTGGTGAATGTCTTGCATAGTCCGTCGCAGTGGGTTCAGGTGGCAAGAGTAGGCTGGAGTGGTGGAGAGGCTGCAGGGGGCTTTGGCTTTGAGGAAGGAGGTTCTGGAGAGCCTCCTTGCTGAAGCCAGCTGTCTGTTTCACAGCTATGCACCAGTGACCACGGAGAACATCGAGGTGAAGGAGGGAGCAGCAACAGAAGTGGATTTCTCCTTGCAGCCAGCTGTAATACTGGCATCATTTAACGTCACGCAGTTCACAGCAACGTCTGCTCCCGCCTCTACCATCACCCCCACCCCTGTGCAGGCAGAGACCCCGAGCCCAACCTCTCTCCATCAACCTATCCAGCCCATGGACTTCCGCCACCATCACTTCTCAGACATGGAGATCTTCCTGCGGCGCTACGCCAACGAGTACCCCAAAATAACCCACCTCTACTCCGTGGGCAAGTCCGTGGAGCTGCGGGAGCTCTATGTAATGGAGATCTCTGACAATCCTGGTGTCCATGAAGCAGGTAAACTATGGAAAATCCTTTTATGAGTCGCAAATGCAGGTGACAGACCCTTTTGGTGTTGTGGGAGTAGAAGGGTAAATGGGTAAATGACCTGCAGAAAGGGTGGGGAGAGGTCTCCCTGCTTTAATGAAGTGGTTATAATTGTCTCTTTGGTGTGGCTGCATGTCTGCAGGTGAACCAGAGTTCAAGTACATTGGGAACATGCATGGGAATGAAGTTGTGGGGCGAGAGCTTCTCCTGAACCTCATCGAGTACCTCTGCAAGAACTTCGGCACGGATCCTGAAGTGACAGATTTGGTCCAGAACACACGGATCCACATCATGCCATCTATGAACCCTGATGGCTATGAGAAGTCCCAGGAAGGTATTGCTGCCTGTGCTGAAACATCTGTGGGGTTTCTAGCTCTGAAAACAAGCTTTTGGGCTCTTTGTACGTCTGAAAGCCTGGAAGCCTTGTTGGAGGGGAAGCGGTCTCTGCACAGGGAGGCTGGGAAGGGGCGTGCATGTATGGGATGAGCGGGTGAATCCCACATTGCAGGATGTGGGCAATTGGCTGATGCTTGAAGCTGTTGGAGAGAGCTCTTATGCTTCAGCACTGCTATATGCTGCCCCTCTTTGAGTCCCCTTATGGTTTGTGGCTATCCCAAGCCTTGTTTAATATAAAAAGACATTCCTTTGACACAGCTCTTGCTTGCTGTGTTTTGGTCTGTGCTCTTAGTAACATGTGATGTGGGAGCCAGGCTGTCTGCAGCGCACTCATCCAAGGGTAATATAGACTTCTATCGTGATGTTGAAATTGGCAGAAACATCCTGCAGGGAAGTCCTGAAACCTTTGTGGCTCTTGCAGATTGGCAGAACGCAGTCTGTGTGTCCAGAGTGATTTTCTGGAAGCAGGGTTCTGCTTGGGTTTAGCAAAGAACTTGTCCAGCTGGTTTGAGGAGGTGAGCTCTGAGGTTTCTGTGGTCGCGACATCCGGCTCTGGCATTGTTCGTGGTTCACTGCCTTTGTGCTCCCTGCGGTTGGAGTGGCACTGGGAGCCTGTGCAAGCACCTGCAGAGAGGGCCCCCAGACACCTCTGTGTGCAGAGCAGGCCTCTTGCTGAAGGAGAACATGGGTGTCCCCTCAGTCTGGAGTGCAGGAAGCCAGCGTTGTTGTGTTCTCTGCTGTCACCCATTCTGTTGGAGCAAGTCCAAAGGAGGGCCATGAGGATAATCAGGGGACCGGAGCACCTCCTGTATGAAGATAGGCTGAGAAAGTTGGGGATGTTCAGCCTGGGGAAGAGAAGGCTGCGTGGAGACCTCATAGCAGCCTTCCAATACCTGAAGGGGGCCTTTAGGGACGCTGGGGGGGGACTCTTCATTAGGGACTGTGGTGAGAGGACATGGGGTAACGGGTTTAAACTTAAACAGGGGTGGTTTAGATTGGATATGAGGAAGAAATTCTTTGCTGTAAGGGTGGTGAGGCCCTGGAATGGGTTGCCCAGGGAAGTTGTGAGTGCTCCATCCCTGGTGGTGTTCAAGGCCAGGTTGGACATAGTCTTGGATGGCATGGTTTAGTGGGAGGTGTCCCTGCCCATGGCAGGGGGGGTTGGAACTGGATGATCTTAAGGTCCTTTCCAGCCCTGACTATTCTATGGTTCTATGATTGATTGTTGTAAGCTCTGTATTAAGGGGATGAAGCCTCTGCACTGAAGTGAGGACTCGCACAGGGCACAAGCTTGAACTTGGGTTTCGTTTGCAGGAGACAGAGGAGGCACCGTTGGCAGAAACAACAGCAACAACTACGACCTGAACCGGAACTTCCCAGATCAGTTTGTCCATGTGACAGACCCTCTGCAGCCAGAAACTCTCGCTGTCATGACCTGGTTAAAGACTCACCCGTTCGTGCTCTCAGCAAACCTGCATGGAGGTAACGGCAGCCAAACCCAGCTCCTTCCCCTGCTGCGGTGCACGGGATGGGAGTTTGCAGGAGTATCTCCACAGCCTTCTGGAGAAGGCAACAGGAGTAAGGCCGTTTGCAAAGGGCTTACACAAGGAGTTAATCAATGCTTTTGTGCTGCTGGAAAGTGGCTCAGAAGCTGGAAATGGAGGGTGAAACCCATGTTTCCCAGCATGTTTATAGAGGATTGAAGATGCTGCTGGGAGGATTCCAACCACTTCTCTGGAGGCAGCTCATGCTTTGGGGAGTAGCAAGCACACTGCCCACTGGGAGATGGGGATGGATGCTCTCTCTTGCTCAGCAGCTGGATCTGGGAATGTGATACAGTGCTGCAGCTGTTAAAGGCTTCATAACAGTTATAGAGTGAAGGGAACAAGATGTAATCCTGAGGGTTCTCTGCCTTGAGTTGCATGGCAGAGCTATGACACTTGCTGTAATTTAATTATCTTTTTGGAGTGATGTAAATGAAATCTCTGTATTACAGCTTATTCCCCAGACAGTTTGTCTGCTGGCTTGTAGCTGTGGTAACGTGCAGGTGGCTGCTTTGTGTTAGGATGTTGAATTCCGTAGTGCAGCGGTACCATGTGTGGGTACGAGAGAGCTGACTGTTCTCCAGCAGCGGTGGTGTCTGGGCTTCCACAGTGCTATTAGTGCAGCTTGCTTGAGGGAAGCTTCGGAGAGCCAAAGGTGTTATAGTCTGTCAGTGCTTGCAATTAGCTCCAGAAGGCTGAACAACTGCAGCAGTTGGGCCAAGAGCATGGTGCATGTGCTAGGAAATCCCTCCCCTTGCTTTCCCTCCTCTGCAAGTGATTGTTATAGGGTTGTGCTCATCACTCCTGTACGTAAGAGCCAAACCTTTGATGTGTTGTGGTGTGGGTTCACCTTCCCACCTGGGTGTGATCTTCTCTCTTCCTGTGCTTTTGTTATCTCTTCTGCCCCCTGGGCTTAATGCTTTGTTCAATGCCAAGTCTGAGAAACAGAACGTTGGTACTGGTTGGAGGAAAGGAAAAATTTCCCCTATTAGGCTGAGGGATCACTTGGAAAGTGTGCATGTATGAGTTAAAGCTTGTTTCCCTTGCAGGTTCTCTGGTGGTTAATTACCCCTTTGATGATGATGAACAAGGAGTAGCCATATACAGTAAATCCCCAGATGATGCTGTGTTTCAGCAGTTGGCACTTTCCTATTCTAAGGTAAAGCTCTAACAGGAAGACAGGCACATCCTGCTGGGATAACTCCTGGAGCACGGGAGCTGATGCAGGGAAGAGTGGTAGAAAATGCGCTGTATGGGCTGGGAGGAGAGCAAGAAGGGGTTGGGGTTGGGTGTGGGTGCAGTCTATTTGTGCTGCAGCCATACAAACACACATCTACAGGAACCTCTGTGCTTGGTAACCCTGAGTGTGTGACTCATGTTAGGACAAAAGTGCCGGTGCCTATGGAGTGCAGACTTGGCTTCACATGTTGCATCTTGTCTTATAGGAAAATACAAAGATGTACCAGGGAAGCCCTTGTAAGGATATGTACCCCAGTGAGTACTTCCCACATGGCATCACTAATGGGGCTCAATGGTACAACGTTCCAGGTAAAGTAAACCTTGAATCTCTTGCACTGTTTGTCCCCACGTTAATGCATGTGCGGCTGTAAGGATTTAGTCTGCTCAGTCACAAACCCTGCATTGGTCAGCCCACAGTACTGAGACTCAGGTTTCTTTTATAACCCAGATAAAGCTGTTCCTGGGGGAAGGAATTTATAGTGTAGTTTTTCTGGTTATTAGCAAAATGGTGTCATAAAATTTTACAGCCCTATATTAGCATGAAGGGTATTTACAGGACGGACGGTTATTTGTCTGCTAGTCTGGCTTCCCTTTGAAGCTTAAATCTTGCCCTGTGTAAAAGCTGTCTCTCTTCAGCTGTAAAATGTGTGCTGTAGTTTATACGTCATCTTTCTCAACTATCTGAACCCCTTTTTCTAGAGCTGTGGTACAGTTGCCTTCAGAAGGCCTTGTCAAAACCTTTTTCACATTCCTGTTGTAGGCGGGATGCAGGACTGGAATTACTTACATACAAACTGCTTTGAAGTGACCATCGAGTTGGGCTGTGTGAAATACCCAAAAGCTGAGGAGCTGCCCAAGTACTGGGAGCAGAACCGCCGATCCCTCCTCCAGTTCATGAAGCAGGTGAGACACACTTGGACCTCAAGCACCTGTAGGAACTGCCTCTGGGCTTTGTGTTAGATATGCCAGAGTGAATGCACTGCTCTGTGGGCTGAAGTGAGTGCTGCTTCCTGGCCACGCTGGCTACCTGCTCCACAGAAATCATCCCCATCAAACATGTCTCAACTCCTTTTCCCTTTTCTCAACGTGCAAAAAGTCTGTATGGACATAGCAACCAGGTGATGCCAGTGTGGGCTTTCTATTTAGCACTACCTTGGTTTTCCCTAGGCTGGAGTAGCCCTTTCAGGCTGTTCCCATCTGAGCTGGGGCTGGTGGTAGTGCTGCACACCCAGGATATGCAAACAGAGGTGTGGAGCAGAGAGTGCTCTGGTGGCACCCTGAGCCGAACAGTTGTTCATTGTACTCATCAGGTGATAGTTGTCCATGCCAGCTGCTGGCGAGTTGAACCTGAACCCTTTTGGAATGTGTCTCTGGGAATGCTGAACCTCCTGGGCTGGGAGGTGGTGGGATCTGGGTGTCAGTGCTCTCACAGGGATGTGTGGAGTGGGAGGCAGAGCAGGAGCTGGCACTCAGCAGGGCTCTGGGTCTGTGTGCAGGTTCACCGTGGTGTCTGGGGGTTTGTGCTGGATGCTATGGATGGAAGGGGCATCCTGAATGCCACCATCAGCGTTGCTGACATCAACCACCCAGTGACCACCTACAAGGATGGAGACTACTGGCGCCTGTTGGTCCAGGGGACGTACAAAATCACAGCATCTGCCCGAGGGTGAGCAAACAGCAGCACAACCGACTTCCCAGTCAGTAGTTCCATCACCTCTGCCCTACAGCAGATGTAGACATGGGTGTTTTTCCTGCCCTCTGGCCTGTGCAGACGTAGCAGCGTAATGCTACCCTGATGTCAAAGACTGCTCACCTGGCACCAGTGGGCAGTCCAAACCTTCCCTTGTTAGGAGGTGATGTGGGGAAGGAGTTGATAACTTAATGTCTTTAGGGGAAATTCCCTTGCTGGCAGCTGCCCACAGAAATGACTTCATCACTTCAACTGCTGCCAAAACCTGTTTTGAAGCAGCCTGACTTCTTGTGCAGTCAGTGTGCCACGTAACCCGGCGGCACCTGAGCCAAAAGCAGCCCAGCGCCATGTTGAGCCCTGAGCTGCTCCCTCTCCTCCTGCCATTCCCGTGTCCTTCGGAACTGTTCCTGCTCTTCATTCTTGCATGCCTCCCTTTTGGCTGGGAGCAGTAACAGTCTCATGTGAGCGTCCAGTCAGGAAGCGGGGTGGTTTGTTGTGCGAGGTCTCAAATGCTTGATGTTTCCTTGTGCCTTCTCTTGCCTGGGCAGGTACGATCCAGTCACTAAGATGGTGGAAGTCGGCAGCAGAGGTGGGGTGCAGGTCAACTTCACCCTTTCACGGACAGACATCAAAGTGGAGGAGGGGAAGGTGCCAGTCTTGAACACCCCAGACACCAGTGACCCCAACGAGAAGGAGTTTGAAACCCTGATCAAAGATCTCTCTGCTGAGAACGGCCTGGAGCGCCTCCTGCTCACCTCCTCCGGGAATGTCGCTCCCTACCGATACCGCTTTTACAAGGACCTTTCCGAGTTCCTCCGAGGCCTCTATCTGAACTACCCGCACATTACAAATCTCACCAGGTGAAAACTCACAGCTGCACTGCTCAGCTCCTCCCTGAGCAGCAGCCTGGGGTAGGGCAGTAGTGAAATGATGAGCCATGAGCACAGTGCAGAGATGGGGAGCTCATCCCTCCCCCTTCCCTGTGGTCCCTGAGTTTGAGGGAGCCCCACCTGCAAGGGCTTGGTGGCGGAACACTGGCTGCAGAGCCTTACAGATAGATCTGTATGCCTTTTCCTGAGATGTGTTTTACTGATTAAAGCTGGAGTGCTGTCAGTTCCCCAGGGGTGCCTGGGACTGGTGATCTTCCCGCGTTGATATCCCAAGTGTCTGCAAAGTATCTCTGTTCCATGCTCTTTATTTCCTCTGTTTTCCAAATCCCTTCTAACATCCACGTTGCTGAGAGTCCCCAGAATAAGTGATCAGTTTGGTTTACAAATCTCAGATGGCTTTTTCATTGTCTGCCTTCAGTTTTTGGTTCAGCAGTGTGAGATGTTTGAGTTAGCTTGCCCTGAGCCAAGGCCTCTGCCCTCCTGCAGGAGACCAGCTGCTGCAGTCCTGTGCTAGTCTTTGTGACCTGTAGCGCTTGCCCTCTGTCAGCTTTACAAAGCACAATTCTCTTTGTCCCAGGACCTCATTTGCTTGTTGTTACCAGGCACAATGTGCTCATGTGCTGTCCCTGCTGGTGCCAAAGCTGCTTGTCTCATCTGCAGCCTCTATTGTCCTTCCAGTTGCATCAGCCCAGATTGCGTTCCCTGCTTTGCTTGCATTCCATTTGCTAACTTAATGGCACGACTGTGGCAACAAGTTCTGCATTACTGGAAACAGGCCTGCTTTTGTCCTCTGCCGCATAAATTAGTTTAATGTCCAGATGTATCTTGCTTTGAGGGAAGAAAAAAAACCACGAACAAAGCCAACAGTGGAAGCACAGAGGCATTTAGCAGTTCCACATTTAGCATCATAACCTATATAGAGATACACGGAGCTTTGGGTGTCCTGTACCTCTGCATCTGGATACATCTTTCCACAGTTGCTTGTGTTCAAACTGGCGTTCATAGTGAATTCTGTTCAGTGCTGCTGCAGATCTGCTCTTGGGATGTGGCTGTGTTTTGTTTGCCTTTGCAGCCTCTCAGAGGTTGGCAGCAGTTCCCTCCTGTGCCAGGGATGCAGCTCTGTTCCTGAGCTCACGCTCTGCTTTTCATCTCTTGGCAGTTTGGGTCAGAGCATTGAGTTCCGTCAGATCTGGTCCCTTGAAATCTCCAACAAGCCCAACCAGTCCGAGCCCGAGGAGCCGAAGATCCGCTTTGTTGCTGGCATTCATGGGAACGCTCCTGTTGGTACCGAGCTGCTCCTGTCACTGGCGGAATTCCTTTGCATGAATTACAAGAAGAACGCTGCTGTTACGAAGGTGAGGACCCAATGCAAGGGAGCATCTTGGAGTCTTCCAGCTATACCCTGAGAAAGCAGTGCCCCCTGGGAGAGACTTGCCTTGTTAACACTGACTCGCAGGGATCCTATGTGTAGTGGGGGAAGTGTTGTGAGATCCTCAGGGCAAGTGGGAACCTCTAACTGCAATTCCTAGGAGGAGATCCAGGCAAATGAACCCTTCTAATTGCACTTCATGTACTGTTTCTCCTTTTTGTGCAGCTGATTGACCGTACACGGATTGTGATTGTGCCTTCCCTGAATCCAGACGGACATGAGATAGCCCAGGAGAGAGGCTGCACATCGAAGATAGGCCAGACTAATGCTCGTGGCAAAGATCTGGACACAGACTTCACAAGTAAAGCAAACTGAAGCACAGTGATGCGTAGTGTCCCTGTAATAGCGCAGGCTGCATTAGAAGGCCCCTTCTGGCTGCTCTAGGTTTGAGTGTAGTGATTTGGTTACAGAATCTATCTGTACAGAGCAGCATTCCTGCCCTGGAGCCCAGGGAGCAGAGCTGCTGGGAAGCTTCCAATGCTTGGATCCCCCTTACAGATGGTAACTTGCAGCTTCTTATTTGCAAGGAAACGGCAGAGCAGAGCTCTTGAGGAATAGCCCAGAGGTTGGACAGCACGTAATGTGTTTTCCTGTTAACTTATTCCTTTCAGCCCCTGATTGCTGAAAAATGCCTTCTCCTCATGCTCCCCAGAAAGTCTCCTTTTACTTTCCATGCTTTTCTGGTTTCAGTAACTGCCTGTCATTGACAGGTCACTGGTGATACTGAAAGCAAACACATATGAAATGGTCATGTGTCACATCTGTTTAGCTTTGCAGATGAATTCCCCCCATGGGTAGAGTGGACTAGGTGCTTTACTTAACCTGTCAGGTGCATCTGCTGCATAATGCATGCAACAAACTTAATTTCAGGCATAGACCAAGAATGTACTTCTGGCCTCCCAAACAGCAGAGGAAACTGATGTCAGCTCCCTTTTGTATTTGTTGTTCTGGTTTATAGGCAATTATTCCCGGTACTTGGACACACTGGAGCCCGAGACCAAAGCCATCATGGAGAACTTGATATTGAAGCAGGATTTCAGCCTCTCTGTTGCACTAGATGGAGGATCTCTGCTTGTCACTTACCCATATGATAACCCATCACTGACAGGTATGATGAGCACCTCCAGGGCCTTGCATGCAGTTACCCTTGGGCTCTCTCTTCTTGGACTTCTCTCTTGGGCAGAAATCCATGTGACTGTATGGTTTAAGAGGTTTTTTGTGCTGGTGATGTTCTGTAGCCTCCTTCTGTGTCCAGCCCTTTGTATGTGGGGTTGTCTGTTAAGTAGAGCTATAAAACCCCACAGGATTCAGCAGGGGGACAGAACACTTACTCTTTCTGTTGCTGTTCAGCCTTTCTTCTGCTGAAGCCACTATGAAGTCTGCTTTTGATACCACCCTCAGTGTCAGGGAAAATCTGGAATGGCCTTAAAACAACGTGTTTAATACAGGGTCATGGGGTTAGAATGGGAATCTGCCCCTCCAGGGGATAGGAGCTGCCCTTTCAAAGTCTGACTTTTCTCTTTGTAGCAGAGAACAAAGAAACACTGAAGCATTTGGCATCTGTGTATGCAAACAACCATCCGCTGATGCATTTGGGCCAGCCAGGCTGTCCCAATAAGTCAGGTATGTTTGGCTGAATCCTTTAAGCCCCCTCAGCATGTGCTAGACTCTATCTGATACCTGTGTTCTTGCTCTCACAGATGAGAACATCCCTGGCGGTGTGATCCGTGGCTCTGAATGGCACAGTCATGTGGGGAGTATGAAGGTACTTCATCACAGCACAAGGCTTCCTACCTCTGCTAAATGAGCATTAAAGATGTGTTTGCTCTGATGTCTGAGCGAAACTCCCCCACTGTGCAAAGCTTTGTGAATACCACCTCTTGTAACTGTGGTTTTGGCTTTTGCAGGATTTCAGTGTCACGTTTGGTCACTGTCCTGAGATCACAGTTTATACCAGCTGCTGTTACTTCCCGAGTGCAGGACAGCTTCCTGGCCTGTGGGCAGAGCACAGGAAATCTCTCCTTAGCATGCTGGTGGAGGTGAGCCACCACTGGGGAGCAAATTCTGGCAAGGAGGGAAGGTAGTGGGCTGGATGGGAAGGGGGAAGAGGAAGAGAACAGTGTGGAGGGGCTTTGTGGCTGTGTTGGTGCTGTGTAATTACAGACAGTCGTAACTTAGACTATATGAGGAGTGAATTGAACAGAGGCAGCAAGTGACCATGTGTTGAGCTGAGAGTTAACAGTCTGTGCTGTGTTGCCTCACAGTGGGCTGAGTAGTCCTTGGAGTGCTGTGCACTTTTATTCTGGGGGTCAGGGATGGAGAATGGGCTGTGTTTTGAGGGGAAGATCAGTTATATATTTCACTTACAAATGTGCCACACATGTGGATCTGAATGTGACGTGTTTGAAATGCTTTCTTTCAGGTCCAAAAGGGAGTCCATGGCTTTGTCCAAGACAAGAGTGGCAAGGCAATTTCTAAAGCCATCATTGTCCTTAATGAAGGTTTGAGGGTCTGTACTAAAGAAGGTGGCTATTTCCATGTGCTGTTGGCTCCAGGTTTACACACCATCAGTGCAGTAGCTGAAGGGTACCAGCAGAAACACGTCAAGGTACGTGAATGTCTGTAGTGGAGATTTTTCCTCTGCTCCCTGTCATATGAAGGTGTCCCTGTCTGGTCTCTGCCTTGGCTCTGTTTAGCTGCTGGTTATGTGCCCGGGTAGCTGTTTTCTGCCTTGATACAATGAATGGAGAAGAATTCCCTAGCACAGCAGGGTTGTTTCAGGCAGTGGCTTTTCTTTCCATTGCACTTGTCTTTGCTGACCAGGGCAGGGCTGGGTGGGTGCCAAGTGTCTCTTTCATCTTGACACCTGAGAGAGGTGAAAGCTTGGAGACACTCTGAGCTCTTGTGTCTTTCTGCAGGTCTTTGTCCGTCACGATGCACCTAGCTCTGTGTTCATTGTGTTTGACACAGAAAACAGGATATTTGGCCTGCCAAGGGAGCTGGTTGTGACTGTTGCAGGTAAGGTGACATACCTGATCAAAGCTTTGAGCTTTGCTCTCTGTTCTGCTTCATGCTGGCAATGACCCTTCACTGAACTGGAAAAGTAGCCTGAAGACATAAGCCATCTCCTGCTTTCCCTTCTGAACATGTGCTTGTCCTTGCAAACTGGTCCAACCACCTTTGCATCTGGTGATGCTGAACTAGCAGAGGGGAGGGAAGAGGAAGTAGAGGATGTTGCAGGGGTCTGAAGGGTTTAGAATGAACTTTGACATGCCTGGGATGAGGGAGGCCTGGTTGTGTGTGGAGCTGGGAGCTAGATCTTGCTGCTTCTTCAAGGTGCTGTGGCACCAGGTAAGCATTACAAGATTCTTACTTACTTTGTCAAGGTGGCAGCTGCTGGAAGGTAAGAGTTTGTTCCCAGTCTGCAGAGGAGCTCGGTGGTGCTGTCCCAGATTGTGAGCACAGAAAATAAAGCTACTGCAGTCCTGCTCTGGAAGCAGCTGTCATGCATGGCGTGTCTGCCGTGGCCTAGGAGGAAGGAGCAGGGTCATAGTGAAGCGAGGAAAATGGTTGTGGTTGAGGAAGGGAAGGGAGATGGTGGCAAGCTCAGGAGCCTCCCATAAACTTTGATGTCTTGTCCCTGGCAGGTGCAAGTATGTCTGCTCTGGTCCTCACTGCCTGTATCATCTGGTGTGTCTGCTCCATCAAATCCAACAGACACAAGGATGGCTTCCACCGCCTCCGGCAGCACCACGATGATTATGAGGATGAAATCCGCATGATGTCCACAGGCTCAAAGAAGTCACTCCTGAGCCATGAATTCCAGGATGAAACAGACACCGAGGAAGAAACACTGTACTCCAGCAAACACTGACGCTTCTCGGGCAGGAAGGGAGGTTTCCATGGACCAGACCCAGTGGTGGGGGCCGATCCCTGTGGTTCAGTTTTGAAACATTAGCTTGCAGGATGTGTCCTCCAGAGGTGCGGGTGGCTGCTCCCAGCTCCCCTCTATTTGCTCTGTTCCTATGTACGTGCAAATTAGTGGGTGTTGGGGGCTGGTTTCAGGCTAAGGACACTGTTATGGTTTTGGATCAAGATCTGGAGGTTCACGTGAGGTTGTTTGGAAGGCAGCTTAACAGGGTGGCCAGCAGAGTTCCTAGCACTTCCCCAGCATCTCAGCACAGCAAGCAGATGGTGGGGAAGTGCCCCAAGACCTGCGGGGAGTCGTAGTTCCAACACTCCAGAACGGTTTCTTTACCTGTTTTGATTTCATGTTTTCCACTCTGTACTTGGGGGGAAGCCACATCCTTCACTTGACTCCATGTTCTGCAGCGCAGCCCTTGGAAAAAGGCCTCCCCCCAAAAAACCCCATCCCTTGGTTCTCAGCTGCTTCCTTGGAGCTTCTCCGCATCAGGAGATGGTGTGGCCTGCTGTGATCAGCAGTGAGAGCTGGGGGAGATGACATCCACTCTTGATGTGAGCTGGAGGAAGGAGCAGATGTCAGAGCTTCAGTGGACTCTGACAAAGTTCGGTTGCTTGCCAGCTGTCTGGTACTGCTGTGCCTGACTTCTGGGGAAGAAAGGAGCTTTATGCCCATCACCCCTGGTTGCTTTTCATTTGTGTAGTGGACTTTGGGGTTTCGTGTTAGCACTGCAACAGCACAGTGTCTGAAAGAGCAACTGGAGGTTGTTCTAAGCAAACGGATAAACTGGTGGTGTTGGGTACTGTTGGAAAAGCAATCAGTTACTGACTCCACCTCATCAGTCTTGCTCAAGTGTACCACTGGTCAGGAGGAAAGAGTGAAATGTGACCACTGCTTTGCATTAAACTCCTATTGGAGCAGCAGGGAGAGGTCATGGGAGTATCCGTGGCCCAGCTTCAGTCTTACATTTTGAAGAAAGGCTGTACCTAATGCCATTTAGTGATGCGAGCGCTTTGGGAACACCCTCATCTAGCTCTGGTCATGGTGGGCATCAGCTTAGCCTGCTGGCTTGGCTCTGTTCTGCCCTGAAGTATGTAGCAAGAGCTCCACCTGCTTGTGTGTCTGCTGCTGCGGGGCCTGGGTGCAAGGTGTGAGGATGGGCTGAACGGCTGTGCTGGAGGAGAAGGAAGAAGGAGCCACATCCTGTTTTGTAGCACTTGGCAGGAAAGGGGAGCTGCAGTGTGCATCCCCCAGGCATGTGGGATTTGGGGGGAGTAGAAGTGATGGCCAGAAGGGAAGAATGGCTGAAACGGTTGATTTCCAAAGCATCTCTGATGTTCCTGTGCTTTCTGGGCAGAAGGTTGGGCTTAGAATAGGCGCTTATTTTCTTGCTGCTCATGTTCTCTTTTTGATCCTTGCCCTATTGACTTGAAGTCCAGGGTGCAGAAGCCTGGCACAGCAATGTCTTGGGCATCTACCTTGCCCTGAGCTGATCTGGTAGGTTCACTAGTGAATCCTACACATGGTGTCTGTGGGGGGGGTGTTTGCACCCAAATGTATGATGAGGTCTGTTCTGCAGGGTTCTGACTTGGTCCTCTCTGGGGAAACAGTGCAGTGGGTTCCCTACTGAAGGCTGCTGGGACCCTGGCACCTGGGGAAGGAGCGGTTCCTCACCCCAGCATGTGGTTGGTGCCCATGCAGAGCCGCATGGCTGTGCTGCCACACTCAGTCCCAGCTGATTCTGTGCAGCCAGCTGGAGGGACAAAGATAACCCTTACCCACCAGGAGACCTTCTTCCCTGTTCCACAGGGAATTCTAGTGCAAGAAACGTGTGTTAAGACCAGGCTTGGGTGCAGGGAGATGAGGCTGAGCATTGCTTCTGCTCCTGTCCTGCATTGCTGTGGTGTGAAAGCTGCTCTTGAGCCACGAACATCTCGGTGCCTGCTCCCAGCTCATCATGCTGAGCAGGGCTGTGATTTGGGCCATGACCCTTTCCCATGGGTCACTCAACAGTGCTAACCCTGCCTGACCTCTGAACCTCCCTTGCTTCTGAGGGCTTTAACGAGAGACACAGCTGGGGTTTATGTTAAAGTGAAGTTTGCAAAGGGTCCTTAGGGCTCTGTTTGGGTTTCATTTGCTCTGGCAGCAGGTGCTGGACTGAGCTGGCCTTGCTTTGTCCCACCAGCAATAACCCTCCTTAGGCTTGGCCCTTTCCCTCTGAGGGTGGTTTTTGGCAGTAGCTTGCAGTGGTTTTGAGTGGGTTTGAGATGTTTTGCCAACACATAAGACTTCTACACAGCAGGACCTCGGGGGGGGGGGGGTGTCTGGTTTTGCTCCGTGCTTGGGGCTGCAGCAGGACCCACTGGGGCTGTCACCAGGTGGGGAAGGCAGGAGCGGCCTCCCCTCGCTGTCTGCCCGTCCATCTGCCCGAGCCGGTCCCTATGGGCGCTGTCCTGGAGCGTGTCCATGCACTGTGCCTTCAAATGTCTGTTTTTTAAGGGACTTGAATTGCCTTTTCCTGGCGGCGGGAGCGAGGCCTGGCTCTGCCCTCAGCCTCTGTTTTTTACCTGTATACTGAGATCCAGTAATCCCTATAAAACTATTTTGATGTCCACTTGAGCCGTCTCCTTCTTCCTGCAGTGTGGGCTTGGGGCTGCGAGGAGGATGCTGGGGCAAAGCTGGTGCGGTTGCACCTCAACTCCTACCGGAAGAGTTCAGTTCTGTGCCCCTTGCTAAAAGAGAGATACTGAGGTGGTCCAGAGCAGGGTGATGGAGCTGGTGAAGGGGCTGGAGCACAAGCGTGGTGGGGAATAGTGAGGGGAGGGTTCCGCCTTGAGAAGAGGAGGCTCAGGGGTGACCTTATCGCTCTCTACAGCTGCCTGACAGGAGGATGGGGTGAAGTGCATGGGCTGATTGGTGTCTTCTCCCAAGGAACAAGGGATGGGAGAAGAGGACATGGCCTCAAGCTGCACCAGGGAAGGTTTAGATGGAGCTGAGGAACAATTCCTGCCCCAAAGGGTGCTCAGGCACTGGAAGCGGCTGCCCAGGGCAGTGCTGGGGGCACCGTCCCTGCAAGTGTCCGCACACCGTGGGGCCGAGCCCTCAGTGCCATGGGTCAGTGGTGGCCTCGGCAGTGGAGGCTGGACTCGATCTTGAAGGTCTTCTCCAACCTCCTTTATTCTGTGAAACCGCCTCCCAGCCGCAAGGTGGCGCTGCAGCGGGAGGTCCGCCCATCCCGCCGCACGCCGCGCCTCCAAGACGACGCTCTATCCCGCTCTTCTCTCTGGCGCGGTCTCGCCGGGCCGCGGCTGACGTTGGACAACAAAGATGGCGGCGGCGAGCAGCAACTACTGGGAAGGCGAGTGGGGCCTGGGCGAGAGGGACGGGGCAGCGGCGACCCGCGGGGCCCTCCCGGGATGCAGCCCGGCCCGGGCCGGCCGGAACCGCGGACGGGTCCTCTCTGGCCGCCCCTGGGGTGGAGGGCCGTCGGGGCCGTCGGCAGCGGTGGCCCCGTCGTCCCCTCAGCCATGAGGCGGCTGTGCCCGGCTGAGGGCCCCTGGGGTGGGGGGATACCCTGAACCCGACCGTCGCGGTCGTGTGGGACAGGGCCTGGGGGTGTTCAGCCGTGCCCCCTCTTTCAGCACGAGGCGCGGCCCCACCTGCGAGGGTCCCCCTTTCTCTGTGGGGTTCCCCTCCCTCCGCCACCTCCTCCTCGTCCCCCCTAAACGCGTGCGGTCCCCGGGCGCGTCTGTGACTTGTCCCCGCTCTCGGCCGCCCTGTGCAGATCTCCGGAAGCAGGCGAGGCAGCTGGAGAACGAGCTGGACCTGAAGCTGGTCTCCTTCAGCAAGCTCTGCACCAGCTACAGCAGCACCCGAGATGGAAGGCGCGACAGGTATAGGTACTAGCCCATTTCTTTATGTTTTAAACGCTGCTTCTGGTACTTGCTTCATTTGTATGATCTGCTAGTTCCACCTGTAGCTGTTGTGCTCAGCTTCTTAAGCAGCTCTTTTCAGCACTTCTCAGTGCTGGTGTTGGGCTTGATGCAATATTGAGTGGTATTGGGGTGTGAGTCAGAAAGGCGTGTGGGCTGCAGAGGTCCCTTGTGAGAGTGTAAATGGCCCTGAGGAAACCACTGTAACGGTGGGTTTGCATGTTGAACTGATGACAGGGCTTTTAGTGCTTACATTGGCTTATTCTCCAGTTTTTCTTGTATTAACGTAGCAGGAGGTCTTCAGAGAAGTGAGTATGAGGGGAATTCCCATTTTCCAGGTGGGCTGGGGTGGTATTTGTAATCTTTGCTGTAATGATAGGGGAATGGGGGCACTGAGCAGTTGTGGTTAGTCCCAGGTTGCTCAGGGGACTAGTCCTCCCTTTAGAAAGGGTAGTTGCTTCTTTCTAGCTTTCTCATAAGATGAGTTGTAATAATGAGAGCTATGTATTTGCTTTTATATGTATATATGGTTCATATGTATATGAACCAGATAAATAGGTATAGGTGTATGTGTATGAGTTGTTTCTGTTTGGTTTAGGCAGATTTACATTTGACTGAAGAATTACTTTGATAAAACTTTTCAGGTCTTTCTCATGTTCTGCTTATGGGCCAGAGTTGAGCTCTTCCACAGCGTTAACTGTCAACTTCTGTGTCCCATGTGCAGCCTTTAAAAACTGCCATTCCTTCCTTATTAACTTTGGGTGCCAGCTGCGTATCAGTTGTGTGACAGCTCTATGGATGTGTGTTGGTATTTTTGTTTATTGAAGTTGATAATTGAATCCATTTTTAACCTTTCCATGAACTTCTGGTTCTGGAAAACTAAGAGATCCTCAAGAATGATCGTGTTACTCTTCAATCAGAGTCCTGGTCTCTCTTGTTTCTGGCTCTGTTACTTGCTGTGTAATCTGATTGGTTTAGTTATTTTTGCTTGTACTTACTTCTATTACAGTAGTTATGGGAGATTACCAAAGCAGTGAGTAGTCTTTGAAAGGTATTAGTTGTCATGTTTACACACTCGCATAGCCTGTGTTGTGCTTCTGTTCTGTTGCTTAGATGTGAATTTTTGTTGTGGTTTTAATTTATCTTAGAAAGCTTCTAAGGAAGGTGTGAAACTAATTGTGATAAATTGTGTGGTTTGTGTTGCTCTGTAGAGCACTGATTGCTTAATGGTTTAGTGGGTTGTCCTTACGCTGTGTTTAATTAAGGTGCCTTGCACTTGGCCTTGTTTAACATCACAAAAAGATTCTGAGATGCATGAAAATATGATGTCCTTTGCAGTAACTGCTCCTCTTTTTCCTTAGCTCTGACACAACTCCCCTCTTAAATGGATCCAGCCAGGACAGAATGTTTGAGACCATGGCTGTGGAGATTGAGCAGCTTCTGGGAAAGGTAACTGTGGATTTACTTCAGCTTCTAGGAACCACTGCAGTGCAGGTTCCATGATGCATGTTGGGAGATACTAATGGGGGTGTTCGACAAGTGTTTCTGGAGGTACCCGTCTGTTGTTAGAGCTGGCTCCTTCAACATATGCACTGGAAGTTTCTTGCAGGAACAAGCCATTTCATGGTTTGCTTTTGTTTGCCTCCTCTAGCTTACTGGAATAAATGACAAAATGGCAGAATACACAAATAGTGCAGGAGTCCCCTCCCTGAACGCTGCCCTGATGCACACATTACAGCGGCACAGAGACATACTGCAGGTAACAGACCCGTGTCCTTCTTGCTTGTGTTTTGTTTCTCTGTTTGGAGTCATAGTTAACAGTGCTGATATCGCAACATGCTTCAGTGCCTGACCAGAAGATTTAAATGCCAGCAATCTCAGCTCACTGTTCTCTCCAAACACCCAATCAATGAGCTTGAGTTGAAAATTGCATTTTTTATATTATATTAGTGATACCTAACTGAGAACAGTAGAATGTGGCATCTTGTGTAGGTGTCATATAGCAAAAGGGGAAAGGTACTGAATTACTTGTCTGTGTGGCTTGTCACACAGCAATGTGTGAACCTCACCCTTAAAGTATGATGGTAAAACCATCTAAACTGCTAAAAAAGGTTGAAGGAAATGTGATGGCAGAAGCTACTAATTCGTGTTAGAAATCAACCATGTTTCAAACTGGTGATGTTTTCATAGCATAGTAGTGTTAATAAGGCATGTTCTATTTGGCTGGTCATATACAGTTTGGTTTCTGTTTTGTATCTGCAATGCACAATGTAAAAAGCATTTTATTAGTAAAAGCCATAACAATTATATGAAAAGCAGTGCTGCATACTTGCAGTGGCTTTGGAGGACGCCAGTTGCCAATTAAATTGGTTTTCCAGCAGCAGTAGCTGCCTGAAGTGTTTTCAAACGTTGAAGTGCAACTTGAACATTAAAAGAGTTTCCTTCACTGTTCAGAAAAGACTCTGTTTCATCTGATCTAACTTAACAAAGCAAGCCCACGAGCACCTTCACCGCACCAAGTAGCTCTTACTAATTTAACCAGTAATGGGGAATTCAAACACAAAATGATAATTCATCAGAAAGGTGAAGTGAAATGAAACTGGGAGAAGGAGTGACCATGGATTCCCTCTGTGACCTCAGAAGTTAACAACTACAGTCAGAGCAGTGAGCTTCAAAGATACTTAGCGTTGATTTCCAAGTGGTTTTGATGTGAATTTCCTAAGTTGGTCATGCTCTTTGTGTTAGGGAACAGTTCACATTTTAAAGGATGGTTGGATCTTGATTGAGTGCATTGTGTTGTTAAACTGGGCTCAGGTTCCTCATTTTGTTTTATTACAGGATTATACACACGAATTCCACAAAACCAAAGCAAACTTCTTGGCAATACGAGAAAGGGAGAATCTGTTGGGATCAGTACGGAAAGATATCGAGTGAGTTGTTTGCTATAGCAATGGTATGGGACTGTCCTTGGGGGGGGAGAAGCTGGAAACCCTCTTGTAGGGGAATCCTTGGCATAGTTTGTTCCTCTGTACTCTGAATATAGCAAAAAAGTGACTTGAATTCACAACTCTTATTAAGGTCTTGTTAAGATTCTGTTTTGTTTTGTTTTGTTGTTGGATTTTAGGTCATACAAAAGTGGGTCTGGCGTGAATAACAGAAGAACAGAACTATTCCTTAAGGAGCACGAGCACCTTCGAAAGTAGGTGCAGTTTGTGGTTTACTTTTTGGGGGGATGAAACATTCTTAATTTCAAGCATATGTGAAAGCTTTGTCCATTTGTGGATACGTATGTCCACAGTGAATGCCTTGCACTTGCTATTGTGTGACAGCGCTGCTACTTACGTAGCTGGATAAACTTCTATTGCTTGTGCTGACTGAAATGTGTATAGTCCGTAGTGGTCATGACTGTTTTCAGGGGGTTTTGACTTTTAAGTGATACCATGTTGTCTTCAGCAGACTTTTAAAAATCACTTCTGAGTCAGACCTTGCGCTTGGCCTTTGCCTTTATGGGCTAGTCACTGGGATAAAGGTTAAAAAACTAGAAGTCCCAGCGATTTAGCTGGTTTTCCCTTTCGTCTTCATTTGTCAGTCAGAGAGAGAAGGACCTTTTTCCTTTTGTCTCTACTGAATGTGTACAAATGGTGGTGGAAGAGATTAATTCCAGTGTTACCCAAGCGCTTAAATACTTGCAAATTGACTCTAGTGCATTGGCCAAGGTAACAAACAAAACAGCACTTTCTTTTCATTCTTGTTGCAGAGAGGGCACGAGGTTATGAGTAGCTGCTTTGTGTGATCCCCAGTCAGCAAAAGCAGCATGTTTTGGTATAGCAGCACCGGCTGGTTCATGTTTTCTAGGCAGTCAAGAAGTAGCGCTGATCTTCATGCCTCTGTGTTCCTGAGTGTCCTTACACTAAACCTCAGGCTTGCACAAGAGGGCAGCCTTTCACTTGAGATAAATAACTATAAAATGACCTGTGGCTTTCTCCAGTGTGCCTTCTTAAAGGGAGCTCCAACTTCCAGCCAGGACTGCACAGAAAGCTTTTACAGGAGATTAAACCCAAAATCTGTGGTTGTGGCTTAGCACCATTTCATCCTCAAGTTTGTTTTAAGATCTTTAAAACTTAGAAGTTAATTGATATAAAGCTTGAATTACGGCTTTGATCAGGTTGTATTTATTGTTAAAGATGTGTGATGAGGAAATGTAAAGTTGCCAGGAAGAAAACCCCACACTTCATATTTTGGAGGCGAGTGTTACCTGTGATGTTGTACTTTGAAGAATTAATGCCAGTTAATCTGAGTGAACCTGATTCTTTCTAGGTGTTGTGTTTTGGTTTTCCCTGTTTGTTTTTGGAGGGGTGATAAATGCGTTCATCCATTTGGCATTTTGTTAAAGAAGGCTACAAATAAGGTATTCCTGGAGTTGTAAAGTGCACGTCTAAGGAAGTGGCATTTCCCTGAAGGCGCTGTTTTGAAAAGGTTGAAACAATGGAGAGAAGATCTTCATTTTGTAAATGTTACCTGTGGATGCCTTCAGCACTGGAGCCCAGCATTCACTGAGCATTGATAGCTGTGATCTCTTTAAACAAGCTGAACTCTCTACTGTGGTTTTGGGATTAAAAATTGCTGAAAAATGGAATTAAATAAGGCAGTTTTGGAAACAGACCATCTTCTAAGTGATAACTTGAAAATGTCAAGACTTTGGAAACCTGTGAAAAGAGTTTGAAGAATGGGGATGGAAACTTTGCAAGTGTGTTATTATAGGGTGCAAAGGAATGAAATAACACCACAGGAATGATATATTTGTATCAGATATTGGAGCATTCACTTGGTCTTGGCCCTGCTTAATCTATTGTATGAAGTGCTTTTCCATGATGTGATAATGGAGGATGTATGGGCTATTACCCGCTGCTGAGAACCAGACTCATCTGTCAGCCTTGTTCTTTATGCGCTACCATGTGAGACAGGGTAATCAGAAACTTGACTTTACTCTTGGCAGCTTTTCCATGACTGCTCTCTAAAAAGCCTGCCGGCAGCCCAGGGGGGTATTGTTTGTGGTGGCATCTCACTTGGGAATAAGATGAGGAGATCCATAAAGCTCTTCTCCAGAAGGGACTTAGGGCGTAATCATGGAATAGTTTGGGTTGGAAAGGACATTCAGGCTCATCCAGTTCCAGCCCCCTGCCATGTGCAGGGACACATTCCACTAGAGCAGGTTGGTGCAAGGCCCATACAGCCTGGCCTGAACCTCTCTGCTTTTTGCCTAAATCCACCTCCCTGTTTTTCTATTCCATTCTAAATGTCATCCCTTCTGGAAGAAGAATGAAGGAGAATCTGTTGGGTTTAATTTTCCATATGTAGGTAATAGTGAAAAAGGAGGAGAAATAAATCTGAGAGTACAAAATTTTTATGAATAAAAGGATCCAACGTATATTAAGCACCAATAGAATGATAGCAGTTAAAGCACTTCACAAACCCTTGCTGTGCCTGTAATACATAAACCTGCTCTCCATTAAGCTGTGAGGATCGTGCATCCATTTGGATGCACTCTCCTGGGTGGGGCTGCCTGCTGTGTCAGTGCTGCTGGCACAAGTGTGGTGTGCACTTTCAGGTTAGGATCATGGTGCTGCCGGGGTAGCCCTCTGGCTGGGAGCATGCAGGCCTCCCAATTCTGGGAGCGCATGAGAAAACATGATGTGGTGTTCTCTCTTCAGGGGAAAGCTTTGCTGATGCCTCAGTTCAGTTTATAAATCAGCTGAGTCTGACTTTTGTTGGAAAAGGACGTTTGTCTAGCAATGTAGTTGGCTGTGGATGAGTAAAGTTTCGAAGTTGCTCAGTTTCCCATTCCAATCAGATAGTTCAAGAACAGTTTTAGCTGCGTCTGGAGAAAAAACCAATGATGCTCATATTTAGTAATAATTGAAATACTAATTATTATCATAATTATATATCACCATAATAATTATTGTAATTTATTATTAATAATTGAAATACTTAATTGAAATGAGGCTGAATACAGATTTCCTCAAATATTGATGCCCTATTAATATTTTTACCTAATACCTCATACCTTTTGTTGTGTCAGGTACTAAATACCAAGTGTAGCGTGGTCATGTTTGCAGTTGCTGTTTGAATGCTTGTTTTCTTGGGTCTGCGCCATTCAGTAAAGGTTTATCTCAGTAAATTCATCTTTTCTGTTTGCATGCTTTTGGCCAGGGGGATAAACAAGTCATCCATTTTCTTGTAATACTGTTTTCTATCTAAAGAAAACAATTTTGATGAATAGATCTAGCTTAGCACTTGAAAAACTGCCCTGAAAAGTGCTGCCTCAGAGGAAGGAGTCAGCTTAGTGTTTGCCCTGAGAAAGTCTGCAGTTGCTGATGAGTGACAGTCAGTAAAGAAGGGACTGATGTGTTTAATTAAACTAGCGGTGTGTATGCAAATGAAAATTGCCCTTGTGTTGGTGCTATATTGGGGGTGAATGATATACCATATGAGGTGATAGTGATGAATTTGTGTCAAAGTTGATGAGGGTTTTCAAAGGTTTAGATAGAAATCACAGCTTTTATTCCCTATGATGAATTCATTGTAAAACTAGATGGAAATGAGACCGCTTTAGTGGTCACCAGCATTTGCTGGAGTCGGTTTGTTCTGTCATTGTAGGGCCACTGTCCGACTGTTGCTTTATTATTCAGCTCCATGCTCAAAAACTAGACATCTGTCCTCCTCCAAAAGAAGAGGCTTGTGGTGAAGAGGTGCCTGGATCATGAGCTGTGGTTCTAATTGCTGACAGATGACTGCATGTTTCTGGTGGGTGTCCCTGGGCAGGCTATCAGTCTGTCTGGTAAAAAGGATTTGAGCTTAGAATTATGTGATGCAGGTAGATGAGATGAACCTGCTCAAGTGTTCCTTAGCTAAGGACATAAAACACCCCTGTGTGGCTTAAAATTTAGCACTGGATCAGGGGATAGAGGGACCAGAAGAGATGGGTGGGAAACTTTGAAGGAGAAAAGGAGGAGAGCAAACAAAGGGATGTGTTCTGTATGGGAAAGAGGAATAAGAGAAGTGAGCAAAAGAAATAACGGGAATCTGCAGCACTTCTGTAATGGTGCTATTAATAATACATACCTCATTCATGGAGATGATGAGGATAAACTTCATATATGTGAAGTACTCTGGAGTGCTAAATATTATCATTACTATTATTGTTATTGCATGTCATGTTTCAGCAGAACTGTTTCAGATTTCCTGGTGTTGGTTGGGCAGAAACTGCCACAATCAGTAGAGAAGAATCACTGGGAAACTACTTTCCAACTTTGTAATACAGTGCAGATCTTGTTAGAAGGAGTGACTTGTTGACCGTTTTTCCTCTACATACTGATGTTGCTTACAGATCCTCACTTCAGTACTGCTTTGCACAGGGAAGTCGGCTTAATGAGATATGGAGACACTTTACAGGGTAGAGGTGTGCTGATATTCTGGTTAAAAGCAACCAGTTTTCTACCTTAATTTAATTTCCTTTTGTTATCCCTGCCGTGCACACTCTGATTTCCATTCACCACGCTGTTGCTGCTCAGGTTCCTGTGGATTTCAGTGGACCTTCAGTATTGAATTAGAGCCAGAGTACTGCTGTTGCCTCCCCTTCCATCCCCATCTTCACTTCCAATTGCAGGGGGAGTATCCTGTGGAAGGGGGGCAGATTTTCTTGACCCCTTATGTTTGATCTGTCTCTCAGCACCCCAGGAAAGCCGGGACCATTCAGTATCTATAGCATGGGCTTTTTAGGCAGGGCTGTACGCTCTATCCGAGCAGCCGCACAAATAAAGTGGTTTTCAAGGAAGGGATTTGAACACAGAGGATTTTTGGTATTGCAAAAGCTGACTTAGAGATACACAACTTGTCCTGTAATCCTGTTTGGAAATACAATTCTATTTTCTCAGTCTGCTCCGTCTCCTATTGCTGCAGTTCTCTGGACTGCAGTTGTACATCAGTGATTCCTTGCTTTAGCCTTATCTCTGAATGGGATTGAATGGGTTTTATCTCCAGACCTGCTGGCAGAACCTGTGTCTTTTGAAGATTCATGGCAGAATGACACAAAGCCGCTTCCTAAATGGTAGGATTGGCTTCCCTGTTACAATTCCAGACTGAATACGAGATTTGGGTGTATCATATACTTAACCACAGAACCAGACTGAGAACACCTTGTCTGTTTTCTTATTCTAATAGTAAATAATGCTCAGTGAGGGAGGCAGTTCCCATCTTCTGGAAAACAAAACTGGGAACTTCACTGCTTGTTATGTGGCTGTAATTATGAAACTCTGTGAACAAGTTATTGAAGGAGTTTAATGAGAATTTGAGGAGGTTCAAAGCCTGAAAGCAGTGAAGGAAGATGCTCTCCCGAGTGGTGTTATTATTTATAACTAACTTAATATAAGAATGTGAAAATCAGCCAAGCACTTCATAACTTTCTAAAAATAGGTGAAGCTTCATTAGAGTAAAATCAAGTAGTGCTTTTCATCTTCCTGTGCTGTATTTAGGGCTTTAAGAAACAAACCTACCCCAAAACGCTGGACCAAAGAGTAAATTCATCTCACAAGGTTTATTTGCATGCTTTCCTTTAGAGTTGGATTGCTTTAAAAAACACTGTAATCAGTCATTTCCCTGCCATTGGCGACTGTTGTGATTCTTTTATACCTCAGTATGTCTAAATGGACCCCCAGGAAAGAGACTGCAGAAACTCTGCCTGGTCTCTGCAGAAACTACAGAACAAACCCTCACAACGCAGTGTGAAAGGATTACCTGAGTATGCCATGGAAAGAAGGGTGGTTGGGACTAAAACTTGGCTCTGGTTCTCAGTTCTGGGCTTTGCCTTAGAAACAACACTATGCCCTTGATGGGGGGAGAGGGGAGGTACTAAACCACACTTCAAACTTCAGAGCTCTCTGTCTGCTTCTGAAGTTTCTTGCTGCTTTCAGAAATAAACAAGTCAGTGATGCATGTTTTATTTGGTTTTAGCTTGCCTTTCAACACTGTTTCTTAACTAGGACAGCTTCCCCCTCCCAAGGTCTATATTGAAATTAGGGCTTTGACAAGAACTGAAGTCCTTTTTACATGGGTTGGTTCTTTAAAGTAGATGTATCTTTTGAACAGAGTCAATGATTGTGGAGTTTTACACTATTTCTTTGGTGGAATCTGAGAATCACTTCTAATTCCAATGCAGCATGTCATGTTTTTGCCAGTGTGGCTGTGTACTTCATTATTCTTTCAGGCCTGAAGTGCTTGCTTATTATTTGCTATTAGAGCGCCAGTGAAAACAAGCTGTTGAATTTTGTTTGATGGGTATGGGTATGTTAAATAGTGATTACTTCCATTTTTCTCAAATACAGAGTGTACAGCTGGAAAGTTACCGCATTGCTGTGTAAATGTCATGCTCGAGTTTGTTTATTTTGAATCTCTGTGCTAATGCGTCAGGTCCTCATCATCCTTGGCTGCTGAATGGTGGGCTCTGCAGATACCTTTGTGTGTTTCTTTACCAGTGGTTTGGTAGAAGACATTGACTCCTATCTACTGAGGGTACGCAATCCATGGTGGTGTGCAGGAGTAGGGCCAAATTCCCACTGAAGCACGCCTGGTTTAATACAGTAATACAGTTTTGCTTAAAACCTTTTAAGGACCTGAGTTTTGTTGTCAAGTGGCAGATGCAGAGTGCTTTCCTCTCACTTGAGAGACTTGTTTGTATTGCATAGAATCACACTTGTGGAAGGATGCCTCTTGTTCGGATTTAGGTAAGAAGACAAGCCTCAGAACAAAACTGGGTCGGAGGAAAAATGTGGAGATCTGTCGCTTGTTAATGAATTGCTTCCTTAATTTGGATTGAGGATGGTTTGAAAGTAGTGTACACTTTGAATTCTGAACCCCTGATGTTCATTAGGTTGTACAGTTACCTTTGCAGTTTGAAGCATCAATTTCCGAAACTCAGCAAATGGGCAGGTATATAGTTGTAACGTGAGGTACTTCAGCCAAGTCCTGGAGGAAAGCCCTATAGCTTCCTACACGTACCAAAGAAACCCTCAAAACCACAGCAGGTGAAGATGCAGTCAAGTGGAATACATTTCTATCAGTGGGTATTTCAGGGTTTCCTGCTAAATGCAAACTGGGTTGTCATCCTAGGGATAACTCATTTCTGTGTTAGCTTCACTGGAAATTAAGATGAGATTGGTTACAAAGCTGTTTATATGATGGGGCTCTTCTAGAAGACATTCCCCCTCATATTCTCTTTTCTTGGTTGCTTAGTTGTGAGGAGTAGAATAATTCTGGTAGTTTTGTTCAGCCTTAGTCAAAAAGCATAAACTGAAAAAGTGACGCAACCCTTTTGTTACAGTACAGATGATAAACAGCTTGTGCTTCTTGCAAGTTGTGCATCTAACTTGTCTCTGTGCTCAACAAATGACTAGTGGCGGATTGTCTTGGTAGAGCTCATTTTTCAACACATCAGTGGTGGGTATCGAATGCGATGTTGCTTCACGTTGAGGGTTTTTCCTTTTAGTTAAAGGCATAATCTAAATTCTGTGTTTCAAACTGGAGGGAATAATGAAAACAGCACTCCGCTGAAGGCTGGTTCTTCATGCAGCATATAAAGTTTGAGGAAATGCCGATATAGTCCATTAGTAAGTTACTGGAATTATTCTGACAGTTGTGGTTACTGATAATGACTTACAGTAAGGCCTGCCCTTCTCAGTTCATTTAACTTTGTTCCTATGGGTAATATGGAGCAATTATATGGGAGGGTCAATCTATCCAGGAACTTTCACAACCATGGATAGAGAGCCTCTAGAAACCTCATTATGTGGCAGTTGGTGCCATCCTGGCCTTGGTCTTGTGCTTACTAATAGGCAACCAGCTCCTGCACTTCATTTAGGTGATAGGAGCTGTTTTCATTTTAAGTTCTTAGCAGCATTCTTTGGGTAAACTGTATACTGCAGATTATGGAGAAGGCTCTCATTTCCTTATAGATTTGCTTGAAAGGAAGAAGTATTGCTGTTGCTCACCCTCTTGGGACTCCCAGGCATCAGGCGCTCTCCCCAATAGTCTTTAAATGTGCCAAAGAGCTTTCTTGGCTACCTCCTGTTTTTACAGAAACATTTCTTTCACTCTTGTTAATAATTCCCAGACAAGTCAATGGAGTTCAGTGGAGGTGCAGAATGTACCCTTTGGAAATCCAGGAGGAACAACTGTTGGTGTTTCTGGGGCTGTGAGGGTGGATCCCTGTGTTCAGGGATCTCCTTGCAAAGGGAGGGCATCGCTTGGTATTTGCTCACATCCATTGAGTTGGTCTTTAAACTGAGTTAGAACAACTCATCTTTTCAGTGGTTATGGTGCATCTGTAGACATGTTTACAGAGGTTAGACAGCTGTAAAGAAAGTACTTACGTTAGTTTATCTTAATCCCAGATTGTTGGAATTGATCAGCTGTCAAGGCATTTACTTAGTGCTGGAGCTAAGAGTCCAATTCTTAGTGAATTTTGCGTCATAGGATTGTAGGTTGGAAGGAGTAGGTTTCACCAGTTTGTTTTCCTGGAAGTCTTTTGGCAGGTTCTTCCCTCCAGTGAAAAGCATGTCTCTTGGATGCGTTCTTTCCTCATGTACACGGTACACATGAACCATCTGGAAAGAAATTCAACACCAAATAATGTTAGTTAACTCCTGCCTGGAGCAATGGATTGTGTTCCAGTGCCTTTCATTCTAGATGTAACAAATAACTTGCATTGATTAAAAGCCATGGGATGTTGTACCATTGTGCTTTTTTGTTTCTTTTCCAATTTTGCAGCTATTCCTTATTCCTATTGAAAGTGATTCCTGAGTGTCAGACTCCCCAGTACAGTGATGTGCAGAAATAAGTTTATTTATGTGTTGAGAGTTTGTAGGTGTGATGTTGTTAATAATGCATTGTTCCTTTGGAGCAAATCTATACATTGACTTAATGCTTATGTTTGTGCTGGTTTTGTACGTTTGATTGTTGTAGGCTCTTATTTCACCTTACCTACTGCAACCAACATTACACCTCCTTAGCATTTAGATTTATGCTTTAATTAACATAGAAATGGAACCCACAGAAGATCTCAGTTTGTGTCAGTATTTGGACCTCTCTCTGCTTTCAGAATGGTTTCTGTAGGCAAACTGCTCATCCCTGAAAATACCCATCTTGCCTCATGTCTTTGGTTTTGGGTGTTGTATTCCCGTGATGTGTTTGGCTCACCACGTTCTTGTGTCGGGTCTCAGTCAGTAGCAAGCTTCTATACCAATTCTTGTCCTCATTAGCAGCTGTAGAAGACTGTTCGGAGTAGCTAAGCAGCTCCAGTGGAATTCACTCTTCAACACTAAATTGAATCAAGCTTAAGACAAGTCTTACAAAATCTGAAATACCTTGTTTGTTATCACAGAACGCTTTACATTCTTCTGCTTCAGTTTTTACGTCTTCAGCTTTTTAGATGATGACATACATCAATGGCAAGCTGAAAAAGTTGGTGGGGGGGGGGGTTTGTGTGTCTGCACAGTGTTTCTTTCACTTGTGGGTTAGGAATTACTGTTACGGTGGAAATAACTGACTGTAGAAGTCTGATTTGCTTCATCATCATCTCTTTTATTTGCCTTAGAGTATCAGGTATGTTTTGCAGTATTTGCGCTACTGGAAGCTCCATGTTCCCTGGTGCTAGTGATTGATTTTGCAGTTAAAGTAAGATTATTATTTGTGTAATTATTCCTAATGTGAGTAAGAAAAGAGTTATCAAGTGCTAAGATGAGTTTATTCTACAGGGGTTTTCCCTAATCCTTTAAAATCATTCTTTGTGATAATGTTGCCCTGAATTTCATCTGAAGGGTTTAAAGTGCATTGAGAAATGAGTTGTGTGCAGATGAGTATTACTGCTTTACTTTATTTCTCTGACAGGTGCTTGTACTGGGTATCTAACTAGTTAAGTCAGCAGCAAAATGTATGGATGTGGGAGAAGCACAGTCCTCACCTGAGTAATCATATGTATGACTGTATTCTAATTACTGGCATAGAAAACAAATCAGAAAATGCCTCCTTTAGTTATAAAAGCTTGATGTGATGGACAGGCTCATTTTCTATCCTAGAGGCCTATTTCACTTCAGTTCTCCTTTGGATTAATTAACCTGTCTGCATATTTCAATGACAAACTACACAGTCTTCTGAAAAGAGCAGTTGCACAGAGACCTAATGACAGCGTGCATGACTGCGAATGTGGACTTGTGTCATTTATTACAGGAGGTGATTGCCTCAGCATCCTTCAGCATTCTTTTCAGATAGTATTTTGCAATGGCTTTGTCAAAGTGCCGTCTGTCTCGACAGGTGAAAGTGCATGATGTATTGAAACAGATGGCAGATCAGATTAATACTACCCAGAACCATAGCTTGCTTGCTTGGACGTGCATAAGGTGATGTCCACTGGATTGGTTGTCTTTGCTTGGAAAGGAGAACAACCAAGTCAAGAGATTTTGTTTGTTTTTCTTTTTAAAGAGCCTCTTTTTGTAGTGTTTTGAACATGAGTTGAGCAAAATTACCTCTTTCAGTGATATTTTTTATTCTGTCAAACAGTTTGAAATGTTCATTATTCATAGCTGTGAGAGCATCTTCTATTTGTGTAAACCAGGTTATTATTAGCGATCTGCAAACTTCCCTTGGCTCGCTGTTGTACTTTGTGTTCCTCATCTCCCTTCAGTCTGACTGTTAATTTCTGTGGTTATGAAATACACAATGATGAAACAAACTGCTTCTGTCTGGGTGTTGCTCTAAGTGAAAGCTACAGTCTGTGTTTGCCAAGAAGTTGGAAGGACTTTGAGGTGCTGCGTGAGTGCATATTATCGCCTTTAGAAAAGCCTCTAGCATCTGCTTAAACTGAGCTTGGGCAGGAAGTATTCAGCTTCAGAGCTTAGTTCAGTGTGCCCTTACTGCGCATCAGTCATTCTGAAGAGAATTCATATGCATCTCATCCTTTGAAACAGTCGGCGTGACCGCCACGTCACTCGGGAAACATTGATCTTGTGACTTCAGGTTCCCGTTAAATGCCTTGTGTTGGCATTTGCATCCGTCTGCATTTGTTGCTATTGAGAACTGTTTATTACTGGGTTTATACGTTTTTGTTCTAGCTGTTATCATTTTACAGGTAGCACTTTTCCAAGCTTTGTTTTTATATGTGTACATCCATACATACCTATATAAAAAATAATGTGGTATAATGTAGTTGAATCTGAAGCTTTTAACTACTTTTTGTGGTTATGTCTCTAATAAAACTGCCTAACCACAGCTTTCTCTAGCATAAAAAGCAGTTAGTGTCTGCTGCAAAGTGGTAAGCCTAGTTTTTGTGCTCTGAAAACCTTGGAGAGCATCCTAGTTCACTTGAGGTCTCCAAATGTGGTCAACGTCCCTGTCATCTTCAGCTCATCCACATGAACATACTATGATTTCATCAGTTAAATGGACAAGGAGCTGGTGATGCTGGTGATGGTAGGTTGCTTCTTTATAGGACTGTTCTAGCGATGTTCTGTTCTGCAGAACAAGTAAGTCATTTCCAGCAAGGCTCTTGATACCTTTTGGTTATTAATTTTAAAAAGGGTGCCTTCTTGTGCACCGTTCTTGCTTTTCAGGCTGTTTTCTGATGCTTTTGCAGCTTATTTTTACACACTTCCCACATAATACACTTGTCTGTTAGAGGCTGCCTGTGTTTGAAAGGCACATGCTCAGTTGAATTTTGTATCTTTGAGAATCAGCGATTACAGAAATGTTAGTGCATCACTTTGCTGCTGCCTTGGGACCTCATCAGATGCTGTGAGACTTGAATCTGCTTCTACTGTTTTGTGTGCAGAGCCATGGTGTTTTACTTCTCTCTGCCAGTGATAAATACCACACAGTGAATGAAAATGCTTTTGTTTGATTCAACTGATGTACTTGTGACTGATGTGAATCTTTGGAGCGTGGCTTTGTTTCGGGAGCCCAGAGTGTTCCAGTTCCAGTGTTTTCAGCATTTGCTGCCCCAGTTGAGTTCCTCTCAGCTTAAAATCAGGCAAAATATTTTTAGTGCTCTGTGCACTGTCTCCATATTTCAAGCCCTGGACTAGACTGAAATAGCAACCTTTGTTTTCACTGCTTTTCACAGACAAATAAGGACGTGCTCTTAGCATCTCCCCCCCACCATGCAGCTTACACAGGCATGCACACACCGCACAACGTGCTCCCTCGCTGTGCCTCCAGCTGGAGGTGTGGAGGGGGATCTCCAGAATTTCTGTGGGTAGAAGAAAAGTTCCAAATCAGGCAGCTCCAGCTGAGTCAGAGGCTGTTGGTACCTTCCCTTCCCTTCCTGAGGTGGCAGAACACTTGGAACAGGGAGGATGGACGATGAAGACTGTCATACTCTGTCAGTGCCTTTTAATCCTTTTCGTTTGGCAGCGGTAAATTCTGCTTTCATACTGGAAGCAATGTGCAGCAAACATAAAACTCCTTTGTGTCAAATTGATTTCCTTCTTAAACTGCAAACTCATATTTTTTTTTTTTTTCAGTTATTCTACACACGTTTACCTTAATCTATGGTAAACAGAGCAATTGTAGGGATGCACCGTTGTTTCCACAGTGTGGGAAGCAGGGATGCAGTCACCTATGCTGTGTCAGTGTTACGTTTGCGATATTGCTTGCTGTAACAAGATCTGTTTTAAACTGTGATTAAAAACCCGTCTATAAGAACTTGAGTAGAGAAAAAGAGAAATTGCTCCAGTCTTCTGTGGATCTTGATTGTCATTCCAATCTCGCGCATCCGTGTTTAAGTGACATGTTCTCTCTGGTGCTGTATTTTAGGCTGTCCTTTTCCCAGTGATGCTCATGGAACTCAATTGATGTGAGGGGGAAGGGGGATGTGTGTTATCAGGGTCTTTTTCTTACAGATGGTGTGTGTTCTCTTTCACATAAGCATGGCTTTATTCTCATCCAACTGCTATTACTGTAGAAAGAACTTGCCTCTAACCGCTATAAAACTGTTTGGTAAACCAGCTCTGCAGCAGTGTTCTGAGATGCTGTTACCTGGAACCAAGTCTCGGCTTTTGTTGGTAGTTAGGGTTTTAGAAGGGGTAAGCAGGAATGGCCAGGATTAAAAAGCAATAAAATAAGGTTCTTTCTTCCCCAATACTCATTTCCAAACTCTCCTGGGCACCTGGTACACATCAGGCTAAGTTAACATTCATTAGCCATGAACCATGGAGCATCTGCTCTTGCACACAGGTAGGAAATGCTGCTCCTGAGAAACACTGCCTGTCTTCCCCAAAGACTCCTATTAGCTATACAAAATCTGTGTGGTGACAAAAGGTGAAATAAGCCATTCTAAGGGTGAATCTGTTAAGGTTTATGTTATGGTGACCATTGATTTAATAATCTAAAATACTACTTAATGCTTGTTCCTTTTTTAACCTTATTTCTTTTGGCTTTCAGCTCAGATCGACTGATAGAAGAAACAATAAGGTAGGAATGAACATAGTAATTTTCATTATTTTATGCACAATTGGCATTTACACTGAATTGTGTCTAAAGCTATCAGTCATTTCGTTTCTACAATAACTGTATTGTTCGCAGCTCCTGGGTAATATTGCAGTGACGTGGTGGGATTATTTTTGTTTGGGTTTTGTATTATTATTCAACGTTGACCTAATGATGTTGCTCAAATATTTTATTCATCTTAGTTTAGGAAATCTACATTTCTATTAAGGTTGAATAGCCCCTACAAAAACAAAGACTGACTGAGCAGAATGAATGTCAGGTTGAGCTGTTCAGGGCTATCCCTGTAGTCAAGATGTTTCTTCTCATGGGCACTCTTCAACAATGTGATTTTCTGTAATCCTTCAATGTATTCAGCATGCTGCTGTGCAGCTGATATAGATAAGGGCTCTTACCACAAGGGCTTAAGAGGTTTTTGCTGTTGTGTAGTTATCTTTGGGGTTTTTTGACATGCTTTGAATACTTAAGTGATTCCTTCTCTAACTGATCTAGGAATTCCAGAGCCATAGTATCACAAATGACTTGGCTTATCTGTGCCCTTCCCAAGCCTCCGCTGAACTCTGGGATTTCGCAAACCAATATTTCAGAGTGCCCAAGTAAATGGTTTTAAATTTTAGATTATTGCTTTTAAAAAAAGGAAGAAAGAAAACAAGAGAAGCTTTCAGATAATGCATGTACTGGCATAAGTGATCAAGGAGAGTAATCGGAGGTGCAGCAAGGCTCTGTGTCCATTAAGGGCTGGCTAGCTTAAGTACACACAGTAGGCTCAGTCTAATTAACGTGGTGGAAGAATGTGTTAAGCTACATTAATGTGCAGTGATGAACCAGAAGCGGTGAGTACAGTAGTGTCTGAAATGGGGTATAATCTCACCAAAGCCACATAAAGGTATTTGCCAAACTTAGCATAGTTATTGTCACTATTTGTTTACTTTGGTTTCTAGGCTTTTCCTGATCAAAATTTCTCCTTTTTTGTCATACTTGTAGCCCTACATCTCCCTCTTGTAAAAATGCTCCACATTTGTTGAATCTCTCACTTGCTACCACTCTACTAACCAGAGCATTAAATAGCATATGGTGATTTATTAAGCTTAATATCCTGCAAAGTTACTTGTGTTTTATAATTTGAGCACTTAGCTTGTTGGTTAAATGTCTTCAGAGAAGCTGAGACTGTGTGTGATGAGTGAAGCTCTCTGTTGATTTACCTGTGCAAGGCAGACTGGAGCTTGGAGCAGGGCACCTGCCTGAATGCTCACCTTGGTTCCTCCATCAGTTTTGAGCCTACTCAGAAGCTCCGTGGTGTCATCAGGTATCCAGGCTGGTTTCCAACTGCTTTGAGTTTCATTTGCATGAGCTGCAGTCCTGTAGTTGACTTCGAGTGGCTGCTTTTCATGCAGTAATCCTAACCACATCGCTTGGGTCCGAGCTGCTTGGTGCTGTTTACTGAAAGCATTCCTTCTGTTAATAAAGGAACCTTGATGTTTAAGAGGCTGGATTTCAGCCCTCCTTGTTGCACTATTTATTATCTAGAGTCAATTAAATTATTGTTGTAGTTGCCAAAAATTCTACATTTCTTTTTGTAGGCAAAGATGTCATTTAGTGACTGCATTGAGCAGGAGATGTAATTTCATTTATAACATCTTAATTCAATTCCAACTATTGAAACCAGGTGAATTCTTTCATTTTACTCTTTTTCTTGGCATCCCCAATAATTGCAAGTATTCGGGTATGATATTAACTGGGGGTAAACCCTGCTGCATTTGGAGTGAATTCACCAGATAGAAATATACCCAACTTGGGATCATCAATTGCTTTATCTGTTGTAAACCAAATAAAAGAGGGAATTGTGCAGGGGAAGCTGTTTGAATGCAGATTCCTCGGGTGAAGTGAGATGTAATTAGCTTATTCTGGCTACTAATACTGCTCTGTCTTCAAGGCTTACATCTGCTTCATTACTCATTATTTGGGTGCAATTCAGGAAGTCAAGAAATCGCTTTGTATTTTTTTAAGGGCTGTTATTAAGCAGCGATTCCAAACACTGGAAAGCATTTTCCTGTGGGCAGAGAGGCTTTTGCCAAGCTGCATACCAGTGACCCCACTGCCAGCCACTGCAGTTAGCCCTGATGGTGAAACCCTTCCTGTAACTCTCTGTAGAGGACTGAAAAGATGCCAAAATTGACTCTTCCTCTGTGCGGTTCCACCACGGGAGCAAACGTATGTGCAAGATAATATATGGGCACCTAAGCTGAGATGATTCAGTAGCTCAAGCAATGAGTAGGGCTGTCCTGCCAGATGTTTTGGTAGTGCTGAACTTCTAATCCATCTTTAAATGGATTATGTGATTTGGGTCCTTACTGCAGCAGATTTCTTTCCAGAAACGAGTGGGATGTGATACTTTGTACTGCAGTTCTTCTGGAACAGTGCTTACTTCTGTTGGCCAGATATAGATAGAAGCATAGATTTTGCTTAATATGTTTTGTGTTCTCAGGGTTTCATTTTCAAGCATTATCACTTTTCCAAAATAGCAAACAATTTATGTCTTCTTTGCCAACAATTTACTTTTTTAGGCTGGCCCAGTTTGAGTTTTTCCTATTGTTCTGCATGCGCAGTGTGACAAGTTCTGAAGGTTTTATTGTAGTACTGTTTCTGAGGCCGAATTCAGGCTGATGTGTCAGTGTTTGTCTATTAACAGATTGCACTGCTCCCAGATTAATCCCATAGACTTAGTTAAAAAACCTCCTTATGTACTTGGGGTGTTTCTTTAGGTTATTACTAGGATTTAATAAAAGGAGAAAAATCACTTGTGCTGAACCTTGACTTTACCGAATGGAAAGGCAAGAGTTAGATTTTGAGTGCTGGCTCTTTTCGGAAGAGCCTTGCCACAGTGTCTGAGGAAATGTTCCCTTTGTTTTCATCTTGAGCTTCATCCAAAGACACACAGTCTTTAATTTGAAGGATTGTGTGTGTATGTATGCCTCTATACACTGGTATGTATAGATACAAGTATGTATACACAAAGAAGTGATGCAATCAGAATTTGTAGCAATTTAAAGCCAGAGCTTCCATTTCTATGCAGAGTCACAGAGTCCATTCCCTTAATCATAAGTGTGGTCATGAATTTAAATGAACAAGTATGGTTCGTGGAGTCCAAAGTGAAGCCCAAGTTCCAGTAATACATAAATTATGTGATTTTAGAAAACAGGCCTTGTTCCTTTAGAGCTTTGTTCTAATTCCTCATCCATGTGGATTTGGCTGAGCTGACTCAATGGATGCAGCAAGGAGTTGACTTTTAGGTACGTTTCGCTTGGTGTAATGTCCCGTATGTGTATGGCTGCTACATGGGGTGTGAATACCTAACAGCTCAGACATTTGTCTAGGTAAAAACACTTTGCTTCCAAGTCAAGGAGCGTTAAAGGTGTATCTCTGCATGTTAGACTAGTTTGACTGTGGTAATGGCTGGAAGTATTTAGCGCTCTGTACTTTTCCATGCCAGTGAAAACTGCAAACTGCACACAAATAGCAGTTGTTTTACTTTGAAGTTGCTCCCATACCCCCAGCACTACTGAACCTTCAAGAATAAACTTGAAATAGAAGTGAAATTCTGAGGACCTATAGCTGCAAGCGCAGGAATTTGAGATGCTCCTGCTGCTGTGTGGTAGAGATGAGTAGGCTCTTTGTGGCTGTGACCTGGGGCTTACCTAGGAGAGATCTCTCCAGTGATGCAGCAAGCTTTAATATTGTACTTCAGCCGTGGTTTAGTGTTAAATATAGAGCAGGATACCATCTGGTTTTAGAAACTTGGTTTACACCCAACTCTAGTAGTTGAGGCCAGTGCAGCACTGAGAACAGTTCCTGCTGGTTTCCAACTGAAGCATTAAATCGGGGTCATCTTGATTCCGGTAAAAATCAGTTCATCTTTTATCCTAAACGCTGCGTAGAAGTTTCATAGAGCAAGAAAAACATTCGTGATGTGGGGAGCTCATGGTGTTGAGTAAGTAAATGGGGCCAATATTGTGAATGGGAAGAATGTGATTAATTTTCTTTAAAATGCATTTGTCAGTGAACAAATGGCAACAGTAAGTCAATGAGCATATGTTAGGGATGGGAATGAAACCAAAACTGCTAATGAGGGATTTGAGGAAGCTGCAGTACTTAAGGCTGTACAAGACCCTTCAGAGGACTACTCCCCAGAAGCTGTGTCTTTTCTGATGCTAATTAAGTTTAATAGTTTCGTTTGTAGATATAAAGGCTTAGGCAAACCAGCTCATGTTTTGAATCATCAACTTACACATGAAGAACAGTGCTTTTTGCTTCAATTTTGACTTGTTCATGGTAGCTAGAATCCAGGTAAACTCTTGTTCATGGAGATCACAATTACGTTTCATTACTAGACCATGTCATATTAAAAATTCTAGTCACTGCAGGCTTTTTAAGCCCTTCAGTAAAACTTAGCCCATTGAGCTGAATTTTTCTAAGTGATGGCTAAAAGAAGGGAGGAAGGTTCCAATCTTGTAATATGTAAACTTAACCAGTTACTGCCTCTTTATATGAAGTGGGCAGCTTCACTCCTCTGGTGTTAAAGCAGGAACCTTGTGTTCTGTGATAATCTGTAATAATAATTTCTAAAGGCATTTTGGAGGTGTCTCAGGAACACTTTATGGCCTGGCACTCCTTTTGTATTTTCACTCTGTAAATTAATGGATACCTTAATGAGTCATTGGCTGCATCTTAGCAAAACATGTGGCTTAATTCAGGAGTGCTTTGGGCAGTGCTGTATTAAAACTTCATCTGGACAAGTATCAAGTCAGCGTGGTGGTGTAAGGTAAGCTCTGAGTTACTGAGCGAGGTTTCCTGTGTGCAGCTAGGGAGGTGTTTTGTTTTCCAGGTTGGTTCCTGGTCAAACATCCCGAGTGCTCTTCTCAATAGCAAATGTAATGGTTTTGAGTTTGATGCTTTTCAGAGGACTAAAATACCTGTATGCTGAGTTGTAAATGTATATAATCTGTCAAACGCTATATCTTCTCCTAGGTGATATGATTTGATATACTTGCTGTTCTAATCTCGTAGCGCCTATTTCTGCCTCTGATGGTAATGGCTTTTTCTATACTGATACACAGCTGTTTATTCTCTGTTCATGATATCTGTTAGCACCTTCTCTTAGCTGCTTTTCTTTGTATACTCATAGGTAGGCAATCTTTTGATCATTCTTTTCTCCTCTAATCTAATTTTCACTTTCATTTCTACCTATTTTAGGCCTGAAAAGGCTGTCCCATGTAATGAAGATCAGTTACAGTAGATGAGTTACTGCATCCACAGGAACAAGCGCACACTGTCTAAGAGAAGAAGCTTTATAGACTTTCTTCTGTTGTTTTTGCAGATACTGGCAACCCCTTTGTAAACGTCAAGGAGGTGCCTGCAGGTCTTGTCGCTTGCAGTTAACCACCAGTTTCATTTTCACTTTGTGCTTATATGGCACTTCTAAAACATAGAAGAAAAAACCAGTAAATGGCCAGCTGTAAATAGAAAAAGCTTGAAGGTTTTTCATAGTTCTGCCCTAAAACTTCCCTTTTTATGTTTATTTTTGAAGCTAATGCATCAACATTGTATTAAAATGTTAAATCGTATAGAAAATGCCAGGGCTTTGCCTACGTGTTCGCAAACTGTTCATAGTCTCTTTATGACCGATGAACCTTCAGTGTCCTAACTGTGTGTCCAAATTTACCAGAATGCTAAAATAAGCTTAAAATAATATATTGATCTGCCCTGTCAATGCATGTTGTTCTATTTAAAAGAATTCCCTATATAGAGCTCTTGGAAGAGTATTTTCTGTGACCTGAAAGCTACGAGAGACATCAGCTTGCCCTGCTGGCCCCTCTCTCTCACATAGGTTTGTGTGATGAGCTTGTCTTGCTTGCCAAGGTATTCTTCTACTGCTGAAACCAAAATCATACCTATTATAACACGCAGTCTTTGGCTTGGTGATCTCTTAGTTTTTAAGGACAAAACCAGTTGGAATAGGCAACTTCCACCTGAAGAGGTGGTGGCCTTTTCTTTTCCTTGTCTTTCTGTTTTTCCCCCTGAAAGTTTGCCTGGAACGTTATGGGAATGCTAAAGATCCTTTATCAAGGGCTACTTGAGATGGAGTAGGCAGATATAATGGAAGGGAGCCCAAAGGAACTCATTGCTCCAGAAACACTTTAGGGATCATTGATCCGGGCTGTTTAAGATGTTTGTGAACTGTAATCGTGACCTTTTGCTGTAAGACTTGAAGGGCAGTTGTTAGGCTTGGCTCTGCTGGATTTCTGCCTGCTGTTCCCGTGAAACTGGCTGCAGTGTCCTAGTAGAGGAGCCAGTGGAGCACCAGATCCAGAGCTGCTCACTGCTGATGTTTTGTTCCCAGAGAAACTTGAAGTAAATTTTCAGTCAGTCTTTGCTATAGAAACATTGGGAACACCCGTTCTGTGCTTACTGAGTATGCAAGTACGATTTGGCTGTGACTTTTCCTCCCAGTACATGCAGCTAGACCATGTATTAGTGAAGAAATAGAGTATAAAACTTACATATGCATGGATAATATTCTTAATTAGGACCAGAAATTTCTCTCATCTAGGCTGTGCTGGAAGCATCATTTGATATGATTTCATTATACACCAGCTCCCTCAGCTCCAGCTTATGGAAAACAGGTTGGGCTTGCTGTGAAGAGATGTTTATGTAGGAGTACCCAAGCTTCACCACTTCCCTGGAGTCAGGGGACGGTATTAATCTTGAGTGAAAGCAAGTAGATCCCAACATTCCATTTGCTTAAATGTCTCCAAAGACCTGGTGACTCTATGTCCCAGCTTGATTGTCCAGAAACCTTCTGTGTAAAGCCGTATGAGCTCTGTCAGGTCTCACACTGCACTTAATGTCTCCTCTCAACCAGCGCGCTTGCTTTGCAAATTGATTTGTAATTGTGAGTCAGCTCTTATTTGCTTAATACTTCTGTAGCCATCATATCCTGATGGCAGACAAGAACTTTCATATGGAAGAGTACGTATGGGGCTTCTGTGATTAAACAAATGTCAAGCCTATGCCAGAAGAGTACCTTTAGGTTTGGTTGTTAATGTAGCGCTATTGTTTGAGCTGGCAGAGATATGCCAGACCCCTGCCTCTTTGAAGAAGTCTCAAGTGTTTCAGTTGTTAACGGGTATGTAAAAAGTGAAATCGTTTAAGTGTAAAAGATAGGGATTAATGGAAAAAATGTGGTTTCATTCATATGGCTTCACCTCATTCATTGTTCTCTAAAGAAGCGTTGCCTTCTTGCTTTCCTCGTGTTTTAGCTCTGGATTATTCTTAGCACCAACAACTTGATCCACTCTTCTTCTTTCTCCAGCATTGCCATGGCAACTAAGGAAAATATGACTTCGCAGAGAGGGATGTTGAAGTCAATACAAAGCAAGATGAATACCTTGGCTAGTATCCTTCCCTAAAATATTGTGCTGCCAGTGCAGAAGAAGAGGTATAGTACAATTTTTCACTCTTGTCATTTGGGAATCAAAATGCTTTGCGATGTCAGTGGCTGGATGATGGCTGAAGCATCTTAAAGAGGAATGTGGTGAGCAAGTTGGTTTTACTCAAATTTGAATACTGCATATGAATCAATGTAGCTTAATTTTCAGGTGGAGATTTGCAGCAGCGTTTTATGGCCTTCCCTGCTGTGTGGTTTTGTAAAAGTGTAATTTCACTTTACTTCTTGCTTTTTGCTTTTAAGACTGTCCGGAGCTGAAGCTTGGCATACATTGCTTCTTGTTGTGGTTTCCAGCTGAGAGTATTCATGACCTCTTGCCTTGTCACAGTCTTGGAGATGTTAAGGTTTTGGCTTCTTGGTTTCTCTTCATATTCTGTGCTCATGGCTAAAGAATGTGCCAGGTTGTCAAGTCATACATGTTTGTCCTATTCCCACTTACTCCTTCCTGTCATAAGGGCCCAAAGAACAACATTAACATCATTTGATTAGACAGATTACATCCTGAAGAGATGGATCTTGGTAACCCATAAATTTCATTACAGTTCTTAGCAAGTGGCAAGAACAAGAAAGATTTAATAATCTTTGGCCTTAAAGATTCTTGGTTCCAAAGACATGAAGCTCCGAAATTTATTATCTTGTTGGCAGTTGTATTTTGTACATTAAAAGATAGATTTACATCTTTATGATTTTACAGTAGGAGTTCTTCCTTCTGTGCTATACTCGAGCAGTGCATAGTCATGCAATGTGCAAGATTTTCTCAGTCAAATGCCTTTGGTTGTTCCCTTCGCCAGTAACAGAATTCCATTAAATACATTGCACAGATGTTTTATGTAACTGCCCCATATTTTTTCCATACTTATTTAAATACAGTTATTAAAAGTAACTAAGCCTCACCTACTGGAGATTACATTCCATCAAATGCTGGTAATTTAGGTGATGAATTCTCTGTAAATGTGAGCTCTAAGTTATTCTGTTCTCCCTTTTCTTTGATTATTAGTGAAGATTTATTACTGCATCTGCCTTTTCCAGCTTGGAAGTAGTTCTGCGTTTCTGTGTACTGTAGTATTGGGGTTTCCACATACAGACTTTGGGGCTTGTTAGTTAAGAAGTCAAATGTTTGCTGATATGACCTTGACTCAGACTCCTTGAAGATCGCTTTCCAGCAGTGAACAGCCTGATTCAAAGGGTCAACCTTCGGAAACGACGGGATTCCCTCATCTTGGGTGGCATTATTGGCATCTGTACCATCCTACTGCTGCTGTATGCTTTCCATTGATGGATGTTCCTCGATGGACTTTGCTAAACTCATCACCACCAACCCTTTCCCCCCCTCAATCAACGAAAAGTGAGTGGGGGAAGCGACAGACTTCCAACAGCCTGCTCGTCACGGCTGGGAGCATCAGCATGATGTCTAGAGCTTATGATGGTAGACTGCGACACTGGGTTTGGGTTGAAGCTGCGGTGTTCCTCCTTCCCTGCCATACGTCTTCCTTTGGTTTAAATTTGGTGGGATTTGTTTGTCTTTAATTCCCCTTTTCACTACAAGGTAAGTAAATATGGATGCTTACCAGAACAGGTAGAAGAATTCCTGTGCTCAGCAGTGCTGGGGAGGTCTGTTGTTGGATTGTAAGCAGAAGATCATCATTATGCTTGCCTTGGGTGGAAACTCAGCAGGACACCTGTGTTCTCCCATAGGCCAAGCACAATACTGAACACTTTTGCCCTGTGAGAAGAATATTGCAGCTTTAAGCCATCAGGTTGCTTTACTACTAAGTACATGTTCTGTAATCCTTTTTTGAACTCATGGTTGCGATAGTTATTTCTGCATCATTTGTGCTGTGAAAACTGTGCTTCACACTAATTCCTCAAAGTGAAAAAACAAACAGAAAGGGTTCTTTAGTTCACTTTTTGCACAGGATATGGATAAATTTCCCTCCGAGGAAGAGTTGTAAGGTGTCTTGTGGCTTTAAAGGGACTAACAAGTCCCCCTTTGTAAAAAGGGAGCACAGTGTCCTAGCAGCTGTTTACTGTAGTATTCAGTCATCTGAGAAGTGACCAAACATGAGTTCCACCTAAAAGTAGTCTTTTGGGTGTAAATACCTTGATTTTGTCTGGCATCATAAAGGTCTTTATAAAGACATGATAAACAGTTTGAAAAGTCTATATTGTAATTTAGATAAAGTTATTCTAATAGCATTATTATTTTTACACTGTAAGTAGGATATAACCTAAATGCCAATTGGAAATGAGAATTATGATGGTTCTACCAGAGGCAGACAGATCTCCTTGTGGAACTTAGGGACATGACAGCTCATAGTCAAAATCTGAATGTATGAATAGTAAACAAGTATTATTTACCAGTATCTGGGGAGAAAAAAAGTCTTTTTACGTCCAGACATGCGCCATGAATGCTGTTGTGTTTCCATCTCCGGACAAAGCTGACGTCGGGAATGGCTTTGATATTGCACGTTCACGAATTACAGATTTTCTTGTTCTTTCAGCAGCTCTTTTCCATCTGTTGTATCATACCTCGGTAAATTCAAACTGAGGCACTGAAATAGCTTTCCAAGAACTTTCAACTCTTTTCACAATCAATTTACAGTGCTCCTAACAGATTTCATGTATAACATTAGCCACAAATGTCAAATAGTCTCCGAGTTCTGTTCTGGAACAGAGTCTAGTGGGACAGACACGATTTTTACTGCTTTTTATAGTGTCTGTGCAGTTTCTTTTGGAGGGAGTAAAGGCTTCTGCCTCTATAGTGTGAAAAACCCACACTGTTGCACCTGAACTGTTTGTATGCATTGGAAGGTTTATTTGCAGACTAATACTTTGTGCTAAAATGTCCACAGAGACTTTCGAATCAGTCGTCGTTGGGCTTGGAAAGCATTTGGACTGATACATGTAAACCTGGGGGGCTTGTATTTTATATAAAGGGTGATTATTTGGTTGGTTTGAAATGAAGTGTTCGTGAAAGGGGTTTATGAAAAACCTGGATGGATAAAGGAGGTTTATTAATGAATCTCTGCATTGAGAGATCAAACCTCTTCTCCCAGTGCTTTCTCTTTGATTCCTTCACCACCCTGAGGGACCCTGATCAGCAGATGTGCTTCTGTTTAGGATTTGTAGGACGTGGTTGCTCTATAGTTGGCAATGTAAGATCTGCAGTACCGTAAATAAATTCATTTATTTAATCTTATAGCAAGTCTTTTTGCGGGACTTAATTGATGATTTGGTGCATATATTTAATCTGTGTGAAAAAGCTGCTATGGAAAAAGTGTAGATTATAATAAATATATAAACAACTGATTTTTCATGTTATGAAAATGTTATGGAGGAGCTGATATATTTTAGTATAAAATAACCCAAATATACTGAATTCTCTCTGATAAAGCTTTACTGGAAATGGTTTCAGTGTTGGCAACCCCTCCATGGTTTTTATTTGTGTTGGGTTTGAGACAAGGCCTGTGTTGAATAATACATTTAATTAACCTCGTCGTTCCCCCCTTGTCGTCTCCTGGTAGTGCTCTAGCGGTGTGAGCAGGCGGGTTTGCTCTCTGGGATGCTCACATATAGCTGAGGGGAAAGACTCACTAATTCCCCTGGACGTCTCTAATACATGGAGCTGTAGTTGGAGCAATGGGCTGTAAAATGAAAACAGTGGATTGTAGTTTTTCATCTCAAAATATAGGTTTGTATGTCTCCTGTTGCTAAATATGTTCTCTGAGCTTTTCCTTCTGTGTGCTTCCTCTTGCTCTAAGGGAAAAAACCGTGGTTCAAGTCTCATTTCTGCAATTCCTGGCAAAGTTGCAGTTTTGTAACTCAACCAAATAGAATTGTGCTGAGAAAATTATTGCTACGGCATTGAAATGAAGTGAGGAAATCCAGAGTATTTCTACAGGGCACATTGCCCACACCCACTCTTTAAATCTCAGCCATAACTTACCCCCAGCCCCGCTTGGGAGCAAGCCTGAGCAAGAGGGGAGGCTTTGGGACCAAGCAGTGGGGGCTCCTGGTAGTACATGAGCATGTCCTTCCTGGGAAGGCACAATACTGATTCCAGGAGCTTTTGCATATCCAAATGTGGTGTGAATTCCTGCTGGATTCATTACACAGAATAATCAACTAGGACTTGGAGTTTTAGGAGTCCTTCTTTTCAACGGCCTTACGGTTGTTGGGAGAAGAGTCAGTTCCTCACTGGATGTTGAAAACAAAAGAGCAGAAGTAGAGTTTTAGGTGATGTGAAAGCTTCAGATAGATTGTCAAGAGCTTGTCCCCTGAGGAGCTGCATTCCTGAAGCTCCCCAGAGCTGCTGCACAGGGGCTGAATCCTGGTCCACCGCTTGTGACTACGCACGTTATGCCATCAGAGCTCCTTTGGCTGCCTAAACATAGCAGCTTGTGTCCCAAGAGCACTTTGTGCAGAGCCTTTTCCTACTTTCACATCTTTTTTCCCCAAAAGCTTTCGTTTGGCACAGGAGGAGAGGTAAAAGCCATATTGCTCTGAGGAAGTAATTCCAAACCCCCTTAGAGCAGTGGTGGATTATGAAATCCTTCAGAGCAGTGGGCCTATGGAGCACCGTGCAGCACAGGGGACTCCAGTGAAAGACATACGGAGACAAAACTGAGCCATATCCTAGGTGACAAGTCCTCGTGGTGCCCTGTATCTCTCCTGTCAGCTGGATATGTGAAACCAGCGGTGATGCTCTCAGTTGGGAATACCGAAGTGGCTGTTGGGCTGTCTCCTACTGAGTGAACACTCAAGACAGAAACCAAACCCTTCTCACAAAGTATCCCAGTCCAGACCCCTGTAACTGAGTTTCTGATTGCACTTTCTGATATTCTGCTTTTCATACGGCTTCTTGGAACTTATTTTATTGTAACTGTAATTATTTTTGTTCTCACCTATTGTGCATTCTCTGTATGTATTGAATAAAAAGCTTTGATATGTAATTTAATAATAAATCAGAATTCTAAGCAAGGTGTTTGGTTCTTTCCCCCTGACAATCTTTGCTTACCTAAACCTCAGGGAGGATGCAGAGAGTATTCATCTCTCCAGCTCAGGATTGTCACTGGACATATGAAATAGTGTGTTTCTCTGTTTGGGTACCAAATATCAGATGTGATGGAGCAGTTCCTGGCCCCAAATCCTTGGTGTGATGGGATGTGTTTCCTCCTGCTTGCATGTGCAGACCTCGACTCCTCTGCTTCTGTTTCAAGCATCTGCATTGGAAAGGTCTGAATGTAGTCAAGACTTTCAGATGGAACAAGGATGCTGTTCTATAGAGGTAAGCTTTACCAAATTTTCTGTGTATCCTTAGCAGAAAACATTCCATTCCCAACTGCACCCCAAAACTGCTGCATTGACTGATGCTGATTTGAAGAGATGTGGTAGTTTAATAGCTTATTTTTCCACTGCTCCTCCAATCACAAACACCAAAGATAAGTAGGTACTGTGAGCATGGTACGAGCAATTGTAAAAACTCTCTCCATGATGTTCTGTTGTGTCCTGTAGCTTTGTAGCACCTTTGCAGTCTGAACCTCCTCCATCCCTGGGTGTTCAGACCAGGCAGTATCATGCCTGAAGGATCCGTCTGTATCTGGTGGGGTAGCAGTTGGTGCTCACTCTTGTTTATTTCCTATGGAACCAGGCTGAGAGAGCTGGGCTTGTTCAGCCTGAAGAGAGGAGGCTCCAGGGAAGCTTTAGGGCAGCTCCCAGTTTCTAAAGGGAAGGAAGGTGGAGAGGGGCTTTGGACAAGGGATGCAGGGACAGGACAGGGGAAATGGCTTTAACCTGCCAGGGGGGAGACTGAGATGAGCTCTTAGGCAGGAGCTCTTCCCTGTGAGGATGCTGAGGCGCTGGCACAGGGTGCCCAGAGAAGCTGTGGCTGCCCCATCCCTGGCAGTGTTCAAGGCCAGGTTGGACACAGGGGCTTGGAGCAAGCTGCTCTAGTGGAAGGTGTCCCTGCCCATGGCAGGGGTTGGGACTGGAGGAGCTTTAAGGTCCCTTTTAACCCAAACCAGTCTGGGGTTCTCAACAAAATCTGCCTGGCAGCGTGGTTCCTGTCTATCTGCTTGAGGCTGCGATGGAGGGAGGTAGCTCTGCTGTTGTGCTGTGCCTGCAACGCTGCTTTAAAGCAGAGGTAGTTCTCCGTATCCTTAATGTGCCTACTAAATATTCAGGAATGACCATACACTTTCTCAAGGGAAAGCTTTGAATGCTTCAAGCTAGAGAGAGAAACTCCAACAACTTCAGGAGATGGAAAGGCCGTGCTGGTTCCAGCTGCTGGGAAGTGCAGTTGGGTTTTCCAGTTGCAGCACTGGCAGTAAGTGGTGCATAAAATTCCATCTTCGTTTGGATTAGGAACTGAATTGTTAATGGAGCTGAATCCTTTTTTCCAGCTCCTTGTGCAGTCAATAATTTATAGTGGCACAGGCGTAAGATACATATTTTTAACCATCCGCCTCCCAGAATACTGTTGTTCAGATTGAAATCCCCTGTCCTTCCTGACAAGCTGGGGCGCAGTGGGTGTTCCTGCATTATGGATGAGCCACGCTCTGCTCCTTTAGTACCGGGGCTATTCCATGAGCAAATTTCCTGCTGAAAGGCAGCCGAACGCTCCATTAGAAATTCATAGGGAGAGACAGGAGTGCCTTTGTTTTCCCCTTGCCTCAACGTGGGAGATGCGCTGCTGCGTGGAGTTGATTTGTGCCTGTGTGAAGAGAAGCCTCAGTGTTTCCAGGAGGTGTTTACATCTGCTGCATGCCAGGACGGGGGGCTGCAGGTACCGAAGTGCTGCCAGCACCCGTGCTTCAGCATCTCATTAAACACTCGGAGCCTCCTCTTGCCTTCATATTCCCCTTTCTCTGCAGCCGGCCCAGCCCGTTACAACCGTGTGTGCTGCTGCTCATCCCTCGCTTCATCTCCCAGCCGTGGCGGCCCTCCTTTGCTCTCTGTGCTAATGGGACCCTGAGGCTTTGCTAACCCAGTTTTGAAAGCGCTGCAAGTAAAGCAGAAGTCTGGCCATCATTAAAGTCCCTCTTTAAAGCCTTTGAAGCAGCCTTTGCCATTCTCTCGTTGTGGGTTATTTTCTCGATGTCTTCACTTTGCACCCTGGGAATGAAGTAGTATCTGGCCAGCAGATAACGTGGCCAGCAGATAATGTGGTCAGCCGGCGCTGTGATTCTGAGAGGCCTTCTGCAATCGTGTCCATTTAGGCCTTGTATCTTGTGCTGCTTTACCTTTGTCTCCCCATCAGGTTCTCCTCTCTTGCTTCATCCGTGTTTGGCTCCAAGGGGACTTTTCAAACACAGGAATATAGTTCTGGTCTCAATTTCTCTCCTGGCCTTGAAGTCCATAGGGGCTGTCCCAGGGCGGCTCGAAGCTCATAACCAAAGCTATACCTAGAGCTCGAGCTGGACATCCACTGATGGCCGCTTTGGTGTGTGAGCACAGTGTGCTTCTCCCCAAGCGCTGGGAGCAGGAAGGCTTTCATCCATCCCAATGTCGGTTTGGGTCTGATCTTCCTTACCCATTCCCATCTGCCTGATGCAAGGTTCTTGGAAGTGCGGCCAATATTCCTCACCTTTCATCTGGGACCAAAGATGTTTGGGTGCCTGTGTCCAGGTGGGAACACCCGCGTGTGCTCCCCCACCTTCCAGCATAGGGGAATTGAAACACCCAAGTAGCAAGGCCGAGTGCCGAAGGGGGAGATGTGGATATTTCCCTGCTGCGCTATAAATGGAGTTCCCTCTAGGTCAGGCGTGTATCACCAGTGCTAAATTTACCCTAAAATATTACTGAGGTGGGGAGCTTTGTGAGTCAGGTCTATAAAAGCCTGCGCTGCTTATGTAAAGGAATACAGCTTGGGAAGAGGCAGCAGGCGGGAGGGCTCAGCCTGCAGCAGGGACCATTCCTGGCATAATTCTGCCCTCTCCACAGAACTAGGTCTCTGTGCTCAGGTAGCAGCTGTGCCTTCGGGGCTCTGCTGGCCAGCTCTTCCTGTGCTTCCATATGCTTCAGGAAATGCAAGTGATTCCTGTATAAATCAGCTCGTGAATGAAGAAGAACCCAAAACATTTGGGGATGATCAATTCTGGTCATGCTTCAGGGAGAGTTCAGCTCCAGTTGTGCCGTGGTGCCTCTGGGAGGGGAGAGGAGGGGTGTGAGAGGTGCTGCCGTGGGGATTTCAGCATCCAGATCTCTTCCGTTCACTCCGGTCCATGTGTTTGGCCTTTGAAAAGGCTCCTGGAGGCAGCTGTGTCTCTGCTAACAGAGCATCCGTGTGCTTCACGGTGTCGGATGGGCGCACGTTGGCCATCCTGCACCACCCCCCACCTCCTCAGGTCTAAGCACGGACATATCCATGGGGAGTGAACCTCTGCTCCCTAAGGAAAAGCCGTTCCTTAACTCAGCAGCCCAGTCCCTTCTGCAAGTGTGGTACCCCTGATGCCCTTCAGAGGTGGGTGATGGCCTGGCCCACCCATTTTGGGGACCACTTCGGCTTATCCCCACTGTATGTTTTGCAGTCAAAAATCGAGGTGAAAATAGAGCATCACTTCGGAGCTTTGGGTCTTATCGCCATTCCTTTAATTGTGCTGCATTTTGCTGTGTACCTGGGCCGTCTGTTTCAGAGCAGTGAGGAATTGCAGTGCCTGCCCAACTGGAATTGGGGATGTCATCTGTTTGCATCAAGGAGTATAAACCATAGGTTCTATTCAGCTGGACCCGAGACCAAATAACTGCTTAGAACTGCAGCTGTAACGAAACGCCTCAAGAGGCAGCGAGCTCAGCAGGAGCGTTGCAGCAGGAAAACTTCCATCTTTGCTTTGTTTCACGCTGCGTGCTGTTAAAGCAAACAACTCCACAGGCCTCAGAGGCGTTCAGCAGCTCCTGACCAAGAACAGCATCCGACATCAGAGCTGAGCTGGAAACAATGCGGGCCATCAGTTGTGTTTTTCCTTAGCACATAAAGTGGGTAGCTTAGCTCATGGAGAAATCCCCATTGCTCTGTTTGAGGTATCGGATGGGAGTTTTCATCTTCTGAAGGATGCAGCAGTGACCACCATAAATGAAAGATCCTCATTCAGAGCAGTGCCCTGATCTGCTTGGTGCAATTCACACTTAGCAAGCCAGGCTCTCCTCCTTTCCATTGTGCAGCCCTAACCACTGGTCCTATAGAGTCTATCAGTTATGTTTTGTCTGATGACAAACATGGGTTTGAGATGTGATAGAAACATCTCCTTGTGCCATGCAGGACCAGCTGAGTCCTGATGAAATGCTGGGTTGATGTGGGAGCCGTGGCTCTGCCTCTCTGGCTGTGTGGGCAGGGAGTGGTGACAGCGTTGCACTGGAGCTAGCAGAGCCACGCTGCAAGGGAGCATCCCCTGAAGGGATCTGGTTCTGGGTAGGGAAATGGGAAGATGGAGGCTTTGGGCACCCTCGCAAAGCCAGATTCAGTTCTTCTCCTCAGCAGAGCCCACCCGGAGCGTGTTTCATTGGACTGCAAACCCGGGCTCTGTCCCCCACAGACCCTGATGTCGTCTGTCTTTCATCCATCCCCACAGTCACAGAAACCAGTTGAGGAGCCGGGGACCAACTTTTTGTCCTTCGCTTGAACCCCAAAGCTCGTGCAAATTCATCAGCAAAGGCCAATATCAGGAGGTGAACGGGGAGCCTATGGTGTTTGGTGGAAAACATGCAACATGGAGATTGGATGTAAACCTCTTGCTGTCCCCTTGCGAATCTATTATACATGAGCCCATCAGAGCAGTGTATTAATAAAACAGGAGGCTAAAGCGCTCGGCACTCCCATCTCCTCAGTGAGAGATCAGAGGCCAGGCTGTCAGCTTCCAGCTTTGAAGTGCGGAGCCTGCATCTGCCTGGCTGCTTCGGTGACATGGTCAGGATGCTCCGAGGGGAATCTCTCCATAGAGCAGGGTTTTCATGTGAGTAAGATCCAGGACAAAGCCGTTGTTCTTTCCTCTCTCCTGCTGAGTTCTTTAAGCAATGCACACAAAAGGCCAAAGATGGCATAAAGCATCCTCAGGCATCATGTGCTGAGATGCAAATTGCATCTGTTCCTCGAAAGCTCTCCCCACCACCCGTGTTTTGTCGTGCACAGGTACCACCAACCACAACCACAAGTCCCTTTGCTGTGCTGCGTAGTGGGGAATAAGTTACACTGAATTTCCTAACTACCTCTGCCTTGTTTCTCCCTCAGGGCAAATAAAGGGGCTCTTTGGACCTCCCCTGTACCCGCACTCATTGCTCGGAGCCTTTGTGCCTCCTGCAGTTCAAGGTGAGCAGAGGCAGCGAGGGGATGCTGCTGAATAACACAGGCCAAGTCCAGCCTTAGTGCAATATGGAGTAGCTGTAGCGTGGTGTAAGCTTGGACCTGTGTGGCTGTAAGTATTTGTGGCTGTTAAAGGTAAAGGTCTGAGCATCTGACATCTGAGCTCTGGTCCATGAAACTGGACATCAAGAGCACTGATTTAGGTAGCGTTACTGAGGGGAGGGTATTTAGGAGTAAGGACCAGCACAACTACTTGGACCTGCAGGTTTCAAAGCAGTGAGGAATGAATGCACCAAAGGAACACACTCAATGAGCTAAAAATGCACAGAGCCAGGTCAGGGGTGGGCAGCACAGTGTAAGGGAAGGGCAATGGGATAAAGCAAGCTGAGCTCATTGCGGTGTGCTGGAGGCTGTGGAGCAGCTCTGCCTCACTGGGAGGTGTTGGGCAGTGCTGCACCAGGGCTGTGCTGCCTGAACCATAGGAAACCTTAGGGACCGTCCGATGCTGCCACAAGCTCTGGCTTACGGGGGCTGGGGCTGTGCTGTGGGCAGAGGCAGATCTGGAACTAACTCCTGTTCCTTTGGTTGCTGTCTGAGATGAACGTGAGAGCAGCTCTGGTTTTCAGGAGTTCATGAGCATTTGATCTCCATCCTCTCTGGCTATGAGTTCCTGGGGGGGTTTCCTATTTATTTACCTTTTGCCACCCAAAACCCCCCCAGTTTGTAGCCTTATGAAAGGGAAAAGGAGTTTATCGTAACGCTGCTGATTAAAAATTACAAGTACACCAAGGCTTTGCTGCGTCGCGTCGGAGGCATTCGGGTTTGGACCACAGGGATTGCCTTGGATGGTCTGTTCGCCCTGCTGCCTCGCCAGCATGGGCATAACCATTTCCAAAGGGGACCACAGCAAGTCAAAGAGCTGAATCTGTTTCACTGCAGCATCTGCTGCTGAGTTATAACCCATGGGCTCCGCTGAGGGAGCAGAGCCCTGGGCAGTGCTGGTGGCTCAGTGCTCCTCAGTGCACCCAGTTTCACCCGCTCTGCCCTGAGGAACCTCACTGGCTCCAGGCAGGGCCATTAAGTGGGTCTGATGCTGAATCACGCTGCGGGCTGCCAACACTGCAGAGTTTACATCTGTCCTTTTCCATCATAGACATGGGTGGAAATGGAAGCGCTGTGTCCGGTACCAGCTCTGGGGCCATAAAGGCTCATTTGTGATCCCTGCTGCTTCCCATGTGCGCGCTGCTTTGCTGGGAGAGGGAAGGGGTCACCTTTGGGAAGCTGCGAGGCTGTTACCTCCAGTGAGTCCTCCCCTGAGCTGCTCGAGTGTGTTGTACAGAGGCAAGAGCTGTGTAGGACAACCAGTTCATCTCAGACTTGGCAATTGGTCTCTCCAAGCTGAGCTGGGTTGGAAGCGGCAGTGCCATTCATTCCCAGAGGATGCCAGAGCTGTGTGGCGAGAGGAGGGTGTCAGGATTCAGCTGAATGAAGTGGTTGTGCCCTTCAGCTTCAATGAGGATCAGTGGTCTTGGCTGAGCGGTGTGCTGTTACACAGAAACAAACCCTGGTAGTGACCCAAGGAGTGCGTGATGCACAGCCAGCAGCCTTCCAGCCTGGCTGGGAAGGACTAAAGCCGGTGGGTTTGGTAATGGCTGGGGTTTCAAGCCTTGGTTTAAGGGATTTATCAAGGGGCTTGGTTCCTGGAGCTGCTTGCATTTAGGCTTTTTGAATGGAGACAGGCATTGCTGCCACCCTTGAAGCCTATGGCTGGATCAATAGCTTGGGCTTTTGAGCAGATTTGGCATGTGCTCTGCTGTACTCGATTGGGCACCACGCGATTGAACTGCGGCGGCAGGGCCAGCCGTGAGCAGCGGTTCCCAGCGGCTATTGCCCATCCCATCCCTGTGTGCTGCGAGCTGGGAGGACTTCTCCTCCTCCCGTGGTCTGGCAGCAGGCCTCCCACAGTCGAATCATGGAATAGTTCACGTTGGGAGGACCTTCCAAGCCGCTGCAATGAGCAGGGATATGTTCCACGGGACCAGGTCCAAGGAGCTCAGTGCTGCTTGATTCTGCAGCATGAGGCTGACCTGTCCAGGCCTTTCTCTGCTCTGCCCTGTGCTGTTCTCTTCCGCCTTTTGCTTCTATGTATGACTTTCCACCCACAGCACCCGGAATACCAGCTTCACCCTCCACTTGCCCTTGGAGCGTGAAGCAGGAGTTAAAGGTTTGGCTGTTTTCTCTCATTTAGACAGAAGAAACAAGTTCAGCTTTGACCATGCATGTTACATTTTAATGTTTTATCTCATGCCAAGAAATACAAAGAAAGTGTATAGGATATACCACATCATCCTGCAGGGAAAGAAACACCCATCAGAGAAGAGAAGCACCCAGCTGCGGTTCCTGGTGTGTTCATGCTGTGTGTGAAACGGGGCTCTTCCAGTCTGACTTCAAAACAGGAGGAGCTGGTGCATGGACGGTGGTTGTGGCAGTGGGGGGATAGACCCTGCACTTCCATGCAAAGGATCGTGTCCTGGGCACCATCTAACAAGCGGCATCAGGGTTGCCTTGGTGAATCCTGCACACATTCCCTTTCTGATGTTTCTTATCCCGGATGGGTATTTATAGGTTTGAATTTTGCTACCTACTGGTGTCAGCAAATGCTTTACAAACATTCCCACTCTGAAAGGCTGCTTTTCCCCAGCACCCCCTTGGCTTGGGCCCAACATGGGAGTTTTCAGTTTAACCCGAGCGGTCTTTGCCTAAATTAAAGGATTTCTACTGAAAGAAAACCGACCTTAAATCTGCAGTTGTTTCAGCTTGGCTGTGCAGCCCTGGCCGCGGCTCTGTGACAAGGAGCAAAGTCATCGGGTGAGGTTGGGCGCGCTGGGGATGCAAAAGGAATCGGGCATGGGGTCAGCCCAGGGGCTGCATTTCTGCAGCCTCTCCCTGGGCTCTGAATGGAAACAGGGGGTTAATTTAAAATGAAGGCAGGATCTGCTCCCCTTGTCCACATGGAGAAGTCTGTATTTGGAAGGGCAGCTACTGCAGTGGGATGTGCTGGAGGCCGGGTCAGAGCCTCAGAGGAGCAGTTATCCTCCCCCTGGATGACCCCTGTCAGTGAACCCCAGCAGTGACACCTCACTGCCAACAAGACCCATCCTGGATTGAAGCAAAGGCAGAGGATGGGAGGGAAGAGCCTGTGAGGCTCATGCATTGCTCTAGGGGGGGAACATGTTAAATGTAAATAGGGGGTAAATGGGAGCAGAGCAAAATACCCACCAGAAAAATCAAACCCTCATTAACGAGCAAAGTCTGAAATCAGCTCTTATGTTGCTTTCTCTCCTCCCTTTTGCCTCCTTTGTCAGCACCCATCAGCGTGTTGCTGTGACCAACTGATTCCTGCTAGACCTTTTCTGACCATCGGTCGCTGCAGCTATAAGGAGCTGGTATGGAACCAAGCTACCTTGTCTGTCTACCCTCTGGCACTGTTGTACCCAGCGAAGGCTCTTCTGTGTCACCCCGCAGAGCGCAGCTCCCCCCAAACCCTTGGCAGAGGAGGAACACCAGTGATAGAGAGGTGCCACCAGCCACGTGCTCTGCTCAGAGTCTCCTTCCCAAGCCATGCAAACTGTGTATTTATATCCCACCGGGACCTCACACTTGTCGATCGTAACTCCTACTTCAACTTACATTTAGAGACGTTTCCCACCTTCTCCAGCTCTTCGTCAAGCTATCCTCCTACCAGCTCCACTGCAGGTAAGGTTGGATTGCCATTGCATCGCTTGGATCTCCCACCTCTCCATCACTAGGGGATAGAGATTGGCCAGACCCTGAGGATTTCATGACTGTTTTAGTTGCAAACCTGGAAACCTCGATTCTGACGTGTGTGCGTGCAGGGAGGATGCTGCAGCAGGTGGCAAAGAGCTGTGACAAGTACCAGGGCTTGTTTGTGAGGATGGAGAGGGCAAGTCTCTCTGTGACATAGTTGTGGGTGCCCTCCTGCATGCTAAAAACACAGTTAAGGAGTGGAGCGGTTGTGCCTGGATGTAGCAAAATCGTGAGGGATGCTATTGCTCCCCATAGACCAAAAGAGGACCCCTGCCTGCTGCTGGCCCCAGACTGAAGTGCTGTGATTTACCTCTCACAGCACAATAGTAAGTGAGGTGTCAAGGGCTGGGAGCTCAGCAACTTTTTCTTCATGAATGCAAGCTGATGCACCCAAAAGAGCCAAAGAGGCAGCTGAGCCAACATCAACTGTGGGATGTGGAGAGCAAGGATCTAGTGGCAAAACCCTTGCAAAATACCAGGCTGCAAAGTGTACGGGGAAGGCGGGGGAGAACAGGGAGAGGAGACTTCCCAGGTAATCCTGGGGAATTTGTTTCTCCAGCGCTGGAAAGCCAGGATGCAAGGAGGGAAAATACCGGGTCAGGAGAAGCTGTAGAGGCTTTCCGCTGGGTTTGAATGCAGGGTAGGAACACAAAGCTGCATCCAAGAGGGTGGGATAATTGTATCTAATCAGAAAGAAGATTTTAAAGTGAAAGGCATTTAAATGTCTTTTTTTCCTATTATAGGTAATAGTGAGGCGAGAAGCAGTCACCTCAGCGGCCCCATGGTCCAGGTGAAGACAGGAGGCACAAACTGCCTTTGGGTACAAGTAACATCATCACTATGGGGTTTTTTGGGAAAGCTTCTGCCTTCTGCATTCAGATGGATTCTGGTTCCTGTGCTTCCCCAGCCTGGGACTTCTGGCAAGGACCATTGCAGCTGCCTCACAAAGCCCCTTTCTTCCTACAACTCCAGGTATCCCAATACGTTTTGAAGCATGGCGTGTGTTTGCGTGGATCCTCTTGGAAAAACCCAGTGTGAAGGAAATCTGTATTCATACGTGGTTTTAATGGGGAGGAGACAGAAACACAGGTTTCTTTATGGAGCTCATGTGACTGAGCAACTTTGCCATCAGTGCAATTAGAGCAGCGTAATGCTAACCCACCTCGTGGGGGGTGGCAGGGTTTAATCCTTTAAATGAGGGAAAGCTCTTTAGATGAAAGGCTTTATATAATGATAAAAGAGCATTTGAATTCTTCCTTAATAAATGTTTGGTGCTCTCAAGTACTATAACTCATTGCGGCAGTTTTCCCTGAATGTCAGCTCTTCCTGCCCAAGCAGGAGCTTGCTCAGCTCTTACCGTTAGCTGAATTTGGGCAGCCCAAAGGGCCGAAGATGCACGCACAGGCAGCACTGCCCTTATAGGTCTAAGGGACAATAATGTGTGCTTCCCAGCAAGCAGCGTTTGGATTCGAGTGTTAAAGAAGGAAACGTTTGGGCGATTTGATGGGATTTCATCAACCATGAGGGGAGATGTTGTGGCTGTAAGGAGGGTTTGTGAAGGGATCTGGTGCCAAGGGGCACCCTGGCAGGGCTGTGAGTGGGAGCTCGCACCCAGCAGCTCAGTGGCCCCTGTTTGCTGAAGATCACAAAAGACGAGTTGTAAAAGAAAGGTTGAGAATTTGGCCCATTTTAGAGGCCAACGGTTTCTTATAGCATGCTGGCAAAGGGGTGGATGGGTATGGAGCCCCAGGAAAAGAGCTGTAAGGATGTGCTATTGCTGTGAATCCCATGTAACGTAGGGAGGAACGGTAACAGCATGTCTAGGGGATGTGGCTTTCTGCAGTAATCACCATGCAGAGCCATGGGCCTTGCTGTCAGTGTTCTCTTGTCACCTGTTTAATTGCTCCTCTTCAAAGTGTTTTCTTTCACGAGGCATTACTTGAGTTCAGGGGTAACTACAGCGTGGATTTACAGTGCACCCTACACTGTGCTAACCCCACATGTGCACTCACGTAGTCCAGAGAAGAAGTTAATGCCAAGCAGTTGCCATGTGTGAAGTTTCTCATGGTGTGCAGTAGATCTCCATGTAGACAAGCCCTCGGAAACGTTCAATTTGGTCTAAGGTTTGGGTTGTTTGGGTTATTTTCCCCAGGGGATTGATGGTTGGGAGCAGAAGTGCCTTGAAGCACCTCATACCTTGGTGCAGTCCATATTTCTTGGTGCCAGGTTGCCAGCTAGAGCCCACAGAAGGGCTAGGGAATGCAGCTCTTGGTCGTGTACTTGTGCCCGCAAAGTTCTGATAAAAGAGAGGCTCAGCTAATGCAGAGCCCATGGATATGGTCAGAAATCACCTACAAAGCCTGAATAAATCACAGGCAATAAAACTTTGCATAGTCCGGGTGGTCGGGTAGAGACCAACCTCAATAACAACCCACAGCACGGACAGGGTGAGGGGGAAGAAGAAGGGATGGGGCTGAAAGGAGGCTCGAGGGAGCGTGTTGGGATCGGATCCCATGGGAAAAAGCTGAGGGACACGCATGGTGTGGAAGACGTGGCAGAGAGCACAGTGCCTACAGACAGATTGGGAGCAGCAAAGTCTGTTTTCTTGTTATGTTAAATATAAAACGTTAAAAAATAATACTACGTGTGGAACTGACCCCAGCCAGCCCCGGGGATGCTGAGACTTCCAGAGATGCAGAAGAGCGTGTTAGGGATGCAGGGACAGGAACAGGGCTCTTAAACTCCTCTTTGCCTCTGAACATCTCCTGGAAAGCCCTAAACTGAAGCCCAAAAGGGTTGGAAAGTGGCGGCTGGATCATGCTGAAGCTTCTGTGTGATGGACATGATGTGACATAAATATGTAAGTGGGTAGAACGGGCTCTCCGTGCCATGATACTGCTGCTACAGATATACCAGGCTCTTTTCTCAGCGCCAGGAGTATTAACCTCACTTTGGGTGCACAGAGAGGGAAATGGGTGGGTTCACAGGGAAAGCGTTTTCATTCCATTAAAAACCCCACCGTTGGGTCAGGGCGAGGAGGAGCCTGGGGTTCTCATGCAGCAACATCCTGCTCTGCCCGCTCTGAGATCTGCCCTAAGCGATGAAAGAGCTCGTAGGAGCAGACATGGAGAACATTCCCAAAGGCATGCAAATGGTCATTGTCTATTTTTTGTTTGTTTTTTTCATCAAAAATACAAAAGCACCCACCACATCCTCCAGCTTTCGCTGCAGAGTCGTGCGGAGCAGAGCCGTGGTCCTGCTGCAGCTCTGCTCTTCCCTCCTCCTCCATGGAACAGCTCTCAGCTCCCTATGGCAGTTTGAGCTTTGGGGGTTTTTAATTGTAGAGACAGAAGCTGACGATTTAAAAACCAACAACTCCCCATGAATTCAGTGACTTGTGCCAAAATCCTCAGGAGGATTCCTCGGAATGTCCCGTTCTCGCCTTTTGAAAGAAGCTTCCTTCTTGGAACTCCCTTCTCTTGAACTTTAGTTGTCTCCCCACTCCGTGAGTTTTGCTGGAGGGGAATGAGGTAGTGGATTTCCCCCTTCTCCTCTCTGCGTGGCATCCCATGTCCTTTCCCATTCCTTCTGGCGATGTTTGTTATCCCATCACTTGTACAAACTCATTTCCAAGAGGTGATGAAGTAGAAGCATGCGTTCCTTCCGACGGCGCTCCAGAGCAGGCTGTCCAGGGCTGCCCACCTACACGGTGACAATTTTTTGTTGCAAGGCTGAAAGTAAAAGCCCCAAAAGGAAAGTTGTCTTCCTCCTCTTCGAGGCATTTGCATGCTTTAAACGTCTTCTAGGAAACTGCAAAATAAAAAGAGTCTTAGGGCACCTTCCAGTAGTCACTGATGCTTCCCTTATGCTCTTGGGTTGGGCTTTGTTCTGAGGTTCCTGTTTGCCTGTGCCGCATGCTGGTCATGATGGTTTGGTAAATGGGTTTGTGTCTGGGAGGTTCCCCAAACATTTTGGGATTGGGTTGCTGGGCAGGTTGACTTGTGTGCTGAAACCCTTCAGTTTTTACCCCACTATGCCCTTGTAAACCCACCACAGGCTTTGCCAGGGCAAGATCTGTCACCAGGGGTACCTTGTATGGTCACCACTGTGCAATGGGAAGACTTTCCACTCTGGTCATTTGAACAGGATGTGCTGCTACTGCAAGGGCCCTGTTCTCCATGGTGTTCTGCATGCGTGTGTGCAGCTCATGATGGTCAAACCGGGTGATTAGTGTGCTACCACTGCAGCTGGGGTGAGAACTGAGCACCACCTGCCTTAGGATGGTGGTTGGTGATGGTGGGTACATGTGTCCTGTACAGTGGGGTATAGACCGGTGAGGGTCCTGCTCTAGCTGGGCTGGAGAAAAGAGAAGGAGATGTTACCTCTGACGCTGAGTGAAATGTAGAGCACGATGATGATGGTCCCCAGGACGATGGAGACGATGCTGAGCAGCCTGGCCATGCGCCCGAGTCGCCGTGCTCCATCCAGGTCCCCTTGCTGCCCACTGTTCCTCGACTGGGGGAAACACAAAAAAAGGCTCTTTAGGGTGGCTGTGGCTGCAGTCCCCAAAATGAGAGGTGACGTGATTCCGCCTGTGAGCCCATGGCTTTGGTAGCCCATGGTCTTGCTGAACTTACATGGCTTGGAGAAGCCCCCTTGGGATGCTGTTCTGCTTGTCCTGGGCAGGAGCTGGACTGGCTTGAGCCTGTCCTTTGTTAAGTGACTTAGAGCGGGCCACAGCATGAGACAAGAGGCACAGTGCCGGCCCAGGCCCTTTCTGTTCCATGGAAAACCCTGGAATTCTGGAGTTCGGTCCCCGGAGCAGCTCACGTCTATGGGACTGCATCCCCCCCAGGGGCACCACTGCCTTTCTGTGCAGGAAAAGCGTCCTGCCACCATCATCTTCTGCAAATCCATAACTGAGAAGCGATATATATTGTGAGTTTAACAATCACTGACAAGCTGGAAAACCAAAAGCGGTGCCATTTCCTAAGCAGCATGTGGCCTCTTTGCTGGCGCTGAGCTGAATGTGTGTGTGAGAGGAAGGGGCTTTCATAAAGTAGGCACTAACTGCTGGCTTTCATCTTGTGATGGGATGTGATTTGGTGCCTCTGGTTACCCTGGATTTCTGCATCAGCATGGATTGGTTGTGTTCACCAGCTCTGTTACTAAATGCAGTCCTACAGTGAGTTCCTGCTCTTGTGTGTGCTGTAGGGAGGGAAGGAATATGCCATTCAGGTTCTCTATTCTGCTTCTACTTCCATTGTGATTTCCCCTGCTGCTCTTCAGTTCCATTGTGATTTCCCTGCCTGATTTCTTCAGGCAGCTCAGTAAAAGCTTTCCTAACTAAAAGAAATCGCTCCCTGGCTGTGGCAGAAATGAGGAATCGGATGGGGAAAGCACTGGAGGGTGCCTGGAAATTATTGTGTGTAGACTCATTAAAGGATTAAGAGAGATCCCCAACAGTTGGAGCTAGAACAGGACTTGCCTGGTGCTGATGGTGGGCACTGGGGTAGCCAGCTCTCAGTGGGATAAATTGCAGCCGTGGCAACCTAGGGTGGATGGAACACACAGCTTGGAGGTTCCCTTGGAAACTTTGCTTTTCAGTGCTCCATCAGGGCTGGCCACCCATGGGCTTGACAGAGATCTGGACCCTGGGGGCAGCCCCAGGGAAGTTAGTGAAGCTTCCCTAGGGAAGTGCTGCTGTGGCCACGGCTGCAAGGCGCTGGATGGGTTGAGCAGATTTGGGCTCATACCCAAAGGGAAAAGGCTTATACTGGATTGAGCATGGGCTCACCCAGACCTCGCCTGGTGCCTGATGCTGCAGAGAGGGTGATGCTGTGGCCTGACTCCTCCATGCTTTGGTGCCAGCTCTTATTGCCCTGTGTTCAGCAGTGCTGCTGACCTGCCGGGCAAGAGAAGCCTCCACCTATGCCAACCACACACAGCAGCCTGAAGACCAAGCAGAGCTCACCAGATGAAGCACAATACACAGCTGCATGGTAAACTTCCAGAGTGAGTGAGTAAATAAGGACTGATCTTGCTTCTTGCACTTGTAATTGGCAATCACTTGGTTCCCAAGAGAAAAATACTGGAAATAAGAATTCCTTGTGAGGAAGCAGCATCGCTGCTGAGAGAAGAGCCCACAGTACTCCTTGGCTTGCTTGGAGCGAGCATGCTGGGGCTTCCTGCACTTGGCTAAGGGAGGCCCTAGCACTTAGCAGAAGGGCTCTGAGCAGCACCATGGCGAGGTTATTGTGGTGAAATCACTCACCGTGCGTCAGCATTTGTTGTGTGTGGTAGAGAGGCTGGAGCCCCTCCATCAGCAGAACAGGAGCTCCCTGCTCGGGAAGAGGCAGATGGTCTGTGAGCAGCGCGGCTCTCCAGGCAGAAAAGCCTTCCCGAATTCACATAGTGCCCTTCTGCCTCCCATGAAATCCATTGGGAAAGGGTTTTGGATGGAGGCGAATTGGATAAGGGGTTTCAAGGTCCATACAGGCAACATTTTCCACCTTGATCCAGTGGAGGAGTTGGGCAAAACTCCCCTCGACTTCACTGGGGACAGGCTTTTGTGGATGCTTTAGAGCCTTAGAGCAGTTACTCTGTCTTTAGAGCGTGTTTTAAGTATTTAACATTTTTACGTGGGTTAAATCTTCCCCTGCTCCATCCACCTCTATCCATGCTGCCTTGGCTGAGCCAGGGATTAGGAGCAGAGGGAGATCAGGAGCAGGCTGCAGGGCTGCCTGCATGTCCCCCATGTACCAGCTCCTCCCTTTGGATTGCGGCTGCTAAAACTGGGGAAACAGCTAAGAAAATGAATATGGTACCTAAAAAGAGTTAAAGGTTGGAAGCGTATTGTCCCTGCCCATGGCAGGGGGTTGGAACTGGATGATCTCAAGGTCCTTTCCAACCCTAACTATTCTACGATTCTATTAAAACAATCCCACTTTGCTTTCACAAGAAGTCTATCTCAGAAACAACTGCACTGGAAATGGTCCCCTCTCAAATGTAACTGCGAAACATCACTGAGGATTCAAACGAACAAACACTTGAGGCTATTGCACCATTTCCACTTCACCTTGTGCCCTTTTGGCAGCGCCATGACCAAATGGTCTCCAGCCCAGGCTGTGTGCTGGCTGCTGCTCCGCAGGGCTCCGTAGGCAAAATGCAGCTTTAAAGGTTTCCACGTTCTCGTTTTAGTTTGTATCACCATGTAAATAACATAGCAGAGCCTCAAAGAGGCAGCTGCTTCCACTGCATCTCTGCAGCCATCCTGCTCCGCTCTCTTGACACCCTCTATAACACCATCCCAACTGCTGGCACGAAGGGAGCTCAAGACTTTGTTCCTTCTGGTCTCGGCAGCCCGTTTGACAGACCAGATCCAAAACCAGCGGGATGCAGCCAAGAGCCAATTTTCATTACAGAACAGGAGGTGACAAAATGAAGCCTCATGGGCTGATGGTGAGAGCCGGGGAGGACGTGGTACCCAGGGATTGACAGGATCCCTGCCCTGCTCACTGACAGCTTCCAACGGTTGGGATTCTTTTTTAGGCTCCGGTGTTTGTAACACGTGTAGTATTTTTACAGGGTGTGGGATAGATTGCCATGAAATACGCAGTTTCAGCTGTCTCCTAGGGAAAATACATAAGCTAAGGAATCTGATGTATTGATCACTACAGCTTCTGGAGGTGTTTATTGTTCATTTATCCTCAACAATTACGAAACATAGATCAACACTGGCTGTTTAGCAAGCTTTTGTTACTGTACATGTATTATTCATTGGTGTGGAACAGTTGGATTTTAGCTCTCTAGTATCACTAATCCTGTGTTTTGCTTTCCACATAAAAACATTAACATCTTGTTTATTAATCGAGACTCGCCAAGGCAGAATATCCCAGAAAGGCTTGAGGGCTCTGGGGGAGTGAGTCGCTGTGTGTGTGCCAAGGGACTCTGTGTGGCAGTGGAGCAGTAGAAAATCAGTAGGACACTAGAGATGGGGCTGGAAGGACAGGCAGCACCACAGCACCCATGGGGCCAAGTAAGTCTGGGTGACTCCAAAGAGTTATTCATCTTGCCTGCGTTCAGACTGTTCCCTGTTCAAGCTACTGCTCAGAAGGTTCTTCTCCCTGATAGATTGCCTAACTTGCCTTGTTGCAAAAGGATGCAATTACTTTTCTGTGCTAGTTACAGGGACGGAGAAGATGGATCGTCACCTCCTCTTCCTCGCAATTGCTTCCAATTTATGAGCTGGCTTTAGTTGCACTCTGCTGCCTTTCACCAGTTACTCAGAATAATAACCCTCAACACTTGAGCTGAAGAAAACACTCCGAGAGAGATATAAGTCAACATCAGACCTAGGTGACTGCGCCATTTAACATGAATTAACAATAATTTGACTTCTCCCACATCTTTGGGGCATGACAATACTGATTTCGGATATGAAGCACTGTGCAGAATTGCCCTTGGTGTTACCGTGTGCTGGTTCTGGATGGATTTACATGTTTTTTTCAGTTCACTTCATTTGTTTGGACTTTTGTACACTGGTAAGTGACTAGTCTCTTCTTCCCTGATGTGGCTGCACTTTGTTAGGGAGAGGAAAGGATTTGATAACAGCCCTACAGTGTGTCTGGTACCCAGCCCTGCCCTGCACTCCTACAAGACGGGTCCCAAGCTGCGCTGCCCTTGTGTCCATCAGCCCCACTCTCTGGGTTGGGGAAGGACCCGAACCCCTCAGCACAGCCAGGTCCTTGCTTGGTCAAGAAAACACATCCAAGCGCCAGTGGAGGAGCCTCCAGGTAACTCATTTCCACAAGACAGCATTATCAGGAACAGGCTGAGGGCCACAGCTGATTTTCTTTTTCCACCTCTGGCCATAGGCCCTGCTGGGATCCGAGAGCAGCTTTTGAAAACTGATTTATGAGACAACCCAAAAGCATTCATGTGCTTTCCTCTCTTGTTACTGCTCATTACTCAGGAAAAAAAAAGCTTTCATGTGCAAAGAGCATTGACTTAGGAAAGAAAAATAGAACGGCAAAGCTAAAGGAGCATCAGCATATTGTGGGAAGTTCCCCCTGCCCCACCAGCACTGGGAATCATGAAAACCTGGTTCCTGCTCAGGTTTGGGGGTGGGTTTTATTCTGCAGGGAGACCTAAGCCTGTGGGAGCCTTGGAAGTCACTGGGAACTACATTCCTCTTCCGTGTAAGCATCAGCTGCTGCCCCCAGAACTATTCCTGCTGGCTCTGGTCAATGCTTTTACAGGCTTTGGAAGCAGAAGGCAGCCAAGTAGTCTTCCTGCCTTGTTGGTCCTGCCTGCGTTTGGGTTTAACGCAGTAAATACACACCGGTACCTCTCTGTCTAGCTGTATTAACTAACTTCTGCTCTTTTATCACTGTTTATTCTTATACTCCATGGGGTTTATGGGGCCCACGGCACATCCCCACGGTGCTGGAGGCTGTAACGCCTGCAAGAGAGAGTGTGAGAATCTATTTTGCATGAAGGATAATGTGGTTGGCAAATCCCCGTGAGAGACCTTGTTTATTACCATGGATATGCAATACCCAGCTGCTTTCCCTCTCGTTGCAGCGCAAAGCCGAACAAGGCTGGCTGGCTTCCCCGTATGCTGCCTAAACAGGCTCCACCACACAACTGTACTACGCAGTTGACAGCTGGCATTGGCAGAAATGATGATTCCTCCTCAAAATGGAAACTGGTCTCTCTAGAGGGCTTCCTGTGGCAATTGCAAGTGTCTGTCTTCAAGTTGGTGGTGGTGGGTTTGGGAGAAATGCTGGCTGTAGGTACCCTTCAGGGTATTTGTGTGGTAAGCAGGTAATTACTTTCCCTGACATGATTTTCAAATAGAAGGTTTGTCTCCATTGTAAATTAAAGGCATAAAAGGCGTCCAGGGGCTGAACAGCAGTGCAAGGGGGTGACTATACATGCAGGGCTGTGCTGATTGAGCCACCTCTACTTGAGATGGGCGGGAGGCTGGCTGGCTTTATTCTTCCCTGATCTGATGTTGGTATATTTGTTGAAATGTAGGGGATATTGAATGGAGAAAATAGCTCCTTCAGGGCACCTGACAGAGCTGCAGGTGCAGCCTGTCGCTTTGAGGTGTCCGAGGAGCCAACCTCCAGCCAGAGTCTCCCCAGTGCTGCAGGGCTGGGCTCGGCTGCTGGGTGGTGCGGAGGGAGGGAGGGAGGGAGGGAGATCCCTTGTCCTCGCTTCGCCTCGCAGCTCCTGCCCGGGGAAGCCCAGCAAGTCGCTCTGGACCGCTGCCGGGCGGCAGGGACCGCGCTTCCCTGGCTGCGCCCGAATCCCATCCTCAAATCCCCGCCATCCATCTCCATCCCATCGCCTCCCCGGGAGCTGTCCCCGGTTCGTGCGCCGGTCCCCGCCCGCCTTCCTTCGCCAGAGCGATGGAAGCGCCAAGCGGCGGCACGGCGCGGCCGAGCCCCCCGAGGTCCCGGTGAGGCTGCGGGAGATGCGCGGGCTCCTCCCGCCCCGGGCCCCGCCGCGTCCCGGTTCCCGCCGGTGCAGCACCGTGGACAGCTCCGGCGCGGCCCCGGCCCCGTCGGGGAAGCGGCAGCGGGAGAGGCTCCGGGCGGGTCGGGGCGCACGGCGGGTCCCGCACTCACCATGATGGAGAAGACGAGGGCCACGACGTTGATGGGCCAGACGGGGCAGAAGCAGGAGAAGATGGCGAGCACCAGGTAGTCCCGCGGGCGGCCCTGCTCCGGTGCCGCCGTGCTGGTGGCGATGGAGGAGGCTCTGCCCAGGCTGAGCCGGGACGGCGACAGCGGAGGCGCCTCCAGGTGCCCGACCGACACCGACTTGTAGGAGAGCCCGTGCCCGTTGCGCTCAGCCTCGCCTGGCAGCGCGGCAGTGAAGGATTTGGAGCCGCGGAGGCCCTTTTCCTCCCGGCCCTCAGTCGCCGCCAGCAGCTTCTCGGTCTCCTGGAAGCGGGTGGGCAGCGCCGTGCCAGAGCCCGAGCCGGAGCCCGAGCCCGAGCCGCCGGGCGCGGAGCCGCTGCTCGCCATGGCCCGGCGGAGCGGGCTCCGGGAGCGCCCCGCAGCCGCCGCTCTGAGCCCGGGGCCCGCCGCCCCGCTGGAGGCCGTGCCGGAGGAGGGGCCAGCCCGGTTCAGCCCCCGGGGCAGGATTGGGGCCGTGGACCGCCCCCGGGGTGTCCCCGGTCCCCCCCGCCCCTGGGCTGCGCTCAGCCTCCGCCCGACTCGCTGCCCCCGGGGATGCGATGGGTGGGAAAGCCGGGGTGTCCCCTGTCGCCTCCAACAGAGGCTCTGCCCCGCCCCACCGATCCCCCGCTCTTCCCGGGGGCTCCCACGGGCTCGGCTCCTCTGCAGCGGAACGTGAGGGCCCGGCCCTAAGCGGGGCGCAGGGGGATGCCGAGGGCAGCTCCGTGCCGGGTGCAGGCGCACACATCCCTGCTGTCCCTGGGGCTCTCCTTGCCGCAAGCCTTTCCTCAAGTGGGTGGGGGACGTGCGGCAAAGACCAGAGCCACACACCCGCCATCGCTGCGGAGAGGGGCTGGAGCTGCCCTGTACCCTTTGCAGGCAGCAGCTGCCTCGGGTGTGATGGTGTCAGGGCAGCCGGCGGTTGCCCGGTGGTACCCCTGGTTCCATCCGCTCTGGGAAAGCATCCCAAGGAGAGAGGAGGCCCTGGACACTCTGCGGAGCTCACCCTGCCTTCACTTTGTGTAGGTGACAAAGCGAGAGACACAGCGGCTGCAGACACCGACACCAAATCTGTGTGGTCCTGACCTGCAAAAAGAGAAGTGGTGCTGGTGCAGGGGTGGGTTACATTCTGTGAAGCAAACAACAGAATCCTTGGGAGCAGGGGGTGCTGTGAGGGGCAGGATGGAGGGCTGAAATACCCCACATGGCTGGCAAAGATGGATGTTTTCCACCCTTTCTGTATTATGCGTCAGTCCCAGGTTTGTCAGGGATTCCTCTGGCAGTAAATGCCATCTACGGGGCACACTCAGCACCTTCTGCCTCTCCAAGAGGTGCCTAAGAAGCAGTGGGGTAACCACTAGAGCTGGGGGTAAAACGCTCAGATGTAAATTTGGGTGGGGAGCATGGTTCATGCTTCAGTTACGGCTGGGTTTCATTGAAACCTTCTTTGAATGATGGTACTGCTGTGCTCTCCCTCCCCATGTGATGGGTGCTGACAGAGCAGGGGTATGCACTGCTCCGGGGGGGAGCCAGAGCAGGGAAAGCCACCCAGAGCAGGGATGCTGTTGGGAGAAGCAGAATTCTTTCCGAGGACAATCGCAGCAGGCCTTCTCTTGGCAACGGGAACATCTGTTGGATATTAAAGCCAAGATGCCTGACACCGTCAGCACTTTAAAGAGGCTCCTTTGCTGAGCAAAGAGCTCTCTCTCCTGGCTGCTGCAAGCTTCCCTCTGCTCATTGCCCAGCTCCCTTGTCCCACCTGGGGATTCAGGGAGGAGGAGGAGACCCTGGAGAGGGACTGGCACATGGGAGTGAGGGGTTGAGGTACTCTCATATTCCATGGTTCAAGTATCCCCCCGCAGGGAAAGAGCTCAGACTGCTCTCAGTCTGTTGGCAGGCAGTGCTGGAGCTCGGCTGGGAGCACTGGGAAGGGAGCAGCAGGGCTGGAGGAGCTCTGTGGGGTCTCAGCACTGCGGGAACGCACGCAGTGCGATTTACCCTATCCAAGAATCTGGCGGCTGTGATGTGTGCGGCTGTAAAACCCAGCCTAATTCCTGCAGCAATTCCAGTTTGCTGAGCCTCAGGCTGAAGGGAGCCCTCTCAGCATCCCAGCCAGTCCGAGCTTTCTAAGCCAAAGGGAAGGGGCCTTTTTAGTAGAATTCCCCCTTCCTCCCTTCTGCTGGGATCATCCGGGAGCACTCTATCAGCCTGTCCCACCAGAGCCACTTTGCCAGAATCAGAGGGAAACTGCAGACAGATGGGTGGGTTTTATGAAAACCAACATCTGTCTCCCCTCCCAGCCTCACAAATCTGCTGGGCACATCGGCACCAATGAGCTTAGCATCCAAAGTCCCAGGGCACCAACCTTCCCCTGGTTCTGCTCCCCTCCTTCCCCAGCGGGAACCAGAGCAACCAGCCAGACAGAGGCTTTAGTGTGATCCCCGCAGCCCATCTGTCCACCCCACACACATTAACATCAGTGCTGCAGTGCTGGGTTTATAAGCCATGTTTTCTCACAGAGCAAGCAAGAGAGAATAAATAACGGTGGCAACCAGCAGCGAGTGAGACCTCGCAACAGGAAACGTGGAGCTGGCACTTCCAGAGGGCTTTCCACATTCTCCAGTGTTATCACAGAGCAGAGACACACAGCAGGGTCCCGTATGGCATATTGGGGGCTCACAGCTCTTACCAGCAGCACAGCTGAGCTCTGCATCCTGCAACAGTCCCTTCCAACTCCCCCGGTTTGTCCAGTGGATCCATTACCTTCCCAGCACCATCTCTCCACCCCAGCACCATGGGTCAGTGCATGGGGAGGCACTGCTGGTGTCCCCAGCTCTGGCAATAGCCCAGCTGCCAGGGGATGGCCCCGGGCAGGGGGTCTTGCAGGCTGCCCGTGTACCTCTGCTGGCAGGCACCTCGCAGCCCAGGGTGGTGGGTCCCGCTGGAGCAATAGGCAGGGCTGGGTGCGGAGCGATCCTCCTTCAGGCTGTCGTAGCGATGGAGCTGCCTCTGGGGGGAAAACGCAGTGCAGAGAGGGGATGGAGGGCAGCGCTGCAAACTGGCTGTGGAACCCGGCTCCCATGGGAGCTGGGGACGGCTGGGCTTCACCCCTGGCTCCTGCGCAGGGACCCCGGCCCTGCTGCGGCACTCGGAGTGCCAGCAGCACCCAGCACCATGCAGGGACAGGGACAGAGCCGTGATCCTGTTGATGGCTCGGCGCAGGGTAGCGATTTTAGAAAGCCTTTTGCCCCCGAGGTCGTGTTTGAGGGCCAGCCGCAGGGCATTGAAGGCCTGGTTGTAGTCCAGGATCCTCTTGCGCTCTCTGACGTTGGCAGCTATCCTCCTGGCTTTGGAGCGCACCGGCCTGCTCCTCTTCCTCACCTTAATCCCCTCGGCATCGCTCAGGAAGGTGGCTGCTTCCCTGCCTTGGGAGACCCACAGGCTCTGCCCATAGCATGCCTGGTGTGTGCTCCCTGCTTCCAGCTCCTCTTCCGAGCTGTCAGGCTCTGGCTCTGTGCCTTTCCCCATGGCTGCTCTGGACATGGCTGTGGTGAGGGGGAGCAGGAGAGGTGCTGCTGTGGTCCTGCCTCCAGTGAGGTATGGGAGACACTCCTCCAGTGACACGTAGCCGCCTCTAAAAACCCCACCATGGGCTCATCACGTGGCTGCATCCCAACCCTCCTCACCTCACCTGCCTGCAGGTGTGCTGCCTGGCCCAGGGGCACAGGGCGAGTCTGGCCTGGCCTCTGCCCGCAGGGATGCTCCTGAGCATGGTGCTGGGATGGAGCATGGGGCACAGTTCTGGGGTGCCCATAGGTTGCAATGGGATGCTCACAGGGTGAAGCACCTCTGCCAAGCACACACTGCAGTGGTTGTTTTAACCCCTGCTAAGAGTTGGGCAATGCAGGGGTTCCTTGGCTGCTCTGGCCTCTCCTATGCTGGGTGAGCCTGGGACAGGTAATTCCTGGGTTCTATATGGTGCTGTGGGACAGAACCACCCTGGCATAAGGCTTGGTCTCTGCTCCTCAACACTCACTGGTGCTGCAGCATCTTTTATTTCCCAGCTAAGGGAAACTGAGGCACAGAGTGATGAAGTTGCTGAGGAGAAGACAAAATAACTCCTGCCCCAGGAACGGGGCTGGAGCACTGAGCTGCTTTTGAGATAGTGCCATAGAGCTGTTCCATGCAACTGCACCCCAGGCAGCATCCATGGTGGGAACAGAGGTAGGTGGGTGCCTGGGTAGGAGCAGCCTCTGTGAGCCAGTGGAGGAATGTGGGGGATTTGGCACGCCTCTGCCCTCAGAGCAGGAAGCAGGAATGTGGCAGGGGGGATTGGGGCAGGTGATAAAAGAGCTAAAGTGCTACCTGCCTCCAGAGCCTTCCTGTTCTCTCGCAGCAGAGAGGAGGGGCCTGGGGGCAGAGCTGTCTGGGCTGGTGCTGCCGGGCCTGCCCGGCACTTACTCTGGGGAAGAGGATGCTGAAAGCAGCTCCTTGTTCTCTGCATCTATCTCCAGGCCAGTGGGACACAAGGACTTGCCAGGTGCAGCAAGTCTGGAGGCCACGGGGAGGGCCAGGTCCCTGTCCCCCTGACCATCACGTGCGTTTGCCCATCATTTCATTAGCGAGCAGTTGCTAAATGCCTTCCTGTGCAAGGGGTAATGCTATGAAAAATGGCCCAGGAGTGAGTCTGACAAATTGTTGGGGTGACCGTTGCCAAACCAGAGCCCTGGGAGAATGTGCCCCCCTTGATTCATCCCTTCCTATCCTATTGTCCCTGTTCACATTTGATCAATAGCCACAATTAGCGGGGGGCTATTTGCCTATTGCCCTTCTCCTCTCTTGGCTCTTTGAAGTTGGATCTGATTTAGGTGCTTCTGTTCCAGGAACCCAATAAATCAGGAGCCAGCGCCTCGGGGATAGGGGAGGACCAGGCAGAGGACTTCAAAGGGAGGTGAAGCTTGCACATGTTTCTGAGCACTAACCTGTGCTCACTATGGCTCCCTTGTTCTCCCCAGCAGCCCTCTGGCTGCCCAGCCTTGCTCTGCCCAGGAGTGGATGCTCCTACAGCCACTGACTTATCCACTGAGCTCAGGTCAGGAGCGAGGAGCTCTTTGGGATGCTTGAATGCCAGCAGGATGTGCATGCCAGTCCCACTTAGGGATATGCCTGTCCAAAACCCAGCTAAGCAAGATGCATCCCTGCCATGGGGGTGGTTTTGATGAAGTCGGGAGGTGCAGTACAGAGCAGACATGGAGGGGACTGAGCTGGGCACAAATCCAGTCTCTGCTTGGGTAGAGGCAGGGGCAGAGGGCAGGCAGCAGTGCTGGGGCTGCCACATTGTGCCCAAAGCCCCTGGGAAACGCTGCTGGGGATTCTCAGCATCTTGGCTTTTGGGATTCAGCCCCGGCTCTCGGAAGCAGACCGTAAATCACGGGCCATGGGATGCCACCCGCTGCCTGTAATTAGTGCATCCCGCTGGGCCGTCCCCACCTCATCCTGGATGCTTCCTACCTAGGTGCCCATTACAGGGTGGGAGGCCAGCAGGAACGCCCACCCAGGCCCTGCTCCCTCGGTCCCCTCTGATTTATTGCCGTGCACTGTTGAGATTTATGGGCTGAGATGGGGAGCCAGAAATGTGCTGTAAAGGCTCTGCGGGCCCTTCTGCCTGACAGATGATGAAAGAGCTGTAATTATCCGTCGCCATGCATAAATCAGGCCACTGAAGGCACTCCCTGCCTCCTCCCCAGCTTCCACAGAGGGGTTTGACCCCCGGGGAAACCCCTCCTCCGCAGCACGTGTCACTGGGGCACTGCTGACTGGTGGGCACCTGCCCATCCTGAGCAGCATCTTCACATGCTCACGGGTCCCACAGACCAAAGGCCTGTTTTGGGTTTCTTCACCCCCAACACTACTGCTGAGGGGGGGCTGCAGCTCCTGCAAAGAGCCCTGGGCTGGCTGCTTTTCACCCACATCCATCCAGCATCCCCAAATTGCTGCCACTTCCCGATGACAGCTGCTGGGACCACTGGGAGATGAACAGCACTCACTGGAGGTGAAAACCTGATGGGGTGGTGAGGAGGCAGCTGACAGGGGCTGGGGGCTGCCTGGCTCCTGGCAGTGTCCCAACACCATCCATCCTCCTTGGATGCACCTCAGGAAGGGAGACACAGCTGTGCTGGAGGGGCACCATGGAGAGGGAGCTGGTGATGCTGAGGCATGAGAGCCAGGAACTGGGTTGCAGGGAGATGCCCACCCTTTGTGCTGCCCCCTGTTCTTGGCTGGTGATGGAGGAGAAGGAAGAGGCAGTTGTGACACTGCCTGCACCCTGTGGGTGAATAAATAGGGTGCTTTGTTCTTGCTGGGGCAGGGCCAGGTGGCACAAGGGACACAGGCTTATGAGTCACAGCCAGCCATCGTGCAGTGCATGGGAGGAGGCAGGGGAAGGCTGCACTGCCTGAAGGCTCCTGCCTCTGCCCTTGGCACCCTTCGAGGTCTGTGCCCCAGTTGTATGGCACAGGAAACCACCATGGGTTGGCAAGCGTCATCCTGTGGGGTGGGATTGAGCTGGACACACGTGTTGCCCTGGCAGCTGAAAGGCAGCAGGCACACACACCATGACAGAGTGGGCAAAAAGCCTCATGTGGGCCTTCATCACCCACCACAGGAGTTTGTGTCCATCCTGAGCCCAACAGGGCAGGCAGAGCATCCCTGGTCAGAGGATAAGGATGGCCCGCAGATGGGCACACGGTGGCTGGGAAATGCAGTTCAGTGGCACAGTAGCTACCTCGCGCCTTCAAGGCTCAGTCGCTGCTGGCTCGGGGAGCGGTTTCTCGCAGCGTGTGGGATTATTTGTGCCATTAGCTGTCGCTCTGTTGGCTGCTCTGCCGCTGCCGCGCCAGGCGCACAGCATCCTCCCGGCTCCTGCGGGAGGTGCGGATGGAGGAACCGATCATCCCAACAGCCGGGAATACAGCACTGCCCCGGCTCGGGCTCTCCAGGTCCGCCCCGTATGAAGCCCGCTTGGGACGCTCCAGCGACAGCGCGGCAGAGGTAACCGGCGATCGGTGACCGCCCACTCCCTCCACCGCCGGCCGCCGGAGCCGGGCCGGGGGCGGTGTCCGCGCTGCTCCCCGCCCCGGCGGGGCAGGGCCGAGGCAGGGCGGGCCGGGGGCGGGCCCCGACGTCAGGCCCCGCGGCGGCGGCGGGGGGCGGAAGGCGGTGGCAGCGGTGCGGGGAGGCCGGGGAGGAAACTTCGGTCCGGGGCGGGGATGGCGGCTGGCGAGGCGGCCCGGGCGGACTTCGCTCGGCACTGGCAGGCGGAGTTCCCCGGGGAGCCCGCGCCCCGCATGGAGCTGGGCTCGGTGCGGGCCATGGAGCGGGAGCTGGAGCGCTGCCGCCGCCACCTGCGCCGCCTGCAGCGGGCGCTGGCCGAGGAGCGGTTCAAGGTGGGATACCTGGAGGCGGCCCTGGCCCGCGCTCCACCGCCGCCGCCGCCCCTGCCCAACGCCCCCCGCACGGCGCCCGGCCCCGGCGGCGCGGCCGCGGGCAGCTCCCCGGAGGGAGGCAGCGGCGGCAGCTCGGACGCGGAGGACGCCTCCTCGGCAGGTGGGTGCCTCGGGGGACCGTGCCCGCCCTGCGTCTGGGGCATCCCCCAACGCGGAGCGGGGTGTCCCCAGCTCCGGTGCCAGCGCATGGGCACGGGCATCCCCAGCCCAGCTGCTGTCCACCCTGAGCTCCCATGCCGTGCCTAAGGCACAGTCAAGGGCACAGCGTGCTGCTCCATTCCCGTTTCCCCATACCATGCCACGCTGCTGCTGAGGTCATCCCAAGGCCCTGTGTTGTCCCCATCACACTACCACTGCACCCCATGCTGTGGCATGGCAGAGGATCTCATGGACTCCCCAGGCTGTCCCCATCACACAGCCAGGGGCATCCCTTGTCATTGCGTGGTTGAGGTCACCCCAAGCCCTTGTGCCATCCCCATCAAACATCTAATGCCACCTGCAGCCCTTGTGCTGTCCCCATCCCACCACTAAGGTCACCCCAAAAGCTCCCGTGTCATCCCTGTCCCACTTCCAAGGACATCCCGTGCCAAGGCCCCATCCTTGGGCATGCGAGGACGGAGTGTGGCTGTCCTCTGTAGTAGGCTTTTGATGATGTGCTGCTGGCCCAGGAGCCGCCTCTGGGGCTGGGACACTGGGAGAGTCACTTTCTCAAGGTGTGACCTGGCTCATGGGGGCACCTCTGCTCAGGTGACACCCTGTGACCTCCCATGGGGAAGTCCTGGAGCAGCTGAAGCAGCAGCATGCCAGGGTGATGAGGTGTCCCGGGGCGTTCCACTGGGTGGATTGAGGACGATGTTATTTTGCAAGTGACTGGCTGTTTTGTGGCACTGAAGGCGCAGCCAGTGAGCGCTGTCACCCGTCACACTGTCCTACTTCCAGCGGCCTGGAAGTTGTTATTGCATCAGCTTTAAACCAGGTTCAAGTGCTGTGCTGACAGCTAGAGAATGTCACTTTTTACATTGCTAATTCTGCAGCTGACTTGGGTTAATTTTGTCTTGCTTGATGGTTTAGGGTGGTGGTTTTTCCCCAAGGCTGTATCATGCTGGGTTAAGATTGCCTGGGTGGCAAGTGCTCTGATCCCAAACTGAGCTTAATATTTAGTGTAATTTGTATTTATTGCATTAGACTGCGGGGCTAGAGAAGAGCTCAGTTTCCATTTTACCTTCCTGAGCTGAGTGTCCAAAGCACGTGGCTGCTCTTGGTGTCTCTGTGCTGTTCTGGGCTCACTCACACGTGTGTTTGTGCCTCTCCCCAGCTGGCAGGAACCAGCTGTGGGACCCTGCTCCCAGCCCTATGGTAAAGACCAAGGACACTTGATGTGCTGCCTTTAAGTGGCCACTCAAGTCCCTCTCCATCACCCCATCAATGGGCACCGGTTGTAGTTTCTGGAGAGCTTCTCAGCAGCCAAGGGGAATCAAGCGCATCAGAGCGATCAAGCACAAATCCTTCTGATTTACACTCAGATCTGGTATTTTATTTATTCAGGGCAATGCTCCTGAATGCTTCCAAACACCCAGGACTGTGCAAGGGACCCTTGTTAAAGGAGCTTCCTTGGAGCACAGTGTAAGCCCCTGAGGGTCCTGGCTTCATGAGCCAGAGGTGTCCTCCAGCCCCACGCCATGGCTGCGCCACCAAGACCTTTGCAGCTGGTTGGGGTGAGTCTTTTGGGCAAGACCTTGAAATCCAAGTTTGCATCTGCTCTGGTTAAATGTGGCCTCTTCCTCATCTTCTTCCCCGAAATGGGTTTCCATCGCAGTCTCCGCTCCTGCACTCATCTGAGGAGGCAGCATCCCCTGCACCAAGCACCCAGCTCCTTGCTCCATTGCACAGCCAGGCTCTGTTGGCTCATGGCTGCTATGATGAGCTCTCCCCAGCCTTTTCCCAGGCCTTTCCCAAGAATCAGCACTTTCCTTTGTTGTACGTGAATAAGGGCGCTTGTGTGTGCTGATGGTGCTGACATTTAAAAGCAGAATTGGAGAGTCCTGTAAGATGCATGTGGTCATTGCTCAGATCCCCCTTTCTCTGGACACTTGTTAACTTTGTGCTCCGCTTGTTTTCTTCTCACTTCTCTTTAGTTTTCAGATAGAATTAAAACCTCCTGATGGCAGTGCTGTTTGTTTCTCCAGGGGTGTGTAACTTGGTTAGCATTGCTCTGCCTGAGTCCCTCAGTGTTTCAATGTGAATTTGGGAGCTTAATGGTGCCACGGCTGTGGCTGAATGTGGTTGTTTCACTGTAACCTATAGCAGCACTGTGTACAGCAAGCGAAGCATTGAATGTTGTCTTTATGGGGATTACTGGGGAAAGACAGTGGTTTCCTTTAAGTCGCTTGTGATTAATCTGATTTAAAGTGAGGAAATCTGCAAGATGCCCATTTGCGGCTATTGCATGAGAGCAGCGCGTGTGACAGCCAGATACACGATCCTGGCATCTGAGATAGCGCCTGTGCCAGCTCACCCAGGACCAACAAAATCTGAGTGTCAGCGACCAGATGGCTAAAAATGAAGTGTGGAAAGGACAAAAATTCCCTTCATCTCGGGCGTCACCTCCCCCTGTGGCCAAAGACGCATCTGGCCTCACAGCCGAGCACGCACAGTGCTGTGCATGTCCATGCTGGTGGTTGTTGGGGTGCACTGGATGCTGCCTCCATGACATCACCTCCCTTTTGCCACAGCACAAGTCTGGGGTGAAGAATCCGGCGCTGTGGGTTGGTACCCACAAGGAAAGGGTGAGATGAGTGGGCAGGAGGTGACTTGCTGGTGACCAGGAGGAGGGGCATAGTGATGCTCATCAGGAGGTGCTTTGTGCCCAGCAGCTGGGTAGCGTGTACAGAGGTGGAATAAGCTCAAGTGCTGGGTGTCCCTGCTTTGCCCTTGGGAAGTGGAGGAAGAGGCTGGCTTTGCCATGGAGCTAGGATGCTGCGGGAGCTCCTAAAGCTCCTCTGAAGGCTGCTGGGTTTGGGAGCTCCCCAACCTGCCCTTTGTAGCACCCTGCATCCCAGAAATGCGAGCTCTGGGGTGGGAAGCGCTGACATAGCTGGAATAGTCCACGGTGGGGATGCCTAGCGGATCTGGTTACAGCTGCGCCTGTGAGCTGTGCTGCAAATGAAATCCCCAGCCCTCTGTTTAGCTGGAATTACACTTTCTGTCATGGAAAGCTCCTGGAGTCACGTGGGCTGTTCTGCTCACCCCGCCTTACCTTGGGAAATGGGAAGGGAGGCTGTGGGTCCCTGCCTCAAACGACAGTGAGCACAGAAATGCAGCAGTATCGGTGTGTGAACCTAAGGGCTGAGATGGGGAAGGGGACCTGGGACATCTGAGTCCCCAGGGAGTCCCCCCATCTCATCCCTGTGTGCCTGGCTGGGGGCTGGATTGCCATGGGTGTCATGCTAGGGGCTCCTGGCATGGTTTGGGTGAAGGCAGGGCTTGTTCTTGCTGCTCCGTCCCTGCTTTAAGCTCATGCTGCTGCTGGCAAATACATGCTATTGCGAAAGTGGCATCTCTGCCCTGGAGAAACTCCTCTGCAGCCGGGGATGATGGCGCAGCGCTGCAGGTAGGGCTGTGTCCTGCTGTACTGAGCCACCGCTGGACCTTGCTAGTTCCTTGTCTCTTTCTTGGACCCACTAAAACCCCAGGAAAAGGAGAACGGAAAATAACGAGCAAAGTCCAGAGTTTATCCCAGTGCATGTGCATCTCTTACTGTCTGGAGTAGGTTGCTGTGTCCAAGAGGTGAAGGAGCAGTGATCCCACAGCTCCTGGGAAGGTGCCGTATTGCATTGTCTGTGTGTTTATTTCCCCTCCTTCAGCACCAGAAGGGGATCTGGGGGTCTGTGCTGAAGCAGGGAGGTGCCTGCATGGAGGTTACCCCTCCCCAGGAGCCCTTCTACCACCTCGGTGTCCTTATAGTGATTTTTTTTTATACTTCATTGTATTTCCCCATTGCTGGGAAGTGCTTTTTTGGCTCTGAAGATGCGGAAAGTTCCTCTTCTGGCTGGGGAAGGCCAGGCAGAGCCTCAGTGTTTAATTTTAACTGCTTAGGCGAGGACAAAACCGCAGTGTGTGTGTGTGTTTGCCTGCTGGGGACCTTTGAATCATCTCCATCTGCTCTGGGGCCCGGCAGCATTTCAGGAGGTGGCTTTTCTCCACGACAAATGATGGCAGCGTTGACAAGACCCCCTGTGTGATGTGGGGCTGCCCCCCCAGGGAACGCTGATGCCTGAGATGGGGTCTGCAGGGTTAACGCTGGGGCAGGTTGGCACTGCTGAAGAAAGTCATAAATGAATGCAGAAGTTCATGGGGCTAAAAAGCTTTTGAGTGGAACAGTTTAAAAGCAGAGCTTTTAAATGAGAGCAGTAAGTGCTGGTTGCTGGAGTAACTTCCCTGTGATGGGCAAATAGCGGAGGGCTTGTGAAGGAGCTGGAAGAGCAAAGGGGAAGCCTGTAACCATCTGCTGTAGGGCAGCGGATGCAGCATCTGCTGGGTGGAGGAACAGTGCTTCCAGGAGCCAGCACCCTGGGAATGCTGAGCAGGATGGATGTGTGGTGGGACCGGGATCCCTGTCACCAGGCAGGGGGACAGTGGGTGAGTGGGCCCTGGTGCTCGTGTCTCTATGGCTGGATCTGGCTTTCCCCTGTGCTGCTCCCCTCTGCCATAGCCCTTGCGTCAGCTGAACGTGGTTGCAGTGAGAATCCTGCTGCTGCCCAGCATCATGAACCTGCATCTCCTTTAAACCAGATCCTCAACATCAGTGTGAGCGTTCCTGGGGTGGCTTCCTCTTCTCCCTCTCATGGCTGTGGTACTTGCTCTCATCAGCCCATAAGTGCTGACATCTCTCAGATAGGGCTAGCTCCAGCATCCCTCCCCATCCCTGTGTGCCACTGGCTGAGCATGGTCCCACTGGCTGGGTATTTGCCCCCCAGCAACTGGGGCAGAGGCGATGCTGAGCTCCCCCAGCTCAGCAGCATTCAGGTGGTGGGCAGTAGTGCGGGACTCTGTGGTCAGCCCCTGTGCCCTGCAGAAGGGAAGGAGGGGACACAGTTCATCTTTGGGTTCCAGCAGCACCACGGTTTGTACCTGCCATGGGGCAAGCACTTTGCCTTGGAGGTGGCCCTGGCCCCCCAGGCTCCGTGCAGTGATGGTCACTTGTGGGGCAATTGGCGGTCCCCAGGTAGGAGCAGCCACAACAGCAAGGCACAGAAGAAGCCCTCATTAGGTGGCTGGCTCCAGCCAGAAGTGCCCTGCGGGGCCTGAATACATTTGCATTATAAGTGTATTGAAATCTGGTTTGGTTTTTCTTTTCCCCTGGAAAGACACTTCTGTGCAGTGGGGCTCTTTGTTTGGCTGATTCCTCCTCCCCTCCTGCCCTGTGTGGCCAGTGATGCTGCCAGTTGGGATCCCAGTGGATGGCTCTGCTCTCTCTGCTGCTGGATGCTGGTCTACTGCGGCCAACCCTACAGCAGTGAACAGAGGGAGATGCTTTCCCCCGTGCTGACTTTTCCCTGTGCTTCCATTAGGTTAGAGAGGGAAGTCTGCTTTAGCCTGCTTTAGCCAAGGCAGCTCAGTGAAGTGTGCATCCATCCCTGGAAAACGGCGCCTGTGTCCTGATTCATGGCACTGCTGGGTTTGTCCCACTGAGCAGGCGCTGGGAGGTTGGCCAGGGCTGAGCAGCAGGAGGGAGCACACGGATCCCGCTGCATCCTCGAGAGATGTCTTCGGATTGACTTGGCTTCCCCACCCCTTGTTACTTTATCAGTGTTTGCTAAGCGAGGTAATTTGCATATGTAGAGCAGTAGATCAGCAGCAGCACTTCTCGGCTCTCTTGGCTGTAGCCTGAGCAGAATCACAGAGGATGTCCTGCAGATCTGCCCCGAGATAAATCCCAGTTCAGGGATTGTTTGAAGCTCTGGCACACAGGGAGAGCTTTGTGCTTGGACCAGGGCTTTCTGCCATGGGTGGGTTTTGTTCCGACGCTGAACCAACACCTCTTCCTGATCCTTTGCAGGTCCTGTGTTGGGAAGCAAACCTGGCCGAGCTGTCTCGGCAGTGCTGGCACTGGGGCTGGGTGGGAGAGGAGCAGCCTGGGGCTGCAGCACTGGCAGATATGGCCACAATCTCCTCCCTCTCGGAAGAGAGATGTGATGCGATGGCTGGCTCAAGCCTTCATCAATCTTAGAGGCATTTTCCTGCAAGCAGCCACCACCTTTCTTTCCTTCTTTGTCTGGTATTTTGGGAGGCCAAGGGCACTGCTGCTGTGCTGGGCCTCTGCCCCCTGCATGCTGGGGGGGAACCTGCCCGGTTTTGGCCTCCTGCTTGGCTCCCTGCAGAGTGGGGAGCTGCAGGACCATGCCCTGAGGCTGTGAGTGGAGTTTAACGCTGATGCGGCGCAGACCTCAGGGTTTCCGTCCTGCAGAGAAGTGATGCTGGGGGAGAAGTTTAATGCGGAGTTCAGCTGAGGAGCAGCACGTTCAGGGCACCCCGCGGGAAGGATCTGCTGCCCTCCTTGGTGGAGAGGGTGGAAACATTGGAGTTTATTCCTCTTTCCCTCTCTGCAATCTCTGTCAAGGGGAGAACTGCTGCTGTGCTCCAGTGGGGACAGCCCAGACCTCCCAAAGAGCCCAGCAGAGCGGGTGCTGAAGGAGCTTGGAAACATGGACTCTTGGCTGGTGTCTGGCTTGGATTCTAACTTAAACAGAGGAGATTTAGGTTGGAGATAAGCAATACATTCTTTACTGTGAGAGTGGTGACACACAGGAGCAGGCTGCCCAAACAAGCTGTGAATGCTCCATCCCCGGCAGTGCTCAAGGCCAGATTGGACGGGGCTTGGAGCAACCTGCTCTAGTGGAAGGTGTCCCTGCCCATGCAGGGGGGTGGAGCTGGATGATCTTGAGGTCCAACACAAACCATTCTATGATTCTATGATCTTCCACCACCAGCCCCAGCCCGGCCCTGGACAAACACCGGGGCTCGTGTGGCCGTGGCTGGAAGAGCCTCTTGCACAAGAGTCCCTAAATAGCAATGTGTGGGTTGGTGGGCAGGGGCGAGACAGACGCCAGGCGGGGAGTGTGGGGCTGGCCCATCGCAGGGAGGAGCTGTGGGACTGTTCTGGCTCTTGCTGCAGCGATGCTCCCAGCTGAAGCTGTGCTGTGGTTGGAGCTGGGGATGGAGAACATGGGTGGCAGCATCTCCTCACACCCAGGGCTGCTCTGTGTCACTGCAGCGTTGTGGGTGCTCCCCCCAGCCCTGTGGAGAGGAAGGAGGTTAAGCTATTTTGCAGGTTTGAGGGTTTTGCTGTTGTTGTTTTGGCAAACATGAAAATAGCATGAAACCAAAGTGAAAAACAAAGCTCAGTGGTTTGATGGGGCTGTTTTGTCCGGGCTGTGCCAGGGTTGGTGTGTGCATCCAGGTAAGGCCTATGGGCTGCAGCACAGTTTGGGTATCCCAGTGCACGGGGAGGCTTCCTGGGACACCCGCCTGACCAGGCTATGGAGCACATGCCAGCTTGGTCCTCCTGGGCTGTGGCATTGCTGCATGGTGTTATACTGGGGGTGACCAGCCAGTGAATGGGCATGGAAGTGTGTCTGGTAGGGAAAAAGAGCATGGCAAAACCTCTGGAGTGCATGCAATGAGCTGTGCATGGAAAATCAACCACCCCATGGCTCTGCAGCCACTGTGATGGAGGGGGAGCAGCTGCACCTTGTGCTGCTGGTGCTGATGCTACTATTGCTGGTGCTGCTACCACTGGTGCTACTGTGGTGTCCCCAGAGCGTGGTTTCCTGCTGTGAACAGGGTTAATGTGCTCAGCCAAGCCACTGTTGCCTTCCTGGTGGCTCACTGTGCTGGGTGGCAGGGCCTTGTGCTGCGAGGGGCTGTGAGAGCTGCAGGGTTCGGCTGTGGAAGGTGGAGGGGACTCTCCATTGTAATCTTTAATGGATAGAGCAAGGACAGGCTGTGGTACCTGGAGCCTAGGCAGGAGCAAATGGGCGAGTTGGTGGGAGATGGAGAGCAGCAGATAATGTCACACCATGGCCACCCTTGGGCACAGCACTGCACTAATGGCTTGGGGACAAGGGAGGTGTTGGCACTGGGCAGCGCAGGGGTGATGGTACCCAGCAGCATCCCTTGGGGTGGCTGTGCTGTGCCCTGGGCTCCCCAAAATACCTGGGATTGGGGCAGGTGAGGGGTGGGAAATAGCAGCCTTGTGGCTGCACCCTCTGACTCAGCACCCAGTGACTCACAGCGCGTAGGGTGGTGGCTGTGACATGGGTCCTTGCCATGCCTGGGCTGGATACAGCCCCCCGCAGGCAGGAATGTGCCAGGGGCAGCAGTGGCTCCTCACCCTGGATGCCTGTGGCTCCATGTACCACAGCCTTGGCATTGTTGAGCTCCCCAAAATGTATTGGCTGCATTGTCCAGCCAGCATGGATATCCCAGGGAGCAGGGATCAGATGGTGGCAGTGCCTTGGCTGCATCATCTCAGGTTTCCCAGACAGAGCGATTGCTGATGCCACCCGTGTCCTGGCACTTCATGCTCCAGTGGCTCTACCTTCCCCTTCTGCCTGGTGGAACATTATCCCTCCTGCCCTGATCCCATCTGGTCCAGGCCCATCCAGACAAGATGCAGCCGAAGGCACTGGCAGGGAATACTGCCCCCGTTGCCGGGACAGGGGCAGTGGTGCCGGCACAGGCTGAACCAGGGCAGTCTCTGCGCTTGAACGCTTGGCTGGCGCCCTGACATATTGGGGTTGAGGACTCTGGTACTTTATATTCCCTTTGGCTACATAGAGCTGGGGAGGGCGGTTTAACCCTTGCCTGTCTGTGCCCTGCTCTGCCGACCCTGGTTGTGTGAGGCAGGTCAGCTCCTGGAGGTCCTGGTTCCTCCTGTGGCTACCAGAGCCAAGAGGAGCCTGTATCCTTCAGCCACACCGGTTCGAGGGGCTGGTGAGGTTTTGATGGCATGGGGGCACAGGGTGATAGGAAGGAGGTAAAACCATGGTGGAAGGGTTATGATGCTGGACTCCCTTTACCTCCTCACTCCCCTTGGGGTAGCCTCGGGGACGGCCCTATGCCCCTTAACCAGCACCATCCCCTCCTCCTGGTCCCCAGACCCCCGCGGAGGGTCTGCGTGGCTGCGTGCGGGGGGGACGCTGAGCTCGGCTCCCCGCGGCAATCAGGGGCGGGAGGCGGGACGCGCTGCCATTGCCAGGCAGCACCTCCTTCCCTGGGCACCCTTGGCAGCAGAGCCGCCGTGTGCCCGGTTCTCCCGTCCAACCCCGCCGGGGCCCGCAGCCCCCCGCCTCCCGCCCTCGCCCGCCGCCTTTGTTGTGCGATGAGAGCCGGCTGGCGGGGCTGAGCCGGCACAGCCCACAGAGCATGGAGCCGCTGAGCCACCGCGGCCTGCCGCGGCTCTCCTGGATCGACACCCTCTACAGCAGTACGTGGCCTGGGCTGGAGGGGTGGTGGTGAGGGGGGGCCGGGGTGCTGGGTCCCCACTACCTGTTGTGTAATGCTGCGTCGCGCCGGGGAGGGATGCTGTGCGTGCTGGGGATGCTGTGCGTGTCGGGGATGCTGTGCGGGGGGCTCCCCGGCTGAGCTGATGCTGTGCTCCCCTCCCTGAGCGTCCCGGTGGCAGGGCAGTCCTGACTGGAGTTGATCCAGCATCCCCCCGTGTTCTGCATGAGCAGGATGGGTGATGGTGGCCTCGGTGTGGTGGGTCTCGCTGGAGCTGGAGCAGCCTGACAGCCCATGGGGGTCTGTGGGGATGTGGGTGTTTAATGCCCCTAGTCCCATCCCCATCCCTCTGGGGCCGTGAGAAGGCAGCTCTCCCCCAGCAGTGATTTTTGCAGTGAGCTCCAAGGCACTGAGCAGAGGATGCTGTGGCAACACAGTGTTGGTACCCAGGGGCTGGGGGCGTCCTGCAGCACCCCAGGGGTGCGAATCCCTCCATCCCACAGACGGGAAGCAGGGAGAAACGAGCTCTGGAGCTGCGCTGGTCCTGATCCCATGGCAGCTCTCTCAGCAGCAGCCAAGGGAGCCAGGGACATGGCTAGGGGATGTGGGGACTGGGTCACAGGGTCCCTGTTGTTCATTCTGGGGGAGCATTGAGCTGTGTGGGTTCAACCCTGGAGTTGGGTTTTGGAGTGCGGTGTTGAGCTCAGAGCCTGGTGTTTGTGGGGCAGCGAGGTTTGGCATGGCTGTGTGGGAAGGTGGGATGATCCAGAGAAGGGGGAATGGTGCCTCCTTCATGGATCTGGCATCTGCTGTTCCCTGGAGGGAGACAGGGGCTGCTGGGGGGGCACGTTGCATAGGGCTGAGCTACCCCAAGTTTTCCAGCCCAAACACCCACAGCCAGAGGGCCACATCCAGCAGCAGCAGTCCCAGGGTCCGGTGCAGCTTATGCAGGCGGCTGGGATGGAACCTGGAAGCCACATCCAGCCCATCTGCACCCTCCTTCCCCGCCGCAGGCATCTCTGCAAAGCAGTGGCTCTGCCATCCCGAATCCTGCTCCAGTCGCTCTTGCCAAGCTGCGGAGGAAGCTGCTTGGCATGTCCATGTTTTGGGGGATGTGGGACAGGGTCTGGCCTTCGTCACAGCAGGGAAGGTGGTGACGGTGTGGAGGAGATGCTGTTTGTGTTGAGCCACCCTTCCGAGGAGGCCCGCGGAGGCAGGTCCGAGGCCAGCTCATGCATCCGTGTTGTCATGGTGAATTTTCACCCAGGCACAGGGAAATCGTGGCGTTTCCCCAAACCTCACAGGCTCCATGCGGATGTTGAGCTTTTTCCTGGCAGTGGGATAGGATGGGCAAGCATTAGGGTGTGCTGATGCACTGCTGCGGTGGGGAACAGCACATATCTGTCTGGAAAGGGAAGAAAGTGCCACCCTGAGCTGCTGCGACTGTGCTGCCTCTGCCTGGGCTGGGCAGGAGCCAGCCACTGCCCTTGGATGTGCTTCCTTTTGGGGACCATAGTGCTAGGATTAGCTCGAAGATGTGGCAGAGCAGAAACATCCTTTTCCTGGGCAAACCAGTCCCCTGTGGGGAAGTGTTTCTGACTCTGTCACCTTCCTTGGGCCACAGGACCCCTGCCCTGATGGTCTCAGCATCCCATGGGCACCAACCCTTGCTGCACTGTGGGTTGACACAGGGTCAAGGGGCTGTGTGCTGGAGCTGGGGTTACAAGCCTGTTTTAGGTCAGGGTGTCCTCACCCTCCCAGAGTGGCTCCCCTGGTCCAGGCCACCTCCCTCCCATCGGTCCCCGCTCCTTGGGGTGGAGCAGGAGCATTTCCACTGCTGCTAAAAAACGGGAGCAAAAATAGCACTGGGTTTTGGCACGGGCACAGGAACAGGCTGCAGGGGCAGTGCAGCTGCGGGAGGAGGAGGGAGGCGCTTGGTTTGGGCTGGCTGGGTGGCAGAGCACCCCACAGGCAGGGAGATGCAAGGGGTGGACCCTCCATGTCCCCTCACCCAGCAGTGTTCGCCTTGCCTATCCTGGTTGCTTGATGGTGCTTGGTTCCCTCCTTGCAGAGGGTGCTGGAGAGATCCTGGCCTTCCCCATAGATACTGTACAGCCTCTGGTGGCACAGCTGGAGCTGTAGGGACAGAGCTCCATCCTCCCTCCTGTGACCATTGCAGGCTCCTTCTCCTTGAGTGCCTGTTGGGGCACTGCCTGCACATCTCATCCCCAGGTCTGCCCTGGGAGTGGGATGTAGATCTGCTCCAACTGGGAGCAATGGCTGCCTGAGAGCCAGGTCATTCCTGCATCCCACAGGCCAGTCCCTTCCCTCTCTGTGCCATCGATGCTGCCTTCTTCCCTGCAGCGCTGTGGTGTCACCTCCCAGGGTCCCCAGCCACCTCATTAACGCTGTATTCCTCATTACCTTGCTGCCAAGTCAACCCAGCCTGGTTGCCAGGTCTCCCACAATGCTGGTGCCACTCTGGGTGCCCTGTTGCCCACCCTGCAATCAAGTCTGGAGCTGCAGATTTTGGTCTTGGTGGAGGGGAGGCAGTGGAGCTTCCAAGTTGGTGTGTTTGGTGGGGACCAGCAGCTTTGTCCTCTCTGCAGCTTGACTCTCCTTAGACCATGCCTGATGGGGAAAGGAGCTTGGGTCAGATGTCTGGGTTTCTCTGGGGCATCCTCAGCTCAGGGATAGTGCCTGGTTGAGCTCAGAGGTGCTGTGTGGGGTGGGTGTTCTGGGGAGGTGTCCATCATGGGGGGACACCAGTGCTAATGCACCTCATGCTGTTTTCTTCCTGGAGGTATTCCAGCTGGGACCCATCAAAAGCAGGAGGGATGAGGGACATCCCACCACGAGGAGGCAGGATAGGTTAAAGCCAGGGATCCTCTTTCCCTGGAAGCTGAGGACCAAGGCGAAGCTCCCCCATCGATGCCCATCCAGCTTGTTCATTCCCAGTCAGCTCCTGGGTTGAACTGGGCTGCAGTGGCCAAGTGAAGGTGGTTCCCCAGCCTCTGAGGTGTGGTTATTGGCTACTAACTGCTCAGACCTAAGCAGTTGTGCCCTGGGGTATCCTGGCAGAGCTGGGATGCACCTGGCCCATGTCAGTGCTCTCCTCCATCCCACCCCCAGATCCAGGATGGGATCCCCATCCCCCCCCACTGTCACCAGCAGGGCACTCAGCCTGAGCAGGCTTTGCAATACTCTGATTTAAAGATTTATCCACTTGCAGTAGGAAGCCAAATGCAATATTCATGTGCTGAGCAGTGTCAGTGGGAGTCAGGGGCCTCCTTGGCCAGGATGGCAGAGCTGTGAGGGCATGAAGTGTCAGTGGTGCAGCGTTTGGTCTGGAATGACTGTTCCAGCCCCTGTGTCCTCCTTTTTGGCCAGAGTATCAGCCAGGGTCTTGTCTGGGTTTCCCTGCTGTCTAAACACAGCGGGTCTATGGGGACAGCCATGGAGCTGCTGGGTGAAGGGGAGTGAGGGGCTGGCATGGAGTTGGGCAGGCCATGCCCACCGCCTCTTTGGGAGCTGCCGGGGGGTCTTAGCCACAGGTCCCGGGGGGGGGGGTGGGTGCTGACTGCACCCCGTGGCCGCCCCTGCCGCAGCCATGCTCCCTTCCCCCTCCCCTTTGTCAGCATCTCGGGGCTGCTGCAGACACCTCTTCCCGCCGCCACCGAGCTGATGCCGTTTCCATGGTAACAGGTTAGGATGTACCCCGGTCCCCCTCTGCACCCCAGGGACCTGACGCAGACCCTGGGACCACGTAGCTCCTACCTGGGGCTCCAGCTCCCCAAAATGGTTTCCCATGGGCAACAGGGCAACACATGGGCAACAGGGACAGTGTGGGGCATCCAGAAATGGGTGCTGGCCTGGCGTGGTGGTGGCTTCATCCTGCGTTGGGGAAAGCAGACTCTTTCTGCTCCATCAAGCTGCCCACCCGCCATGGAGCTGTCAACAATCCGCCTTCTACCAGGGGAGTGGCAATGTCCTCCATGCTGCGGACCCAGGCATCCTCCCTGGCACCCATTCCCGTGCTCCAGGGAGGATGGGCATGGGAAAGCAGGGAGGATGGTGGCTGTGGCTGTGAGCCCTGCTCCTTCTCTTCCCAGGGATGGCACAGGGATGGTGGATGATGGGCAGGCACGGCAGAGCCACTAGTGTGGGGCCAGGGCGTCTGGCAGAGCAGCTGCCCCTGCACAGAGGAGGCCCGAGGCCTCTCTGTGCCATTAATTATGCAAATTTAGGGAAGTGTGTCAAGCAGAGGATGCCCTGTGGGGCTGAGGATGCTCTGTGTGATGCTCTGCCTGCTGGAGCAGGCAGAAAGCAGGCAGCTGAGGCTGGTGGGGCCAGGGTGGGCTGTGGGTGCCGGAATGTGTGTCTGTGCATGGTCCTGGGTGTTGGACACAGGGTCTGTTGCCTGCAGGTAACCCACAACTGGGTGTTTGTGGTGTGCTGTATGGTGACCCTGGGCTGTGCCGCTGCCTGGATGCTCACCACCATCCTCTCTTCCCCTGGCAGACTTCAACTATGGTGCGGACGAATACGATGCCGAGGGCAACGAGGAGCCCAAGGCACTGCCAGAGGGCTCGGAAACCATGCCCTACATTGATGAATCGCCCACCATGTCCCCCCAGCTCAGCGCCCGCGGCCAGGACAGCGGGGACGGTGTCTCCCCTACACCCACCGACAGCCTCAGCACAGGGGTAGGTGCTCGGGATGCGGAGCTCTGTGCCGGGCGCGGTTGAAGCCGGGGCTGTGGGTATCCGCTCGATTGTGTCAGCAGTGTTGTTGTTGATGGTCTGATGCTGCTGTGACCTACGGGACCGTCCTCTGGCATCCCAAACTCCGGGGTGCAGCACCCTGTTCTGCTGGTGGTGGTGCCATGTCGGTGGGACATGGCGTGTCCCTGCCCGGGTGGCAGAGCCAAGACGGCACGGGCTGGTCGGGGAGAGGGGACCGGGTGCTGTAGCGCGGCCGGGCCGGGTGAGAAGCGTGGGGTTCGCAGGGAGCCCGCAGGCAGCCGCTGCTCCGCGCTGCCGGCTCCATCTAGCGGCACTTGGAGATGAGCCGCCGGCTGGGGAGGGACTCCTTGCATGTGTCCCTCCTTCTGGGGAACTCGGATGTAACCCCTCCTCTCCCTAGCGCATCCTCGGGATTTCACATGGAGGGATGCTCGGAGAGCTGCGGGGGGGGGGGGGGGGGGACGACACGACTAAGGGGAAACGGTATTTTTCCAGGATAAAAGATCACGTAAATCCCGGGGACATCGGGGCTGTGTGCCCTGACCGATGGGCTCTTGTCAGGGCATCAGATGCCCCTGGTCCCTCGGCACAAGGCTCATGGTGCTGCTGGGGTCCCGCAGAGGGTTGGGGCTCAGCCGGGGCAGGAAGCCAGGCTGGGAAACGTGCCGGCTTCTGTCGTGGAAAGAGTTAAGCCTTGACCCGGATGCTGAGGCAGAAGAGGCGAGAGGTGTGGCTTCCTCCCCGGGGCCCGCCGCTGCGCAGCATCCTCCTCCCGGCACCCAGCGCCGCCCCACCGCGCTCCCTGGGGACCGCAGCCACCCTGCTGTGGGAAGGACCCTGTGCCGGGGCCGGCTCAAACCACCCGGGCGCAGCACCCCTTGTCCCACCCCAGCAGGATGCTGGGCACAGCCCTGCGAGCATTGACGCCGGGATTTGGCGATGGGCTCCATCCTGGGAGCCATTTGGGATAGGGGAGAGTGCCCCTGGGAAAGCAGGGTTGGCAAAGACCCTAGGGGTCACTGGCAGAGCGGTGCTCTTGGGGGCTGGTGGAGCTGGATGCAGTCAGTGAAGCTGGCTTGGTTGGCTCTAACAGGATTGGGAAGTGTCAGAGCTCAGGGCCTGCTTTGCCTCCATCTCTTTATCTAGAGCTGCTTGTGTCAGGGCACAGCGGGGCACTGTCTGGTTGCGGCATGTTTAATTCAGCGTGTCCAACCCTGCAATGGGCACAAGCTTGCCTCTGTGTCCTGCTGTGTCACGGCTGCCAGCCTCACCGCATCGCTCTTCTCTGGTGGGGTGGGACTGGTGTCACTGCCTTTTGGAGTGCTGGAGGAGGTTTCTGGTGGGGCATCTCTTCTTGCAAGCTCCTGGGGCAGCTGTGACCACATCTGGGGCACGCAGGTGCTGGGTGCAGACACAGTCTGTCTCTCCTTCTCCCACCTGGGAAATGCCCTGATCATGGTGTGAGGTGATGGCCCAGCCCCTGCTTGGAGAGGTGCTTCTGAATTTGGCACTGTGGATGCTTTCTCCTGGGCAGGGACTGTTCTGCCCTCTGGAGACCTGGCTGCAGCAGGCAGGGGCCCAGTGCCCTGGCATAGACCCCTCTTAGCAAAGGCTGAGCTGCGATGTGGACACAGGGCTGGACACAGACGCTGGAATTCCCCGTGTCTGTGTCTCTGCCCACTTCTCGCAGCAGGAGTTGGTTCCAGGACAGGCGCAGGAGGCAGAACAGATGCGGTTGCTGGTTCCCCTTTTGCTGCTGAGGAGCACGGGGAAACTGCTGAAACAGCTCTTGCGTTAGTCTCCCCTCCTCCAGCCTGTTCTTGCCCATTTGCCAGGGCCCATGATGTCCCTTGCAGGTGCCACAACACTGCTCATGTCTCTGTTCCCTGGCTGCCCCACGGCTGTGGTCAGTGCTAGCACTGGTCCATGCGGGGAAGCCATGTGTCCCAGGTGCGTTATCCTGCCCTGAGTCCCCTCTGGGGTAGAGAGAGGTTCCTTCTGGGGGTATGAAGCCAGGTCTCCTTGTGGTACCCGGTGATGCTGCTGCCCTCTAAGGTCACTTCTTGCCGGTGGCAATCACTGTGCTGTGTCTCTGCCTGCCCACGGGACACGGTGGGACCAAGGGACCCTGTCAGGCAGGATGGGCACTCTCCTATTGCTGTCTGCTCTGCGGGGTGAGGATGCAGGGGTCTGGCAGGGGACAGGGGACCCTGCCCGTGGTTTCTCACTGGGCACGACTTGCGCTGGGAGAACCGGCTCGGGGCAGGCGGCTGCTGCGCGCCCCAGCCTTGACCACACGCCGCCGGCGAAGCAGCTCCACCTCCAGCGCCAAGAGATGCATTTCCTGTAGCGAGCGTGCAGGGCGGAGCGGCGGGGCTGGCTGGGGCAGCGGCCCTCCACCACCCGCAGCCCCTCCGGGGGGGAGCGCAGGCCTGCGCGGAGCCGGCCGGGCCCTGCGGTGCCACCGCTGCTGACCCCAGAGCCGCCGCTGCCACCACCTCTTGGGGGCGGTTGTGCTGCCTCCCCCCCCCGGGATTCCCGGGCTGAAGGCCGGAGCTGTGGCAGGCGGGAGCACCGGGGATCCCATAATGGCTCCTTTCATCCCGCGGCGGTGGCCGGTGTCCAGGGCTGAGTCAGGCCAAGCTGGCTCAGCCGTGTGAACCCCTCGCTCAGAGCCTCGCGGGGTCCCCGCTGCCCAGCCGGCCATGGAGGAGGAAGAGGAGGCCATAGGGTACTTGGATAAAGTGCTGGAGGATGAAGATGACTCTGAGCCGGGAACCCCCACCAGCCCCGTGTCTCCGTTCTCGGCCGGCGAGAAGGTGGGCGGCGGGGGCTCCCCACTCCTGTGCTGGTGGTGGGGCTGGGGGACAAGGGCATCTGGTTGTTGATGTCCTGATGATGTCCAGGACTTGGGGCAGCTCCTGGGTCCGTGTGGTGGGTGCTGGTGGGGAGCAGCAGCATCATTGCTGTTCCTCCAGGACTGCCTGCAGCCAGGGCACGGGCTGGGGCTGCACAGGGTAGAGGGTGCAAAGGGTTCAGCGGGTGCTTGCACAGAGGGGGGTGAGCCCACAGCTTTATTCCCATGGGGAGTGGGGTTATGCATGCTGCTCGAGGGGGGCTGTGTGGCTTGGCAGAGCTGGCACCGGATGCTCAGGAAGCGGCTGGACCACACTCTGTCACTGCCCCACTGCGTGGCCACCAGCAACCCCTAAACCACCCCAAACCTCAGTGCTGGGAGGTGGCCCTGGGGGGACCCCTGTGCTGGCACGTGCAGCCCAGCACCCTCCTCTTGCCCGCCCTGCCTGGGTGCCCTCAGGGTGCTGGCACAGGGGTGAAGTTTTCCCTCGGGTCTCCTGCATGTGGCTGCTGTGCCCCACTTTATGGTTGTTCCCCTGGGTCGCGAGGGTCCAGCTGGCATCATCCCTATGGGGTACTGCAGGGTCTGGGTGTGGATGGGCCCCTTATCTCCCCAGCTCCTGCGCAGGGCCCAGGCTGAGGGAAGCAGGAAGAGCCTGTGACTAATTGGTGGCGAAGAGCCCGCAAGCTCCCAGTGCGCAAACCTGCTCCCCCCGTGCACCCCTGTGGAGCGCTGCTCACTTTGTCCTGGCATTAAACAAGTGCAGCCTGGAAAGGAACTGTAGGGTGGGCACCCTGGTTGGCACTGCAGCCACCAGTGCCAGACTGTGACAGGGAGATGCTGATCCACGGGCATGCCCACCCATGGCTCTTCGTTGGGTGGCAAAGACTGTTTCCTGAGAGTGGTTTTTAAGTGGGGATCCAAGGCATGCCGAGCATTCAAGGTGGTCCAGGGACTGGGATGCCTGGGAGCCTGGCTGAGGGTCCCAGAGCCCCCCGGCCTATCCGTGCATTGCCCATCTCCCTGCTCCATGAGGGTCATGCAGCGTCGGTGCTGCAGCAGACCTGGTCACTAACTGAGCTGCCAGCAGCTGGTCCCCATACAGCCCAGGACCTGTCCCAGTGCTTCTGGGCAGTGAGCACTGGGGTGGCACTTTCCTGGGAAAGCCTCAGCTGGGGAAAGGGTGGTGCTGGATCATGTGGGTTAGACAAGAGCTTTGAGATCATCGGGTCCCACTTTAACCCAGCGCTGCCAACTCCGGCACTAAACCACGTCCCTAAGCGCCACATCTACACGTCTTTTATGCACCTCCAGGGCTGGTGACTCAGCCCCTTCCCTGGGCAGCCTGTTCCAGTGCTTGACAACCCTTTCGGTGAAGAATTTTTTCCTAATATCCAACCTAAACCTCCCTTGGCGCAGCTCGGGGCCATTTCCTCTCCACCGCCGGGCATGATTTCACTGGGCGCTTCTGGACTCTGCCCTGGGAGAGTCCTGCAGTGCTGTGCACCACCCTGGAATGCTGCCTGCAGTGCCGGGCTCCCGGCCAGCCCGGAGCTGGGAGTGGAGCGAAGCTGGTGCAGCCCTTGGTTTCCCAGCTGGCTCCAGCCTGGCTGTGCTGCCCAGCAGGCACGTGCCCAGCCCTTGCCATGGAGCTTCCCTGGCATTGATGGGGATACCCATGCAGGGATGGGCTGGTGGGATGAGGGGTGTCCTCCTGTGCTGCCTGCTGGCTCAGCCAGGCTCCTTGCTGTGTTGCACAGGGTGAGCGAGATGCTGGAAAAGGCCTGGAGATGCGGAAGCTGGTGCTGTCTGGTTTCCTGGCCAGCGAGGAGATCTACATCAACCAGCTGGAGGCTCTCTTGTTGGTGAGCACAGGACCTCCAGGGATGTTCCCTAGCGGGTGGATGGATGGGAGGATGGATGGATGGGAGGATGGATGGATGGATGGATGGATGGATGGGAGGATGGGAGTGAGTCATCTCTTCCTGGACAGCCTCCCCCAGGCAGGCCTGGCCCAGATGCTACCTGTGCAGGAGCAAAGCTGCAGGAGCAGTGCTGGATCCAGCCTTGCTCTGGCTCAGCCACCCCGTCTCACCTCCCCTGCTGCTTGTGTGCCTGGTGGGGAAGTATTTATAGTCCCGCTTCCTCTTGTGGACTCACTGGCCCTCGTGGTGATGCTGTTGCACAACATGGGCTCACCGCTGCCATGGGGAACTCCGTGGGGATGCATGACCAGGAGCAGCCCTTGGTCCAGCCGCTGGCCCAGACCCATCCTTGCTACCAGCTCACATCCCCCTCACTTCAATGTTCCCCTCAGTTCTAGTCTCAAACGCTCTCCCTTCTCCTCCCTTGGCAGCCTATGAAGCCACTGAAGGCCACAGCCACAACATCGCAGCCTGTCCTCACCCTCCAGCAGATTGAAACCATTTTCTACAAGATTCAGGACATCTACGAGATCCATAAGGAGTTCTATGACAGCCTGTGCCCGAAGGTGCAGCAGTGGGACAGCAACGTCACCATGGGCCACCTCTTCCAGAAGCTGGTATGGCCTTCCTCAGATCTTGCTCCACCTGGAAGAGGAGGAGGGCCAGGGAGATAAAGCACCATGCTGTGGGGCTCAGCTCATGCCCTGCCATCTGTTCACTGGTGGCCATGGGACTTGTTGCATCCCTCCTTGCAGCGTGCCCTGCTGCCTGCCTGCACTGATGCCCACCGTTAGCGGGTTCCAGGAGCAACCATGGCATGGTTTTGGCTGGAGGTGGATGGTGTGGCCTTACCATGGGGCTGGCAGGCGCCTCGCTGCTGCCTCTGCCGTCTGTGCTCTCCAGGGTCATGCTCTGGGTCCTGCCGCTGCTTCAGACTTGCGATGGGAGCAGAGGTTGTGCCCATGGTGCTGTGGCCATGCTGGGGCGGGGAAGAGGAGAGGGCAGGTTGAAGGGTGCCCGGAAGTAGTTGTAGCTTCAGCCTCCAATGTCCAGGCTCTCATTACCTCTCTGATGGATTTTGGAGGTCTGTGGGGGCACGGGGCTGGGCAGGAGCCCCAGCATCGTGCTGTGGGAGAGGACTCTCCCTGTGGAGACAAGCGTGTGGGCCAGCTGGCTATGGCCTGGCTGCGTCCTGCCAGGAGCGGACAGCTCTGAGCAGTGTCCCCTCGGTAGCTGTCTGGTCCCTCACTCTGTGGGTGGCTTCAGCATCCCACTGGATGCCCAGCTAATCCCTGCTCCCCGCAGGCCAGCCAGCTGGGGGTCTACAAAGCCTTTGTGGATAACTACAAAATCGCACTGGAGACAGCAGAGAAATGCAGCCAGAGCAACTACCAGTTCCAGAAGATCTCAGAGGTAAGCTGGACTGGGGGGACAGGGCTGCTGTGACCAGGTTGTCCTGGCACAGGGTAGAGAATGCTGTCCCGTGGTTGAGACAACTGCATCTGCCCCATGGGGATGCTGTCCCTGCCCTGGGGACCCTCAGGGACTGTCCTAGGGCAGGAGCATCAGTGGCTGTGAGGGAGGGTTGTGGTCTTTGCATATTGTGGGATTCCCCCCACCTTGTACAAGCTCAGGTTGGGTTCAGCCCTCGTTGCTGTAGTTTCTGGGATGCCAGCGTAGTCTTCTCCTGCTTCCCCCATCCACTGAGCATGGGTGCTGGGTACTGGGCACCTGTGGCTCATCTGTTGGCTGCATTTCCATGCCTGGCTCCCCTGTAGCAATGGGAACTTCTGTGGCTGCAGGCTTGTTCCCTGTTCCCTCCAGCCCCTCCACAGCAGCTGTGGGACCAGCAGCCTCCCAGTGCTGCTGTGGGGCTGGGAGCCCTGCTCCAGCGTGCTACATGGGTCCATCGTGTCCCTTCTGCTGGGCACAGCCAGAGCTGCTCATGGCATCCTGTACAGTCCATACCTCCACCCCAGCACCCACGTGTGGCCTCCAGAGTGGCCTGGCCGGGGCTGGGAGGAGGTATCAGGATGCAGGAAGGGTGAGGGGGAGCCCCATGACCTTGAGCAATGACCTTCCCCCCGAGGGCTGCTCTGATGGGCCTTTCCCTCCCTAGGAGCTGAAGGTGAAGGGCCCCAAGGACTCGAAGGAGAGCCACACGTCCGTCACCATGGAGGGTACGGCAGGCGCGGGGAGGGGGACGCAGCCTTTTGTCTGCGCGCGGATGAATTACTGAGCAGCTCCCGCGAGCGGAGCCCTTTGTGTTCCCGTGCGCGGAGCCGGCGGGGAGCGGGGGGCTCGGCTCTCGAGGATGCTGGGGGCACACGGCAGCCCCCCACCCCGTGCCCACCCCGTCCCGCTGCGCCCGGAGCCGTGCTGAGGGGCCGATGCCGTGCCGCAGCCGGGCTGAGCTGCTGCGAGGCGGCGGAGATGGCTGCGTGGAGACGGGGCTGCCATGGAAATCCTCGTTGTGGTCCGGCTCTGCTGTAACTGCACCTACGGTGAGGCGAGGGGGAAGGCTCCGCATTCGGGTGCCGGTGGGGAGCGATGCTGTGTGGTCACTGGCCCCGGGGCTCTCTGTTCTTGCCGGGGGGGTGGAGGCTGTGTCGTGTTCTGCAGCCTGAAGTTGGGAGCGTCTTTGTTCCAGGCTCTATTGAATCATCTTGGCTCCAGCATACACGGCCATGCTCTTGCCTTCCCTGCAGGCAGGGGCTTGTGCCAGTGGTGGGACAGCGAGGGGTTGGGGCTTGGGGATCCTTCTGACTGCTGTGCCGGGGGGATGCTGATAGGGAGGATTCCCTGTTTTCTTGCTGGAGCAGTGAGCATGGTGGGACTGGAGTGCTCATCTCTGCATGGCTGGGGAGGAGAGGCACTGGGCATCCCTGCCTGCTGAGGCTGGGCCCTTGCTGCCTGCGTGTGAGTCCCAGGCTGGTGGAAGTGTGCTGGTGAGGAGCCTGGTGCTCTTCTTGTACTGGGACAGCCCCTCCCTGGCTCCCTGGTGTTTTGCATGTGCCTGTAGTGATGGCAGAATCTTCCCCATGGATCTAGGGTGGGGGAATGAGAAGGGGATACCCTGCCTGCCCCCCTGCATCCCAGAGGATGGCTGCTGCAAGGAGCTGGGCTCCTGTTTTATCTGCTGGCACAGTTGTGGGGGATACAGCCTCTGGTTCATGGTCCAGCCCTTCATCCTGTACCAGGACAGGGGTTCCACTTTTGGGACTGGGCACCATGAGGCATCACGCTCTGGGGAAAACGGACGGGAACCCCCTGCGGCTCATAGGACAGGGTGGGTGTAGGCAGCACATTTCCCTCCTCTTCCCCAGCCCAAAGCCAGGCTCTGGCAGTCTGGGGAGGTGCTCAGAAGCAAAGGGAAAACCCAGAGGCATCTGCCTGGCTGTAAGCAGCCAGGGAGACGTGTGAGGGGTTGGGTATGGGGAGCAGCACTGTCAGTGTGCCCTGTGCCTTCCCCTGCCCAAAGAGCTGGGCAGGAGGAGGGGGGTCTGGCTGCTTGGGGTGAAATGTGCCTCTGAAGAGCCCCGGGGCTGGTTTCCTGCTGGGAAGGCGAATGGCAGGAGAAAGGGGGTGTCTGTTCCCTGTGTGCAGGGCAGCTCTGTGCCCCTGCCATGGATGGAGCCTCATGTGCAATCATGGGGGCTGCAGGGAGGGAACATGGGGCAGCAGCATTGGGGTGATGCCTGGTCCTCCTGTGCTCTCTGTAGGTGGGGGTTCTGCTGCTGCTGGAGCAGCCTGGGTTCCGCTTGCACCCAGGACTGACTGGAGTGGGGGGATATGGGGTGTCCCATGGGGTGGCAGAGCCCAGCAGGGGCAGGGCAGGGATGAGACCTGCTGCTGAGCCAAAAGGGAAACTGAAAAGGCTGCTGGTGGTGATGAGCAGCTTCCGCCCCACAGCCACCGCAGGCAAAGCTGGTGGTGCCGGTGTGCACACCACAGCAGGGAGGGAGGCCTTCACCCCGGAGGGAGGCTCTGCTGTCACAGTCATGGTGAGGATGTGCTGTGAAAAGCTGTGTGTTCACAGCTCCTCTGGCTTTGCCAGCCGTGACATGTGGCAGCAGAGGGGAGGAGGCCATGGTGCCTGGGTTGATGGATGTCCCCATCTTGCCCTGTCCCAGTGCAGGGACAGACCTGACTGATGCAGGGCCATGGCTGGAGGAGAGCAACATGTATGTAGCACTACTTGGCAAGCACCGTGCTGCAGTCACCCCAGTGGGGACCCCACAGGCACCTGCACTGCTGCTCTCTGCCTCTGGTCGGCACATGGTGCAGAATGGACCTCAAATGCTCACCCAGGGCTCTGTGCAGACGTGGGGGGTCTCTGTGCATCACGTGTCCCTTCCTTGCCCCTGCAGGATGTGGTCCTGGCTCTCATGGGTGGGAGAGGGGCCGGGGCCCTGTTGGTGGGTGACTGCTGACACCTCCTCTCTCCCCTCAGCATTGCTGTACAAACCCATCGACCGGGTGACACGGAGCACCCTCGTCCTGCACGTGAGTGTGACACCACCCTGGGGTGGGGGACTCTGCCCATTGCTCCTGGGGACCCGCAGCCATGGGGATTGCTGCTGAAGGGTCTCTGGGGTGGGTGCTGCAGGCAGGGCAGTGCCTCTGGCCACTCACCTGTGCCTGTTCCCTTCCAGGACCTCCTCAAGCACACCCCAGCTGACCACCCCGACTACTCGCTGCTCCAGGACGCCCTCCGCATCTCACAGAACTTCCTCTCCAGCATCAATGAGGACATAGATCCCCGGAGGACAGCGGTCACCACCCCCAAGGGGGAGGTAAGCCAGCGGGGTGGGCAGTGACGGGGCACAGGGTGAGGGCTGAGCCCTCTGCCAGCCCATGGCTGATGTCTCCACCCTGGGGAGCTCCATGATGCTTGGTCAGGAGATGGAGGGTTTCCTCTAGATGCAGTTAGGGTTCAAGGTTAGGGTTCTACCCGGTCCTTGCTGCTCACTGGCACCCTGCTGAGCATACAGGACTCAAAACAGCAGCCAGAGAACATAGACCGTCCCATGCTCCCAATGCCTGAGCCATGGAGGGGCACAGGAGCATCCGTCCCCTGTGGTTTGTTGGCCTTTGCTCCCTGCCCGCTCTCACCCCAGCCCTGCTGCCCCACAGACCCGACAGCTTGTCAAGGATGGCTTCTTGGTGGAGCTGTCGGAGGGCTCGAGGAAGCTGCGGCACGTCTTCCTCTTCACCGACGTGCTGCTCTGCGCCAAGCTGAAGAAGACAGCGGTGGGGTAAGGAGGGCGCTGGGCACGGGGGGGATGTCACAGCCCCCTGTCCTCCAGTGGGCTGGGGGACGTGCCAGGGAGGGGATCAGGCATCACTCAGCACCCACTCCCCTGCTGCAGGAAGCACCAGCAGTATGACTGCAAGTGGTACGTGCCCCTGGCCGACCTGGTGTTCCCTTCCCCGGAGGAGTCGGAGCACTGCCCGCAGGTCCACGTCATCCCCGACCACGAGCTGGAGGACATGAAGATGAAGATCTCGGCCATCAAGAGCGAGGTGCAGAAGGAGGTGAGAGGAGGATGGGGTGCTTGGGGAAGTGTGGGACCTGCTGCTGGGATGGGTGCCTTGCTTTAGGCAGGGATGGGACATGGGGGTGCCTGTGAAAGCTCCTCTTTGCTCCCTGCCTGTAGAAAGCCAACAAGGGGCAGAGCCGGGCCATTGAGCGCCTCAAGAAGAAGATGTTTGAGAATGAATTCTGGCTGCTCCTCAACTCACCCGCCATCCCCTTCCGCATCCACAACCGCAATGGAAAGGTGAGGAGGGTGGGCTGGGGGCCGGGCTCGGTGCTGCCTGTGCACAGCCTGCTGCATCGTCCTCTGTCTTACAGAGCTACCTCTTCCTGCTGTCATCCGACTACGAGAGGTCCGAGTGGAGGGAGGCCATTCAGAGACTGCAGAAAAAGGGTAAGTTTGGGACTGTTGAGGTCCTCTTGGACCTCACAAGGAGATCCCATAGGATCACAGCCTCTGGTCGCCATGGCCAGCACTGGCTGCATCCCTCTGAAGCTCCTCTCCTGTCCTCTCCCAGACCTCCAGGCCTTTGTCCTGAGCTCAGTGGAGCTGCAGGTGCTTACAGGATCCTGCTTCAAGCTCCGCACTGTCCACAACATCCCGGTCACCAGTAATAAGGATGGTGAGTGTCACTGTGCTGGTGCATCCCTTTGCCTCCAGATGATGCTGAGGAGGAGCTGTGGGGTCCCTTGGCTGGAGCTGGGTCCCTGCCTGGGGACCGTGGCTGTGCACAGCTACCCACCAGGTGGCACTGCTGGAGCAGAGTCTGGCTCCCAGGCAGGACAATCTCAGCTGCAACATGGGAATGCTTTGGGATGCTCCCCAGCATCCCCATGGGCTGCGCAGGACCAGGGTGTTCCCAAGGTGAGACCCACTGGGAACCTCCCTCAGGGATGTCCAACAGCAGGAGACCTTGGGATGTCTGTCAGGGATGATCAGCGGAGGAGGATGCACATCCTCTTCCAGGCCTTAGGGATGAGCATTGGGGTGTCACCACAGACGCCCAGTGCTGCCTGGGGGACGGCGAGCCCGCATATGGGCCACTGGACATGGGGGGTGGCAGCTGAGCCCTGACATGGCCTCTGCTGTCTCCACCACAGATGATGAGTCCCCTGGTCTCTATGGGTTCCTGCACGTCATCGTCCACTCTGCCAAGGGCTTCAAGCAGTCTGCCAGTAAGTGAGGGTGCCCACCCTTTAGCTCGGGGGGGCTGGTGTGGTCAGAAGAGCTGGGGTCCAGCATGTGGCCCCACTCTGCCCACAGTGGTCCCCTGGGAGCTGATGGGGATGTTCCTGGAGTGCTGAGTGGTGTCTGCTCCCCCAGACCTTTACTGCACGCTGGAGGTGGACTCCTTTGGCTACTTCGTCAGCAAAGCCAAGACCAGGGTTTTCCGGGACACCACCGAGCCACAGTGGAACGAGGTGAGAGGAGGGTGGGATGCAAGGAGGGGACTGTATCCCCCCTTTCCCTTCCAGCCCCAGTTTTGAAGGTGTTTTGGGTTGCTGGGGCTGAGCCATCCTCCCTCTGCATCCCAGGAGTTTGAGATTGAGCTGGAGGGCTCCCAGTCCCTGCGCATCCTCTGCTACGAGAAGTGCTATGACAAGACCAAGCTCAACAAGGACAACAATGAAATTGTGGACAAGATCATGGGCAAGGGGCAGATCCAGGTATGCACTGGGGTTTTGGAGCATCTTCTCACCCAGCGATGGACCCTTAGGGTGCCTGGCCTGGGAGGGTTGTTTTGGATTGATGCCTGGAATGGGAGATGCCTGGCAGCATGGGAACTGAGGGACCAGGATTGTGGCTTGGGGTGAAGGCAGTGAGGTGGGTAGGCATCCGGCGTATGAGTGATGGTCCCAAGGCACAGTGGCTGCAGGAGAATGTGGGACAAAGCAAGAGGGGGTCCTGTGGAGGTGACAAAGCCAGCGGTGTTTCTGTTCTGCTGCAGCCTGTGGGTCTGCAGGGAGGGGTTTGGCCCCTGCCCCAGGAGGGTCTCTGGGTGTGCAGTCCCCCATCCCTCCCCACCAACTGTGGCTGTCCCCTCTGCCACCATCTGCCTCCCCTGCGTCTCCATCAGCCGCTGTTATGGCAACGGGGGTTTCCAGGACAACAGCTGATCTGCCTCTTGACTGGCGGTTGCCAGGCAGGAGCATGGAGGCCTGGGCTGCCCTGGGATGCTCCAGGTGAGCTGGACCAGGAAGGTGGCAGCCCCCAGACCCAGTGTCCCTGCAGCACCCACCTTGGCCAGGCTGCAGGGAGGCCGAGGGCAGTGGGTATGGTTTGGGATGGGGATACCTCTGTGTGTTCCTGATGGGGACACCGGGTCCAGCTGCATTCCCTGGGGGGCAGAGTCATGCCTGGAACACAGGGCTCCAGCCAAGGCTGCTTCAAAGGGCCCAGTGCAGCTACTGACTCCATGGGAAAGCGGCTGAGGGCAGGTCCCGGGGGAGCAGGGAGCAGCATGGAAATGCCACTGAGAAGAGGATACTACAGGGGGATGGCTCTGCACTGGGATGGGAGATGGGGGCTTGGCTTCACCAGTGACTTGCTCATACCCAAAATCACTTGTCTGTTGCCCGCTCCACAGGGAAGCGGTGGTGTGAGGGTGGCATTGGGCCAAGGGGAGGGTTGGAGCAGGGATGGGGCTTGATGCCCCTGGGGATCAGTCCAGCTGCGCGCTCGGAAATAGCCTGGGTCAACAAACATGAGTCATGCTGGGAGACACTGGGGCTGGGACAGGGACAGCACAGCTCGTCCCTGCTGTGTACAAGTCATGGGGAAGAAAGGAAGAGAGAGGAGGCACTGGGGCTGCTTTTCCCGAGGCTGGTTGGAGCAGGGTCAGGTTGGGGCTGTCCTGCTGTCACCACAGCTTGGCCTCTGCCTGGGAGTTAGCAGAACAGGGATGGGCAGCATGGCTATGGGCAGGATGAGCAGTGCTGCGGGTTGTGGCCAAGCCCCTTTACCCTGAGCTGTTCAGTCAGAGATGCTGCCCTGACTGGTCCCTGGGCTCATTGTGACCTGCTGCTGGTTCCGGTTAGCAGCAGGAGTGGGAGACATGGAGCGCTAGCATCAGCAGCTCAGCAAAGGCCCATGGTGTATCTGGGGCTGCCAGGATGGCTGATATGCCCCCCCACCCCGAGCCAGTGCTGTGCTTAGTGCCCAGCTCTAATCTGATGGCCCAGGCACGTGGGTCAGCCACGAAAGCAGCTTAGTGGCATCAGGGGCTGGTGGGATCAGGTCAGCATGCAAAGGAATGGTGCAGCCCCTCTGTAAGGGCAGTGGAAGCCTCCTGAGGCTGCAGTGCTGCCATGGGTGGGAGTAACATCCTGCTGGCACAGAGGATGTGGATGAGCCCATGGAGGGGCCAGGCTGGCACCAGCCCCTAGAGCATCGTGGCAGTGAGTCCTAAGGGGTCTGCTGTGTGGTGAGCGTCTGATCCCACCCTGAGCTCCATCCCTGTGGCTGGCAGAGGGTGAGCACCCTGTGCCATATGGGTGCAGCCACCGGTTGCTCTATGGGAAGATGTGTCTGGGTTGGGACTGGGAATAGAATGGCTCTGCTGCGGCTCCTGGTTGGCATTAATGCTGGTTTGTTGTTGTTCACCCTGTTTTGCATGCAGTTTCCAAGGCTGAGACGTGGCATGCTCAGGGTAGAGGTGCCATGGAGGGCTTGTGTCCCTGGCACTGGAGGGCTTGGCCCTGCTCTTAGCTGTCCCAGTCACTCCCAGTATCTGTGCTGTGCCCAGTGGGTACTGGCAGGGGTGTCCGGTGCTATGTTGGGGTGGCAGATGGATGCAGAGCAGGCTGCGAGCACTTGTGTCCATATTGCAGAGGGGAGAGGCTGGATATAACCCCTGTGGCCTAGGACGGGCAAGGAGACAGGCAGTGGGTGCACAAAGGGGGTCTCACGGTGATGGGGCAGGATGAAGCAGCCCCATCCTCAGTCCCTGTTTGATGCACAGAGTAGAGCTTGTGTTGTCATGGGCACAGTGTCTGCCATAGCCGCAGGGAATAGCTGCCTGCCTGTCTGTCCCCTTTGCTGGGCTGGTGGAGGCCCTGGAGGGGGTGATTTTGGTGTCGGGGCTCCCCAGACCTGCAGGGATCCACAGGGTGACCCATGTGCACTCTGGGGGCTGCTGAGGTCTGGACTGGGGGCAGTGCAAGTCCCTCCCAACCCTGCACCTTGCCACATTCATGCTTGCCAGGAGAAGCAGCAGGCAGGGACCCTTCCAAGGCTGGGGCACAGGGCAGAGCCCTGTCTGCACCCCATTCCCTGCCCTGCAGCCCCAACACATCACCTACAGGCAGTGGGGCTGTCAGGGGCCAGGGCATGCTGAGCGAGTCCTTGCTTATCCCTATGCCTGGCAGGAGACCCCTAAAGTCCTATCCCTGTGCCGAGACCGGGAGAGCCAGCCTGGCTCTTCCATGGAGTCGGGAATGCTGCAGCCGATGGCTTCCGCTGCGGCGGCTGCTGCTGGCGCTGAGAAGCAGATAATGGATAACGGAGGGTAGTGGTGGATAACGGTGGATAAGGGTGGATAATGGTGGATAACTGGGACGGGGAGGCCGGGTAGCCCCTCCAGCCCTCCCAAGCGGCTGCTGGTGGCAGGGCGAGAGTTAAACGCGTGGGGGCCGCCGGGGGGGGGCTGCCTTTGAGTCACTTCCTCGCAGGGGGAGGGAGGTTTTGGGGCTGCCGAGCTGCCTCTCCACAGCCTGGCTCACACCCTGAGGATGAGCCCTGGCCGCTCGCCTCCCCGCCGCCCCGGCCGGGCTCCCCTCGCCGGCCTCCGCTGACCCCACAGCAGAAGGGATGCGGGTGCAGTCCTAACCCAGCCCCGGCCGCCCTCATCTCGCCTCCCTGAGCCGAAGCGGACATCGGGATGACGGAGGTGCTGGTGCAGCCGGAGGGCAGCCCTGGCTCCATGGACGAGCAGCCGGAGCACGGCGTGGAGGAGCCCGAGGGGAAGCGTCCCCCGAACACGGGCGCCCGCCTCTGGGGCAGGGTGCGGAGCAAGCTGCTCCGGCAGAAGGTGCCTCTCGGGGTGCAGGGGGGACGGTTTTGGGGTGATGGTGGTGGGCACCAAACGGGCTCTGGGATGGCTTTGCCGTGTGTGGTGGTCGTGGCTTTTTGGCTGGTGGATTTGTGGGGTAAGGGGGGCTCTGATATGGAGGGTTGTGGGGTCCATGCATGGAGCCAGGGAGGCTGCTTTGGGAGCTCTTAGGAGCAGTCAGCAGCTTGTGGGATCCTCGTTGCCCCCCTTCTGTCTCCCTCTGTGCGCTGGGGGGACTGGGGGGGGCTGAGCCATTTGCACTGTGAAGTCTGGCAGAGGGAGGGTGTGGAGCCCCCCTGCCCAGCCCCGGGGCTCACCCAGGAGGCAGAAATGCTTGTGGGATGACTGGGGCCAGGCTCCTGGGGTGCTGGTGCCTGTGTACCCCCTTGCTTGCTTTGCAGCCCCTCAATCCCTGGTCCCTCCAGGCTCCCCCTCGCGGGGGGGGGGGGGGGGCACATCATTTTGCCCATCTTCGTGCTCAGATGGAGGGCAGGGGTGGGCAGCAGAGCTGTTGAGAAGGGCACGGCACCAGCATGGGTTGTCCCAGAGCCTCTGCAATCCCATGGGGGGCTCCAGGGGCTTCCCTCCATGGGGTCCCCCTGCGCAGGGGCTCGGCGGTGGCTGCGGGCAGGAGCCCCCGGGGGGGCTCGGTTCGGCGGCAGCGGGGCCGCCTGTGACGCAGCGGCATTAACCTCGATTCTGAGCCGCCGCCGCCGCTCCCGCAGAGGGGATTAAGGGGCAGCGAGGGCTGCACGGGGGCCGCTCGCCGCTGGCTGTTGCTGGGTCAAAACATGGGGCTTGTTTCCCAGCCACACGTGTCCTCACTGCTCCCCTGCTGCTGCCATCCCGGGGGCTGCAGGGCAGGATGTGGCCCCGTGGTGCTGCGGTACCTGCTGCTTCTCAGGTCGCTCGCAGACAGGGCTGTGAATGGTTGCTTTTTTTGGGGCTGTGCTTTGCCGCCGGCAGCATCTCCTGTTGTGGGGGCTGCTCCGCTCCCACGGCGTGGAGCGGCTCAGGGACCCGGGAAGCGCCTGTTCCCCGGGGAGGGAGCTGCTGGCATGGAGGTCTGATGGGGGCATCTGCTTCCCGGAGGCCAGGCTGGGGTGTTCGTGGGCACTGTGCTGATCTGAAACAGCCCTGGATGTAGTAGATCCCCCAGGATCCCCCTCCCCATGGCCATGGTGGAGATGGCCCCGCTGGCCACCAGTTTGCTTCCGATGGCTTCACCCCAGGCTGATGGGTGACCTCGTGGGTGTGAGGTGTGAAGAAGGGACATGCCCAGCCCTGCATCCTCTGCCCTGCTGCAGCATCCCAGTGCTCAGGGTCCTGGAGAGCTGCTGTGAGGGTTTGGAGCTGTTCCAGCTCCTCACCTGGGAGCCCCAGGGACCCAGTACTGCCTGGATCTGTCTTGGCTGCCGCTGCTGGCACAGGAGCTGCATCCATTGTGCACAACCTAGAGGCATCTTGAGGACAAAATCCTGGGATGTGGCCTCATTCCGTTGAGTCCAGAGTCACCCCATGCACAAGACAAGCAGCAGGCAGGGGCTGTGGGATAAATTCCAGCAGGATTGGGGGTCCTTCTGCCACTGGAGCCTCCCCAGGACACACAAAGCACTGCTGGGATGCTCATCACCTGCCATGCTGCTGTCTTTTCCTTAGCAATGAGGGGCTTTGACCTGCAAGCAAACACCCTTGCATAATTTGGGAAAACAGGATGACGGCACATCCCTTTGGCTGGGAGCGGGAGGTGTTTCAGCTCCCCGTGGGTAAGAGGAGCACTGCTGCAAATGCCGGCCTGGGCATGGATGTCATCACTGCTAAGAGACCCCTGAGATGCAGGAGGTAGCAGCCTGGAGAGATGCTGGTGAGCTGGCTGAGCAGTTTCCCAGACACAGGCTGTTTGAAGCCAGCCGATCTGCCGAAGAAGAGCTGACATCTGGGACAGCAGCATGTCACTTGTGCCATCCCACACAGCACTGGCCTCTGGGGCCCCCAGGCCAGCAGTCCTGACCAGCCTAGGATGTCCCTGCATTGCACTGGAGCAAGGCAGCTCCCTTTGCAGGAGAAGGAGGTGGTGTTGGTAGCGGAGATGGGGCGTTTGCCAGCGCTGTGTGGGCAGGAGCTGCCTGTGGCTCTGTGGGTGGATGCTCCTGTCCATCCTCCCACCCCTGGAGATGGAGCATGGGCAGCTTTGCTTCCTGCAGGGAGTGGGCAGCATGGCGATGCTGCCTGCTGTGTGTGGTGACAGCGGGCAGGGCTGGAGGGCCAGGCCAGAGCTGGTGCCTCGTCAGAGCATAGGGACCTATAAGCTCAGGCTGGTGGCACTGGCTGAACTAGCCTACATTCAGGGCCATGCTGGCTGCTGCAAGGAGCTGAACGGGTTCAATTCTGCTTGGCCAGGGGCAAGCGGCTGCAGGGAGGTGCTGTGCTTGGGGTAGGATGTGTGGCGCTGGCAGCAGCCAACCTGGCTTTTATTAAAGCTTTCTTCAAAGCCCTGCTAAAGCCCTTCCAGATGTGAGCTGCCAGGAGCCAGGAGGACCCAGGGGATGGGGAAGGCTTATGTGATGGTTGCAATTAAACTTGTGCTGCAGGAGGCACACAGCTCCCCACCTGGCTGGGGGTGAAGAGCTTTGCTGCTGCTGCCTGGGGCTCAGGGTTGGATGCTGCTAGGAGAAGGACTGGGCTGTGTGGGGAAAAGGGATGGAAGCCCCAAAGGACAAGCGTTGGGCTGGTGTTGGCCTTGGTGTGTGTATGGGGATCTGGTGCTGGTGAGGGTTGCTGGAGCGTCAGGGCTTCGGTTGACCGTGGTCCAGCTGCAGTCTCCTGATCCTGGTGTCCAAACCTGCTGCAGGGCCCCACGGGAGCCCAGGACAGCTGCAGCCTTCCTCCTCCTCCTCCTCCTCCTCCTCCTCCTCCTCCTGCTCCCCCCGCTGCCGTTCCCAGCAGCCGCAGGGCTGGCGGGAGGAGGTGGCGTGGTGCTCGCTGGGCTGGAGCCAGCGAGAGGGCTCCACGTCAGGAGCCATTTCCAGGTCACGCTGGAGACCGCAGCGTTCCTCGTGGCACCGTGGTCACTGAAGAGCTACTTGGGTTCGATGTGGCACGCTTAGGCATAGGGAAATGCCGCAGTACTGGGTCTGTGCCGAGAACCAGGGCAGCTCGAGCCTGTCCTCGGGAGTGTGGGGTCTTGATACGCAAGAAGGGACATGAGGGACCACAGGGTCCACCCCTATCATGACATATGGTGGCTTCGCAGGCAGCCAGAGGCAGGGGAACAGCAGCTCCGTGGCCAGAACAGCAGCTCTGGACATGTTTGTGCTCGCCTGAAGCATCTCTGAACCCAGCAGCTGTAGGAAACTCCCTTGTGTCCTTGATGAGTGACCCGTGTGCTTGGCACAAGCCTCGCTGGGCAGCTGCATACACACAGTCCTGAGAGCCCGCGCCATCCCCTTCCTGCTCCTGCCAGCTCTCACATCCCATCCCCTTCCCAGAGGGAACGTTAGTGCTGGGCTCTGCCCCTCTGCCTGCCCTGTGCATTACAGGGATCGATGGAGCTGGATCAATACCACCAGCTGGGGACCAAAAGGCATCTGCACCCATCTCTGCTCAGCCCTGGGGCCTGGCACCCTCCACGGCATGTGCCAGGGCCTTGGAACACCAGTACCTCGCCGTGGTGGCCAGGCATCGGGGCAGCATCACCAAGTCCCCCACTAGCCCCAAAGCCAGAAATAGCAGAGCCTGTCATTCCCAGGGGTTATAAATAGCCTTGGCTATGGGGAGATGTTGTTTTTCTGCATGGAAAATGCTGCCCTAGTTCTGTTTCATCAATCTGCCACCAGAAATAGTCCCAGTTTCTTGGAAGTTTCTTGCCTCTTGGTGTGGGTTAGAGGGGCTCTGGGTAAAGCAGGGCAGGGGAGGCTGAGCCCACCTGGCTTCAGGGCACAGCCAGAGGGAACCCAGACCTTCCCCTCCCCATCCTCCTGCCGTGGACAGCAGGTTGCCAGGGAAGAGCATGTCCCACACCCCACGTTGTCTGTGGTTTGGGGGCTTTGGGGTGGCAGTGGGGCTGGCATGGGGCTGCGTCCCCACAGCGCTGACACACCACCTCTCCCCACAGCTGGACCCACAGGCCGTGCAGACAAAGAACTGGCACATGGATGTGATCGAGATGAACGGGGTAAGCCCCTCGCTTCGATTGCAGCTCCTTCTCCAGGGCTGCTTCATGCAGCAGTGAAGGTGATGGGCCAGGGTCAGGCTGCAGGGACTCACCCCTGTCTCCCACAGATCAAGGTGGAGTTCTCCATGAAGTTCACAAGCAGAGATATGAGCCTGAAGAGGACCCCTTCCAAAAAGCAGACCGGTGTCTTCGGGGTCAAAATCAGCGTCGTGACAAAGTACATGTGGGGCTGGGGGGAGGCTGATTTGCTCCATTCCCTGTGGGTGTGGGGTTGCACCGTGTCCCCTTGCTCCCATCCACAGCAGAGAGCGTGGCTTTTGCTCTCTACTGGGGCTTGCCCATTCCTTCACCAGCCCCATCCCTCCCACCCATCCTGCCCCTAGCCCAGGGTTTGCAGGGCTGGGGTGGCCACCATGGGATTCCCTGGGAGTGTTTGCTTATGGCTCTGCTTTGTGAACCAGGCGTGAGCGCTCCAAGGTGCCTTACATCGTGCGCCAGTGCATCGAGGAGGTGGAGAAGAGGGGCATCGAAGAGGTTGGCATCTACCGGATCTCTGGCGTAGCCACTGACATCCAGGCATTAAAAGCTGTCTTTGATGCAAGTGAGTGTCCTGGGAGATGGTTTCCCTCCATGTCATGTTCCCTTGGGAGGGTTTTCAGGCACCAAGCCCCCCCAGTCCCCTTCCTTGCAAGTCCAGGGTCTGATTCTTGCACTGCTTGTGTGGAAAATATGCTGATGTGCCCAGGAAGGGGCTGGGGGTGAGGAGGAGAAGGAGCATATAGCAAACGCCTAAAGGTCCCAGCCTTGTTTGTGCCTTGGTGTCTGAGCTGCTGCTGCGCCTGGCTGGCTCCGGAGAGACACTGAGTCAGGGCAGCATTGCAAATGGATTTGCAAATTATTCCGCATCCGTTGCCCAGCCAGGCGGGAAGTGCTCAACGTTCCCAGCCCCAGCCTGGCTCAATGGAGCTGTGGACCTGGTGATGCTGTCCCTGCCCTCCAGCCAGCAGCCTGCCTGGGTAGCTGGGGTGACAGAGGGGGTTGAGACCCAGAGGGGAAGGAGGTATGACACGTGGGTGCTCTCTGGACAGATAACAAGGACATCCTGGTCATGCTGAGTGACATGGACATCAATGCCATTGCCGGCACGCTGAAGCTGTACTTCCGTGAGCTGCCCGAGCCCCTCCTCACTGACAGACTCTACCCGGCCTTCATGGAAGGGATTGGTAAGGGGATGGCGAAGGGGTTGGTGCCCAAGCATGGCTCTGTTTGGCATTGCCTGCTCCGGGATGGGAGACTCCTGAGGGTCCTTCCCAGCTCGGCCCACTCAGTTCTGGTTGCCCTTGCTGCCTTCAGGTCAGCTCGGGCTCATGGTGCTGCTCCCCAGGGAGCAGGCAGCACTGGCTGCTGGAAGCATCTGGCCATTGTGGGTCCCACTGCTGCACAAGGTGTTCCCAGCTCCTGTCCTGAGCGCTCTCCCTCCTTGTTTCCAGCCCTCTCAGATCCTGCTGCCAAGGAGAACTGCATGATGCACCTTCTCCGCTCACTGCCTGACCCCAACCTCATCACCTTCCTCTTCCTGCTGGAGCACTTGAAAAGGTAATGGATTGGCTGTGGTTCCCACGGGGATGCCCAGTGCAGGCGGGAGGTGCAGGATGGTTTATCTCACTGCTTTGCCGTGGGGATTGGATGTGAATGGAGTTAGAGCCGCTAATTCCTGCCGTGCCTGTTTGGCCGTGGGCTGATCCTGAAGCGGAGGCGGATGGTGCTGTGCTGCTGTGGAGCAGGGCCAGCAACAGTTTCTCAGCGTTGGGCAGGCAGCAGTGGTTCTTCCGTCTCCCGGCCCCTCCGAGAGGATGCAGCCCTAGGCATGTCCCACCTGCCCCAGCACACCATGAGTCCCTTTGGATGGTGTCAGTGTTGGCTTCAGGAAAACTGAGTGCTGTGTCCTTTCCCCCCAGTCCAGCAACAGCCCCTGCAAAATGAGGTGCAGTAATCGCTGCAACTTGTGTGCAGTGAGTGGCCAGGACCCCAAGATGGTCAAACTGCAGACATGTCCCAGAGCTGCAGGTGACACCCTGTATCACTCATCCCAGGGCAAGTGCAGCACTGTGTGGTTTGATGGGCTCTGTCTTGGCCCAGATGAAGCCCATCTGAATCTGGAGATGGACAGTTCTGGGGCTCACTGGGGTCCCAAAACCCATAGAGAGCGTGGGACAGCAATACACATGCAGAGCCTGGCCAGAGCTGCCATGGGTTTGGGACCAGTGCGCACAGCTCATGTTACTCGCATCATGAAGGTTTTTTTCTTTCCCCTTCTGGTTTGGCTAAAGCCAGACAGAAAAAGTGATTGAGCTGGGGGATGGGGAAGGAAAAATCCATTTCCATCCTGAGAACCGGGCACAGCCAGTTCCCACATCTGCTCCCCTGGCCGGGGCTCAACCGAGCAGCCTGTGCCGGGAGCACAGCTGCCTCCTAACATGGCAATGCTGCGGCCCTGGTTCCCTCGCTGCAGGCTGGCCGGGGTCCCAGGGGGTCGCAAGGGCAGGGAGCCATGCGGGGAGGTGCGGGCTGGTGCGGGGCTCCCCGTACCCTGCCGGGGCTTGGGAAGGGAGGAGGCTTCGCAGCACAGCAGCCAGCGAGGGCTTGGTTGCTGCCACATCACACCCAGGGCTCCCGGCCAGCCCCAGCGGCTCCAGAGGAGGCCGGGAAGGGGGCAGAGCTCCCTGCCCTGCACCTGGGTTGGGGGGGCTGTGAAGGGCAGTGGCAAGCTGGAGGTGCCCCACTCACCCCCTACATAGCCCTGTGGTTGCCCCACTGCAGGAGAACAGCATTAGGAGCTCATGTTCCCTCTCTCCATGCACTGCAGGGTAGCTGAAAAGGAGCCTATCAACAAAATGTCTCTCCACAATCTGGCCACGGTCTTTGGGCCAACACTGCTGAGACCTTCAGAGGGGGAGAGCAAGGGACACCTCACCCTGGCCTCTGACATCTGGTCCCACGATGTGATGGCCCAGGTAGGAGCCGTGCTGGTGGCACGGGGCTGCAGCCCGCACCAGCACCCTTGTGTGGGGAGCAGAGGGGTTTACCCGCTTTGTCTGGGTAGATTTGTCACTCTCTGCTGGATGTGTCTGCACAGGGACAAGCTGAGAGGTGGCAGCTCTGCCCTTGTTTGGCCTAACACCCCCCATTTGCCTGCTACAGGTCCAGGTCCTTCTCTACTACCTGCAGCATCCTCCCATCTCCTTCACTGAGCTAAAACGCAACACACTTTACTTCTCCACGGACGTGTAGCCTGCAGGGAGAAGGCACCAGCTGCAAACACTCCCAGCTCCCTGCCGGGGCACATGGACTGGATCGCAGCCCCCCAGGGAGACCGGCCCGGACCTGGGACGGTGCCGCCTGCAGCTCCTGTACAATCGCGTACCAGAGGCCCGGTCCCAGCCCAGGCGCCGTGCCCCTCTGTAAAGTAGTCGTATCTTATGTCCCTCCTTGTGTTCAGGAATTGTTTCTATGTATATTTGTTCAACGGAAGAGGTAGTGACTGACAAGGGCTGCGGATGCAGGCTTCCCCCTTCGCTAGTTTTCTCCTGGACTCCTTCCTGCCCGCTCGTTCCCACCAGGCACCCTTCGTCTCGCCCAGCTCGAAGCCTGCAGCATCCCACGAGTGCCTGTTTCGCTGCCCAGTTCCCCTGCCCCACGCCTGCATGTGCAGCATCGACTTGCTTCAGAGGCTGGGAGCTCATAGGCTTCCTTCCGCCGTGACAGTGACCAGCTCTGCTTTGGCTTGCTGCCTGCGCAAACGTTGGACCCTGCGCCTGGATCCTGCTCTGGCCCAAGCAAACCTGCGACCACGAGAGCAGAGGAGCATGGTGCTGCTTCCTCCTTGCCACGTCTCTTCTGGGTGCTTTCAGGCCAGTCCCCTCTACAGCCCTTACCCTGTGCTTTGCCTGTGCGGGTGTAGCATGGCAGCTACTTCCTTCGCTGTACCTCGCCTCCAAGTAGCATTTTGGGGTAACCCATCACACAAGGCTGGAGTGAGAGGGGCTGTGCTGGTCTCTTGATCCACAGCAGGCTTGAGAGACAGGCAGCCAGGCCGGTCTGCTTCCTCCACCACGGGCTGACCCCCGGTCTGCGCTCTGGCACCAGTGGGTCCCATAAGGGCACATGGATCCCAGTTTCCCCAACAAACCCTGCTGGGGTGAGGAACGGGGTCCCTGCTGTATCCATACGCCCATATCTCTGCTGTAGTAAAGCATATGGACCCCTGCAGCCCAGCACTGCCAACACTGGCTGCACCCTGTGGCAGAGCCCGCTGGGCACCGGCATTCCTGCCATGGCCATGAGAAAGGAGAGGGTTTTGTGTCCCTCCTTGGCTTTCCCTGCTGCCCAGGGCAAATGGCAGCGCATGGCCCTGCCTTGGTGCCAGCTCCACTGCCAGACGTTTGTGCTCTGCAGCAACTGGACAGTCACCCCGCCTGGAATCTAGCACAGAGGGATGGGAAGAGGAAAGCCTTCATGGCCCTCACTACTGAAGGCAGAAGTGCTTTGTTGTCTTTCTCACAAAGCAGTTGCTGCTGGGTTAGCTGTGCCCAGCCAACTCAGGTCTGTTTTAGTTAGTGGCTCCAGTTCTTCACCCCAGGCTGATGGCTGGAGTTGTCACGCCATGTCCCAAGGCAGGATGGCCACATGCCTGTGCTCACTGCCAGGCTGTGCTCCGGCTGCCCCAGTGCCTGGCTCCCAGTACGTCCCCCACCCTCCCACATTCCCAGGTAGGTGCTGGGACCTGTTGGGACACGAAACCTTTCGCTCTGTGAGTTGAGTCCGTGTTCTCATGGGAAAAGCCCCCTCTTCCCCGATTGCCTTGGCTCTGTGCTCTCCTGTGCCAAATGGAGATGGATGAGAAGTGACCAAGTGTATCCCTGCTGACAGTGGCATTGCCTTTACCCTCCTGACTAACAGACTGTTCCAGGTAGAGCCCGGCCGCCTGCCGCCGATGCACCAGGTATGTCCTAAGCCCACCTTCCCAGGGAAGGCAGCACCTGCCTGCCCTGCACCAGCAAAGCAACAAAAGGAGGGGAGGTCTTTCAGTCCCCCTCCAAAGGGCTCACACTCCAGACCCTGCTCCTCTTGACTACCAGCTAAACAGAAGGGAAACAGCATTGCAGAAAATAACCAGGCGTCTGTCTTGGCCCTGGACCCAGTAAGGAGGCCGAGTTTTAAATCTGACTGCACAACGGATCCCTGTGTGTGTCTGATTTGTTACATGTGTCCAAGTCTCTGTCCACGATACTGTCATTCCAGATGGAGACTCTGTACAGCCAAATCCCCCCTGCGCGACAGTGGCTGGAGGCCCGGTCCACACAGCCCTGGCACAACAGGCTGCGGCCATCCCTATGACTGGCTTTTGCTTGTCCCTGCAGGAAAGAAGAGAGGGGGGTGGACTCTTGCAGCTACAGGTAGAATAGAACTGTTAATTAATATTTGACTTTCAAAAGTTGTTAAGGATATATTTTTGTTTGTGTTTTGTTTCAATTTCTGTAGATTATAAACTTTAAATGGCTGTAAACCATGTGAGGAGAAAAAAAAAGGTTAATAAAAATGCAAAGCCCCAACATTTGCACAAAAGGAGCCTTGTGGTGTTGCTGTGTGCACTAACTGATCACCTTGGCATCACAGCTGCTTCTCTGTCGTGGAAATCCTGCTAGTTGCACTTCAAGCCAGTGGTATATGCACAGGCATCGTGCCAGGCAGTCTTTTAAGAGAAATCTTACGGTTTGGGCTACATCCTTACATTTCAGTACATTCTGGAGGGAAAAAAAAACCTGGACTGTCTGGAGCCAGCCTGTTTAATCAGCCCAGAATTACTCAAGCTTAAAATTCAGCTGACTTGCACAGCTTCTGGCCTGAGGATACTGAACAGGCACAGCAAGGGACATCAGGCGATCTGGAAACCTCATCTGATAGATCACATGGTGCTGCCTCCCCACTTCTTTCCATGTGGGAATGGGAGACAATATGCCATCAAACTGACCACTGACCATCTTATCAACCAAACTACCCTGCTAGTATTGCTCTTCCAGGTAAGTGCGTGCTGTTGCCATTCTGGGATCTCAAACTGGATGCAAAGGAGGGGAAGTGGGTGGGAACACCTGTGAGGTGTGTGCACTGAACCTGAAATCCCACTGCCTCAAAAAGATGAGGGTAGGTGTTTGCCCTTGCAGAATGGCTCTATTTAAGGTTAAAATCAGCCGAAATTATCCTGAGTATATAAATTACCCCCAAGGTCTGAGAACAGAGCTTGGTTAGAAAAACAAGAGTGCTAACACAAACGCATATCAAAAAGGGAGCTGTTCCTTGAGCTAATGAACACGTTTTGACTTCAGTACCAATGTTCTGCAGAAATATCACTCCACTTCCCCCAGTGTAATACTCAAGAGGTGGTAGAGGGATGTGATGGGAAACAGACTGTGTGCTAAGTGAATGCCCAGTTATCTCTCTAACAGTGGTTTATTCTCACAACTCTGCGTTCCAGTCTTGCTATCAAACTGCTGGAACTAATGGTGTGAGCCTGTGGCAGTTAAAGCAGTAGCAAGATGATTTGTACTCCCACAGCGAGGTTAAATCAGGCTAGCCAAGTGGCTACAGAGAATTATACTTCTGCAACAACCTTTTTTTTTCCCCCCTTAAACTGTTTTGTTCATCTGCCAGTAACCACACGGGTCTAAAGCTAAGGATATTGCTTTTCCCTTTAAGACATGGTAAAGAAATCTGGCTCTCTATACATGAAATAAGGCAAGTTGTACAGATGGTGGTTTGTCTTCAGCTGGTATTTTAAGAAAAGCCTGAAACAACTTATTTCTCCACAGGATCTTACCTCTCCCCAACAGAGTAGCAAGCTGCAAACTGATAATCGTTCAACACTTGCAGCACGTTCAAATACATAGTAAGCTAAATCACTGCAATTCTTTTTGATGCTTGTCCTCCTGCCTCTTTTGATGCTAGCAACAAACTTAATCAAAATCAGACCCAAAGGACTGAAAAAGCTCAGAGTCCAGGCTTGTTTCCTGGAAACTGACAGTCAGCTGATCCATCCTGGAGATACTGCTTGCTGTGCCTGGCTCCATCCTCACATACTCCTGCAAGTCTGCCTGAAGCGGCATGCCAGGGCTCAGAGCCAGATTATTGTTAGTCATTCAGGAAAAGTGGCCAACACCATCCAGCTTGCACTGATCGGGACTCTGAAGGCAGTGGAAAGGTAAGCCTGATGGGTTTTGTGCCGTGATGCAGGCTCTTAGCAGCAGCACTGGAACAAAAGGGGAAACTTCCTCCCAAGAGATCCCACTGTTACCGTAGATAGTAATCAATTGCAGCAGAGAAAGCAGCAAATCCACCACAGCCGATGACTCCCGCCTTCAAACCAGCTGCAATGCAAAAAGGGTGGGAAAGAATGAGACGAAATAGGAAAGATCTTTTTCTTCTCAGTCAGTAACTAGCTTACGCTGTGCTGGCTTGAAGAGCTTACACCTGCAGGAACCAGGCAGTCTGCTACCATGGAACACTGGCACTCCCACTGCCCAAAGGGATGGGAGGAACCTGGCACACACTGGACCTAAAACTAGCACAGCACAATGGCTGGGCCCTTTGTTGCTATGTTTGCCCCCAAGGGACAGAAAACATCAGTGGCCATTGCTGATTTCAGTGCGTTCTGAGGTGAGCACTGCAAGTGGTTTGCTGTTGGACTAGGGAGGGATAAGAAGAGTCACTATTGCTTTGAAAGGATTAGATCCAGGACAGACACAACTTAACAAGCTCAATTAGAAGCACTTTCAAGAGCACTTTCCTTTCTGCTCTCTGAACAGTTTGTTCCTTAAGGAGAGGTGAGAGAAGTTTGATCTTTCTGATGACCAGAGCAGCTCTCTTCCTACTTGGAGCTTTTTACAGCCGTCGTTAGCACTCAGAGCTTCCCAAAGTTCCCAGTAGTGCCTGCCAGACTAAATTCCCAGTGCTCCTGCTCCTTCACAGCTAAACAGAGTTGTCTGTTTGAATTGATATGTGAGAAAGGAGGAAAGCATTTTCCTCTCTGCAAATTAACAGTTAATGCCCGTGAAATAGATATACAAGCAGAGCTTTGCTAACACAAGAGCTGTAGCTTCAGAGAGTTGCTCAGTATGTATTTTTGGCTCCCTCCCCTCCTTCCCATCCACACAGAAGAGTGTGGATAGCTAATACTACTGCCTGCTTTTTCTTTCAAGTAAATTCTGTTGATTTTCCTCCAATCTCACTGTCCTGTATGACCAAACCTCCCCCACCCACACATCTTTCAAGCTGACAGGAAAGTGGTAGAGCAGTCCTGCCAGTCTGGAGTACACTCTCATACTGACATCACCATAACCCAATGCAAAGAGATTTTCAGTCTATGTTCTGTTTAAAAATATCACCTGCTGCATAACCACATTACAGTCTTATCACAGAAACAGGCACTACCAACCTCTGAAGCCAATTGCTCCTCCGGTGATGCAGCCACTGATAACACTATTCTTCCAGTCTGACTTTCCACGATACTGTGGAATTAAAAATGAGAGTCAACAAGTAAATACGGACTGAACACTCAGGGTCTATACTAGCACCAAGAGAGATGGAACCACCTTCCAGCCTATTTTCAGCTGAGGATGTTTTTCCCTCTCTTCTCAGCAGATGGCCCCCTGCACTCTCAAACAGAAGACTAGCAGGGCCAGGAAAAGATGGAAGAACAGGTCACCCCGAGAGCTAAGACAAATCCATATCGTGCAATGCAGTGCGACAGCAAAGACTCTCAGGTGAGCTGATCCAGCCCCCAGAGTACAATACTGCACACTACAACCAGCTCAGAGACTTTAACAGCACTATAACCACACAAGTGCAACACTGAGCCTGGCCATGCAGCCTGGCTCTCAGCACAGGTGACAGCCACAGTACCCTGCTGACAAAGATGGACTATTTCCACAGCCAGAGCAAAGATCTCTTTGTTCTGCTCCATTGTGCAAGCAGATAGACTTTTCTTCTACATGAGTTATGAAATCATTGTGTCTTTCAATTAAAAGGCAGGACTGAAATTCATAACAGGCTTGTTTTCCTGTTTCAGAAAATGAATTATAGATTTACCACTGAGCTGCACAAGGTCACTTCTTGCTGTAGGGGCAAGATGAAAATAGGCCTATTATTTAAGAGCTTTGATCAGAGGATCCCTTTCTCCATATGGAGTTTTTAGAAGCCCAAATTACCATATGGCAACTCACAGTTTGATATTTTACAACAACACGCACTTGTAGCTAGGGTTTTAGAACTTTAAAAAGTTTCTGTTCAAAATAACACCTATACTTGCCAACACATTCAGGACTTGAACTGAAAAGTACTTTGCTCATGTATGCTCTTCTGCTTGTTCTGTCAGAGAACAGCAGTTCTGAAGACAGGTCTCAAACCTGAAAAGCTCTGATGGTCAAGAAACAGAATACACTAGCCTACTCCCTTACCCTGTTACAAAGGAGATATACATACATACTTGAATGTAGTCGAAGACATTATTAGTGTACAAGAAAACATTTCTTACTGCTTAAGAAGTTGTTACTCACAGACTCAACCACACATTCAGTGCAGGAGAACATGGCACCCACAATGGCGAAGTTCTTTGCATAGGATATGCCCCGCTGCCCCATATCTTTGAGGACCTCTTTTGCTGTTGGCGTGCGATATGGATCCTTGGGATCAAACCCAACATTGGTGTCAATGCCAGCTGTGAAGACACCAAATGCGCCTCCCAGAACAAACCCTGTAAAAGACAACCAGTATGAAATGAACCTGGGCTGGATTCAAGCAGCACATTCCTCGCAGGCACCAGAGAACCTCCTCTCCTGCTGCCTGTCAATGCTGCGCTGTGAAAGGGGAGGTTTAAGAGCACGAATGTCCTGTCTCTTCATACTATGGAAGCTGTTGCTGACAGGCTGTGCTGAGCAAAGGCTGTGAGCAACTCTTCCTTTGCAAGGCAAGCAAAGATCCCTCCCTGAGACCTGTGACATACACTGGAGGCTTAGATGAAGGAGAATTAAAACATGGGGGTTCCGGTGCTGCAATTTCGTCTCTACCCTCCCTTTCCCGACCCCACGGAGGGGACCCCCTCCAAGCGCCCCGCAGTCGGCCGCCCCGTCCCTCCGTCCTTTCCCTGCCTCCCTCAGCCGCCCCACCGCACCTCCCACACAGGCCAGCGCCGCCTTGAAAGCGCAGCTCTCCATGGCGCGCTCCACCATCTTCTGCTCCTCGCTCTTGGGCGGGCTGGGGATTCCGCCGAGCGCGGCGGGGTCCCAGGCACGGGGCCGCCGCTGCTCGCCCACCAGGTGCTGCAGCAGCATGCTGTACTGCAGCGGCGGCGCCGCGGGAGGCTCCGGACCGCCCGGAGCGGAGGGCGGCGGCGCTGCGGCCATGACCAGCCCCAGGCACCCGCCACCGGCAGGGCACCGCGTCCCGGCCCACTCCAGGCTCCCGGCAGCAGCAGCGGCGGCGCGCGGAGGCTCAAGGGAGTTGTAGTTCTCATGCTGGGAGGCGCCGGCCCAGAGGAGCCTGAAGAACTACAACTCCCGATAGGCACTGCGATGCACAGGGTGGGTATGGGCGGGGGGCGCGGCTTCCCGCGGGACTGGTCCCTTGGAGCTGGGAGGACTACATTACCCGGAGTGCCGTGCGCCCCCCCCTGGCGGCCGTTGGAGCCGCTGCAGGTGAGGTGAGGGCTCCGGTTGTCGGAGCATCCCCGAGAGCGGCGGCGGCGGCGGCGGCAGCGGCAGGGGCAGGTGAGCGCGGCTCGGGCTCCGGTTCCGGCTGGGGTAGGCTGGCGGCCTCTCCCGGGGCAGCCCAGTGCTGGGGGACGCTGAGGTGCCGCAGTGCGGGGCTGAGTCCCTCTGCCCTGCTGAGATGCGGGGAGGGGTGGGAAGCTGTGGGGTGTCGCGGTGTCGGTGCTGTCCTCCCGCCGTCCTCCCCTGACAGACTTCGGCTGCGCTGGCGTCTTTGGGGGCAACAGGTCCGTGGCGGGATGGTCGGTTGTAGCCACGTCCGTTGAGCAGACGGGACGAGGGCACCTGAGACGCTGCTGGCTGCAGGTGTGGGGCGGCTGGAGCCCGCGGTTTGCCCCGACAGCCTTCGGGCGTCGTCTGAGGTGAGAGCTGAAGAGCTTCATGGTACCTCATCCCCTAGCCCGGGCTCGGATGTTTCATCCAGGCTTGGTGAAAACACTGGAGCATCAGGCCACCGCCGGTGCCTTTCTAAGGAAACCCTAGGTGCCTCCGGTGTAAAGCAGCAATTTTACTTTAGGACTTGTGTATCTCAAAAGGGCTTAGAGATAACCAAAATCTGTCTCTTTGTCACAAATGCAAACTTAACTCGTGTCAAATCATATAGAAAGCTTGGCTCTTGGAAGCTGGCTCTGTTTGGTAATGAGATGGGAAATGTTGCTTTTTGCCCTCTGTAAACCAGGTGCCATGAGCATTAAAATACCTTCTGTGTGCTTTGCTTGTGTAGCATTTTGCTCAGCCTGGTTTACTTTCTTGTTCTTGTGGACTAAAACCAATTTTCTGTTTGGCTCGGCACAAGTTAAGGTAGGTATGACTTAAAACCTGCTTTCTTGACTTCTTTTTTGGCCATTTTTCTATTTAAATCTTAAAAGTTACCGTAGGCTTTTAAATTCCTGAGAAATAGCTGTGATGGTTTCAATGGGGTGCTTTGAAGTGGAGTGTTTTAATAATTAGAAATTGTTTAAAAGAGTTAATAACTGTTTCTTGAACCATGCATTAAACATGAATTCCTCCTGAGACCTTCCTGAAACGCAGCCCTTTAGAGGTCCCAAAGTTACCCGTTTTCTTTGTTTTTATCCTTGGTGCTTTGTCTTGTTTGTGTCTTAATTTAGGACTGGACAGGTAGCTTCAAATAACGACTTAAAACGATGGGTTTTACCCCTTCAAATATTTCATTACACAAAGTTCATTGCCGGTAACTTTCCTCTTAAATTCCACTGCCCTCTACTGGCAGGACCAGCAGGATCCACCTGCCCACTGCTCTTCCCTTTCCACTCACTTGCTTTCAACTCCTATTTTTGTTTGTTTAGTTCCTTTTTTAAAGGCCAGAAACCATTGAAAAGCATTCGGTTAAAATCTACTGAAACAGTCGCTATACAAAGCAGAGAGGGTTGCTGGCAGGATCATCTCCCTAAGGAGCCCTGAACTTCAGAATTCAATCTTCTCCTTGCGCCAAAATAACCTAGTTGGGCTGATTTTGAAGTCACACTGCAAAGCCTGTTTTCCAAAGGCATAAAGGGAAACAAAAATATGTTGGATTTGGAGTCTGAGCATGAAGAGTTTACAAGTATAGCTGGAATATTGTTTTGACTTTCTTTCTCTGTTCCTGGGTTTTAGGGGGAATGCTGGGTTACTATTCGTTTGTAGAGATGACAAGAAGAAATACTGTGTAGTTACAATTACATAAAATACTTATAAATATCCATATCTATAAATATATTTATATGTTATATTCCTCCCTTAGGTATTTTATCTCCTTTTCTTATTTCTGCTGTTCTGTGTTCTACATATGAATAAATACATGTGCTTGAGTATTTGAATAACCTCATCTGCCTGAGCAGACTTTTCGTGTGAGTGAAATCTGAGGATTAAGGCTTGGAGAGAGGATCAGAGAGTTCAACACATCATTTGATAAATAAATTGTTCAAATGAAACTTTCAGCTGTTTCTTTACAAACCTGTGAACCTTCATTATTGTGCATGTGTGTAGCCAACACATTTGATTCTCTTCCTTCACCAGGCTCCTACTGTCTGAATGCTGTCCCTGAAATCCCACTTCGCTCTTGGAGGTGTTAAGTCCAGTGTAAGAGCTTTAGGTTATTTTTAACCTTGCCTAGTCCCAAATGAAACATTTTTGTTTCATTTGAGTGTGCCTCTTTCCTGTGTGGTGACAGCATTGAGTGCACATGATCATTAGTTTTCCTTCTGCCTGCAATACACAATGTTCCAGTGTGTTCAGTGTCTGTTTCAGCAGAGGGCAGCACATGGGGATGTGAAATAATTGTGTTTCACTTGAACTTTACAGTGACTCAGTCTTCCTCCCACACTTCAATATTCTGCAGACAGGATAAACCTTGGAAATAATGGGGGTTTTGTCTGAAATCCTGTTTTTGCATATGTCTTACTTGTAGTGTTCCCAGGATTTGCATAGGCTTTGGCTGTCATTTTTTGGCATTGCTACTAAAAAGTTTTCATAGTCCTTAACTTTATTTTGTAGAACTGCCAGTTCCAGAGTCTCTTCTCAAGTGTGTGAAGGTAGAAGTCAGCAGTAATTGATTCAATCCTTTTTCACTCATGTCTACCTGTCTGCACCTTTTCCCTCTTACCTGAACTGTGATGATCTTGGGGAATGAGAGGAAGAGGGGATAAAGTAACAGGTATTTTAATGAACAAAGGGAAAGCTTTCAGTTGTACCACAAGCAGAAGAAAGTCTGGCTGCCCTGCAGTTCCCTTGCCTCTTGCGTAGCAAAGGAAGTGTGCTGGGGCCTGCTGGGCTCCGATTTTGGCAGCAGCACTTAGTATTTCCATTCTGTAGCCTTCTCATCTATATAATGTTTGATGCTTTCCGACTTCTCATCCAGATTGTGAATGTAATGTTGGTTTTGTTTGATCTTATTCAAAATATTTTAGGTTTGAGAGGGCATTGGAGAAGTTCTTAGTGAAATGCACCTAAATTCAGTGAAGAAACCTTGCTTCTTTACTTCCCTTAGCTTATATGAATTTAACCAATATATGTTTGAGAGTGAAGGTATGTTTTTGCTGAGGTTGCAAGACTTTGGTTTTGTAGAATACTGACACTATCATGGCAAAGAGCTGAAGTACTAAAAAAAGGTCAGATTATAGCTACCTGGCAGGTATGTAGGAGTTAAAACTGAAAAGACATCCTGACTTACTGTATGCGTTTTTTCTTTAGGTCAATATAAGGTAGACTGCAGAGAGACATTTCACTAAAGTCTCCTTTTAGGATCAGCAGATGTATTCCTTGTGGCTCTGTTCTGTACCTCAGAAGGAGCAGGATGTGGGGTTTCAAGATGAGTGTTTGATCCTGTCTGCTCTCTTTAACGTTTGATATCTCGAAGTGCGATTCCGTTTTGAAAGTAGGGTGGTTTCTTTGTACTTGTGCCACTTCAGCATGCTCCTTATGCTCTTCACAATTTCCTTAATATTACACACACTTCTGTTTTCACCTGTGAAATTTGAAATGCTCTTGTAAGTCATGGGCTAAAAAAACTGTATGTGTTCAGACATCATCATCTCCCAGGGATTTTAGCTGTTGCTATAGAAGCCTAAATTCTCTTTTGGGAGACCTTTCCAATATAAAGAAGTTGATACTGGAGGAAAGTTGTCATGGAAATATGCAGCAAAAAGAGAAAGGAAATCTCAATGTGATGACTCTTACATAGGCTTAGCCAGCTTGGTGATGTAGCTTTTTATCTAAGGGCTCTAATTCTGCAGAATCTCTTCATTACATGCCAATGGGCTGGAATGTTACAGGCTAAAACCTAAAGAGATAAATTATTTAACATTTACATAACCAAAGGTACTTCTTCAACTCGGTGAGCTTCATGTTTATTCAGATTCAAGTTTCCTCACTTCATAACAACTTCTGTACAGCAGTATGACACTATTTTTTAGGCTACCCAGCCCTCCAGATGGGGAGGTGAAGTCCCTTTGGAGCTGAGTTTGAGCCCCATTTCTGCAATGCAGCCACATCAGTTTCCTGGTGTCAGCCCATTGGGGTGGGTGCAAAGAGCAGTGTTCTCTGCAACCACCACCACTGTTTACCTGTTGGAAGAAACCCCTTCCACGTGGCGTTGGTAGACTGGGGGTTTTCCAGCAGCCTGCTTCTAGTGTGGGATGAGCTACAGGAATGGCAGCTCTGAAGGGATTTACAGACCTCCTGCTATTGAAATAAGGCTTTTGGAATTCATTTTTAAATGACTAAAAATAGTTTATTCTGCAGGCTTCAGTGCCATCCAGATTTGAACAGGAGTCCTTTGTGTCTGGCTAAATTGTCATACAAGCAGATCCCTCTCCATGAATTTCTTGTCCACTTATACCATCACTGAGCCTGGTTGGTTCCCTGGTTTCAAGCTCTTTGTGTCTTTCTTACTAAAGCTTCCTGATACCTGGTAGATGTGATTATGAGTGAGCTGCCTTTAAATATCTATTACCGGTGTCACCATGGTAACTGCTGTAAGAGTTTCCTGCTGGTAGAAGGTTTCCAGCTCCCTGAGATACAACAGGGCAAAATGCTTAAGCTGTTGTTCTCAATGAGATTCAATGAGGTTTGAATGAGATCACATGCAATCAAGGAGGAAAAAATAGCATATTTCTCATCTTTAATAACAATGAAAGGAGTATAGCTCCTTCTGGAGTCTGTCCTTGGATCAGAGTACAGGTACATGAGCAGGGACACCTCAAGCTTTCCCTGGAGATCATGCTTTCACCTGCAAGCTCCTGCAGGAATAGAAGGACCTTGTTCTGTGTGACAGAGCCAACAGTTGGCCTTTCTTTTGATACTGTCAACAAATGAACTCATTAATCCTAATGAAGGATGCAAAATCGTGATATTCCACTTGCCACATGAGCAGGCAGAGTTGCTGATGATTCACTGTGGGGTAGAAAACGTTGAGCTGGCCTGTGTATTCTCCCCTCATTCCTCTGTATTTCTGAGCTGCTACTTTTCTTGCTTTAGGCCTTCAGCTGCTGTGTTAGCAGGGCAATATCCGAAGTGACTTTTCCTGCTGTCCTGGATTTCCTAATCTTCCCTTTCTGTCACATGTGCTTTCTTTCCCAGGTTACTGTTGCTTGGCTGATCCATCCTCTTTTGCCCTGTAATGACCAGCGTATCTATAGGCTTCTCTGCAAGACACATTCACTAATGTCCCTTGTGCTAACTCTGTCACCTCAGGGGGTTGTTTTGCGTTCATTTCTTTATTGATGGTAAACAGGTCATAGACTCCATAGGATACTTCCTTCTCATGCAGTCTGTTCTTTTGCTTCATTACCCTCCTATTTTAATATCTCCTGGAGATTTTAAGTTATCACTTGCCTTTGTAGAGACTCGGAAACCTGAGCACCTATTTCTGTCTCTTTCCCACTCCACTAGCTGCTCCTGCTGCTTGTGGCATTTAGACTTTCTACCTTTCCTTAAGGGAGGCTTCCATTCGTGTTAAGGGCTGTTCAGTGTAGCTGTTTAGTACAAGAAAATGTGAGCCTGAGCTGGTGGACCTCGAGGAGAGGTACAATTAGCATTTGATTTGTGTGTGTGGACAACAAACAGGACAGAGCCAGCAAGTGCTGTGCTCCTCTGTGATGGAAAGAGTTCTGCCTGTCTGGAGGATGAGTTCATGCTGATGAATGCTGATATTTGTCCTTACCTGCCTCATAGGCAACGTGATTTGCATACTAAGGTCTCTTTACTAAGCTTGAAAAGGCTCATAATTGATTTCAGTTATAATCTTTAGTATGTGCCAAATCTGGACTGAGGGTTTAAAGTCTGAAGCAATTATAATTACTAACCAAGAAATGCAAGGAAATAATTCTCATAAGAAATCTTGAAAGCAGAACCTAGATCTCAGAATAGAAATTGCTTGCATTATACCACTGCATGTTTCTTAATAGTAACTACAGAAACTTAGTAGTTTCTGTAACGCTGTGGTTAATACTGGGAGGATCTCAGTGTTTGGGTACTTCAAACTCCAGCTTCATGGTTAAATTTTTTAAGTGTGCTACATTGATTCAGAAGTTTAAGCAGCAGCAAACATGTTTGTTCATACGAGCAGTCTGGAAGTAAGGAATTGCTGAACTGTAATTTAGATTCTTCCTTTTTTCCAGATTTATGTTACCAAAGCCAAACTTTTATGCTCTGATTTTGGGTGCCTATGTCTTTTGTGAAACTGCTGACTTACTAAACTGGAGCTAAACCCGATGGGCATTGTAGATCCTTACTAGCTATTTTGTCAGTAATTTAGGTACCTTAGTTTCCTTACCTGTAAACTAGATGAGCTGTTAAGCCACTGCAATGATTAGGTGATACTGTTCAAGTAACCTGTAAAAGATGCAGGGATTGAGAACTCTGAGATATTGCTATGTTAGGAATCAAACCTATTCCGAAATCCTGATCTACATTAGAGGGCTAGTTCATCTCCTGGGACTTGAACTCCTTGTGCTATCAGTTGTCTCTGTTAATTTGTTCTAGTTCTTGTTGCTGCTGGGCTCCCCGTGATGCTCTCTGTGCATCTAGGCATACCCCGCAGTTCTGCTTCCATTCAGGGGCTGTCAGCAGTTCCAGTGCACATCCTTCTGAAACAAAGCTGACAACTCAGGTCTTTCATTTGCATCACCCTGAAACATGCCAAAAAGTTCAAAGCAGTGGGGCATTCCACCGCCATCCTATTGGGACTTCAGGCAACCTTCAGCACATATCTTCTCCAGTCCTTAATTTTCCAGCACAGCATTCCATTGTCAGTGATCAGCAAAAAATTAATGAAATGGTTTTCTGTTCAGGGCTCCTTAGTGTTTGATGGATGTCTGGTGTAATTCCTTTCCCGTTAAGGGATAAAATGCAAGCTGTTCCAGCATGTGATCCCCCCCTGGACAATAAGCAAAAGGATTGAGTAGGGTTTTGAAGTATTTTGCCTGTGTAGGTAGTAAAAACTTGCTGTGCTGCTTTAATACGGTAATTCTCTATGAATTGTTAATGATGCCACATTATAACCTATATACCCAAATATTAACAGTGAGGAATAATAAAGAATGAAGATACTCCCTTTCCCTTAAGTCTTTCATTTAGTCATTGAAATAAAAGATTTCAGTTAAGAACACTGCAAGTATTATCCCCTTCTTTTAGGGAAAAGCACCGAGTATTGCCTTTTCCACATATTTAGATCTCTCTGCATTTTGAATTGAAGGGTGACTGCCTGAAAGCTGCCCTTGCTTTGTTGCTGTCTCTGATGCCAAACTGCCGACATTCAAAAACAGCAGAGGAAAATAAACTTTGGATAAATGTGTGCAAAAGTGATCAGAGACGTTTATTCTAACAGTATGAAACGCAATGACTATTCCTTCACCACATTTTCCTTCCTCATTTTGTCTGTTTCTGTGGGCTGGCTTTCTGTTGTTTTTTTTTTTTTTGGTAGCTAGATATCTGTTAACTCTTCAGTGTTCTACTTGGGAATAAGAGAAATCCTGAGAAATGCTGGCACCTCTTCCAGATTCTTACTTTTGAAGCAGGCAGTTTCCCAATTCTATTTTTGACTGACTTAGTGGCTGTTCCCTTGGAAATGTTCAAGTTGTTGTCTGGTCTTCTGAAAATCTGGCAATAGGCACCAGAGGAAGCTGTTTTTCTTGTCTCTTATAGCACTCCATGTTCCATAAAACATATTTGTCTCCTTCCAAATCTCATTCTTAGAGTCTCTTCAGCAGCACATACTTTCTCTAGTTGCAGGTCAAAGCTGGTAGCCACAGACTGAGCTCCTCAGGTATATGGGTGGGAACAGGGTGTGTAATAGCCCCTTAAGAACAGGGGAGAAAACATCCGAGTTCTCCAAGCCTCCCTGGCGGAGCCTTTTTGGCAACAGTTTAGGAGTTCACTCTTTATATCCACCCATTTGATCAGCATCATCTTGTGAACTGAACAGCAGTTGTTTTTGTCAAGATGGAAAGTGGTGCCCCATGATTCATTCTGCAAATGTCCGCTCACTGCTTCAACTTCCTGACATCTGTAGTGGGACTGAGAAAGTGAAGAAGTTTGTAGCTGTTATGTATAAAGAGGAATAAAGCACAGAGTAAATGCTGTCCCAAAGCCATGGCCTGACTCCACTAATACCCACTGTCTGAGGCAGACTTTCCTTTGTAATTACTTTTGGTTTTATAACTCCAGACAGTCATGTTCTGAGCCTTATAACTGAATTAGAGACTTGCTTTAAGAAGATGTTGTTATTGACATAATAGTCTTGTTTATGGAATTTCTCTCCTCTGTAATTAAGGTTGTTGCATGCACAAAAGCAGTTAAATATAGCATAAATGTCTGTAAATGCAAAGATATGTCAAACCTTATTCCTTGTGTGAGCCTTTTTCCACACTCTCTATGCATTTGCCTCTCAAATGAGCTATGCCGCTGGAAATTCTGCCCTTTGCCTATGCCATTATGTTGTGTCTCATCCATATTTGTTCTTGTAAAATTGCAGGTTGCAACATAAAGCCTTTAAATTCCTCAAATGCTGTATTTTAAAGGTGTATTGATTTGTGGGGTTTGGTCTTTTATACCTTGTTGCAGAGTTGTGGAAGCTGATGGATTTGAGCAGCATGCAAGCAATATGCTCACTGTTATTTTGTCTGTCAACCAAACTTACCAGCTGGGTGAGAACCTGGCACATTCTTTAGAGAAGTTTATATCACTACTTGAAATTGTTTTCTCATCGTGGCTGTGTGAAAGTAATTATGGTTAAAGGCCTGGACAGGCCACAGGCTTGCTTTGAGCCTAGCCAACTCATTTTTAGCTGTCTGTTTCTGGGCTCTTTGTTCATTAAACAGACAATTTTTCAATTCAGAAGGTTTTGTGCTGATTAATTCTTTGGTCTAAGTAAAGAGATCAGATAATTATAGTAATAAGTGCTCCCAGAAAACCTCTAAATAAACAAATGTACTGTCTGGTCTTGTTGGGTTTGGGGAAATTGAATGCCACTCTTCCAGCCTGTTTACCAAAGCTGAAGCATGTAAACGCTGTGACTGTCTCCTTATGTCCAAGCATTTTCATTTTTAGGTTTTGGTCTCAAGTTATATTTATCAAAGCTAAAAATATCTTTGTGAATGAAATATAGTAGCTCATCTTCCCTCCCTACTCCCTTCATTTCAGTTCATTCTTCCTTTTGGCTGAGGGAAAGAAGAAACTATTGAGCTGACAATGCTGTTTTCCCAGTGAGCCCCACCAGCAATGGCGAAGGGACAGAGTGATTCAGTCCAGAAAGTGTGTGTGTTTTTTTGGGCAAAGAAGCTTTTCGGCAAGGTGCCTGCAACTGATGGTCCCTCTCATTTGAGTTCAGGGTGCAGGGACCTGCAGTCATTTGCTTCCAAGTCAGTAACTTTCAGCTGTATCTGGCTTTGAAGGTGGTCCATAATCAAAGCAGAGGGACTTAAAGCAGAGGGAGTGACTTGCAGTCCCTCTGCTGGGTACCAAAGTGACCTCACTGCCTGTGCATGCATCGCTGAACATAGTGTCACTTCCTCAGGGAGGAGAAACACAGTGCCTGTAGATCACAGCATCTACAAGAACTTTGTTAGTATGAATGACAAAGTACTTCCACCTTATCTGAGCTGTGAAAAATCTCAAACCCTCTAAATGCAAGATGTTTCAAATCACAGAATGGCAAATGTACACTTGAGACTTGCCAAACTTAGACCATTACCACATGATAACAGTCATGTGGTCTTTTTCTTGCTCTGATGTGTTAAGATCTGAAGGCAAGAGTTCCTCACTGAAGAACATCCTGAGAAAGCTGGATCCCAAATCTGTAACCTTTAGAAGGGATTCAGCTTGGACTCAGGCTGTCTTAAGGCTTGGTTACTCCATAATAACGGTAGCAGTGCCAACACTGAACTGAAATGTAAATTTACTCTTTGCATAACATGAGCTTCCTTTAAGACCCTTTGGCACCTGGAGTAAGGAGTTCCACGGAGTGTGGTAAGGTTGAACTGCTTAGATGCAGCAACTCTTTTTTAGGCTGATACTGTGAATCTTCCCCATCTCTCTATTACAAGGTTATTATTGTAGCATCAACACTGCTTATATACTGTGTTCACACTGCTGGGAAAGTAGCCCTCTCTGGAGTTTGGGAGAGAATTCCTGATTTGTAGCCACAGTCGGAGTGTCTTGGGCCAGAGGCATTGGAGTGTGAACAGCCCCTTCTCTGGACAGAGTCAAACAAAAAGCCTATAGGCTTGGGACAGCTCAGGAGAAGTAACTTGGGACTGATTCTAGTTATTTCTGGTGTAAAAACCTCTGTTTTAAATGTATCTTCCTTCCCTGAACACACATACCTTCCCACTCTTTTGAAGCAGTGATGGAGGCAAATGAAATGTCTAAGATGTCCTGGCTGTGATTGCTGGCACTGTGGGTGAGACATTTTCAGTGTGGAATATAAAAGCTTCTGAAAGCTGCTTCTGTGGTTTCCTCTGAAAAAAAGCCTTCTTTCTGTGGCCACCTCCTTGCCCTTCCTACGCTGTGTGCTGCTTGTTGCTACTTGATTGGACCATGCAGACTATTTGGGGTTTATGCACTCTGCCCAGTGTCCGGTTCTGCTGTTGGGGATGATGGGATAGTGAAAGAAACTCTTCGTCTGCTTTACAGATTGAAGCATCTCAGTGTTTTGGAGGTGGGCTACAAATTACTTTCTTGCATAAATCCTCCTTGCTTTGATGAAAATATAATATTTCTCATTCCCCTGAGTAAGCAAGTGTGCATATGTGTGTGTGTGCTGAATGCCAAAGTGCTGGTGAAGCCAGTTTGCTTCCGTATGTGAATCATTTCTCAAGCAGCGCTCTGTCTCACTGCAATGTGGTTTTCCTCTCAGGGAAGCACTCAAGCCCTGAATTTTCAGTCTGTTTTGCACATGCTGTCAGAAGCTAGTGGAAGGCAGTCCTCTTTTTAATGCAGAAAAGAGGACAAGCTTTTACTGTAAGTATTTTAATATCTTTTATTATTTTTAGGTGGGAATTGTATTATCTTTGGATATGTTCTGGGATCACTAATTTGTTCTTAGAGTAAATGGACTTGCTTTGCTCAATAGCTACTTTTTTTATTAGCATTTCACTTTAAAACTGAATTGCATAAAACAAATATATAGTGGAAACAATTCTGTGTTAGCTGAAAATGGGCTTGGGGTGGTTTAAAAGCCATTACAGTCTAAAAGCCATTATAACAAAAAATGCCACTATGTGAGTCAGAGCTGGCTACTGTATTTTTCTTCTGCTCAGCTGTGTAGATGTAGTGACAGAATGGTTGAAGTTGTTTCTGTGCCTGTTTCTGCTTTCTTTTCTGGCAATTTAAGGTTGCTCTCCAACAGTTACATGAAGCAGGAGTGTGAGCAGACTTTCTTCTGCTACTGCATGTTCATGTAGTCCAGTCAAAGGGCGGAAAGGACCAAGCTGCTAAGCACCTAGGTTTGGCAGCTTGTGTCTCTGCAGGGGATCAGTGAGAGCACTGGGGAGCATGCCAGATGAGTGCCCTCTTAAAGCACATCAGCAAAGAGTTCTTCAGATTGTCAGCAGCACCCTAATTACAGCAGTTTAACAGTTGTCCTTAAGATTGTGCCCTGGACTGAAGCTTGGTCATAATAGCAGTAGTAATAATAGCATTTATATGGCATGTAATATGGCAAAGTTGTGAAGTCTTGTATGTGTTGCTGTAGAGGGTTACTGGTAGAACTGGTTTGAGAACAGGGATTCTCTGCCTCTCTCTTCTACTCAGTCGAAGTTCTTCTAGATGTCCCCTATTAACCCTTTCTGTCTCATCTCCAAAGGGAGCTGTTTTCCATGTTCCTCTTCTACCTTTTCCAAGTTATAAAATGCTCTCTGCTTCTAACCTCAGGAGGAGAGAGGGTATTTGATTTGCTGAACTACAGTATTCCTTGCACAGTTTGACAGATAACACAAGCATACCTCATCCTAACATGCACACGTATGTGCTGCCCCTTCCCTTTCTAGTTTGCTTCTAGAATTGTTCTAAAACAATCGAATTTTATTATGTAGCCCACCAAGGTGGGTCTTTGAGTCCATCAGTGGTCCTTAATTCACAGTTGTAACTGTTGATACTGTTGCCTGAATCTGTTCTGTTCCTGTTCAATATGACTATTTTTAAAATGCAGAAGTCCTCTTGTTTCTCCTGTGGCTTTGGAGTTATGTCCTCATCTTTGCAAAGAACCCTGTCTCCTAGAAGTTCACGCTGTCACTCAAATGTTCACAAGTTCCCTATTAGCTTTAGTGAGTGATCTATTCTGCACTTTAATGGAAGATAACTATCTCAAGGGATGGCTTCTAGATCTCAACTATTTCTCTGCCTTGTGATGGATGGAAAATGGGAGCCAGGGAAACATCCTGGCATGTGGCAATCTGAGGCTGTTCCCTTGCGTGCTGTAGGACAGATGTTGATTTATCTCATTTTTACTTTTCTCTGTGGGTTTCCTTTCCAAGGCACATGAATGAATATATCTTCATAAATATGCCATTTAGTGGATAAATGCAAATGGAAAAACTTAAGGCATAGGAAGATGACATGGCTGAGGTGGTTCGATAAATCTGTGCCTGTCTTGAGGGTAGAATCAAGTGGATCCCAAATGAGCGCATTGACTGCAGTCTCATGCCTCTGCACTTCAAGGGGACAGGGAACCTATCAGCCTGTGCTTGTACCAGTTAGTATTACCATGTAGCTACATGCTGTGTCTGTGCCATTCCAAAAAACATGATCATTCCTTCTCTCTTGTAGATGTACCTACCCTCTGTGCTACAGAGAATGTAATGGCAGGTAATTATCAGGCAAACCACTTGTAATTATTCTTAATTTCTTTAGCAATTATATAGCTCTTGCTCTATCTAAAATGAAACCTTCTTTTCTTTCTTCCTTGTGGGTTGGCAAAACATGAAGTGTGAACCATATGTGTCACTTGCTTTGTGCTGTGTTCACCAGGACAGTAGTTCAAAGAACCTGAATTAATGAGCAGTAGCTACCTTGAAATGGTTCTAAAACATTTTGTTCTCAACTAGCAGTATACTTGAACATAAATTAAACCCATCTATTCAGAGCACAGTCATAGTGGGGAGAGCCCAGAGTGACCTATTTTTCTTTTCCTTTTTTTTCAATTATAACATGGCTGTAACTTCAAAAAGGAGGTTTGAAATCAATGCAGCATTTCTACCTTTCCTGAATCTTTCCTTTGACTTCTGTCTCCAAAGGGGGGATGTTGTCACTGTGTGTACTGATGTACTTGTCATATGTTGAAATAATGAGGGAACTACTACTTCTAAAAATGCATTCTCCAAACTCTGTAGTGTGAAATCGCTTCCTGGATGTAGTTTTGATGCAACTTAAAAAAATCTGTCGTTCATTGCATAACCCCTGTGTGTACATTCTGCCGCTACATGCTTGCGTATGGCAGTGTCTCATGGCAGGGGGGTTGGAACTAGATGATCTTAAGGTCTTTTCCAGCCCTAACTCTTCTATGAGTCTATGTGCTGCCCCTGTCGGTCTCTTCTGACAAATGGAGGTTGCCACCCTGCCCTTCAGATTGTCCCTTTCATTGTGTGCATCCATCAGTAATTGCCACATTTAAATCTAACTCTTTGCCCTGGAGGTAGTGAAACATCATATCACTCTTTTGGCCTTTCAACCTTACCAAGACAATGCATCTACTTAAACCAGAGAAGCAGGGTGTGCTGTGTATGGATAGCCAGCATACAGTTGTGCCTGTGCATGCATCACTGAATGACATTTGGGCTCTTTCAGGTATCCCACCATCCAGCTGGTAGTTGCCACTGTCCTTCTGGAGGGCTAATGAACAGAAAGTTACAAATAGGTTGGGAATTTTCCTTACCCCCATCTTGTTTATAAGATCAGGGTCGTAGGTAGTTTAATAGTTTGTCTTTGGAGATGTGGTGTTGTGACTGGTTAGATAATCAGAGTGAGGAAAGAGGAGGAGATTGAGTATCCATGTACTGACAGTACAATTTAAATTACAGGAGGAACATGTTCCCAGACATTTAGAAGTACAGCTTGGGCTTCGTTTTCAAGCATCAGTCACTGCTGGATGACAGTTCTGGGTATTTAATCTAGAGAAAAAGTAAAATAGCTGTATTTTCCTGTCATAAATGGCCAGTAATATTGAACAAAGACAAGAGAAATACAACTAAATAAATCCTTTGTCCACATGCACACATGAGGATTTGGTTGCAACTTCTGAATCTTTTTTTCATGGGATCTAACCAAGAATTAAAGGTTGACAAATCCGAAACTCCCGGGAGAACTTCTGTGGAGGAGGATGAGCAAAAGGTTTTGCACTGCTCTCATCTATCCATGCCTGGAAAAGTCATCAGTGACTCTAATGGTTGCTCTGGGAAGAGGATTTTATTTTGAGCGGCGTTGAGACATGGAGTTTTGCAGTTCCTGACCTGGACTCTGACAGTGTTGGGGTGGTTTTTGGAAGCTGAGTTGATGGCCAGAAACCGGTCATTTGTGGCTGGCTGGAACTGTCCTCACCTGGGCCATTTCTGATCTAGTTCAGACATCCTTGTAACTGTTCAGTATATTTATATACTAGCTGATAAATAGAAGTTTTAGAGAGTTATGAAAAACACACTAAGGAAATAAGTAAGAAATGCCTTAAGAGACAACATAATTTTTGTGTTGCCACTGTAGCCACAGGTAAAATAACTTTTGTATTTAGGAAAGCTAATGGGTTTTCCATTGTTTGTGGATTTCCATCTGATACCATGAAGGGAAAGGAACTGGCTCCGCTGAAGTTGTTCGTATTGTAGAGGGAGGGAGACATGTGCCCTGTAAAGGAAATTCTCATCTGATGCCACATTGAAAGTGCTCTTCTAGGGTTTTTTGAGTCCTCTGGAAGAACAGTTAAACAAAACAAAGCAAACTACAACCCAAAAGAGTAACTTTCATATGAGGATACAATCTTCAGGCAACCTTAGCAAAATGAGGATTCTGAAGATGTGACTCTGAAGCAATAGCAGAGCTACTGATGGTTAAATTTTGGGACTGGTATTTTGTTTTACACTTTCCCAATGATTAGTTAGGTGACAATGGGCATGTGTGTGCCTTGATATCTGTGTATTTGTTTTCTATCTAAACTTTATCAACACTTTTAACTGCTTGCAAAAGCACCTGGAGTCTATAACTGCTGTGTTATTATAGTACGTTTTTCTCCGCTCCTGAAAGTTAAAAAACAATAATACTCAAGCCACCTTTGCTTGAGGCATGTACGAACCCTGCAGAGTTTGTCCTGCTGAAGCATGCAGTTTGGACGTGAAAACTTCCAAGTGATGTCTCCTGGTACTCTACCAACAAAACCTGAAAATTCAGCTGCAAATGAGATTGGAAAGCAAGTCTGCCGAGGGAGACCAGGAGAAGCTGCTGCTCAGTGCTTAGGGTCAGGTTTATAATGGATTGTTTTTGGGCAGCAAAACCAAGAGCCTTAGAGATGAAAAGTGGGTGAAGTGGGCATAGCTTGTCTGTTCCTTTGAGCTGTGAATGGGGGGAAGCAGGTGGTCTGGGTTGGGATTTTTTGTAGTTATTGGCTCTTTAATCCAATTCTAGCAAAAGCTAAGCTTTGTACCAGCAAAAAACCCAGGAAGTGTCTCTATGTGGAGGAGTAATGGAAGCAGGTTGTACTGAGATAGCCTCAAAGACACTAAACCCAATGTAACAAACTAGAGAAAAGAGAAGATGGCTATGTTAAATACAGAAAGACAACACAGTGAGCTGAAAGGAGCAGAAGTCTAAGGAGACAAAGCCCTGGCAGCGTTCAAGGCCAGGTTGGACAGGGCCTTGGCTGACATGCTCTAGTGTGAGGTGTCCCTGCTCAGGGAAGGGGGTTGTAAGTAGATGATCTTGATGTCCTTTCCAACCCAAACCAGTCTGTGATTCTACGATTTTAAGCTACTAAAGATGACCAAAAGAGTAGACAGTTTGGTTTTAATTGTTAGCCAGCTCTTATTTCCAAACAGGTTTTTATCTGCCATCTATATCCAAGTTACCAGTTACTGTATTGGACTATCAACTTACCTGGTTTGTGACCCTGGCTTGATTCCTGCTATCTGCTAAGAAATCAAGATGAGTCATATGGAAGCATCTGTCAAGCCTAAAAATTGTAGTTTAAATTGAATTGATGTGGAAGGCAGAAGAGAATTCTATTTTAGCCCAGCTGGCTATCCTGCCATACAGCTTCCTACATGCTGCCAGAAAATCCTTTACAGCTTACTGAACTTGTTAGATATTTCTATGTTCCAGTTGATAGTTTGTCTGAAAATAGCAGAGATAGATTAGGTTAGAAGGAAAATAGTACAAGTGTGATGCAGATTTTAGATGCTTAAACCACAACAGAAGAAAATTGTGCTTTGATGTGTAATAAAGGCTCTGGAATAGTCTGACCTTTTGATGTAATGAAAAGTAACTGAATTACAGGAAAGTGGCACTGGGGACTGCGGGTTTTAACCCACCGAAGTCACAGACATGTATCCTTGGAGAGTCCTGTCTGCAAAGCTGGTACTGCTGACCTCCTTTTCCAGAACTGCTGGGCATTCACAGGTCTCAGTGAACCTGCCATCTGGTACATGGCTCTTCAGATCTAGTAACGAGTTTTCCTAATGCCTTATTTCATTCATTTTCCCAAGGCAACTTGAATGACTCTGCTTTAATTTGCCAGTCGTGTTGAGCGAGTAGCGTTACACACAGAGATGAGCACCAGAACTTAGGTCATGTAAAGCATGTGGGGTACAGATAACTTGTAGCCCCCCACCAGGGATTTTCCTATGTGAATTCATTGCTGCAGATATGCTTATAATTTTTATGTACTTACTAGTGTAGCTGCCAGGTTTCTTGACTGTAAAATATTATTGCTTGTCATCACTCAAATCAACCTATCTTTTTAGTTATTCAGAGTAAAATAGCCTTTAATAGTCAGCAGAATGTGCTTCCTAGGAGTTTGTTCTACAGGACTGGTGAATTTCTCCTTTGATGGATAGCCAAACCTTCAGATCCAAGAGACCTCGCATTGTTTCTGCTGATGCTGACCGTGAGAGTTGGGATGAATTCTTAATCCAGTTTTTCTAGCCAGAATATGGGAATAATTCTTGACTGTTCTGAAGACCTTTTATTAATAAGTGCATGTAGACTGGCTTATAAGCAATGTCTACTCAATCTTGAATAAATTGGTAAAATTTCAAGTAAAATGGACTGTCTTTCCACTGTAGAACTTGTGTCAGCTGCCCAAATAGTCCGCATCAAGTTATCCAAATGACCCGTAAGAACACCAGTGAGAAAGGATGAACTATAAAGCATGGCCTGAATTCTTAAAGGCTGGTACCTGCAGGGAATTCTGAGGATTACTGAGAGCAAAAGCTCTGTCAGGACCAGCTTTACAATTTTTGTAAACCCTCTGATTCTCTCCTGTTTCAGCGGAGGTGGGGTTCAGACACCAGCACTCGTAAGGGTAAAAGATTTGGCGTCTTTACTTGTTTTTAAAACCTCTGCAGTTTGGAAGGGACAGGTGATAGGACTGACTTTGCTGAAGCAACAGATTGTTGGTACAAACCCTCATTGATTTCAGCATTGAGCTGCTGCTTACCTTCAGTTTCAACTTGTTTTCAGAGTACAGCTCCAATCAAGGCATCTACAGAGATTTAATTGTGCTCACTAGTGACCTGCTCAGGCTGATGCCAAAGGAAAGACTGAATTGTGGGCTGGTGGTATTCTGTTTGCTTTCCAAGCAAAGTTCCCTGTGAAATGCGAAGAAATGAAAAGCAGAATCATAGAGCTTCAGGCATTGCTTAAAGTGAGTCATCTTCCAGGAGAGCGAGCAGAAGCATCTAATCTGAAATGTACTGAGGCATAATGGGCGTAAAACTAGTGGTTTTTGTCATTGTATTTGCAAAAGCAGCTTGGCTGCATCTCCTGTGGAAAGCTGCTGCTTGGAGACCTCTCTCTGGGTAGCCTAGAGATCAAGTCGTCATCTCTCTGGGGTCCTTTCAGAATGAAATGGTGCTATGTAGTTAAAATATAGTAGACTGACTTTATCAGTGTATTCTAAACCACTGGGAGTTGTTGTCTCGTGGCAGAAACAGGTAAACAAGGCTCCGAAAGCTGTGTTCAAAGGGGTGTTGAACATATGAGTATGTGTGTATTCCCTTTGTCCTGACTTGTAGAAGACTTGAAAGATCGAAAGACTGGAAAGATCCATTTTCCAAGCGCCATTCAGCTGTGATAAGTTGATCCCATTCCCAAGCTCTCATTCAAGGATAGTTCATGCCTATGACTGCTTTCAAAGTCATTTCTGCTGGCTCAGAAGCATGGTCTCTGCCAGCTACTGTTGCCAACCTTGCCCTGAAAATCACATTGAGGAAGCAGAGGCTATTTTCTAGTTACTGCACTGCTCTGACAAGCTGCTGCCTAGTGTAAGATTTGGAATATGGTGAATTTGGGTGTCCTGACTTGAGAGTCTTCAAAGATGTCCTTTCTAGTTTAGAATTATGTTGGCTTTTAGCTGTTCACCTGTGGAAAAAGTGGTGTGTTTAAGACAAGTAGACAAGAGCTATGTATAATGGCTTTAATACAATCTATCGCAATCTGCTACCTACCAAACTCAATCCATGAGCCATTTTATGATATTGAACTTCTGGGTTTCCCATTGTCCCAACTGCCCAAATCTTCCATGAGACTTTTTTGTTTGTTTTCCAGTAATGCAATAATTGAATTTGGAAGAATGGAAAAGCTGATGTTGGCTCTGGGAATGGATTTCCTGTTCTCATCAAAGGACAGCAAGATTTTGGGTTTTTTTTTTAGTCTTTTTTGGGGAAGTAGATTTATTTAGTACTTCTCCTGAAGCAGCACTTCCAATAACTCAAATGTATGTCACTTACCTAGGAACGAAAGCAGCTTAAGGTATGTGCAACCTTATTCTTTGAAGTACATATAAGGCTTGTGGAAAGTATTTGGATCCCACTTCAGAGACCAGAATCTCTATCTACAAGGCAGATTCAGGGTAGCCCAATACATCAGAAGCCTCAGCTCCCTCTTTTACAAATGCTGATTTCCATATAAATACAGAGAACTAATAAACACTAATACACTCAAATATACCCAATTTTAGCTTCATCTGCTTGATGTAGTAAAATATTAACTCCACATGGTACATAACTCAGCTATCATGACATGAAAAAAGCCATTTTGCCTCAGGCTACTGGCTGGACTTCTGAAGTTGTGGTTTGTTCTTTTTAAGTACCTCTTACTTCTAACATCAGGGTCTAATGAGCATCTTGCTCCACTACAACTTTAAAATGCCATGGATGACTCAAACTTAAATTCTTTGGGATATCAAGAAAGCATCTGTACAGCTTAAGGCAGGAAAGTCTGGGGTACAGTTATGAAGAAATCCAGAGGGTATAATAAAGCAAGATGCATGTGCAACCACTGGATCTGCAAACCCCCAAATCTGCATAATTTGCAGATGTAATCAGGGAGATAGTTTGCATGTGCTGTTGCTTGTTCACTCATATAAATACAGTGAATGGAATGCCTATTGAAAGGTCGGCTTTAAAATAATGTGAGGCACTGAAGCTTGCTAAGGAAGGTCATGAACTGTGGGAATGCTAAACATTATTATATATTGTAATATAGCTTATGTGTCTGTCAGAATGCATAAAAAAGGAGCCAAGTGATCAGCATAATCATTAACAAAGACTACTCTTCCTCCTCTAATGAGATCAGTTGATGGCTCCACACTGTATGTGTTAAGAATTTTAATGGAGTAATGACTATATTTAGTAATAATAATACCTACTAACTTAAGACAGGTTGGAGCTGTGGAGGAAGTAGACTGCCTTCCTTGCAAGAGGCACCAAGGAGAAATAGAGGGAATGTCACTTGCTGGCTTTGTTCTCTGTAAAACAGTGGCAGAGCACTTGACATTCCCTTCTGCTTCTGTGCAGCAGAACACTCCTTAAATAGACAATGGTGACACCTGGAAGGTGCTGTCAGTGTCAAATGTGACTTGGCCCCAAGCAGATTTGTTTCCCATGAGTCCAGTGTTCTTATTCATGAATGTGAAATAAAGTATAAAGCAAGTTATGAGATAGAAAAGGTGACCTAAGCTCTTCTGTTCACTCAGCCAGGAATAAATTGTTTCAGCATCTCTGTCAGAGGGTTGTTGTCCAAGTTCACACTGGCCCTGCTGGACTCCTATGTGATAAACTTAGTGCAAGCACATTCCCCTTGCTGAGACACGGGGCTGATCTCTGTTGATCTTTTGGTTACCTTTCTAACAGGCAAGAGAAGTTGGCCTCTGCCTAGACAAGGCTGATGCTTAGCTACATCCTGTGTCTATTTTGGAAAATGAAGCTGCAAAAGAAGGATGTTTCTCATATAGAGGGGGAGGGTAGGAGCTATCAGGCAATGCGCCCTCCCTCCTGCTGCCAGCTCAGCAGCCTGGTGGGGTTAAAAAGAAAAAACTCCAACGAATCACTTTATTCTGCTCCTGCTTTGGATGGGCAATGGCTGGGGAGAATTTATGGCTTTAGCTCTACCAGATTGGAGCTTGCTATTGAATTGGCAGCTCTCTGCATCCTGAAAGAAACAGACTAGTTCTTCTTGCTGGCAGACTAAATTTGTTCAGCTGTATCCAAAAAAAGGAGTTCATGTGTATTTGCTGATTCCTGGCAGGATTTCTTTCTTGCATAAGCTTATCTCTGAGGAATAGTGGATCTGGATTTCTGTTTGCAAGGAAGTGATTTTATGTTTTTACCATGCTCTGTAAACCTTGGTATTGTGAAACATCTTTTTATCACTGTGGTAACATCAACTGCTGTTTCTCTAGAAAACTCTGATAAGCTAAAGATATCGTTTTCGATACGGCTTAGGGAACTTGCTTCTCGTGTGACTTTATAAAGTGGGTATTATTTCAGTTGAAGATGCTGGATCTGGCAAGTAAGAGAAGTAGTTTTCTTTTTATCTCAAGATTGTCTTCAAGTGCGGTGGACTTCCCTGTTCTCAGTTACTCTTTGATTGTGCTTCAGCATTCAGAGGTGCTCTGCAGTGCCTGACAGAGGTCTCTGACTTGCACAGTCCTAACAAAAGTCAGTGTTCTTTCTGCAGTGCTTCATGTTACCAGTCAGTATGAAAAATATAAGTGGCTGCAGCCTTCTCTGAGGGTTTGATGTGTATAACAGGGAATGAAGTTTAGCACTGCCTTTTCAGCCCTTTAAACTGATGCCAGATCTCTCTGCTCTCTTTCAGATGATACAGTTTATATTTCTCATGTGTGTACATATGTATATAATTTCTACTTTTCTTTTTTTTTTAGGTCGGTAGACTGAGTTATTTGGGGAGAACATGAAGAGTGCTGCCAAGCCTTGGAGTGCAGTGGCAAAGCCAGGGAGTCATGGGGCTGAGAGAGGAAAATCTCTTTCCACCACTTCAACAGGAATGAAGGCGTCCAAGTCTTCCACATCACTTGCCTTTGAATCTCGGCTCAGCAAGGTACTAGCCAGTAGGGATTGTGCAAGCATCATTATAGCCTTGTTTCAGCTTAAAGCATTGGTTTAGTCCTGGAACATTACTACACCCCAAGACTTGGAGCGGGCTTGACCACTTTGCTAAGCATAGGGGAATTATAATTGTGCTGTACATTGACTAATGCATATTTCTGAAGCTATTTTGCATGTGATGGGGGAGACACTGTATTTGCACAAAGTATGAACGGATTCCTTTACTGTACATGAGGGAATTGCCTTAACTTTGAAGAGTGAGAAAAAGAAATAGCAAATTCTTAGTTCAACTCATTGTTACATGGGTAAAGGAATTGAAAGAGCTTTATTAATGAATTTCCTGAAGTCCTAAAAATCTGATTCTTCCTTCCAGGCAAAACATATTAACAGAAGATATTACTTGCAATGGAACACATCTTATGAATTCTATCTTTCTATGTAGGTATATTTCAGAAATAGCAGAAACTTCTGTCAAAGTAGTGCTTTTAAGAAAAGGGAGTAACACACCTGAGCTGCTGCTGCATCTGTACCCTTGCAGCCAGCAAACAAAAATAACCTTATTGTCTAAAGCACAGACCAAGATTACCCTTGTTGAAAATAGACTGTGGGCTTCCTGGTTACAACTGTTTCCAGCACTAAAAGATTAGTAAACAATGCATAACATGGTGCAGCATTTTAATCATGAGGAGAGCTAAACTTCATTAATAGCCACAGTTTCTCAAGTGAAGGATTAATTTCATTAACTTGCATCATATTAATAGGATATTTCAGTGTAGTGCTCCAGGCAGGTTATATTCATCACTGGAGTATGTGCAGTATGGTTGAGGCAAGCATCTCTGAAGGGATGCTACTTAACAGACTTAATCAGGAGATCTGGTATAATTAATGTGTGTATGGTGTTCAATGCAGAGTATTTTCTTCCTAATTACAGTGAGTATCTTCAAATTGTTCATCATCTGCAAGTGCAACATCATCAAAGTGGTTTCTTTGAAGAAACAGGGTAGAAAAGGGCACCATAGTTTCTGCTGTAGAAGAGGCACATCGAAGAAATTGGAGACTGCAGAAGTCTCTAAAGGTCAGGAAGTCAGATTGTTCCATTCTGCTCTTAAGAGTGTGCTGACAAAATCTCTGCCAGAAGGCAGAACATTTGCTCTTTGGTATCCTGGAGCAGATCAACACTTCAGCTGTTGAACCTGATGTGCTCACAGGGTCCAAGAAACCACAGACTCTGAGTCAGAAGAAGAGATAAAAGGGGCAAAGAATTGGAGCTGAAAGACTTCATTTTGCTGAAAGATTTTACTTTAAGCAAAGTGAATTCAGGGACTGCTAAATAGGGCGAGTGCTGCTTGGGTGCTTTGTTTTCTTTTAACTCAAGCAGTGGTTTCAGCTTGTGGTTCATGGACCCCGTGAGTGTCCCTGGGCAACTTCAAAGGAAGTGGGGTTTGATATGTGAGAACAGTTTAGATGTCCATTAACTGAAAAGGGTAAAAAAAGTACAGCTCTAGGGAGACTCTCCCGAGCTTTGGTCTTCTAAAATGATTCAAGCATTTTCCCTGGAATTAATTACAGACTGCTATTAGAGGTACCCAGGCTGTTAGAGTGGCACACCAATGGGAAAGTAGCTGACCAAAGTTCTGAGAGAAAATGCTACTTCTGCTTGTTGCAGCAACATAATTCCTGTGTTTCTCCTCGCATCTTATGGGCATTGTGCTTGTATTGCATGGATTTCTTGAGTATGCATCTAGAGTAGGTTTGCTTTACCAGAAATCCCCCTCCCAAAAAAACCCCTCACAGCTACAGTGTCGCTTGCTTTGTCATGTACAATAAAGCTAAATAAATTACAGTGATATCCCCTAATGCTTTTTAAAAACACATACTGTAACATGTCCTGGAAAGCACACAGTTCACCTTCTTCCCAAGCTTATGAAACCTCAGTATTAATCTTTAGAATTGTGCAGCTGATCTCTTCTGGAAACATGCATTTTTTTGTTGGGAATGATTTGCTTGGTGGTCACATGAACAAAGTGCTTTCCTGTGAACAGACTTTTCAGTTTCTCATCTGAGTCAACAGTTCCCGGTCACACACATGGCATTAGGTCCTGCCATGAGGTCATGGGTCATCTTCGCTCACTGCTTTTCAATAAACAAGGAGGGTAAATTGCTGAACTCATACCATGTTTAAGGCATTTCCAGTTGGTAATTGTTAAATCTTGCACTGGCTGCTCTTGCCTTTTATTGTGGCAGCCTGGACTTCTCAGCTAAATGGCTTTCAGATTTTGACTTGGTCTCTGGCATGTTCTTTGTTCATGTTGGGTAACCTAGTTTATGAGGCCATGAGGTTTGATGGCTCCTGTTTGACAAACACAGGAAAGAACAGGCAGTTCCTTACTGTTGGAGTAGCTCAGGCACCTATTCAGAGGATCTGAAATCACCACTGGGGCAAAACTGTATGATCCTGAGCAGAGAACCAGCAGATCCTTTTGGGATCTTTTTTTCTTCATATACATTTGTCATGGTTTAAGCCCAGCGTAACTCATGCAGTCTCTCTCTCACTTCCATCTATTCCTCCCCACCCACTCCTGGAGGGATGGGGAGGAGCATTGAAAGAATGTAACTCCCATGGGCTGAGATAAGAACAGTCCAGTAACTAAGGTATAACACAAACCACTGCTGCTACCACCAGTAATGATAATGATAAGGGAAGTAACGAGGGAAGAGAATACAGCCGCTCACCACTGATACCCAGCCCAACTGAGCAGTGATCTCACCCTTCCAGGTAACTGCTGCCAGTTTATACAGTGGGCAGACATGCTGTGGTAAGGAATACCTCTTTGGTTAGTTTGGGTCAGGTGTCCTGTCTCTGCTTCCTCCCAGCTTCCCCTCCTCCCTGGCAGAGCATGAGGCACAGAAAGTCCTTGGTCAGAGTAAACATTACTGAGCAGCAACTAAAAACATCGGTGTTATCAGCACTGTTCCAGGCCGAAAGTCAAAACCACAGCACCGCACCAGCTACTAAGAAGGAGAAAAATGTCTGCTACTGCTGAACCCAGGATAACATTAAGGGCCAGACATTTGCTGCTTTGAACTACTCAGTGTGCCAGGATCTGCAACTGGCGTTTACCTGCACAGCCCCAATACATGACTGCATGCAAACCAACAAGGAAATGTGGTGAATGCTGTTCACAGCAAGATCAGGGAAGCCAGATCTACTGGCTCCTGTAAACTGTGTTCTCCCTGTCTTTCAATATTTGCTTATTTGAGTGGTCTTTCCCATTCTTATTCCTCACTGTTGAAATAGTATTTTATCCCTTGACCCGCTTCACAAAAATAAAAATCAAAGACAAAAATATAAAGAAATACATAGTATGGCTGTAGAAGCAATATTGCTATTGGGCTACTTTAAGGAAATGTTCCTTTTCTGCCAGGGACCTTGCATTTTGAATGACTTAATGGGACTATTCAAGGTCTTAACCTGGTTGCTTACAATCTCTGTTGCAGCTGAAGAGGGCCAGCAGTGATGACATGCTTACCAAGCCAGGGGTGACAGCAGGTCCTGGAGTCTCCAGGCTGAAGAAGACCATTACAACAGGAGCCATTTCTGAGCTTGCTGAGAGTCGCCTGAAGCCCAGCACAGGTAGATACAATGACTCTGGATGACAGTCTGCATTATGTGCAATGTGCTGTGTCACTTGGTTCAGCAAGATCCAAGAGTTTCCCTCTCCCCAATCCCTGTAGCCCATTATAACTTACCTGCTGTGACAGCATGCAGGATGGGACATGCTGTGCCCTGCAGATTAGCCTTTCACTGCTAATCTGAAGCTAAAAGGGAGGAGTTGGGGGTTCCCAGGAGCTGCCCTGTCCAGCTTCAGCCTTCTCCATCTACCAAACGAGAAGGATGGTTACCCTGCTCTTCCTGGGACACCGAAGAGGCAGGACACCAAAGATCCAGGCAGAGCATCTTCACATACAGTTTGTGCTCCTAATCTGCAGGGTGGCACTCTCTATCCCTCAGCAACCCCATCAGCTTGTTACCATTGGTTCCAGAGCTAAACCCGTTTCTAAAGGCAGCGACACCATCTGCATACCAAGGGCTTCTGTGCAGCCCCTCTGCCTTCCCTCTGGAGCTCAGCAAACGCTTGCTTTTGTCTGCTCCCTGGTGGCATTTCCAAGGGAATGTGAGATCTTATTAAATTTGACCATGACCTCCCTATTTGTCACAGCCTCTGCAGGGTTTTGCTGTGTTAACAGAACAATGTTATTAACCAGGAAGGGATTTCTGGGAAGAAAAAAACCCCCAAAATCTTTATATGCTCCCCCCCACCACTGAAAGAAAATGATGCATTTTTAAACAGCACAAATTAAGCAAAAGACAAATCGCATTCTGCAGTTAATCAGTGTGTAAATCCTCAAATTCAAGTGGCTAGTTGTATCTAAAGGCAGTTAAGATTTACCATCAGTAAGGAGGCACAATGCTGACAAAAGATGCTTGGGAGGTATAATGTGGGGAAAATAAAACCTGTACAGATGATGCAGCATAGGATCCTGGGAATGCAGCCAAGGAAAAAGCACTGCAGGGACTCCAGAATGGAACACGTATGTCAGACACAAAAATACTAGCACTGGAATAGAGAGCCCCCTTCTGCATGTGTGTATAATAACTGGGATTGGACGAGGAATAAGATTTATGGTGATGAGTACTTTAAATACAAAGGATAAAATGCTTTATGGAGATCAAGTTACATCTGGGTATTGTTTTGCCAAGTTAAATTGCATCATTACATCTGACCCTGTATATTGCTTTGCATCAACATTTGTAGAAGTATGAGTGGGAATATTAGTGCTAGGCAAAGAGACCAAGTGTGGAGATATATATATAGTGTAGACAAACACTGAGCATATATGTATTACCCCTCTAAAATTCCTTCTAACCTAGACAGAATTGTCCCTGGTCCTATAGGGACCATTATAGGTATGTATATAAAGACCTGTACCTTACATATCTTTAATTTTCACAGTGATTCCATGGTCCAAAAGAGTGGAAATCTAACTATATTCTGAGTATGTGTTGCTCTCGTGGCCACTCACTGAAAGGTGCTGGATATTTGTGAGCAACGATACAAAGCTGAATGCTACTTTCAGATTATCACACTATGGAAAGATACCAATAGGCACATTGTAATACAGTATATTGTTGCTAAAAGGAAAATTAAATATCAGATATGTCCGGGGCTATGACAAGTTCTTGGAACATAAGAAAAGGAGGGAACACTGAGCTGCTATATTTGATTGAAATGATACCCAAATAGTCTCTGATTGTGATCAAGACTATGCTGTGATGCTGACTGGCTGTGGAGCTACTCCAAGTAAGAGTGTTCCTGTATGGGAAATGCAGATGTTTGTGTATGTAGCCAACTGTAAATCTTGACATTTTGTTCTGAAACCGCTTTCTTTGGCTTCTTTGATTGCTTTCATCAGTTCTGCATTTTCCTTTCATGCCTTAACTGCAGGCATCATGTCTCCCCCTCACACCTTCCCCCTTTGTTTGTACTTTTTAGGTTGAGGTTTCTTTGTCTGTTGCTTGAGCAATTTGATTATTTTACTAAAATGATATTATATTGGTTCCAGCTGCACTCTGGCAGCACTCAGTGGATATTATACTATTGTGTAAGAGAACTCAAAAGAAATATGGTGTGTGGAGGGGGGAAAGCTTAGGTTTCTTCTTTGGGGAGTGACTGTCCAATGTTTTTGTGTTGACCTTGAGCAGTAGCATGTGTTCCAAATGCTGCAGGTAATAAATAATTGACATCAAGATTGCTTGTTTAAATGGGGTTGTTGTGTGCTGCCCTTGGTGGACCTGAAGTTATTCATTCTAGCCTTTTGCTGACATAACTACCCCTGTCTGCCTTGTTGGAAGCTAATGCAGTAAATCATAAACAACTTAAAGGGAGATGAAGCTGATCTCATGTATCCATTCCTGGCAAGTGGAGTTGAGCAAATGGAACTGGAGACAGGTTCTGGCTGGAAGTCCTGTGCTGTGATGTTTGGCTTTGTGACTGCTTGGCAGTTTTGAAACCCCAAGTAATGGGAAATGATGTGGAGGGAGAAATAAGTGTCTTGGATTCAGCTTGTTTATCCTCAGTGTTATGTCTTTCCATGTACTGTCCTAAAGTAGCAATTTGGCTTTAACATAAATATTAAAAGCAACACCAGAGCTCTGTAACTTTAGGTTTAAGTTAATGAAACAGCGGGAAAAATTGCAAAACAGGAGGAAATAGGTCACTAATCCTGAGAAATATTTATTTCAGTGTGTGCACTTATAAAAGCAGCCAATCTATGAAACCATATAGCAAATTATTTTAAAGTGTTTAAATAGACAAGTGTATATCTTCGTGAGAAGCCAGGACTCTCTCCTGAAGGTTCAGGTTTATAGGAAATAAGTGATTTTTCAGATTCTGATCCTTTGAGGTTTGCAAGCCAAATAACCTTAGATAATGCAATTTCACAGAGAATTTCAAAGCTGCTTATGTGATCATACACTTTGGAAGAGCATTGCATAGTGGCACTGGTATGCAAATGGGAAGTTTGAAGTTTACACAGGTGAAATGACTTGCTCGGTGGATCCTAAAAGTCATTCCAAATCCTTGCTCTCACTCTGTCACTCGCTCCCTACAAACTCCCAGGATAAGCACTCTCTGAACATTTCCCTCAAGGCTGCCTAGTTTAATCATGTTCATGTGCTTCCTTGATGTTCTTTCAGTGCCAGCAGCTATTATCTGTCAGGTTTGACAGGAACAAAAAGAAGTCTTATGCTGGACATCAGAGAAGAGATGCAGCCAGGATGTGCGACTGGGCTGTGAGTGAGCATGTAGTCCAAAAGCATTCAGAATACTTCAGGCATCCTGTTTTTCACAATATATTGACTTTTATATTGAGCTGTGCCAGCTCCAATATGAAGTATCAGTTATCTTTGAACAGTAAGTAAGAGCTTTACTTTATTTTCTCAGGCTGCTTCATCAGCTTATTTCTGTATTTTTAAATCTATAGAGACCTATTGAATTTGCCTCAGAAACAGTAGGAAACTGTGAATAACAATGCTATAATCCCCTCACTCACTATTTATAGAAATTCTGAGTATTTTACTGACAAGCTCAGAATCTCTCTAAAGCTTAAACCATGTTAAAGACTGGTGCTATACCTTCTCACAATGACGGACGTGTTATATCTCCAGAGGCCAGGAGAAGCCACGATGCCAGCAGGAATGTGAGGGATCGATGGCCTGCTGTGTCCTCCTGTGCTTCATCAGAACTGTGTGCATAAAATGGGAAAATCAATAATTGGCACAAGTCTTCAGCCAAAGCAACAAAAGTGTTGCTTTCTGTGCCTGCCTGCTGAGTTGGTTAATATCAAGGGTTAGAGGCAGTGCCAATACCGAAGTATAGAGGAGGCAAACTCAAAGATATTTAGAGTTTCAATTATCTCTCAGGCATCTCGCGCGGAGCCTCTGAACTCTGCAGGTTACCTGGACAAAAGCTGCTAATCCCAGATGGATCACTGCCAGCATGAGAAATGAAGCTGTGCAAAGCATGCTGCTGTAATAAGCCCAGTAAATTGAATGGTAAGATAAAAATACAAGGAATGCGGCATAATCAGTGAAGCCTATAGAAGGTTTTGAGGGTTATATTCTGTTCTGGAGCAGTTTAGTTTGAACAATGTTCTGTTCCAATACAGAGGGCTTCGGTTTTGATGAGTTTCTGTGAATTGTCACTTATATTCCTGCCCAGTTGTCAGGGTTAATGTCCCAATGACTAAACATGATACCTGTAAATCTTCAGTTTCTTCCTAGCGCTAGTACAGCGCACAGGATTAGCCCCTTTGTCCATCACTGTTTGTTCACCATGTAGTTTGTCTAAAAAGAAAAATCCTGTTTTCCCTCTAAAACTGTTGCTTCTGCCTTTTCTGTGTAGACAGTGATGATATTCAGAACAGAGAGGCTATAATGAAGCAAAGGCAGCTGGCCACTACCAGTGGCTAGTGTTGAGTAAGTATTGTGGTGTCATTTGTGCAACCTGAACAAGTTCAACTGCTCTTGACTTTAGAGGGGAGACTGGTATATGGGTTTATTGCACATACCACTCATTAAATGTGCTTCTTTCCCATCCAAATTGAAAATGGGGCAGAATATGGATTCCAGAGGTTCTTGCGTGTTTATGAATTGTCATTTCAGGATTCCTATTTGAAAGTAATACCTGGACTCTATCAAATTTACTGTCTTCTTTCTGTTAACTTCTCTGTTTTGATGAGTGTCTGTCACTTTCTGGTATTGGGTAACCATTTAGATTGATGTGAAACTAATCCAGACCAGAAACCTCTTCTACACTGTCAGAAAACTCAAGATTTATTTTTTTTTAATATATATATAAAAACTTGCTTTAAAAAATCCTTGAAAAAAATCTAACTGACAGTTTAGTTCTTCATAAGATGCTAATGCACCCCAATTAGAACAGGAAAAAGGAAAGTGATTTGTTTTGAAGGACAGCTCTCTGACCTTAGGGCCCTTTTACTCTCCCATACATCAGTTTTTGGCAGGGCCTGCTTATTGTGATCTGTCACATCAAAGGACTGCTATAGGTTTGTAGAAAGGTTGCTGCACTTTGCATTCAGACTCGTTACTGTCTCCTTTTTCTTGTGAAAGATAGAGCCAAGTGTGAGAGACACTAATGAGATTGGTACGTTCTGTTCCACAAGACTTCACTGGAAACCAAATGACTGATCTCATCTGGGGTTTCCCAGGAACAGTAAATATGCTTTAAAACTTCATCTGGAAAGCTGATTGCGTTTTGCTACCCTTTTCAGGTAAAAGACACAGGTTCTGCATAATTATTCCTCCTTCTAAAGCAAAAGAGATTCTAGCTCCATAATTGATGTAAAAAGGAAAGGAATACTCAAATTGCTTTGTCAAGATGTCATTCAAATAGGCAAGTAGTGCTGGAGGAATTTAACATGCAAAACAGTGTGTGGAAATATGTGTCTGTGTGTACATCCATAGACACGTAGAAATGTCTGCATGGCTGTTCGTAGCATACTGGTGTAAATGTGAATCTGTACTTAGCCTCCCTGACATTACTTAGCAAAATATTTCCTCTAGCTGTGATTTCCCCAGGTATCAAGCAGTCAGACTGTTTCTAAGCTGGTGCTGAAGATTTCACCCACTAACCTGTAAAGGGAAAGCCCAAGGACTGAGGTAGATAGAATTTGGCATTCTAGATCTAGTTTATGGCAGCTACTTGTCAAGTTTCTCCTATTTCTTACAATGTTTTTTTTTTTCTGTGCTAGCCTGCATACTCAAATGCACATGTTCACTTCTCATGCCTTTGCTGGAAAAGTTCCTTTATGATGCTTGTTGCCATGTTAGGTTTTCACTTTCCCTTATTTTTTGCTTGTTCTTTCTGTAGCCCACAGGTAGTTATAAACCTTCGAATGTGCACTGCTTCATGTGACTGGTTTTCAGGATTCTTTTTCCCCTTTGATAAATATGTTACTGTGCTATGACATTTTAATTGGAGAAGTCACTTATTCCAGTAGGGCAGAAGGCACTCGCTAGTTCTTTAATGAAATGATAGCAGTGATCTTATTAAACTCTATCTGCCGGCTCAAGATCTCAGTCCCGTGATGCCTTAAACTTGTGAGATCCGTCAATGAATGCTGTCTTGTTCTGAAGGTGGCGTGTGAAGGCTGACTGATATAATTATTCTTTTGTTCTGTTGCTGGCTGTATTGTATGAACCTTCTTCCATAGCCGGGAATGCAGTGTAAGCAATGCATTTTGGTGACTGTTGGGATTTCCAGTACCTCATCCTGTTAAGGATAACAGTTTGAGACTCATTCACAGGCCGTCTGCAGTCATCTTGCAGTATTAAACAAGAATTAACTTCTGACAACACTGTCTGCAGCATGTACCTTTCACGGCTTTGTGCTGTCCCAGTCTACTGCCCAATTTACATCTGCTGCACTGAATCTCCATGAACACATCCTAAGATTTTGCATGCAACTTCTTGTTAAAACCATATCTGTGAAATAGAGACCCTTCTCTCTGATGTGAGTGAATGACTTTGTTGGCACATGTTAACCACCCTGGGACCTGAGCCAGTTAAGAGGATTCAGTGTGTGGCAGGGATACTGAGATGCTGAATCTTTAAAGACTGCAATGACTTATTAAATTGTTGACGGTTAATTGGCTCAAGCCAACACCTATAAGGCAGATCCATTAGAGCTGCAAGCAAACTGTGATGATCACAAAAGCCTTGCAAAGGATACCTAAATAGCAAGTGCTTGGATGGCCCAGGAACAGCACAAATCCATGATCTGTTTTAATTTCTTTTCAGGCTTCTTAGTGAAGTTGTTCAGCAAAGTCAACACAACCTTGTGGGGGACTACCTGCCCTAGGTTAATGATCAGCTTTCCTTCAGTTGGCTGAAGAGAAACGATCCTTAACACACATTCTTTAGGCCTAAATGTATCCCAGCCAGAATGCCCTGGCAGAGTGCCATCGTGTTTGCGCTGAAAGAATGGGAGGGAGCAAAAGAAAGGAATGCAAAGCTGGCCTGGTCTAACAAGTAATGAGAGGGCTTGGCAATACCTTGTATCTATTTTCTTTTCCACTGATTATTTTTTTTAGCAGCTTTTGGCTTACATTAGATATTAATACTGTAAAGTAAGAGGGAGGGATTGACAGCTACATCTCAGATGGGTTTCTGGAAGGCTGTAGCTCTGTGCTGTAAACTGTGACCTCACCAAGTATTCTGTCCACAAAAAAACTTGGTTTTAGCATGGTTAAAAATACAATTGCTCCTCTGGGTTCCAGTGTAGGTGTTACATTCTTAATCCTTGGGGGCACACTATTGTGCATGATATACGCATCTCTGTAGATTTCTTTTCCTGCTGCCTTTGTACTCAGTGCTCATAAACTCTTTAGTATTAATGGAAGAAGTAGAGCACGAGAGTGTGAACGCTGGTATTGATAGTCAGTGCCCACCCTTAGGGCTCATTCAGTTGAGTTTAGACTTGGACAGGCAGTCCAGACTCTGAAAGTGCTCCTCAGCATCTGTAACTTTTTAGACCTCAGCCTTCTGAAGAGACTGCCAGCTGTCTGATCTCTGTGAATTTGAGATCATTTTGTGGCATCTTTGCACCTTTTCTTCTGAACATGGATTATAATTTGAACAGAAGTTATGCTAATTAATTTGCTGTGAGAGTAGGATGCAGGAAGGGTTATGCCTGGCAAGAAAGTCCTGTCATTCAGCTACTGAGTTGAAAGAATTATATATGTGACACCTTGAGTAACTCATTCCCACTCTCACTATATAGAAAAGTGATGTTTATGGGGTTTTACTGGCAGTCCCACAAGTGAGTAGTGCAAAGGGATGAGTCAAACTTCATGCCTAGGAAGAAACCAGCTAATCTGCTTTATAGAGATGAAATTGTTCATTCATTTTTGTACCTTTATTACCAAGGAGGAAGGGAGAATATTCAGGTAACAAATAGTTGCCCAAAGATGTAGACATGTGTCATAATTTATTACCTAGTCATCACACTTGAAGTCATGCTTGCCATTATTCCTTTTCCTTTTTGCTCAGTTTGAGCTGCAGGCTCCATAAAGGTAATCTCTTATCCATGACTTCTGCTCAGGCTATAGCTGGATTTTAAAATTCATATCCTACCTTTCACAGTGGACTTGGATAGAAGTCTTTTGCCTGACATCATTCTCCCTATCATGGTGTTAGCATGTTCTGATTTATCTTCCATGCTACTGTGAAGAGTAACAGATTGTTTTTTCCAGTCATTAAGTGCTCAGATTTCAGGTGTGTTTGCTTTGACTCAGTGATTACATTTTATAATTACTCCAGGCTTGCAACTGTACTGTACTGGGTCTCTGTTAGACTGCTCCCTTTCGTGTTATGGAAATAGAAAGCAGGTGTTAAAATAATAAAAGCTCAGCATCAGGATTTATCAACCCAAGAGATTATCCTGGCTAATGCGATCCCTCTGGTGAATCCTGCTGAAGAAAAGCAGAATTCACTCTTTGGTCTATAGTAGTAGAAACTCTCTTGGAGGTGTTTCAACAGCATTTGGAGGACATTTGTATCTGTACCTTGGAGAAGGGCAAGCTGAGTACCTGTAAGATACAAGACTTAAGAGGTCATAAGATCATCATAAGAGATGAAAAGGTCATTCAGAAAAATAATGTACTACCAATGATGCTTTTCTTTATAGATCTTAAATGGCTTATTCTTTAAACAAAGCATTCTATACTTGGTATGTCATAAGACGGGGTAGGCGGGAGCTCTTTAATGTCATCCCAATGTAGACTGCTGTATGAAAACTTTTAGCTACATCCATAAAGCACCAGGGCAAGAACAATGAAAAACTGAAGGTTGACAACTAACTCTCCCTGTTGTACTAGTCTAGTGAAAGATGTCCCTGCCCATGGCACAGGGCTAGAACTCAGTTACCCCGTGGCACAGGGCTGGAACTCAGTTACCTTTAAGGTCTTTTCCAACCCAAACCATTCCATGATTCTGTGAAATAGCAGCAAAATTCTGTTTCTAGCGTATTAAACACTCTCCAGATCTGGGGCAAAACAAGTTTCGTCTTTGCTCTGGAGGCATTTGGCTGCTGTTGTCTTCACTGGGGGTCCAACTCTGTGCCGTGCTGCACTCCCAGCGGCATTTCGGTATTTCGTTTTGGCATTTCCTAGTGCATGGCGCAGGAGCCGCTCCCCGGCCATCAGCCCCTCTGCAGCCAGGGCTGTTCTGGGGCGCCGTGCTCACGTCTCCACGCTCAGCTCCTGTCTGCGCTGGAGCCCGGCTCTTGATAGAGCCAGCGCCCGCCTTGGGCCCGGCTGCAGTTCTCTCCTGCGGCCCCTGGGTGGCTTCCCCTGCCACGAGTCCCTCCTCCTCCTCCTCCCTTCGCCAGCCCGCCCGGTCCTGCCTCTTTCTCCCCCTCCCTTTATTCCAGCAGCCCGGCAGCTAATGAACTGCACAGGCCGGCCTTCGGTGGATGGTATTGTAATGAGGTAGGAGGGAGAGCCCCAGCTGCTCCAGCATGAGCAGCAGGCTCTGTGCCCTGTGCCAGGAACTAGGAAGGAGCTGACTTCTTTCTCCCTTTCCAAGTTGAGTGAGGCGTAGACGGTGGGAGCAGGCAGAGGCAGGTCCGGCTCCGGCACCGGCACCCACACGGAGCATGAGCGGGGCGCCGGGGTCCTAGAGAGGAGCTCGAAGAGAGACCGACGATGGGCAACCAACCTGGGCGAGTGGAGGAGCACGACCAAGGTCTGTACGGTCCCGGGGGTTTAACCGCGGAGTCCCGCTGAGCGGGCACGGAGGCTGTTGTCATAGCTAATGCTGTTGGCTTGGAGCCTGCTAGAGACGTTACTGCTCTTTATCTTGTGCCTTGTAAATGCTGTTTGTTACGGCTCCGCACCTGAGATCACAGCCCTGTCCTTAGGGAAGCTCTTCTGGAAGAAATCCTTTGCTGGTGTGAACGGAATACCTACAAGGGAGGGACCTTACTGCCTGACAGATATTGTTTTATGCGGTCTCCATGATGCTGCTGGAAAGTTACAAAGCTTATCTAGTGATGTACATGCAACTTGTCAGGATCTGTAGCTTGGCTGTGTTAGCCTTCACTATTGTTCGTGGCCTGAGGCCTGAAATTTTCCAGGCCTTGGCATTTAAATGATGCCTTTGTAGAAGGTCTTCCCACCATTGTCCTTTCAGAAGTGTAGTGCTTTGCATGTTAATCAGTAGCAGACTTTATAGAAAGCTAAGAGCCAGTATCAGGTATATCTAATTCCCCTTGTGCTAAATGTCTGTGTTGTACCTAGGAAGGCTGCTAATGTGTTCCTGATGCTGGAGTACTGTTTGGTTGCCTTTTGATTGATTTTGCTTGTTTCTCAAATGCTGAACGGGGAAAAAACTAGTCGGGCCACTGTTTTCTGCTGTGTATTTCTTAGTTTCTCTTTGAGCTTTGAATGTACAAGAACACTGGAATCGGTTGTATTTCCTGGCACTCTGTTCCTTACTGTTACCATGGGAATTTCATTCACAAAATTGCATTAAAGTTGCAATTGCTTCATCAGGGTTTCTTTATAACTTTGGGTTAGATGTGTAGCCATTGTTTTAAAAGCAAATACATACACACCTGGTCTACAGTATCGCAAGGCAAAGCAAGAGGCAGACTACGCTGCATTGCTACTCCAGGCTCTCACACAATAGATCCAGCAGTGAGTGCTGGAACAGCAGTTAGGTGTAGTGGAGAACTCTCTAGCACTATGTTAATCAGCAGGCTAATGAAGAACACAAAAGCTGCCAGTATCCAGTCACCAGAAGAAATGCTGCCCTAAGGGAAAGTTAAACTTTAGGCTGGAAAGTATGGCTGCCTACATCCCCAGCCCCTGAAATCTGTGTTGCACTGGCCACTGCCAGCTGTAGAAGTTATGCTGAAACTAAACATGTTACTGTCATTTGCAGAGGGATGGTACTGGTAACTAAGGGAGGGGTGTTTAATGGCAGGGAGAGGTAACTGTGAGCTTCTGATCAGCGTGTGAAAACCGACTTTGATTTTGCAGGGCCCGTGGTGGGACTTGAACAGCTTTCTACTATTAACATCGATGATAAATGAGCATGCAGATCCCCTGTGGGCTTTGAAAATCTCTTTCATCCTTTGTTTTCTCTTGTCCTGTGATTTATCTAATTTTTTTATTGAAGGGGAAAGATTTATGCTTCTGTTGCACCTAAGCAGTTGTAAAACTATTCCCAGTTTTTAAGTGTAGACTGTACTAACTTTTGTTTTCATGTCTTCACTGTTCATAAGGTATGAATATGCTTGAAGAATGCATTTTGTATCAAGCTACATGCTCAAAACTTTTTCATCGTGAAAAAAGTTTCAGGACCATTCCTGCTGACAACAGAAATTCTGACCACATATTCCTTGTTGTGTGCGAGAGCTTTGGCTTTGAAAGTCAGAGGATAACGTGAAGACAGCTGAAGCAGAGTTTGTGTTGATTTCTGGCACCTAGGATGCAGAACCGTGTTTTTCACATTAGAATGCAATACGTGGAAGTTTCTGGTGTTGGGCTTTGTTTCTCCTTGAATGAGCTTAATTCAGCTCTCCTTCAGGAACACCTATATCTTGAGTAACTGTGGTACTCTAAGTTCAGTCCTTTTGGAATAACCAAAATAAACCCCGGGAATCAGCCTCTTTATGATCTAGCTCATGAGCCAGCTTTAACTACACGCAATCAAGTCTTGACCTGTTTCCATGAGCATGATCCTCAGGGTCATCGTGTTTGTTTTTCTTTTCAGGGAACCTTATGGGCACTGTACAGTAGATCTGTAAGTCTTTCACCCCAGACTTACCATCCTGGGGTACTGGGGACAAGTTCTTAAAACCCTCGTTCTTCCTATTGGTATCACTGGACACTGAAGTCTTTAGAAACCTCATCCTAAAATCTCTGTTATGATACAGGCAATAGCCTAGAGTAAAATACTTCTTTTCATATACTTGTGATAGTATGATGTACTGTAACAGCTTTTCCTGTTAAGTGTACATAGGAATACCAGGACATGGGGATGCATAGCTTTTGGCAAACAAGGCTACAGCTTTATGACAAAGATATATTTTTCTTTCAAACCTAAATAAAATACAGGTCCCAGAAGCATCACTTCCAGACTCTGATAGTGCCCATGTGAGTGATGCTGACTCCTCAACTAACCATCAAGATTCAGAATATAAAGATACAGCTGTGCTAACCCCAAGTTCTGGATGGGCTGGTCAGTGCTATCAAGGAGCAGGAAGGCAGTCATTGTCCCCAAACTCAGCAGTTTGAAGTCAGCTGCATTAATGCAGGGGAATGGGAAAGAAATGTAATAGCTGAGGAAAAGATTATGGAGAGGTGGAAAACAAAGGGAAGACATCCCACACTGCATCCTTCTTGCAAAGTAATCCACTGCTGGTGTCTAATGGGTATGTTTTGAACACAAGGTTGACAACACTGTAACAGCCCAATATTATCTCTTAACTTAATCCACATGTTCCTCGGAGTGTAAGAGTGTCCAGAAAGGATTTGAGGGGACTGCTTGCAATAATGTTATAATGCTGTAGGCTTTTCCCAATTGAAAACTTGTTTTAAACCACTTTTACAGTAATTTCTAAGAACTTTGTGGTGTGTGGTCCAAGTTTGCATCATGTTTGTCAAAACTGCTGGTAGCAAGGGGTCACTTTTCCTGCTATACCCAAGTACTTTGGATATTTGTATTTATAAAGCACATGGAGGTTTTAGAATGAAAACACCTACAAAGTAGTATAAGAAAAGATGTCAAACAACAAAGAATATTGCTGCAGTTTGTCAGTACAGTTAGTTTTCTGCTTTTGAAACTGGCTACCCCAAGCTAAAGGAACTGTTAGTATATACAAGCATAGGCCAGAGCACCTGTGGAATAGTTGGAACATTGTGTGGGAGTTGGGTGCACTGGTGTTATCCAGTGCACTGTATTTATTCAGAGAAAGCCTTTCAAATATTAGTTTGCCTTGGAAACAGTGAGGCAGCCTGTGTTTCCAAACAGGAGTGCTGAGATTCCTTGACTCTGGTTGACCGGGTGATGGTGGGGTTTTGTTTATCCTCAAAACATCTGCAGGTGATGTGATGATCAGTATCTTTGGAAAGATACAGAACATACAAAATCTTTCTTGAAAGCAGCAGTTGAATGGGAAATGTTAACTTCTCTTCTTGGAACAAGGTGGTGATGGGGTTATCCAAGGGTTAGACTTTTTTTGGGACTGTTCTTATTTGTAAAACACGCTTACATGGCTTGGATGAGAACGTCAACTGTCAGTGCATACACTAAGCCTGTATTGCTGTTTTGTTCTGGCCTAGTGGTGCCTTCCTTTCATGTTTGAGGAAGGGATTCTTCAGTGTAGTATATATAGCTTGTAAAATGACACTTTAAAGATTAGAGGGTATTATAGTAATACATTATTTCTTGTGAGTCCTGTTTTTCTTGGGATGTGTAGCCAGATCTTTTTTGGGTACTCTTTAGTCCTCTCTTCTGCTTCTATTCCTTTCTCCTCCTAAACATGGGAGCTGTTCGTTTTCACTCTGTTGTATGTCAGCACACCATTTCTGCCAAGCCAAAGCTCAAGAGAACAGATGAGTTTAATGATGGTGGGGGGGGAAGGGAGGGAGAAGAGAGGGGCAGCAAAGCTAATGAATCACATAACAGCTTTCATGGAAATACCGACAGCAAGTCATGTCCTCCTCGAGCTCGGGCAGCAAGCCATAGGCCTTTTGTTCCCAGTGGAGCCAACAAACCACAATTTGCTCTCCAGTGGATAGTTTAATTCCTTAGTCACCTCTTCCTCCCATGGGCCATTCTTGGAGGGGGGTTTTACAAATGCTCTTATTCTTCAGAGCAGTAACACACTGCTGATTAAACTGGTACTGAAGAAGTTTATCGTCCCCTGGGGGGTAATTTTTACTTGGAGGCTTCTCTTCCAAGGCCAGTTAGGGCCAGCTCAGTTGATTAGTGTTGTGATGTGACTTGACTGGCCTGACATTATTAAATCATTTCAGAAATACCCACAAACAGATGTCAAATGGCAATAGTCTCTTCTGCTCTGCAGGCCAGTGGAATGAGTGCAGCCAAGAGACTATGTCACAGTTTGGAATGCCTTCTTAGAGGAATTTAGTCATGAGAATGACTAACTTGCTGCCTCCAAAATTATCTGTTTGAGGCAGAGTTAAGTGATAATCTGAGGTCCCCTGATTGCAAGATGAGAGGCCAATAAATGATCAAATAATGGAAGAGGTCATCAGTAAGTTCTGTGCTGCGGCAGGGGTCTTGGCAACAGTTTTCAGCGTTGGCTGGATGTGCTGAGTGGGAGTACTTTCCCTGTGGGCAGGACCAAAGCTTTCACAAGAAGAACTTTTAGGGCATGGCAGGCAGCAGGATGTGGTTTATGCATTTTGTTTAGTGTAAGAATGTTTTGCTGATGAAAATTAAAGCCAGTCTTGAATGAAGGCAGGGAGCTGCTGCTGGGAATCTTACTGAATGGGCTGCTCAGCAAAAGCTTGTCCTGTCTTTAGTGCTCTGCTTTTGCCCTAGTGCTGGTCGTGTGATAAGGAAATAGCCAGTGGGTAGTTGTGATTGTTAGTTCTGACACAGCATTAAATGACTCAAATGAGGGGAAAGGGTGAAAGGAGGAGGGAATAGTGCTGGCCTTGGAGGAAAAGTAAAGCTTGCTTCTTTTGTATTTGGCTCTTTGAGATCTTGAAAGTTATAAAGCTAGCCAAATAAATTTGAGTGAGTATTGCACCTTGGTCTTCCCACTGAAACCTCCCAGAGCCCTGGAGGTATTCAGGAGTTTATTCAGAAGCAGTCCTGTGTTTTGGAGCTGCTTCTACTATTTCAGCAGAGTAATTTCTTTTATTTCTTTTCTCTTTTCAATTCCTCCTCTATTAATTTACTCTTCAGAAAAACTGATTTCCATTGGGATTTTAGCTTTCAGAACAACACGAAATTGTAAAACTGAAGCAAAGTAGGTATCTTGGATTTTTTGGCACTGTATTGGTTGAAGAGGACTTACTGTTTCTTGTGATTTGCAGACTGCTGCTAGCAGGTTGACAAATCTTTGATGTTTTCATTATCTTTTTGATGCTTTCCAATGCTGTATGTCCAAGCAATTTGAGTGTGATATAAAACTGAGGATCTCTGTTGATGGTAGACACTGATAGATTTTTCCATTCATCAACTTTTTTCTTCCCATAATCTGAAGTAGGTGCATTCACATATTCTCTGAAATGTTCCATCCATTATATTTCATGGAGCAGTAATGAAGCATCAATACATCTGGATTTCATGTTCAGAGGCAGAGTACTCTGTCCTTATGTGATCTGTGCTCATCAGTCAGTTCTCTCAGGCTGTAGCATTGTGTCAGAACTGCAGTTTTCTGCCCTTTTAATCAGTCTGTGTAGCACACAACCAACAAACTGTTTTTATCAACAGTAAAATTTAAATGTAAAGCTCTTAAAGACAGATTTGATTTTGATGACTGGAAAAATATATCCTTGGGAAAATGTAAGGCTAACTTGAGTTTGCAGGGTCCAGTTGTGAGCATGCACAGGGAATGTGTTGGCTGAAACAAGGACATATATCCTTCCATTTGTTACCAAGATGAAAGAATCATGTAGGCTTTGTATCTTGACTGGAATGTGTTCAATTGCTGATAGAAAATACTAGGGACTAAGTAAATATGTCCCTGTCTTGTGAGCAGTGTTATATTCTTCCCATATTCTTGTCCTGATGGATACTTCGGTGGGAACTGCAAAATATCATGAGTAAAAATACGACACTACTGAAGCAAGTAAGAATTTTACCAGTAACTTCAGTGAAGTCATATTTATTAATGTATGGAAAGGGACTTTAGGGAGAGGGTGCAGTTAGATCATGTAGTTATGCTGGCTGTCTATTCTTCCTTCCCGTACTGAGTTGTGGTTTATCCTTAACCTTTCTTCTGAATTTCCTTGCCATGGACTGGTGACCAGTATTCAGGATAACTTGATGAATGGTGGTTAGTTATGGTTTTACTGCTTCCCGTGATCTGTTCCATTTCTAAACTCAGATATAGTCTCAAAATATAAAGGCTACTTCAAACAAAAGACAAAAGGATTATTGAGCAAACTCTTAATCTTTGAGGACACTTCCCTTGTACACAGCTTCTACCTCCAGACATGGCAGTAGGATTCTTGAATCCAGCAGAGAAGCCTGTAAGGCCATATGGTTTTCTTACAGGCTTTTAATTTTAACCTCTTTACCTTTTACAAGTAAAAGGAAATTTTACCTTCATGGTTTCCTTTATATAGGTTTGTTCAAAAGCATCTTAATACACATCTGATTTAATAGGACTATCTGAACACACAGAGATAATGCTCTTGAAATGCTGTGGAGAGCAAGGTAGAAACTGATGATCCATTTGACTATTCATCAGTCCTAGGCTTACAAGCTATCCTGCCAAGATGAGAGGCACAAAGCTCTGATAGCTTTTCTCTGGGTTTTTCCTGAGCTGAAGCTGGTGAGGGTGAAGGTGTCAGAAGGGAAGAGACAGTGCTTCAAGAGACTGAGGATGTTTCTACAACCCCTATCTCCTAGATCTTGAGAAATGCCACTTTCATAAAGCCCTGTTTAGTTTGAAGAATGGACTAATCACATTAGAAATTACTCTCGGCCTCCTCCACACATAGTTTCTTTGAGGCTGCTTGACTGTGGAAAATCTTTGGCTGATCTTTTAATTAAATGCTCTTCTTTTTACTAAGGAGGTAAAGCTCTTCTGCTTTGAAGTGGGCAACTTTTTATAGATAAACATCTCATTATGTTATGAGATTTCTTCCTCTCCCCTTCTGTCTCATTTCTTTTCTTGATGCATCTCACCCTGTGTTGATAGTCTTAATGACTTGAGCCCAGTTCCCAGTATCAGCTGTTGAGGACAGTGCTGGCTGTCTCCCTTATCTCTATGCTAGGCAGAGTTAAAGCTCTGGATGAGCTGTGGAAACTAAATTGCAGTCCTTTCCCCACCCCCTCCCTGAAGCAGGCTGGAAAGGACAATAAAACTGGGTTTATTATGTGGTCATCACATTTTAGTAAACAAAAGGCACTTGTAATACCAATGCAATGCATACTGGTTATTAAACGTATTTAGAAAGAAAAGCCTCTAGCTGTTAAGTTCTGCCCTCTCTTTTAGGGGAGGAGGAGGAGTAGGATTGTCCTTTCATGTTTCCAGTTTTGATCCTTTTTCCCCCCACTCTTTCTGGATTTAGCAGAGTTTGAGAATTCATGAGGGAAGAAGTTATTTTGGCTCAGTCCATCATGGCCTTTTGGCCGACTGTGGGGCAGCATTCCTGAACTGGAGGGTTCAGGTCATGGTTTCCTAACACAAAGCACTCAACAGCAGTGCTGTGTAAAGGCATTTTCTGCTGCTCCATTCCTCTGGAGTGGCTTGCTGCTCCCTCAGTGGGATAAGCTGAAGTGTTTATGGGAAGGACAGTAAATTAGATCAGGATCTATCTGCCTTGAACAAAGAAAGCGAAAGGGAGGAAAAAATACCCATGCAGATATTGGCCAGATTAGTTCCAGGATTGAATTCATAGCCTCATGAATAGTTAACCAGGTTGATTAAATGAGCATCCTAATTGTGCAAATGCTGATGTTGAGCATTTCCCCCACTTAAAATTGCTATTTAGTTATCTTTTATGCTCATAGATGGGGGATGTCAGGTAGATTTGGGAGCTTAGAAGTGTGATCCATAGCACCTTGTCTGGAAGGACCAGAGTTGTTCTCACTCTTCTTTCCTACTGGATTCTTGGACCAAGAGGTTTTAGGTAACTTTTCTTCAACAACTTCCAGACACAGATCGGCTGTTAAGGTTCAGTTGGGACAGCCGTTGTATATGCACTGTACATGGAGGAATGTATCTGCTCACTACTATGATGACCGTTATTAACTGAATTTGTATGGTTAGATTTAGGGGTTTTGTTTTGCTTATGAATTTCCTGTATTTGTTGAACCACTCAACACTTGTGTCTAGTGAAACTGCATTTTCCAGCAATGGAAGTTCAGCTGTCTTGTCACCACTGTTAACCCAGTAATGGCTGAGCGATGAGCTTCTGCCATAGATTAGCTGAGAAGCTGTTTTCTGAGCTGAAAAGAATTGTCTGCTTGCTGCAAGCTAGAGTCAGGAAAATCCTGGGATTCTTACTCCAGCTTGGAGTCATTTATCTTAAGAATAGCCCTAGTACAGCCATACAAGTTGAAATTAACTTTCTGTCTTTACCTGAGGATAAATCCACTGCCATTTCTGAGCAACCCCTTCCTGAGGAATATGTTAGTAAACTTCAAGGATGCCCCCAGAGCAGTTGCTCACCACCTTCTGGACAGCATAGCAGATCAAACTACAGATCCCTCATTTCAGTGAAGTCCCAGAGGTTTCATCTTCATTCACTGAAAGCTGCATATTTATGGACATTTTTTTATTCAACAGTTGGCTCAAAACTCACTTTGCTGTGGGTAAGAGATGATTATACCTGATCTCATCTCATTTTGACAGGTGCTCAAGCAGGAAATGTTCCAGGACAAACAAAATCAGGAAGTGTCACAGCAGACAGAAATCTCTATAATTTTGGTGTGCTCATGTCACATACAGAGTTGAGGCCCTCTTAAGGAATATAAAAATCATGTTTTTTTCTGATTGTGAGCTGTGTTGGTTGTGGAAATTGTCAAATTGACTAAAAAGAAGCAGCAACTAGGAAAATTCTGGATTTTTGTAGCTTCCACCAGATTAATCTTGGGATGATGCTACATACTGAAAGCTTTAGTCATCCGTATTGTGGGGTACACAGGGGTATGGCTTGCAGGTGACTTAAGTTTTTGGCAGGCCCACTGGTATTAACAGTTCCCAAAAAAGTAGGCTCGAGTTGACCAGGGGGACATTCCAGTAAGTAGGGTATAGAGTTTCTCTGAACATTTGCTAGACCATTTGCTTTGGATGTCTCAGTGTTTGTTGTGCCAGGTTGCTGGGTACTCCAGGAATCCAAAGCAGGGGTAGGTTGCAATGACACTCATAACCTACGTCCATGTTGACAGACATGATGTGCGTTGTTTGGTTATTCTGTGGGGGTTTGTATAGCTCACAACCCAGTGGTGCCCTCATGATGCTCTTGGAGCCCAGTGAAGCCTCTTGGATGCTTATTGACTCTTGAGCAGATTGGAAGGTGGAATTTGTATCTGTGGAAGCAAATGCACTTATGCGTAAAGCAAATCTTGCCTCTTTTTAGCTTTGCCATTGTACTTCACAAACTTACCTCTGGTCCTTAGACTTCTGAGCAAAAGGTCTATCTTACAGTAGAGCCTGCAGCGTCGTTGTGCTGGATACGAAACTTATATTCAAGACAGGCACATCCAAGCTTGGGTTTTCGTTTAAGACTTAACAAACCTTCAGAAAACCCAAATAAATAGCTTAAGAAATGCTCAGAACTCTTTTGCTTGAACATAGGCATGTCTCTCAGGGTAGAAAGATTTTTAACTACTCCTGCTGTTATTCAGAGAGGAATTGTATGTGAACAGGCCCATAAAGAGGAACGTAAGTCAGCTGAAATTCACAATGAGACTTTGTGAACAGGGTTTTGATCAGATCTGGTCTCATTTACCTTCTGAATGCGTCCTTGTTTCCACTGTAATAGCACTGAGCTGTAACAATGTGAACTTGAACTTCAGTTCTTCTTGTTGTGGCTGTGCTAAGAGCTTACAACCGCCAGATGCTAAGAGCTTGCAACCACCAGATGCTAAGAGCTGATCCTCTTTTGTTTGCATTTTAACATTTGACAGTTTATTGATCAGGGTGAATTCAATAAACTAAAAATAAAATACTTGTTATCTTTAAGAACTTCCTTAATTCTGTAGCAGATTCCCTGGGTACTGTGTATCATAAAACCACATTACAACTTATTGAAGGAGACAATGTAAATGGGGCCTTTTGTGGATTCTAAGAGTACTGGACAGCTTTATTCTGCACCCATCTCCTTGTCTTGTTTTAAAGCCAGGTGGAGTCAAAGATGAACCTTCCCAAAGAATTACCAACCCGCAAAGGTGTTGGCTCTGACTAATACTTTGTAAACTCGCTAACCTGGGACAACCATGACTGGCCAAGCCTAGGTTCACTTTGTTCGCTGTTGTATAAAGACAAGGTAGCAAAGACATCATCCTTCTGCAGGACAACCCTTAAAGATGTTACTGAGGATTATCCAAAGGAGTATCCAACACTGGTCACTGAAAAATGCTGACAGCTAACCTGTTCAGCTCATTCCCTTGGTATATCAAGCAGATCAAGCTGGAATAGTTTGTCACAGCATAATAGTGTCTTTCCTTACCCTGACGTTTACCTAAGCTGATAGTGGACCAGAGGTTTTGGAGATCTCACTCTCAAAATATGAAGTTCCAAATAGCTTAAGCTCTTTCATTCTGACCCCCAGGAAGCACTTGTAACTTAGAACTGGAACTTGGAACTTAGAACTGATTCAAGTCCTCTTCGTGAACTGATTTAGTTACATGCATCCATGCAGTATGTGTTGTCAAGCTGTCTTACTGTTGGTGTGCCCAGAGGTTTAAGGATCAGAGTATTAGCCTCTGTGTTCTGCCACACTGGTTATTGCCTCTGTGTAGATACCTATGTGAGAGCAGCAGCATGGGTAGGGGTTGCTGTTATATCTGCACTCCTTTTCTGCAGTTATATCTGCTTTTTGTCAGCAGGGAAGTTGTATTTTAGCTGTTTCATTTGCTTAATCGAAGGAAAAAAAGGCAGGGAAAACCAAGGAAGTAGGTGTATGCAAGCCTCTGAAATCTTAAATGAAGAAGTACTTTAAAGAGTCAAATGTACACTAATCCTTTTTCTGTGCTATCTAGTCCTCATTTCCCAGAAGACATTCCTAGTTCACTCTTAATCAGTCTCAGTATCAGTCTCGGGATCAATGCTGGAGCAGGAGGAAAGTGATCTGCTGGGTCCCCTGGGCTCTCAGTTAAGCTTTGAGCTCTTAGTGGCTTAGGCACTTCTGGAAAATGGATTTTAAGCATCATGTCAATTAGGTTCTTAAACTTGGAGATGACAAAAGACAGAAACTATGGCTGGGCTCCCTGGAACGTGTAGTTCTTTATTGTAGGGAGTCAACGGAGTGCAATGGCTCCAAGTTAATACCGTCTTTTCTGATTTGGCTGTGACTAAGTTCAGGACAACAATGTCATGAAGTCACATCTTAATGCATTAAGTTGTTTGTTCCGTGGCTGGAAATCATCAGAGTGGTACTTTAGGTACTGAAGTAATATTGAAAATGGCCCACAAGCTGCTATGACCTGTCTTGTAACACCAGCTTGTAAATCTGTTGTAAAAGTCTGACTGTTCAATATGTAATACTATTCTAGATGTCTTCAGGCATCCCAGTTGCTCTCTGTCTGCCTCTTGAGCGGAGGACAGGTCTCCTACAGGTACTGTCAACTCTTTCAGCTCGGTGAAGGTATCTTAAATATACCAGAAGAGCATCTGAAGTGTCACTGGGCATCTGTATTTTGTCTTCTACACTAAGTGTCATAAACCAGATGGGAGTAAGGTCCACCTGTGACCCAGGTTTGTTTTGCATGAGGAAACTCAGCATTGGCTAAAAATAGTAATAGGACCTTACACAATCAAGAGTGAGCACCTCTGAGTACATGCCTGCATTACTGATGTGTTGCTGTATGTTGTTAATGCTGCCGTGGATCCTCAGCAAGATCTTGGCAAGGCCTAAGTGTGGTCATGCTGAGTCCAGGATCTACTGAAACCACAGCCAGAGGATATAAGATGAAAACCAAAACTGATAAGGACCTATTTCAGCTAAACCACATGTGATAGAGCACAGCAAAAGTGTATTGGGAGGTTTGGTAACTCCTTATTTGCTATACAAGCACAGTCTGTTAATAGTGTTCTCTTTACTTAGCCATTCTGCTATGTGCTTACAGGCCACTTGATTTATACTAACCTTTCTCTCAAGGTATCACAGCAATTGCTTTTCTATCTGAGGCTCGGGAGTTGTGTTCAGATGGCAAAACTTATTAAATATCTTAGCAAATGGGAACAGAATTCCAGAACAACGGAAGAATCAGTCTTCTGTTGGCAGGGAGGCTGTGAGTTAGCCCATAATTTCTTGTTGCTACCTCTTTTGTTTCACTATCCCTTTTTGACATGGAAGAGGTGGCAAAGAGACACAAGACAGTGAAATAGCTGGTCTGTTGTAAATGCAGGAGCTAGAATGAGAGAGATTTAACAGTCCTGGAGCAGCGGATAATCATGAGCCTGCAAAGTTGTCCACAGGCAACAGTTTGCCTTTGTGAAATGCATGACTTTAATGTTGCAGAGTGCTATGAATAGCTTTCTTTTATTTCTTGTTATTTTGCCCATGACATTTAAGGTATCCATTGTTTCGCAACATCGCACCAAAGATGCATCTGTCTTCATGGTTTAATCTTACATGACTGAAATGCTTTGTGAAATGAGTAGATGATCAGCACGCTTAAATTACACAGAGGAACTCCGCATGCAGGAGGCTTCGTACCTACTGAAAGCATGGAAGGGTGAATTACTAACGTGGTTTTTAAGTATAATAAAGGAAATATGTTTTTAGTGTTCTTAGCTTAAGAGTTGACAGGATTAAAATTTAGGAAGAAAGTACAAAATGGAACATTCCCTGTAGATCCAGTCCCTGGAACAGCAGAAGCCCATGGCATTAACCTTTGGGTTAATAATATGTTGATGGAGGGAAGGATTAAGAAAAGGGCAGGCTGTGGGACACAAAGGCCAGAGGTGAATAATCTTGTGTTGACTTCAGGTTTAAAAAATAGATTTAAGTTATAAATTAGAACATTTTGAAAGGTGTTTTCTGGGTCAGATGAAGCCCTTCCCAGCTGAGATTCTTCATCTGCTCTGGGTTTGGAGAAGCAGGTATTTGAACTCTTAATTCTGCATAAGAGTCAAGTAGAATAAATGTAACTTCAGGGCTGGTGCTTTACTTGGAAGGCAATGCTATGTGCTATCTCAAAGCACTTGGAGTGTGAAGGCAGATAGACTTACTGAATCTTCATTCCCAAATGTCATATATGTCCCCCCTGTGACTCTGGTAATGTTTGCTGCCTCCTGTCCCTTCCCCTGCTATCACTGCAATTACATTACCCATCCTGCACGGTCTTCTGAACACCAGCCCTGGGTTCCACCTTGGGGGACTGGGAAATGGTTTTCTCTGTTTCAGTCTATTTTCTTCTGGTTGTGGATGCCCCTATGGGAGCTGATACAGCAGGTGGTGAGAGCTTAGATCAAAAATAGACTATTAGGTGGAAAACCTGAAGAGTAATCCTGATCCTTCTGTGAGAAACACTGTAGCAGTGCTCAAAATGGGATAAAAATGGCTAGAGATCATGGTGAGGGGTCAACTTTTATCTCATTAAAGTCCCACTTTGTTTCTGACACCAATGGAAACTCAGTGAGTATTCCCTGGCAGAAAGTGGTGCGAACAAAGCTGCACACAGGCTGCCAGCCAGGAGTTCCAGGGCCCTAACCCTTACTGACCTTACTGGGTGAGGCCTTTCATTGCTCTCTGCTTCCCTGTCCTGTAACCTGGAGTTAACAATTATGTGCTTTGGAGGATTTGAGTTAAATAGCTCTTCATTTTAAAGCACTTTGAGAATTATAAAGCACTTTGAGAATTATAAGCTCTCTATGCATGTTGAGGTTTAATCCCTCACACCTGAATAGCATGGCTGATACTGAAAGTGGAGGAGTTCTTGCTGGGTGCCAAGGCAAGGAACATGCTGAGGTCACCTTGGTCTGATCAAAACAGGTTTTCAGGCAATAACCCTCAATGGGGTAATTCCCAATTCCTCTGCAGGCAAGCTTAGCCCATTAGTAGAGTGAATGTAGACTGAGAGAATGGGAGGTTGGGTATGGTGCAAAGGGAATGAGCAATACATGTTGGTCAGAACTTGGATGCGTGAGATGGTGGGAAAGACTTAAAGTGCTTAAAATTAGCAGGAGTTAAGCCACTGGGTGGACGAACAGTGAGAACAGGAATGGGGAGCCATAGCACCGTTTTGACCAAAGGTACTTAACAGTTTGGGTTTTGGTTGGGGATTTTATCTTCTTAAACCAGAAGATATCCTTTGAGATGCAGAGCTGATTGTTCTTCTTTCCTACTCAAAACAAGCAGCACTTTCTAGGAAGTTCTGCAAGATTACAGCCACTTGACACAGCAGCATAAATCAACCTCAGATTGGGTTCTACAGTTTGGCAGGCACGTATCTAGCTGGAGTTTCCCATAGACCATAATCAAAGTGGGGTGTGGAACTAATCAGGTCACCAGGGTGACCTGTACAGCCCTAAAGGCAGTTCCTGCATAGTGGGTGCCTGGGGCTGTGGGGCTGGCAGTTCCATTTATAACTGCTACACTGCTCAAAGTCAAGGTCATTGAGAGGGGGAGTTGCCCATGAAATAGGCTTTAAAGTATTGCTAATACTTGTTCTGGTGCTTTGTAATCAACACTCACATACATTCAGAACTGTTTCTTGCTGGGCTCTCTGTGACATTAGTATTGCCTGGCACTGTTTTGGAGAGTGGAGAGGAAAAATAAACACTTGTGCGTCATGAAAGAAACAGGTTGGTTATGGTTATTGATGGATAGCAAATGCTTTGTGACTTAGGACAAGTCAGCAGAGCATGGAGTCTTGCAAAACATATGGGACATGTTGAGTAAGCTCAGGGCCTGCGCTGGTTGGCGAGCTGGTGAAGTACAGGTAGTCCCAGTTAAATTTAATTGTTATCCTTAGGTCTTCCATTGCTGAGGATCGTGTTCCAGTTGTCATCCAGTAGTGACTAGAAGCACACTGGTTTACCAAGAAGCACTACCAGAAGCGCTACATTTCTCTTGGGAATAGGTGGTTTTCTCAGTGCCGTGCAATTTGTAGGATCGTTATTTCTTGTAACATATACAGTACTGCCCACTGCTTCTGTAACACTCCCCAGTCATGGGGTGACAGTCATGTCATTGCACTCAAAAAGATGAGTTATTCGGGGTACTTGCTTTGTCATTAAACATTATTATAACAGTAGAAACCCCCTTCAGACTGAATGTCTGAATTCTGTCATGTCCTGGACACAGGTTTTTATAACCCACACCTTCAGCTCCACTGAGGAACATCTATGGCCATTTGTAATGTATATTTTTACATCTCAAATCTGTAGTATGATCTATAGCTTGTGTGAGTACTGCTTCTCTGGACACTTGTCTTACTGTATGTCCAAGAGATGCGTTCAAGCACTTTGTGCTGTTCTGCCTGGATGTCTGGGGATCAGTCTCTGAGCAAGAAGCAGCTGTGCTGTGCTGGTGTCTCTCCACTGGAAGTGATGCACCACATCATGGGCCATTCAGTTTTTCTCTTGTCCTTCAGCTTGTGGCATCAGATGCATTAACACGAAAAGCTTTGCTCAAGCTTGGTGTGAATGCAGTTTGCAGGTGCCAGATCTCAGCAGCTGGGAGCCCTTGGGTGAAGAGAGGGGAATGAGCAGCAAGCGGGGGGCTTCAGCTCTCACAAGGGCTGGAGTTGCACCAGCAGTCATTTGAGCTACAGTGGAGCAACTCCCATCTCCGCTTGCGTTGCACTTTCCACTGGGGAGCCCGGAGCTGCCTTGATATGCTGGTGTTTCCAGCTGTAGATGACTAAATGGAGCTGTGTGGGCTGCTGGCTGTCCGGCCAGGCTATCCCTGCTATCTCTTCCCGTACACACTGAAGCCTTTGTCTCTGGCCTTATTGTGCCTCTGGCATGACAGAGCTTTTTCTGTGCTCTCCTTCCAGCACAGCCTCTGTGTTGAGGGGGCTTTTCTTCAGCTGCTCTTTGTCTTCTGGTGTTTATTGTGCCTGCTGCAGAGTGTGTTTGTTTGGGAGAGAGGAGGAGGGGCTCCTGTTTGTGCGGGGTTTATAAACCCAGTGCATTCTTCAAAAGAGATGCTGAGCAAACTGGGTGGTGTTGGTATTAACTCCTCACAGCCCTGTCTTACTGACAGCCCATCCATCAGTGCGCTGAGGCAATCCTCAGTGTGAGAAATGCTGTGGGGAGGGTTAGGAAGCTGCTTGCTGTGTAAGGGAGGGAGGCTGCTCCCCCTTTGGTCTTAACTGCCCTTTGATTTTTCTGTGAATGCTGCACAGTAAAGAGGCTCCCAAATGTGGGGAGCTATGATTGATTCTAGGATTTCCCCTCAGTCCTCCTGGAACTTGTTTTAATTGCAAACACTGGCTCACTAGCCCTTTCTGTTTGCATAACTGTCTCTTGCATCCTGTTTATGTGGCTACATCAGACAATATCTCTTCGTTGTACCATGTCCTAAACTTCATGACTCTGTACTTTAGGGCTTTTCCTTTTGAGCAAGGTCCTGAAAACAGGAATGTTTTAGATTTATTGTGCTGCCACTTGCATATAATACCTCCCTTTTGAACCAGCTTTTTTAACCAGCTGAATACTTCCATGGATAGGATGGCTATTATTGTTTCTTCAGTACCCATGGTCCCATACTCTCAGGGAGCTTTGGAAGATGAAGATAATGAACTTGGGAACTTAATTTCCTTTGTAATCACATAGTACTGTGCTTTAAGTTGGTTGGGGTGGAGCAACAACCACAGAGAACAGCATCAACTTTCTAATCTCCTTTTGCTCTTCCTCCTTAGGAGGATGGGAATTTATAACATGGAAAATCTCTCGTCCATCTCTACAAGAAGCTGCAACAACACAATTGTTTCGGTGTTAACAGTGCCAGGAGCTGTGTGTTTCACTGGATCTGCAGTCAGCAGAAATGTTTCAGACCCTTTTTATGATGATCTGCATAAATGGAGCATAATGCAACTACTTTACTTCTATGTGTTATAAAATAATAGCGTGATGATAATGCATGTTTTCAAAGAGGGTTTCTTTTCTTAAGTTACTGAGCTTTTTTTCCCGGAAATTAATAGGCTTAAATTCAGCATTTCACAAAGTAAAGAACTCTTATTTTCAGATAATTAATATCTTGGTATTGGGGCTTGTACTTCATGGGTTACGGCATCTACGTATTATTACATTGGGAAAAGGTTCCTCAGGCTGTTCCTTTGGGAGAGGAGAGGAAGAAATACAAAGTAATAGAAGCCTTTGAAACATGAATCCACACACTCAGGTGACTAAACCTATTCAGACACTCAGATGTGTTTTCCAGCACCGCTTTAGGCTCTAGTGGTGGTGTCGTGTGACTTGTTTTCTTTATGAACTCACTCACTTTGCCTCATCTCTTTCTCTCCAAGGAGCAGTGTCAGCTGCAAAGCGCTCGGGGATTCCAGCGCCCCGGGAAATAGCATCCTCTGTATCCAGAGAGCGAGCCATCCTGCGTGGCCAAGCCAACACTAGGAAAACACAACCCAGCCCCACTTCTTCTGGTACACCGACTCCTACCAAACACGTGCGCCCCACTAGCAAGTCCAAGCAAGAGAATGAAAGTGGTGACAAGGCTGTCCTGGAATCTCAGGTTAAAGAGCTCCTGGCAGAAGCAAAGACGAAAGATTCTGAAATCACCAAACTCCGTTGTGAACTGAAGAAATGCAGAGAGAAAGGGTCACTTAATGCTGAAGGAATGGGTGCTTCCAACCAAAATGTAGAAACAGTGTCACCTGTTGACATAGATCCATTAATACGGACCCTTCAGGAGAAAAACAGGACTTTTCAGAAAGAGCTTGCTAGCTTGGGAGAGGAAAATCGTGTTTTGAAAGAGAAATTGCTTTATCTAGAGAACTCTTCTCTCTCAGACACAACAACGAGCAGTGGAGGCAACAGCAGCCTCCCAACCCCAACTACCCAAGAGTCCAGTTTTGGAAGTCCATCAAAGAATGTGTCGAGAGGTGAAATGGATGAGCGCAGGCAACATGTGAATGGGAGGACACTGCGCAATTCGGGTTCTTCCAGCAGTGATGTGACTAAAGCTTCCTTGTCACCCGATGCATCTGATTTTGAACATATAGCAGATGTACCTTCCAGGCCAACATCCTCCAACAGCAACCACTTGAAAGGTTCCAAATGCTCCACTACAGGAAGTTCTCCAAACAATATTAGTGACCTTTCTGTTGCATCTCTTACAGAGAAAATACAAAAAATGGAGGAGAACCACCACAGCACGGCAGAAGAATTACAAGCCACTTTGCAGGAGCTGTCAGATCAACAGCAAATGGTGCAGGAGCTGACAACAGAAAATGAGAAGCTAGTGGAGGAGAAAGCTCTCTTGGAGACTTCCTTTCATCAACACAGAGATAGGGCAGAACAACTGAGCCAAGAAAATGAGAAGCTAATGACTCTCCTCCAAGAGCGATCCAAGAATGAAGAAAGCAGAGCTCAGGAGGAGAAGGTCCTTGAGCTGGAACAGAAATGTGCAGAAGTTCTTGAGAAAGCACAATTTGAAAGAGAGAAATTGCTCAACATTCAGCAACAGTTAACCAGCAGCCTACGAAGCTTAGAAAGGGAGCATCAGGATGCCCAGCAGGTGATTAAAAGCCTGAGAGAAGAAAATGAGAAGCTGCTTAAACGCCTAGAAGTGGAACAGCAGAACAACAGCACAATGACAAAAACTCTGGAGGAGTGTAAAATTGCCTTAGAAGGTCTGAAAATTGAGAATGGCTCTCTCAAAACTCAGCTAGAGAGTGAGAAGCAAAAAGCTGCTGAAATCAATGTGATGGGATGTACTACTGACAACTCTGAGGTGCAAGAGATGCTGAAAGTAGCCCGTGCAGAAAAGGATCAGTTAGAAGCAGCTTGCACTGAGCTCAAACAAGAGCTGCTGAAGGCAAACAGTGAACTGAAGCACTCTCAGGGTCTGCTATCTAAGGTAAAGCAGTAACAGCTGTAAAATGTGATGGTTGTTTATCTGTCCTTCCATAAATAGGTAATTGTTGGTCTTTAGATTGTTAAACCATTGGTTATAGGTTTTCAGACATGAAATTAAATGGGTTAGCTTTGAATGGAAGCTGGGGTCATATGATAGTCTGCCTGTGCTGCTATATGCATGTTTTCCCAGGAATAACTGTTAGCATAGCTGTGTTTATAGATTCAAAACTCCTTTCCCCTAATATCTTCTGCAGAATTTACTATTCAATAAATACCATTGTGTCTATCAACATTGGAACAAAGAACAGGTAAATAAAAACTTACTTTATTATGTGAACGGATATTAGTGAAAATCACGTGGTAATTCACATGGAAAGAAGGGCATGAGTAATTAGCAGCAGATATTAAATTCTGAATAATTAATCAGGATTAATTAGTAGTGAATTATAGGTGCCTTTGGTCAGGAGAACACAAGAGCTAATCCTCAGGGAAGCTGATACTCACAGCAACATGACTAATGCATGGTCAAGCTCCAGGTTACTTTATCTTCATAAAACTAAACTATTTTTACAAAACCACCATTTGGGGCCAGGTAAAATAATGGCAAAAAAAAGGTTCATTTCAAAACAATTTTTTCTGCCTCAGTTGGTAGTTTTGTAGCTTTGCTCCAAGCAAGCTGAAGTCAGTCACTGTTTATATTTTGTGCGTGATCCTGGATGTTCAGGGGAGAGCTGCAGCGTGAGGCATTGTAGAACAAGTGGTAATAAATCACAAGCCAGTGGCTGTGTCCCACCACTGCAGAAAGAGGGATAGTGTGTGCAGGCTTTCCTGTGTAGGGAAGGGATCATGAACAGCTAGGTGAAGAGGAAGATGGTGTTGCCAAAAAACACCTCCATGATTTGATTTAGAAAAGCTAGATGTCCTTTCAGCTTAAATAGGTGAGCACAGCAAATGGAGTTAGTAGAGGAAGCTCCCAAGTGCTTACTGGAGCTGCAGTTTATGAAGAATAAATGAAAAACTGCTGAGTGCTCAGACTCTGTACCAAACTTTTATTGCTTGGTTTGGAAACCACAGATTTCCTCCTTTTTACTCTTCTTTTCTCTCAGATTAAGCTGTTTTGAATCATTGGCTATTTGTGACACCCAAATGAGACCACAGGCTTCTGTAAAGCTGCCCTTCAGCTGGACTGTGCCAGTGCTGCTCACTGAATTGGCAGCCTCCACCTTGCTTTCTCTTGCTTGTTCATATGCAGAGATCTCCTCCCCAAACCTGGAAGCATTGATCTGTGGGCCTCAGCCAATAAACTGAAGTGCAGCATATTCTCCCTTCAGTAATTCCAGATGTCCTATATCCAGAAATATGCTCATCTGCAGTAGCTAGCTCTGCTTACATATGTTTTCATAAGCCATTGAAAATGTACATGCTAAAGCAGCGGAATTTTTAATGTGGGTTAATTGATCATCACTGTGGCTCTTAGGCTGTGATACCACTCTTGTGATGCATAGATGTGGAGCTTTCCAGGAATATAATTCTTCCTGCTTCATTATCTTATTCATATAGAAAACTTAATTTCCTTTGTAGCATCTTATTTGCTTTATTAACAAGAAAGAAAACTGACATTCATCGCTCATCTGTTTCCTGAAACTGTCTCAACTGCATTTGAGCTCAGTTTATACAATGCTTAGAACACAGATTTGATTCTTAAATCCATGAGATGCCCGTTAAAGTCTCTAATGAGTGATAACTTAAGAAATACAGACTTGCAGCTTTCTTTGCTCCCCTCCAGGCTGAGAATGAGTGTGGTCAGCTGAAGGAGCTGTGTGACCGACAGGCTGAGCAGCTGAGCAGAACCAGCCAGAAGCTCCAGGAGAAAACATCAGAGAATGAAGCAGATATAAAAAACCTGAAAGAGACCATTTTTGAGCTGGAGGACCAGGTGGAACAGCATCGTGCTATAAAACTTCACAATAACCAGCTCATCAGTGAGCTAGAAAGTAGGTGGAGCCAAAACAAAGGATTCAAGTGAACTTTAGAGGCTCAGTTATAGCAGCAACAGGGAGGAGGAGGCATGTCTTGATGTGTGACAAGGGCCTCACTTTAGAAATACTCCAATTTGGGCCAGTAATAGAATGGGTTGGGTTGGAAGGGACCTTGAAGATCATTGCATTCCAGTTCTTTCTGTTCAGGCATAAAGTCACTATTTTAAGTTAGTGCTATAGAAATACTATTAGATACAATCCCCAAGCCTTATTCTCCAGCAAAGTTTGTATTGCCCATTCTAGAAGTGGAATTATTGGCCTTTTAAAGAGCTTCTAGGGCAAAGCCTAGGAAGAGCTGTGCAGTCCAGGTTGCTGCTGCGTTCTGGAGGGGCAGCTGCCACCTGGTGGCATGAGAGATATGTCTTGCTCCGGAGAGTGAGTGATCCGGGATGGGTGGTTCTGTAAACCTAATCTGGCTTAATGCTTCAAAGTAATGACCTGTTTCAGAGATGTTCGAGTAATAAATCTACCGTTGATTCCATTCCTGATCCATTGACAAAGTCTATTTAGTCTTTTAGAGGTGTTACTAGAAGCAAGACCAAAGAGGCTTCTCTGCCCTCCCATTTTTACCTTTCAGCCTTGCTCATGTGTTTAATAATCTGTTTCCTTTTTTACTGTTCCTAGGTAAAGCAATGAAGCTGGAAGAACAAAAACAAGATACAGAGAGGCAGCTGAAGGCTCTGACTAAGCAAATGAAGGTAAGGCTTGGGCTCCTTGACAAAGCTAAGCTGAGCTTTTCTTGCAATACTGCATTGAGAGAAGCATTGTAATTTCTAGAACAACTGTAGAAAGTTCTGCATCCTTTCGCTCACCATTTCTCTTCATTTATTTCCAGCTGGGTGTTTTTTGCCTATAAAGGAAAAATATAATACATCCTTTGCAAATTACTTTTGCTTTTTTTTTTTTTTCCCTATGAACTTCTACTTTGGAACAGCCATTCCGACTTCATGAATTATCAGTAGCAATGAGCTCTTTGCAGCAATGGTGCCTGTTAGTAGTATCACAAGTCTGAATGATCAATAGCTAAAGGAAGAACTTTGATTTACTTTCTGTATTGGAGTGGAAAGCTCAGCAGCAGCTTCTTTAGCAGTCTTCTCAGTACTGTGTAAAGAGGCAAGTGTTTAGTTTGACCTCAGTGTCATCTTGAAACTGTGGTGAAACCCTGGTTGCTTGTGATCACTGCAAGAGAGATCAATAACAAAGTGCTCAGCTCAAGTAGTGCACTTTTACAGCAAACAGTTTGGGGTTCTGATTGCTCTTTCTAGGAAGATACAGAAGAGTGGAGGCGTTTTCAAGCTGATCTGCAGACTGCAGTGGTTGTAGCCAATGATATTAAGTGTGAAGCCCAGCAGGAGCTCCGTTTGGTAAAGAGGAAGCTTCAGGAGGAAGAGGAGAAGAGTGCCAGACTGCAGAAGGAGCTGGATGAAATAAAGGGCAGCAACAGGTTGGTTACTTACAAAGGCTGGGATTTGATCTGTGACTGCTAGCATGCATGCGAACAGTGCTTTGTCAATAACAATTCATTGGCTTGGACGTGCATGTTGTCTGTTTTTAACTCTTCTGCCAGATTTTGTCTCTTATTCTAAGACGTTTCTGTTCTTTTTCTTTTTGGCAATCTAATTCTGTCAACTAGACCATGAAGGTTTTAATATTAAGTAACAACTGCCAATATATTCCTACAGCCTTGTTCTCAATACGGTATTCTACTGTGTTTTATTGCCTTCATAACTCTCTGTGCAGTTGTATTAAGCCATCTGTGAAAAGTTTGGTTGGCTTTATCTAGAAGAGAACTACTTAACTTGAGAGCAGTCAAGGACTGTATATGTTGAAATTAAAATGAGGACAGGCTGGACTTCTGTTCTGCAAGTCTGATACGTGTTAACTGAGTGATCAATGCAAGTACTAGGATTCCTGATTTCACATCTCCTGTCCTTAATTTGAAACCTATTATGTGATTAGCTGTGTTAAATGGTCTGGATGGTGGCCTGGGTTAGCTTTTAGCCTGGAAGTGACTTTGTCATGCAGTGGACACACCTGTCAAACATTTGCTGTAGTCTCAGTGGTTGGAGGGGGAACAGTAATTGTGAACCATTCAGAGATACACCCCAGCAGGGTAAGCTGGGGTGTATCTCCCAGCGTGGGGCTTCCCCTGGAACCAGTACAGATGCCTTACAATGTGGTTTTTATGCAGTGCATGTACCACCTTTCATTCCAAAAATCCTACTACAACTGAAGTACTGAATAAGAGATGGAAAACAAAAGGTGTGATAGAAGTGAGAACCAAAATTTCTAATGAAGACAGTGCTTTGCTCTTTTTTTGCATTGATGCGAATAGAGCAAGCAGAGCTACAGTGATAAAAAACTGTACAGGGGAATAAAGAAAGACAAAATAACACAAACCAGGAGTACTGTTTATCAATAATGTGTGCCAAAATCATATTGCTCCTCTAGGTATTTCCATTTAATCTGTTTCTTAGTAGATTCATGGCCACTGGCAGAATAGCCATGGGAACACAGTGAATCCTGTCATTTCTTTCAGGTGAAGTAGCAGTTTGGCTTTGTTGCACATAGTTGCTTGCTGTTTTCCATTCAGGAGTTGCCTCAAGCAGCTGTACAGTAGATGACGGAAAAAGGATGGGAGGGCTTTTGTGTGGAGGTGTATGGATCAGAATTCTTGGGTTGAAGAAACAGAAACACTTCTTTTCAGAAAAATAAGGGAATGTGTTTAAGCTCCAGTTTTGTGATCAGAGTCCCTGGTGGATGCAGAGAAAAGCTATTACGGACTATGTGTCCAGACAAAATGATTACCAGACAGTACTTAAGTTCTGAGCTGTTTCTGTTGCTAGTTTGTTCTTAGTGAAGTTTCTATTGTATAGTGTGGGTCCATATATAATGGTAGGAATCATATACCTGTAGTTTCCCTTTATTCTTTTTTTATCTGAAGATTATTCTTGAAGATAATGACTAATCTGAAGATAATACTTAAACTGAATAGAAGACGACCTGCTAATTCGCAAACTGGGATGTTTAGCTTCCATGTGTAAGGAACATGGCTGCATTGTCAGCTCTTTGGCATAAAAACCCTAGGCTGCAAATACTGCTTTTGAAATGAGATCCCCAGAATCCATCCATCCATAGTTCCAGACGGAGGTATTCAGACATGCATTTAATTAAGTCAGATTTGGCATTTGTGTCTCCCTCTTTCACATATATATAAATAAATGTCTGTCTCTGTGTCCTGTTAACTATCTGTGTAGCTTGCTTCAAGTACTGCATTGGTCATGGATCCAGATATACTGTCTGCAGTGAGCAATACTTAATCTCTTTCAAGGACAGGAGTTGAGACCCAATTTTGCATGTGATTTTAATTTAAATATAAAATAATTTAAGTATGATTTGACTCTGTGTCCACGCAGAGAGTGCAGGATTTCTGTGCTGTGTAGTATGGAGAACATAATGAAGCCTATGCAAGCCGCTGCCTAAACGAACCAGTGATAACAGCTAAGCACTGAAATGTTAACACTGTACTGACCTGTGAAACATGTTCTTGAAGTCGCCAAAGCTGCTGCTGAGAGCCAGTTCTCCACTCCCAGATGGTTTTGTATTCCTGAGGTCACTGTGTTCCCCAGCACCTCAGCTTCTTTAACCCAGAAAGTTCTGGGATAGTCTCATTGTTGCTTTTAGTCAGCCTTTACAAATGTTACTGCTCAGAATCAGCAGTAGATTCTGGTACCCGTGGTGACTTATAATGCATACTCAGCACTGGTGGAAACAGTTTGTAGTGTGATACTTTGACACAGTCTGTAAAGTGTTCCTCGGTTTTGTTAATGCTGAGCAGCTGTGCACTCAGCTGAATTTCTGACAGTCGCTAGTGAAAGTTTCCTGTTGGATTTTGAAGCTCTGATTGGAAAATGTACCTTCCAAATAGCTGCTACTCAAAGGTTTTTGGCAAAATCTCAGCCATCTCTTGAGTGTCATTAGACTCCACCTCATAAATTGATCCTGAAGCCAATTTATCTCCTACGACATCCTGCCATTGTAATGTTTGCTTGTGGCTGCCTGAGTTCCTGCCTCCAAGTTTGATTTCACTGTTACATTCTTCTAATCAGACAAAAAGTCATTTTTGGTTCAGGAACAGCCAAAGAACTTGCAGAAAAATATCCTGATGAGGTCATCAGAGTTCATCTGAATGAAGGTAAGAGCCTCCCAAAGGCATCTTTAACACAGATTTAATGTCTAATTCTATGACTTAAGAATGCTGGGGGGAGGTTGGACCACCATCAAACAAATGGAATGAGGAAGAGAGGAGTTAGCTTGTCCCAAGTTAGTACTGATTGACACCTACAAATTGTTTAACCCATGTTTCAAACAGTCTTCTATGATGTTTTTACATCCTAATTGGTGTTATTTCCCTGCAACAAAATGCAAACACTTGTACAGTCCACTGCTGTGTAACTGCCTCCTCACAGGTGGTGGAAATTGAACTTAGATATTCTCCATCCTTGGAGGTTTTCAAGACCAGACAGGATAAGAACCTGAGTAACCTGGTTTGACCTCATAGCTGACCCTGCTTTGAGCAGGAGGCTAGACTAGGTGACTTCCTGAGGTCCCTTCCAACCTGAATTACCCCATGATCCTGTAGCAAGTTTCATCTTTTCGAAACACTCGCCTTGGAATTAAATACATTTTTGTAGCTGTTTCAGAATTGAATATTTAAGCAGTGTTTAAAAAAAATTGGGTTTATAACACAAAGGAAGAAAGTTATTGCTGAAAGTACCCGTATTGTGGACGCCTTTTGTTGGCTTCATTACACACCCATTTCCAAGCCTTTCTGGCAATACACTGTTTAGCAGCAGTGAAAGTTTCATGATCATGCTTTGACTTTTTCCCTTCAAGTTCTCAAAATGATTTTGGATTATATGCCTTGAACCAAGAACATGGAGGGAAGGCAGTTGGGCTGGGAGTAGTGCTCAGAAACCAGAGAAATCCTATCTGTAATTACATGAGCGACTTCTTAGAGTGATAAAACAGTTTAACCAAATCTCCAAACAGAAGTCTAAAGTGAACATTTTGATGTATTCCACTAATTCGCTTCCGTTCTTCCTCCTAAAGTCTCAAATGCCACAGCATGGCAGTGTTACACGCTTTTTCTCTTGGAATTAAGCTTGTACTCTGTGTATTAAACCCTGCTGTCAGTCTGTATGTGTTGATGTGCTGCTCATTTGTGCCTGTGTTTCGCAGCTGTTCTGTTTTATAGAGGTTCGATAGTTCATTCTGCTGTCACTGAAAGTAAGCAAACTAGAATGGCAGAGCAGGGTTCTCCAAGTGCTCCAAGTCCCTAGTTAGTGACTTCTCAGAGTTGTGTAGGATTACTTGAGGGTTTTGGTTTTATTTCGCTGGACAGATTATTCTGTGCCCTTTAGTATAAGAACCCTGAAACAGATGCTGTGACTGACATAGAGCAGTTGCCTGGAGGGGTTCATGTACCCATTTTAAATTAATAGTCCTAAATTATCAGAGGAGAGGAAAGCCAGGAACACTACCACCCCTGTCCTTTGAAATTGGTTCCCTGGCTTTCAATACTTAATTTCTTTCTGTTTGAGCAACAACGATTTCTTTTCTTTGTACTTTGTACTGCCGTTTGCTCATCATGTCCCAGAGCTGAAATAGTGGAGTGTTAAGGCACTCCTCCAAACTTCCTAGCAACACCATCCGTGTTTCCCCCCTTCTCCTTTCTATTTAGTGATGATGGGATGATTAATGTAGAGACCTGTACATCAGGATGGGGATTGTACTGCTTCTTATAACTTCCCGATTGTTGTCTGTATCTCCATAGGTGCCTGATCTCTGCCAGCTAACACAGCCCTGAAAGGAGGCATAGCCAGGCCTGTGGGACACTTCAGGACATGTCTTCAACTTGCAGCTGAAAAAGGGAAGTTCCAATTTGAGAAAGCACCTCAAGTTTTTTATTGCCCTGCAAAAGTCAAGTGTACTGCAGAGTGTGAATGCTGCTCAGGTCCTCCTCATGGGGAAGAGCCTATCTCTTTGTTTCAGAAGGCTTCTCACTTCAGAAGACTCCATGAGGTGGAAGAAGTTCTGAATTAGTCCAAAGCCAACAAGGCCATAGGAAGTAATCCTAGAGATCTGGGGAACTGAAATAATTGAGGGCTTTTTTGGAGGGATGGGGATTATTTGCCCTGAAACAGAAATTCAAACGTGCTATTTTAAGCTTAAGCAAGAAATGAAACTGTGTATGTCTAACTTGTAAAATTGAATGTGCATACACATCATGAATTCTCCATCTAGTATTATAGTCTGTGTCTAAATACTTATGTATATGGATCAGTATGTGTGTGTATACGCACACACAAACTCAAGAAGTAGGTTACTGAAATCCAGCAGAAAAGCTAAATAGAAACATGAAGTTGTTGATTCAGTTTCAGCTGCTTTGATGGTTTCACATCTTTAATGTTGTATTGACAAGGCACTCGCCACTGGGTGGCATGTCTGACTTGGTGTGTCTTAGGAAGTGGGGTGGGGCCCAAGGCGTGTGTCCTGCTCTGACTTTGACAGAGAATGTCGCATGTGGGGTTTGTCCTGGCTGTGAGAATTGCAGATGGAGAGATCCAAAAGAAAATAAATGAATATATCAAGCCCCTAGTAAATATCCTCTGAGAAAGGAAGCTTTCTCATGCCTGTAACTCAGGTGAAATATATGATGATCAGGGAGAACTTGCTGACGTTCAGCTTTCCAACTTGGAGACACCTGGAGACAGCCTTACTTGGATGCTAAAGAGAAACTCAGAAGTCACCGTCTCTACCAGGAGATCATCAGGATGCGTTCCAGGACTGGAATTTCATGTTTTGGCTGTGGGATTCCCATCCGTTCCTTCTGGATGTGAAGACTTAGCAAGGGCCTGGTCTCAGAGCAGGCTGAGCTAGTAGACAATTCTGCGGGATGTCCTGGCTTTGGCATGGCCTTCACCATTGTGCCGTGCTCCTGGAGTGCATGCATGTATGCACACTTGTGTTGCCTTTCTTTTCTGTGCTGGCAGCTGTTGAATGTTTTCTTATGTTTAAGAAATATATATTAAAGTGCCAAATAAATGTTTAAGTGTCTGGAATTGTCTGCTGCCTGCCCTTGGCCTCTCTTCCGTTCTGTGCATCAGTAGCTGTGTGTCTCTTTGTATTCCTTGGAGCTCAGGAGGATTCACAGCAACAACAGGAACTGTATGAAAGACTAGATTGCAGAGTAATTATTTCTGAACATCTGGTTTTGTGGTCCTAGGCCACCTGTAACAAAGAGCAGCTTAGAAATTTCACAAACACATGGAGGTTGCTGTTGCCAAAACGTGTACATTAAGCACAAGGACTTGCACCTTGTTGGTGGTCTGTTTTCCACATATTCCACACCTAGAAACTAAGGAGACTAACTCCTGCTGATAGAGAAGAGGTCACTGCATTTACTTCTCTTGCCAATGAATGAAACTAGGCAGTGGTTTTGTGAAAAAGACTGCACATTTTAATTGCTTTGTGGCTAAAGTGCTCTGCTTCCTCCTGGAGCTGCTCCACTTAAGCCAGCTGCACTTGCAGCATTTATCTATATAAACCATTCATTCTTGCTTCAAGGAAAGCATACAGTAGTAGGTGACATTTAGTTCAAATCAGTCCTTTTTGTAGCAGAGCTTACTTGGTCTTGAATGGCCTAAGCTATACTAAGCTGAATAAATTCTGTGTACAAGGTGTCAGTTTTGGTTTGGAGTTACGGCTTGTCATTAAGTTTTCTAAGTCATGTTTTCCTATCCTGTCCTCCTGAACTAGCTTGCTACTGCTAGTTAAGCTCTTACTCTTCTGCTTATCTCTTAAGAAACCTATATATGTACACATACATGCATCCTTTCCCATACAGATTTTTTTCCTCATTAAAAATGGAAGATGCTCGCCAGGTTTTGTAACCCTCCATTGCTTCTTGGCTGGCATGTGTGGTTTTAGTTAAAGCAAATGAGTCTCAGCACTGTTCTTCCTGCCTTTTGTGCCAAGGTTTGCAGCATGAGAGGACTCAGTTTTCTGATGTGATTGTGTTTAATCTAGGAGGTTGTTTCAGGGTACATTAGGAGCCTATTACAAATATACAAACTTCAGATTACAGGAAGCATCCTAACAAAATTGGAACCGGTAGCAGCTTCAGCACTTGAATCTTCATAATTACCCTGCACAATGCCAGAATAATGGCCTTGTGATTTCTCAATGGACCTTTCTGTGGCACAGCATAGAGGCTGGTCTAGCTACTCTAACTTTAACATGTTTGCATCCTTCTGCAATCAAAGGCTAGATTTAGGAGACAAGTCTGAGGTTTGGGCTGTTCTTGGAGTTAAATCCTAACCAGTGAAGTGATGGCTGCCTTGAGCATACCTCTGGCTTGCTTTAGTCTCAAGATTTGCCACTTGGCCCCCAGGCAGTTACTGTTCCTTTCTTATTCTGGTAATACTCCGCAAACCTTGTACGTACTCTTGTTACCTGGATAACTAGACAGAGCTCTAGCATAGTAGCCTATTTAATCCTTGGAAGTGTAATGGATTGCAGTGGATGGCTTGGTATCTTGAGGCAGAAATCTATCCTTCCTCTGTACTTTGCTAGAACCAGGACTGCTTTAGCTTTTGTGCTTTTGTGTAACTAAAGCACAGATGCTGTCACCTGTTGGTCTGGTTTATGCTTTATGAAGCCACAAAAGGAGAACTGAAGAGTAGAAATTAAAGTTAGTCAGCAAACCACTGGCTCCCTCAGAGCTCTGTGAATCTTATCCAATCTGCCTTCTTATTGCATTAAATGGAGCATGGAACTGAAATGTTTTTTTTCTCTAGCCATCTGCCTTTGCAGGCTGCCCTGGCACACAAGGAGCTTGAATGAATTAGCAAAGAAATAGCCAATGTCTCCTTAAAGACAGCACCCCCTTAAGCTCTGCCAAAAATAGAAATATGAGTCATTCTTATTCTCTTATTCATTGACACCCTTCAGACCTCTGTATTTTGTAGGCTGTGATACCAAAAGGAAAGAAGATAACTCTGACTTCTGTTTTTAGCTCAGTGGAAGTTATTCAACCCCATAGGCACTTTCTGGATGGAGACCTCCAGCCTTCTTATGAAATGATTTCTGGTTTTGCGTTCACATAGCTCTTGGTGCCTACAGTGCTTAGAAGTAAGGAAAAGTGGTGACCTGTAAATCAGCATGCGTTTCTTAAGCAGCCAGGAGATTAGGAAAGTAACGTACAAATTCTCTCTTTTTATGTGACTAGACTGTGTTATTAATTGCAGCTTTTCTAAGCCAAAGCTAGGTAATTATACTCAAAGTCTACCTGAGAGCTACTGGGTAAGTACAGTGTCAGTGCTAAGCCAAATCTGTAAAATGTGTGGTGTGACTAGAAGCAGCAGTTATACTAAATGATTGCATCTGCTGTTTAACACAGCTGTGGGCTTCCCTGTACTAACTCCTTTTAGCACCTAATCTTGACCCCAGAATTTCTTTTCAATGGAGTAACTTAGTGACCCTTCCTGTTAAAATATGAGCCTTATTGCTATTTTGAGTTTGTCTCTCTTCATTCCAGCCGCTGAATGTTGGTATTCTTGTGTTTGCTAGGATGAAGCATTTAACCCTTTTATTCCCCCATATAGCTGCCTAAGGATTGTGATTGAGGGTTTAGAAGTTTAGCAGATGTCCTTGTTGTCAAGCTGTAAGAGTTGAGTTGCCAAAGTTTTTCATTATAAAGTGGGTTTTCTGGTTTTATTTTTACGTCTCTTTTCTGAACCTGTCCTTCTTTTATTTTCAATGTTGGCATTTTAACTGGTAACAATTACTTCACCAGTGGCCACACCAACTAAAACCACAGAGTGTGAAATAACATCTTTCTCTTTGGTTACTTTCCTCGTTACACACTGAGGACCACAGTAACCCCTTGGCCCCTGTTCTGTACTGAAAGTCCATCTTCAGGTAATTATTGATCACTTGTGAGTCTCATCAAGGGTTTTTTTGTCTATGATAATTCTCCATCCTGTTTGAGGATGGAAAGTGGAGGTGATGTGGTTAACAATGCAGGGAAGTTTGTTAGACTCAGTGATTTCGTGCTTGCCAGGCACTGCAAGGAGAGAACATGAACCTTCTAATGAGTGGTCCGTGTTCTGGGCATTACAATAAAAGATGTGCATTGTTGGATGTGCCTTACCACGCGTGTAAAGACCTTTAATCTCTGCTTGCACTTCCTGTTGCCCCTGACTTTGATCTGGTTTCTGCTTTGCAGGCTGATAGCTGAAGAGGTAGACTCTCTAGAGGCAGATACAAGCAACCGCTGGCAAGGAGTCTGCATTAGCAGAGCATCTCCCACACCATCAGAATCTTCAGCCACTGTGAAGTCACTGATAAAATCATTTGACTTGGGATGCTCAGGTATTTGAACACTGTATTTTGTAGTAACAAAGCATTTCTAGCAGCAAGCAGGTAATTTTTGCCTTTTTGTGCTGCTCTTTAATGGATATTTTCTGTCAGTGCTTGCTATATAAATACTATCTGTGGCATATCACTACATCAGTTCTTCTTTGTTCTGATGAGAGAGACATAGTTGGTTTTGAAATGCAGATGTTTACATGTTTTTTCCTTGCAGGTAGCACTGGACAAAATATCACGGTTCACAAAGTCCCCAGGAGCCCTTTAAGTGGAATTCCAGTGAGGACAGCCCCAGCAGCTGCTGTTTCCCCCATGCAGGTACGAGGAGCTCTTTCCATCCTCATAGAATAGTTAGGGTTGGAAAGGACCTTAAGATCATCCAGTTCCAACCCCCCTGCCATGGGCAGGGACAACTCATGCTAAACCATGCCACCTAAGGTTCTGTCCGTCCTGGCCTTGAACACCGCCAGGGATGGAGCATTCACAACTTCCCTGGGCAGCCCATTCCAGTGCCTCACCACCCTTCTTACAATAAAGAACTTCTTCCTTATATCCAATCTAAACTTCCCCTGTTTAAGTTTTAACCTGTTACCCCTTGTCCTATCGCTACAGTCCCTAATGAAAAGTCCCTCCGCAGCATCCCTATAGGCCCCCTTCAGATACTGGAAGGCTGCTATGAGGTCTCCAGGCTGAACAGCCCCAACTTTCTCCACCTGTCTTCATATGGGAGGTGCTCCAGTCCCCTGATCATCCTCATGGCCCTCCTCTGGATTTGTTCGTAGTTTTAAAATGCAGTGTTTGCTGCAGCATGACATAGCTTCAGCATGCCAACATGCATATGTTGACAAGGGGAAAGGGAAACTCATCTGTTTATTTGCTGTGAAACATCAAATGCTGTAGTGCTACTAACAAAAAGGATCAAAGTGAGTTTGTCTTTGACTTCAGCTTAGAGTCTCAGTGGACGGATGTGAACTCTTTGGAGTACAGTTCTGAACTTTAGTCACTCTTGACCAGAAAAATAGGTGTTGCTTGTTGAGAGTGAGTTACCAGAAACATCAGACTAAACTACGTAGCTGGCACGTAAGCTGAGAGATGTGGGGTAGTAAGTTTTTAAGATGTATGCTCCCAGCTATCCAGTAAGATCATACAGTGCTGAATGAGGAGCTCTTACAGTTGAGGGTTTTTTTCCTGTAGAATCACAACTCTCTGGAATATTGGATTTTTTATGTCACTGCACCAATTTCTGTTAGCAGTTATCAAACCTGTAGTCCAATGTTCCTGGAAATAGTGCTTTTGTGAATGATAGAGAAGCAAATGCACTGTGCTTCCCAATTTCTATGTATGCTGAAGATAGTATGCGATCATCCTGCTGACCTTTCTAGGCTAGAGAAGGCATTGTATGTTTTCTGACTGGGTGGTCGCTGAATTTACAACAGGATGTTCCTCTCTCAATCTGGGTAAAAAACAGTTGTGGAACTGAGGTGTTTAGGAGAGTGTTCTGAACTCAGATGACTTTGAAAGGCTGCTTAACAAATGTGTGAGCACATTTCCTTCAAAGAATCAGCAAAGGAAGTTAAAAGAATGGGATTAAGCAGAGGTCTGGGAACCTTCTGATAATGCCTGGCTTGAGGGAGTGTTAATGCTGAAAAGTGGTGCTGGGGCTTCAGAGAGAAGAATCCTTCTGACTTATGATTTGAGGTGCTGGGGACAGAGGCAGGATTAGAAACAGGCATTTTTACTTTGGGTTTGTGACACTAGATTATGTTTGGCAAAAGGAAAATATGATACAAATGGGAATGTGAAATAGTTTAGGAACCAACATGTTACCAGCCAAAAATATTGTCCCTTTGTTAATTTATTTTTCACAGCCATTTATGCAGCTCTAGGTACAGCTGGTACCTTGTTGAAGGGTTTCTGTATCACTCTGCCTGCTTTGTGATCTTGAGGTAGCAGAAACATCTTTCTGCTTACCTATTTGGACATGATATCTGGTATTCTTCTAATTATCTTTTGTACATTTCTTTCACAGAGACATTCTGCTTATAATAATGCCAAGCCAGTCAGCAAAGGTGTTGCCAGACACGCAGATCTTTCAGACCTTCCTCTTGCAGGTAGGTTGCAGTAAGCATACAAATGTTGCCTCTTTTTACCAGCGAAAGCTTGCCATTAACTGTTGGCCTCTGCCTGGGCCATTGCTCCTCTTCTTGTATGATCAAAGGAAATGAAGTGTCTTCAGAGTATTTGTTTTAGAGAGCTTATTAGTTTTGTTGTTTCCATTCCCATTTTGATCGTAGCCTTAGAAAACTAAAAATTAGCTGATTTGTAGTGGCTTGCCAACATAAACTTGCCTTCTTTATTCCAGACTGTCCATGGCACCTCTCTAATCCATGCTGTGGAACTGGAGAGGATTGGATTTTGTTCAACATGTATGTGTCTGGAACAAGGCCAAAGCACTGTCTTTTGAGGGTTTATTTGTTTTTAGATTGAGCTTCATTTGAAATACATCGAACATTGCAGATACTGATGTGACTGGTTTAGGAGCAGTCGTATTTGGGCTTGAAGTAGTTTATTTTGAGAGTTATCAAGAGATGCATTTGTTTTTATTTCACACTTTCCTTTTGTTCTCTTGTCATTTAGTATTCTCTTCTACCAGTGTTTGTTTCCCATTTTCTCTAAGGCCCTTTATTTTGATTATCTAGTCCTGAATGTACTTGTTGCATTGGAATCAAAGCTGGTAACAAGAGGTTATTGAATTTTTAAGGACAGCTGAAATACATTCCTGTCGTGAAACCTCAGTGAAACTGCAGGGAAGGACAAAAAAAGTCATCAGTCACAACTTCTTCATTGGTAGACTGGATTTTCTGCAATAGTTTGCTATTACAAGAGAGAAATTAGAACCTGTCTTCATTTTTAGACTCTTCAGTTAATCTGCTAAGCTTTTCCCCATCATTCAAAGCTGAAGAGGTACTGGATCTGAACGGCAAAATGAGTTATAGGGTAGATGGCAGCATAGATAAATAACATCTTTTCTATGCTACTGGCTTCTCCTGCAGGAATAAATGCTAAGCAAGCAAAAGTTATCAGTGGGACAGACAGAGTTTACTTACTTGTATCAGTTGGTTTCCAGTAAATGACTTGCATAAGAGTATACAATGATTCTAAACAGAGCTTAAGACCTTTTTAATCTCTGCTAGTTTACTGTAGAGTGAAGTAATCTATCAATTGTGTAATGTAATGCCAGTCCTTAATAATAAATATCCCACTTCAGGCCATGGATAATTACTGTTATTACACAGAGACAATTGTTCTGTGAAAATCTATTGAATATGGTTTACCATCTAACAAGTTCCTGTATTTACAGCTTCACATTGTACCTGGGTTTAATTTAGTTCCAATAATCCATAGCAAAGGCTTATTCACTATAAAGCTGTAATGGCTCTGGTTCCAATCTAAATACTTCTGGAAGGCAGTTGATCCAAGCCCTATGCAAACAACACTGAATTAAAAAATATCCCCAGGGAAATTCAGAGTGAAGTAGTCTCCATAATAATAACCTTCTGGCTGATTCCATCTGAGCAGTACCACAGTCGGGTTCTGTGATGTCCTTAATATGACCCAAATGTTACATATTTGGAGAGAGCTGGTCTTTGCCTATGATCTTTTCATTTAGAATCAGAAGTTTACTGGGTCTGTCTTGGAGTACCTAAAATAAGTCAAAGGAAGGATGCTGAAATAAGGCTCAAAGTACAAAGCTGGATACTGTTAACTTGCACCAATTCAGGCACTACTGTATAATTCAGGCCAGTAACGACAAAATTCCTTTAAATGCTGCAAATATAGTGTTAACAGAATGGGATTTTCCTTATGTTGCATATTTCACATGCAATTATTATCCTGTTTCTCATTCCAGATAACTCCTAATATGCCTCCTCCTTCATCTTTTCTTTCCATCTAGATGCCACCAATATCCTTTATACTTATCTGGGATCCTTCCTTCTCCTTCCTTTTTGTGTGATGTGTGAACACATCCTGAATGATTGGCACAGCAGTTCCTGATTAGACCATGCCATTAGCCAGTTCAATTATCTTAATGGCACTTTAACAGTGCCTTTTTTTGCTGTTCTCATAAGCTAGCAAGAAACCTACATTCCTCTTCGTAACATTCACATTTTGTTTAGTGATATGCCTTTTGCGCTAGATCTGTTTTCTAAGCAGAATTTGCTGAAGTTTAAAACTGTCCCAAGAATCATTCATTGGTTGCCTGTCTGACTGGTTTGGCTATTTAAATTTGAGGCAATTCCCCATAAATCCAGCATAATGAGGAGCTAGAAGCGTCATACACATTTGGAACATATAGTGGCAAACCAACACAAAGTATGTTGTGTGCCATTTCTTGTTTGCTATGGGTTCATGATGCGCACAAAGAAGGGACAGTGAGTGGAAGGAAGGAAGACCTTGACTAAGGTATATGCAGCTCAGTGCAAAACTCTGCCAACAGCCAAACTGGGATGGTTTCTGTCCTTTTCCATCTGGGCTTAATAGATGGGAACTTATCAGACCTGTATGCTATGGAGAAAAGGTGCAAAATACCTATAGCTCACAGCAGCTGCACATGCTTACAAAACTCAGAAAGCAAAACAAGGGCAGCTGCATGCCTGTTTGGAGGATGTGTTTATCTGGCAACTGCTGATACACACACCCCACTTACGGCCGAGAAGCAATTAAGGGCTGATTCAGTGATAGACACCTTTGCTGAAGGTGAGATAAGAAGGAATTCACACCTCTAGATGATATGGCATTAACTGATAATGAACATGGAACTGAAGAGGAGAACAAATTGTATTCTACAATCAGTTAATTTCTGATAACAACTCATAATATGCTGGCATAGGTCTGGCCTCGTTGACAGCTTGTCTGCAGAAAGGAAGCAGCCAACTTTCCCTGTGTAACACATCACTGTACCTCATGACTGGTGTGAATCAGGAGATAATTTGTTTTCTGTGATCTCTTTAGCTTCTCTTAAAAAAGCTATTGGATTGTTATGGCTGCTGATTTTGTTGGTTTTATACATATACACACTTGTATAGATACATATAATTTAAAATGTTACATAAAAATAAGTAATGTGTAATAAAAATATAGATGCATCAGCTGTGAATATATTGAGACTTCCCAAAGTCCTGTCAGATAGAATGCCAAGCATCATGTGATAACAACTGCCTCTCGCTGCTGCCTTGAGCTGGGTTGTGTTCAGGAGACAAGAGGCTTTCTTGTTACAAATGACTAATGGCAGAAAATAAATCGTTGTACTAGGGCTGGCCGGTCATCTGCTGAAGATATCTGGTGATCAGCTTTTGAACCTTGAAGACTGTAGATTTTGGTATTTCCCCTCATTCACCTGAGGCCCCTACCCCCCAGCAGGAGTATCAATCACAGGAAACCAGGCAGTCTGTACTGTTGAAATCATCAAAGTCATTCCTTGTTATGATCACCTCTAATCTGCTCAAGGTTTCCTAGCCCCATGTGTGTTTCGTGAACAAATGAGTACATTTGTTTAGAATCAAAGCAGCTCACTGCATATTGTGTGCTGGGTGGCAGGACAGTGATTAATCAAATTCCTCAGGCTGTAGATTGACAGGAGGTTTTTTAATTCCCACAGACCTTCTGAAGGGGAGAAATGAAGAGCTGAAACCAGACCATTACCTGCGTAAAAGCCCCTCCCTGGAATCCCTGAGCAAACCTCCTATGGCCTTCAGCAGCAGAATGCTTACCTCTACCCCCAGCAGCTTGAAACCCGAAAGCAAACTCAGGTACCAACGGTTTCCTGGGAAAAACAGCACACAGGAAAGATTGACAGCATTACCTGATGCTATGATGGATGTTTTAATCTGGTGGACCCCTGCCTCCAGTGGAAACTGCTGGCTACTCTGTCCAGTTCAGAATTACCAGGCTGTGGCAGATCCAGGTGTCATAATTCAGATCATAATAACCAAAGTTACCTGTAAATGAGCAATCATGGTAAAATGAGGAATCATGGCAAAATGAGGATAGCAAGCTTTCAGGAGCCACTAAGTTATATACAAGGATTCCATCATGTGTACGAGTGCTCTTACTGTAGCTTTGGATGTTCTGATGAGTTAAAAGCTAAAAGCTTTGAGCTCTAAGGGAAAGGTGGACACATAACTTTCTTCTGTTTTGACAGAAGATGTCTTTTCTTCTGATCTCCACCATTATTTCCAACAGTAGAAGCTGTAGAGTGGAGACAATGCAGGTGTTTTGTCTGTTGGCCTTAACTGCAATATAGTTTCCAGATTTTTATTGTATTCAAGAACTCATTCTGCAGCAGCGCAATTGGATGTGAATTTGCTGTTACAGATTCTTTAGATAGTTTCTTTCCATTCTATACTCTATATCCTAGTTTTCAATATGTAAAGCAAGAGATTACTTGAAAATGTTATAAGTGGAGTTGATGAAAATAATAGCAGAAATGCAGGGTTAACACATGCCATCAAATGGCCATGGGCTGGTGGGTTTTCAGCTCTTTGTATGCAGTGATACCAGCTGAATTTGTCACATTTAGGGGCAAATACAGCATGCAAATTCTGAAAGCTGTTACAGTTTGGTTTACATTTAGGTTCTGTGCCGCCATTCTGCTTTGCCATGAAGATATTATTCACACACTGGTAAAGAATAAGAGACTTCAAGCATATTTATGTATTCTGTTTGCTTCCATGGATTAGTGTGGAGAGAAAGGACCCACTGGCAGCCTTGGCTCGGGAGTATGGTGGTTCAAAGAGGAATGCTCTGTTAAAATGGTGCCAAAAGAAGACTGAAGGTTACCAGGTAAGGGAATAGGTACAGTTTTACTTTTCTCTGGAGCGTAATTCATCACATCCCTGTAGGTGTGCAGAAAGCGATGCCGCTTCAAAGAAATATGTGTATTTCAGTCTGCTGGTTTCCGTGTTTACTTCTGCTGGGTGTTTCCATCCTCTTCCTTCAGATTTCTCAAACGCTGGACTCCCCAATATTACATTATCATAAGTAATTCATGTACAAAACCCAAAATACTGCATCAGAGGTTGCTGATGGTTAGAAACAGAGTGTGTATGTGCAGCAGCTTCAATTCAGCATCCATTTTTGAAATTACATTGTAATATTTTTCTGTAAGCTTCTGTGGGCATTGTGCTATTTTGAGAGTTTTCATTGGTCATTTCTGTGAAAACCAAAGAAATATTTCTTTGTGTGGCCTTGACCAAATGAAATTTGCAGCTTGGAGCCCAGCTCTTTCTAATCTCCTGCAGTTCAACAGGGTTTTTACAAAGCGAGTTTTGACCGCTTGAGAATGTGTCATTTCTTTGCAGAGTGAATCCAGTTCTTATATGACCACTGCTCTGGTGTTTGTATGCAGTTTGGTTAGGCCTTTGGTTCTGCTTGTAACTGAGCTGTAGAAGGCAATTACAGACAACAGTTCATCCTGTGATATATGCTGGGTGTGTAGGACAGTCTTGGTTTGATATAATGTTGAGATTTTTCTTTCTTAAGAATAATATTGTTTGTTACTTAGAGCAGAAGACAAAGCGGTTACCACCACATGATATGCACCCTGGAGCAAGGCTTTAATAAAAGCAGAGTCCATCTTTTAAAGTAAATAAAACCCTTTTTTTCTTCACTACCAGCTCTTTATGAAGCATTAGCTGCAGGGGGCAGGAGTTTGGAAGAAAAGACAGTAGCTTTCCCTTTAAATAAACTGAGCTATAAAAGCTTGAGTTGTTTTTTAACGCTGGCATATAACGCTTGCACCCATTTCACAGGGCAGGTATCAGAAAAAGCTTTTTATTTTAGGCATACCTCAGAAAGAATAAAGCCAGGGTTAGCGTTTTGCCCCAGGTTCTGTGAAGCTGCCTAAAAGGCTGCAGTGCTGTCCCCTGAAACGGTGTGCTCTATTCTGTGCTGATTTATTTTAGATCTCATCTACTAAAATTCTCCTGGCCTTGGATTTGGAAGTGTGGGGGAGCAGTCATGTCCAGGCCTCAGAAAGCAATTCATGAAATACAACTTTCCCAAGTGTGACTCCTGTTAAGCAAACCTATCTCGAGGAACACTTCCTCCTGACAGCGTTGCTCTTTTTTGTTTCAAATGGTGTATGTGGTGAGCTTCTTCCACTTCTGTTAGAGCAGTGTGACTTTGAGTTCGCTGTTAGAAATGCTCTCTGAGAGTCAGCCTGTAGTTTTCTTTCTCTGATTATACCCAAGTTGGACTAAATGTGTTGCTTTTAGAAATTATTACATGGCTTTGCAAATACAGAGGCTTGTCCTGGTTCTGTAGGTACCAGACTGGCCCTAGAAGTGACAAGTATTCCCTCTGTGGTAGAAAAGAAAAGGAATTTTGTTTTTCTATGCTGAACCCAAGTAGTAGAGCTAACAGTGTATCAGATAGCAGGCCACCCAGGAGGTATGCAGGCAATCTGGGTCTATTTGTTTTTCCTTTTAGTATTAGTCTCTGGAGGAAAGTATGTTCAGGCTTCAGAGGACAGCGGAAGTCTTTGCTTCATATATGGCTGCTGGCGTGTTGTTGCTACGTGACTGTCCAGATGATGTTTCAGGAAAAGCTTTGTCTGTTCAGTTCCTGCTCTGATGAGGCTCTTGTTCTGTTCATGGCTGTCCCCTGTCCTCTTTCTAAAGCAGCAGAATGAGTTCTCTGCAGTTTTTGAGAACAAGCAGGCAGAGCACTGACAAACACTGTGTAATCCAGGAGAGCCTGAGAAGTTCAGACTCTGCTGTGGTGAGGGGCCTTATTACCCAGAATTGTAAGATCTCTGGGTAGAAATTAGGGGGAGATGAACCAAAGAATAAACATGGTATTGATTTATGGTAAGTCTTGTCTCTCTATCTTCACTGCTTCATTTAGAGGCATTATCTCTTGGACGTTCTTCCTCAGATTCTCTTTCCATTGCGCTCTTTGTGGTTCATTAACTAACTATTCTTGAACTTGCTTTTCCCAGACCCTTGCACTCTTAAGATAAGGCTGATATTAAACTCCACAGGGAGTTTTTATCCCTCTTGTGTACAAAGAACTGGAGTGGACTAAAGAACGTCATCCTCCTTCCTGCTTTCCTTCCACTGCAATGGTGGGAATGAGGTAATGAACTCCACTGAGCAGAAGCCCAGTGATGTGCATAACTTCTTTTCCATCAATAATTCCCCTGTGTATGAGGTGTCATCTATGCAAATCCCAATATAATCTGTCTGTCATGAAGCCCAGAACCGCACATAACTTTGGACACAGACTGTTTTCAGCTCTGTGACATAGCAGAATGAGAGAATAAGACTTGCTGCTTGGCTGCCTAACTTCTTTTTTTCAGTGTCCAAATATACTGCCTTTAAGGTTTAGTAACAGTTCCTGATCTGAGCTGGTGAGGAAGAGGGAGATTCCTTTGTTTAAATTATGAAGATACCAGATTTCATTAAATAGTATGAACAAAATGGATTAGAATAACTAATACTCTCAGTAGCAGCTACTACCAGTGTCCCAGATTCCTTGAGAAAAGCTGGATTAGTGACCTAGGAAGGTGTCTGCGGATAAGACCTAGAGACCAGCACACAAGGCTCTGCTTTTTAAATGCTTTAATCCATACAAGGCTTATCCTATAGATAGAAATTTACGTCTGGCTCCTGACATATATTATAGAATCATTTGGGTTAGAAAAGACCTTAAGGATCGTCAACTCCAACTGTAAATTATCCTTTCATTGACTGCAATGGGAACATTCCCTGGCTTTGAACTTCAGCATGTTCCCCAGGAGGCAATCTCATAAAACAAGAGAGGGACACTGGAGGGAGTTGAGAGAAATGCAGCACAAATTAGTAATGGCCTGGAGGGGATTTTTTTGTGTTTTTAAAACAAGAAATTGCAGGAGTTTACAGTAACTGAGTGGAAACATGAAAGCATCGATGTTTCTCTGATCTGCTATGTCATTTCTAAGATCCCTATTTAAACAGTGATTTGATATCTAAAAGATATGGATGCAAAAGAGAGAGTATTTAGAATGTGAATCACTAGAATGAAAATGAAGTGGAAGTTCAGTTTAATGACTGTGAGAAAAGAATATGCAAGTGGGATTGCATGAACTGTGGCATAATATGATTTCAGTTGTAATTCAGTGCCTAAATGAATGTTATCTGGCGTTTTGGCCATCCATTTTGAATAACTAGGCAGGGGAGGTGTTAAAAAATTCTCTGCAGTAAAAGGAATTGTGGTGAAATAAGACTTTGGGTTCAGTGGCTCTGCGCAAAACTTCCTTGAGGAAAATCTCCCACTTGAAAACCCCAACCTTTATCTACTGTATGGTTCTCTATAAGAATTGTGACCTGGCACATGATGTCTTTTGCCAGACATGCATAGACTGTTCCTTCTGCTTCTCTGAATCTGTTGACATCATGGTGTATAATGTAGGGTGATGAGATGACCAGATCTGAGAACTGCTTTTGTGGCTCTGGAACTCAATTACCACAAGTCCTTTAAACCACAAAGCCTGCTGAGAGCAAGTTATTTATGTTAAAATAGCTTTTTCTCTGTTGTCTTGTGGGTTTTTCTTTCATCTATTTAGAAAGATTACACATCATAGCAACAGTGTGAAGTAGAAATTGGGTGCCTCTTTTCTAATAGACTCTTTTCCTGTGAGTCGTAACTCCTGGAAGCTGTCGAGAGTCATTCTTGTTGCATTATCACCTTCCATAATCATATCATTAGTGACTGTAATGTTATTTAAGTGCCCTGGTTCTGTTTGCTCTCTGTGGAGACCATTTGTCAAGGGGCCAAACCTCTCTAGATTAAGTCTATTGCCATCCACAGATGTATTGTGAAAACACAGAACATCAAGAGGCACTTAACCCATGATCATTAGAACTGAGGATTGTTGTTTCTGCCACATATACCCTCTCCAGAGGGGAGAGAATTGCTACCATGTTAGTGAATATGTTTTACTTAAAAGAGCTATTTTCATGTTTTTTCCAACCTCCGCACATCCATTCTCTGGCACAGAGGAAAAGAGAACTTGAGACCAACACTTTTCTGCAATGCACAATCATGATTATTCTTTTTATCAAAGTTGTATTTGGTTTAGCAGGACCCATTTGGGATCCATTTGTTGAAGAGCAACTATCTGTTATAGTAAAGCTAGCTGAGCAGTTGTGTTAAGTGAAACAATGCCAAATAGAATGAGACAAGGAATGTTCTAGAACTGTCAAAGGGAAATGGCAGCTATAGCTCTGAAGACTTTTATATTTCACATATTCCCAACCTGTGCATTGAAGCCATTGAATTCTATCATCTCCCTGACCCCTGACAGCATCAGTACACCGTTTTGTGGATGAAGGCACTAGGCATCTTCAGGAGAAGAGGCAATGGCCCCTACTAGCACTGGCACCAACATCAGATGGCTCATAAATTGGTATTAATCTCATTGGTATTTGCAGGACCAGCCTTGGAGCCAATTTCATATCACCTGGAGGAATCTCAAAAGCATGGGGAAACTGCTAAGCAGAGCAGTTTTTATGTAGCTTTCATGTTGTGCAAGTAGTTCCTGGAGAAAAGAATTCCTTTTAATTATCCTGCATAAAAGACACTAGTAAACATGAGCAAAGCTAGAAGAAAATGATTGTTTCAATGCCTTATTCAGAGTTCTTTGACTTTGCAATAGGTCCTAGGAACGCTGTGCAGTTTTAGAAAGCATGGCTTTGGAGTTTGTAGGAACTATTTTTAGGTGACACTCTCTGACATTGTGTTGTTTAGTCTGAATTAGCAAAGCACAAATATCTGTATGCCCAACAATTCTGAATATTTGCCTCAGAAGTTGTGATTTGTCGTTTGAAGCTTCCTTTTCACAGAATCGCAGGTAGTTTTAGGGCACTGATTAAATATTGTGATGGGGACTGCAGCCTTCATAGTTTCCAGAACTGCAAACTGGCATCAAGAGGAGTCTGAATACTTCAACTTTTGTCTTTACTGTGTATTTTAATAGACATGCCAGTCCTGTATAGTGCCTTAGCTGTGCAAAAAGGAGAAAACCCTACCCTGAAGTATCCCCACTATTATGCCTATTCAGGCCTTGAGAAATAGCAGTTGGAAACAAATTACTTCCAAATATAACCTAAAAGTCGTTAAATGTAATTCTGAATGCTTTTACTACAAGAAGAGTAAAGCTAGTATATCGAACTGTGTAAAGGTTGGTGCCTCTGCTTAGTGCTACGTTCTTCAGGTAGCAAAGATGCAAAAGCTGAGGAGGAAAAAGGCTGTTGCAGTGTTCGCTGTTTGTCAAGTAATTATAGCAAGAGACTGCTTGACTAGTGGCTTGGCAGTGGATGTAATATGAAGCTTTTTACCCCTTTGTTTTCAGTTTAAACTCAGACTAATACTAGCTTTTTGTTTATGAATTTGTGGCTTTATTTTTCTCACAGGAATTTGCATTCCTTTTCTTTCTGTGCTAGGCAGTATTTCCTCCATATCCTCTTTGTTCTCAAGCCCTATTCTGTGATATTATCCCCTGCTTTTTCTCATATTTTTTGCTTCATTTGCTGGCTGGATGAGATCCAGCATAGATTAAGTGTGGCCCAAAGATGTACAAATGCAGATAGGCTGATGAGGACACAACATATTCCCTTTGGTCAAGTGATCATGGGGCCATTGCGTTCTCATTAGGGAGGTGGACTCTCTGCTGCTTGGACAGCCAGCCAGGATGACTATTTTTTGACTGCTGATGCATTAAACAGTCTTATTCCTGGGGCTGCAAACAGTGGGGTCCTGCTTTATAGGACATCAAAAGCTCCTTCATGGCCAGTTGTACATTAACATGTGCCCATTTGGTTTCTTCCTTATTCTGGAAACTAAGAGTTATATTTAGAAAGAAGAAGTCAGTTATTTCTTTGCATGTCATTAGTGTGGGTAGTTGACGTTATCTTTCTTCTTACGCAACTACTGTCTCAATATTAAGTCTTGACCAAGCACTTTGTCTCACATACACTTCAGTCATGCACTGTCTTGGATCACAGAAAGTGAACAGGGACATTGCAAATGCTACCACAGTCCTCGGGGTTAGTGCACAGGTTGGGAGTTCCATTGAAAAAACAAAGAGCTGAATGGGACCAAACCCAGGATCAGTCCTCCCAACCTCTGCACCTGGCTCTTGGCTTGTAAAACAGTCACTCAAACACTAATATTTGACACTAATATTGCTGGAGCTTAGTTTTAAAGCCTTGAGAATCCCAGCACAGCTGTGCACTGTCCTAAAGAAATACAGGGGAAAAAAACCAAAATAGTTGTTTCTTAATCACAGGATGTGCACTTGGGTATGAGAGTGGTTCTCTTATCCTTTTCTACATTACTTTTCGTGTTTGTGCTAACAAGTAGTGTAAAAGTCAGTGTTTCAAAATTGTATCAATCTCTGTCTGTATGTCAACCTTAACCAGGTTTCTATCTAAAAATTTAACTAGTTGGGAGAACTAGGTAAGCAGCGGCATTCCATGATTCAGCAGTAACACTGAGGAGGTTTTCTGGCCACCTTTCCAACTGAGGTCTTCCAAGCAACCAGGATAGGAGGTAAATCCCATGTACCATTAGTCACAGTTCATGTGCATGTGGAAAGGCTGGATTCCCAAAGTACTGTGATCGACAGCAAAACAAGTAACTCCCAGCTTGTGATGTGGGTGAAGAAAAACACTGAACAACCCCCCTCCAGATTTAAATGGCAGCCATACATTCAGTCTAAGCAGCATTCAGGGCAGACTCCCTTCTGAGGAGCACTGATAAGATTTCCCTTCTGCCACACTGAACTGTGTGCTTCTGATTAGAGGTTGATGGCCGGAGCCTGCTGAGCAAGCAGGGAAAAGCTGTCTGTCTTAATATTTACCAATACCATTAATGCAACAAAGTTCTCTGGTGGACAATGAAACTTCCCCTGAAGCCCCACATGCTAAGCACATCCCTTCTGTTGTGGAAGGGTCCACATGCTTCCTAAGAGCTCTGCATCCTCAGTACTTGTAGCATTTTGACATTTAGAAGTAGGGTATATGTGCAATAGGGTTTTTCCCAGGAAGTTAAGACATTCTGTGAGTTTCTGAGAAATGGGTGAAATTTCTGCCGTTCTTTGTGCTTCTCTGATTTTTGCCAAAGAGGAGGTTGTTGACTTCAGAGAAGCCTTTTCCTACCTGTGCAAAAGCTATAGGGAGTCTTGGGTAATAGCTATTGAGATAGGAAGGGATTATCCCATATTTAAATAAAAATTGACAGTAAGTTGGTCAGGAATTTTGCTTCCAAGTCTGCTTTGGACCATCTTTGTGACCTTGTCAGTCTTGCATATTACCAAGGTGGGGTTGGACATAGCCTTGGATGGCATGGTTTAGTGTGAGGTGTCCCTGCCCATGGCGGGGGAGTTGGAACTCGATGATCTTGAGGTCCTTTCCAGCTCTTACTATTCTATGATTCTGTGTGATTCTGTGATTTCTCTAGCTGTTAAAACATAGATCATCATATCATATCATTGGATGATTATGAGTTTCAGTAATATTTGGAAAGATCCTTTGATGAAAAGCACAAACTTGAAAGTTTGTAATTAATGGAAATATGGGTCCAATTTTGGCCAGAATAAATGTTTTCTTTTTCTAGATAAAACCTACTATAGCTGAATATGTACATGCAGTTTCTCAGTATGTCCCAGCTGCATCCAGGGTGGGGGCTGCAAAATAAATTCAGCAGACAAATTATGGCATGTTGGGAACAATCATGTTGATTACCAATGTGCAAGCCCCCTTCACAGTGATGCCAATGCATAAGTGTGCTCCTCCGCTGCAGCCAAATATCTTAAGCCAAGCTCTACCTTTCTTCACATAAAGGGCTTTATCCTGTAAACAAATCCAAGTCTCTGGATTGGAGGGATAAAATAAACGCCCATGCAGTGCTCTCATGCGTAACTTTCTATCCTGCTGGGTAATTTTAAAAATAGCATTTACATTCTATCCATCCCAAAGTCCAAGACACTTTCCTTGTGTTGCCTGGATGCAATGACAATCAGTGAAAACACTGAATTGATTGGCCACCAGCTGGAACAGCTCCAAGCTGTGAGTTTAACTGGGAGCGAGCTGAGCCCTGCTTGCCAGTTCCATGAATATCTTTTGCTGTTGAGACCTCTCCCCACCTTGTTCCCATCCTTTCCCGTGTGTCTGCTGCAGCCTGCAGCCTACCCCTCTGCCCAGGAGTTCCAGGACATGGCTGATCTCCAAACTCTCAATACAGATAATTAGAAATAGCTGTGGGAGCAGTCAGTGTGGTCATTAGCAATTCTGCACCAGGGCTCCAGCCAGGAAGGAGCTGTGCTGCTGTCTTGGACACAGAAGGGAGCTACTTCCTCCCTCTTGCTTCCTCTCTCCTTCCCCAGAGTATCTGTGTGATCCTTGGAGCTATGCTGCTGCATCTTCACTCTTGCAGCCTTGGGAACGAAGGAACACGGACCAATCTGTTTCTTTTCTATGGCATTCAGCAGTTGTGTCATTTATGAGCTGGTGAGAAAATTGATGGAAGTGTTAGCTGTGTAGCAAGCAGGGAGTTGGCTTTCAGCAGGTGAGTATGACAGGTATAATTTATCCTGAAGAGCAGAAAAGAGATGCATAGCAAAAATAAGAACTCATCAATACCTAATGTGATTATTATAATGAGGAGAGCATGGTTTTCATGGTCTTGCTGTGTAATCCTCTGCCTCTCTAGGTATAACTAACACTTGTTTGCCCACTCACTGTGACAGTGGTGTAAATTGCACAAGTACCAGTCACATTTGATACGTATCTTTTGTCACCATTACTTCATATGTACAAAGCATTGTGAGACTTTCAGTAGGTGACTTTTAGTAATGAGACTGGTGTCATGGGGTAGTCTGCATTCAAGCCAACTCATTCTATTTGCTAGGAAAGCACCAAATACACTCACCGTGTGTTATGTTCATTGTGCCAGCAACTACTCTCAACCCTTGTTCACCAGAATTTCTTTTAATTTTAGAAAGTGAAATCTTTATATATAAAAATGCAAATGAAACTCCAAAAATGTGGGCAAAGTACAGTGAAATGTTTGCCAGTCCACACAGTGCTGGGGGCAATGAATTTGATGGGCATGACTGGATGCTATTTGGCTCCTTAGGCAGGTTACTCAGATGTATAGTTACAGCGATGATTTCAGTATCAGTAGTAACTGGTTTTTACCTTGTGAGCAGAGGAAATAGGTGGTCACAATTATTTTATCACATATTACCTTAAATATCTCTCATTTGATGCTACTTCTCTTTTTTTTATTCTTATGAAACCTCTAAGTATAGCAGCAGCACATCTCTTTTGTAATCAAAATACCAGAACCTACCTTGTGGAGGTCGTGAGCCCCCTCAATATCTCATGAAGAAAGAGCTGAGCAGATGATAAATGGTAAACCCAAGGCAACACCCATGGCAGCAGTTGGAGGAGGGAGCAAACAGAACCACAGAGTGTGATGGGAAACAGGGTTTCTTTATGAAAAGGAATATAGAAAATAGGATAACCTTTGAAGAGCTGGCACCAATTCCTTATCATTTCACTGTGCTGTAATTACATGATTCAACAGCCTTTTCACAGAGTATTTTGTACCTGAGCTATGTTGTGTCATGCATGTGTAATCAGCAGTAAGATGCATGGCTTACTGACATGGCTGGTAGAATTAGAAATACAGATGATGGGGATAAAAACTCAAAGTTTTAAAGAATGGTTAAAACTATTCTTATGGAGACTGCAGCTGCCTGAACCATTTGAACTAGGGATATTAATACAGCCTGGAGGATAGAAGGTCATTTGGCTTCCTTCCCACTCTTGGCTAGCCATTTAATCTCTATACAATACACAGTACTGCTGTTCCACAAGTTATTCTGGATTATTTTTCTTTTAAATCAAGAGGCATTACTTTCTGTATTCCATTTAAAAGGAAAAGATTTGTAAGGGAATTCAGAAAGGTTCCTGGTAGTAGATTGACTAAATGTGATATGCAAATCACGTTAGGCTTGCAGCTACCCATTGAAAATAGCTGTGTGCAATTGTCCAAGTCATCTGGGTGCACCCTGTAATTACAGAAGAATCCAGGCAGTCTTTAATTTTAGGCATTCATGCCTTTTATCTGTGTTAACTGGACCCGACCACACTTCTAATCACCTGTATTTCCAATAGATTGCCCAGATGTTTCATAGCTTTACTGGAGCATTTGAGATGAACTGGAGCGTTTTGTTTGCTCAGGAGGTTAGTTCATGCTAAGAGGGAGCCCTTCTTCACTTGTATTGCTTCTTAGGAAGTGTTTGGAACTTGACTATCCAGAGCTCAAAGCCTGTATGCTTCCTCTGATAGAATCTCTTTGGCTGAAGGCTGCTAACATGTTCCCAAACAATTAAGGTGTAATAAATGAGATTAGATTTGCAGTTTTGTGCAGCTGTTGATAACAGTGGGTAGGTGGAAATTGCTTTTCAAGCTACCTTGATCAGATTATACATTAGTAAGGTCAGAGTTTAGATTTGCAGAGATGTGGCTTATGAAAATGGGCTTCCTGATCAGATATCTGTGTCTAAATATAAGCATGTAAAAATACTGAGCTGTGAGATGTTTGCTCTGAGGACACCTGGGTCTCTGGTTAGTGTGATAAGCAGGACAGATTGGAGAAAGCTGAGCCAGTTAAAGCGGAGCTGCCATTAAAAACAAAGCCATTTCCTTTGCTTTATCCAATATGCTTATTTTAACTAGTTCTGTCTTCAGTACTTAAATTTATGTTCTGTATGGGTTGAACCTCAGTAATAAGCCACTCTGGCATGTTCCTGGTGTGTTATAACAATGACTTCTGAGAGACACGGTGGTATGTTGTGTGCTGAGAAGGAAGGATGGTAAGAATGATGCTAAGGTCATATACTGCAGGCTTTCTTCCACAGAGTTCCAGGCTACCTTCAAGCTGATTCATGTCTATAACTTATAATTCTGTCTTATAGACAAGATTATGACTCAGAGCCATTGCTGTGGGCTCAGTAACATCAGCATAGTGGGAATATCTTGTGTCAGTATTTTAACATCCTCAGGCTGTAATGAAGAGCATATGATGTCATTGTTGCTTTTTACTGAAGACTTGGAGTCAAAGAGCTAGTGAAATCTAATGGGGTGGTGCTTTTTTCCTCAGAAAAACAAGAAATTGTTTTTAGTGAGAACAGATCACACACATTTCCCTGGATGTCTTTACTGTGGCTCTCATAGCGCGCTGTTATCTATGAGCAAAGGTCCTGTTACTGGGGTGGGCTGAGGTTAATGCCTTGCAGGTGTCTATAGTGTCTTTTAGGCTTGGCATGCCACTAATATCATAGATAATACATTTGCTCTCTAAATAACTATCCTGGTTTCTTTTTTGTCTTTGCTTAATGTCAGGTACTTTAATATTCATAGAAATGAGCCTTACTGGGTACTTAAGTACTTCCAGATAACCACGCTCCCTGGTGTGCTTCCAGCTCCCAGTCTCTTAATATTCCCAGTGCATGTACAGTTCACTCATGAGCTTTCATTTTAAGTGAATGAACTGTTTTCACTCTCAAGAAGCCTGGGAACTACACTGGAAACAGTTTAGCCTTGACACCTGTTCTCTACACAGCACCATTATCCTGGCAAACTTTGTACCCTCACGTCTTTCCATGCTCCTTTTTGCCACTCCACACAGGGTGTGTAAGGATGGTTATGTGCTCGCGTCACAAAAACATCCCTCTTCTGGCCTGGCTCACTTTCGTTCAAGATTTTTCAACTACATCACCCCACCTTCGCAATTAATTTCTTAGCAGCACCATGGAAGACATCCAGGTCAAGTGCTGTGTGACATGGATAAGATATGTCAGCTCCAAAGGAAGTTAGTAACCCAGAGCACTGCAGGCCTGAGCTACTTGGCACCCCTTGACCTGTGGGCCAGGGGTTAATCTCTGGTTCTGATGCCTTTAGCATTATGGATCCACCGATATTGTGCTAGAGATAGACCTTGGGGCACTAGTGACCATAAGATGGCAAGTTTTTACCCTGCCTAATGAGCACGACAGCTCAGTTTGATCTGCAGTCCCTGTTCCATTTTCATATTTCTTCCTACATTCAATCTACATACACGCTGATGGCGCATCTTCCTCCCAAAGGGTGCCATCCTATATAGGTTAACTTCTAGGTCTCCCCATGTGAAACCACATGCAGTTTTTCATAGCTCGGCATGGGGGTTCTGCTGTAAGCACACTGGGAGACAGAGAAATCACCAGACTCCATCCTGCAGCTTGGAATTGTACGTTAACAACCAGCATGTACACAAATAGCTCCCACATGTTTATGGACTGTGTTGAGGAAGAGAGGTGTGGCAGAAAAACTGAGACAGGTTCCACTGCCAAAATAATCAAGACAAGTGAATAGTTTCCAAGGTGTTCATTCCCTAAATTGTTTTCCTTGTTTTCCTTTTTTTTTTCCCCTGGCTTCAACAGAGCCAGAGATCTTCTGAGAAATCAAGAGTGCCTCTATTTTGATTGAATTCCTCTTGGTGTGGTGTAGTGGGGAGGTATTACAAGTGAAGCTGCATTGCAGCAAACCACAGAAGATTGCTTTTCATTTACCATGTCCTTATACCCCAAACTGAAAAGTAGTTGACACAAAATCCAAGGTGAAATGCCAGAGACGGGTTCATACCATGTGTGAAATGGAAATGCATTTGTTTAGGGGAAAAAGCCGCAATTCACTGATGCTTGTTGGATGTGAAAATGGCAACCGAGTGGTTTCGAGTATGTCTAAGTGTTTGCTGTACTATTAACTAAACAGTTGAGCTGAGCCTTCCAACGTTCATTTTGGGTTTGCATTTAGGATAACAATTCAGATTTCATTTTCTCTGTTGGCTAGACAATGCTGTTGGAGACGTGTGGATTTTTGGACCTAGTTCTGATTTTGTCATAGGCCTTAGCACTTCTTATCTCTGGGTATTGTTAGATGGGAGGAAGAGTTTTAGGTGAAGTTAAAACTACAAAGATGAGTAAAATTATCAAAGTGATGGTGGGCTGGCGAAACACTGTAGGAAAAAACAGGTTTGTATCTTGCATGTCTCTATAATAATAACATCATGAAAATGAGAGCGGGATATTATATTCCCACACAAACATGACTTGCTTTTTTGTTTAGTCCTGTTGCTTAACTAAGGCTTTGTTTATTCCTGTTTCTGTGGCCTTTGGCGGGGAGACACACACAACCTCTGCTTTCCATTTCTATCATACAATATAAAATGAGAATATTGGCATTTGATGGTCAGCTATTTGCTAATTAAAACGTATTGGCCTCAATAAAAACACTTCTGTAATTTGGCAGTTGGTCCTTTCCCACTAACTGCAGATTGATAAATAGTAACGTGTTTATCTGAAACATCAAGAAAGAGTAATCCAGCTTTATCCAATTCCATAACACAAAGTTGGACTTCCATGATACAACTTGATGGATGAGGCAAAGCCAAGACAGCTTTCAGAGAAAAGTGGTTTCTTCTTGTGATGGTATTCAGCCACTGTGTTGCTTTTCTTTTAGTCTCCACTGACAGATGTTAATAGAACAAAACACATTGTGGTGGCTGGTGCAGTGCGGTAATGTCTGCTGCTGATGGCCTGCTTTCTGAGCCCATTACACTTGTAGATTTATTACAACCAAAGTATTTTAAACTGAAATAGTCTGTACTGCTTCAATTTGAGTCATGTTTGGTTATGAACATTTATTACTAATCTAAAATCCTGTCTGACTGAGCAAAGCCCCGGTTGGACAACTAATCAGTGAAGCACCATGACAAGTATATGCTAAAATACTTCCTGTCTGGATTTGAGTGCATCTGCATTAGCTGTTACATGAGAGATGCAGCAAAAGCTTTATCTTTTGGGGAATCTTGAAAGAAACTGGAAAGTAGCTAAATAAAGAAAATGGCAAAGAGTCTGAGTTGAAGTTGAGCATGCAGGAAGGGTAGCTCCAAACTTGCCATAGCATGAGATGGTGCAGTGCCATCAAGTCCTGGAGCCTTCGGTGCTCCAGCAGCTCTTACTTTTCAAAGGAATATCACTTAGTTCACCAATTTGTTTTTAGCTGGCATTGGAGTTACAGCTGCTACGACAGAAGCAAAACTTAGCCATGAGAATTCCTTAGTATGCTGGTATGGCTAGTCAGTGCAAACAAGAGCAGCAGAAAGGTCACCTTGTTCACAGGATCAGAACTGGGCCACAGACGTGTGTTTAACTACAGCTGTGCCTCGCAACAGAATCCCTGAAGAACCTCTAGTGATCTTTGTATTTGCAAATAGCTCTTCACAGATGGGCTGAGTTTTAAGTACCAGTTTCTGTAATCGCTCTAATCCACCTGTTGAGCATGGCAAGTTCTAGACTGAAGTTGTCATGAGTAGGGAAACTGGATTTCTTCTGTGCACCTGAGTGTATCCTTGTAATAAGTTACATGACAAAGAAGAATCTTACCATCTAGCAACAAGGGGAAGGAAGGTGGTTTTTCACCATTTAAACTCATAACCGTATTAGACTATTTCTTTCAGAGCGTTTCTTTTTCACTGCCCTCCTGTTGGAGCTGGGAATGTTGCTACAGACAAGTTGGAGATTTTTCTAGCTCAGCTCTGGAATTTCAATTGAGTGTTTATTAATATATCCGTGCTCCATGAAACATTGCTTCCTTGAGCAAACTCAGCCTTGATGGAAATGTGTGAAGACAAGATACAAGCTTTTTGTCCATTTCTGTTCCATAAGGATCTTGTATTGTACTTGTTACCAATGACACAGCCACATTTATTTGTCAGTGACTGTGGTAGTAGGAGAGTGAGCATCAGGAAAGTCCTCTCCTAAGTACTTATGGCTCGTTTTGTGAATTAGGATAGATGATTAAATTCTATCTCTCAAGCTTCCCATTCTTTATCTGCATTTTGTTAAGTGCTCTGTGATCTGCTGATGAAAGATGCTGCATTGATAAGGAATATGGGAATGCAGACATGCATTCACACAAATGACTGCCAGCTGGGTATTTCTCTTGGAATACATCTCTTAGAATGCCCAGCTCTCAGAAAGCTGCCCATTCAGCCATTGCTGTTGCCACATTTAAGCCTCCCTCTCATGTACACATAAGCACATTCTTTATTTAGGGCTTGAGTATTTCATCAGTTTGATATTTGATAAGGGGATAAATCAAGTCCTAATTGTTAATTACATGTTCTCATTAAAGTGTGTTGATATGTAGTATCAGAAAGACAATGGTGGTCAAAATACACTGATTCACTGCCTCATTGTTCTACAAATCCATCCACTGTGAAAAACATTGAACTCCTTAATTGCCATCCTATATGCTATCTTTCTACTTGAAATAAAAAAGGAGAGAATGGAAAATGTAAACCTATCTTCCTTTAATATTCTGAGGTTTTGGTTAATGACTGCATGAAAGTATTGTTGGGAGATTTTGTTGTTGTTGCATAGCACTGCTCAGAATGGTTCATGTTTTCTCTTACAGAACATTGATATTACCAACTTCAGCAGCAGCTGGAGTGATGGGCTGGCCTTCTGCGCTCTGCTGCACACATACTTGCCTGCACATATTCCTTACCAGGAACTCAACAGCCAGGATAAAGTAAGTTTTGTTGTACCTGCTCCTGCACCATTTGTAGAATTCGTGGTAAATGTTATCCATTTTGCTGGATATGTAGTGGAGACCCAGTGTTGCAAGATCTTCATGGATGCAAAATAAATAGATGGGAGCAACAGTAAGAGCCAAGTGTCATTTCAGAACCTACAGAGCAAACTGACTGGATGAAAAGGAAAAGGAAACCAACAGTGAGCTCCCAAAGAGAAATTAAGGGACTACTAGCTAAAGAGTTAGTGTCAAGTCACTGGAATTCAGTAAGTGCTGCAGATAAACCTGAAGACAGCATCCCTTTGGAAAGGCTAAAGCATTTCTGGGCTCCTGAGTTAACAGCACACTTTAAAAGTGCTGGATCAGTAGGCAGGCAGATCATTCATTGAGCTACTTGGACAGCAATGTATTTAAAAGTCTGACCATGTCAGCACATTCCATGTATGTTAAGACCCTCACAAAGAGGAAGAACCTGGATTTACTTCAGGCAACTAGTACTACAATAAGAATTATACTATATACAGGAATGTCTTATATTAATTAACACCTCTTCAAAAACCTTTCACTCATAACAAAGACAGAACCCTAGTGGCTTCTTTTGCCCAGTTGTAATCAGTTTCACAAGAACCTATTTGTCAAAAACATAGGGCTGTAGCTTTTGCGAAAGTAGACGAGCTCTTCAAAGACAAAGAACTTTTTTGTGAGTATACCTGACTAACACAAAAAAGTATCTATGTGAAAGTACTGAATCTAGTGATTTTCAAATATACCTGCTCATTTAAACTTACTGATTAACCAGATAAAGGGAGACTTCAGGAATCATACTTTGATGGTAACCCTTTGAACTTTGGTTTTACAGAAGAGAAACCTGCTGTTAGCATTTCAAGCTGCTGAAAGTGTAGGCATCAAACCCAGCCTGGTGAGTAACCCTCTTTTAGCAAGGGAAGATACACTCCATACACTGTTATACAGCCTTTGTTGCCATGTGGCTAGCCAGCTTGCACTGAAAATGTTCATAGTGATAGGGAAGGCAGCGACACCATCTGTGAAAGTCCATAGAAAGAAGAGTCATAGAATTAATATAATTTGAAGGAACTTCCGGAGATCATGTATTATTGAAATAAGAGTATCGATTACGTCTTCCTCTTGGAAGCCGATTCCAGAAGATTCCTATTTTCATGAGCAGACTTGCCTGTTAGACAATTTTCTTTTGGTTTAGTGTTTTAAGAAACAGAAGGATAATTAGTGTGTTAAGCTGTTTAAAAACCCTCTTCCAAAATCAACAATATGATAACAAGGAAGAGATCAGTTTAATATGAAAGAAAAAAATATTTTGGGGTTCATAAGGTAAATATAGAACCAAAGACATTTAAAGAAGCAGTGATTTAAGTAAAGAATTGATCTTTGATTGCAGATGGAAAAAATCTTTTCAGAATGTAAAATATATATGGCTGTTTAAATACTTTGTTAATGAGTTTCAGAATTGCACTTGGCCAGTAGTCATTCCCATGGTCTTTTATACTGTATGTGGCTTTAAGCAGCTCTGGAATGGCAGTAATAGTAGTCAACAGCAGTCACAGCTACTCAAAGGACCTTGTGATGTTCCCAGTAATGGTGCTTGACTAAGTTTTGTTAATGTATCTGTCCTGTGCAGGAGCTCAGTGAGATGATGTACACAGACCGCCCAGATTGGCAGAGTGTGATGCAGTATGTCGCCCAGATTTACAAGTACTTTGAGACCTGAGACGCAGAGCAAGAGGTGGACAGAAATGGGGAAGAGAACAAAGAATGCTACAGATGCACTCGATCACTTTAAAAATCCACTTGCTCCTCTTCCACAACCAGCCTAAGCTCTTAGTTTGAAAGAAAACTCTTCCATAATTCTGATGACATCTGGGACTACAACCAAATAAATATCCATTGTCTTACCTACGCAAACCAAATTCATCTGTAATTTTATTCCCATGCGGAAGTTGCAGAGTGTTTTCAAACACACGTGGGATTTTCTGAAGAGGATCCCTTGTGCTAAACAATGTTTGCCTCAAACTAGACTCCACCAACAGGAGACCTGCTACAAAATGAAGTTCTAAATCAATGTGGACTATGCTGGTACTCAAGGGAGGCTGGGAGATTCATGTTCATACAGAAGCTCACAAAAATGCTCTTCTTGCCAAAACATGCTTAACTCATCCCAAATGTGTTGTTCTCTTGCCTCCATGTATTTTATAAAACACCACGACAGATGCACATAAGTGTGTAGAACCTTCACCTGAGTTATTCTCACACACCTGATTCAATAAGTATACTAGTTTGCTTGTCATAGCTTAACCAGCAGGCTAATAACAGGGTTATTTGTAACTCAGAAACTGTGTTCTGATCCATCACCAGTTAAAGAACTCTCAAAGAATCCTCTTAGGTGCTGGGACTTCATTTCAGATCAAACAGAAGTAATTTCTGAGGGAAAAATAGGTTTATTACTACAACTTTGTTACTTGATTACTGTGGGAAGCCAGAGCTTGTTTTCCCAGCTGACTGTGCAGGCACAGTTATCCTAGGAATATTGCAAATGCAGTTTGCTAGCTTTAGTCTGCAAGGTACCACTAATCAGGTGATGACTAAGGGATACAGTAATATCTCAGTAGTATATGTTCGTGTGGATTGGGTGGAGTAACTTCTTTCTTCTGTGTTGATCCTGTATAATCAGCACAGATGTGTAATTGCTGTATAGAGGCATGACTCCTGGGGCATCCTGTGCTCTGTCCAATGAAATATGGTCCACAGGGCACTGTTAAATGCGTGGAAGTGACGTTACCCTGTAAAGGAACACAGCAATATGTTAGTACTGATGGAAGTTGCAACTTCACCAAGTTATGAAGGTTGTAACTGGAACCCTTCCGTGTGTCCTGGAAATCTCTAAGGTGCCAGAGAATAGCTTTCCAGCTCAATGATGCTGTTAGGAAAATGTCTGAAAAATACTGTTTAATTTCCATTATACCATTTCTCTTATTTCATCTCATGAAGTTAAATTTTCTGTTGGTCTCCAAGGATAGCAGGACCAAAGAGGCTGCTTGCTTTGTTCTCGGAGCAGGTGTTGGAGAGTGGGCTTTGTACAGGACCTCGTAGGAGCCTGTCTACCTGCTTTAGATTGTGCTGGTAGAAGAAAGTTGTTGTTTAGTTAGCATGTTTAACCCTGTGACCAGACGATGCTTTGTGGATGTTAATTATAGGGAGCTAGGGGTAATTTCTGTCTTACAAAAGAAATAATAGTGCATGCTCACTGCTCTTAACTCCTGAAAAAAGGCTCATGAAATAGAAACAAATGATTTCACAGAAGAAACTTGGTTTCGGGTTTTCCGGGGCTTTCTTTGCAGGCAGCTGATCTCAGCCTCTGGCTTCCCCACAGTGCTCTGTTGTTTGTTTTTCTTAGTACTATTTAATTAGTAAACAGCCTATTTCAGACTTCGGTTTTCTCACAGCAAAATACAGGATTAAGGGATAGGTGATAGTATTGAACAGAAATGAAGCTGGAGGAATGCAAGGAGAAAAGCATCACTTGCTCTTAGTTTTAGTCTGACATTTATTCTGATTCATTACCCCCAGGAAAGTCTGATTCCAATCTTTTCAGAGTCTGTGTGATAAAAAAGGACAGGGGCAAGCACTTACGGTGCCCTTGCACTCTTTGTGTCATCCTATACTGTGAGAAAGCAGTTGTAAATGCTGGCCAGAATTATTTCTTTGCAAGAGAATGCCTTCTAGATTGGATTAGCTCTCCAGTATTTTTAAGCGTACACTCTGCCATCCCTAGAGAACATAGGATGAGTTGCTCTAAGTGTTCTCAGATACAAGTCTCCTGTTATGTGATAAGATGGAAGAGAAAAATAGCTGCTAAGCAGAGTTCATTTCGGAAGGCAGTTACACTGCAGAGCTCCGTTGCCTTGTGGCTGCAGCAGCTCTTGTCCCTTGAGGTATCCATTGGCAGAGATCCCAATTCTGTCCAACAGGCTGCGGTTCAAAGCATAGTGAAGTCAACACAGAAAATTCCATATTCCTCAGTGGGCTTTGGATCGGGCACTTGCAGGGATGAGAAAAACTGTTTTAATTCCAGCGTCTGGTCAACATTTCAAAGTCAGAGGGTTCCACTGGATCCGAAAAGGAAAGATAATCTTAACCCTCTGCTCACAGGGAGCGTGTGCTCTGTGGGACGGTCAGATGTGATTCTATGATTCTATGTACGCTCAATACATGTGCTATCTAATGTGTCAGCATCACTTGCTTCCAGCACTGTTCTGACATTTATTCTAATCTGGTTCTCCAAGACTCTAACCTACAAACCATTTTTGATCGAGTAACTTTGGTTTTTTCCCCAAATGAGTTTTGCAAAGTAATGTTCCTGTCATCTCTGTGCAGCTTACTCTCCCGTGTCCCCAGCAGCACAGACCCAACACTGATTCTACCCAGTTCTCTTGGTATATTCTTAACATTTCTTGTTTTCACTTCTCTAGGAGTCAGAACAAGGAGCCATCTGTCAGTAGGGAAGAATAACCAGTTTCACTCTTGGCTGAGTGTTACTTTTCAGTCCTCAAACCTGCAAAACTTCTCATTTTGAAACGGTGACACTTTGAGACTGAGAGATGGTCTTCAAGGTTATTCTTTGGGATTGAGAATGTTGTTTATTTGTTCGTTTAACTGTTACGGTATTGTGTATTTTTCTTCTTCCTTTTGAACCTGGCGTAGTGACGTTTCTAGATGTGGATTTTCAGAAGTTATTGGTTTTCTTCGTGCTGCCCTAAAATTTGAATAGGAATTAAAATTTGTTCCAGCCAAGATGCTGCAGACCAGAAAATCTACAGGCCCTGTGAGACACCTCAAATTTGAACTGTAAAATTGAAGTTCTAGCTGCTTTTACAATTAGAGAGTTTGTTGATTAAGTTAAGCTAGAGGATGTAGTGATAGTCGTCATAGGAGTTCTGAGAATGCTCTGAAAATGTCCTAAAATGGATGGTGCAGTGTGTTGTATCAGTAACAATTCGCCTAAATCCTTTCTGACTCTGCCTCTTAGAAGTAATGGATCTTTCCTTGATGCAGGCAGAGGAAATCCTTTCACTGTGTCACCGTAGGCTCCCTAAATGTACAGCCACTCTTCAACATAGCTGCACATGCTTGTATGTGTGTACTTGGGTAGTCTGTTGGACTACAGGAAACCAAATAGCTGATTTTGGATGAGCACGTGAGAAGAATGGTTAGGATGGGGATTTCAGTGAAGTTCCACGGAGGGATATCGCATCGTGTGACTGTTGTACCATAGCTGCTAGAGAGGAAAGGAGGGTGAAGAGTGGAAAGTATACAGGCTGGCTCCCAGAGCTTCTGGTGGGTCATAGAAAGTACAAGTCATTTCATGGCTTGGGAAGGTACAGAGGTGTTGAGAAGCGAGCCCAAAGTCAGCCCTCTGAGAATGTTGTCTAGAAAGGCTGATGAGCTGTTTCTGAAAGTACACAAGGGAACTGAATGATGGAGTGGGAGTCCAGTGTGTGAAGAGAGGGGCATACATGGGACATGTACCTGGGCTTTTGTGGACAGCAAAGGACATCAGCTTGAGAGCCCTTACTGTCATCTTGAGTGACATTTCTCCTAAGAGTGCAGCCTGGGGTGGATCTAGGAAGATGAGGAGGGAAGAGAGCACAGAGCTTGCTGCCTTTGCCAGGTTCCCCTTCCTGTGCCTGTGACAGTCATGGAAATGCAAAGGGGACAAAGATTTCCTGGTCCTTCCTGTGCTGCAGCAAGGCACTGTGCTGGGCAGAGTGATTTTTGGCTTAGGCACCTTCTCCAGTTTCCTCTCAGTGAGACACATCATCTTTGAGCTTTGGCAGGTTTTCTTTTGTGCTCTGAAGTTGCTTTTACATTATTTCTCTGGTTTTCTTGTTTTGTATCTGCAACCAGCACAAGTTTTATGTCTAAACCAAATAAGTGCATGCTGGCAGAATGATTTGGTCTTCGCTGTTTGATTCATGACCTAGAAGTCTTCCAAACCTACCTTTCTGCATCACTGGCTTTCTCTCTTCCTTGGCAATGAAGTGTGAGCATTGGCTCACTGGTTGGTTTGTACCTCCCTCATCTTTCTGTGCTTTTGGTACCAGGTCTTCCATCAGGAAGCATCTGACAGGGCAGCTGTGTGCAAAGCTGTGCCTCATGTATCTGAGGAAAGGCAGGGTCTATATGCGGTGAGATTATGCATTTTCCTGTCAGAAGAGGGCTTTTGCCTAAAAAGACTCAGGGCACTGAGCATTAAAGCATTTTTAAACCCAGCAATAACTTGTACTATGCTAGACTGTATTGGTTTTTACCAACTCCAGTGCCATTTAGACTCACTCACCAACACGGTGTAGAACCAAGCTTATAACTGAACTGCAGTTACCATGTTTCTCAGCCGATGGTCTCTACATTTCTGACTTGCACATGTGCCAAGTTCCACTGGGCAGTGCTGGACACAATGTTTTTTATTGACTGTGGGTCCAGGCTTGAGTTTGTCATCTGGGATAATCACCTCTAACAAGTCTTTTAGCTTTCTCTGTTGGGTACAGATGTTACATCATAACCTAATTTATACAAAGAGCACATTAGAATGTATATACCAGGCATTGCCAGATTTGGACATGCTAATATTTAAAGATTAACATTATTAAAATGTACGATGCAAAAATCTGTGTAATATTTCTAATAAATCTTTTCCTGTTTCTGATGTTTGTTGTAATGTTTCAGATCTCTACACTCAAACCAACCAGGTTGTCCTGCAGTCTACTAGGCAGCAGGACTCCCAGGAGAGACTGAAAGATGCTCGTGGTTCCTTGGTCGTCCTCCACTGGTAGCAAAGAAAATATGGTCAGAATTGTCTTTTCATAAATACATCAAGGTCCATTTTTTAAAGTAATTTAGATGCATTTTGGATGCCTTTCTCTGAAATTGTCCTGAGATTGAGATTGTTTTGGGGATAAAGGAGTGCAAGAGATCTCTCAGTTTCTGAAACAGAGTATTGGAGAGACAGCAGGAAATCATCCTAGTGCAAAGGTAAGGAAAGAACATGGAAGAGAGCAATGTGTCTGCATTGGGAGCTCTTAAGTGGCTAGAGGCTTAAGAAAGAAGTGGCCAAAAAGTGGAAGTAAGGACTTGTGGTTGGAGTAAGCATCAAATTAAGGTTTTCATTTGCATAATCCAAACTGCTTTGCCTCTCCCCACATAAGCATCATGTTTCAGTGCTGGATTTTAATGCTGGGCTCATCCTTTCTTGTGGCAGTGTCACAGGCAGCGCAATGTTGTTTTGATGGTTGTCCGATCTGGGTAGCTCAATCTCCTGGACAAAGCGTGACCACGTGAACGGCAAACTACATTTCCCCTTCTGTCCAGCTGCCGCTGCACTTCATTGTGAAGGTTCGCTGCGCCTCACTTTACTGGACTCAGTATTTGCACCTCAGTTGTCTTCTGCGAAGGAATTCTCAGAACCAGCCCTTGCTGTCTGGAAATCTCACCATCCCCAGCAATGCAGGCTCCTGTTGTGCTCAAAGAGTGAAGAGTAGGGCTATGAGCGCTCAAGTTCATCAGTCGTATGTCCTTGGAATAAGGCAGTTCATGTCTGTCTAAAGTCCCAATTCTTTGTGTATTTATTTTCTCTATCCTTTGGTCTGTCCTTGTCTTTTTTGGCTGTAAAAACTCTGCAGCAAGAGCTGTATTTGCTAAGAGTTTATACAGCCTCCAGCCACAAACTAGAGTTAACACAGTATTATAATAGAGCTAATTAATCAGACCAGATTGATTCTGTGATGTTGTTCAGTCATGATGGCGTGAAATCCTGGATGGTTTGCCCTGCCCAGGGAAGCTGTGGTTTACCTGCGTTCCCCCTGCGTTTGTAACACAAGTAGGAATTATCATGTAACACGAGCTGGTGACAGGTTGGCATTCAAAGCTGTGTCACCAACTGCCTCATTTCCATCTGCCTGTGACCCAGCCAGGTCTTGGCTGAGGTGTAAAGCTGGTAATTCCTGTCCGCATGTTGCAGTAACTGCAGTAAGGGTGGGGGTAGGGTTATTTTTCCCTTCATCTCTCCAGGATTGTTGGACATTCTCCTTCGTGTCTGGTGGCACCCAACTTTTTGATGGGGATAGATTCTTGAGTCCTGGGATGTGGAAAGGCAAAAATCCTTTCTGCCTTACAGACCAGCGAGCCAAGATCGAGCATGACAAGTCTCGGTCCGTTCCCTGTCTATAAAGAGATATGAATCTGACAATGCTGTCAGAGTTAACCTGTTCTTTGTACAGTATGGAGATACCAGTGGGTAGCAAGATACCTGTCAGCGCAGCTGCTTTAGTTCATGTTTGCTTTGCTTTTAAACAAATGATCAAACAAGATATCTCTAGCTCTTTAAAACCCTGTCCCCGTAATCCTTCCTACAACACAAAGCTCTGCTATCACAAGCCATGCCTTGAAGCATCAGCCATACAAAGAATATCTGTGTTAAAATGGATTCGCTGCTTCTCTGCCTGACTTCAGCAGATTACCTGAGCTGTGCCAGTGCCTCTGCTGCGGTGAGCACATGCTGGGGAGCCAGCAAAAAGTAACAGCTCAGCAACCAGGATCGACACTTGGAAAGGACGTAAGACAGCTCTTGTCTTTGTCAGAATTTGCTGTATTGGCCATTTTCAACTGTATTCGTGTCTGTGAATTCCCTTGTTATCATACAGAAAATAGAATCTGCTTAGGAGAAATTGATTCTGAGGGCCTCTGTCTCTCACCGCCAGACTTGGTGTTTCTGTTACTGAAGTAAGCTGTTAGCTGCTTACAGACTGTGCTGCCTCGACTCTTCAGAACATGCTTCAGATGCTTTGGTTTATTCCTTGGGAAGAGCTGGGTTCTCTATGGAGGTGTCAGTGTGCAATCTATGTGGATATGTTCACACATGGCTCAGCAAGAGGCTGAAAATGAGAGTTGAGGCTGATATTTACCCAGGTTATTTGTGCTGGTCACAGATGGGGTGCGATGTCAGGATTCAGAACTGCTTTGCTGCTTATTACTCTGTGATTGCCAAGTGTCTCCTAATGCGTAGAGCACTTAGACTGTGCTGGAAAGACTGATTCCCTTCCTGACTGGTGCGCGTTCTTCTCCAGATGGAGAGGGTTTTATTTGTTCTTCCATTTGAGATGGAGAGGGTTTTATTTGTGTCACCGCAGTGCCTCTGACCCCAGCATGAACCGGGACCTGTCTGTGAACACACAGACCAGCTCCAAGCGTGGATTCAGCATTTTGAGGTTCATATTCAGCTGGAGACCCTGGCAGAGACAAATGAAAGCAAGGTGCCATGACCTGATCTATCTTTGAAGCTGAAGACAAGGCAGATAGTGCAGTCTGAAGTTTAAAGCCCCAAATGAGCATTAGGAGCCTTGCATTCTCAAAACAGAGATCTTCCATGGGAATTGAGGCAGGTGTGCTCGTCATAATAAGCATAAGCAATACCAGTCGAATAAAAGTCTTCCAGATGGAGACTCAATAGGCTGTAAAGGTTAGAACCGGATGGATGAAGTCTCATAGGTATAGCTTTTCAGAATCTGATACTGGAAAACTATAGGCAGTAACTCTGGGAAGCAGGACCCTGAAGTAAATGTCACGCAGAAAAGATGGCAGTCAGATTACGGGGGCAATTAGTTGGTTTTTATTGAGCATAGCAGGAAGAAAATGAAAGCCGTAAAAGGCCAATGTGGGTAAACATTATGCACATATCTAGAATGTGAACTGCTGTCCCTTCTTAAGTACATAGCAATGACCGAGGCTTTATCCTTACCCACACACACATCATGAGTTTAAGCTGGTTAAAGAGAAAGTAACAAGATTAAGAGAATTAACATGGGAGCAAGTGATTTTTCTAACCTGCTGCACCCAGACATTTGCACACCCCCTGTGCAAAGCCCCATGTTACCACTCCCCTTGGCTTTAAAAAGAGTATACAGCAGTTGAAACCCCCTTCCACCTTAATGTGCTGTAGTTCTTGTCTTGAGCAGCTCATCCTTTCTCCCTCCCTGCTCCCACATCCAATCAGGGGAGCAAACGAATTCCTCAGGTTAGCAATACAGCAGCACATACCCAACATTCTCCCAACAGGATCAAGCTCCTGGGAAGCGAGGCTACAGCCATGGCTCTGCTTGGCTTTTTGGTTATACAATGTTGTTTTCTCTGCCAAAATCAAAAGCACATCCAGGGCAGTTACAGTGAAGGCAGTGAGCGTGGCCTCTTGCCTATTTGTAATGCAGCTATTCGTCTTCAGTGCAGGCATCCCAACCTGTCTGAATAGCACAGCACCAATGATAATACATGCATAGCTCTGCCCTTGAGAGCAATTGTACTGCCAAGGCCCTGGAGAGCCATTCAGGGAAGGGAGAGTTCAGTCTGAAGCTTGCAAAGGGGCTAATAATATTAATAATACCTGATGTGCCAGGGGATAGTGCAGTCCGGGTTCTTCCCCTGCAGCTGGGATTCAGACATTGCTTTCATAGTGATTAGGAGGGTTTCTGGTCCTGCAAGGATGGCAACCACACTGACCAAGTTTTTGGGGTTTAACAGTTTTTACCACGAGGTTTACGTAGCACTTTTGCCAATAGTTCTGGAAACAAACCAGACAAATCTATCATCTTTGCAACCGAGCAACAGGATAGAGGCTGTGTAGTAATGATCCTGGGGTTCAAAGAGGTCTGGAGTGCAAACTGAGCTCTAGCTGGCAGCAGAGTGTGGAGCCAGAGGGGACAGGAAGGCTCATCCCTCCTCTGCGTTGGCTGATTTGTGTTTTTGGAGTGTATCCTGCAGTATTCCCTCTGCCACAGCCAAGCTGCCCTTTAACCCCCGAGTGACCTGCATGGATATTTTCGAATCTTGGTTCTATCTTGCACAAAGAGGCTGAAGGATTTGAGTCGCATCTGTAATTTGAGCACGGTTCTGCACTCAGAGCAGTTGTGTTGCACCAATTCAAGTCTCATTGCATTCGGTCAGAGCTCCAAATGCCACACTTCTGCATAAAGCAGAATGGCTTTAAAGGCTCAGGAGAAGAGAACATTTCCCTGCCCTGTCAGGGTTTGGCAGGCAGCAAAATCACTTCTTACTGTTGCTGTGAAGTGCTGGTTGGGAGCGAAGCTCCAGTCAGGCTGCAGAGCAGGCACGCAGCGAGTTTGCTTCTTTAGGGGCATGGAGCTGTGAAGGTGCCCAAGAAGCAGCTCCAGCTGCGAATGAAGCAATCCCGGGGTGTCTGATGTTTGAATTGCAGACACATCACCGCCTGTCCAGCTTCACCCTGGGCTTCCCACTACCGGCATTGGCCTGGAAACATAACAATGCTTCCAATCGATTTCTCTGGGAAATGGACTGTACCGTCTCCACCAGCACAAACGGGACAACTGGCCCCAGTACACACTGGGAGCCCTGTGCAGGTGAGACCTCACAACCAGGGCTCAGGGCATCATTCACTCCTGGCTTGAGCTGCAGCTTTCATTTGACATGAGTGCTGGAAGAGGTACTTGGCTGTTCATCACAGAAGGTCGTTAGTAAATGAAGTCAAACCCTGAGGTCAGTTAAAAACGCCTTCAAACTGATATCCTCACACCCGGCCTCCACCCCCCAAAATCCTTCCTTTTGAATTTCACCACTCTTTACAGTTCATTTTGAGTCTTGTGGTGACTTTTTTGGCTTTAATGAGAGGTGTAAGATGTAACCCACAGTGCACAAAGAATTCAGCACCTGCATCGTTACAAGATGAGTTCTCACACGTAATTCAAGCACCAGGTTTGAATTCCAGGGTAACAGAGGTTTATTACCTGGCAGTGACCCCGGAGACCAGGAAACCGCAGGATTGTTGATCTGCTGTTCATGATTTACCTTCATTTTCCTGTTCTGTTGCCCAAGGATTTTGCAGAGCGGCTGAAATCTCCCGTATGGAAATAGTTTTCTCTGGAATTCCACTCTCCGCTTTCCCAGTCCCTTCCAGATAAACAACTACAGCGATACAGCAGCAAACCTCACCTTTGGCCATTCACCTCCATCACTGTTTACTTCAGAGCTCACCTGGAATCTTTGCCCGGCTGATGCTCAGCACAGCAATGCAGTAATAAATATCCAGGCAGAGCCGAGTGCTTGTTTCACCTGCCTGCACACCACCGTAGCCTCAAAAACACGTTCCCTTCACCTCGCTTGCGTAGACTGTGTGTAGTTCAGCCCATCCTTGGCAGTACCACTTTGAAGAGGGCTTTTGTACCTGCTGGATGGTTTAGAGGTTATGTTGTGTCTTGGGAATCCTTTCTTGGAGTCAGGTTCAGGGCAAGCTATGTCTTGTCCTGCAAAACAATGCAGAAGTGCTAGTGAAGACTTGAGTGCTAATGGGGATTTGGTTCATGCTGCTCTGCGAGGCTCATGGCTCCTATTGAGCAAGTTGTAGCTGAGCTTTGCTGCCCTGGCAGTTAGGTATGGCCATTTTAGAGACGTGAGCTGGTTCTTCATCCAGCTCCTCGTGTCCACCTTGCAGATCCCCACCGTCACCACTGGCACTAGTCATTATGTGAGCGAACAGCCCTTGCGGAGGAGATAAGTGGGGAAATGAGGTCTGAAATGTGTCTCCTGGGGAGACGTGTGTGGAGGCATGTACTGAGGTGTACTGGCAAGGTCTGCAGGAAGAGAGACCTTCTGGGCCCCTGTGGACACAGAAGGGTACATGCCATGGCTCAGGACGGTGCCACAGCCTAAACTCCAAACCAGGGCTTGTGCAGAAAGCTGTGGGGACTGCCTTTGTCTCTCTATTTCCCAGCCTCTCCTCTCTACGGGAAGGTTTTGGGATGGAGCAGCCTCTTCATGGAATGGATGCCCAGCAGCTGCTTTGCTTGTGAAGCCTCCAGGGGCTGGGCTGATGCCCCCTCCCACCCAAGAGCCAGTTCTGCTCAATACCGTAACTGATGGGTGGATGAAGGGTTGCTGAAGTCAGTACGATGGATGAACTTCCTGCCTGGCATCCACCCTTCTTTCCCTTCCCTGTTTTTGATATCCAGAAGGGGTCTGTGTCCCTTTGAAGCAGAGACACTCCCACTTCAGCCCTTGTTACTCTTCTCCTTAGCTCTGTGCTGTCTCAGGAGGGTCTGAGATGGCAAAGGCGGCTGCAGGACCAGCAAGAACATCTCGGCTGTCACTGACTCTGGAGCTTTACTTTGTGTTTAGAGACCTGCCCCTGCGGGCTGCCTGGGTGTGCATTGGGTGTGCATGGAGAGATGTGCACTGGTGGGGCTCTCCCCTGTTCTTTGTGGCCGGGCCAAGAGAACTGGAGGTGTCAAGCCAACGGTTGCTGGGGAAGTCCTCAGTGAAGCCCGAGGCTGTGCAGAGGCCTCATACAAAAGAGATCACAGAGGGCTGCAGGAAGCGCACAGCCTCCGAAGCGGCAGCTCTGCTCCCTCGGGACGGCAGCGACAGAAGGAACAGCACGTACGAGGTCGGTGGGCTCCTGCCAAGCCCCGGAGCCGAGGGCTGCGGCCGCACCAGGGTGCTGATCCTGTCCCCCACTGCATCGCCATTCATAACGTGGGATCTGTTTAAATCAGCTTCCCTCCGAACAAAAGAGCCAGATTAGTCCTTTCACTTGAAAGAAGCAGGTTGGGGCTGGTGCCGTTTCCTACATGAGTGCTGGGAGGCAAATCCCCAGAGTAAAATAGAATCCAGGAAAATAATAGTAATGGTGATTCATCTGTGTCTCACATCTCCGCATCCAGCGGTGCGCCAGTGACCTGTCACCATGTTACTATTGCTCTCTGTTCTTGAATGGATTCCACAAGCTTTGGGCTGTATTTACCTTCCTAATCGTGTGACTTCCTTGCTCCTTTACAGACTCCAGTATAGAAACGTGGACATTATCCCTGCGGACTCCCCATCCTCAGGGCCTCGGGACCTGCAGAGTTTCACAACGCCTGCTCAGATGATTGCTTTATAAGGCCAGCACATTTGGTTGGTATTTAATGGTAGGGTGCACAATGCCATAGATTTTAAAGCAAGGCTCGAAGAATGCAGCTGCAGGGCAACGTCAGTATCTCCAGATGGGAACGGGCTCATCCTCCTCTTGCTGCCAGCAGGATTTAACCACGTTTGGTACAACAGAGCTGAGCACGCTTGTCCTTGGCTCCACTTGCAGCTAAGTTGTATTCAGAAGTTCAGTTGCATCAGTTAGCGCCAGAATAAACCACTGGACCTTGGCAAAGGCTTTGCTGCTCTGGAGAGCCATGAATCTCTGTGTAATGCAAAACCCATCACACCCACAGTGCCTCACTACCTGTCTCACAGAGAGACCTTACCCAGAACAGCCCATTCATCAGAATGTGCACTACTGGTTCCTCTACGTCTGAGTTGATAAACCGCTCTTCCCCTTTGCTCAGGCTGTAAAACCTACTTTCATGATCACAAAAGCAGATCCTGTTCTTATAAAATGCATCCACTGTTTGTATGTATCCACCGAAGTTAATTCCCACTTCACCCAAGTGCTATAAAGCCGCCGAAGGCTTCTGTTGGCACATGTTTTAGAGCTAGGAAAACAATGTGTGTAAAAACCCTGATGTAAATCCATTGCTTTGGGGGGAAAAGTGCTTTTCCATGCTAGTTTACCATCGTTTACATGATTATAACAGGCTCTACACAAGGGAAGCTACACTCACCCTGAAAGAATAAATAAACCAAACCAGTGTAGGCAAGTTCAGGATCGAGCCGGTGCTGAGGGTGATGGAGCAGCCACGCATGGGGGCTGTGTACCAGCAGCCCAGAGCCCTCCTCAAAACTCTGTGCTTGAATCACAGGAGTTATGTGCTCCTTGGTCAGTGCCGTTGTGAGGCTCCGACCTTTCTTTGTGCAGGCAAAGTGCTTGGAGGATGGAAGGGTGAAGATGTTAGGTGGGAGGGCAAGGGGCAGGAATGCTCCCTGAGTGCGGATCCTTTTGTCTAAAAGGAGCAAAGGGAACCTTGCTCTAAATCCCCATGGAATTAAATACACCACAGCCACGGCTTTCCTTCAGCATCCAAGCCATCCTTCAGCATCCAAGCCATCCTTCAGCATCCAAGCCATCCTTCAGCATCCAAGCCATCCTCCAGCATCCAAGCCATCCTTCAGCATCCAAGCCATCCTCCAGCATCCAAGCCATCCTCCAGCTTCCGGCTCCAAAGATGCCCGACTTCAAAAATATAAACCAGCTTCATTCCATACAAATGAGGAGTTCCCCTTCATATCCCTCTGATCAGAAGCATTGTTAGTGAGCGTGTCTCCATTTGCACCATGTCCATAGGAATCATTCTGATCCATTTTTCCCATGTGGTTTTGCTCTGCTGTAGCTTTGGATGCCCGGAAAGCTTTCCCTGCCGTGGGATTTAATTCCCAGCTTAGTTTTTTTGTTTTAAAAAGCAATTTCTTTGTCTTTATTTGCTCCAGAAGGGTTCATTTGGCTTCAAATCTTTGGAGCTTTTCCTAGTTTCAGTCCTGGGTTTTCAGTTCTGCTGGGTGCCATAAAACCAGAAGTAGGCTCAGTCTCCGACCTGGCTGTGTTTTGATGGTGAACACAATACAACGCATGAAAGCCGTGCTGGAAAGGTAAGGAGTTATGAAATTGTATTTCTCTTCACATCCTTTGCTGCTTCTAAGTGCAGACACCCCCTTTCGTTGGCGATTGCGTTAGGTCTTCGTTTTCTCCAAGCTCAACGCCTGTAGCCCTGTGAGTAACAGCGTTTGCTAATCCGCGGTGTTTTGCCATTTCCTTGCATCAGGGACTGTCACGTTGGTGAAGCCCGGCCGCGGGCACGAGGCCTTTTGTGAAATCTCTTTGCTCTTCCCTTTGCTCCTGGGGACTTTTCCCCGTGGGGCAACCGCGGCAGCAGAGCCCAGCGCCGGGAGCGGGGGAACTTTCGGTCCTCGTTTGGCTGAGTCCAGCGCCCCCGGGCTGAGCCACCGGGGGCCGTGCAGGGGCCGGGGCAGTCCCGGGGCCGGGCGGTGCGGAGGTGCCGTCCCGGGGCCCGCCGGTTCCCGGCCAATCGGCTCAGCGCCGCGCTCTCCCCGCCCCGCTCGCCCCATGTGCAGAAATAGCCCCGCCGCTGCCGGCAGCGGCTTTCCGCGGGGAGCGGGCGGGAGGGCGGCAGCGGAGCATCCCCGGGCGGAGCAGCGGCGTCCGTCCCGTCCCGTCCGGTGCCGTCCCGCCCCGAGGCGCCGGCGGATGGCCCCGCGGTGGGCGCAGCGGCCGGGCCCGGCGGCGGGCGAGCGGTGACCGGAGCCCCCGGGAGCGCGGATGCCCGCCAGGGGCCGGGCGGTGCGGGCAGCGGGGGGCCGCGGGCCGGGGCTCGCTGCGCCCCTCGGGCCCCCCAGGGCCGGGCGGGAGGCGGCGGTGAGCCCGGACATGGGTGTTTGCCTCCGGGCAGCGCTGCCCCGTGGCCTGTTGGTACCTGCGGCCGGGCGCCCGCTGGAAAGTACCTTTTTCTCATGAACGGTTCTAGTTCCTCGCCCTGGGCTCTCGCCATGGACACTATGAAAACCACTTACATCGTGCTGGAACTGATCATCGCTGTGCTCTCCATCGCTGGCAATGTCCTGGTCTGCTGGGCAGTGGCCATCAACAGCACCTTGAAGAATGCCACCAACTATTTCCTGGTGTCTCTGGCGGTGGCTGACATTGCCGTGGGTTTGTTAGCCATCCCTTTCGCCATCACCATCAGCATCGGATTCCAGGTGGATTTTCACAGCTGCCTCTTCTTCGCCTGCTTCGTGCTGGTGCTGACCCAAAGCTCCATTTTCAGCTTGCTGGCGGTGGCCATCGACAGGTACCTGGCTATTAAGATCCCACTGAGGTAAGAGGCTGGAGTGGATGCAGGTAGCCACATTCCCTGAGAGCCCAGACCGTGATCTTCCTTGTCTTAGCATGCAGGGACTGCTGGTCTCTAGCATTGCCCTCTGAGGTTTGAGGGTCATGGTGATGATGAAAAGAGCAGGGATTTTGCACTTACTTGCCGCAGGACTGGGATTGGGGTTCCAGTGCCCTGCCTCTCGCTTCAGAATGCACCTGATAGCTCAATTTCTGGAGGATGTCTGCCCCGGGAAGGTCAGGAATCGATGGGGTGATTCAGGAGTGTGCTTGGAATAGTTGTAGCTAATCTATGCAGGTATTTATACAGCCCCCATTACTGTGGTGTCCAGGCATCTCTCAGGTGATTAAATATAGGAGCATCCACTGTTTCTCCTATTTCGCAGCCTATTAGAGAAGCAGCGATGCAGGCTGTTCTGTAAAAGTTCTTGTCTCTTCCTCAGCTCAGGTCACAACACATTCAGAAAAGCTGAAAGTCATCTTAAATAGATCTTAATGTGACTTTGTGCATACTTCACATTTTCAGGCAGGACTAGAGTCTAACCGGGCTGTCTTCTGGTTTTTAGGGTGCTAGAATTGGACTGAAAGCACAATTTGTTGCATCTGTAAATGCTGAAACCACATTTCCGTGCTTGCATATGTACCTTTTCCTTCTGAGCGCTTATCACGAGTCTATAGAGCAGTAAATGTCAGAAGGTGTCAGCTCTGTGCATACACTGTGAGAGGAAAAGAGGGAAACAGAAAGGTTTCACACGTCAGTGTGTTTTACTGCTTCGACTTCCATCCAAGTGCAGCATCAAAGACGCAAGCTGGTTTCCTTGGCATTTATGGGATGTTGCGACATAATGGGGAAAACTATCAAGTATAATCTACAGGCACTTCCCCCGTGAGTTGCTGCAGCAGCCGCCTTAAGCTTAAATGCACCAAAACCCTGGCTTTGCATTACAAACGACCCGAGGCCGTTAGTCTCAGTCTCCTTTATGTCTCTGTTGTCCCTCCCGGAGAATAAGCCACATCATCGCTGGAGCGGGAGTCCAGGACTGCTCCAGGGCTGGTGTAGGGACCTCAGCTGAACTGTGTGAGCTGCAGCTTCCCTCCACCCTGCTCATCTCTGGTATCTCCCTTGCATGAGTGATGACCCAAAATGACTTAAACCCCTTTCACCCTGTCCCGGCACCTCGTGCTGGAGAACCCCCATCTGTTGGGCCAATATGAATCAGCCACCCGGCAGACGATAGAGCCTGGCAGTGGAAATGTGTGCGCACTGCGTGGCTGCGCGTGGCACTGGAGCGGCGCACACGGAAATTCCACAGGATGTAGGGTAAGCAAGAGCGGATCGCAGCACCCATTGATACAGAGGGAGCGGGGTCAGAGCTGTTCGCACCCCTGCCAGCTCCTCTGACACAGCCGCTTGCCTTCACAGCCACCTGCCTGTGTAGCTCTCACCCTTTGAACCACAAGGGCTTTCTGCAGCGCTTAACTGGGGAAATTGGATCCTGCGAGGGATCCGAGGTGAGAGCAGCAGCTCCGAAACGCTCTGATGGGACCATTCACACGGCTGTGGAAGGGAAGTGGTTCTGCTGGCTGATGAGAAGCAGTATTTCTGCCACTCTCTTTTCTTCTTGTTATTCCCCCGGCCCGGTCCTGGTCTCTGGCAGCTCTGCTCAGCTCCCAGCAGCTCAGTTCATACACCTGTGTGGGATGACATCCCAGGGCAGTTTTGCCTTGCTTCAGGGCTGCTTCTTCACCCCCTCTCAGGCCAAATCTTTTATTCCATTTGCACAAATGTCTTTATTCCTATGAGCGCTTTCCACTCCCTTCAGCTGTAAATGGAGATCAAGGAGTCCTGTCCTAAGCTGGTCTAAATAACGAAGCTTGGGTTAAACTTGGTCTTGGCATTGAGGCTCATTTTATTGCTTTCAGAGGTGTCAAAGAAGCAAAACTCCTTTGTAAGGAGGGAGGTTTCTCCCTGCTGGGAGTGCAGAGCAATGGACATGGCATTGCTTTGGCAAAGAGAGATTTAGGGACTGGTACCGAAAGGCTGCTTTTATTTGTACAGCCAAGGCCAGGAGAGGAGAGAGGAGGTTATAGAACTCCACTGGCGAAACACTTCTCTACTGCGCTAGGGTTAGAGCTGTCTCATCAGCATCGCTACTCCTGAGATGCTCCACAGCAGCAAGCAGGAAGGAACTTGCCCGTCCACCCGCCCTAGGTAGATGCACGTGGTGTTTCTGGAAGGAGGTTTGTGCTGTGGGAAGGGAACGGTGTCCATCAATTTGTAGGAATGGAAACCTTAGGAAAAGTGTTTCCCACTGAAACCCTCGCTCTGGAGACCAGCGAGGGGCTGATAAGGGGCCATAAAGTATCAAATGTCTGAGAGACTGATTTTGCCCATCTAGTAATTCCAGACCAGTTGTGGCAGAGTGGAGAAGTGTCCATGCTGCACCCAGTGCTCCACCAGCTCCCTGCGGAAACCTCCGCAGGGACACTGTGAACTGACTGTGCCGCATTACTTAATACAATTTCAGGGCTATTTAAGCACATTGAGAGGCTGGGGGGGGGGCACAGAAGTTTGCATTACAGCCAGGCTAATAATGGCTTTTTCAGTTCTGTGGCTGAACCAAAAGCTCTCATGGGAAAGAGGGAAATTATTCCAGTCCGACTGCAGGAGGTACTTGGAGGTTTCGGTGAAACAAAGTGATCCTGACCAACCCAACCGATTGCTGTTTGAGCTGCTTAACCCTCCCGATGTCATTGAGCTGCTTTCTGAAGTGGTGGCATCCTCGCTGGGAAGGAATCACAAATTCTTATCTGGGCAATTGCAGAACAACAACAAAAATGAATCTCAGAACGTTCAAAAATGGTGGTTTTGAACCCTCCCTCTTCTGCCTAAAAATATTCCCTGGATTTGACCTGGAGCCAGGAATTCTTTCTGTCCCTTGAAACTCTCATTCTGTTTGTTTGCTTTTGACAATTCACTGTGTGCGGAGGAGCCCGTGCTGCCCACTCCGTGCAGCTGCAGCTCTGAGCCCTTCCATGGGTCCCTTCCCGCAGCTTCTTGTCCTCAGACACGCTCTAACCCTGCCTTGCTTTCCACATACCCCTGCGCCGCCGTGCTTCTGCCCAGGCAGTGCTGCTGCCTGTGTGTGCTCATCCTCGTGCTGCCCCGGGTACATGGCACCATCCCTGCTCCCCTCCACCAAACTGACCCCAAACCCTCGCTCCTCCATTGCTCCTTCCCCAAGCAGAGCAGCAGCTCCCGGCAGTTGGGCACCTTGCAGCAGCAGTAAATCCATCCTCAGAGTGTTTGGCACAAGAGCGGCGTGAGGCTTTCGCTCTCTGGCTTTCTTCAGGGCTGGATCTCACCCACAGTCCCATAGCTGTGGGCCAAAGAAGATTTGTAGGTGGAATAAAGTCTTTCCCTTTTATTTGCATTAACCAAAATCCTTTGGCATGGCTAATAATTGTAGGTACAGAGAGATGCCTGGAACAGATGTGTCTGGAATTAGGGAGGGAGAAGAGCATTTGTACTTAGAGAGTAAAAGAAGAATGAAATGCTGTGCAGCATCATGCTGTGTGTGCCCTTGTCTGGCTGGTGATGTCCTGCAGGACAGCGAATGTGTTACTGCTGCTGCCCACCTGGCGAACACCCCAGCAGAGACCTCCAGAGGGAAAATTAGCCCCAGGTCCCTGCGATTTGAGCTGATTTGATGCTTGTTCTTCCTCCCTGGATTTGGTTCTCTCCCATCTCCAGTTTTATCCCGAGCAGGACTGATGTTCCCAGGCAGCTTTGCCATGGACTGGAACAGGGCATCCATGACCATGGCCTCTCCCCTTCTGCACTGAGCCCTTGCTGTTCTCCTGCTGTCAGAGCATCAGTGCTCGGATCATGACCTGCTAATGGTGTTGCTCTGCTTCTGATGCTGCCAGCCCCTCATGTGAGCTGTTGCCCCTTTGTCTTTGACACGATGAAGGTACCAGTCCAGCTCCTTTCTGCTGTCCTCATGGGGACGAGTTTCACTTGGGTCATTGTTGCTCTCATCCGACCTTTTAGCAGGGCAGTGGCTTTTCTAGACGTGAGCTGGCTGATGCTTCGTAGCTGCCTGCCTGCTGCTGCAGAGGAAGTGGTTCCCTCTGTGTTACCCAGCTAAGAATGGTTCCTGGTTGCTTCCAACTCCCATCTTGCTCCTCAGCAAAGCAAACTGGGGGATATTAATGGCATGCAGCAGGGATGGAGCCACCGAGGAGAAAATCCCCCTCAGAGCCTCGCTCTTCGCTTGCCACCTTCTGTGTGGCACCAATGACACCCAGCACTGTGGCTGCTCTCCCTTCTTCTGCCCTTGCTTCATTTCCTCTCTGAAGGGAAATCCTTGCATTGCCCTTCATCTGAACCCGGCCCTGCTCTGCTGTTCACGTGTGGCTCACGCATGCAGTGCCTGACCCTGACACCCTGAGCAGCACAGGAGCCTGGATGGATTTGCTGTTTGTCCCAGACCACAAAACGGAGCCTTTCAGGAGTGTTCTGCCCCAGCCTTTGGCTACACCAGGCAGTCAGTGCATGGGAGTGTTGGGCTCCTATTACTGTATTTGATCCCCAAGATTCCAGGAATCAGTGGCGCCAGCTGTGCCCTACAGATGTGTCAGTCCTCTCCCCTTCCCATCTGCTCTCACGGCTTTGTGAAGTCCAGCGAGCTCATGGAATTTGTATGTGCCAAAGAGCGGATTATCCCCTAATCCTATGGATGACAGCAGGCCTGGGCATGAGCCACAAATAACCTGTGAGGACGTCAGTGGGGTGTGTCGTGCCCTTATGCTCAGCCTTTGGTGCCATGTAGGCACCAGTGTGAGCACATCAACGGGGTTCCTGAACCTGCTGGGGAGAAGGGACAGAGCAGTCCCTGTGCAGGGAGAGTGGTGCCGCTGTGGCTGGGGCTCTGCCTGCACCCCCTTCATGGTGCACGGTGCATCAGCACCCATCACCCCGGTGTTTGCATCCTCCCTCCCACCCAAAGCACAGTGCCAGGCTCCCAGGATCACGGTGCTGTGGGTGGGTGTTGGCCACATTCTCCCTTCTCAGTAGGTGGCACAAGGGGATGGATGCTGTATCACTAACCAAACCTGGATGTGAGGACAGGACGGGCTCCTGGAGCTGCTGGAGCATGCTGGGATGAGGCACATGTGGGTGAATGGTGCTGGGCTCGGTGCTGACCACACAAGATCCACCAGTCCTTGGGTCTGGGCTCTGCAGGGAGGGCAGATGGGCAGCAACTTGCTGGGGCTGGCGGATGGAGAGTGGTTTGGGGCCTTTGGGAAGGGCTTTAGCGCCCGTTTCATCACATAAAGAGTGATCCAGCAGAGATCTGCCACCTGCTCACCTTTATCTGTTATCTTAGCGAGCAGGGCACGGGGGGCCTGGGAGGGGGGTGGTTGCAGCACTGCTCTACCTACAGGATCACACCCAAGCAGCTCCCTGGGAATCCCGGCTCCTATCTCCCCTCCACCAGCTGCCTTTAACCCCGCCACCACCCGGGCGCTGCGCATCTGAGGTCTGCCCGCGCTGGGAGGTTTGGAATGACAAAAATGCTCAGCCCCAGGCGCTGCGGGGTCGGTAACTCCGGGGTTCAGAGCCTCGGAGGGGGGGTGGCGCTGAGAAAGAGTTCGGGAGGGCTGCGGGCCCCTCTCAGCCCTGCGGTCTCAGGTAGGGAGCCCCAGGCTGCTGTGCTCCAGGGCTCAGAAACCCCCTGCGGCACTCGAAGCGCTGCGGTCCCACACCGCTGCCTGCGCATGGGCGTCCCGAGGCGGCTGCTTCTGTTCCAGCGTCGGGTCCTTGGAGGGGGGCAGCTGAGCTCATTTTCTGCCTGCGCCCCGGGCCCTGCGCCCCCCTGCGCGTCCCCCAGCATCAGGCGCGGGCACTGGGCCCGCCTCCCGTGTCCTGGTTCAGTTCTCAGTCACCTTTCCTCACCCCAGGGCCGGCCGGGGCGGGCAGGAACCAGGACCGAATGCAAACGCCTGCCCGGCTGCGGGCTGCTGTGGGAGCGTGTGCGTGAGAGGAGCATCCGCAGAACCACACCGCGGGTGCTGCTGGTGTGCAGCGGGCGCAGAGGTCCGCACCTCCCAGCCTGAGCTGTGGTTTCGCTTCTTAGTCCTCCACATTACCCAAACGCACGCCATTTGCAAGGCACTTCGGGCCAAAACTGCGCTCTCTTGTGTTGCTCCTTTCCACATTCCTGGTCCTGCAAGCCTGATGCTGTTCAGCCGTTCCCTTGCCCTGTCCTGGCAGCGGCAGGACTGAGGTCCCAGCCTGTATGGAGCAGTGTGCAGGGATAAACTGGGGTGAGGCAGCTGCCCTCAATGGGAGCCTTTCCTCTCCCAGCTGCTCTGCCTCCACCCCACGGAAGGAGCTCTCCGGAGGGATAAGCACATGGGTATGGATATCTTGTACTGAAACCTGCAGGCACTCGATAACCCAGGCCTGCAGGCTGCAGGGCCCAGGGTGCTCAGCAGTAGGGAATGCTCCCCTCCATACACCCAGCCCATCCCAAGAGGCATCACCATGGCTGAGTGCAAAACGGGTGGGTTTTGTCTATTTGTCCTTGGAAGAGTAATTTGAAGTCTTCATAACTGGGGAGCAGTTAATGTGGCGGCTGCGAATGGGTTTGCTTCCAGTTGGCAGACATCCCCTATCCTTCCTCTGGGAGCATCAAATGGCCACGGTCACCTGAGGGCTCATCCCCAGCCAGGATGGCTTCAGCCTGCTCTCTGTGCCTTCCTCTGCCTCGCGCCTCTGTGACTCTGCTCCCAGGTGGAATCACTTCCCAGAGCACAAACAGGCAGTGTGGCAGGTCGGGGCAGCCCCAGCCTCTGACCACACACTGGGCTTGTCTTCGTCTTGGATTAGTTCAAGCTCCTCAAGCTTTTATTTCAGTCTAGGGCTGAAAAGGCCAATGTAAACAAAGCAAGCCCTGGAGAAAGTGAAAGCCTTCCAGGTTTTAAATCATAGAATCATGGAATGGTTTGGGTTGGAAGGGACCTTAAAGCTCATCCAGTTCCAAGCCCTGCCACGGGCAGGGACACCTTCCACTAGAGCAGGGTGCTCCAAGCCCCTGTGTCCAACCTGGCCTTGAACACTGCAGGGATGGGGCAGCCACAGCTTCTCTGGGCACCCTGTGCCAGCGCCTCAGCACCCTCACAGGGAAGAACTTCCTAATGTCTGATCTAAATCTCCCTTTTTCAGCTGAAACCCATCCCCCTTGTCCCATCACAAAGTGCTTTTTAGTGAACCTCCAATCTGAAAATGAAACGTTGCAGCCTGTGACCATGCTGGTTCAGTGCCTCCCCACCGGGAGGTGAGGAGGTGGTTGTTCCTCCTCACCCTGAGAGGGTGGGAGCCAAGGCAAGGCTGGGCTCCTTGCACTCAAATCTCAGAGCAGCACCCACACACTGTGCTCCCCTTTACAGACAAGGCTTGAGCAGCAGCCTGCACCCAGGCTCTGCGCTGCAAGGGCTGAGTCTCCTCATTTACCTGTCACTACCCAGGGCTGCAGGACTAAGGGGCCGCTTGCCCAGTGGGCACATGCTCAGGGTACCAGGAGCTGGGGATGGCTGTCACCCTGTAAGTGCTTGCTTCTTCCCATTCAGCTTCTCCTGGCAGGTTAAGGATGGAATCCAGCATCTTACCGCATGTTCAGCACCGTCTCCATCCCTGGCTTCCCGTGAACGCATCAGGCAGGCAGCCAGAAGTGGTGCTGAGCCAAAGAACCCCGTGTGCTCACCTGGGTGCTGGCATGGATGCAGTAACCCGGCCAGCGGAAGGCCGGGAGTGTGAGCGGGGGATGCTGCTGCTGTCCCCTGTCACAATAGGGACAGATGTGGGAGGAAGTGATTTGTCTACAACTGGACGTGGACGGGCGCAGATGTCCTGCTTCCTCTGCTCAGCCTGTAACTGCTAATCAGATTTCTCACTCTCGCTGCCAACTCCTTCCTGGTTCAAAAGCTTTTTCTTTCCTTTTTATTTTTGATTCCCTCTCTAAGGTGCAATTTGTGATTAATTTCCAACGTCCTGCAGGATGTTTCAGCTGCTGTGTGATCTCCATTCCATGGCTCTGCATGCAGCAAACACAACGGCAGCAGCGGTGCTTGTTTCATGCTGTTACAGTTCAAAACCCCAAAAAGAGCAAGATGCAAAGTCCAGCTGCAAGGAGCTGACAAGGATACAATGGTTGGCAGCCAAACCGCTCTCACCCCTTGTGAACAGAGGTGTCTGTGTATTTTCCTTCACACTTAAAATAGAAACATATAAATTATCACTGCTTGTTTGTATCAGAACACCTGCATGGTCCGAGTTCTGCAGACTCTCCATGTGCTCACCTCCCTGCATCCGGCAGCCTGGGCACCAGCAGGGGAGCAGCAGGATGCACCAGTCCCCAGGGCAAGGACTGGGGCTTCCCTGGGGCTTCCCAGTTAAGGTTGCAGAGATACCCCCATTGAAATGCTTGTTGTGAGCCGGGAGGTTCTGTCAGGAGAGATTTTCCTGCTGCAAAAGTTCACACTGCAGCTTCAGCGCTGTTACCTGCACAGGAGAAGCATTTAAACACCCAGTGCCTGTGTGAGGCTTTCACAAGCGCGGCCCGGCAGCATTTTGGGGGCTGCTGGTGGGATGGAGCCTGACCGAGGGGTTGGGTTTCTCCAAGTATCTTTGTTGCTAGGAGCTGCATCTCAGCCGTTCCCAGGGATTCACTCAGCACGCAGTAAGGATGTGTGGCAGCGCTAATGCCCGGCTGGGTGGACATCCAATTGCAGATGTCTGAAGAGTCAGGACCCACAGTGTATTTGCCAGATCCCAGCTGCAGGTCTTCAGGCCATGACAGAGAGGATGGAACCCATTTTCGTGTCTCCAACAGCGGCCCAGCAGCAGGGGAGGTTGGGAAAGACTTCGGACCAGGGTGGACAAATGTAAGGGGTCACATCCTGCCTGCCTGTCCCCAGGCAGAACAAGGGCTGTGTGGTTGGATGGTGCCTAGTGTAGACCCTGCACTGCAGCGCTGATGAGCACATGCGGGCAAGTGCTGATGCAGTTCCGCAGCTTGGAGACCCCCCTTTTGTTCAGCACCGTCTCAGATGTTCAGTAAAACAAACTATTTGCTATTGGCTTTGCTCTTTGCTAACCTCAGGTTTATTTACTCAGTAAGTTATCAGCCAGGGCCCAGACCCTCAGACTCTGCCCAGCACCAGGACAGCGGGTTTGTGGCACCACAGTGTTTTGATCTGCTCATCTTTCGGGGCTGCTTGGGGATGGTGTGGGATTCTTCTCCCCCATTCCTGCTCTCAAGGCCAGGTTGGACGGGGCTTGGAGCAACCTGCTCCAGTGGAAGGTGTCCCTGGCCATGGCAGAGGGTTGGAACTGGATGAGTTTAAGACCCCTTCAACCCAAACAAGTCTGTGGTTCTCTGAGACAAATGAAGGATTCTCTGAGATAAATAACATGGGACTCATGGTCCCCTTCCAGACTGGCTCCTCCAGGCTGTTGCTCTTTTCCACCCCAAGTCTAATCCCCCCAAATGCTGTATTACACCTTGGTGCTGCTGTATGCTCCTCGTTTGGCAGGAGCTCAGCAGCAGCAGTGCCTCTGCCTGGGTGATCCCCACGGGGTTGGTGGGGAGATGCCAGCTACGTGCAGGACATGACTCAGTTCCTGCCATTCAGGAGCCAAATTCCCCCTCGAGAGAGGCTGGGCTGGCTGTGGGCTGGCAGCGCGTCCTGCTCTGCTCCAGCTGTGCCCAGTGGTGCCTGCCTGGGTGTCTGGTCCGGTGCCCAGCTCCAGGAGAAATGCCATAAGACCTGTTGGAAAAGAACCCCAACCATGACCCCTACCTACAGAAGCACAGTACCTGGAGGATGCACAGAAACTTCCCACTCACCCTGCGCCAAAGGGCAGCTTGGTCATTTTGGTGGTTGCCATGATGCTCTTCAAGAAAGGCTTTGGACCTCGCTGTGCCATCAGTGGAACAGAGGGGCCGCCTGTGACAAGGATGTCTGCTGGGTGAAGGGCACCCCCTCCAGCCCGTGGGCCAGCTCAGGGGACATCAGTGGCCAGGCGGTTGCTCACTCTGTGGCCTGGTGACAGAGCAGAGCTGTGTGTGGTGCTCTGGGTGAAGCCTCTGCAAGCGCATCCCAGCAGTGCTTGACCAGAGGGTCAGAGCCATGGTGTAAAAGCAGCTGAGCTTTCTTTAGCATTTGACTTGGAACCCAGGCTGTGTGACTGTAACAATGGTGGCCAACATATGGGTATATATATCATTCATATATATATATATCTATATCTCAATATATATTCAGATCCTGAATCACTCCATAGTGGCAGCACACTGAGGGTGGCATCGGGGCTTCTGCAGCATGTCCACTGCAGAGATAATTACCTGCTTGATGATGCTTACACCAGTAAAGAGACTGCCTGGCAGTGCAAGAGGAACTGATGCATTGCCAGAGTTATTTCACCTCAATAAATCAGTTTTAAATATTCAGCTGTTATTTACATTGGAGCTACATTTCATGCCTCTGAGCAGAAACACAGAGGAGGTTCAGTAGTTGTTATACAGCAGGGGAGCAAATTTACTCGAAGGGTTCTTTGCCTAACAATATTAAGCCGAGAAGAGAATGAAGGAGCGGTTTGCTGGAGCATTCAGAGCTGTGAAAACCTGGTTCCTCACTGTCTGATCATGTTTTATAGTGCTGAGGAAAAGGCTGAGGCCCAGCTCAGCTCTCTCACAGCCCTGCCTGCTTTTGCTGGTGGTGGCTCATGACAGGAGTTGTTCTGCCATGTAGATGCTGCAACCCTTGCTGCCCTCAGCGAGACTCTTCATACCGCGATTTGGTGACAACATGCACTTTAAGCAGGTGCTTACCTTCCCATAACTTAAGGGCAGTACAGGCAGTGTCCCACCAAATCAATGTACTAAGGTTATAATAAGGTAATTTGTGAACAATTTGAGAACACAACGCTATCCCCAGTTTCACCTTGGCCTCTTCTGGCTGCTAGCTCAGCACCTTTCCGTAGTCAGGGCAGCGACCATCACCCTTACCCACGATCAGCTGTGTGATGTATCCCTGTGAAAACAAAGCTAAGCTAAGGAGCGCAGTTGTTCACTGTGAATAACCATCTCCAGTGAAGACCATCTCTTCATTGATGGGCTGTCAGCCCTCCCCATTGCTCTGGCTCTTGCACAGCACATTTGCCATCTCCTTCTTCCCGAGTGTTTAAACGTGATGCTGGCGGCAGCTCTGCTGTGCGCTGGGGAAGAGCAAGCAGCACTAAAATAAACACGTCACCATCCCAGCCCCTGGAACATCAAGTGACTTCTGAACTGCTTTTGTAAACCTTCGGATGGGCCTTGTCTTTGCAGAAGAGTTCAGAAGAGCAGATGGAAGAAGCCTTATTTGGGGTCATACGTTCTCAGCAAGAGGCAGTGGTGGACACATGGAGCTGTGCTGGATTTCCCTTGTGTTCTACGCGCAGCCCCATTCAGGGACACAAACTTCTTGACTCCTTCAGTTTCTGCTTCTGAACAATGGCCCCTTTTGCGTTTTCCAGTGTCAGTACAACAGTTCTGGGGATGTGGCAGGGGAGGATCAACTAAACATGAACAGCACAAGCCAAGGAGCCACGTTTTCCTCTTCCCACGTGCAGAGCTGTAGGGCAGCAGCAGCTCTCGGGGCTTCTGCAGCACCGATTAAGCTTGGCCAATGCTGGAGCTCAAGACCCAGACTTTGCCAAGAGATTGGATTTCTGGGAACATGCTCCTAATCAAATCTTTATGTTTTCAGGCCCCACAACCCCGGAACAGCTCTGGCTCCTTATAACTTGCCATGGGGTTTTGAAAGCAATGGGCTTGGCCTCACTGATGCCCTATCCGATAACTTCTCACCTTCTGGAACTTAGTGGGAGACTTAGTGGGAATGAGAGAAAAGCCCAGGAGAAACCCCCCAGTGGCTGCACTGCCCTTTAGACACCTGCCCCATGGAGCGTGTTCACACGTTAGCAGTCCCTGAACGTGGTTGCCGTCCCCACATCCTCCCGGCCATGCCCAAAGCAAGCCCTGCTCACAGCGGCCACACAGCAGGAGCTGAGGGCTCCCCCGAGCCCCTCGGTGCTGGCAGCCCTCCCCATTCACCCTCCTGCCTCTGTAACTCGCAGGAGGAGCGGGACACGGGCTCGCTCGGAGGGGGCCGCAGCGTGATTCAGAGGCGCAGCTGCGGCGCTGTGGGAATTGAGCCCTCCCCTGCATCGCGGGCCGGAAGGGAATCAGAACAAACGTCCTTAGGAAAGGAGGAGCGGGGAAGCCGCGCCAGAGTAAACAAGCGCTGGGAGCGGGGTGTGGGAAGGAGGGGACGTGCATGTCAGCCAGCAGACGCTAACGGGCTGTGGGGAGCACAGTAATGGCTTTCTCATGTTGTCCTTCTGGCAGTCGCTGGTTCTCCGTATCTCTAAGGAGAGATACCGGCATCTGCTCTGGGTGCACCCAAACCAGCTTGGCTTTTGCTGCTTTAGGTTCCAGCTCTGTTCGTGTCTCTGAGAATCTGGGACGTGGAGGGGCACCTTGGTTTTCATGGCTGTGAAGGCACCCAGTGCCTAGGGCTGGGAAAGGTGTGGGGCAGCACATGGCTTTGTGCCCTTCAGCTCTGCATCAGCCTGCCCCGGGCCACAGCGGAGCTTCTGCGTAGCACATGGAAGAGCAGCAGGTGCCCGGGGAAGGCACTGGTTTAAGATCTGGACCTTTGCGAGCAGTTATGGTGGGTGAGCAGAGCTCAGGCATTAACCACAGGCAGCTGTATGGTTTAACCCCACTGAGGGCTTCAGAAGCTGCAGGTCTGTGTGTGGCTTCAGGGCCCCTCCATGGTGCATGTCCTATAGAATTGGCACGTCATATACACGAGCAGTGGAGGCTGACACCAGAGCTGGGTGAAGCTGCCCATGTTAGTGCTGTTGGAGGATGCACAAAGCAGGGATGCCAAACAGGGGAAGAAGCTCATGTCCCTGGCTCCCAGCTCCATTGCCTGGATGCCAGACTGAACGGAGACACAAACCCTCACTTGTAATCCTCCTAAGCAATCCATCATTAGCAGTTGCTTTCAGATGTTGGCTCAGAAAAGTCTTTCAGGGTATTCGCTATCTACCCGGAACAAGCTCGTGTGGGCTGCAGTCTGGCGTCTGTAAGCCAGGAACTGCACTGTTTGGGAAACTATCAGAATCCCTGCTTTCCACACACGTGTACTTCCCACTTGAGCATATGAGCTAGCATGGGAAGGGACATCACACTTCAGGACTGCCGCAATCTCCAGTGAAAGCCAGCATTGCTGCAGGCACATGAGCAGCTGAAGCTGAAGCAAGTTGGCTGTGGTATAAAGGCTGTAAGCTTGTGGTGAGGCTGGTTAAGTCTTTAGCTACCTATTACAGGGAAGAATTGAGCGCCAGCATTGTCTCAGCTGTAACAGATCAGCCCAGAAGTTCATGTAGCCCAGTAGCATGCCCCAGCATGCCCATTAGTGGCTGCTTAGAGCAAGAGGGTAAGCTGGTGGTTACAGAGTGAGCCTTCCCCCTGTTCTTGCCTTCCTTGCAGTTGGTGGTTTAGGCTCGTGCAATGATAAAGCCCTTTTTAAGACTCCAGTTCATGCCTCCCATTGAAGGATGTTTGTGGGCAGGGGTGGTGCTTGGTGCCTCTCAGGAACAGTAGGTAAATCACCTCCCCAGATTGCTGTGTTGGTGTAGAGCACAGGTGAGATTTTCACCCCTCCGGTGACGGCAGAGGTGAGGCTCCCACATGGGTGTGGGTGGGGATTTTGTGTTTTCAGCCAAAATGGGGATGACTTTCAGTGCAGGGAGGTCACGAGCGCTCATTTATATAATGGCTCTATCCTGGTTTTGTTCTGGATGCTGTAGGTATAATAGTCTGGTGACTGGCAAGCGGGCAAGAGGCCTCATCGCTGTGCTGTGGCTCCTGTCCTTTGGAATTGGACTGACTCCACTTATGGGCTGGAATAAAGCCATGAGTGGTTGTCCCAACACCACCAACGAGACAGAGGCCGACACCAGGACAGAGCACCATGGCTGCTTCGTCTCATGCCTCTTTGAGAATGTGGTAACGATGAGCTACATGGTGTACTTCAACTTCTTTGGCTGCGTGCTGCTTCCCCTGGTTATCATGCTGGGAATCTACATTAAGATATTCATGGTCGCCTGCAAACAGTTGCATCAGATTGAACTGATGGGCAACTCCAGGACCACGCTGCAGAAGGAGGTCCACGCAGCCAAGTCTCTGGCCATCATTGTAGGACTTTTTGCCTTCTGTTGGCTGCCCCTGCATATCTTGAACTGCATCACACTCTTCCACGAGGAGTTCTCCAAATCCAAGCCCGAGTGGGTGATGTATATGGCCATCATCCTCTCGCATGCCAACTCTGTCATCAACCCCATCATCTACGCCTACCGGATCAGGGACTTCCGCTACACCTTCCGCAAGATCATTTCCAAGATCCTCTGCAAGACTGACGACTTGCCCAAGTGCACCACTGACAACAACCAGCACCTGACTGTCACCAACATTAACTGTCCTGTAGCCTCTGTGACCATATGACCCTGCATGTCCTGCTCCCGGGATTCTCAGTGCCCCTGACACTACCCTCCCCTGTGCCTCTGTGAACAGTTGCAGCTTGCTCTGGGAGGAGCGCTCAGAGATGACCACTATGCAGTTATGCAGCTGTATTTTTTGTTGTTATTATTATTATTTTTGTAATTAACATAGTGCCTCCTGGAGGGATAACCTGAGCGGGGAGACTGACTGTAAACCCAGGTTGTGTGAGTGCTGGTGACCGTGTTGTGTTTCCATTCCAGGTCAGACATTGACTGTGGAAGACCCACTTGCTGGGGGTGTTTCCCCAGTTGTGCTGCTCGTGTCAAGTCCTATTTTAATTGTAATTATTTTTTTTTTTTAATCTTTTGGTTCTTTTAGGAGTAATAATTTTGTGTCTGTTTTTTGAGTTGTTTAAGTCCATACTTGACAGCACTTTGGTAATACCCGAATTATTCCATCAATTGTTTGATGCAGCTAGTATTCTCCAATGGGAAAAAGTCTTACTTAGCCCAGTTGCTGGTGTGAAACTGAACCTGCGTTCCAGGCTCTGAGGGATGTGACCGTGTTGATGGGAAAACAAGCTCAGAACTGGGCAGCTCTTCCTGGCCCCAGTGTGGAAGCCCTACTTACTGAAAGAGAAGAATTTTAGGAAAGAGTAGACTGAAGTTTTAACTCAGTGGTTTTATTGCCTTTAAATCCCTTTGGCTTACAGCACTGTGCAGCCCAGTGCTTCAGGGTTGCTTTCAAATCTGTTTCCAGCTTGGAAAACGCAAAAGACAGATGTGCCCTAAGGCTGGGCTAGTCTGCTTCAATCACTGAGGTTAGTGCAAACTCTGCTTTGGTGACACAATCTCTACAATGAGGTTTTTGCTCCCAAGTCAAACCTTGACAGTGCTTCCAGAAATGCTGGGTTTAGCTGCGATAGCTGGATGCTGCAGCGCGCCTGATTCCTGAAGCTTGCTCTTGTTGAGGCTCCTCTGTAGCCCAGTAACCCCCAGAAGCTGTGAGTGCTTTGCTTTCTAATGGTGATTTTATTTTTGTATTCTATTTTTTAATCCTGACCTGCATTGGTAGCAAAAGAGACTATAGGGGAGCTAATTCACATGGGAAGCCAGAATGCCTTGGGACTTGATTTTCACCAAGCTCTTTGGGGCTGAAGCTCACCTTGCAGCCTCTGCAGTCAGCCAGGAGTCCTGGCCTGACCTAAGTACAAAGCCCACTCAACAGTGTAAATTGGTACTGCAGGTTCATAACTCTCTGCAGCCACAGCTCAGTGATTACTGCACCTGATTTCATAGTAACTGTGACATGTAAAACTAGACAAAGGTAGAACAGCACATTCATTTCTGAAGTACGAGCTCTGCTTCTCCAGACGCACGATGGCATGTGCACGGCTGTGAATGTTTCTGGCATGGCCTTTGCTTTACAAACAGGACTCTTGCCTGAAGGTCCCTGCGTGGTGAAGTGGATCTGTCTGTCTCCAGCAGCCTCACCATGCAACCAGCGAGAAGTGCAAGGGTGTGTATGAAATGGGGTTTGCAGTGGTAACTCACGCAGGGAGACAGAGAGAGGGAGCAGGACTTTTAGAGCAGGGAAGGAAGTTTAAACACAGCCAGCTCCTGAAGAACAAGACCAGCGGGCAGACTGTGATGCCTGGAGCAGTTTGTCCCTGATAAATTGTACTTGAATCATATAGAAATCGGCTTTCTATCTTTTTTTAACTGCATTGCACTAAAAGGGGAGTCACAGAAGACCCCGAGAGTTTCATTTCTCTGGTGTATATAATGACAAATGTGGTGTACAATCAGCTGAAAAGCTGATGTGAAGAACTCCTGTTCCTGCAGCATGTGCTGTGCCAGCTGGAGTGACCAGGCAGCGCTGCAGGTGTGGCTTGGGCCCACCATGCAGCCAGGGACCAGCTCACTGGAAGTGATGGATTTTGCTGCTGTGTGCATCACAACTCAGCTGTAAGAGCCAGCCTCAAACCTGGGTGAATCACCAGTAGGCTCTGAATGGGTTTGTACATGTTTATGCAATGTCCAAATTTAGCTACAGCTCAGTATCTTGGATACTGGCATTTCCAAGAAGAAGCTGAATAGTTACTGTCCCAAGTGTTTCTCCTTTAACAGCCCCATTCATCTTTGCTGCATCTGTCTTAGTCATAGTCCAGCTAACACATGTAGCCACCTCTTGCCATTTGGGCAGGGTTTGACTCTCTCCTCCTTTCAATCCTTCCCTTCTGTATGATCTTTGGCTGGGTTCCTTCTGTTTATCATGGCTGGAAACAAGCAGGGTTTCACCTGCAGGTCTGGCAGTGCTGCAAAGTAGTTGCAAGCCACATTTATCCTTGCAACAAAGAATGTGATCTCTCCCTTCCTGCTGGCTGAAAATGAAGCAAGCTCTGGACAGCATGGACAGACTGAAACACACAGCGCTGCAACATGGAGAGAGATGTCCCAGAACACTTTTTGTATGTGACAGCTTGCACTGCAGTTCAGCAGCCATCACTGCTACCTTTCCTACACCTCTTATGAGCCAGAATTCCTGCAGACACTTGTGATGCAGCCTTAGTATGATCTTGCCCTTGGGTTGTTAGCCGTTAGTAACTATGGCCTGGGTCACCAAGGGCTTTAGGCCCATTAAGTGCCTTTGTGGATCTGAGCCAAAGACATTTCAAGGCAAAATAAAAATAGGACACCTCCCTTGCCCCCCTCCAAAAAAATGCTCTGAAGGTATCTATAAAAATGTGAAGTTACAATGGCAGAGGAATTTCTGTAGCGAGTGCAGCTGTAGCTATTCAGCTTTCATTCCTTACTGCTCTGATGTACATAGGATGATGTGTTTTCCTTGTGTTGCTCAGATTTTGTATTTGCAGTAACCGTTATTTACATACAGAATGCTTAATTTACCACCTACACAACCTGTCTCAGCCTCTGCCCCATCATTTCTTGCGGTGTTGCATTCACACGTGTCATATGAGGCCACCCGATACTCCAAGAGAGGCCCAATGTCGGAGCACTGGCAGGGATGCACAGAGGTGGAAGGAGCTGGTTCCCAGAGCACTGGTTGCTGTGCAGAACAGGGGAGCAGCAGTCTCCTTTCCCCCGTGTCTGGTGCGGACAGCCTTGCCTTGCCTGCCAGCATGAGGTGCTTGACTTGTCTGAAATGGGTCAATTGAAAAGCACAGTAACCACGGTGATGCTCCCAAAGATCCTGTAGTACAGTAAGCACAACAGAAACACCAGCCTCAAGGTGCTGAGGAATCCCTGCTCTAATCCCTGGTACACGTTTGACAGTGATGAATCAGAAATTGCAGCTACAGCGTGGCTGTCCTCACTGGCACTGCACATTGGGGTTAGGCAAAGCATAAGCAGAGTTAATGAGGTTTAATGGATCACTAAGAGACCCAATGGGCTGTTTGTATCCCCACATCACAAGCATATAATATTACAGATTAGTTCAACCATCTTCAAATACCCCAAGAATAGCCTAAAGAAATGAAGCTGAAGTCAACACAGATTAACTAATAAATGTTAAGAAGCCTATCAGTTCAAGGCTGCTAATCAATGTCACACCTGGCTGCAGCACAGGAAGAAACCTACCAGCCAGGATGAACATTTGACAGCCTTGTAGAAGCAAAAAATGCCAGCTACACAGCTGGGACGGTACACAGAAAGCACATCCACACGTGATGCAAATCCTTCATCCTTCATCCTCTTCATCAGCCAGTAAGATGTTTATGAGCTGCTCCTCAGACACAGTTAGTTCCTGGCAGGCTCCCATGGCCTGACTGAGGTAGACAGCAAGTATATGTTTGCACTGCAAATAATAACACAGCCAAGTTAACAGCAGGAGCCACGCAGGAATGTCAATGCTGTATCTGGAAGCTACAAGAATCCATCCTGGTCTAATGAAGTGCTCACCCCTCCCAGGAACGTGGCTCTCTCTTGGCACACCAAGCCCTGGCACATGCTGGTGCTCCAGCTGGCCCTGGCCAGTTCTGCCATCAGGATAATGTAATACAGGGACCTGACACACAACAAAGTGTTACTGGCCTCTCATGCCCTCCCCACAATTGCAGACCAATTGGTTAACCTGAGCTCTTCCTCACTGGGACCAGGTGAACTACACCACTTCATCAGCCACAACCCATGTGGCAGTCCCAATTAGCAGCAGTAGCCCTCATTCCAAGAGAGAAGAGATCATTAATCTTTTGAAAGTCAGAACAGTAATGCCTAAGTAAGAACAAAAGCCCTCCCTAGCCCTTGTAAAGCTGAGCTCCACCCAAATACCGTGACTCCCAGTGGGCAGATGATGCAGTGGGCCAGGCAGAGCCTGCGTGGCCAACTCAACACTCATGCATTTCCTCCTTGGAAACTTCAGGCTGCTCAGGTTCAATGAGCAGAGCTCAGCTTCTCCCCTGCTCCCTGTCCCAGACCCAAGTTAAGGCAGACAACTTACCAGAAGGCTCTCGCTCTTCTGCAGTACAGAGAACCCAAAAGCAGGACACGTGCAGAAGTGGCAGGAACTATAGCAGGTGTAGAGTTTGCCTGAGCTCCCAAGAACCTGAAACAAAGGCAGATGGAGGGGGTGAAGTCAGAGGCAGCATTCACTTTCAATTTCCCTAACTGTTAGCCTGTGTCTGGACTGATGTCCCTTCTGCAATGACTCACTGCATGCACCTAGCAAGTGGGTGTCACAACACAAAAGGTGTCACAACACAATCCATCTAATCTTGAAGCTCCTCAGCTTTCTCTCCACACCTCTCTCCCTACAGGCGAGGAGTGCTCCTGTACTTGCAGCAGACCTCAGCTCCAGTGACTTCCTTGCTGCTAAGAGATCAGGAATAGGGCAGTGACACCAAGCACAGAGCCCCCTCCCCTGATCCCCCATAGCACAGCGAGTTGCCAGCCCCTCCAGGATGGATGAGCATGATGAAAACTCTCGTCACAGAAAACCCGTTTGTAAATCCACCACAGGCCTGGGGGTGGAAGGAGAGCAGCAGTGAGCACTTGCAGTGAAGCCTTTTCTAACCAGCTCCAGTGGCTGATGGCTGCAAAGGCTCTCGCTGTTCTGCTCCCAAACCAGCTGCAGCTATTGGAATCCAGTTTTGTCCGAATAAACAAAGTTGAAGTCTCCAGAGAAGAAGCCTCTCTGCTCCATCTCTGGTTTGGGAACAGCACTGCCTCCTTTTCCCACATGCTGTTCCTCTGCGAGGCTGGTACTGAGGCATATTCCCTCTGCACCATGGGCACAGGATGTGGGATACCAGGTGTGGGAAGCCTTCGTTTCCAGCATGGAGAGGCTGACAGGCAAGCTGTGAGCTGCTGGAGCTGACTGCGTGGTACAAGAAAGCCAACCTATGGATTATTTCTCTTTTGGTTTCCTCAAGACTGGGAAATAGCTTTTAGAAATCTACTTTGAGAGCCAACTGCTCTCCCCACTCCTATTGCAACAGAAGGGTCTGCAGGAGCAGAACACACAGACTTTCAAGCAGAAACTTGACTCAATACCATAGACTTCGCTAATGCTCTGAGGCCTAAACTGAGTGCAGTCCATGGCGAAGACACAACTACCACAGAGTATTTGCCATGATGTGTCTCTTATCTGCCACAGCAAGTGCTTTGTGTCTGCTCTGTGGCCCCGACAGCTGGCACTAACTCTTCCTGGACGTCCCAGAAAATGATGGGGATTTACATGGGTGTAATCACCAGCAGTGCCCTCCTCTGCAGACAAACCCTGGGCTCTGGTGGCACTCTTTTCCCACACCAGGCTCTAGATTCTGATTTGGTTTGTGGCACAAATACACCTAAATCCAAAGATAAACACAAAGAAGTGAAAAGACAGTGGAGCTCTGTAGAATGCTGCTCCCCTCCAGAACACTCTTGGCACTCCTAAGTCACTGCTGAGGAACATCATCCACCCTGGTCCAGAGCTGCACTTGTGAGGAGTGCTTTCCCCTGTCCCCAGGAGCACTCTCTGCACTACTTGCCTGACAGGTAACACTCACATGTTTAGAGCTCTCCCACAGCAGCACCTGTGCCTCCTAATCCCCCTTACTCCCAGCAGAACCAGGACACAAGACTCACATTCCCATTTCAGAGTAAACCATTTTGCTTTCAGTCTGGCCTTTACCCTGCACCCTCCTTGTACTCCAGGCTGAGTTTGTTTCACTTATGATAAGTTTGTTTTTCTCTAGCCCCTTTGATTGTTTTTTCCAAGATGAAGGATTCTGATGGTGCCTTTCCTTCAGAAGTGTTTTGCTTTGAGGAGGGGCGGCAAGACACAGACACTGCCAGATTTGGCCTGAGTTTAGCATTCCCCCATCCTGACCTAGATGGCAAGAATGCATCTTCTGTGTAATAAGGCAGAATCTAAAATCCAAAGACCACAAGAAAAAGGTGCCTCTGTTTCTGGCCAGCTGCAGCCAAGCCAGGCACAGGGGTGCTCTCTTGGACCTGAGATGCTGTGAGATTTCCTTCCTCTTCCCTCCTTCCAAGCCTGGCACTCGCTGGCTGCACAGTGAGGAAAGATCACCTTGGTGGTGGTGTCCCTGCCAGTGTGTGGGGATGCAAGAGGCCAGCTGTGACAGCAGTTGCTAGGTGGTACACAGAGCTAGGCAGCACTACAGCCTGTGCCAGGACCTGGTGCTGAAATCCTTCACAGTGGGGCAGGCTGCCATACAGTTCTAGGAAATGAATTTAAAAGACATAAAACAGAAGAACGCAATAAAAGTGCAGGACGTGAGCAGTGCAAGTGACTCTTAGCAGGAGGGCTAAAGCACTGCCTCTCCCCCTTCTAATTGGCTTCACTCTCACAGCTCACAGCACTTCTGCAGCTCAGCCATAGCCCAGCTGCTGCCTGCTCACCACTTGACACTTGACAGCTCCACCATCAGCCACATCCACCATCTCTGCAGCAAGAATTATTTACCCCTGACCTGGAGTTACAAGGGTTGGCTTTAGTCTGCAGCATGGGCAGGTGTCATACAAGCCCTTCTGGGATGATTAACAACTCTGAGCTAACATCAGCATTTGAATACCCCATCGGTATTCACTGGTGCTACTCTATTACGCAGCAAAGGCATTAATGCCCAGGCATTAAATGACAAATCATAGGTTTCATTTGACTGATGGCTCTTTCTTCTCCCATCTCAGTTCCTGAGGGCAAGAGCAGCTTACACTACAGGCTGCAGGCCTGTCTGAGCAGAGCCATCTTTCCCCGAAGCAGTACCTAAGATGTATTGAGTGATAAGGAACACAAACAGCATTTTAACCTGTGAAGTGTCACCATCTCAGGTTTGGCTATGACAACCCAAAGGAGTCTCACAGTAGGACCAGCCTCATGCCACCAACAAGAAGAGTTCTCCAGATCCAGCTGCAAGTGAAAGCACCACCTCACATTCCAGCTCAACCCCACTGGGCGCAAACAGCAGATTTGCAAACGTTTTCTGGGGACTGAGTGAAAGGGATGACTGTGCATATGTCCAGGCAGCTATGCATGCCCCTCTCTCCCTATGCACTGGGCATGCTTCCCTGCAGACGGAGAAGTGCACACAGCTGGGATACATGTCTGCACCACACACACACATAATGAAGAGCCAGGGACACTACCCAGCTACTCTTCAGTGCAGGATCCCACCCATTGTTTCAGTTTCTAGAGCCCCAGATTGTGTTCCTGTCACTGCTCCAGCTTGTGGCCTCAGGGGAGGCTCTGCTCTTTGTTTCTGCATCTCAGACAGATGTGCTGAGGAAGAATTTCGCAATGGGACCAGCCTGACACCCCCAGAGAAAGTATCTCTTCAGACTCCTGTTAATGAACTCATCAGCAGAGCCTTAATCAGAAATCAAGATCCACTAACGAGGAATGCTGCTCGGAAGCACACATGCACCTGCAGGCAGGGACTGCTTCCTGTAGGCTGCCTGTCAGCTGGGAGGACACAGGCACAGACCGTGAGTGATGCAGGGGGGCTGCTCACATCATATCCATCAGCTACCAAGTGTGCTCCAGGCTGAGCTTGTCCTACATTAACTCCTGGTGATCAGCCCTGACCTACCTGTCCAGGAGTTCCTTCTCTGCTGTAGCACATGCCCAGAACAGGGTGTCAGGGCTGCAGCCAGCACATCAAAGCTTTCTTGCATGCCTCTCTGAACTCCTCCATGTTTCATGAGGCTTCTACACCTAAGAGATGCATATTAAGCCTCTTCAGATGCAGATAACTTCGCCATGCTGCAAAATGCTGTAAACATGTGAGCACACATTTAGGCTCCCTGGAAAGGCCAGAGGCTCTAAGCACTTCCTGTCATCCTTCACACAAAAGGGTGCTAAGTGAAGGCTGTGCATCCCAGCCGGCAAAGCTCTGCAAGAAGAATGTGACTGTTCTCTGCCTATTGGCATATTGAGTTGAGCAACAGTAAAAAAGGAAAGGCCTTTAAGCATTGAATTATGAGGCAGCTGCTATCTCAGGGTCCTGGCAGCAGAGCTTCTTAGGCTTTACCAAACACCCACAGGCAAGCCCTCAACTAAAATCAAAGGCTGTGTTCTTGGGCCCTGTATGTTTATGAATCATGCCTCTCTGGAGGGGCTAATGTCCTCTCCAAAGCCCCAGAATTGATAAAGGATCTATGTACAAATCAAGCAATGCAAGCTCTGAACATGTGAAAAATGTTTGTGTCATTACCCAGGCCTGGCTTTACAGCTCTTCTCTTACCCTAGATGACCCCGAAGCACCTCAGCACCTCCAGGGAAGGCGGGAAGGCCCTTTGCAGGGAGGATACTTGGAAGTATTCCTCTTGGCTGCTACAACACTGAGCAGAGATCACTGGTGTGTGGAAAAAGCACAGCACCAGGCTCAGTAGTGGAGGGGGCTGTGCTGTCTGAGGGGGTTAGTAGTGCTAAATAGTAGGAATTGGGTGCTTCTTCACCAAAATCTTATATGCAGAGGATCCCACTGCTTTAGCTAGGGCACAGCACACAGTGTCTCTCTGACTCTGAGCTGCTGAGGCTGCTCACTGGTGCTGAGGCACAGCAGAGCAAGAAATTGTGCATACAACAGAAAAGTCAGAGAGAAGTGCCAATGGCTTCTCTCCTCACCTAATGAGCCTCAGCTCCATCTCCAATCCTGTGCTGTAAGAAGTTTGATCTTTAGGGCTAAGGTGAGCTCTTCTCTCTAAAATGCCATTTTATCAAGATCGTAGAACCATAGAATAGTTAGGGTTGGAAGGGACCTTAAGATCATCCAGCTCCAACCCTCCTGGCATGGGCAGGGACACCTCCCACTAAACCATGTCACCCAAGGCTATGTCCAGCCTGGCCTTGACCACTGACAGCGATGGAGCACTCACAACTTCCCCGGGCAACCCATTCCAGGGCCTCACCACCCCAACAGTAAAGAATTTCTTCTTTATATCCAGTTTAAACTTCCCCTGTTTAAGTTTGAGCCCGTTACCCCTTGTCCTATCACTACAATCCTTAACGAATAGCCCATCCCCAGCATCCCTATAGGCCCCCTTCAGATACTGGAAGGCTGCTATGAGGTCTCCACACAGCCTTCTCTTCTCCAGGCTGAACAGCCCCAATTTTCTCAGCCTATCTTCATACGGGAGGTGCTCCAGTCCCCTGATCATCTTCATGGCCTCCTCTGGACTTGTTCCAACAGTACCATGTCCTTTTTATGTTGAGGACACCAGAACTGCACACAATACTCCAAGTGAGGTCTCACAAGAGCAGAGCAGAGGGGCAGGATCACCTCCCTCGACCTGCTGGTCATCCTCCTTTGGATGCAGCCCAGGATACGGTTGGCTTTCTGGGCTGCAAGCGCACACTGCCGGCTCATGGTCAGTTTCTCATCAACCAACACCCCCAAGTCCTTCTCTGCAGGGCTGCTCTGAATCTCCTCCCCGCCCAACCTGTAGCTGTGCCTGTGATTGCTCCGACCCAGGTGTAGGACCTTGCACTTGGCATGGTTAAACTTCATCAGGTTGGCATCAGCCCACCTCACAAGCATGTCAAGGTCCCTCTGGATGGCATTCCTTCCCTCCAATGTATCAACCGAACCACACAGCTTGGTGTCATCAGCAAACTTGCTGAGGGCGCACTCAATCCCACTGTCCATGTCACTGACAAAGATGTTGAACAAGACCAGTCTCAACACCGATCCCTGAGGGACACCACTTGTTACTGGTCTCCAGCTGGACATTGAGCCATTGAGCACTACTCTTTGCGTGCGGCCATCCAGCCAGTTCTTTATCCACCGAGTGGTCCACCTATCAAATCGATGCTTCTGTGATTCACAGAGTTGGCAACAGTGAATTAGTATGAAACCCACGGATTTGGCCTGCACTGCTTCCTCCAAGGCAGCAAGGATCCTGTTGCCAAGCAGAGGTCAAGAGTATTTAGGACACTGAGGATCTGGAGTGCAACAGGGAAAGAAATGCAGGGATGGCAGATAACACTCCATTGCGTAGTTTGTCAAGAGGAAGAACTGCCTTTGCTGGGTGGGATGGAAGTAATAAAGCAAAATTAGCAATTCCTGGAAAACTTCCTCTGACCATGAAACCCACAAACATGTAAAAAATTGTCTTTGACTGGCTGGGAGCCACAAAGAAAATGGTAATGTACGAGGCTGTTCTAATTCATGGCTAATGCTTTCCAGTATCACTTCAGGAGTTTGTAAAACACTGATATTCTCTCTGCGTTTATCCAAGTGCTCTTCCACGTACTGCAAGTTAGCAAAATATTGGCTCATATGTCAGCTGGAAACCATCAGAAAGTGAGACTGAAGAGGAGCGTGTACCTGGTATGCAGTCCTTCCACTGGGGGATATGACTCGGGTGACAGAACGCTGATCCACCAGATCCAAGGCTGGAACAGCACATGGGCCAAATATGAACTTCAGCCTGAAACAGAAAGTGTCTCTAGTAGGTCACACCACAAAAGGAGGTCACTTGGCTTAGCCTTATGATAGGATTTAGCCCTACGGTGTCCAGAAAGCCTGTAGCCAAAGGTTCACATCACCCCTCAAAACCCCACCAGTTACAGCTCCATTGATTATGCTACCAAACAATGAAGAGCATTTGTCATTCTCAGCTCTGCTCTGATTCACTAAGTGACCACTAATCCCTGCCCTGTCCCTCCGAGGACACCCCACGACTCAGTCCTTAATGACAGCCTCTATCCTGCGGCCTATTCAGACCCGGGTTTTGATATTCTTAAGATAACATCCAAATTTCCAAGCTGCTCCTAAACAGTCCCACATTTCTTTGCAAAATCCCACTCAGATTTAATTACATGACATTTTAAAGATTTTTCTTACACAGGACATTACATCTTGTGTGTTTCTTCTTTAACACTATGACCCAAACACTATTCTGGCTGTTTGCTGCACAAACAGGACATGAAGTGGTTCCTGTCCTGAACTAATATGAGACAAAGTGCATCAGAGACACAGAAGTGAGTCTTTAGTCAGCCTCTATGACTGTGACACAGCATTAGCCATGTAGGCAAGGAGATATCTTTGAGCAGCATTTTTGGCTTGACAGTCACTTTAGAGATCACTCATTACTGAAAAGGGAGGGTAGGTGAAATAAGAGCCACAGGTTGTCCTTACAGTGATATGAGCAGCCTTTTTGTTATATTCCCATAGTTCTTCCGATGCAAATTCTGTGCAGACAGAGCACTGGAGATTTACCAATTTATCAAACAGTGAATCTAGACTCTAAAACTGGAAACTCCGCTTCTGCCCAGCACTCTACATAGCCCAGGTCTTTAAGGGAAACTGTACCCCTGGCAGCAAAAGCAGGACATGCTGGAAAAGATGCAGGAAGGAAATCCTGGGGGATGCACAGTGCTGGGATTACAGGCGACAGGCAGTTATCCCTGTTGCAGTAAACTGTCACATGAGGACAATGAGCATAAACAAGGGTTTTAGTGGGGGCAGCATCAGGTAAACAAGAGCACATGGAGCCAGACTCACTAATTCTAAGGGGAAAAGGGGCTCGTGCTCTGGGACACCTTAATTGTACACACAGGCTGTCCTGGATGAGTTGCCCGAGGTGAGATTATTGATCAGTTGGTCTTGAATCCCATCTCCAGCCATGGCCCACACATCATGCTTCACAGCAAAGAGAGAGCAAGGATGATACGTAGCTCCTTGAGCAACAGGAAATGTAGCAGCAGGGCTCCTTCCCCATCCCAGGGAAACTGGTTTAAACCCCAGGGAACAAATGAATCATTTTGCAGTGACTGCATCTCCTCTGTCACAACTAAGTTCTATATTATTCTTTCTCTACCCACCAAACTGCATCAACAGAAAGCTAAAGACTATCAGGGAAATACTTAAGACACTCCACTGCACATGACGCCACTGGATAGTGGTAGTTTTACATCTGTAATCCAGCTTCCAGCAGGGCTCAGAGACAGCGAATTCGTTTCAGATAAAACCCAGGGACAGCACATCCCTTTTGTCACTACATCCTCCCTAAATCCCCTTTCCTTTTCCTTTCCTTCCAAGCAGGGCACACCACCATGCAGGGATGCACTACTGCACAGGCTTCATGGATCAGAGAGTGCCTGGGGTGGAGTAAAGACAAGGTTGGCCAGGTTTGCTCAGGTGTATGTTTGCTTTCTGCAAAACATTGCCTTTAAGCAACTGCCTCCTCAGCCTTGGTGCTGCACATCCTGGCAAGGAGTTCTTTATATCCTGCTGGTGTTGTTGCAAGGGTATATGATAAGCTCTATGTCAAATATCGACATTGGTACCTGTAGCCTATTGTCCAGACAGCTCATAGACTTAAAAGTTATTCTAGACTTGCATATCCAGCTGGTCTGAATGTGTCCCAAAGAGCTCTGGGGCAATTCAGTTGACTTTACAGACCTTTTATCCGCTGAGAAAAATCTGTGTAGTCGAGATTAGTTACAAGGATAAACAACAAGAAAATCAGCAGTGATGAAAAGATAGCACAAAACATAAGCAAGAGAACAAAAGAAAGCAGAGGAACGTTTCCAACTCCAGTGAAGACACAAAGAGCCAAGGCAGAGTCCTGGCGTCTCCGAAGCATGGCTGACCTATGTGTCTGAGTCAATCTCATTGATAACAAGCCAAGCAGACAGACTTATTCCAGGAAGACCAAACTTCAGTTGCACAAACTCAAGGCAATAAGGATTGGCTTCATCTGAGGACTGAGAGGAGGTGGGTGGGGGAACACTCAACGTAAGACATTCCTTAATGATTAGGTTTGGGACTATAAGGGGGCTGAGTTTAATGAGTTTCAGTAACTCTTTCAAATTTAGGGAATTCTTTTTCCATGTATATAATTCGATCAGTCTAACAGGAAATAAATGAGGGGAGGCCCAAAGGAAATTCAAAGATTTCAGAGATTTGGAAAACATTCAGAAATTAAATCAGAATTACTTCTGAGCTGCTGGTCATGGGGGATGGAAATCTGACTGCCAAGAGCTACCACCCAACCGTTATCAAACTTAACAAGGGAATTTCTTTCCTCCTCTTTTCTTTTATCACAAGAAGGAAACAAAAAGTTAAGAAGGTCGTCAAATATAATCCTACCTTCAAAAGCCATTGTCAACCCAGAAGAGGAAGCCAGCATGCATACCTTTCACAAGTGTTACGTTAGCTAATTTTACACTCAAAGATAGTAAGGCCTGAAGGATTCTTGGTGATCTCTCCTGGCTCAATTACAGGCAGGCAGGAACACAAAGATGAATCTGAAAAGCCTTTCTTACTGTGATAGTGCCTTTTCTCTACCAATTAATGAAGGTTTACAGAAGTTGTGAACCTTGGTTCTCTTAGGAGACCGCCTGGAAATGATTCCCAAGCTTCAATCAACATCAGGGTGACAAAGCTGACCTGAGACCTCTCCTAAACAGAAGAAAACTCTCAGAGTAATCTTCAGTTAACAATTCCCTTGTGCAGAGAGATGATATGTTCACTTCTCCCTTTCTATCACACATGCTATGACTCAGATGGAAGAAGGGATCTCAGGATGTTGCTGTGCTCACAGTGATATGAACACAGTGGAGATGCAGCACTCCAGCAGCATGAATCACTCTGAAACATAGTCCACTCTCACACAAAACTTATCCCAGATGTGAGGGTGGACTCAGAGCTCAGGTTAAACATTCTGGGTTTCTGCATGCTTAATCCACCCAAATTAGAGCAAGTCATTACAGGAGATTAAGCAATATAAAGAATTTAATGAATCCCTGGAAAAATCCTTGAGATTGTCTCTTTGGACCTTCATTTCCACTACCACATAGCAACTCTGCATGAGAAACATGTACTGGTCAACATAGGAAAAAAATAGTGGTACTATGAGAGCAGATTACCAACTGCCCTTTAGCAGGACAGCTGGGACAAGAGCTGAAGCAAAGGATACTCACCCCAGCAGCAGGTCATCAGGGACTGCAACAAAAAGAAAATGAAGTATGATTTTGCTGAACTTCCCTACTGTGAGAGACATCGTTCAAACTTAAACAGGGGAGGTTTAGATTGGATATGAGGAAGAAATTCTTTCCTGTAAGGGTGGTGAGGCACTGGAATGGGTTGCCCAGGGAAGTTGTGAATGCTCCATTGCTGGCAGCGTTCAAGGCAGTGTTGGACATAGCCTTGGATGGCATGGTTTAGTGTGAGGTGTTCCTGCCCATGGCAGGGGGGTTGGAACTGGATGATCTTAAGGTCCTTTCTAACCCTAACTATTCTATGATTCTATGATATCACAGGCAGGCTGGTGTCTCCCTAATGTGCCCCCTGAGGCCACACAGGACTGCAGTACACTAGCCATCCTCTCCACCCATCAAAAACCAACAAGGAGCAGCAAAATGATCAGCTATGGCAGTACTAAAGCATGTATCAAGTACAGCAATCAGAACCATAGGGATTAATTTCCAAAAGAAATGCAGAATCCCAAATCTACCTACTTTTGTAGTATCTTACTTTTAAAAGCACGCAAGAAAAGGCAGGGGGCCTCAACATCTTACTCTGCCGCTTTAAGAAGTTGGTTAAAAATACATATATATATATTAGTTTCCCTGAAACTCTCTTGGCATGAGTTGAGAACTCTGGCATCAAATCTTTACAAATGTTGTCCTTTCCCAGCACAGTCTTGCAGGGCGCCACTGGTTTATAGCTTGTAATACAGCCACAGAAACACAGTGTCTTCACTTACTGGAACTTCTTGTTAAGATGGAAAGTTACACTTAGGAAAATTTGTTTGATGCACGTTAGGTTCTGATCACCCCATCTGATCTTTCTGTTATCATTAATGGGACACGGTGTACTGTGTCTCTGTATTCCAGTGGAGGATTGGGACTTCTGACTTTAAAATCCTTTGTTCCAACAATTCAAGGTATTCTCTGCGATTTAAGCTTTCGGTTTGACTTTACCAGCTTTATACTAATTTAATTCTCCAAAATGACAGATCAGTTTGTTTCTGCAGTTATGTCTCAGTGTATTTCTTAGCACTGTTTTGCTTAAAGGAAAAGTATACCTTAAAAGAATATTGACCTTTTTTCCCCTTCCTAGTTTACAACAGGATTTATAAGGCTCTTCTAAAAATTTACATGTAGATTTTGGATCTACTCTAACCTGACAGGAGACATACTGCAAACATGTCAAAAAGGTGTCAACGTGGTCACTCTGCCAGTTTAGACATTAAATCTCTGCTCATTCCCCACTCACATGTAGTGCTCAGACCTCTCTGAATGTTTATTTGCTTGGGTTTAGTGCAGTTAAAAACACTCCCTTCCTTAGGAAGAGCCACTCTGCACTACTTATCGTGCAAACACAAGGAGTAATATTCTTTCAGCATAGATTACAGAACTACCTTAGTAATCCGAAGGGCAATGAAGGTAATTGTTCTTATCTACCTGTCAGAATTGGCCAAGATCTAACTGCTGGTCCATGCTTGCTTCATTCAAGCAACCGGAAAGTTGTTCTCTGCCCTGGCTCACTAACACCACACCCTCTGCCGGTCAGTCATGAAACACCATCGTTTCTATGAAGATTTCCCTTTCAACTCATTTTGAAATTAGTGAGTCTATAAAACCAGCAGGACATAAGCACAACAAAATGCCTGCCTAGAAACACGTAAAGCATCGTCCCTTGAATGCAACCACTTGCACTACAAACTGGAAGCAAGCAGTATCTTGAATGTAGGTACCACATTCAAAAACGTGTTCAAACTGGTCCGATTTCCAAAAGTGCCTGACTTCGAGAAGGGGGCTACTCCTCGTTATCTGTGCTTCAAACCCCTTTGTGTTGTCTCCACACAGGGACAACTGGAAACACCCAATATAACCTGCTGCTCCTGAAGGCGAAGGCCACCCAGTAGGCCAGAGATGGGAACCAGGGGATGTCAACAACCCTAACTGCTCGCTGAAGGTTATGACTGGCCTGCTGGGATGGTTCTGGTTTTCCTTTACATACCATGTGAGGTCTCTTTAAAAGCCTTTTTGATCTCTTTCAAAAGTTCTTCTGCTACTGCTGGCAGGGTGCTGTCCATCTCATCGGCTCTGGTCTCCTGACTGGGAGGAAGGCAGAAGAGAACAGTGGGAATCATTACACTGCAGACACCATAAACCACGACAGTTCAACTGGGCACCACTCCATCTAAACCCTGCATAGAGGCCAAAAGCATCCCCACCACCGTTTGAAATGTGTTTTTCACACGTACTCAGAACAAAGGGTTTCTCCACAACGCAAGGGTGTCTCTCAGAACCCCCCTCGAGTACGAACACACCCCGTGGAAGTGGACGGGGGCACACAGCTGCCAACAAGGAGAGGCCCTGGCCGCGGCCGCTAATCTCTCACCGAAGGGCCGGCAGCCGCCAGGCCCCAGCAGCGGGAGTCCCGCCAGCACCGCCCGCTCCCCGCCGCGCTCCCCGGGGTCTCCCTCGTTACGGCGGAGCCATTCAGAGCGGCCGGGCCCACCTGTACTGCACCGCCATGACGGCGCATCTCCATAGCAACAGGCGCCCCTTGCCCCACGTGACGCAAGGCGCACATCACGTGGCTACTGCGAGCTCTTAAAGGGCCCGCGGGGGACGATGCTGGCGGCTGCGTTGCCGCGGGTCCTGTGCCGTTTGTCGGCGCGGCGCTACCCCGCGGGGCTCCGGCCACCCCGGGCCGCCTGGCGCGGCGGGGCCCGAGCGGAAGGGGGCAGCGGCAGGACGGGGTTTGAGCGGCGGCGATGGGCCCGGCCGGTCGGAGGTGCTCTGTGCTTCCTGGGAGGTGAGGCGGGCCGCGGGCTGAGGGCCGCGGCGGTGTGCGGCCGGGTGGCGGTCACCTTCGGCCCGCAGCCTTCTCGCTCTTCCCCAGGGACGCTGAGGAGGACGGCGAGGACGCCATTATCCTCCTGCTGAAGAGAGCCAAGGTGAGGCGCCGTGCCCTGCAGGGCCGCGGGCATGGCGGGTGTTGGCTCAGCAGGGGCCCCGGCCCGTGAGCTGCCCCCCAGCTTTGCTCTGTGTCTCCGCAGCTCAGCGTCATGAAGGGTGAGCTGGGGGAGGCCGAGAAGCTTCTGCACGAAGCCCTGCGGCTGTCGCACCAGTCGGAGAACAGGAAAGCCATTATCTACACCTATAGCATGGTGAGGCTCGGGAGGCTGGCAGGACCACCCTGTGTGGTGTCTAGTTCACGTTAGAAGGTGCTGTGAGGCTCGTGAGTTCCCCAGTTCCCTGCGGCTGTGGTGGAGCTGTAGGTAGAAGGAAAAGCAGTTGTACTTAGTGAGGTAAGCCTGTGCAGTCTTTTTGGAGCTTCAGCACTCTCCATCTCTTCCAGATGGCAAACGTGGCCTTCATGCAGGGACAGCTGGATAATGTGAGTAACTCTGGTTTTTACCCTCTGAATTTTGAGGCTGACATCTTGTGCAGGGGCTGAGTTGTGAGGCAGAGGCCTCCCAGTAAAAAGCAGTGATCTGTGCCTTGGAACTGCAGTGCTGTAGCATATTCTGCTAAGAAAGATCCTTTTGCAGTTAGTTTGTGAGCTCCAGCATGGTGCTGAAGGAAAGGAACTATCTTACTATCAAGTGCTGCAGTGAAGCACTCAGATGCCTATCGCAAGATGAACCTCGGAAAGCCCTGAAGGCACAAAGACATGGTATACTCATGGCAATCCTAAAGTAGAAACTGAAAGGACCTGCAAGTTGTTCGTATGTTGGGCTCTGGTTAGCTTTTCACTTCTACCTGATTTTGATGTACAATGTAAATGCCACAAACTGTAAGACAGGTTTTTCCCAGTAGTCTGCCTTTGTAAAGGGGAGAGATCTTTTAATTGCTGTCATTCCCCAATGTTCTCTTCAAAATTCTCATTTCAGGCAGAAAAGCTCTACAAAGCAAGTATGAGCTACTTGCTCGCAGGTGACACAAAGGAGGTATGTTCTTCTGATGAAGGCTTTCAGCTGGAAGTATTAACAGTGGTGCATGTCTCTTTGGTCTATTTCTTGTGCTGTAATACCTCCTACTGGAAATTGGCAATACTAGCTATGAGCTTGCTGGCTTCTCGTGATCTTCCTTTAATGGATGGTAGCTCTGGAGAGAACAGGATGGGGATTTTTAAGGTCTAAACCTGTACTCTGACAAAGTAATGTTTCTACTGGGGAGATGCAAAAAGAATAACGGTTGCATTGTGTGTCCTCCTGGCAGGATGACAATGCAATCCTTGAGATGTCCCTCAAGCTGGCCAGTATCTATGCTGCTCAGAAACAGTGAGTTCCTTGCTAAAGGCATCTTTTGCTTTCATCTCAGCTTCAGAGTGGCAGTGGTATCAGAGAATAGAGTGCCTGAGGAAGCTTTGATGTGACAAGATGCCATCAGCATAAAGGTTCCCACAGGCATGGTATTTGCCTACTCAGAGTCATGTAGCAGGGTTTGCTACAGATTGCTGTTAGGACCTGCCCAGCTTAGGGCGGAAGTAGCCAGAGAGACATCACTTAAAAGCCTTCTTTCCTGTGAGGTGTGGATTTAAAGCAGTTGGTGGCTGATAAGGTGCAGCTTCATTTTTCAGTGGAGCACTGGGCATGGGTTGCCTTAGCTGACCTTGTTTGGGGGGAAGAGGGGCCTATTCCACCTCTCCACAGTGGGCAAAAAGGGTCTGGTGAAGGGGAAAAGTTGTCTTGCAGGCTCTGTAGAATGAGGGATTGAAGGTGTTCACATCCATCCCTCCAGGGATGGGAGGAGCTTTGCTTTGCTCAGTTGTTGCACTTTGCAGGCACAAATTAGCTCTGGCTGGCTATGAGTTCTGCATCCTGACCTTAGAGGAGAAGATTGCCAAGCAGAAGGACTTGCCTGAGGATGTCTTACCAGGTAGGACTGCCTTGTCTGCCAAAGGCTTCTCATTATCTTTTTTCCATTTCCCTCTCTTTGATGTTGCTTTCCATGTTGCCTGAACACCATCTTCATGTCAATCCATTGTCTTCACACTGCATGAGTTTCCTGCTCTTGTAGGATGGAGACTCATGGTTGATCTTGGAGAAGTGATCACTTCCATTCCTCTCTATTTGCAGCTGAAGAAAAGGCCAATACCCGTCTCTTGCTTGGGATGAGCCTAGACTCCTATGCTCGCTATCTCCTAAACATTAACCAGCTCTCAGCAGCCCAAAAAATGTATGAGAAGGCTCTGCAGATATCAAAAGATGTTCAGGGAGAGACTCATGCACAGGTGATTTGTATAATGGACTACTAGGGAAAGAAAGGCTAAGCTCCCAGGGAATGAGGCAGCCTTAAAAGCAGTTTTGCTGGTATCAGCCATGCACAGCACTAAACTGGGATCTGCTTTCTTGCCAGGAAGAATGAGCATGCAGCATGTTAATATAGAAATACAAGACACTTTCTTACTGAAAGCTTCTCTGGGAAATACTGCTTTTACTAGTGTGATGGGAATATGATGGTGGTGCTTGTGATGCTCCAGACCTCTACACAGGTCTTGCTCTGAGGTTTCCTTTTCTGTCCTGATGCAGACTGTGGTCCTGATGAGTGACTTGGCAACTGTACTGGATGCCCAGGGGCACCACGATGAGGCATACTCCTATGTGAAGAGGGCAGCAGAGCTGGCAAAGGAAACTCAACACCCTGAGGAGCACATGGTGCTGAACAACCTGGCAGCAATTCTGATGCACAAAGGTAGGTAGATAAACGTCTGTCTTCTGTCACTGTGCTTGTGCTGACTGCAGACACCTGTATTGTGGGATCAAATTATAGTGTTATTTTTGTGTTGCTATTTGTAGTTTAAGCAGCAGGTCTGCTGACTGTGTAGCAACCTATGTGGTGTTCAGATAGAATTCAGCTGCTGAAGGATCCTGTCCAAGATAAATGCAGTATTGGTGGATCTGACTCAAAAGGTTGCCAAGAGATCTTGTTTTCTTTGTCCTCTGTGTGCAGTAACTGGTTCCAGAGGAACAGAAGACATGCTGGAGACTTGTTTCTATGAAATCTTAATGCTGAAGCAGCACTTTCTTCCATCATCATTGCTGCTGTCTTGCTCTCATAATTGGCACCCAGTGCTGGATGTTTTCTGAACCTCCCTAGTTCTTGATGGGTTCCAGTAGTCTTTGCTTGTCCTTTGGGACTTTGAAAATGCCTCTTTTTCTTCTTGATACAGAGGACTTTCTGCAAGCAAAACAAGTGTACAAAGAAGCTCTCAAGCAGGCACAACAGAAGGGAGATGTAGCTTCTGTTCAGCATATCCAGGAAGAACTAGCTGAGCTGGCTAAGAGGAGAAAGGGCTCCAAGTAAGCTTGGCCACAGAGTCCAACCATGAGTGGCCAACAGCAGCAAGGCAAGGGCTGGTCAGTACAAGCAGCTTTGGTGCAATTCCCCAGGGGAACAGCAAGGAGTGTAAGAACTACGTAACAAGAAGGGCTGCTATTACCTAACAACTTAGCCTAAAATAAAGTTGTGAAATCTTAACTGTGTAGATTTGTGGTGTAGTCTATGGTCAGTGAGCTACTACGCTAGTGATTTAACTTGGTCTGGACTGTGAGCAAAGCACAAGTCTAGACTGGTATCAATACTGGCACTTAAAGAGTATTTGCTACTCCAGACTGTTCACAGAGGTATTCAGTTTCAGAAGCTGGCTGTACTAAAGCTAAGTCATGAAAAAGGCAGGAATTGTCTCACTCTACATGCTGGCTACCACAACTGAGTGTGCTTGTGTCAGTGCTGCAATTCAGTGTTTATTAACTTCAGTAGAGCATTTCCCAGGCTATACCTGTACTATGACAGAGGTGTACCTCCAGGTTCCTTTTCAGCCAGGTTGCCTGAAGATCAAATGTTTTTCTTCAAAGCATTTAGCATCCAAAGACAACATGTGCTCTGTTAGGAGGGGTCAGACTATGTTATCAAGCAGAGCTGTTGTCAGAAATGAATCACTTTGCCACCTTACACCAGTCAAGAGCACAGTGAGTGCCAAGCTGGCCTCCTCTCCTAGATAGGTCAGTACTAGAATGCTGAGGCTCCTGGTGGAAAAGGTGGTATATGTACAAACCATCAGGTCTGTAAACTACACGTGACTTTAGAATGAACAGCCTGCTCATACAACAGAATGTTTCAGTTCTGTCCTGCAGGGAAGCCTAATGTTAAAAGAGAATTAGACCAGAAGATATCAAATCTGTATTTAGCTAGGATGGAATAGAACTAATTCTGTCACTAACCAAGCATTATTTTAACCTCTCATTTGTAAGAACTTCAGCTGGTTGGTACAACCCTTAATGTTAATTGCATTATCATTAGTTTACTTACAGTAGCATTAGTGGCTTCAGCTCTGCTTAACTTTGAGCTAAGAGGCAGCATGCAGGTTTTCCAGAGCAGATGTTCATTGAAGCTGGAAGAACTTAAGTCACATACACAGCTTTGTTCTCAGCAAGCTAGGAAGTAAAAATACAGCTGTTACAGGCATGCTTGTACTAACAGAAAGGCTCTGACACAGTAGAACCAAAGTTCTGGGTTCTGTTTTTGAAATGGCAGACCTTAGCCACTCCAGCCGTATCAATTGGGAACCCTGCTGCACTCCGTAAGGGAAGTGTTTTGCCTGTTCTCGTAACTTGATGCTGCAAAACAAGAGGGAGACACAGGAAAGGCAAATGGAGAACTGATCCCCTTTATTGATTGGTCTGAATCCAGAAGTCACTGTCTACTGAAGACATTGTGTGGAAAAAAATAAAGTTGTTTTATGATGCATGGGTTTTTCAAGTCTTAAATGATTTCATATCAGAATCACGAAACATACCAAGATGAAGCATTGTGAAAGCGCTGATCAGAAATCAGTTAAAAATCTGTAGTAAACTACACTTTGTAAACATGACTTGCAAACACCTTCCTGTTTGAAACAGGGCAGGTGTAATTCCATACTTGGAGATTACTGGAATTGTGGTAAACCCTAACTTAGGCTCTGGAGAGGTTTTTACACTGGAGAAGTAAGAACTTGGATAACAAACAAAAAAAGCAGCAACATTTTATGTGCAAATGCCACTCAAGCTGTATCTTAGGAGAAAGTGACTATCCTACTTTGGGAATCTTGCTGCTGCAGCAGCAATAACATGAAGCGTTGCAATGAACATGCTGTACTTACAGTTAGCAAAGACATTTGTCTGTACATGCCTCTTTCACATTGTATTTGTTACACTAGGAAAGTGACAACACGTGAGTTTTTAGAATGGAACTGAACTCCACTCCAAATTTAGATCTACAAAAGGGCAGAGCAACTTGTGTTCCAGTATATGTCGCTGTGGGAACAGAAACGTTAAAATAAGAGCACAGGTCAACACCCTGAAGTCTTCAGGGTGTTAAGCTAGAAGGATAAAGCATGGGAGGGTGAGAAAAGTCCTTCTTAGAGAAAGACTGGAAGGAGATTTAAGACTGCCAACTGATCTCTGCTGCAGGGTTTAAATAAAGTAGCAAAATAATTCTGTATTTGCAACACAGCTTCAAGTTTCCAAATGAGGTCCTTTTGATCTTTTTCTTTCCCACACTTGGTAAAAAGGCTTTCCTCTCAAGTACTCAAAGTGAATTTGTATTGATAAGTAGTTCTGTACTTCCTGTTTGTAACTGGACCTTACAGTTCCTCTGGAAGATGTAGAACTTCCACAGCTGCATTTACCTTCCATACAGCATGTCGCAAATACAGGGTTAAAGTAAAAATAATCTGACTGGAAAGTAACCTCAAGGCAAAGGCTCTGTTCATGGATGAGATGCAAAAGCAGTTTGGAATCTGACAGATGGTGCCACCCCCCAGCTCAGTGCTATCTGTGAATCAGTCCTTCTACCCCGGAAGATTCAAATTCACTTCCTGAGGTCAGTGCAGCAAAAAATAAGATGCTTTTGAAGATGGATGTCAGGACACCCTGTGGTATCACTAACCAGATGTATGTATACATGAGCTACAAGCATGTCATAGCAGGCATTGATAGAGAAGTGATTAATGAGTCTCTCCTAGTACCATATACAATTTAAAAATCACCCTAACAAGTATTGCACACTTTAGGAGTTAAGCCAAGCATCTGTAAGGACTTTAACCAAAAGCTTGCTTACAGGGCTAGGGCTGGGGATGCAGACATTAAAATAATTATTACATAAAGATTTTAAAATCAGACGGGAGGAAGGTAAAAATCACAGTACCTATTTCAAACCGGTTGTAACAGAAGCCAAGTAGTTGACTCATGTGTTGCTCACTTATTCTATGAAAGCATTTTGTTTTATTTAAACTTGGGATGTGGAGGTTTTTCTTCTTAGAGGATTTATCAACCCACCCAGAGCCTCTGTTCAGATAAGCCATTTGCTGTGGTTAAACATGACAGTAAAATTTAGTAGCCTGTCTTGACTGCATACAATGCAGAAACAGAAAACACTTCAGATAGGCTTTTGGGGCACAGTTAAAATTCCCAGTGTGCAGAAGTGAGGTATGCCTCCAGAAGCTGTTCTTTTTTATATCTTTTTAAAAATGAACCATAACATACCCATGCAATAATAGTTCTGCAGTGTTTGTTGCTAAATAAAACCAACTGCACCAAAAAATTTACAATGTGGCGGAATTTAAAATTCAGAGAAATAGATCATCTTATTCCAGCGAACCGGCCTATGGTAATGTACAGAATTCAGTAAGGGGTCAGTCTTAAAAATCAACATTTGCACAAGAGTTTGATCACCACTGAGAAAGTGTGTCTAGGGAAAAAAAATATGATATAAAAGCACAATGCCTGCAAGAAGTGGCCTGGCATTAACTGGGCAATGATGCTAGGCTGGTTGGGAGGCTAGGTTAGGGTTAGGCTAGGCTGGAAGGGAGACTAGGGTTATGAAGAGTACTCTACACTGGAGAAAATGCTTAAAAACCAAAAAAATTACAAAATGACCCCCAAAGTTTAGGCAATGATTTGAACATAAGTACACCAGATACTATAGCAAGGGAAAAAACACTGCAAAAAGTACTCTCTATTTACAGAAGAATGATTTAAAGACATTACGGTTTTCTTTACAAATAGATGTAGAACAGGAATAGTCCACGTTTTTTAAAAACTCTTTACATATTTATCTTTAGGAAGTCAACCTTCTTGTTAACAATCCTCCAACACATGGCCTGTGCAGAAGGCATTTAACGGACTCTCCAATTCTTCATTGTGTGGCCCTTGCTCTCTTGGAAAGTCTCTATGGGCACAAGTCAAAAATAGATTTCTTTTTTTGACCCGCAAATAAAAAAACAAAAAGAATCTGCATAGTTCAGTCATCACTGTCAGACAGAGTCTCATATTGTGCTGAAAGCAGTGGTGCAGGCTCTCGCTCCCATATCCTGTTCTGTTGGTGAGTGGTTGCTTGGCTCATGGGCGGTGGGGCACACGCAATGGATGTTGGCGGTGTACTGCTGAGCATCCTCATCGTTAATGGGTTGTAAGGAAACTGTGTTGAACCTGAATAAAAGAGAATTTCTCTGAGTCAAAACCATGAGCTGTTCCAAGAGACCCATATCTGAAAGAGAGTCTGGGTTTGGTTGTGACAAGTAGCAGCAAACCTGTTATTTCTGAAATCCCTCATATGCTGTAAGCTCCTGACCAATGTAGAAAAGTCACATACAACACTGGTACAAGTATTGCATCTGGTGTGTTAAGTTTGAAAGAAACCCGTTTCTCACCTGTTGATGAAGGCCTATCTTCCCAGGCCCATACTGGAGTCTGCCTGTGGTAGTCCCCTTCTGAATGTACGGATGAGACAGAAGAAGGTCTTTCGGTTCCCAAATACCCCTGTCCAGGAATTGGAGACTTTGACTTCCTATTATTCGACTTGCTGATGAGCTTCTGCTTGCCCCCTCCTGGAAACAGAAAGGACACTTTACAAAGATGTTACACTGGAATTTTGCCTCTGTTTGTTTCTATAAATTACCATGTACCAGCAAACAGGAGTTTCACACTGGTGCCTTCTGGAATGCTGATTTACCTCAGTTAGTGACCTAGTCTTCTAACACAGTATTGCTAGAAAATCCTTATTCTTATCACAACAAAGTTATAATTCCATGTTTAGGAAAGGAGATGTTTTCAGTTCAAGCTCCTGCTGGCACATGTTCCTTATAGGTGAACATCAAACCACTGACATGCTTCAGGTATCTAATATATCCTGTTACCTCTTCTGTGTTTCATCACTGTAGTCATTCTCCAAGAAATCATAGAATCATAGAATAGTTAGGGTTGGAAAGGACCTCAAGATCATCGAGTTCCAACCCCCCCTGCCATGGGCAGGGACACCTCCCACTAAACCATGCCATCCAAGGCTATGTCCAACCCCACCTTGAACGCCGCCAGGGATGAAGCATTCACAACTTCCCTGGGCAACCCATTCCAGGGCCCCACAACCCTCACAGTAAAGAATTTCTTCCTCAGATCCAATCTAAACCTCCCCTGTTTAAGTTTAAACCCATTACCCCTTGTCCTCTCACCAAGGATACTGTACAATGCTCCTGAACTCTCCAGCACCATTGTGAAAGCCAGGACCACTAAAGGGAATGGAAACACCATCTCTCCTTTCCAGAGGAAAACCACTGATTTTCAGTGACACCATGTTTATTCAAACTCTTAATTATTATTTTAAGACCATTAAATATTTAGGAGTTGCAATAACCCACCTGAATTTGGTGATGGGTTAGCTTCCTCCCTGCGCGTCTCATTACTTGCTGATACTGCAGCACTGGAACTGCCGGGTACTACCGCAATAGATTGTGCCATTACAACTCCATGCTCCTCGCTCTTGTCATCAAAGTTTCCCATCAATGCTTTCCTAATAATGTCTTCCAGACCCAGATTACTGGCAGGATCTGCAAAGGAATGACCCCTAGAACTGACTGCACCTGGGAGATAAAAGAAAACATACAGGGAAAGGTGGGAGGGGAGGCAAAAAACGTATCTCGGAGAAATTACAATGGGATTTGGGAAAAGGTTTGAGAGAGGCAGAAAGGTGGGGGGAAAAAAGAATTTTTTAAGCGCAAAGCTACATACACCAAAGCAGCTCACAGTGGCTACAAGTTAGGCATGCCAGCCAGCGAACACTGAAGAGCTACGTCAGCAGTACCACTGAATGTCAGAATCCTTGCAAGAGGGTAAATCTTACTGTGTGTTTTGTGGGTTGAGCGTTTTTTACATAGCAAAGCAAGCTGAGCATGCTGATTGTGATAGCACAGTAAGTAAAATCTGCAGCTATGATTCAGTTGTAAGACAAAAGACCAGAAGAATGCTTCTCTTACTAATAATCCATACTAATTTGGCTTATGAGTTGTGATACGTGGTAAATTTTTATTATGCAGAAGCTTCTCTTCCATCTAAATTAATGCAGATCAGTACTTTTCTGTTTAGAAGACAGAAGCACTGTACCAGAAGGGGCAGTGACTGGCCGAAATCACATAAAGTCAATCTGTGTTGCAACTCAAGATTCAGATACAGCAGTTCTTCTCTCTCACCTTTCCATTCAATTCTGTGCCTCACTTTCCTCTTTAACACAGTAAAAGTATAGGTTATATTTAATTTCCTCATCTCATAGAAAGTTGGGGGGGTTATTATGTATTTATCATAGGAAAAAACAAAAACCAGGAAGTATTTTAAATACCCCAGTTTATAAAGTAAATTGCATTTGATAAAATAAGCTCAACTATACTATATTTAAATTCTATTTAAGTGAGATGCTAACCAATTTCTCTGTGTAACATTTGCAGAGCATACATAAATAAACCACTTCTGCTTAAGCTCCCATTTAAATATTTTCCGAAGCTTCCTTTGGTCATTTTGCTTTTCCCTACAATACAGGAAACAAGTTTTCGTGTAGGGCATTGCCTTTTAAATTTTCATCATCTTCCTCATTTACTGGACTCCCCAAAGCACACAGATGAAAGATGTGATATGGATTTACCTTTTCTGAACCATGTTGTTTTTTCTTTACTGAAAGACTTACCTGAGGTAGTGACTGCTGGCAAATTAAATATTTCAGTCCCTGGCTGAGCAGTTGCTGCAATTCAAACACAACATTTCATTGAGTTTCTCAGTACTGGCAACCACTATAAGTAACTGTTTCTAGTCCTAGTGCACAAGGCGTAACTACTTTTGAACTATTTTCAATGTTCACTTTTCCTTTCTCAGTCTTCTAGGATGAATGTACATCTATGTCTTCTCAGGAAAATGATCTATACCAGGGTAAAAGCATGATCATGGCTGTTACTTCAGAAAGTAACGTGACTGTGAAACTTCGCAATCTAAATGCTTTAAAATGCAAAGTGGCATTTGATTTGCTAAATTTGAATTTTAGACATTACCTGTATGATGACTAATTTGAGAATAAAGTTTTTAAACTGTAACACTAAATTCAATATATAAATGAAAAGGCTGCTGGCAGCAATGGAAGGTGTGCTTGTGTGCCAAACATGCACATCAAGCTTTCGACAGAACAAAATCTATTGTGCACACAATGGGGATCGGTACTGCAACCCTTACTGACACAGCTTGTTTCTCAGAATGAGATTCATTTGTTGCTCAAGGCAAGAGCATTTACTTTCAAATAAACAGTCTCTATTAGGTACTGGGTTCACAAACACCTCTAATTCTCACTAATGATAATTTTGATACGAAGTGCTGTTAAGGTTTTGAAGAGAAAAAACAAAACTACAGCTGTAGTATCATACGCCACCATGTCAAAATCCATTACTGAAACTATAGTAAAATAGGTCTTTTTAACAGCCACAATCATAAAGGCCAAGGAAACACAAAACGTTCTGTTTCAAGACACCTTTCCAAAAAGGAGAATGTGTAATAGCTAAGGATGATATAAAGCAAACTACAGACATAAAGTTAACTAGAATAATGTCAGGTTTTAACAGTTCTTTTGTTAATTATGTGGTTTCTTCCACTGTTTTCAGAAACCATTTCCATCTCTCGAATTAAGTGTTAAAAAGCTTTAATGTGACAAAATCCTACATCCACCAGAATAAAAAAAGTGTGGGGGGGGAAATCTAACAATATTCCAGTTTTTTGGTCATAAATTGTTATATATTTGTCCTTTATTCATAGATTTATACTCATCCATGTGTTATTTGAAACATTTAGGTTGGGACATTGTTGTGGGGACAGACATCTATGGATAGCAGTCACATCAAGCTTAAGCTGGAAAGGTTCAGGGAAAAGGCAAGTCCTGCATACCCATGTCAGAGTCACCTCCACCAGATGAGTTCAGCTTTCGAAATATCTCCTGTTTCTTGGATTTTACCATTGGTGAAGTGTTCTCAAGTTTGGTGAAAAACGAAGGCAGGTAGCTTATACTACCTGGAGAGCGAGAGTCAGTCCTGCCAAGACCAACATGTGTCAACGAGAGAGAACGTTTTCCAAGATGTACATTTCAATCTTCCCAAAAGCAGTCAGGCAGAAACCACCAACATGCACATGAACTTTCAGACTCTTTCCTCAGCCTGTTTCCTGGGGACTAGGCAAGTCTAATGACTCTCCAAGAACATCTGCTTTATCCAGGTAACAGAGAAAGTGACCATGTCATTCTCTGTGCCTGGAGTGGGGTATAGAGATGATGTTCTTAGAAGTTATCTCTGGGGTGCCTACTTCTGCTTTGCAACCTGCACACTGGCTGCAGTTTGCAGTGTGAATCATTAGGTGAAGAAATGTTTAAGCTAGAAGCCCAAATACTCATCCTAGCTGCTCCTATTTACAATCTTCTCACTCTTGTCCCCAGCATGCCACTAAAAAGACATACTGCTTTTAAAGTCTGATTGTCCACACTGTCACAGATGGTCCAAGCAAATAAGCTATTTCAGGCATTTTTAGAAACCAGGTAAAACAACCTTATGGACTGGCGTTTGGCTCAAGAGCTGTCAGTTAGCCACTCTTGCTCTATGGCACAAATTCAGGCTGGGATCCACGTTCTGTATTTCAGACCTGTTATCAATTTTACATTCACAGTGGCTGGCACACTTTCTGCACGTAATTTCTGTCACAGTGTAAAAAAATGACTGAAGTAAATGTCAAACTGACTTTATCTTCAGATCAAAATGTGCAAAGTTTAGGCTGTTTATAAAGATGATAAAAGCAGTAGCATTCCAACTACAGAATTTTAAAGGGAAAAAAAGCCCTAAAAATCCAAGGTAAAGCATGAAGAAATTCAGGTGATAAACCTAAGCTAATACCAGGGTCCTGAACGACTTACGCTGTTTTGAAAAGTGGATAAAAATTATCAACTGTACATTCACTTGTATCACTTGAGTTTGTTTAAACAGCAGTAATCCAGCACATCAGCTTTAACTTAAAACCCCCACCCCATAAAAATGCAATCTTCCCTGCCATGTTCCTGAAAATCCTTTTGCATCCAGCTAAACGTGCATCCTGGACTGTAACAACCCTGCCAGCAACTGCAGAGTGAAGAGGGTAGGGGTGAAAGAAGAAGAAAATAATCAATTTCACCAGCATAAGCTTCAAATAAGTATATGGTGAGCCTGCTGGTTGCTACTCCTTCAGCAGGCAGCAGAGCAAATGACAGAAGCATCCATTCCAATGTGTATCTGTCAGCTATTTGAAGACACCAGCCCTGGTGCAGTCTGCCAGAGATCCCATGTAGTTTTATGCTGCAGATCTGGAGACCGACAAATAGCCCTGGGAAAGAGGGCTGCCCAACACCCCTGGGCACGGGCCTCCTGACACCCCACCTTCACACCTCCCTGAAATGAAACTCCTTAGCTTAATGCTGTTTCATGAGATAAGGCGCTCTAGAGCCACAAGCGTTGGAAGCCTTGGGTTCTGCCACACTTCACCAGGACAGTATCCAGGAAGCCAAGCATGCAGAGGAAGCCTGAATTATTTAATAAAAGCTGCAGAAATTGGACCTATCCCCAAACCACTTCAGTTTTACAGAACTGACACCCAAGAAGGAGTTTTGTTATAGTGCTTTCTATCAGATATGACATAGAACCCACTGCTTGCACCAAGAAACTGGAGACAGAAGTGGTACGGACTATATTTCCCTCAGGCTTCCCAAAGCATCTCCCAAGTAGCAGGTTGTGAATGCTAGGAGTACAAAGGGGGTCAACAGTGATAAACTACTCGCCTTTGCCACCAGAAGAAAAACACTTAAATTGCTCTTTAATAAAGACACTGTATGCAGCTCAAAGACCCACAGTTCTGTTTTTAAAATTCAGCTCTACACATACCTCTGTTCAGTTGGCTCAGTTCTTTGGGAAAGCAAAAGAACATTTTCCTGTTTCTCATGTACAACTGGGACCTGAGGTGGCGAGATTGGCTCATAGGGCTCGGAAGAGACATGACTCCTCTCTGGAGATTTTCCAGGTCTACATCCATAATTCAGAGACAGGTAAGTACTCTTAATGCATGTAAAGCAGCAGTCAACACATGTAATTGCATTCCAGTTGTTACATAACTACTTATGTCTAGTTACGTATGTTACATGCTTTTTCGTATGTCTGGCGATCTTGAAAAGATGACTTAGAACTTTATCAGAGTCATTATGGACAATGTAAAGTAATTAAACATTTTCATCCCTCTAAAGACTGGAAATTAAGCATAGGAAGTGAAGGTAGAACAGTTATAATCTATGTCATGGAGCCAAGCAATTGTCAAAAACAGTGCAAAAAAGATGTTGCCAAAGAAAAGGACAGAAAGGTACCTCTATGTCTGATCTACATCAAGATTACTGTGCTATATTTTATACATATCAGATCTGGGCATTAAATTTGCAGTAAAACTGAATACACGTGTTACCTTCCCCTGGACTTGTCAGACAGATTTTCAGGTGACACTCTAGCTCCTGGCCGCTGATGGTGGACAGACTGCGACTGGGACTCAGGGCTGTAGCGATTCGATGTCTTTGCCCGGGTAGCAACAGGTGTTGGAACAGGGGTGGAATTCTGGAATGTAGTGGTGGGAGGCTGCAAAGAGGCCTGAGAAGCTGCTTGGTTTCTAGCAAAGTCTTGTGTAATAATTTGCTGATTGTGGCCAAGAAAATAGAAGAGAGATCTCGGTCAGACACTGGCCAAGAGACTATGTATTCATGAACTATGAATACGAGACCGATTGCAACAAATGAGATGATTTTAAGTTCAGACACATTGTATAACAGCCTCAAGTAAACCTAATAATTACAGAATGGGTATTATGTTTCAAAACGTGTTTTTATCATCAAAGTATAACTTTTCACATCTGAAAAGATGCATGCAAATAAACCTACACAGATGTGATCAGCAAGGGTGATAAGTCGATGGGTCCTGGGCACATGTGCCATCCCTTCTGCTTGGGAAGAGGGAGGTGGAGGTTGTTGGGGTGAAGGGGGTTCCTGTTGTGTCCTATAGCGGTGAATCGTCCCTTCGTATTGCCTGTTTGGGTCATCTAGTTGAAGAAGAAAAGGTCAGTCTTAACAGATGGTATTACTGAAGCTGCAGGGTTTGAAACTTCTGTGCTTACAAATTTAATAGAGGAATTGTTTCTGCATTAGATTTTTGATATCCTGTGTGATAATCACCTTTTCCCCCCTTCATACATAGGCCCTACAATTTAGAGTAGATAAAATAAAGCTTCATTTCTCACCTGCAAACTGTTCTGTAATATTTTGAGCTTTACCAATAGGCAAAAAATTGTAGGCATCAACACCTGTATGCAGGAATTTGAAAGAATATATTGGAAATAAATTTCTTATTAAATTAGCTACCCTGTAATGTAAAGGAGCACTGTCTGTCTAATGCCAAATGTCAGTTCCAATACATTTGCTCTAGTTTTTCCAGATCACTGCAACAACATACTTCCAACAAAAGCTTCTGAAAAGTTAAGAATGTGCTAAGCAGACACTTAAAGACTCCCAAGATATTTATAGAATCATAGAATAGTTAGGGTTGGAAAGGACCTTAAGACCATCCAGTTCCAAACCCCCTGCCATGGGCAGGGACACCTCCCACTAAATCATGCCACCCAAGGCTCTGTCCAACCCAGCCTTGAACACTGCCAGGGATGGAGCATTCACAACTTCCCTGGGCAACCCACTCCAGTGCCTCACCACCCTAACAGTAAAAATTTATGATGTCAGGGAGCAGGTAAATATAAGCAAGATAATTGTGAGAATATTTACATACGCAGATAAACTTACTTTCTGCTTGGCTTTGTTTTGGTGTCTCTGGTTGATAGGGCTGTAGCTTTTCTTGAGTAGGTACAGGTGAATTTGCAGGGCTAATCACCTCAATGGCATCTCCAGGAGCTTCATACCGGTGGGAGGATACTGAGTATCAAGCAAAGGTTGTGGAATAAGGTACAAATATCACAGAAAATTTCTCTTGCCTCTACACACCAACACCAGTGCTTCCATTAAAATGACACCAGTGAAATGAAAGTCAGAACACTATCTTTTCCTCATGATAACCATGGTGATACAAATGCTTCCACAACAGTGTTCCAATGTAAACCAAATAATTTTAGGTTTCTTGAATTCTGACAAGGTTAGTCTTATTATCCTGCATTTCCTGTTGTAGCAGGGAATCTGAATAAAGCAAACAATTCTGATTCTGCAAGAATCTTGAGTATATGCAAAACCTGTATTTGTCTATGAAGTGTTTCTGCTGTGCAGAGGTACGTATTTTACCATTGAACATCAGAATCATTTCACATCTTATTATTTCCCTAAAAGGCTAAGACAGACAGCAAAGAAGTAGATAGTTACTAAGATACGTACAACTACTGGAAGAATCTGAACTTTGAGAGCCCCTATCTCGTGCATCCTTGTCTGAAGCAATCTGTCGAGTGATGATCACATCTATGAAGTTAGCAGCAGTAATTGTGGTCTTTCCTCGAGTTCTCAGCTCTTCCTCGTACCTGGATTTAGGAGGAGGTCCTTTCTCTTTACCAGCCTCTGAATAGACTACTGAAGACTGTCCCTGGGACTTGCCACCAGAAAAGTTTGCAGATGTATAGGGGCACTGGACAGGCCTCTTTTCTACCTCCAGTGTCTTCTGTTCCATCTGCTGCTGTTCAGTAACCACAGCTGACCGGCGTCCCATATTCTCTTCTATCCTGGTACCTTCATGCTTGTTCTCTTTTGCTTTGGCGACTTCCATCTGAGGAGCAGAGGCTGCAGCATCCACAAGTGCTGCAAGGGCATCAGCAGCAGTATTGTAACGGGAAGCTGGCAACCCTTGAGTAATAGAGGGAGCTCCAGGGGTGAGCTGCCTGTTGGCAAACATTGAATATTCTCAATTATATCACATGAAAAAGAGAACCAGAGCCATATCACACATACAACAAAGTGAAGCTTTTCTGACACTAATTTCTATCCAAACTGGACTATTGAAAATGCATTGGATCATTTCCAATAAATCCAAGAGCAATCAGATAGTGACATATCCTCATCTTGTTGTATTTTCCTCAGGCTCAATGCACCTTTTAGTAAGCTCAAATGTTAGAACACATATCTCTGCAATAGTAAGTTATAAATCATACATGATACGTAGCTGAGCAGCAGGATCCAAAGGTGTGATTACACTTGTCCCATTGGTTCCTTGAAAAATACTAGGCCTTTGCTGCAGGATGTTTTCCTGGCTTCTAACTGAAGGGGATGGGGACCGAACATATCCATGACTGCCAGGTCTGCCAGGCTGCTCTGTACCTGCAGAACACAGAGCAGAGGGAAACAAACAATATATGTAGATAACTCTTATTAACAATGCAGTACTACGTATCCATGTTGTCTCCTCCACATCCTTTCCCAGTAGTCTCCAACCCCTGTAGCTGCGACAGTGTGTATCAGAGGTTTAAATGGCAGCAGTATGTTCACAATGCTCTGAATGACATGGAAGTTGTGCTAGCGATAACTGGGATTCACACCATTTCCCAGGTACTACATTGCTATGAGAGAAAGATCAGAAGCAGTTACAATCTACAAGACAACTGATCTAAATGTAGGGATTTGCACTCACCTGGTCGAAGATAAAGTTCAGCAGGGACTGAAGAGATTCTCTCCCTCTCCCGTTCTCGTTCTCTTTCCCGCTCCCGTTCCCTCTCCCTTTCCCGTTCCTTCTCCCTCTCCCTTTCCCGTTCCCTTTCAGCATTTGCGGCTGCAGAAGCTGCCAGGTGTGTAGGGTGTCCTAGAAGGTCCACAAAATAAAAGGAAGTAGCAAAAAGGGATACTCAAGTTAAGCATAACTGGATATAAACACTTGCCAATATATTCTGCCATCCGCTTACAGCGGAATTTCCCAAATACATTTTCATTCCACTCAAAACTATTCACTTCTCTAAGAAAACAAAAGCTTAACATACAATAACAGTGGAAGGCTCAACTGGTTTTTACTAAAGTGGTTTTTATAGAGCTAGAAACTACATGGCTTATAGACCCAAATTCTACCCTTCAACACATACAATATGAAGTCAGTGAAACCATAATCAAATGACTATAAATAAAGATCTGACAGAATGAGGCAAATTCTGCATTTGTCAGTGCTCCTAATGCAACTACAAAGGATATCCTTAAGAAAACCTTTGCTATCCAAGTAAGAAGTGCATGCAAAAAGCACCACCTGAGAAAACACCAAAACGTGACATTAATGAAAGCTAAAGAAAGCATGTCAGACAACTAGAGACATCAGGAAATCACAAGAGCCCTTACCTGGTGACAGAGAAGCAGGATTGTAAGGCCTGGGAGGGAACGTAAGTTGGGTACCAGGGATATATGTGATTCTCTCCATGGGTGGTGTGCTCGTTCCTCCAGGATGAGGCACTAAGATAGTGGGAGCCATGTTGTTCAGGTCAATAATTCCTGTTAGGAGACGACACATGTAAGAATAGTAATGCAAGGACAGATCAATGGCCTACATGTTATATATTCTGTTCATTAATAAAGGTCAGCAGTGAATGCTTAGTGGAAAGACATACAATAAAGCAAATGCAGAGCTATATTCCCACTGGTTATACTCTCTTAGATCTGGCAATCAGCCATTTAACTTGTCCAGATTTGCATTTTCTCTGATGAGTTACACTTTCACAAGATGTCTTTCTATTTTTAAATGCTCCTTCTTGCTGCTGTTAAATGTCCAGATTGATTTAGGCTTTTCCCAATCCTGCAACACCTCACACACATTTGCTAACTCTCTCACATAACACCTTTAAACAATCACTCTGTTTTTCACAAACCTTATCCTTTTAGCTGTTGCTTTTGTTTCCATTTTGAAGTTCTCATTTTGATATAATTCTCTTTTCTGAAGTTGAGGATGAGTTAAATACACTTCTGAGTACCAATTTAAACTATCAAAACCAGGCTAATTTCTGGAACACTAGTAAGTCTTACAGCCTTCCCTTTAACAGTACTGTTTACATATATAGTTCTCCTTTATGCCCACAGAAGCCAGCTAGAAGTATGACAACATGTTTGCAAACACATCTCTGCATACGCACTTGTATGCATACATACTTACAAACACATCTTTATAAGCAGCAACAAAATAAATGAACCAACCACACATCCAAAACATACTTTAAAGAACATAAGAATAAACACGGGCATACCTCTTGCTCCCGCATATGGGAGAGCTAAAGTTTGCTCTCTGGGAGATAATCCTCTTGTTACATCGGGACGTAAATTGACTTGCATCTGCTGTGAGGTAATGTAGTCATTTAGGATTGTCTGTCGTGTGTTCTCCATCGCGTAAAGCTGATACTGACTTGGGTAGCCTGGGGTGGGTGAGAGCTGCCTTTGGAACAGGTAAGCAGCAGCAGCTGAGGGTGAAGGAGGAAACAAAACGCAGAAGATTTAGGGTCTGGGTGATACCAAATGAAAGTTTCAGATGTTTATGTAACTTCAATGAGAAGCACTGTCAATTCTCTCTAGCCAGTGCCAAATGAATTACAACAGCATTTTAATACAGGTGGTTTACTGAATTTATGCACTGTCTGCAGACAGAAAAAGTGAAATAACCCATATTGGAGATATGCATAAGAGACTTGATTAAAAATATAAATCCTGAAGTTCTGAAGATGTAAAGAGCTGAAATACCTAAAGAAGGTTAAAATATATCACAGAAGTGGACTGATGGATAGGTTAAAAAGAAGTCTATTGTAATTAGTATCACCAGGGACAACCTGATAATCCCTCAGTGGGAAGGAATCACAATCCTGAATAAAGAGGTCCTAAATAACTTTATTTCTATAGCATCTTCCACATCCTGCTCTGCATAGCTTTCCTGAAAGCTTTGATATATTTCACAAATACTTATCTAAAAATACTGTCTGAACTTTGTAACCAAACAGAGGCAGCTGGCAGCTTCTGGAAGAAACCTACAGCCTTATACAGTCATATTTTCAATAAGTTTCCTGTCCAGATAATACACCCCCCCCCCAATTGAAATTAGGCCACAACAGTGTATAATATATAACCTCTTACCAAATTTAAATAAAAACAATACAAACAGATTTACCAGGATCCAGAGCCCTGTGAAATGGCATAGCGGGATCTAAATGAGGAGGGAGGTGACTCCTATAGACTTCAGGAGTTGCTCCTCTATGATGAGGGTCAAAAGGACTGTGAGTCACTACAGGATCAACCCCAGGGACTGGAGATTTTGCTGGCACGCTCTCCCTCTGTGTCGGAGTAAGTGTGTTTTTCCTTTCGTGATTTGCTGGCTTCCCAGAAGATATTCCAGCTAAATCCAATGAAAACTCCAAATCAATAAAATGCATATTTTTTCAATAGAAAATTCAGCTGTAAGTATACACCAGCTCTCAAGTAACAGTCTAGAGGATCTTGCAATGTGATACAATACACCACAGAAAGTATTTTATATCACAGACTATTTCTGGTGAAAAATCTAAATCCTAAAGCTGATTGCTTACACTTCACCATAATAACTTCCTCATCTAAATACTTCCATGGGAATAGCTTCTGCCCTTACAATGTTATACTTACAGGTAACTGTTTCAATACGATCCATAATTAAATGCAAATTGAGACTGAATTGTCTTCCCACATCCATGTTACAATATGGCAGATTTTAGGCTTAGTGCCTTCTAAAATTCCCTCTAGCCACCCTCCAAATTGAGAGAAGCCATTAGAATACAAGAAAGTAGAATGGATTACAGAAAGCAGTTTAAAATTAAGTTTAAAATGAAATCATTAAAACTTCTTGTCTGGATAGGAATAACATACCCTCACTAACTCTATTCAGCATAGGTGAACTCCTGGACATTGGACTCTGATAGTTCACAGGTGTCCTCCGAGCATTGGTATCATCATAAATCCCAGGGCTCAGCTGTGGTTTGGGAGTTTCATGAAGAGTTGACCTGAGAACAGAGGGACCAGAGCTCACTACTGACGTGTGACGGGAACGTACTGCATCCCCGGTCTTCACATCTTCGTATTTTCCTCGCTCCACCACCTTCACGTTTTCTGGCACCATTTCCAGCTGAGGCATTCCACGGGGAAGCTTGCTTGGTCCAGTGATTAAAGATTTTACATTATGTTTGATGGCAGACTGGCCAGAGTTGCTTTCATATTTTATGGGTGTGCCCTGAAAAGGAGAAAAAGACCAGGTAAGTGTATCCTGCCAATGTTTCATGTGCGCTAAAAACCTCACATTGCTGACATTGTAGTTCATTGCTTGCATCACATTAACACAGAATATAATTGGATCTTACTGACTGTTACTTGTCAGTTCTCTCACATTTGCTTGCAGATGTGTTCCCTACAGTTGAATCATCAGGATTTATCTAATAAACAGAAAATATTTTTAAGCTTTGCAAGTTGGTGGCTTTCTTAAAACAAAACACACCCCTCATTTGCGATTATTCAAATACCGTGAACTGATTCACTCCTGGGTCTGTAATCAACTGTGTGAGTGTAGCAGTGCTTTTTGTATTCACCTGAGATATGGAGCCTTCTATGATTGGCCTGGTCGTCTGCACCATTTCAGGAGTCTTGCGACTCTCCTGGCTTAATAAGTCCTGTCTTGGGATTTCATGGATGGAACGACCCATTTCTTTTATAGTAGTGACTCCATCATATGGTTTCCCCTTAGTAATGGCTCCTTCAAATGTCCTTATGGGAGGTGACTCTCTCTTAATCTGTTTAGGGTATTTCAAGCCTTCTTCAAAGCTTTCAGCTGTTGCTCTTGGTGTACCTTTTATAGAAAGAAAGAGTCACATTACTGGCATTTGTAATTACCAAGTCTCTTTTTTTCATAAAGAGTAAAATAACTACATATCATCATGCTGGAACTTTGGTTTGCTATAATCTATGATATGCTCTCAAGACTAAGAAAATCACCACAGAAGTAATACTGAACAAATATTCAATATATTACTGAAAGCATCCCAAGTTATTTCATATGCTGAAATACAGGAAATAGCACACATCTTCACATTTACAAAAAAGAGCTAATTGCCAAGTATTTGTATTACAGTCTGATTTCCAAGAAGAAATAAAATGCTACATTTACACAATAGCTTTGTATACAGCACATCAGAAAACTGCTGATTTATGCTCTGAAAAACATGTTTAATAAAATTAGCTCCACCTTGAACACAGCTACCATTGTTAACATCAGTTATAAGGTTCAGAAATCCAGATTTTTGAGGTTGTAATTAATGCTTGCCTTCTAAACTCACAATACTTTACCTTGCATTATAGAGCCAGACAACACTGTTCTCTCTTTTAGTTCAGCATGTGGGCTACCCCGAGGCAGTGCACGGCATATTAAACCTAAAATTAAAATGAACATAATTTAGAGAATTAAACAAGTGTTCAAAGAAGCCCATCAAAACCCTCCTCCTTCTTACATACATCACAGATAGTATCTGTATCAGGGTAGTGCCCAGAGGTTCTAGCCTCAGCATGCTAGGCATTGTAGCAACATGTTATAAACACCATCCTGCCCTAAAAAACCTAAGTCTTTCAGTTCAGGCATTCATGCTATTACATTCCTGCAAGTTTAAACATACTTAGAAAACACAAGCTACTTGTTATAATGAAGCTTAACTCTTGCCCCAAATGCAGTCACTGCTTCTCTTACACTTCACTTTACTTAAAGAAAGGTGTTCATGATAGGAAGCCGAGCAAAAAGAAAAAAAACACCTCAAAATATATCTCAGCTTCTTCCAAATTAACCAAAGTTCATTCTGAATCATCTGGGAAGAGCTGAATTTACTGTTCTTAGAGTAGGAATCTGAATCAAAACCCCAAAGAACTCATGGTTTTCCACAGTCTGAGGACAGAAAACGTGTCAAAGCGACGAGGTACAGCATAAATATATCAGAGCAGCTTCTCATATCCCCAAAAAGCCTAAAGATGAGGCAACTGCATCAGAAACTTAGAGGCAAGACTGAACGTCTAGATTCTAGGAACTTCTTATCCATATTGCTCCTTCTGCTGAAAGTGTACACAAAATAGCCTTTAAGGGCTACTCAAATACGGGGGAAAAAAGCCACGCTTAAGGAGTAAGACTCCATAGTTTAGATATGCAACATTTTCTTGCACTTGTATTTTTAAAAAGCAATCAGAAAAGTTATGCAATGGCCTGACTTGACCTTTGCAGCCTTAGTTTCATTACAGTTTATTAAATCAAAATAGTAGTAGGGATGCCCTGAAGCAGGATACAGCAGCTGTGCAATCTTCTTCTTGGCATAATCCGAGAGGTTTATTGTGGGAATGCAAAAGGTCACTCCAGTGTGTTCCAGAGTTACTGTGCCATGGCTGAGACCAATATTTAACTAACGGGTGTGCCCATGGAGGCCACACTGGTGTTGTTTGAGCTCTACATGACCTGCTGGGACTGTGTGTGATTCAGAGTCAGCCACACGTCAGACCTACTAAGAGGAGTAAGTGCTAGCTGAACTCCAGTCGTATTTCCAGCATGCTTGTAGTGGTTATTACATAGATTTGGTTAGTAGTGTAAGATTTAAATCTCATTTCTCTTTTCATCTGCTCCACAAAATAACTCTAAATACTCTTACAACAATGCAAAATATTTGGATAAAATGGCATGGTTTAGTGTGAGGTGTCCCTGCCCATGGAAGGGGGGTTGGAACTTGATGATCTTGAGGTCCTTTCCAACCCTAACTATTCTATGATTCTATGATTAAAACACAAAACACCTTAGAAGCAGCTGTTTTTACCTTCCAGTGGTGCAGACACTGGAGACTCACGCATTGACATTCCTTGCTTTATATTTCCTTCCATTGTATCATAGCTTCTCTTTAAACCAATTTCGTGAGCTGTTCTTGGACTCCTTGTTCCTTCACGAACATTTTTAATAGCTGGCAAAATTTATAAGAGTGTGGTTAGGAAATGTGGATTATAAGAGATACACAAACATTACAGTTAATGAGACCACATGTCAATACTTTAACAAGACAACTTCAGTTGACTATTGTAACATTAAATCTCAACCTTCAAAAGATCCCTTATTGTTTGTTAAAAATACATTTGTTCCAACAGTTACTCTTTTATCAGTATCTTAAGTTCAAAGTTAAAGGATACCTTTATTCTGATTTTAATACAGATAATTTCAAACTTGTTTAACCTTTCAAAATAAAAATATTCCATGACAAATTGGAATAAATGGCAAAGAAATTAAATAGCTTAACTATTATTTTAAATACATGGTACAAAAGACTCTTCAGAATATCAGCACGATGTCTGGATCACTTTAATTCTTAGACTCTCAAAAACACATGCAGGTCAAAACCTCTCCCACATGGCACCCCAGTGGTTAAGGTTTAAATCTATCACTTGGAAACAGATACACTTCAGCTATGGATTATAAAAGCAGAACATGCTGCAGTCTTGCCTTTGATCAGGTATAATATACAAATACCCACCATCATAAGATAAAATATGCCCACTTTTGCCTTCATAAATAACATGGCCTTTGGCTGAAGTTTCCTCTCGGCACTTTTCTGGGCTGTTGTCTTCTGTAGCTAGCCGGGTGATGGTTCCCTTCAATAACGCATCAGCTGCTATGCCAGCCTGGGACAGAGCTGGTGTACCCTGCAATTCAACCAATCAAACGTAACTCAGAACACGAGCACTTATTTAAGATAATAGAGAGCAGTGAAGGGGAAAAGGAAAAAAAAAAAAAAAAAAAGACAACCTAAACCCACAACATTTTCTAGATGTAGAAAGCCAACTACTTTATCAAGCAGTATGGAAGTTGTTAATAAGCCTTCAGCTAGGCTTACCAAAGGCTCTGGTGGTTTTATTTAAAGACATATACATAAAGATGAAAGCATGGTAATGACAACTTCAGCAATACTGGAGCACCTCCCGTATGAAGATAGGATGAGAAAGTTGGGGCTGTTCAGCCTGGAGAAGAGAAGGCTGCGTGGAGACCTCATAGCAGCCTTCCAGTATCTGAAGGGGGCCTATAGGGATGCTGGGGAGGGACTCTTCATTAGGGAATGTAGTGATAGGACAAGGGGTAATGGGTTCAAAGTTAAACAGGGGAAGTTTAGATTGGATATGAGGAAGAAATTCTTTACTGTTGGGGTGGTGAGGCACTGGAATGGGTTGCCCAGGGAAGTTGTGAATGCTCCATCTCTGGCAGTGTTCAAGGCCGGGTTGGACAGAGCCTTGGGTGGCATGGTTTAGTGGGAGGTGTTCCTGCCCATGGCAGGGGGGTTGGAACTGGATGATCTTAAGGTCCTTTCCAACCCTTACTACTCTATGATTCTAATACTAGGATTTGACCATCTGATTGTATTAGTATTTGTTTTTTCAAGGCAGTTCCTACTTGTGATAATAATTCACTTTTTCAGCCATGCAAATACATCCACAGTGACAGCTTAAATATGCAGCTTTGCCTCAGCCTTCTCAATAAGCAGAAAAATACCTGAGTTATGGAGCCTCTCAAAGAAGGAATGGTCTCAACAGATACTTTACTGGTTGGAGTTCCTCGTGTTATACTTCCCTCCTGTATCGTTGCTGTACCTGATTTGAAATAAGACATCCTGGTACATTAGAGAATAACAAAAAAAATAGCTACTCTAGTTGAAAGAATTAAAAACTCTGGTGAGAACTGCTAGCTTAAATTAAAATACAGAGAAAAATTCAGTTTAACAGCATGCATTTGAGCAGTCATATCATTTCCTCTTTTAACACAGCCTTTTACAGACCGAAAGCCTTTTGCAGTACAAATCCATGGAAATTAGTTTCTCTTCTTTTGATGTATTTGGATATTTGACATGTATTGTTCTGCATATGCTCTAGTGAGCAGCTTCATTTTGAAACTGGCATGCCTTGAACTAACTGTTTTTAAATGAGACATGCAGACAGGAGGCGCTAGCTACAAATACACGTGCCCTGGAAATAGGGAGCAGATTAATCATATAATCTTATGGTACTTATATAAGCATGTAACACTTAAAAATAACACTTCAGCAGTTTGAGCTCTAGAAGTTAATTCTCTTAGTTTTCTCAGGCTCTGACAAAGTTTCTTCATCTGTGTGATTTTCTTTACCTCGAACCACACTTTCATGTTGTGCCCTGACCAGGAGTCCCTCAGGTTGGGAATTTTGGCTTCTGGGAGAGAATTCCTCTTGTTTGATATAGGGCAGGGAAGCTATTCAGAAGAAGGAAAAAGAAGAAAAGTTTTGGGTTGTTTTTTTCTTTCTTTAATTACAAGTCATTAAACAGTCTACATAAAACACGTCAGCTTTTCTTTTCTTACCAGATTTGGCTGACTCCTGCTGCCTTGGCAGTCCGAGAGATATAGAACCCACTGATGGCTTTGCAGTTTCTTGGGTGTAGGAAGCTTGACTATGGGATGTCAAGTAAGTGCCAGGTGTTCCCTGAAACAACAAATATATGTTAATCCTTGTCCGCGGAATGAAGATTCACTTCTATGTTTACACGAGAATGCTAATACTACTATGATCCTATCTTAAAATCCTACAGAACACCACCACAAAGTATCAGAGTTAGTCTGGAGATGCAGTTCACCCAAGCTGGAGATCCTCAGCCATGCTCCTAAATGTAAATAACTGCAAGATTTTCTATTTTCTAAAGCACCTGTAATTCCTTGACTTTTAGAAGTGGCATGTACAGGTCTTAAGTGTTAATGCTGTTACCACATAAGCCAGTACAAGATGTTGAAGGCTGGCAAAAGTGCAAACATTGATGTAAGCAGAGATTTTCAAATAATAGTTCTCTTACTTGTGAGATTGAGCCTCCCATGATGAAAGAAGGCTTTTCTGATGGCACACTTGTTTTGGAGGATGGAATGAGTGGTGGTGGTGGTCTGGTAGGCCTGGTTGTTGGAAGGCGGACTCCTTCAGGTATATTGGTTATTACTTGGTGAGGTGCTGGCTGGAGTACTTAGGGAGAACAAATTGTACGTTAAAAATAACACTCTATTTCAGCACTAATACTTGTTAAGAGAGACAAGAGGAACAAAAATAGCAAGTTCATCCGACAATTTCTGATGGGAATACAATATAAAAAAGCTATCTGGGCTGTATTTACAACTCTGAAATTCATTATGTCCAAGCGTATGTTATGCATAAAAACTGAATGGAAAATATCTAACCTGGCATCAAGGTTCAAAAAGAAATGGCAAAAGCTGCACTGCAGAATTGCAGACTGAAAACTAAACTTTTCAAAACAGCAGCCCAGGGCAAATTCAGGGTTTTTGCTGTTTTCCTGTTCTTAAAGAAAGTTCTAATCCTTTGAATGGAATGCAACTAAGTTAAGTATAATCTAAGCTTCCCTGCTTTTGTCTTTTCTTAGCATGACATTACACTCTGAAGGGAAAAGCAATAACCCAAGTTTCACAATTAAGATTTGTCAGTTATTTCACTGCTTTATAAACCACTCAGATTATAATATTAAGCAATTACAGTAAGAAACTAATGCCAAGGATAGTGGCAGCTTTCTCTTTTCCATAACTCCTCCCTTCATAAGAAAGGCCACCCATGAATATGACAGTACTTGTATTAAGCTGAAAAACTCCTGATGACTGTGTCCCAATGCTGTTCTAACACTTTCCAGATCACCCATTTGGTTTAATATGTGTCATGCAGCTAATGTAGCAACAAATAACAAAAATACAATCTCAAAGAAGCTTGAATTTACATGCACAAAGAAAACAATCTATTTTCTTCTTTTGTTAATTTACAAAGCACTTAGAGACTAATTTGATACTACATCAAATTTCAGCAGTCCAGCTTCCAAAGGAAGACTACATATCCCTATGATAATTAACAAAGTACTTACCTGGCGGGACACTATAGCGAGCTGCATTCATATCAGGCTGGGGAGAGGCTTTATTAACTTCTCTTGGAGACAGCCTGTACGGTGATGCTGCCCTTGTTGCTGTGTTTTGCACTTGTGCTTCCTGTTCTATTGCTCGCTTGACCTCAGCATAAGGCATATAGGCCACTGGTTTTCCTGTGAAGGTTAAAGTTGTCAGAAAGAAAAAAAACTCCAGATTAGAAATTGGTGGTAAAAGGGTCAGTTTACAGCACAACTTTAACACAGGGCCTACTCAGATGTCAGATGTACTCATCAGGTACAAATGTTACAATTACAGGTACAAATGTTACAATTACATGTAGTAGTAAGGAACAGCTTCATGTAATATGCTCTTGCTTCTATACTTCTATACCCAAAGCTTTGAAAAACTTTCTCATGCTTTCTGTATGTGAAAAACAGTATCTGAATCCTTTAGGTCCTTCAAGTGAAAGCTCTACCACTGAAAATGATTTCATTTCGAGAAGATTCCTTTCCAAATCCTGTGCACCAGCCAGGTTTACATGCAAATGCAGCCAGACTTACACACCAATCCCATCAGACAAAAGCCTCCCTTCCTTGTTTGCCCAAAGAAGTTAAAAATCAAATTTCAAATACTAATATTGCCCATCAATGTTGTTTAAAGGGAAAAATATATTTTTCTTTAATTTAGGCAATTAAAAATCCAGTACCAGAACATCAGAAATTCCTTTACTCTGGCAATGGACAATTTAAGTATTCAAAATTACGAGCCAGAACAAGCCTAGTGCAGCTGTGAAGTTGTATCTTTAACCTCCATAAAGAAAGGATCTTTAATATTTTATCTCATGGTATTGTGTAGGATGTCAGGCTCTTTAGTTTGACAAGATGCTCCACAACATCAGCAGTGTTCTGATGTATGCAATACAAGGTTTCTAAAGTCTGTGGGCTCTCTGCTGCATGCAGCAGTTGGTGGACAAGGTTCATATGCACAGTGTATCTTAGGAAGTAGCTGTTGTAATCATCTGATGACAATCTCAGTCCCTTTCGGTTTTCAGACTAAGATGTCCAGGCTTGTAGAACCCATTTACATTAACCACGTTATCCCTCCCTCTCTGGTTGCCTCAATAACCACCTTGATTTTTGCTGGCAGAGACTTCACCCCAGAACTTTCCCACACTTCATAATTGCGTACTGCCAATGCCAAGAGTTATTCAGGTAGTTTTTCAGTTAAATAGTACTTTAAAGCAACCCCAGACTTTCTACCTAAAGAAGCAACTTCCAAACCCCACAATCTTACCCTCCCTCCCCAAATCTTCCAGCTCCCTTTTCACTATTTTAACAACCAAAAAAACAGTTATGTTTCTTTCATTTGGCTTTGGTAAAAGAAATTAAGGTGAAGCATTTTCATAACATCATTTAAAAGTTATGCGTATTAAACCTACTCAAGTTTCAAAGAACGTGATAGTTTCTGTTGCTAACACTGTGGAGACAACAGAACACATGAGCATATAAAAATCTAAAAAGGTACAATTATGCAATGGTGATAATATCTCCAACACTGTAACGTTCCACACATTAATCTTAGTTTATTTCCATGTTACAATGTACATGTTTGTGGACCTATTCTTTTCTAATAAGCAAAGGTGAGGTAAAAGTTACACACTTCTGAGGTACAGAACTGGGCATCCCATATGATATGCTTTTCTTGCACACAGGAAAAACAACATTCTGCTAAGCTGTTTGTAATTTGCAAGCTGTTGATGAAATAGCTTCAGTTCAAAGAATGAAAATACAACCAACATACACAGAGAAATCCCATAATATGAATGTCTATAAGGAACGCTAATAAATGCATCCTGTGGCTCTTAAGCGGCAATTTGGATAATGTAACATCTACAGTGTCCATGCGAATCACGCTTCTGTAACCAGCAACTGTAACAAATATGTCCTCATTTAGTCACCCTGACAGGCTCTGCAGCATCTTTAGCATTGCTCTCCACTTGAGGTCACACTGGGAGCCACATTCAGGAAACATAGGTCTAGATTGCAGAGTTCAGTTCAAACCCTTACTTCACATATCCAATATACATACAAAAGCAACCAACCATCATACCCCCAAGAGAAAGAACCTTTCACACAGCCCTTCTGAGGACACACAGGCTGGAGTTATGGCAGTTCTTTTATGCCCTACTCCAGGGCTCAATGTCCATGTATATACTCCAGTGCAGTAAAACGTTCCTTCTAATTGCGCTCATACTCCTTTAGCAATTCTCTCCCATCTTCATCTTAAGCACCTTCTGAAAGGTGCTCCCCCAGAACATGCACTTATCTGATTCCTCCAAACTGCACACCTAATCTTTCTCAATCTCTCTCACTGCCCATGGCAGGGGGGTAGGAACTAGATCTTAAGGTCCTTTCCAACTCCAACCATTCTATGATTCTATGCTTGAATTTCACCTGAACAGAGCCATTTTTTTCTGCCTTATCTAAAGGGGCTACAAGGTATTTGTTACAACACTGCAACTGCAGCAGGTTCTCTGTAGCAGACAGGTTCTTTTAATCAAATGCCATCAGAAAGCACTTAATTATTCGTACACTAAACTTCCACTCTTAAATGAGGCAGACATTGTAACACAGACATAAAATGAGGGCTGTTCCCGTGACAGATGTGAAAACCCCTACCTTCCCACTCAACATTAGGGCTCTTGGAAGTACCACAAGGGCTTACAGCACTTCGATACTCCATATCCAGCTGCTCCTGCCTCTGGCGTTGCTCCTCCAGCAGCGCTGACTCATGCATTGCTTTAATGTGCCGTTGATACAGTGCGTAACCACTCACTGGTGTTCCAACGGGAACAGTGCAGGGACTGCAAGAAACCTACAAGAGCAGGAAGGTATTAACACCAAGTACATTAATACAGGCACTTACTAAAGTAACTATCTTGCTCAATGCCTGCACTGCAGCAGCTGCAGTTTATGTATGAGTGTTTCAAGTGGTCCGCACTTGTTTTGTAAGCTACTACTTGTGTATTTAATTTCTTTTCCCCCTCAAAAGTATGATAACAAAGCAAACGATACATTTCTTCATTTGTTCACAACTGTTTGCTGCTGTAGTACTGCAAATAGTTTTAGGGACAACAGAGAACCCTTCAAATATCACTTAAAAAGCCCATACCATAGGTGGTATGACGGCAGCTCGGTGGTGAAGCTGTTGCAGGTCCATCTGCCCTTGCTTTATCGTGGATGATACCAGTATTGACCCAGTGGGATTTAATAGCGAGGGCTTTGACTCCCTGCTGAAGATACTGGAAAGGGAGACAGAAGGAAGGGAAAAAAAAAAATCACTATAAAGACAAAGATTAAACATCTTCATAAATTTACAGGCAAAAGCATGCCTCTCAACTTAGAAAAAACAACACATTTAGTACACTGAACGAATAGCTGAATGATCAGAATCATGCCTGTTTTGTCCCACAGCACACCTGGTAGAAGAGGCAACAGATGCTGCTGTATTTCTATAATACACAGAAACACCAAAAGAAGTGTTCAGAACCTCCATATCAGAAATTTATGTATGCGGTTTCTATATGCAAAGTACTGCAACAATGCAACCTTTGTTATAAAGAATGTTTTTGGGGAAAAAAAATAAGAAGCACTAGATACAGCATAGGAAATAAAAAAAAGAGTAGTACACAACAGGCTACTTTCACAATGAGGGCTAATATATTTGTGAAGTGGAAAGCTGATGTCTGAAAAGGAAAGAGAGTAAAACCACCATCAACTGCACTTTTCCACAGACCACATGCAGAACAATGATACTGGATACTTTTGACATTTAACTTGGTACTGTGTGTATATTAAAGCCACTGAGAGGGAGGGGGCAGTGGGTCTGGTGCTACGCCATGGTTACACAGGAATTGCACCAAGAGAATACTAAAAAGACTTTAAATATTATCAGTGGTCAGCCATCCCCAAAAGATAAATGGTTCCAATGACATGCAATGTTGTCCATTTACAGCCCTATATACTCATGTGGATTATCCAGAACTCTTAGGGCCAAGTTTCCAGAAACTAGGAAGTTTGCACGAAGACACTGGAGAAATTGGCCATCCATTTCTCAGGACACTTGCCCATTAATTTAGGGGCACTGACTGGTAAGAATGAGAAATACTTCTACCACTCTACCGTTAAGAGCCTTCAAGAGATTCAGTTCTACTGACTGGTACAGCATGGCTCTATGACAGTAACTGGGTACAGGACTCCAGAGGTTATACAAGCAAATAAACATAGAATGTTAAAAGGTAACTAAAATGACAATATTTTATGTCCCTAGCTTATTATCTTTTTTAAAGCAATTTTCATCACCCACTAAAAGGTATATTCAGGCTGTTCTCCCTGTCAAATTCAAGGAGTTTTGGATGCATTCTCCTAAACTGAGTTTGTGAGAGCAAGAATCAATTATAACTTCCTCTCCGGATTTCTGGTTCTACATTCAAAGAGTTTTCTCACTGAAGGGAATGGAAAGCCCACGTACTATCCCACACTCACCAATCACACTATAAAAATAATAGATGGCAATATTTGAACACTAAACAAGTAAACTCACCCTTGTCTATCAGGTTCTCCATCAACTTCCTCATCAGCACTACAGGTGGCACTTGAATCATTATCTGAATGGGATTCTTGTCTTCCTGTATTAACCTGTTGTGATAGACTATAGTCCATTTCCTCTGGTTCTGACTTTTCCTTGGGTTTCTCCATTTCTCTCTCTTTGGTATCACTCTCTATTTTCACTTGAATATTCTCTGGTAGCCTCATTTCAGTCTCCACAGGTTCTACTTTGGTATGCACTGGAAGAGTAATCACAGGCTTAGCTTCAACTGGATGGCTTCTACTGTCAACTTCCATAGGCTCTTCTGCCTCATTATTTATTTCTTCCTTAACCTGTGGTTCAGGGTTCTGACTTTCAGCTGCTGATACACTTTGGGTTGTTAAAGAGGGAGATGTACTGGCGGCAGGTTTAACGGTAGATTCTTCTTCTGTTGTCACCTCAGGGGTTACTTTTGAAGCAGCACTCTCAGATGGAGTTTCTTCACTTGATTTAGCAGGTTCTGCTGGAGTTGGGGATGGAGCACTTTCTGTATCAGAACTATTTTCAGCACCTGGTGAAAAAGAAAGTTTTACAAGAAAATGTCATATCTATAGACATGCTGACTTGCAAATCTTGCTGTAAGTTAACAGTTCTAGTTTACTTCCTTTGCGAATCACCACTGTTTTATTGAAAATTCCTTCTTTGCACTGTGAAAGGTGTAAACAGCATCGACATCTGTATACCAGTTATATAAGAGTGTTGATTTTTGTAGTAAAGAACCTTCCTCCTCTCTTTAGCCTAGTTCATGAACTCCATTATATTATACATAGCTTTTAGAAAAATCGAAACATTTATGAAAAACTATGGCAAAACCTATAGGGATGCTGGGGAGGGACTCTTCATTAGGGACTGTAGTGATAGGACAAGGGGTAACGGGTTCAAACTCAAACAGGGCAAGTTTAGATTGGATATGAGGAAGAAATTCTTTACTGTAAGGGTGGTGGGGCCCTGGAATGGGTTGCCCAGGGAAGTTGTGAATGCTTCATCCCTGGCAGCGTTCAAGGTGGAGTTGGACATAGCCTTGGATGGCATGGTTTAGTGGGAGGTGTCCCAGCCCATGGCAGGGGGGTTGGAACTCGATGATCTTGAGGTCCTTTCCAACCCGAACTATTCTATGATTCTATGATTCTAAGATTATTATATTCAAGTCTTACCTTCTGAGAAGATTCTTCATTCCTTAGAACCACATCATAGAATCACAGAATGGTTTGGGTTGGAAAGGACCTTAAGATCATCTAGTTCCAACATCAATATTTTAACATTTATTAAAGAAAATGGATGCAATAAGGATCCATCAATTTTAACCTATCAACTGTAAAAATAGTAATTAATTTTCACTTGTAGAAATGGACAACTTGCTGAATTGCACACATACACACTGCAGCTTAAAACAATACCGACAACTAAAAACCAAAATATTCGCATTTAGCCATATGTATTTGAGCATTACATTATGAAGTGGAACATAGCTTTCTGAGAATATAATTGACGCAAAACATAGGTCCCTTTCTGTGCACGCACAAGTTGCCTGCCCAGAAAAAAGTTACCTTCACTGTCTTCTGGATTCTCTTCTTCATTAGATGCTTCAATATCTTCATCCTCCTGAGCTGACACAGTTGAAGCTACACTCTCACACTGTGAAACATCTCGCTCCTCACGGGGCCTTCGTGAAGACTGGTAAAAACACAGCATTTAGGTTTGCAAATATTATTTCCTTTTACATGCATTCTCATTTATCAATCAGAGGTTGAAATGAAAGACAAACTCTGTTTAGCACAGATTCATTCACAAGAACACACTTTGAATCTCAGGCCAGCTTTTGCTGATAGGTTTGGTGGACAACAGAAGTACTGCAGCAAACACAGGCACTGACACTTGCACTTAAATGAGAGAAGACTAGGATAACACTGAGTTTAAAGGATTTCAACACTCAGAATTCCACTTCAAATGCCCCAAAACTTTCAGTTCCTGGTCTTCTGCCAATTCTCTTGCTCTGTTTTGCAAGGTTAGTGATTACTGTGTTTCAAGGTAACTGCTGTTCAGTGATGACCTAAATTTCTATAGTTGCTGATGTACTTATGAGGAATGTGGTTTTCAGAGCACTAAAGAATTCTTCAGGCTTGAGTGTTTGGACAGAAAATTTTCTATTGCACTTTAAAGCAAGAATTGATTAGTGTCACAGGTCAGTGAGCATCAGCCACCTCTTCTAGGAGACGTATGTCACAACACAAATCCAAGTGGTGATTGCAAAACAGTCTTAGTGAAGCATGATGAATGACTTCAGAAAGATGCCAAGTTTTCCCCAGCAAAATATTCAGCACCCACCATCCTTACCTTCTGTTTGTGCTGTTGGAGCAGGCTGTCCAGATTGTGTCTCCTTTTATAGTTGAAGTAAAAGTTCTTACACTGAGCTTCACTTTTTGTCCCAACCATTTTGGCAATTGCTGCCCAGTTTCGTCCATGTTCCACTAGACCTGTTCAAACGTATAAGAACCAATATTTACTATGATATATAATTCAGCTCTCCAAACCCTAAATAAATGTCTATGGGAAGGTAAGATACAGAAGCACTCTTGTCCTTGAAAGAATTCTCACTAAGACAATGTACTTGATAACTACTTACGGAGTGAAAAAAAGCGGTGTCAACCTGAATGTCTGCTTATGAAGCCTTCAAACTTAACTCTTTGCTGCTGCTAATATGTAAAACTTCTGCTAAAGTATTGATTTTATGCATAAAATTTACGGGTAACAGTATCTGCCAAATGAATAGACAAGTTACAAACTACACTAGCTTTTCTATGAAAAGAATGTCTTATACAAAAGTACATTACTTTAAGAAGTTACATGACACACACACCTTCACAACATGGATATGTATGACTCCATGCTGTATTCCGTGGACCAAGTACAACATCAAACAGTTCTAAGTAAGCCATATGAAAATAGCCAACATATGTCTCAAAAACCTGATTGTGCCTGTTAAAGATGTTTGCTCTTTTTCAGCAAATCTTGAATTATTCATTCAGGGTAGTTTGCAAAGTATCACAGCACTCATATTCTGTAATTCAGTAAATTACTGTAATTGTGTAAAAACAAGTCTTCAGAAGTAAGTGAAAAGCTTTACAAGGTTTACCTTTCTTAGCAACTTCCATTTCTTCTTCTGTCCAGCGGGACGTCTCCACAGGCTCTGAAGAAGCTGAAAAAGAAACAAACACACTGATCAGAGAAAGGACCAGGATTCACTGTTATGGCACCAATCGTGTATCCCCCAGTCAACTAATCTATTTACATTAAAGCTTGTTCAAGTAATTTAGGAAAGCTGCTTTGGTCAGTGGGAAGTAGTCAATCTCCATTAAACCAAGTTAGAGATATAGTAGGAACCACCTCAATGAAAAATAAAAGAAACCCAAAAAAAAGTAAGTAAAAACAAGCAGGAAACTAAGTGGAATTCAACACAAAATAGTTCTCCTTCACATATCTGGATTTGTATCATTCAGTTTAAATTTCTGAATGGCATTAAGCTGTCACAGCCTCCATTTCCTTTTCAGGAATTGTGCCGTTATGCGCAGCATGCAACATGGACCCTTCCCCAGCTTTCATCAGAAAACAATAAAAAGTAGGACACTCTAAAGCGTCTGATCCATTGAAAACCTATTTTGGATTTTCCAGAGAAGACCGCAAAAATGGTTAAAAAAAGAAAAAGTAAAGCCCACTAGTGCCTTAGTCTAGCTGCTGACAAAATCCCACATCAACTGAGCAAGAATGTCTATAACAATCTCTGATGTTTACAGTTAAATAAGAACTGATTTGCCCGCTTTGTTCTTTAGGATACTCAGAATATCTGAGCAATAAAAGAGCTGAGGAACCAGGAGCGAACTGCCACAGCAGAGCACTGCCAGAAAAAACAACACAACCAAACCTGCCCTGCCATCCTGGATAATTATTTACTAGCCACAAGGCACTCTGTTTGCTGGTGTTTCTGCACCACCACAAATTACGTTAGTCTTTTCAGAAATGCATTCAGATGCAGCATAGTCTTTTTTTTAACCATGTGCCAAGAAAGTAACATTTTATTTTAAAGAAGCCTCTTGCCATTCAATGCAGAAACAACAACAAAAAACAACTTGCTAGGATCTATTTCAGCTTATGAAACCCCTGCAAGTACTCAAATATCAGGCCTACTTATTTAACAATATCCTCTGTGAGCTACAGTGTCTAAGTCAATATGTGTCAAAGGCTTTTGGATCTCTACAGATCCATCATTAACCCTGCAAAGAGAGAAAATGCAGTTATCACAGAAAGGTCGAACTGCCTTTTCCAACCCCCACATGATTCTAACAGTCATCTGATTACACATATACTATTCATGAAGTCACACTCGTGAAGTTTAACAGTACCACACAGCCACAAAATACAAGCAGCCCTAAGAAAAAAGGTGCACAGAAAAGGGCCTTATGTCAGTGAATAGCCTAATGACCAGATGGGGCCCCGAGTGTCCTATAAATGCTACTCACAAGGCTCTGGTGGGGGTGGAAGAGGTGGAGGTGGTTCTTCAGTGGCTGCGGCTGCAGCAGCATTTGCTTGTGCAGCTTCATTTGTCATTGATCTGGTGATTCTGCCCTTACGACGACCTTGGCTATTGGCAGTTTTTCGGCCCCTAGGAGCAGCCTGCTCCCTTTCCTCCGTTTCCTCTGGTGCAGCTTCAGTTTTGTCCTTTTCTTTGGTATTCTCTCTGCGATTAGTTAAAATAGAATTCAGTCACATTCAGATAGCCCTTATGGACAGATATTCCTGAATATCAATGTAAAAAAACCCCATAAAGCCAAACCAAACCACAAACAAAACTCCACAAACCCAAAAGATGCCTCTAGTGAAACAGAATTCACTTACTGCCCACAGTTTACAGTTGCTAGAGAATAACATGGATACGTATAATCAACTTCAAAGAAAACATGAACTGTGATACGAAAAAAGCCTAAACCAACAAGTTATGAATTATTTCATGTGCAAAAAAATAATCCCATGGCTTTTTCCACCAGTTTGATTAGTGCAGTAAGACAGAGAAACCCAGACATCTAAAAAAATTGTTTAATGCACAAACCCTAACCTCAATAGTAACACTTTTCAGTCCAGATTTCACTGCAGGCTAATGTGGATCCTTCTGATCTTTGCAGAATAGAAAAATGCGATCTAGATGAATGAATGCTTTCTCAGTCCATATACTTACTTAGATTCCTCCTTCTCATCCTTTTCCTCCTCATCTTTCTTTTCCTCCTCTTTTTTCTCTGCTTTGTCTGTTTTTTCCTCTTCTACCTTCTCTTCTACCTTTTCTTCTTGAGAAGGACGAGCAATTTGCTGCTGAAATGAAATGGGATTTAAGTATTATAACAACTTGATCACACAAAGATGCAGCAACTCGTACAGGCTTCTTTTGAAAGCGAGCAAAGAGGCTGCAACGTACACGTACATGTGTCAACTATGACATGTGCTCTCGTATGCCACACTAAAAATGAGAGGTCTGACCAACATCTTGCATAGTAATGGTGTTGCTCCTCTCAAATTTTATTTTTAACGTTGTCCATTTTGAAACAGTGAAATGTGATCGCTCACAACTTGGAAGCTGATCTCATAGCATGAAAGTTACGACCAACTCTAAGTCACCTTCTCAACGCTGTCGTTAGTCATCAAGAAATATAAATGTTAAACAAATTGGGTCAGGCTTTTTAGACTTCAGCTTCCTGTGAATTTGTGGAAGGAAAACTATAGCCTAGAATTTTATTGTTTTAAAAACTGTAGTCTTTATTGAGATTATAGTTTTATGAGCAGCTTAAGCACTGGCAAATGACAAAGTAATTGCCCGTTCTCACCCTAAGGAAAACAGCACAAAACACTGTTTACACATTCCTTGTTAAGGGATTCTCACCCTTGTCTTTCAAAGCAATCCAGATGACAACCATGTGCAAGGGTATCTTATTTTAGAAAGCACACAAATTTGACTTAAACTTTCCAGAAGGTGCAAACAGGAATTAATAGAAGAAATTTTTCTTACTGAATGTGATCACACAGAATTACCAACACGGACCCTTACAGCTGCTAAAAAAATTAGTAAATACATCTAAAAAAATATCTAAAAACATTTTGCACAAAAAGCGTGGCATTGTTTTTGCTATTCCTCATCACACATACAAAAAAGCTTTTGCATTCCCTGACTTTGCTCTAGGTGGCCAAGCACCCTGTAATGTTTTACGAAAGCACTGGAAAAAAAGACACTGCTCATACAGGGAAAACCAAACAAAAAGTATCAGGAAAGATCTATTAAATGTGGCTACAGAAAAGATTTAATTAAGTTTTTGTGTTGTTACTCTCCCTTAAATATATTTAGGAGCCTAAATATTGCTTTTTGCCATCCATAATGGTGTATCCGTACATGGCCAAAGCACCTCACTTTCCAACACCACTGCATTTCTACGTCCATAGCTCGCTTGCAAATCCCTTCCTCTCCAGACTAAAATCCCAAGGAGTAGTTGGCTACCACTAAATAAACCATGTAGTAGCCTACTCCCCAAATTATCAGAACCCTTATATGAAGCAAACTAAACATGAATGTTTTAGTGATGAGCTTCCAAAGCCAGCAACCCATCAAGCATCTGATGCTAAATCCAACAGTTTCTGAAACAACGTGATGATTTGAGTGCCACAAAAAAATCCAACCTGTCTGTACTAGGCACCATACCAAAAGATTGAGAAAAGCAAGTGAGGCTGCAGGTGAGGTTTTAGCAGGCAGGTCTCCATTTAAAGGCAAGGGGAGTGGGAGAAGGAAGAAAGAGCTCTCTTCCTCCTCTCTGAAAATATCTAAGTTTATTTAAAATGAATGATTACAGTTTAAATGCTGAAATATTCTTTAAATATGTTTTCATAAGAAACTACAGAACATAAGAGAAGGTGGGGAGTTGGATATGGCTACACAGGAGTTCACACTAAAGGGGTTTGAATGGTTAAAAAAATACTGTCTTTAATGAGTCATCCATTCAGAAGAGCTGCAATACCCAGATGGTCTCACTCAAATATGGTCTGTGCAGAACCAATCTGTTCCTTACCAGGCATTAGACTCTGCAAATCAACTTCAAAAAGCAAGATACACGTAATATTTATATAAAGCTATGTTTCAAACAGTTTCCCGAAGTACACTTGGCAATTCATGGAAAGACAATGACAGAGAACTATGAGATTGCTGATCAAGGACTTCATTAACTCAGATTTTACAATCCACTGAAAAAATTCCTCAAAATAGGCTTTTCTTTCTCAACAGAAGATCCAGCCTTCCTGTAAGTGCAGCAGCAGGTGTCAGTGTTTCACTAACAAAACTGAGGCTGGAAATAGTCACAAAAAGGTCTTGGTTTTGACATTTTAATCATGGGAACTGGAGCAGAAAGCCCAAACACTAACCACTATCATCTTCCTGCAAACGATTCGCATTTAAGATGCTGCCATTACTTGATTATGCAAGAACAAGATATCTTAGCATGTCTCTGACAATTTATTTCCATTGTGCTAGATTGGCCTCAAAAGCACAGAGTTAAAAAATGCATTTTCAAGAATAAAAGAAAATATTTCTAAAATTAAATCTGTATTTTACATATAATCAGTTTAGAAAAGTTGCTGAAAATCCTCTCTTCTTTTTGCCTAATTTAACATCACGCTTTGTAAATAACAGGGTTCTCTATTTCACAGTGAATTTATTTAACATGCATATCAACAGGTCAAGTGCAGGTTAAACACAAACCTTAAAACAGTCAAAGCCTCGGTCGGCGACGTACCTGCACATTCATCTGTTGATTAAAACTTTTACTATCCAGGCCAGGGGACGGGCTTTAACTCAGGGCTCAATTCAAAAGAACAAAACCCACACCAGCACCGACATCACACAGCTCTTTAGCAGAGGCCGCCTGACCCAGCAACGTGTTTATTCCAGGAAATTGTGTCATTCTGCCACTTAAGCTGCCTACAGCAGAGTTGCCCATCTCACATACAACCTTCTAATCTCACCGGAGTCACCAGAGGTAATCCCCACCGAGCCAGGCTTGATTGGCCAGCACAGACATCCAGCGAATTTCTGTCTCGTCAAATCACTGGATGTACCAGCTGCTCTGAAGGCACACGGCTCCATCTGCAGCCATGCACTACTGCTGAGCAGGCAGCCAGAGAACAAGAACACAGCCCTGACCCACCACTGCTTCTCCAGGAGAAAGTTTACTCAGAGAGAACCTTCGTTCAAGGAGGTATTTAAGCAATTCTCTATAATCAATGCAATAGCACTGTATAGCCACACTTTCTTCTGACACTCCATTAAAAACTTGCCCTTAATTTGAAGGGTCATATTCGGTTTATGACACACTTGTTAGCTGCCTCAGTGAACATTCTGGAACAGTTTAGGTAGCATTTTATAAAAAGCCCTTCCTAGACATATTTGAGGACACAAAATAGTATCAGAATTTAATAAGCTTTATATCTCTTGACAGGTTGCAATCTAGCATTTAGCTCCTCTAAAGTAAAGGTGTCCACACTGAAACTTAAGCTGTACTCGCTACATTCTCTGACAGATTTCACTATCATTACCATGATTAATATCTTCTCCACTGCAATATTGCACTTGCTTGCCTTCTAATTTACAAAAATATATGAACTATTAAGAGTTTAAACTGAAGCACCCGTTCCTGGCATAAGCTCATCTTGAAGGAGATCATAAATCTTACATGACTTGCCTTTGCTGATCAGCAAGGAAGTTTCAGGTTGCTAGTCAGAGATATGAAAAATATCAGCTTCAAAGCTGGGGCACAGGAGGGAGAAGGGGGATGAATTGCATTCTGCAACCGTAAGATAAAAGTCCTGGCAAGCACGGCAGTTCAACACTCCCAAGTTCTTTTTTTACTAGCTGTTACAGATGTTGGTAATTAATCATTAATGAAATTAAGAAATGCAAGTATGATTTTTGGTACTGTGCAATTCCTTACTACAGCATTACTAGTCACACTAACGACAATACTTCTGAATTTAAACTTCCAGATATGGTCCAATTTGCCATTTAGAAGGCTCAGAGTATTTCCTTGAGTTTGCAAGTACGCGTCAACATTCTTCAGACCTATGATTCCTGACGCTTATCTGCATCCTTAACAGAGCACACATGAAGCCTGTCTAGCAGTCGCCTAAATTTTAGTCATCTGCTGTAATACCTAATGTGGATCAACAACTAGCAATTAAGACCTCTAACCCTGGTAAAATTCAAAGAGCAAGTAATTGGAGTTGTACAAACAGCAACTTCAGTGCTCCTACTCACACATTGAGTTATTCACATATAAATTAGCATTCACAGGAGCAGACATAAAGTCAGCCAGAGCACCTTGTGTTTCCCTTTATAGTGAGCTGAATTCACAAATTTATGCCCTTGTGTACAGGGGTGTTACCAAAATCTTTCTGGTTTATATGCATTATCCAAGAAAAACAAACAATTTATGGATTGAGAAATCCAGTTGAACTTTGAGCCTGGCCACCAAGTAAACATCACTATTAATTTCTGCCTTTTGACAAACACTGAGATTATGAAGTGATTATATATTGCCCACTGTAAGCCAGATGCTAAACCTAATTTCTGTTGGTCCCAACATAGGATTTAATGATGGATTCAATACGTCTACGGCAGGGGCCATAAAATGAACTGTCATATTAAAAAGTCACACAAATGTGCATAGGAAGGAGATATTCCACAGAATTACGAACAAACCAACCAAGACCACCCCTGAGGTCATGATTATTTACATGTAAAAAGGGAAAAAAAAGCAGTAAACAGAAAACGATTATTTTTCCTTCACCTCCCACTCCCTGCATGTAATATATTTGCTGTATTGGACAGTAGGGCAGTTGTAAACATGAAACAATAGAATAACAATATCCAAGTGATGAATAAATTTCAGATACCTGGTTTCTTCCTCTGCGTTTACCATAATTTCTTCGCACAAGGGCCTTATAGTTTTCATTTTTCTTGGTCAAATAATAATATAATACACAATCGGGAACATTCTGAAGTGAAAAAGAATTAAAAAACGAGATGAGGTTTTGCTCCTACAAGAAACTATGGCTTTGGTATTTAATATCTCTCAACACTTAAACTATTCAGCCCCTAGACTAAAACAAAACTCTATTCGGTTTGTTTACTCAGCACGGAAATGAATTCACACACAAATATAACAATATAACTATGTATAAAATTATAGTGTTAAACAAGTCTCATGTATTCATAATATCCCTGGCTACTTCAGCCTGCATGATTTAATCTATAGTAGACAACTTGCAAGTTTGAAAGCTCCTACTTATTATAACAGCCACACATATTCAAGATTCTACAGAAAGTCTTGGCAAATCCTAATTCTCCATTAATTCTTACACCAGTTCTGCAAAATCAGTTCTAAAGACTAACTCAGCCAGCAGTAGGCTCTCACTGACTTGAAAGGTGGCGGCAAGACTTCTTAGAGTTAGCACAGTAGCTCAGCAGAGCCAATTATGTCCTTATCTAAGCACAGAGAGAGTTAAAGAAGCTTACCTGCTTCAAAAAGAAAGATCAAAACTCAATGAAGTGTCATTCTCTTTTATTGTTGTCAACAGTGTCATTCACTAACTTTTGTTAGATATTTGCATGCACTGATTGTGTTACTGATCAAATATTATAAAATCCTGTCAAAGCAGTAACTTTTTTTGGACTTAATTATTTTTTTCCAGGAAGAGAAAATGATGCCGGGATAAACGACTTACATTTGCAAAGTTAAGGAGCCCACCCTAGGCTCTACTTAAAAAAGGTCTTACCTTTCGTTCCAGGTAGGAAGCAATTAGACCAAAGTTCTTGGGATGTTGGACAAACCTTTTGTAAATCAGAAATTATTGAAGTTTAACAACATAATTCATGATCAAATAAGCAAAGCAGACTTCCAAACAATCTGTTCTGTCAGCAAGCCTTTGATTTACACAACTGAAATTAGTCTAAAAAGCCCAGGTTTTGAATTGTGCAAATTTAAAACTAAGTACTTAAAATTAGCTGATATAACGAGATCATATACCTAAGCTTTTCATTTCAATCTCATCATAGAACTCAGTTACTTTTGAGAGAATTTCTTATCTAAGGACTAACTGCATGTGATGAGCCTACTCAGGTGAAAAATAAGTGGCAAAGTCTAACTTCTACAACATTCCATGCATCCACTAAAGAACATTATCAAATATTACTGCACAAAAGCTTCAGCACCCCCGATTTAACTGATGTTTACTGTGGGGTTAGGTATTCAACTGCCATTTGCAATGCAATAAAAACAAAAGATAAGAAAGCCCATTACTTTTCCTTAAAAATCTCTTTCTCATGGTCGGTCCAGACATTCATGAATTGTCTGTCTTTATAGACTTTCATGGGATCCTCCATCAGACCATTCATGTTAATAAACTTCACTCGTCTTTGTTCTGCATCAAACATCATGGGAGGAATGACAGAAAGCTGACGCATTTGTTTTTCATTATTCTACAGGCAAAGAATAAAAGAAAAAGTAAAGAATACAGAAAGTTGCTTCTAATGTTTACAGTTCTTGAATTACACAACTCTTGAAAGCTCCACCACAGTACACAGTCACAGTTAGTCTGAAACTTCTTTATGTCCACGTAACCCTTCTAGAAAAGTGCCACTACCCCAATGAGCATTTACACAGTCAGCTAAAGGAAATAGGGTTTCAAACTATGAAAAACTAAACTGGTGCAGGGTTTTCGAAAGGAAGAGCTTTCACATTTGTTAGAGCTGTGAAAAACCAGGTTGTAGCAAGCCTGCAACGAACACAAGACACAGGAGAAAAATCTAGGACAGATACAATTAGGAGGCATAATCCATAAAAGTATTTGTAAGACCTGTTTCAAGCCAAACTTCACACAGATTCTCTCAAACCATCCCCAAAGTTTTCTCTTGTCAATAAAATAAACCCTCTGAAAAAGACCTTTCACTGCCAGTAAAAACATATTGAGTTATCTGCTGTGCTGCTATAGCAAAGTACAGACAATAGCCTCACCTCCTGCTCAGAGAGTCCATCAATGATTTCAGAAATCTCATGCTCACTTCTAGCAATAGTTGCTGAAAGTCCAGCCCCTCTTTGACCAACTCTAGAACGAGGGGAAAACAGAAGTAGTGAGGATAAAGTGGAAAAGAGATTCCAATCTTTCAGATTTGGTACACAACAATGACAACCTTCAGAATTCCTTAAAATCCTGTTACCAGTCTTCCAGATCAGTTAGGACTGTTCTTTCATAAGTAGTGTCAGGGTACAACCTCTGTTCATGTACTGCAAATTCAAACAACTGCTCAGTTTTACAGGTAATGTGCAAAGCTCACAAGAAGGGCACGCCTGAGTCAACATCCAAGGAGGAATGTTACCAGTGATTCCATTGCAAGCATTGTGTTTTAGGACACATTAATATGCTTCTGCTGAGTATGAGAAATGTTCATCAGTGGCACAGAAATCACCATCTTAATCAATACAACTGAGACACTGAAACACAGCCTACTTTTTTAAAGAAGAAACACAAAATTTCACCAATTCAATTGAGTTACTAACACAGTGCTGAGATTCATCACAATAAAAGGAAGTTTTCAACTTTGGAACTAATGGGGAGAGCTGTAATTTGGAAGAATTTTTCAGCCAGTGATCTTTACACTTAAGAACATCATAATACATTAGGGCACATGGATCAAAAAGCATTTCAGAGATGAGTATCACTGAGAGACATTAACACCCTCATTTGCTCAAAGATTTTACTGAAGTAATCAGTTTGCACAAAATCTGTCAAAAAAAAAAAACAACCCAACAACCTTAGCATTTCTACAGCAATAGTATTAGGAGCACAGCTATAGATAAAGATGCTATTACATTAGAGAACACAAATACAGTGTAAAGAGATGGCCCCTTCCCAAGCAGTTTGCAGTTACAAAGATGAGACGTGTTTTTAAAGTAAAGGCTTCTCATAGATAGAAGTGCTGTTTCATTCTAACAGCTTACTTTTTCTTCTTTTCTTGATTCCCCAAAGCCAGATCCTGCAGCCTTCAAGATAAATTGCAAACTATCTGCTTCTCCTATGTTTTATGAATTAAGGAGACTTAGACAGACAGGTAGGATGAAATCTTCATGGAGCTTGAACTTTCAAAGATGTATTAAAATGATTTCAAACATTGGATAAAAACATTTTAACACAACCGAATCAAACCTGACCTAATTTTAATGTACTACCTACAGTACTGTAGACATAGTGAACTCTCAAATGAATTGCACCTCATTCCTTTGAAGACTTTTTGTAAAATTTCCATTTAAAAAGTGTCTGATAGATTAAAATTAAATAATAGGGACTTAATACTTCATAGGCAAAACCACGTAATTCAGAAAGCAAATGTGTCTTGAATAAAATTACATGGCAAGTAGAACAAAAGATCACTCAAATGTTAATTAAAGAAGTCAAATGGCTTTTTGAGTGTGTAGGCTAATGAATATTGGGATCATGAGACACAGGAGTAACGGAGACACCCAGTGACAGAAAAATACAAAGATAAAGTAGGGCGTAGGCCCAAAATGAACAGGCTCACTTGAAACTGATGCTTCACAAATCTCTCTGTGCACTTGAGCAGCATAACTCATTGTCTCACTGAACACCACAACCTATGAGCCTTTGGTAACTCCCCCCTTTTCTGTATTTCTTTTGGAAAACACAGGGTTTGAGCAGATCTAAAAAAAGGGGGATAGGAAAGCACCAGTGTGGACATCACTAAAGCAGCCCAACAGGACACCAAACTGATGAAGTTAGCAGTGCTGACAAACCTGACAGGGATGGACAGGAAAGGGTGAGACATAAGACAGTAGATATACAAGGGCAGTCATGAAGATCCTGAGGATGTGAAGTGAAATGAGCTCAATTCCATGAAACACAGTGAACAAATGAAAGAACATTTTAGTTTATACTGTATGATACACTGATGTTCCTTTTAAAGGAATAAAGCGATGAGTATAAAACAACCATTAAGCTGAACCAATTTTATTGTAATTCTAAATATGAAGTTCTAAGATGTATTTTGTAGGAATATCTCAAATCCTTGGTAATACCTCTGGAATCGTTCTTGCTGTTCTCTTTGCTTCCGAATTTCTGGAAATTGTTTTTCATAATATTCTCTTGTTTTGCTCTCCTTTGCTTTCCTGCGTGGATTATTTTCTATCCTGTCAACTTTCTTCTCCCATGCCTCCATCAACTGATCATAACGTTGACAGATTTTCTGTTCCTGTTAAATTCCAAAAGTAAACCTTGAACTAAACAAAAAAGCACTCGGACATCAGTCCACACAACATGGGTAGGCTCCCAGAATGAACAGTCATATTTTTCCTGCTTTAGTGGCTTCCATTTTGAAGATGACACACACCCAATTTTTAGCAGACAGAAGGTGAGGAAATGCATATAAAAATGCAGATTTTGAATATTGCACACTATTTCTTTGCTTTACACATCACAACAGTATTTGGCAATTGCTATTACTGTCTTCCAGAAATCTCACATCTCCTGGTACCAGGCTTTTCATTAGTGGAATTGGTTTGGGTTTTATTTATTTGAAATGTTTAATTAACACAACGGGGTTGGCATGATCACAGTATATCCTCAATCTCAGCCATATGTAGGGAGCTGCTGCTATTTAAAAAAACCCCTAGGACTGTAAGAATTTAAATACTTCATTGCATTTTCATGGTGGGATCTTCCAATTCGATATATAATCTTCTGCTATTCATAATAGCAATAATGATCTTTCAGACACCACCCAAAAGAGCCCTTTGACTTTGTATGCCACTTGCTACAACAGCATGCAAGCAAAAGCATTAAACCAATTAATACTGGTATCTAACATATGCAAGTTGGACTAAAAACGCTGTCAGACTTCAAAAATCAGAAATCTGCCCTATTTTCTTTCAGATACTGTAGCTGCTATACTAAAAAAAAGCTCAGAGAGGCCAGGCATGACAGTTAAAGATTTTCATTGGGTCTCTTCATACATACTCTTTAAGAAGAAAAGCTTTTTCCTTATTGTAGTTTAGATGGTTTTCAGTTAAATAATCAACAAACTAGTGGTAAACCTGCAGTTTATTTTCCAACAAATCAATAGAATTTTAGCTTAAGATCTTCTTTTTCTGATCAACAGGTTTTACATGACATTTGGGGATGCAAGTCAAGGATCCAGACAGAAACCCAACTACTATGTGCTCTTTTTACAAAAACATGGTGATTACCCGTTGTTTTCTTGCATGATTTCTTCTTTTAAAGAACAGTATTAGCTTTTTCCTCATCACTTGGTTTCTAGAAAACAAAATTAGAACGAAGTACATAAGAATTAAGCACTTCAAAACTACTCAACAAAGCCCATTAGCTGCTAGATGTCAGATCATTATAATGAAAAGTATTTATTTTTGGGTATGGAAAGCAGAGCGAAAATTCCTGATGAAGCAATCATCTAAGTAATACTGTATTTTATCAGATAGAAGATTCTTGAAGATAAGTAGAACACGCAATTGAGACACAAAAGCTTCCAATTTCAAGCTAGGTGCTCTCTTTCACCACAAGAAAAATAATTTGCTAAAATGAGTAAATTTGGCTTAAGATGATACACTTTGGGGGAGTGTAATTGTAATTCAGCCCTGAAGCTAAGAGGTTTACAGTATATTGCTAAAAAAAAATAAGTACACAGCTACATTTGAAGAAGTGGAGCAAGTGTAGATCTCTTAAAAGGCACAATAACAAGAGATTAAAGCACTTACGTTTTGATGTTTTCATGGTAGACTTTTGTGTCTGATGGTTGGTTGTAAAGTGGCTGCAATTATGGATTAGAAAAGGTACACTTAGGATGTCTCAATGTATGTAATTCTAAAAGTACATGCAATGTATTTAACAATGTTTTAGTGTTCTGCTAACAGTGTACTCAATCTGAGATGCAGCAATTTGAAAGGACTAGAAGATATTCAACACAAAGCACAGGTTACTTAAAATTAGATTATAACTAGTTATGTATATAACAGTATTATTTTTTTTTTCATATTTCAAACTGTTCTCTCAAGTAGTTTCCGATCTGTTTTTAAAAATGACACTTATGTGGTCAACCAGTTCACTCAAGCCCCAATTCACCCGTGCATTTAAACACACGGTTCCTACACACATAAATACAGAACTACATCTGTTCATCACAACAGAATTACAGCAACTGGCAACACATAAAGGGAAGGGGAAGGGAGGGGGAGACGGGACCAAAACCAAAACCGAACCCAAACACAACTTACCAGCTCAACTTTTGGACCAAGACCTTCAAATATCTTGTGGGCTTCTTCTGCTTTTTTCTGCAAGCAAGATTTTTGTATAGTCTAAGTAAATAATCTGAAATTAGTGTCAGAAGCGTATCTGAACTCTTTCACTTACACTAGGTGCTAAATCCTTCTCTGCCCAAACTATTTCCTTCTTAATCTACTTCTACAACGTTGCCTCAGCAAATCAAGAAACCTGTACTTGAATTGTATAGTTACTACTCTGATCTCTTTGTTTGGAAGCTGACAAAGCATAAAAGCAGAAACTGACCACTGCAGTTCATTTAATAAATAATACAGCAAATAACTGTTAAGAGGAAGAGAGGTGTCCAGTAAAACAAAGATTAGCTAACTTTGAAAAATGGAATTAAGAGACTAAAATCCTCCAACTGTCAAGTCTGAGAGTGTGAATCAATGTGTACATACACAAACATGGAGGTACATTAAAGGTCCTCCTTCCCTTACACTGGGTGAAGACCTCAAAATAATTCTGACCCTAAAGGAGGCAGCTCTAGATAAGACAGTTGGCTTTCACAAATTCATTTCAAGCCTGTACAGTCTTCCAAAGCCCTTTCTCAGCAGAGAAGGCTATCTGAAATAACCCAATCTAGTTCAAATTTGCTTCTTTCCCCCGCAGTAGCTGTATGTGTTAGCCCTAAGGCATTTCCAAAGAAAAATATACAACAGACTAATCCATAAAGCAGTTATTATTAGAAAGTGCTCTGCTAAGTTCTAACCTCTTTCCATGTAAATTCAATCTTGAGGAAGTATTTGGAACTCACAGCTGTACAGAATAATGATATATCAGGAAAATATTATAGTATTACCCTGGTACAATGCTTCTTCTGGTCTCAAAAGATGTAAAATTTAACTGTAGCCCTATTACTTTAACCAAATTTAGTCAACAGTAGCTGAATATTAAAAATAATTATCCTAAACTGCATGGTTTGAAGATGAAAGCTGCCAAGGGACTGTCCTCTTGTACAACTGCAGAAGAAAAGATACCAAACAAGTGCTACAGACACAAATGGCTTAATGTATCTTTAATAACCCTTTAAGTAAGTCAGTGAGATTGGCATATGCTATTAGTATTAAGCCAATCAATACTGCCATTCTACACTACACGTAATTTCTGATACAAGAACTCAAAATAAGTGCTAAAAGGATTCACAAACGAATCAAGCTTGGTAATTCCCCTTGTATATAGAATACTGTATGAACAGCTACACAAACAGAAGTAGATAACAGACTACTATATACTGACACGCTACTCCACCTCAGGCAACACAGAAATGGGCTTCCTCATCTCCCAGCACATACACAACATAGGGAGTGAAATAGCAAGTTCAAAATTCTCTTGTAGAATCCACCAGTAAGCAGTTAGCAGAGAAAGAGTAGCACAGCAGCCCGCTAAGATGTACATATTGCTGTACATCGGTTACATCAGTTTTTATAACACAGTAATTGCCCTAATGTCCTGTATTAAGTAAATACATCAAACTTTGGAGACAGCTGGGGGAAGGGGAAAACAGGCTGAATGGAATGTTTGGGACACAGTTCTAGTCTAGAAAATCTAGTATTGTGTTGCAGTTTTTTACCACCTCAAATTCGCAAGAATAGTCTACTGTAACAGAAGTTAGCTGTTCCTCTAAACTACAAAAGAGAATTGGGAAATTAAACAAACACATACCACTCTCCCAAAAGAGCATAATATGTTCAAAACCAGCGGATATCCAACTCACTAATCTCAAACTACCAGGAGGAAAAAAAGCAGTAAGTACTTTGCTGCTGTTTGTGATCTACTGATCTCTTGTACTTTTATCACCACTTATGCAACACAAGCTCCCAATTCACCTGCATACTGCTTCTTCATATCTGTTCATTTAACCAAAGTGCCAGAAGTCAGAGTTTAAAGAGAAGGCATGGAATCTTACAACATATGCAGTTTTTCCCCTTCAGCCAAGTTAAATGTTGGGTCTTCAACCAAGCTTGTCAGTTTTTATGTGAGGAAAACAGAATTTAAGACTAATTTCTGAAGCATTTTTTCATATCCATCATGCATGCGTTTGTATATACCCATCTGAACACCAGGGTCTAGGGATGAGACCCACAGATGTGTTTCCCTAGACTGCTTGCAAGATAAAGGAAGGATCCTGTGATCACAAACAGTCATGAAAATGTCATTCATTTAAAGAAGTAAATAAGTATTAAAAGAGGGGTGGGCAAATCAATAAAACAGATGAAGCAAAAACTGCCCCATAGAAGTAAATGAAAATGCAATGAATTTTAGTAGCGGGGTCAGATTCACAGCTATGCTATTCAACTAAAAAGCACTCTTACCCGATTCTCATCGTAAATGATTTGGACAATACTGCGGTGTTTCTGTTCCACTGGAGGAGGGGAGACAGGCCTCTCTGGCTCTGGAGGCTTAGCAGCTTCTTCTTCAAGTTGTTGCTAAGAGACAAAAGAAAGAAAATCAGCCATCCGTACCATGTTACCCTTACCAGTAATTAGTCACCAGAGATAAAATATGCAGCTGATCAACAGTTAGCACCGCCTGTTATTCCTCTTCTTAACTGACAAGGACTGAATGAAATGGTTTTAATGCCAACAAGGAAGATAACATTATTTTTTTACCAAAGTAAAAACCAAAGTAAATGTTTACAGGACTCACCTGCATTGAATAAGACTTGTTCTAGCTTGACACTTAAAGATATTACCACATTTATCATCACTGTTTAAGCAAAAGTATTCACTTTGGGGAACAGTTACGCCAAACCTGCCTTCTCACAGAGGAAATCGTCCACAGCGCTGACTTTCTACATTCTAGATATTCCAGTGTCGTTATTACTACTGTCTCATTGTTCAAAAAGGCACAAAAAGTACTAACACTCCTCATCATTCCAAACGCAGTTCAGAAATAAATCACTCCACATGCATTGAAGTTCCAAGATTGTTACAATAAAAACAAGCAAAAAATGCCAACAGCAAAGAAAACCCTGTAATCTTTTCCTAGCTGCTACACTGCTATGATTTGCTTTCACACCAAATAAATTTGGTTCAGAGACATCTTCACTTTTTAATTGTAAATCTCCTTCATCCATGCCTGCCACAAAGACACAACGAAGAACTTCTGACACAAGGGATCCATCCTGTCATACAATACTGGCTAGAATGTGCTACATCTTTGTCAGTGACATGGACAGTGGGATTGAGTGCGCCCTCAGCAAGTTTGATGATCAATGATACCAAGCTGTGTGGTTTGGTTGATATGCTGGAAGGAAGGAATGCCATCCAGAGGGACCTCGACATGCTTGTAAGGTGGGCTGATGCCAACCTCATGAAGTTTAACCATGACAAGTGCAAGGTCCTACACCTGGGTCGGAGCAATCCCAGGCACAGCTACAGGTTGGGCAGGGAAGAGATTCAGAGCAGCCCTGCAGAGAAGGACTTGGGGGTGTTGGGTGATGAAAAAATGAACATGAGCCGGCAGTGTGCTCTTGCAGCCCAGAAAGCCAACCGTATTCTGGGCTGCATCAAAAGGAGCGTGACCAGCAGGTCGAGGGAGGTGATCCTGCCCCTCTGCTCTGCTCTTGTGAGACCTCACTTGGAGTATTGTGTGCAGTTCTGGTGTCCTCAACATAAAAAGGACATGGAACCGCTGGAACAAGTCCAGAGGAGGGCCACAAGGATGATCAGGGGACTGGAGCACCTCCTGTATGAAGATAGGATGAGAAAGTTGGGGCTGTTCAGCCTGGAGAAGAGAAGGCTGCGTGGAGACCTCAGAGCAGCCTTCCAGTATCTGAAGGGGGCCTATAGGGATGCTGGGGAAGGACTCTCCATGATGGATTGTAGTGATAGGACAAGGGGTAATGGGTTCAAACTTAAACAGAGGAAGTTTAGATTGGATATAAGTAAGAAATTCTTTACTGTGGGGGTGGTGAGGCACTGGAATGGGTTGCCCAGGGGAGTTGTGAATGCTCCATCCCTGGTGGTGTTCAAGGCCAGGCTGGACAGAGCCTTGGGTGACATGGTTTAGTGGGAGGTGTCCCTGCCCATGGCAGGGGGGTTGGAACTCGATGATCTTGAGGTCCTTTCCAACCCTTACTATTCTATGATTCTATATTGCCACATAAGATTTCCAAATCTAGAAGTTTTACAGGAAAAACCCAGGCTCAATTACTACAGGCAACAGAAACTCACAGCCAGGTACTTTGTGACATCCTTGGGATTTTTCTGCTGAAAGAAATTTTACAGGTCACTAAAACTAAAACACACTTTACACGTCACTAAATTTCAGACATAATTAAATGCTTTCATACCATAAAAGCACACCACTCCAGAGTTGTCTATTTGTTTTCCTGGACATACAAATTAACAAATCCTATTGTGCAACTCATTTCCTATAGAGGTCCCACTGAAAGAATAAAAAGGTAAAGCTGGTACTACATCTGTGGATCTTTGAAAGCCTTAAAAGGGAAAGGAGACAAGGACTTCGCTTTTGCCAATGAATAACAGATGCCTAAATTGAACAGTGGGTTTAGTTGGCCACAACAGCTACTGGGAAAGCAACAACTACTGCCAGAAAACACTTCCTTTGCCTCCAATGGCTGAAGTGCAGTTCTCTGATGCAAAACATAGCCAGGACCACCTAAAAAAAGTGGTATTTCCTCCTTTATTTCACTGCTGTTCTATTTACTCGTATCCCCCCTACTACACTTTCCCCAAGGCTGACCTTAGCTCCAGATGTTAAGATCTCTTGCCCTTGTGAAAGCAGATGATCCAGCGACTTTTGTACAAGCTCTGGTTTTGGAGATACATGCAAGAGATTCTTCCCTTGCATGAAAGAAGAAAGATGATAGTCTCCCCTCACTCAGCAGTCATCTTTAAAGCTGAAATTACAGTCACAGTGCCCTTGTTTCACTAGTCATCTAAAAAAGGTTCAATATAAATCAATCTACTGTTGGTGTTCTTCTATGGCTTCCTCCTAGTTTCAAAAATGTTTAAAACTACATGATGTCCAACCTATTTAAAGATTCTAGCAAAATCATATGCATAATCTTCCCCTTCTAGCTTGCTCATTTGGTTCATGTAACAAAAAAATTCACCACCACCAAAAACGAAGCTTTTCCACACCTTTTTCACTGGCAGATAACAACAGCAGTGTCTGTTATGCTTACTTGCTTTTTCTTCAGTTTAAGGATTTGCTGTTCAACTTTTGCAATTTCACGATCTACGCGGTCCATGCTCTGTATCAATTCTTCCTTTGACAGCTTTGAAGGTGAAGCATTTTGGTCCTCCCCACAAGGCTGACCAGAAATAGGAGAAGATGGTCCCTCATGCTTTCCACCAAAAGCCGGGTCCTTTCATGGGGACAGAGTGGTTGGGGAGATTGAGAGAAATCAGTCACATTGATAACATCGGAATGAGTCATTAAGCCAGCATGCATGAATTTAAAAGAATTTCCAGTTTTCTACATCTCTGTTGAGGAGATGAGTTAAAGTTTAATATTTCAGTTTATTAATGCTCTAAATATTTTAGAATTAACTTGACAGCCCATTTTTGATATTGTAATTACAAAGTCCACCTTCAAAAATAACAGGACACTTCAGTGTCTACCTTGAAACTGAAATAAGATCAAAACATCTCCCTTATCTTCCTTAAAAGTAAACAGTACCTTTTATCTTTAAAGGAAAGGTTATTTGAGCGCCAACCCTCAATATTCCGCACCTATACTGATGAGGATATTCTTGTAATCATGACCAGCCTGATAAAGTACATCTGGAGTTAGTTGTGGTTATAAATGTTAAGTTCTATTGAACTTAACACAACTTAAAAATGATGACTTAAGAAAGGACAGGTCACTATTTATTTGGCTTTGATTTTGTCTTTGGGGTTTTTTTTGTCTGTTTCCAAACAACATATTTCAACTTGCTTCATGTTCTAACATCAGCACAGTTGTATCTTTTCTTTGTTTATGTCCTCAGACCATCATGCTCCATGACTACCCAGCTGGTAAATGCTAGCTCAGCAATACAGCCCTCATTCAAGCCAATCTGACTAAAAGATGACGTGTCTGAATGCCTCGTTTCAAGATAACACTAGGCTGTATTTCTAAATTGAGACAATAAATTTCCACATGTAGCACCTGCATAAAAACTCAGCTACATACAAACATGTTAATATTGCTTAGTTTCTCCAACCCCCTTTGATGTTTGCCATGCAACACAGCAGGTTACTAAGAAATCACATGCTATTACAATTTCACTTTACTTCACAGTTTATTCACATTATAAAAGGAATGGCACAGAGAAGACAACTACTCAACTGTTTAGAGGTCTGGTGCCTATTAGATTTTGAATTCATAGGGTGAAATTTTTCTTTACATTATCTGGGTCTAGAGACTTGAGCACTCACCTTCAGAAGTCACATCCGTTACACAGTGCCTTTTTGGTGTGTGAGGCTGCGTGCTTGTGTGTGTGCATGAGAGAAGGTATTAAATCTTAAAGAGATTTGTCTGCTCTGTACAATAGCTTTCACCAATACTCAGTATCGACAATAGAAAATATCTACACCAAACTACATTGTCCTACACTTACCCAAAATGAAGCAGTGAGAATTACTGTTACGTAAATAAGCAGATTCATTTTAAATGCTTAAGTTTTCAGGGGTGGAGGTGTGTACTTTGACCATTCAGTACAAATATTACAGAAAAAAAAACAGGTCTGCATTCATCTGCCAGTAGATTTCAATTGTAAAGCAGAAATATTTCATGCACTTTACCTTTATCATTTTGCAAATGAGTTTTTAATAACTTAAGAGTGTAATGGCAACTCAGAACATCAGTCTCTTTACTGTGTTTGAGGCAGACTTATCTCCTTGCTCTTTTTGTAAGAGTAACAGTGACTCACAACCAGTTTGTGATAATGTGTAACGTTAAATTTCTGGGATTGAAAAAAGAGACTAAGCAAATAAAAAAATTACCTAACAGCAAAGAATTTATTTGCTCCCTACAACATAGTGAGTTACACCTTCAGCATTGCAACCGGAAACAGCTTTACCTTCTTAATATCTGCAGATCTCAACCCTTCCTGCAGAGGATGTACTAAAGGCAAGACAGTAGCTGCACTGACACGCTGAAAATGGGAATCAGAGACTTGCTCAAGACGTGGCCGCTTAGATTCCAGTGAATCATGATCAGTCTGAGATGGACCTGGATGAAATTGCTGTTCATATCCAGTTCTCCTTTCCTGAGGCCTACATACACAGAAGAGAGAAACTATTACAATATACACTGTCCATACAAGAAAAATATTTGGTGTTTCTCAACCCTTTTCAAATATACAGAAGATGCAATACAGTGAAGCCTCTTCTAAACAGTAAGGCAAACAAATCTTTCTAAGTATGACCTTCTAAAATACAGGTTAAAATCCATTGAAAAAAACCAAAGTTTACTTGAATCTTAAAAGACAGGTTAAATGCATGCCCATCATTACAAACACCTGAAGAAACTTAACCACTGCTATAATGACACTGTTCAAATCAAAGCTCTGACTCAAACTGTAAACAAAAAAATCCATGAGACAAACATAGTATTATATTCCACTGAACACAGATGGCCACAACAGCTCCATTATTTCCTTTTTGCAGTCAAATAATTTTTAAATATACAGAGAATGCTTGAAATGGGCCACCAGTCTATTTGGAACTTGATCTCTACTAAAACACTATGACAGAAACAGTCATTGATTCAACCCATGAGTCATCTAAAACATCCTCCTCTTCCAAAAAATGCAGAACAACACTATCACTAGCTTCTTTACAGAGCAAGACACAGGATGTCCATAAAAGAACTTCATATGCTTCAACATCTTCCTATGAAGTGCCACTGAAGAGATGACAGTAGTTTCCTGTCCTTTGCCAGAACTATTGAATAAGCTTTTATAAATTTACAAAAGGGGGGAGAGGATTTATTTCTGCTATAAACTGACATTTTGAGAACTCTACAAGCTATTATGATTCTCAGCACTAAAACAGAGCCTTACTGGCATTTGGTGACACAAGATGAAGGCAATATACAAGCCCCAGGTTTCACTATCACCAAGTTATTTCTGGGAATATTCTAATGAGATTTTAAGCTATAATAATATTTAAATAACATTAATTACTGGTATTTTTTCAGAACCAGGTATCTCAGTTTTAACCAAAATAAACTGCTAGCAGTAATCTAGCATATAAAGTTGTCCCTAGTAGATATACTTACTAATAGTCCAAGGAAAAAAAAGAGCTTGTTATAAGCAATAACACTTGCTTATGACTGCAGGTCAGTATGCTAATATGCTAAAGAATTGAGGGGCATAAACCATATAGTAACCTCTCCCCTTAACAGAAGCATATTCTTGCTAATTTACTCCAAACCAATTCATCCTACCCTGATCTATAGTGGGTTTTTAATTTCTAAATTTGATTTTCAGAGTACATCCAATATTCTCCAGGTATACAGTCAAATGAATGCTTAATAGAGCCTGAAAACATTCTTGAACAAATCAACCTTCCAGTAATATTAACATAAATTTGAACATTCATCAATATCCACCATGAAGTAACTCATTCGACTGAGAAGACATTACTAAGCTGAAACTAAGTTATACCATATGATTCAATGTATCTGTGCACGCCACTTGTCCTCAGTTAACCTACTGGACCCAGATCAGTTGCTGCTACTTACAGAGACAGGAGCGGTATATGAGACTGACAAAAAGGATATTTAAAACAAATGATATGGAGCTGTCAAGTGTCTTGCCAAAAGTAATATAGAGTCTGATTTAGTCCTCTGTGCCTAGAAGTCCATTTTCTGCCACATTTCAGTGCTTCACAACTCTTACAACTCAAGTACCCAACTAGCTCTATGTTTCTTACTTGCCCAGCCACACAGATAACACCTGTTGAATAAACAAGCCTAATCTAGTAAATATGACAGGTAGTATTCACTCTAACAACTCCTGCACTTGTTGCTTCTACTCAGCAAGATTAAATTATCCTAAGGTACAAACTCTACACGCTTCTGGCCTAAACAGCATTAAAAAGCTTGGGCTATGCACTTGGATTCTCAGAAGTTTGTTGTTAGGAGAGATCTGGGAAAAGTGAAGCAGACTGTCACTTCCTGTCTATGAAACAAATACACTAGTTAAGCCAAAGGGACTGAGGAATTACACAACAGCTACAACACTCAAACACTGGAGACCAACACTACTACAACAGCGGAGCAGCATAACAAAATCCAGTACTTAGACAGAAACTATGAAACACAAAACCCTTTCTATTCAAAAGTTGAAACTAACTTTACAGAAAGCACAGACTCGCGGAAGATTCATGTTCACATGCTTCAAAACCAGCATCCTCACCTGTCAGAGCCTGGGTGAAATTCGGAAAGCAAGGAAGGCCTGCGCCGAAGCTGCTGCTGCTGTTGCTGCTGCTGCTGCAGGAGCTGGGTTGCCTGACTGACTTCCAGGTGAGACGAGCGATAATCGGGAACTGCAAATTCCTAAATGAAAGACACCTCTGATGTTAACAAGAACAAACGTACAGAAAACACGATCAAAAGAGCTTGATGTCCTGGAATGATCATTCCAAAGATACTAAATACAGACCAAGACCATATCACTAAACCTTAATCCTGCTCAAAAAATACAAGCTTGCAAAAGGCAGGTCTAAGGTTTGAATGAACTTCAAAGAGACTAAACACTTATGCTAAGAATTTCACCAACAGTTTCTACCAAAACACAAATGAGTCAGCAGGAGAAAAATATCTATTCAAATCGATTTCGCGCATCCAACCACAAAGAGGCAAAAAGCGAATACATTTCAGCAACCCTGAAGCCAATTCTTCTGTTATCACCTCAAAACATTTTTACAGCAGACACTTAATTAGAACTAAGAGCCAGACACGATGCATTTCATTTATAATCAAAGTGAGGTACAAGACAATTTATTTGTATATATGGGTCTTCAAAAGCAAAAACTTGCTTTAAAAAATGATATGTGGCTGCCATTAACCAAAAAGAAGCTCTAAAAGACACACAATAAGTCATTACCCATAAGATTTCATTTTTACAAATTATCCAAAAATAAATATGGAGCATGCCAAAAAGCTCCAATTCTTGAATATCCTTTTGCAAACATGTAAGTAGAACAAAACATCTAAAGTGTCTGTAGCAGGAGGAGAATTAAATTCAAATGAGAGAAACCTGAACTGTTCTAAAGCTAACAGCTAGTTCTCCACTGCCCACCATTCCATAGAGAGCACAGGATGGCAGAATGAATACTCAGCAGGAATAACTAAACAGGAGATTCTTAGAAATCATTACTCCAGTTCTGGCCAGTAGAACACAGCTAGCTGGAAGCACTGGTACAGCTGCTTCAGAAAAAACAACAGTGTAGCACAAGTTTTTAACTCCAGATTCACATTCTCCACATTGCACACAGGTTTTGTCAAGCATCACATTTAGCTTACAGAGAATCTAGCCAAACACTCCTTACATAGGATGAAAGATGACTATGGGTGCACTTCTAATGCTCCTGGGCGTAGTAGGAGATTAATTCCCCATAAAAATTTAGTATCCACAAAAGCCACAAGAGCCCAGACTCCCAAAGGATTTGTTACACCCAGAATGCTTCATTCATATTAAATGTACACTAACCGCAGGCAGATTATTCACACATTCTTGGAAAATCATTGCTATCAATGAATATGGACTCAGCCACACTAACATTGGACAAATTTAGTATAATGGCTAACCATTAATAAATTAAAGCAAAACTACAGCAAAAGTTCATGAACACAATCCCCAGTGAATTTATTCAAACTACAAGAAACCAATGATAAAACCAGGAAGTTTGTATTAATTCCCTGTGATAAAGATCTAGAATTATAAAACTCAGATTTCCAACAAAAAAAAACCCAAACCCCAACATAAAACTAAACAAGTAAAAAAGCAGATACATATATAATCTTAAAGAAGCAAAATGGAGTGCTTTCACAGCAAAAATAGGAGGGCAAACAAAACTGAACCACCCTACAACTACCTAAGCAACACTGGCAGCTCTCAGCAGGGCATGTGGTCTGTAACTCCACTGTTTTCAAATGTGAATGGCTTTCATTACATTGGTTTAAAAAGAAATAAAATACATCCCATTTGGCACAGCAAGCACCTGAATTATACTCGAGTTAGATTTGTAAGGCTCATCATGTCTCCTTACCTGCTGGTGCCGGGTGCTAGGGAAGGTGTACTGGACAGAGTGAGTAGGATAACGACTCTGTTCTGTGCTGAATGCTCCTTGGTTAGGAGGGTAGCCTGAACTTGACATTATCAGGGAAGAAGTCTTCACAAAGCCGTGAGATCAAGACCAGCAAGCAATCATGTTTCTAGGAAACCGCCTAAAGGAAAAAAGATCACTGATAAGCACCCAAGTACCAGATGTACTCACAATACATTACAGCCATAGTCACCTAAGCAAAACAACCATTACCAGTAAAAGCTTTTCCCTGATGTATTTATTTAATAGGTTACTCTAGTCTGAAACATGCTAACGGGTCTTAAATGAGCTCAAAATGAGACATGTCAGCATTGTCTACTTGAAGATTATATTGTTAGAATACATCATTTACCTTACCAGATGAATTAGGAGGATTTTAAAAGAAAAGCAGGTTACTTAAAATAAATGTTACAGAGGATATAATAGTCTATAGATGGACTCTTTATTTACAGTAAATTTCTTTAGCACAACATGAAGTTTACTTTCATTTCTTCTATAGAGTGTCTGGATTCTATCAACTGTTTCTTACTTTCAGATTCAGGTAATCTTAGGGCTCCTCTACTCAATGCCACCTACAGTCTATTACACCACAGTGTATTAGTCAGGCCCTAAAATACTATTACCATCTAAGAGCAGCTTTACAGAAGTAGTTTATAAAAAAGGCAGTCACAAAGGAAAAAACACAACACTTTCAACTGACACCACATTTGTCTCTCATAGGATGCCAGAAACTGAATATACTATGAAGCCTTACAACAATCTTACTTCGTTAACATCTGATGGCTGCTTTGCCTCTATTGTATTCTCCAGCTACAGATTAACAGTGAACACTGTGATGCATACTGATCTGGAGAAGAATTTTAAAGACTGAAAACATCCAGACAAGTTCACTACCTCCAAGTATCTACAAATTGTGTATCTTTTCAGATGCTGAAGATCAGAAGACATTGATTAAACATTGTGACCATCAGGGCTTTGAGTGGGTAAGTTATGGGTCTAACCAAAAGAGTAGGACATATATATATATATATATATATATGTCCCTGATATTTCTATGACAATAATACAAAATATTTCTCTCTGATAGCTCAAAAAAATGTAACCCTTAGAGGCCTTGGTCTTGAATACAGAATTCTATCAGACCTGTAGCAAATTCTCAACCTCTGTTCCAGAGCCCAGCAGACATATCAGACCTTCACATAAAGTAACTGTTGATCCTTGCCTAGATCACTTCATTTCGAAGCGCATTCATCTGTAGCCTTTCGCAACCACCACATTTGAAGTTATACTTCTGAACTGTACTTTCCATTAACAATCAATAGACAAAATCAGCTCAGGAAAGGATCAGATACAACAAGCTATGAAAACAGGTCTTAAAATTTATCATTCCTGCTCCGGTTGGGATTTTCCCCTGCCACGTCTCCATCTAACGAAGAAAGCTTTACACATTGGACTATCAGAATGACGAGACAAATCTAGATTTACATCTTACACCTAATTTTCAGATATGAAAATCAGAAAAACCTGCAGTTTCCCATTCAAACCAGTACTACAGATCACTAGTTGTGTGCTTTATAGCACTATATATCTATTATAGTATCTGTAATTTATATGTAAGTGACAAGTTCTAACATAGAATTCTTCACCATTAACATTTATTATGTTTCATCATTCATACTGCATTCATTAAAGTACATCTTTACCAACTATGTGATGGTCTAATAGGTCTGAGTCATATGGTTTCCATTTAATCAAGAAACAGTGTCAGAAAGCAAGCAGTTTTAGATAATATACATTGTGAGAGTTAGCTGCAAGCTATAGCACCTGAATACTATATATTTCCAAAGTCCAATGAACAGCAAATGAAAACCTTTCATCTTTCTCTCTTAATTTCTGTGAAAGTCCATTTAAAACTATGGCATAGAGCTAACTGCCAGCACAATCAAATGTTTACTAATGTGATAACTACTCCCATCATAGCCTGGAGAACACCTATTATTAAATGAAAATTCTGCATGGTATAAGGATGCTCAAACAACTGAAGGTTACAAATGTACAAATCTTAGTTTGATGAACTGCTGATGCCTTAACCTGTGCCGTCTCACCAGCTTCATACGCAGTCTTCATAAATATGTGAAGATGTCAAACTGGATTTCACATATATGCAGCTGCCATATATATAGTGTATATATGCCACTATATATAGTGTATATAAGGATATGTACATTTCCTACTCTTAAAATCTTTAGTGAGGAATAAAGACAGTAATACTGGATCTGAACAAAGCTCCTTTAGTCCAATACGCTGTGACTGACAGTAGCCAGCAGCAGGCACTTAAGAAGCATGTACCAGCGTCTTCCCAACAAACTCTCCAGCCTTCCAGTGTCAACCCAAGAAGCAGTGTGTGGCTCAGGGATTCCTTGAGTCAGGGCCTTTCTGTTTAAGATTTCTCAATGGCTTTCTCTTCCATTGGTTTGTCCAGCTGTTTTCTGAACTAGTATGAACTCTCAACATTCACAACTGCTTGTTGCAAGAACTTCTACAGTTTAGCAGCACTTCACATGAGAATCTGTCAGCTTTTGTTTGCTCTGGACCCGCTACCTTCCTTTATTGCAACAGACCAAACATCTATTTCATATTCTTATTTTCCCCATTGCACACACAATTTCATAGACTTCTATCATTTCCCTTCAGGCCTATCTTTTCCATGCTGAGGAATTGTAGTCTACTTGGTTATTCCTTGTCAGCCACTTCAAAAGCTTTTCTAGTTCTTTGATACCCATTAAGTGGTACAGGGAGCCAAAAATGTACACCAGATTGTGGGAAAGTATCAATAAATACTCCTCCTGTTCGTATACTTTTCCCTTTCATGCTGGCAACAGTTAGGTAGATCTGAATAATCTGGGGATGCAGAGAGGATCAGATGAGCAACCACTTGAAAATCTCACACAAACATAGGCCAACTACTGCATGATTCAAAGTCCTTTTTAGTTTCTCTCTGTCAGGTTACATCTCCTTATTTTCTCAATATTCAGTCAAACCCACAAGTTGATCATTAACCCAAGTGCTGAAAGTTCAATCCACACTCACTCTGTATGATGCTATAAAGACCATTCACAAGAACATAAGTGTACAGATTGTTAGGTTTGTGTTAGGCCTGTTAGTCGTGAAATCTCCACCAATATAGGAAACTTTCACAAGCAACAGCAATGAGAAGTCCTGACCATCTCTCCAGATTCCATGCTAGACATGGAAAGATGAGGGGGAGGAGGGGAACCTGGCAACAAGCACGAGCATCCTTCATCTATCCACCAATGTTAACTCAAACCACCATCTCAACCTACAAGTTTTACACAACACATCTGAAAGCTTTCAGTCCAATGGCCTTTTTTCTGCTGAGAACTGCAAGTAGGATCATGGCCATAGCACCATAGAAAAATTAAAAAGGGTGAAAGAAAAGCTGCCAACAGAAGAAGGCAACAGAAACAGCATTAGAGGTTACAGTTGCAGTCAATAGAAGAGGTGGGAAGTGAAGAGAGAAAACAAAAAAGCAAAAAATAGGTTATCAATGCTGGGGGTGCATTCTTCTTCCTCCCTGAGGGAACTGACACAACAGCAGGAAGAGATAAGCGTAACAGCAGAGGAAAATACATGGTTACATGCTGACAATTACAAGGTGGGGGGGACCGAAAACATGGGGATTCTGTGTAGGATCTCATTTCTTTCAAGACAAAAATCAGCCTGTAGTACAACAACGTGTAAAACAACCTTAAAGTACAATATTTTTTCCCTCTAAGCCTCCGTCTGTCATTACATTTACATGTATCTACACCTTTTCCTAATTTGACCTCTTTACATGACCCGCAGACCCCATCTTATTTCCCAGTCTCCTATAGTATGAGCCTGTTTACACTCAGCCATAATAGGGGGAATGGGGAGTTTTTGCCAATATTTGCTAAAAGGATTATGACCAATATTCTGCTCATCTCTCCCAGTCTTGCTACCTTAATTCTGCAATTGTGGATCTAAGTACTGGACTTTAACTCTCATTTCTCTGCAGAAAACCTTATGACCTATCAGCTAAAAGCATCTGCCTGTCTCTTCAGCATCTGATCACATGCATCCAGCAGACACAGATTATTCTTCATCAGCCTATTGCTTGGTCAGTGAGGGCAATGCCAGCTTCCTGCTGTAATGGCTCCAAGTTCCATACGTTCAGATTATACTTAAATACAGCAGTCTTTACGCATGAAATTGTAAGTGAGTGTGTAGGCTGTAAACAACCCCATTGGGGCTTCCCTCACTGCTGTATCCTTCCATTAGTCATGACAAACCTTGTCTTGCTCTACTCAAATCCAATCAGAATCCTCCTTTAAAGCTCCTCACTATTAACACTCTCTGCCTCTCCAATCCTTCCACTGGCTTCCTCTTCTCTGCTGGAACAGAGGCTGCTCATCTTCATTTTCAGCACCCTTGACAAAAATCACAATACAAGAAATCAGCTTCCAACTCTGCTCAGTCAATGACAGCAAGATTCTATTTTTCAGACAAGTATTTTCATGCCTTCTCATGTTATTTTGCAAATTTGAGGGGTTTCTCATATAAACATTTACAAGAGCTGTTATAGACTTTGGAATTTTGCCTAACTGTCTCACAAAGATAAAGTCAGGTCATGAATACCTTCATACAGCTGCCAACCAGGCTGGCAAATTGTCTGTCTTGCTGACAATTAGAAGGGGCAGAAAGAAATTTTCACTGGTTTGGAATTCAGAAGCCAGTCCATTCTGCTTTAGTGTCCCGTTTCAGTGACATTCCCACATTCCCAGACTCTGTGGCAAAACACATAAGGGATGGAGAAACCCAGTAGTATTAAATGGATAATATTTTTATATATATATATATATATGAGAAGTGTATATATACACACACACATATATATACGTGAGCAAAGAGTCAAAACAGAAACTGTTATGTCTGAAGATACTTAGCTGAGAAAAGGCAGTAACAAGTACCAGTTCCAAGAACCACGAGGAGATACTCAGCCCTGTATCAATTTGAGCTCCTCGGGCAAGGAAATGATTTAACAATGTTTATATCTAAAGTTATGATTGTATTTTTCTCTTCGGCCAGTGCAAACTACTTGAAGAGATTCAATTCAGACCTCCCCTTAAAAGCTACTGTTTGCACTTACATTTATCACATGTGGAGAATTTTGAGTAAGTTACAAATAATTTAGAACTAGATATTACACTGGCAGCAGTCATAGTGTAATTTCAGATCTGATTTCTATCTCTTGATCTCCAGATCTCAAAATGCTTCAGAAAGAAGCAGAAGTTCATACTAACTCCAGTAGACACATGGGAAAACAAGTGACAGGAAGGTTAAGAAATCTACCAAAGACAACCAGGAAATAGTCAGTGACTGAATCAGAAACAAGCGTCAAGTCTTGCAGCACTTTAAGCAAGCACAAGCTAAGCACTGCCAGAGAAAAGCAGTTCTTCTCAAGGGAAAATGCAGCAGGTTAAAAACTGTGATTATTTTTAGCAGGCCAGTTCCCCCAAACCCTTCAATACATGCCCACACACATGTTTATGCCAGCAGAAGGGAAGGAGTCAAGAGGCCAGACAGATTGCGGGGCCGCCTACTCGCTGCCTGCGGAACCATGGCCTCACTTGCTGGAATACCCCGTCTCCTCCTCTTCCATTCACCTTTATGGATAAACAGCCAGTCTCATGCGTAGGCTCATTTTTTCTTCACATTTATGAAACAAGCCGGCACTTTTGCATTTGGAGTAATTTTCATGCCATCTTGAAGTACTTAATCAACATTTGCTAATTAAATTTCACATCCTTTGGGGAATTTTCATCCTCTTGTTTTTGAGCAAACTGAGCGCAATATAAAGAGTGCAAAGAATTAGATTACAGTCATATAAGACTTAAACTGAGTTGAGGGATTTTGTTTTTAAATCAGTAAATTGAGCTGTGATGTAACTAACCTATGGCAGAACGAGTAAGGCTCTGTCATATGCAGAGGATCCACAATGTATCACAAGATTAATCCAGGGATATTTATTCAAAATTTACTCTGATGAGAAAATGAAGAGTGAAGGGACTGTTTCAGCAGTGGGTAGAGAGGCTTTATCCAAAGCCTGATAACAACACTTGTGAATAATTCTTTCTGTGGAGTGAAACAATCTCAGGGAAAAAAAAAAAAAAACCCAAACCAAACCAGGCCGTATTTAAGGACCAACCTATTAAGCCACAATAACTAGATTTCATGATTTATAGACCTGTATCTGTACCTTTACAATACAACTTTCCAACTCACATAGAGTAAGACAAAAGTACAAGTTGAGAATCACATAACTAGAAACCTTACAAGTATATTGCTAGATTTGTAAAACAAATCTTTCCTGTAGCGTTCTTATTTTGTCAGATAATCACAAATCTGTTCGAACACTCCAGCAAAAACATCAAATCTGCATCCTGGGGGTACGTCATACACAAGGAAAAAAAAAAAAAAACCAGTACATTTCTGACCCATTCCTAAAAATACCTTAATGGGTCCAACCTCCATATAAAAAGTTATTTAGTCAAACTATTGGACACAGTAAAAGGTTATGCATTACCATCTAAAAACTCCAGTGCTCAGAACATTAACAGCACCATTACAAGCTAGGGCTGGCCTAAGTCTGGAAGTCTTAACTAAAAAAGCTTAACTAAAACTAGACCCTTCAGGAGCAGTTATTAATCCTTCAGTCACTGCCTTAATTATCAGCACAGTCATATGACAGTTATTCAGAAAAACGAAGAAAAAATTCAGTGACAAAGAAGAGTTTGGGTTCAAACTGATCTATGTTAAACCTTCAAGTCTGATTATTCAAAGTTCTGCAAAGTATTGTGAAATGGGATGGTGAGAAAATTAGCTACAGGATCATTGCACAGGACAATCCTAAAAGATACAGGGTTTTCATTCAAGAAGCTACCAAGAGGCTGATGCCTGAAGAAATTTAAGATAATTTTGTGCTTTAAAACAAGAATTGAAGGAAGTGTATTCCAGCTACCATATCCCAGCTTACAGGTGTTCTTGTAAGTATGAAAATCTGCTGGGCATATCCCCCAAAAGATGAAAGATTCTTTGCATGCTACAAGCAAAAAATGCTAATAGGTCAACACTGAAATTAAAGATAATTCAAGTAATGGCTACTTAAACACGTTCCAGAACACCATACTTCCAGTTTTTGCATCAGCCTCATAGCTCAGGACCTCTTCCATACTTTCTTTAATCTTTTTCCACTCAGTTTTATGTTGCAGAATACTCTGAGGTTCATAGTAAAAGTACACAGGCATACGTTATTAGAATGAATTGAAACAATGAACATATTTTCTCCAAATTGAGAACTGCTGAATTTTCCATTACAACTCCGCTTATGCAAATGCCTTTTCTTCTTCTGTGGCAGACATTCAAAATATACCATCAATTCCTGAGAACGTTAATCTCACTTAGTTGCACCCCCTCTACTCACAAGGTTATTGATGTAAAAATAACTATTTCTATCCCTCCTAGAAATACAGTTAAGAAAATAACCTCTATAAGGCTGTGTTTTACCAGCAACACCAAATAACATCCTCTCCATTATTAACGTCATATGATTTGAGCCAAAAATACAGCAATGGGGATACATGAAAAAAGGATGCTAAGAAAAGCCCAAACATCTGAATTTGACCCTTCTCACATCCTGAAATTTCCACTAACATACAATATCATCTTATTTCTGAAGATCCAAAGCATTAACTCACAATTATGCTATACAGTGTCTGACATATTCTACATGACATGGAAGCATGGTATACTTTAATTCAGGCAATTACAGACGTGACAGAAGTCAAGGAGCATTACAGCCATCAATTCAAGATGTCACATTTACTCTACACTAGCAAGACTTTTCCATCTGCATCAAGAGAGATAAAAAATTAACATAGGATTTTATACTTCGAATTTTAATAGAAAAAGATTTTCTATTACAGACTACCAGCTCCTTTGAGCACTTAAGTAATAGCTTTTGGAACATTAAATATTAAGTGAGTTTTAGAAGAGTACTTGAAAATGATTTTGCCATTCCAAAAGGTGAATTTTAGTTTCACACTTGCACATGCAATTTACAACCAAACTGCTGCCAGATCTCAGGATCACATTGTTATACTTCATCTTTCAGTAATAGTTTCTCTCCTGCTAGGTAACTACAAATACAAATAGAATTTGTGCTCCACCAAAATGGGGTTGATCAAATTCAGCTGACAAGATACTCCAGGAAATTCTATTTTAATCTCTCCTGTAATTTCTGAGCTTGAAGAAAAGCTGCTAATACCTGACATCAAGACACAAGCTATATACAACTTTGCTATATTATATGGTGGATCGTAAGAGGGAAAAATAAGACTACATTAGCATCTTAGGAAGCTTCTGATCAGCTACCCAGTTGCCTCACAAAAAAAGAGGGGTGCTGAGCGGCTACATTTCAAGTAAAGAGTATCTATTTTCAGCATCTTCTCACCAGTTAACACACTAACACACCAGGTTACACAGAATCCCTGAGGGAGGAAACCTTCTCTTCTGAGTTTTACTGAGTAACAGCACCTAGTGATGGTGAAGGAGCCTACCCAGCTCTCTTCCGTCAAGGAGGTTCACAGAAACACCAAACTATCCAAAAGAGGTAGGAGGAAGTTCTCCACTCAGAAATGGAAATTAAGGATGTAGACATTTACTTGACTAAGAGTACCACTGTGCAATGATTTAAACAATAAGAGTGTATAAACTTTACAAGGTTTTCTGGTTTTAAAAGCATATCATAGGAAACTAGATAGATTTATGAAGATACATTTTGGTTTTCCCTGCAACGCCAGATTCTTGTTTCTGGTTGTCCCAGTACAGCATGCAGTTAACATACACCACAAAAATTTTTCATGATGCAAAGACAAGAAGCCAAATCTACAGAATTGAATGCCCAATACAAAGCCCAAACACTGCACAGACAAGGTCTCTCCTTCACAAGGGGAGACAGCTTTTTTCCCCTGAGATAACTGCAGCAGTTCCCAAATCCCAGACATCTATCTTACCCCTTTTGAAGGATCCCATCCCTGCCACAGGGGTAATTCAATTGGTTATGAAATGACAACTGAAGCATTCAAATTCCACCCACAAATCTCTAAGGTGAAACAGAAACCAACCCAAGCACCATCCAATGCACCAGTTTGTAGCACACAAGAGGTTCAAGAGATGCTATGCAAACTGGTGGTAAGAAGTACAACCTTCCTCAGCAAGTCATCCTCACTCATGAGTCAGTGGCCAAGAACTCACAGGTTTACTCAAATTCTCCTATTCTCTCCCATTTCATTTATAATTTAATTAATCAGAAATAACCATGACGGTCTCAGACTTCTTATATATATATATATATCATATACTACACATAAAATATAATTTCCAAACAACAATTTTTACTTCTCCCTCATGGACTGAAAGCACAGGCACTTTAAAAACAGCTACTGCATGTGAAATTATTCTTCCGCTGTTAATCCATCTGCAGATAAAACTGCTTTTGACATCATCTAATATGCAAGAAATTATGTGGTCACAGATTTAAGTTTCCAGGCTCTTGCAGTTCATTCATAATAAAAAGAATATACGTAGTGGTAGCTTTTTAAAGCACCTTTGGAGTGGAAAAGTTAATATAACTTGACTAATCCATAGTGACAAACTACGATGTATTATAAGAGAACCACAAAGAGGGCTTCAGGACAAACTAAGTATCAGCCTCATCTCTGAGTTGACTGGGTTCAGATAAAATCAGATCTAGATTTTAGATACCCTAGAGGAAATACACCAGAGCCCTCTGGAAACAAAGTTTATTGTTACTACATTTATGATTAAGTTTGAGATGTTCTACTTCACAAGGAATGCAACAATATGTAACTCCAACTGAGCCTCAAACAACAGCCTCTAGGTCACAGAAAAAGGCAAAGAATGGAAGAAATCTTAAACTATGAATGGACTAAGTAAAACTTCGTATATATATGAAAAGAAAACCCCAGAACTTCAAGGTTCAAAATAGCATAAGTCTGATCTTCGAGACCACAGTGAAACATCAGCACCTACACCAATAATGACAATAATGGAACAGATAAGTGACTACATTTATGAAGAAAGGTTTGGGGAATAACATTCCAAGAAAGCTAATCCATGAAATTACACTGGTTATATGGGAGAATTACCACCTTCCAGACACCCCCCTTCTCTGTCAATACTGCATGTCAGATAGCATACAAGCAGGAACAAGAGTTGAAGAATATGAATCTGAGACAAAACTCCACACTGGATAACCAAGTGCATACATTTTTTGTTTTTAATTTAAACTAATTCCTCCTCTTCCTTCCCCACCCTGAAAAAAAAACCAAAAACCAATCTGCTATTAATGAGGTGAAGAGCACAGCTGAACTGTAATAATACACCTATCTAGTTTGCTGAACAGCACTTGAACTTGTCATGAACTTATATAGGCTTAACTTTCTAACATTGACAAACAGGAGAGGAATCAGTAGGTTTCCTAATTGACTGTTAGACAACTTCTTCAAAACATGAATGTATTTTAATCCATTTAGGAAAGCATGTGCTTTTCAAAGCAGCCCCAGGTTCTGTCCAGGAACCCTACCAGACCTTTCACATGGAGCATGTGGCCTGCGCCCAGCAGCCAGGTAATGCTACTGTGACTGTTTTCAACTGTCCACAGGAGAAACCTGCCTCTGACTTCATGAAAAGAATTAGCCAGATGTACTTTCCCTGCAGCACAGCATACAGCGCAAGTGAATGTATGGCACAAGAGGAGGTATTACAAGAAACATCATACTAGTTTAAGTGCATTTTATAGTTTACCTCATCCTTTCTCATTTATAGGTGTTCTTTCGCCATCTTTGTGAATGTATTTTCATTTTCAGTTTTACACAAGACTCGTCACCCAACATGCACAGACTGTTAAAGTCCTGGTCAACAGTTAGTCCAGGTAATCTGTTGCCATAAAATTTAATTTCTGGTTTGTTTTGTTTTTTTTACTGAGAGTTATGAACAATAGGATTTTTCAGAGATGGATGATGCATCTTTGTACCAATACAGTATCTTAATTTTGCAATATCCTTTGTAATCGTAAGCAGGTAAAGTCACTCACTTCAAAACCACACAGATCAACATTCTCCCTAAGCCTGAATTAAAAAACTGCATATCAAATCAGTCTGCGAGTGGCAACGTTACATGAGTAGTTTAAATGTGAATCTATTTAAGGACACAGAAATCTCTCTTACAATACTGGGAAGAAACATAGCTCCAAGGTAAGACTGAGCTTTCTGTATGCACACCAACTCACTAAACTTAAGCTCCAGTAGGCCCAAAATGCAGTTGTCATTTAACAGATGGTGGATAAACACTGAGCTAGAATGGAAGAGGAAAGGAACATCACAAAACATCATTAGAATCATAGATTAGAATCAACTAGGTTCGAAAATCATTGAAAGAGAAAAACTAAAATGGAAGATACATTCAGCATGTTCCTTGCTATTTGTATATTTTAGAACTAGCAGAACGTAAATATATACAGACAGCAGTCCTGCACAGGTCAGAATTTTTATCTGTAACTTTTATAGCAGAGAGACAAGGTAACACATTCACTTAATAGCTTGTTATCTGAAACCCTGATTCAGATTTGACTTAAGAACATAAATGACTTGAAGAGTTCACGATTGGCATCCAGGAAACGCTTGTTTGCATTCTGAAACCACTGTCTGGTTATAAGTCTGTTCTCAAGATCATCCTGTGAGGCAGTGCACCTGCATAAGGCACAGATCCCCTCCAGCTTAAACAACTGCAAAAATCTCAAATTTGAGTAGCTAAGCACACTAGAACTCCAAATAGTGCTTTGACCATGAAAGTAAACCTTCATTAAAACCATTTTTTAGGCAAATATAAAAGAAGAGGAATAAAACATTTCACCAAAACTTTGGCTGAGAGCTCCAAGAGTGAAATGCAGTATTAAGAACATAATAGAGAAAAAAATAAAAAGAAAGTACTGTTCCATAATACAGAAGATTTTTTTTTTTTCCATTTACTTTTATGCACTTAACAGTCGTTGAAGCAGAGTCAGCTTCTCTTCCCTGTGAGCATCTCTCACTCATGCTGTAACTGAGAAATGAAATAACTTATAAGATGCACTTAGAGAACCACAAGAACTGTGGAAGGGGACTAGAGGTGGGAAATAGAAAGGAAGCTTTAGAGTCTGTTCCTACTTTTATCACAGTTTTTGAAAGAGTCTTCTAGGTCCATTTAGAGCACAACAAAACACATGTATGCCCAGGAAGAAACAACTAAAATGAATGGTTGCAGGAAATAAAGTATATTTAAAATAAATCAGCAGCAGCCTAGGAAAGTCAATGCACTCAGGTTTTGCGCATGTAATTTTGACCTAGAGAGTTACTTTTAATTGATTGTTACAATAACAAGCTAGAGAGAAGGAAGCAAACACTTGTAATATCCTCTCCACCCCTTAAAAAATACACATTGTAACTCCTAAAAGAAGGTTCCATGCTCTTTCCTATGTTTCAGCAACAAGTTTGGTTATTTTAGTAACCAATATCAAACAGTATATTTCAAATAGGCAAATCATACTGCATACAAAGCACAGCTGAACTTTTTTCCTTAGCAGCCTATACTATATCACAAAGAAAAGTGATGTGAAGAAAAATTAACTATGCTTTTGCATAAAAGGGTCACTGTAGTTGGCTTATTTCCTCTCAACTTAGCAGTCTTTGGGATAAGGATGAAGGTCTTTCATGCCCCAACATAAGACACTAGGTTTCAGCTAACTAGAATTCCACTTCGGATATTACATACTTCTTTTCCAAATGTCAAGGTTGCTTAGTTAATCAGGAATAACAAAATTCTGCAGAATATAATTCCAGTGCAAAACTGCAACAGATCTGCACAGTCCTCATGTGCAGCAAGATAACACTGTCTGTCCACTTACTCAGGCATTTATGCTCTGCCTATGGTCATCTTACAGTAGTAATGGGTTTTTCTGTAATAGCACCGGGGTTTTTCCCCCTCCGATTATACTGCCTAGGATAAAACCCCCTACCTGGGCTCTAGCAGTTCATAACTACAGGGCTGTACCTAAAAATACTGCATAATACAAGAATGCTGCCACAAAAGCAAGTCTTCAGAATGAGACAGCCCCTTCTCATTGTAATAAGTTGTCTTAGGTCATATCAATATTTACAGTCATAAAAAGGTAATATGCTTGTTAAGACTATATCTGTGAAACAAGAAGAAACAGGTTTTGGATAATAGATTGTTCAGACTACCTACTTATTTACTTCAGCCTGTCTAACACTAACAGCCCATACATTCATCTAGAATCTTGTCGAACTGCATTGCACTTGATACCCACAGATTTTCAAGTGCAGAAAAATCAGTAAATACAAAGTTCTTTACCACCAAGTCAGCATAATTCTAGAAAAAGCCACTTCCATTGCACCCTCCAACAGAGATGACAGAAGCTGGGGATGTTTACAGGTCCTATATGGGTAATTCAGCATCTGCATCAGCAACAACTCCTCACTACTGACAACATCAACGTGCAGCTGGATGGAGCAGGGAGCCGCGACGCACCTCCAACATTGCTAGGATAGCAGGACATCTTCAGGAACTAACGCACTCCTGGCCAAGCATCCAAGTGGCCGATTTTGAAGAACTGGCCCTTTTTCATCATTATGGTTATTTTATTTTAACTTGCACTTCTCCTACCTACAGGACAGGGATGAATGCCCAACACACCGATGCCCTGGGATTTCTCCATAAACTTCCCCTCAAGGGCCATCCCTTACGGCAGCTTCAGGTCCCCTCCGGACCTTCCCGCACACAAACAGCGCAAACGGAGAACAAACCCCGGGGGCACCGGGCACCCCCGCCCCAGCCCGCACCTGATCCGCCCACCTCCCCCATCCCCGGTGGCTCCCTCACGGAACCCACCCCAAGCTCCAGCACCCTCCCCCCTGGGGATGAGAACGGTTCTCTCCCCGGTGAGGAGGGAGGAGGAAGGGATGGCCGGGGCCCCCGCCTCTTCCCCCTCCTCCTCCTCCTCCTCCTCCTCCTCCTCACAGCGGAGGCGCTAGGCCCCGCTGCACCCCCGAGCCCCGCCGCCACCCCGCGCCGCCCCTCCGGGCCCTCTGCCCTTACCGACGGCGCGGCGCTGGGGCGGCCCGGGCGACAAGCTCTGGTGGGGCCGGACGGTCGCGGCGTCTCACCTCAACCTCAGCGCCACCGCCACCGCCATCTTGCCTCCCCTCCCCCGGCTCGGTGCGCTCCGCCCCCTCGAGCCAGGTCCTGGCAGCTACTGAACAAACGGCGGCGCCACGGCTCGGTGGTTGCTACCGACAGCGGGAACTCGCTCCTTCCTCCCGCCATGCCGGTGTACATTGGTGCCCAGGCAGCGCCAGGCCGCGAGAAGCCTGGGCGGGCCGGCGATAAGAGGAAGGGCTGCTTTGCTCCTTCCAGGACCCGCTGGCCGGTGCGGCGGCGAACGGTTCCCTCCCCTTCCCCTCTAGAGGGGCTGGGGTGGGGGGGGCGGGAGGCGCCGCCATGAGGCGAGCGCGGGGCGAGGCGGCGCTGAGGCGAGCGGGTCCCGCCACCCCAGAGCGGGGCGCAGGGGACACCGCAGAGGCGGTAGGCCGCGGCCGTGCCAATGAATGGAGTCTCAGGAGCCGGGCGACAGGAACCTGGCCGGGGCCCGGAGCGAAGCTTCGGGGGGCGTCTGGCCCCGCTGCTCCCTTCCCGCCCCTCGGTCTGAAGCACCTCAGCGGGGCTCCCGCGCGTCCCGGCCGTTGAACTTGTGCCACTGGCGACGGGTGACTCCAGAATAAAGTGAGAGGTTTAAAATCGCAAATTCATTTTTATTCCTCCCCCGAATGAGGAGTATGTGAACTGTTCCCTGCTTTTTCAGTGCATTTCAAATCTGCATGGCGTTCTACCTGCTAATACGTATTCTCAGGTGTTCTAAGATCACAAATGCATCTCTTACCAGGTTTACTATGGTGAAAAAGAAAGAGCATTAGGCAACATTAAATTACCTCATGGGTACAGTTTCCATTAAATATGAGAAGTCATATCCCACATTTTGCAGCATGTGTGCCCACACATTTATTCAGATTAATAAAGCAGGGGCTCGTCCTGTGGCAAATGGGATTACTTATGAAACGTGTTGTATTAAGTATGGAGTTACTACAGCAGCCGAGATCCACTCTCATGTAGTGCTACGTTAAGGTGACATGACACATCTCCAAAGACTTCACGTTAAAGATTCGCAGTCTTTAATCCCAGCACATGCCGATGGCTGCCTCTCTCCACTTGGAAGTTAAAAGGTGTCCGAATAAAAGTCTGTGAAGACAAGTCAGGCACTTATCTTGTGAGCTCTCGGCTGCTCTTCAGCTCCTGAACTTCTCTGCATCGTTTCACCATTTTATTCTATAAACCCACCCAATTGGCATTCGCCTTGTCTTCCATATTGGCCGTTTGTCTGGAAAAGCAAAGTTTCCAAGCCACAGTGTATCCGACTGCCATTTTTTCATGTTTATCTAACTATTTCCTGTCTCTTTTTGCTCTGCAACCTTCTCCCATGGTTGACTTCACTTCCAACATGTATCCAAACATTTTTTTTTTCACCTTTACAGCCAGACTTGGCACAGCCAGATCTGCAGATAGCAGAACGTGCCTGAAGATAAGCTCCTCTTGCCCTGCTTTTGAGGCTTCCCTTAACCTGCATCTCTTCCACAGCAGCCCAGCGCAGGGATCAAAGGTACCACAAGCTGAAAAGCTCAGCTTTTATCACTAGTAGTTATTATTTCTGGACTGCTGGCGCGGTGCAGGGCCCGGGCAACGGCGGCTCTCCTCACGGCAACGGGTCCTGCTCGAACCGCGTTGCCATGCCTCGCAAGGGCAGCGCAGCGGGAGACGTCCCGGTTGTGCCCTTCCTCCGGGGCAGCCCTGCAAGGGCAGAGCCGGCGCACGTTTCCGCAGCAGCGGCCAAGCGGCCCGCCCCGAGGCGGGGAGAAGAGGCGGAGTGGAGGGGGCGGGGGGGACGGCCCTTTTAGGAGGCCGGAACCGTTTAGCCGCATCTCTCGTTTTTCGCCGGAGCAGCGCGGCGCGGGGCGCTATGGCAGCGGGGCCGTGGGGCTGGGGGCCTGCGGTGGCGGTGCTGGTGCTGGTGTTGGTGCTGTTCGCGCTGCTGCTCGGTGGCGCCCGCCGCCTGCGGCGCCTTACCGTGGCCTGCGGGGCTTGCGCCGACCTGAGGGGAAGGGCGGGTGGCGTCCGCGCGCTACTAGTGACGGCGCACCCTGATGACGAAGCGATGTTCTTCGCCCCTACGGTGCTCGGCTTGGGCCGAGCCGGTGCCCGCGCCGCGGTGCTGTGCTGCTCCGCAGGTGAGGGGGGGAACGTGCCGGGAGCGGCGGGGCACCGGCCAACGTGGAGGCCGGGATTCCCGCCCGTGACGTCATGAGAAGGCCGCCATGATGTCTTCCCATTCTGGTCTGGCGCTGCTTGTCGGGGCAAGCGGCTGTGCCGTGGGGTTACCCATTGGCTGGACGCAGGCATGTGATGTCAGAGCTGTGCTGAACCTCACGGTCCTTTAGGACTGTGCTGCCATGACCGCATGGCAGAAGTTGCGGCTGCCCCATCCCTAGCAGTGTTCATGACCAGGTTGGATGGGGCTTGGAGCAACCTTGTCTAGTGGAAGGTGGCCCTGCCCAAGGCAGGGGGTTGGAACTATAGGAATTTTAAGGTCCTTTCTAACCCAAACCAGTCTAATTCTATGATATCCGTAGAATCATGGTGGAGGAGGTGATGTACCATCCATCCGCGGTTTGATGTCATGGCTCCAGCTTGTGATGCATTGTAGTAAAATCCCGCACTTCCTGGAGTGCTGCCACAGATGGGCAGCGTTAGTCAGAATGTTACTTTTGGCAGAGCATTAGCAGTGACATCTTCCTCTACACGTGAGCCTCACGCAGAGATTTCACAATTCAGGCCTAGGTACTTTCAAGCTGTGCAGAAGGGTCAATGTGTTATGCAAAGGTGCTGTTCAGCACAGCCTTTTGGCATCTCTAATCCCATCATCTTGCAGAGGACTTACTTTGTTGATCCAGTTTTAATATCATAATGATATATTTGCTGGAACTCATCTAAAAATTACTAAGTTCTGTAACACTCTAATAATGGAGAAATTAGCGCCAAAGGGAGCCCAAGGTCATGCTGTCCGTCAGTCAATCTGATGCAGCACTGATGTCTCTACAAGTGCTGCAGACAAATGTCTTGTTTGTTCTTCAGGACTTACAGGGAGATTCCTCAGCCTGTGCAGGCTAAGTGAGGCATTAGCTTTTCTTCAAATCACTTTTTCCTGAGTCATTGGTAGAATTTAAGCTCATTTGTTTATTTTTCCTGTCCGCTGGGAACATGGAAATTAAAGTATCCCTTTGTAGCAGCCTCTTACATATTTTAAAACTGTTATCTGCCTCTTCTGTCTTATCTCCTCGAGACTAAACAATGCTATTTCTTGCAGTCCTTCCTCATATATAATGTTTTCTAAGCCTCTTTTCATTCTTGCTGCTCTCCTTTGGTCTCTTGCAGTTGGTTCACATCTTTGAAGTGTTGCGATCAAAAATTAGAAGCAGTATTCCTGCTGGGGCTTTTCTGTGGCTGAAAAGAAGATTCTTATTTACCCAGGACAGGAGTTTTTCACTGCATGCATCAGTCTTATGTTCTTGTGATCTACTAAATCTCCAGATTATTTTTTCTTTCTACAGAACTGATACCTAACCAGTTGTTACATTGTTCAGCTTTTTGTGCCTAAGAAACAATCTCGTTTTAATTGCTCTTTCACACCATACTGCTGTACCAGAAATTATGAGCCTGCAGTGAAAACTAAAGGTATTGTTTTGATGCTTGTTGAGAGGACTGTCTTGGGCTTACAAACATTTACGTCTTGCTCTGATAGCAACTTACATTTGGGAAAAGGGCCCTCCAAGGTTTTGAAAGCTTCAGCTAGTTCCCTGCCAACTTTCCTGTTCTTTGTTTTCAAAGCTTTCTGTCATAACAAACCATCTAGGTGAGAAGACAAGGATTAAGCTATTGTTAAGTCCTGTGGTGTCATGGCTTTACTGTACCTCCCATTCAAGATTTACTGCAGAGCTTTCAGTTGTGTTTGCTGAGGGACAAAGGTCTGTGAATCCCATTTGGCTGTTTCACAGCTATGGAGAGATTACTGAAGTGCAACTCTGCCATTTCAGTGTGGGGCAGTAATACACTGCTGCTATTAGAGAACTTTCCAAAGACATGTTGTGCTTCTATTTATTTTGTTAAATTTTCTTTTACTGCTGATTCAGTACTGTGAAACTTTTAAGTGTGTTTGACGTTGCCTTCTATGTACTCTCTTGCATATCTCTGTAACAAAGCTAGCAGCCCATGTAAGAGAGTACATTCATTGCGCTCATAGATTTTTCCATGCCTCTAATTAGTCTTTGGGGTGATTCAGATGGTTCATCCTGTCATTGTTGGTGTGATTGATGGTAAGCGCATTGATCAAAGGCTGCAAATTGTAACACTGAAATAAAATCATTGCTTAGAAACCACCATACTTGCAGTTTTCAGATGTCAATCAAAACTACTTAGAAGTGAATTAGAGTTGCAGCACTGTGGAAAAAAAAAACCAACAACCCAGTCTTTTACATGCTGAATGATCTTCGATTGAAATAATTACTCATTCTAAATGTGCTGTGCTCTCTGTAGTAACTGACTATTGTGAGTGCTCCATGGATGAGGTCCAGCAGCATCAGCTGGTTTTGCTCTCAATAGCTTCCCATTTTTTCATGTTAGCATTTATCTGTTCCTGATGTCCTGATACATTTCTCAAGCTGCGGAACACAGATATGTTCCCTGAGTTCAGTAGAAGTGAGGGATTTTGAGACCAGGGATATTATTTGGATAAAACATCACCCGCACTCAGCTTTTACAGTGTGTTACAACAAAAGATATGTTATCTTAAATCACTACTATCATTAAAAAAATCACTACTATCATTGTAGAAAATCAGTCTAAAGTAAGTCCTGCTGTACTCAGTAATCCATTCAATGAAGGTATATGCACTTTAATTTGCTGAAGCTGGAACTTGCAATCTAAACTGCAGGCTACGGAGCTGACGTGTTCCTCAGCAAACCCACAGATAATCATTGCCATAGTCTTCTAAAACCATTCACTCACAGTCTGCAGGAAGAGGTTGGGTTTTTTTCTAGTTACTCTCCCTCTTTGAACATTTGACAAAGCCTGCTAATGATGGATCAGATTGCAACACTGCTTGAGAGAAATGCTGGATTTGGATGACTCACACCCACAACAATAAAAAGTTTAATGCAATTCAAGACTTGAATCATACATTAATTCTCAGCTGTATTCATTTTATTGCTTCAAAGTTAAAATTGGGTTGCAAGTACTGCCCTGGACAGGGCAGCATTCTGGAAGGGGCCATCACAGTTCTGGCATGGACTTTGCATGGCTGATGCCAAGAAAAAATAAGGGACTGTCAGGGCAAGGTGAGAAGAAAATAATTCAATGAAGAAGGAGGTGGTGTATAAAGATCATGAATCCCATTTTCCTGCTAGCTGTTGAGCTCAGTCTGTTGTAACTTTTCCTAAATGCCTTATCTAAATCAGGTTTCCTGTGTTTTGGTTCTCTTAAATTCTTTGCAATCTCACCATTTTAGTTTCTTCCTAAATTTCCTCTTTGAATGATGCTGAAAAATCTTTGTCTTAAACCAGAGATTGTTATAATGGAATTCCTCCTTTCCTCAAATCTTTTTCATTCTATCACTGTATTCTATTGAAGTGTCATAATGTTGTATGACAACTACTGCTCATAAGAAGTGGTCCAGACTATTACAAGCTTCAGTCACTTAAAGAACACAGCATGGGTCAGGCTTCCCGTCTGTTACCTCAACAGCTACCCTGAGCTAAGCTGGGTGTTGCTCAGGTAAAAGCCGTGGAGTTTGTTCCCTGCAACTTATATGTTGCTCTTTTATTTAATGTGTGATGCTCACTCTTAAAGCTTTGAGGAAGAAAAGAGAAATTCTTTCCAAGCCAACCTAAACTAAGTTTGACGGTGTTGCTGTGTTTTCTACTTTCAGGAAATTACTACAATCAAGGAGAGATTCGTAAGAAAGAACTGGAACAGAGTTGTTTGCTTCTGGGGGTTCCTGCTTCCGATGTAACAGTCATTGATCACAGGTAACACGTTTTCATTTACACCATAATTTCATTGCAGTTTTAAATAGGGGGGTGAAGTTCGCTTTAAAGTTGAGTGAGAGACTAAAAAGTCATGAGGAATCTTAAAAAAGACCATATTAGATATTTTTGTTAGCTCTTAACATAAATCTAATCCATGCAGAAGACAATTCAAGGGTATAATGGTGATCATAATCCCTATATTAAGCTCTGTTGACACAGCATGGAGAATGACGATAAACACACTTGTTGGGGTCTGGCACAGTGTGTTTGGACAGCATGATCACATCCTCTAACACTTGTTGCGGTGTTACAGAGTCAATTGTAAATTCTCTGCGTTGCCTTTACCAGGTTTGTCTGTAGGTGAGTCTTTGCAGGGTTGATGTGGAATTCTGTTATGTTTATCATCTGGTTTAGTCCTGGCGAAAGACAAAAGTGAATTGCATTATTAAAGACAGTCCGTAATAACTTGTTAGTAAGATTCCTTCAGTTTAAGCCATGTAAAAGTTCTGTTTTTCTAAGGTGTGATGTTGTTTTCTTTAGGTGTGTGTATATACAAAAATAGGTGATAAAGCTGAGACTTCTTTCTTTTGGGATTAGTTGAGGAACTGTCTTCTGGGAAGGTGATTAAACGCTTTAAATCAGTGAAACTTGGAATTAACATTGTAAAGGCCCCTTCAATTGTCCAGTCACTGTTTATGTAGGGCTCGTAGGAGCTGAACTAGGTACTGATTGCTAGGAAACACAGTACAAGTGGTTGTTTCAATTATAAACAGCTATTATACAATCCATACAGAATATTTCTATTTGTGAAGAAATAGCTTTAACAGAAACATACTGATTTAAAGCCACACTAACTAAGAAAGTCAGAGCTGAAAAAAATCTGGCTCCAGGCAGGCCCTTTTCCCACGAACATATTTTCCCTTGAGCTAAGGCAACAGAAACCACAGTCCAGAATATGAATCTTCTGGAGTTCTTTGCTTTTTTTAGCTTTAGGTTTCTCTCCAAGTTTTCAGCTCACAAAAACAGCATAGGAGTTGTTTTCCTTTGGAATGAAAAGAGATGTTTCCGTTCACTTCTCATGAACTGGTTTTGGATAACTTCAAGTTTTGTAGTACAATCATATGACAACGCCCAAAACATTTTGGGGAGGGATGAGGAAAAAAGCTGCTAAGCTTTGCTAAGCATAAAGACTGCTCAATGCACCATGCAGAAGTGCGCTGGCCTTTCATCCGCTAACATCAGGATGAGATGTGAGGTTCCTGAACTGCTCAGTCACCCGCTACTGCACACTGCTTTTTGCCAGTAATGCTTTCGTTTGCTCTATAGGAAGGTGAGGCTGTTCAGAGAAGTTGCTTGGACATGCCTCTTTGTTACTTTCATTGCTATTATTACACATATTTATACACGATTTCCCCTAGTGAATACAGTGCCTGAAAGGACAGATCCATCCCATTGCCCAGAGCTCCAGGGCATGGACCAGAATGTACAACACTGTTCAAAGAAACAGATTTAGATTTAAGGTCGCTATCTCTGAGGTTAGAGTGCTATGAGGTAAACATCAAATCATCTTTGTTGTGCATTCAGGGAGCAAACTGAAGTGAAGTTCTTGCTGAATTTTGCTCAGAGCTTGTTTGCACAGTGAAGTCAAGTGTGTTTACAGTGCATTATTTACTCTGCAATAACTCACCAGCTGGATGCTCTTTAGGAAAACCATCTGTGGATCAGGTGTTAGCAAAATGGTAAAGGATCAGGAATTTTTTTAGATGACGCTGACTTTTTAGAGTAGCTAATTTTTAAAGTACTGTTTTCCAGTGGTTTAGACAAAGCACTGGGATTCAGGGTTCTTGAAACTTCCTCAAAATCCCTGGATTCCTTAAGGTCAGTGGCTTTCCTATGCCTCTGTTGTGACTTCTGTAATTTAGAGATCATACAAAAATATTTGCCAGTATGGCATCATGTGAAACTTGCTAAATTATCATATTATCTACCACTAGATTTCTGTGTAAATTCCTGTCTATGTAATACATTTCAGGAGGCTGTTCCTCTTTAGTGTTTTGTCTTTTGTAGGCACTGTTTAAGATCAGAGCCTTTTAGCTTTTTTTGTTCCCTTATGAATTCATTAAAATGTATTTTTCCAGCCATGTAAAGAACTAATATATTGCTTTAGGACTGCTGCTGGCATGCTGCTCATCTAACATTTCTTCTATAAACACTGGATGCTTTACGTTATCTAAGCTGCAGATTTGTATTTTGGTAAGGAAAGCCCAAAGGATTGCTAGGTCTGGATCTGCTCCAGCCATTGTAATGTGGAGCTGAGTCATGCTGCTTCCTCTTTCTTTGTATGATCTACAAGTGAGTGAGTAGAATTTTCAAGATGTAAAAGGGAAAAATACACGTGAAAAACCAGGTGATTTACTTGCTCTGTAATGTCACTTGGCCAGGCAGGTATAAAATCAACATGACATTTTGAATTGCCTGTGAACTTGTAAAGAGAAAGCTTCTGTCAGTCAGGCTATGATGAAATCTGTGTTAAAGATCAAATCCTTATTAAGTAGTCCCCTGCTCTCAAGTACAACCAGGATTTTTAGGGCAGGACTAGCTCAGTCCCTATCAGACAACTGCTTTGCACTGATTCTTTAGCAGATGTTTGATGTTGTCACTGTGTTTGTTACCTCAGTTAATGACAACTCAAATCTTCTGCACAAATATAGTCGCAAACTGCACCTATGTTTCAACCCTAGAGACTTGAATCTCCTGCAGGAAAGTTCTTCACTGTAGAAGGTATGTCCAAGAGTAGAAAGGGACATGCATGGCTGTGCAGCACCCGGTTACTGTAGGTGAGCAGATGGGCATGAAGGCAGCATGCTCCAGACTATTTTAGAGTAGAGCACTTGACTCTTCCTGCTTGATACCTATAGGAATACTTCCTACTGTTCACTAGTACTTGTGAGTAGTACAGGTCAGGCACCACATTAGCAGATGTGTCCCCTGAGCTGGCATGTAATTATCATAGCTCCAACACCGCATTGACTGAACAGCTGCTTGTAAGGGAGACAAAGTTTTACAGGCCACTTGTGTTACCATTCCCACACCAGGCTTAATGCTTAGAGGAACCCAGCTCAGAACTAGGACCTGCATTGTTCAAAGTTAATTTCTGTACTGAAACAGTTATTTCTGCTGCTGGGTGAGGGAGGAGTAGCAAGAGAGTGAGGTTGGAAACTTGTGTAAGATAAAAGTCATTTCACTGATTATATAAATGGTAACGTAAACTCTGTGATTCTGGTGCGTTTTTATCATCTTATGTGCTGCAGCAATGGACATCCTTGTAGCTGTAAAAATGAGAGATCATTTGGGGTATCCTACTTACAATACCAGCTTAATTTTCACAGTCTAGTATAGTTCTACAAATCTTCAGTGAAGGGAAAATGAACATAGCTAAAATTCATGCCTCTAATGCAAACACAGACTAACTCAACTGAAAAATCTGCTACAGTGATATGCCTAAAATAATAGATAAATCAGATGCTGGACATTTCTATGGTGGCAGAAGGGTCTGATGTATAAAGCATTTGGCTGCACTGCAAACAAAAAGGGGCATCCATTTTCACCAAAAGTTCTGTTGTTCTTTAGGCACGTGTTAGGCTTTGCTGCCAGATTTAGCTTGATTGCTACATTGCTCTGGTAATGTATGAGCAAATGATCCCCTTAAAAGACATGAGTACTTGCTGAGCAGGGCAGAGCTTCCTCATCTTGAGAAGAGCAGTAACTGATTTGCACTTAAAAAATGCAGCAAAGACAAGATTCATCTTGGCAAAAAGAGAGCTTGTAAACAAGTAAAAAGTGAGTCCTGCGTTATCATAAAGCATGGAGATGTTTTCTCCTCTCTTCAGAATGTTCAGAAAAGAATACTTCACTAACAATGTGAAGAGAAAATACGTTCACCAAAAAGCTGCTTTGTGTGCTGTTCTTTGAGGTGCGCTACTACATGTTTTCTTGATTGTTGCTCTGTCTGGTCTTGAGAACATAGTGAGGTGAAGGTGTTCTAGTCTCCAAAGCCAGTTATCAGGTCACAAGTTATTGCCATGTTTTTTGACTTATAAATGTACTTTGCTGGAAATTTGCTCATAATTGGGAAAGCTCTTTGTAAGTAACTAATCTGTGAATACCTACTCCTGAGCTGGAAAGCGCTCTTGCAGTGTGTGGAAGACCAGGAGTTAATATCTAATTGATCCTAATACTAAGAGTTGGTTTAAGCTCCCATTAACATTGGGCACATGTGCCAATGCTCTGGCCGTCTTCTAGTCTGTAAATTACACATAAACAGGAGATGTTTTCTAAGCTCTCTTCACTTTCTGAAGAGAACAAGCAAAAAGGAAGCCCAAATTATTCTCTTTTTCTAATACCTGGTTTGGGTTCATGGAAAGATAAATATCAGGCATTTTACTGCAGCTTCTGAAGCTTTTGTGCATGGTTGTACTGAACAGAAAGTAAAACTGATTATTTGCATCTTTAATATGACCGAAAATACTTGGTCCAAGTTTGCACTGCAAAGAAAATAATAGCTGAGATTGTGTAAACTGGAAGATTTTGCATTCACAGTACAAAGCCTCAGTGCAAATAATGTTACATCTGCTTCCAAGTTTCCATGGAAATTGCACTCCATTTGCTTTTGTGTTATTATTTCATTTAAGTCCAAAAGGGCTCTGATTAGACAATGCACAGGAGAGGGAGGGCATCTGCCCATGCGAAATTACAGGCTTTCTGCAGGGTTTTTATGAGGCTGCAGAAAGGCTCAAATACTCCTTTTTTCCCCACATAATAATTCTTTGCTGTTGGGTTTGTCTTTTCCCCTACGAGGTAAATGGGCTTTGTTGTACTTCCTCATGTTTAACTCCTAATGAACTTCCTTACATGAGCTCCCCATGTCAGAGAAGTGAGTCTACAAGGTCATGGGGAAAAAAATATATCCTTAAGTAGATAGTGTATGTGTCTGTGATGATCAAAAAGATGTAAAAAACCTCAGTCCCTTCAGGGAACAAAGAATGTAACTGGAAATTTAAACCTTGTTATTAGAATTTAGAAACATAGAAACATACAGACAGTTGTTAAGTATATCCCATTGATCCAGTTAGGTTTTACTGTACTTGGATGGTTTGTTGATGGCTTTATTGATTTAAATGCAGGGTGCTGAGTATGTGAAAGTTCCAGATGCAGCTATCTAGTGAGAGTACTTACTGCAAGTAAGAAACTGAGGGCACCAGGAGAAGTGCAAAGGTAAAATCTTGGCACTGGATTTTTGCCTCAGAATTTGGCAAAGCTGTCAGTGATCTCATAGCAGTTTCTGCCTCACTCATTTGCAGCCCTGTGTTATCTTGCTGAATGGGAATTTAAAAAATTCTATTTATGTATTTCTGATCAGAAAGGTGATATTATTCCCTGATGTTTCTTCTTTCCCTGTTGTTATATTTCATGCTTTGGGATCAATATTTAGTAGTTTTAATTCTACTGAAATAATTGTTATTAGTTACATTTTGTCCTGGGTTCCTCATGGTATAATAGTTTGACATTTCATTGATAATTCTAAGAGCAGATGCATGTGTTGATTAAAATTGCTGCCATGCTTTGCTCTAGAAGACCTGCATGTTTCAGTAGTGAGTGATGGGATTCTCCTCATCTCAGTTAGCTGGAAATGTCTGTATTTTTTGCAGAATTTTCTTTAATTAAGTGGCATTTGTGGGACCAGAAAATCTTAGATGCAAATTGGTCCCACATTCAGTATGTATTACAGAGAAATCAACCTACATCTTTTGAATCAAACATACTTATAATCATCCTGAGTACTAACATGCTTTACAATGACAAGGCAGCATGAAGCCTCTGTTAGTCAGATGGGTCTCGGATGTTTAGGTAATCACTGTAGCCAGATTTCACTGCTGTTTAGTATAATTCTTGAAGTTTAAATTCTTTTCTTTCAGAGAAGACAGTAAGGTATTTGGCCACCTATTTTTATTTACATTTCTAAACAAACAGCTAGTTTTTTCCAAATGCTTATCACATGGCAGCTCATGCTGGTATTTTAGGATACCAGAACACTTTATACAAAAGATTTTATCAAAGTGTGCCTTCTGGCTTCTGCTTTTGTAAGTGATGCTCTATGCAATAATTTAAGAAGAAATTCTCTTGGGGATTGAGATGTCTCTTTGCCCTCCAGGAAAGCTGCTTTCTGAAACAGAAGCTTGTATTGCAGTGAGTTAGGTTTAGCTATTTTGTCCTAACTTAGATATTTTTCTCAATAAGGAAATATGCCCTTTTGCTTCCCTGGGGCTTCTGTGAACCAAATCCTTTCTTAGCTTTCTAACACAATTAACTTCCTTGCTATGCAAAAAGGGAGTGCTAAAGTGCTAAAGGGGCATGTCGCCCAGATTATATCTGCAGAGCAATGAGCAATGGTCCTTTTCCAGACATTCAAGGATCCTCCTTCAGATGTCAACAATGACCTGTCAAACCATGTCAGTGAAGTCACAGCAGGGTTTGATTAAGAGCAAGAGTCTGACCAGAGAAGCCAAGGGCTCTGAGTAAATGCAAGGGGATGGAAGGAGTAGTGCTAAAGGACACAATGTCTTAATAGAAATCAAATCAAAATACTGAGCATTGAGATTTATACTTCTAATGCTCAATATTATTTTAGCAGAATAAAAACTATAAAATACCGATCTCAAAACATGACAGGTGAGAAGAGGGATCCTAGCCATCCCCTGAGGCTAATGCAAGCTTGATTCAACTTAAAAAACGTCATTGATAATGTAGTTAGCTGACAGTAAGAAAAGCAATAAGACGGTTTCAGGAGTCTGTGAAACTGGCTAGGGCTGAAGACAGAGAAATCCACTAGAAGTCATATTTTCTTTGTTCTTTCTTAGTTCATGTCTTCAGAAATGTCTTTTATTTCATTAATGGATTGTAAAAGTTCCATCTGTATGTTAAAGACAGGCTCTTCTCTGGGGCAAAGAAAGCTGCATTGACCCATTCTGAATTCATGGGTGGTTCACGTCCCAGCTTTGCTGTCTCTGGTAATACTAACAGATATGCTGACTGGAGCAATTCTGTAACATGACCGCTTGTGTCCATGCAGAAGGAAGTGTGTTTGGGTTTGCTGGTTTCCAGGATAAAATTCAGGGTTTCACATGGAAATATTTTGAATGTACTTTCTTCATGATGCTAGTAAGCTATAGAAAGATACAATCATTAAAGTTATTATCAACAGTTATACCTTAAAGTCTCCTTTTAAACATGACATAAACCCTATTTTACTAGTTCCAAAGTGGAAAAATATGGTGTGTTTTGCCAACAGACACCCTGAGGAACTAAGGGAGAATGACAGGCATTTCCCTTTTGCCCCTGGAAGGTTCTCTGCTTTGATACTCCAGCAACATCACTGTTAGTCACTCTTTTTAACCTGCAGCTGCAAGTGCCTTGCTGTTAATTATAGCCAGACAGATCTTTTATAGCGAATATGATCAACGATTTCCTTAAAGAGTAACATTTATGTCAAATAGTCTCAGTAAGGTAATCAAAGAGGAGGAACAAGCAGAAAACAATCTAGCAGGGATTCTGCTTAAGCTTTTGAATCTCTGCATTCCTCCTAGCTTACTCAGGGAAAATGTATTCCTGTTTCTACTGAGAACACTCTTAAAAGCATTCTCACAATAATGGATTGGGCGTTAACACCTTGTTCACAAGAACTGTGTGGTTTCTTTGTATGTTCTCATAATCTTATTTTAATTGTAGCTACAGTATAGAATGTCGAGTGCCTCAGGCAAAGCTGTGAGATCTGAGTCTATGACATGGTTTGGAAACATCATTCAATTGCGTCTTCTGCATGTCAGATAATTACTGTGCTGGAAAAGAAAGGAAAGGGATTTGCAGCCCCTCTTCGTCAAACTCCTCTTTGGGATTCAGCCTCAAGAAGTGCAATTCCTGGTTTTCCTTCAGGTCCAGATGCTGGATGTACTGGGTAGCTCCCGCAGGCAGTGTGTGCCTGCACTCACTTGTTAGTTGGAGGTAATTGCACTGACCTCCCCCAGGTTGCCACCATCTCCTGGGGACAAGAAGTGTCAGTATGTCCAGGGGCCTCATGACATTAAAACTAGTTGTTGGTTTATTCCTCTTCTCTTCATCAAACTGCCAGCTCAGTCACTAGAAAACTCATGGAATAATCAATATCTGAGCCTTGGGATCAAGGCCTTTATTAGGCTCATTAGGACAGAATGTTTCCAATTAAAAAGCATAGTGTCAAAGCTGTCAGACCACTTTAGATGCCACAATAATGTCATGCTGAATACCACCAACATAATCCTCATTTCTTGAGTTTGTTTTCAAAATTCCCATTGAAGTCAGAAGGCATCTCCTATGCTGGCAGCTAGTAAGGTAATATAGGAAACAGTGCATACAGACCCTGAGGTTTGGGTGGGAAGCATCCCCTTCTATGGCAGACTCAAAGGGTTGAGTTGATGAGCTACAGAAGTGGGGTGTCCTCAGGGCCTCTGGGACAGGACCATGGGGTGAAGGAAATCCCTGAGAATTTCACCTCCCCCTAAAAATGGTTGCAGGTCATTCAGTGGGGACCTTTCTGTCTGTTTGATAGAAGAATATAGTATCAGGATAGGAAAAAAAAAATCACTTTGTGGACACCACTCTTGAGTAATGAAGGGAGCTTAGTTACTTTCATGTTTTATAGGAATAGCAATGTTGGGTCTGCAGGTGCTATGAGGACTCAGAGGACTTTTTGTGAGGATGTAGACTTAAAATTCTGTGGGTTTTTACAACATATATTTTGGGTTTACATCAACCCAATTCTTCCACATAAGCAGTAGAACTGGAGTTGTAGAACCTTGGACATCTTTTTCTTTCCTCAGAGCCAGCTTCTGGTCCCAACAAAACCAGTGGTGGTTGGCCATTGAGTTCAATGGGACCAGAAATGGTCATTGAAACAGTCAACAAGAGAAGACAAAGTCTTGTTTAAAAAATGTTAGTATGGGGGAAAGTTGGAAAAGCAACTGTACAATGGATGTTGTGTAAAATGTGTTTTCTTTTAATGACCTTTCAGTGCAGATTGGCTCTGTTTACATACAAATCAAAAGCTGGTTTGTCTAACTGCCAGCAGAGCAGAACTCAGTCTGGGATCTGAACATCCAGCTGTGTCTTTTGCCTCTGACATCCTCCCAGTAATAAAAGTTGTGTGGCTGGGATTTGGCTAGAGTTGCAGATGATGTGTGAGCCAGAATTGAATTCAGCTTGCTCTTCCTCTGCAAGACAATAGAAGTTAAAACTTGTTTGTGTCAATAAAATAAGCATATACAACTCATAAGCCCCCAGGGGCCAGATATGATGAATAAGATGCTCTCTTTCCATCATCACATTTCTAACCTTGACCAGTGTTAGTAATAAGTCTGTGACAACTTGGACTTTTGCTTTCCTCATTTCAAAGCTGGAGTAGAAGCTTTAATGGAGTTCACCTGTGAAGATGCAGCATCCAGAGGACAGACATAGTTATGACAACCTTTGCAGTGCTGTCTAATCCAAGTTCTTTGTTCTTCACTTCCAAACTCCCTGAAAGGGTACACTGTGTTAGGTGCTGGCTGCGCTCTGTGGGCCTGCAGATCGGCATAGTGACAGAGACAGCGACTTCTTTACAGGTTAAATGGTACTGCGAGCATGCCTGTTAGTTATGACTTTCCTGTTTCAGTCTGTTCTCCAGTGGCATGAGTAGATTAGGCTGCTTTGTGTAGTGGAGGTTCTCAGACTTTGCCATACACAGATTTCTGTCTGTCAGCTTGTCAGGAACTGCCCTTTGTGAGACAGATGCCAATGGAGCATGTGGCAATGGAGAGGTTTCAGGTCCTGGGGTACTGCCTGGAGGAAGGCAAAGCTACCTCAGTTCATAAGGGAGCAATGGTGGTGTAACTGTATTTCTTATGGTACTTTCTTTCTTAAAAGGATGGTGAGAGCTCTGGCTGCAGTACAGAACTCGGCAATTTCACTTGTACGTTGCACTTTGGCCACCTTATTGGAAGACTGCTTGTAAAGCTATATAGCAGTTAAGCACAGCATTTGTTATCTCAACTCTTTCCATTAATAAACCCCTATTTGACAGATGACTGAAAGCTCTTCCAGTGACAGTTTGTGTGAACCAGCAAAGGTGTTTTCAGCAGTGTACAAGCTGAGGCTTCTTGAATGCTTCTAGCTGACTGCAGTGGGGTGCTGCTTTGCAGCAGCATGCTCCAGGGGCGCCTTTTGAAGCATCCTACAGTAAGAGAATTCCCATTTGTATTTCCTTGGCAGAGGCTGTTATGACATGCCCTGTTATTTTTGCATTCTGTGTCCATTCTGAAGTTCCTCCAGGCATCTCTTCAAATGAAACATTGCATCACTGAGGAAGTGAAGCCATTAAAAGTGAATGCTTTTGCCAAACACTTGGAGCAAAAACAATCATCTCTCATCTACCAGAAATGGACTCGCAAGTTGACATTGCAAAATTGGGGACGAACAATAGTCCTTTCTTGAGCAGTTTGATGCAGCTTTTTAAAAAGCTGAGCTGTGCTGTTATTTTTTTTTTTGCCACATCATGAGTGAAGGTTTTATATTTGCATAGAACAAATGTAGAAGAGTTACCAAATAAAGTGGTTAGAGCAGAGCTTCACACTTCAAAATCCTTTTGAAAAGAAATTTGAAGCTCTCTGCTGAAATCCGCTAAGGTTTCTGACCTTTTCTGTGTTTCACTTTCATATTGTAATAATCCTGCCTTTTTGAAGAGCTGTGGGATGGACTGATTATTGTTTACATACTATTGTCATGGTGTGAAGTGTTGTGTGAGTGTTAAGGGTGATTATTAGAGTTTTCCTTGCTATTCAAAGGGTTAATTTCTCTCTCCCCAGAAGGAGGGCTGATTTAGGTTTGGCACAGGAGGAGGGACAACAGAGGATTTTGTTCTGCAGGAAACTAGGTCAGAAGGTTTTTATTATGGTGCTCGACAGGCCAATGTGGTTTGCATTTAGGAATGAACTCAGTTGACATTGTGTATGGTTGATTTCCTCTTCCCAGAAAGCAGGCCTCAAACATCGCTCCATATAGTATGGCTTTCCCAAATTGAATGCGAGAGAATATTTAGATGAAGAAGCTCAGGCAGTTGTGTGTTCATTAGGTAGGTTTTTAGAGCTGTCTGTCAGGAGTGCCTCAGGAACACAGAATGAAGTCCAAGACATTTTGGAGAGGAGGAACAATAGGGCTAGAATCTTCTCAGTCACTGAAGTGCATTAGAATCATAGAGATCTTCTTTGGTTTTACACCCCATGATTGATGATTGTTCCTATAGCCTGTAGCATTGTTTCGGTTTTGTTTGGATGTGGTCTGATTCTCATCTTGGTCCTGCCAAAGTATATTTGGAGTAATTCACTTGCTTTCTCTGAAGTTATTGCTGTGTGTGGCTGAGATCACAGTGTTATCTCAGTGTTATCTGTGCAGTGAAAATAGGTGTGTGTCTTTACCTCTGCCTGTCGAAGACCAAATTATGGCAAACATCATAGGTGTTTGAGAATTCAGGCTGCCTTTCTTTGCAGATTATTTTGACTTTACAGAATAATGAAAATCCAAGGAGTTATAACTTAAATAGAAAAAAGAAAATCTGCTGTGTTTTTGATTGTAGGGATCAGGTAAGGGTGATGGAGCTTAGAAAGACTATTGATAACATCTAGGAAAATTTCTGAGTAATAGGATTGAAGGCTGAGCATCTATTCCCAGCTTTATACTCTTGTTGTTTTACAGACTTTAATGTGAGTTAATGGCTTTTCAGCATAATCAAACCGTCTAATTCGGTCCTGTTCTTGTCTTTATACCCTGTTGGCATCAAGAAATCCAGACATTTTTGTAAACCAAGTTTGGTGTTTAAAGCTGAACAAGGAAAATACAGGCAGTACTGAGAAGAACAGACAGCACTAAGTTGCCAGCAATTCCTGGAAATAATGGAGTTTCACAACCATTCTCTGCAGATTGGATATTTAGGGAGGAAAAATATCCTTGTGGGTTACATGGACAGCATAATAAAAATGCAAAATCTGTTGAGAAAGTTTATTATGGTAAAAATTCAAATGCCATTCTTGGGTTTAAACTAAAGAGCAGTATATCAAATACCTCAAGATGGTGACAGCATAGAAATAATACAGGTCAGAAAATTGCATCCAGTCTCTCCTGAACTTGCTTTTAGTGTTGTGGGAAGCTGTACATTTTAGTTGTCCAATGCCTTTGAATCTTTAAGCAGTTTCAGCTGCAATAAATGTGCTTATATAATCATCTTTTGAAATATGAACATTTTAAACAGGGATGAAGGAGGTTGGTAATACGCTTGTGCTCTTACACTGTTGGCATCTGTGTCTGAGAGCCAAGAAGATGACAGCGCATGTCAGAATGAGAGGGCTTGTAGCAGGCAGACACGTACACACAGCAGACATCCAAGCTGAGGCAGCAGTTTGAAATTGCCTTCCACATAGTGAAGCAGAAGGATTTGTAGGAGAATCTCCATCACTTCATTCAGCAGTGACAAATTATATCATCCAAATTTGTAGTAACTCAGAAAATGTCACTTGTGTTGCTGGAAGACTTGGGTTGTATTCCTGGCTCCCTAAACTGCACTAAGTTTAATTAAACTCTTAGCTCAGGAAAAGGGAGATGAAAAAGACTCTTTCTCCTATAGTGGCTCTCCAGAATGTGTATTACCTCTCTTGAGGCTGTCAGCCATGTGAAGTGATGTGATTTTTGGGATGTGACTCGTAGGATAAATAATTTTGGTCATTCTTGCTGTGAATAAAAAGGGTGAAATTCTACATTTTTTATAAAGGCTTTTTCTTTCTTTAAAGAGTTCAGAAAACATCATAAATCATGAGGATATTGGAGCTGTCACTGAAAATATGGTAGCTTCTGGGTTGAAAAAGCAACTAATAGCACTCAGTAATGACGTGTATGAAAAATGGCTGCTGTCATATACTTGTGCTCTTTCAAGTGAGAGAGCTCAAGAGTTTCTAGAGTGCAAATGAGGTTGGTAATGAAGAAGAGCAGTGCATATATGTCAGTGAACTAACAGATGCTTGCAGAACCCTGTGTGATAAACAGATCCCGAGTAATGCTGGTGTATGAAATAAGCCATTTGTGCCCATTTGGGAGCTCCACTGTGTAAAGGATACAGACTGAATATTTAAGTAGGTTATGATGTTCTCGCCTATGGCTGGGGTTAGAGGCCAGTCCAGCTAGATGCAAAGTAGTCACTTTGTGGAACAAACATAAAGGCACTGAATTAAAATTGTCTTTCAGAGAGCAATGGTTTCATATGGATGCATTCCTTTTTTGTTTTTAAATGTAACCTCATCTTTACCAATTAAAGTGGCTATTTAATGGTTAGAATATGATCTCTTAGCTATGAGCACAAACACTGTTTTTCCCTTTTGTGGGATAAAACTTATTTAGTCTTGCTTCATTTGTAGTTATTATTCCTTCTCAGTGCTTTAACTGGTAATTAACTCTATCCTTTGATAGCTGTTTACAGCTGGGAATAGGCTGACAAGATTGGTGCCCTTCATTCTGCAGTAAGGAGGGAACCGTGCCAGGTAGCTATCCTGTATCTGTTTCCCAAACTCAAGTAGCCATCTCCTGGAACAATCCCTGTTCCAGCAGAGAGGGAACAGCAATCTTTTAAATGTGGATGCTCACTTCCAATCTTTTCTGAGAATGGAAATTTTTTGGTTGATGATTTTTTTTGCTGTATTTCCTCATCTCATACTGCATCCCAATCCTTTATGCATGATGCTCAAAGAGGGAGGGTAGAGCAGAGTTGAAGACGTGCTGTCCAGAGCCCTCATGCAGCTTCTGCTTTGTTTAGTGCCCTCTGTATCTACAAGAAGGTAAGGAGGGACTTTTTGTCTCCATCCTGGTATATCCTTATTCCGGGAGAACAGGTGTGCTCCTGCCAAGAGCAACCTGGAACAGCAGTTTGCCAGCATGGGATGTCTTACACACAATGCATTCAATATTCCCTTCTCCAGTGACTCATTCTGTTGCAGGATCCTTCTGCAGTACCCTTGCTGGGGCTCCACACAGCTTTCAAGTGATTTCTGCTCCACAGCAGCTGTAGTACTGGAGTAATCTGCAGCCACTCTTGGTGGTTGCACTTCCCCAGTGACCTGTATGAACCAGAAACGTCTTGGGAGGTTTCCCAGTTCCACCATTCTGCTTTTGGTGTTTACAGCTACAGTAACTAACTCCTGACGTTTATACCCAGCTTGTGCTCTTGATTGCTGCAGCTTGGTGCCTGTTTGCACATGAGGCCTTCTGATAAGGCAGGCATTTGACCTTTCTATTCTTAACCCATTAACATTTAGAAGAGCTGCTCTCCTCACCTCCAGAGGTTGTGTTCCTCTTGCCAATATCCCTGTTCCTGCCAGATAAGATTACGCCTGGGTTATATTGATCTAAAAGCAGAGTGCCGAATGCAGCCTGCACCAGTTCAAGGGCAAATACTGAATCCCTATGGGTGAGTCCACATGCTTTGCTTCAGCAGTGGAAAGGTAATGACCAGTGGCTCTTTCTGCCCTCTCAGCAGAACCTGAGGGCAAACAAAAGGAATCAGTTCATACTGTACCAGTAAAATGAACGTCATGGCTGCAGTCAGTATCAGTCCTATTTGCTGATTCTGCATCTTTGTGCTGTTTCCTCTTCTTCGTCTGCGCTTAATCACTTTAACCCCTTCTTCTGTTTATTACACTTGCTTGAGGCAGTGCATTCAATAACCTGAATGCACAAGGAAACTTTGTGTATTCAGGTTTGGAAACAAGAGCCAGGATTCCTTTGTTTTAAACCAAGCCTAGCTCAGTGAATGCTGTACTGTGTCACTTGAACAAATCTCTTCACCTGTGCATGTTTATTTCCTGGTTTTTGAAACTAGCAAGCCATTAGCAGCCTAGTGAATTATAAATAGCAAAAACCATTACAGGACAGTGACTATATCATGATGTATTATAGCCATTTATGCTCAAATACAGTCATTCGTTCTTTGCTAGAAATTAGTCATTGAAGAATTCCCAGATATAGTAAGTGACACAAAGAAGCACTAAGGGAGTAACTGCAGGTAGATGGTGGTACGTCAGCTCCCAGTGCTGTAGCTGTCACACAGAATGGAATGGGACTATGTGAGCCAGTGAATAACAGGAGTAAGGAGATTGTATTGCCTCTTGTTCCAGTTCAGTATCTTGGTCTAAAATCTACATTTCTGAAAGGATATGAACGTTTGGAAAACACTTGGGAAACTGTCAGCAGAATGACGAAGGATGTGGAAAACAGACCTAATAGTGGATGTGCTATTTGCGTTATCCATGAGATGACCTGATAGTGATACAGGAGGATCAGCACGGGGAAGAGATTTGTTGGATGAGGTCTGTGGAGGAGTTACATAGCACATTGTATGAGAATAATGACCACAGTAGACACTGTTGGCTTTAAAAACCTTTGGCAATGATAATAACTACAGTTAATCATAAGGATTAGTTAGCTGGCAAGCCTGCAAACTCAAAAGCCACTGGAGCAAGATGGATAAAAATGTATTGCAATTATTAATATTTTGTAAGGTTAAATTGTTTAAAATAAACCATTGTGATTTAATGTGCATTTGTGACCATCTACACAAAGAACTTCAAGTAGTCTAGTGAGATCACTGACATGAAATTCAAGAGGCAGGTAGTACGCTTTTTCCTGCCAGTATTTAAGAGAAAGTAAAACCACTGAATTGATGGAGGTCTCTGACTATGCACTAGACTTTTTTAGAGTCAACAACGCCATTTTAGTTGTCTTTTCTTACCCAGTTCAGAAGTAATTCAGAGTTGAGAAGCTCATTCTAAAGCAAGGGAGGAAAGCTTTTCTTCATCTGCGCTCCGTTAATAGAAACATTATGTGAAAGTCTCTTATGATGTTTTAGAAGCCTGAAAAGCACTTGCGATCCGAACCCAACTGCTTTATCTCCTTAACTACAGTCAATACTGCCTTTGTGACTGGATCTGTTAGTTCTAGTGCTAGGTTTTGGTAACCTTTTCCATATATTTCTAGAAATCCTAATATAATTTACCCAGTCGTTAGAAAATGACTATAAAATACTGCTCAAATGACTTGGAGCTGCAGCTTCCATCTCAACTCAAAATTGCACAAACTGAATAAAAATCAATTTAGTGGGGAAAAACACATCACTCCATGCTTGATAACACTATAAACTGTAAAAATTAAATTCTGTGCCTCACGACAGAGTTGGTTTAGAAATAACTAGATCCCTTATTAAAATGGATGGGTTGTAATCAACTTGTCCTGCACCCCAGGCAGAGGTAGGGGGGGATTTTGCTGTTCATGTACTATTGGATTGATCCCAGCAGTTGTGACTTCCTGTGTAAGTGAAAAGCAGCTCCTCAAGCCAGGGATCATTGCTGAGCTGGGCCCTTACCCCCCACCCTGTCTGAGTTTGCCCATGAGGCAGTCACTGTTGCAGTGTCAGAAACAATCTCTGACCATTTGAGCAGCCTAACGGGAAGAGACAGGCACAGGAATGGAAGTAATACTGGTTTATGTGGCTGATTTTTCTTTTATTTTTTCCCCTTTTCAAGTGTTCCATGAAGTATTTTTTTTTCCTGTGACTCAGAGCAAAAGAATATTTCTGATTTTTGTGATATTAGATGTCTGGACAAGCCTTCAACTGAAAATGGGGGTTTGGGCTTCTCCACTGTACTATACATGCCGAGATGTGAGTGTGTGAGCCTCCACTTATGATTAAACCAAACATGTAGATGTAGGAAGCAATGAAGTGTTATGCAGAAAAGTCATCGGTTTTGGAAGTTTGTTTAAAGGAAGCCCAGATGTGTGAGGAGGTACCTACTGAGTCAATCATTTCCTAAGCTGCAGAGGACCAGAAAACAAATTAATTTTTTTTCTTAAAGAGAGGTATTAGAGAGGCAAACCTGTGGAACTTCATGTTTAAACGATGTATCCTGGACTAGTTTGGCCTTAAAAGTGATCTGCATTTACAGTAATTTCTTTGGGAATGTTTAACCCTCAGGATTTAAATCCAGGAGACAGTATTTTTCAGTGGTTTCAAAGACGGGGAGACGAGATTGCTCCAGTTTGCTTCTGCTGCAGACTGTGTCAGGAGACAAGTCCCTAAGCGGAGCTCCAGTAGGGAACAGGGGGTTTGCCGTTGGCTGCAGCAGTGTCCTCTCCTTGTCACGTTATCCCCATACAACTATGTACATAATGGCTGGTTTGCCCCAGAGGGAGGACAAGGTGGCTGCTGGGTCACAGATTTAAAGAAGACTTGGAGGGATACCCGCATTGCTGCACAGGGATAACTCCTGAGGGTCCCCAGAGCAGGGCTGCTGTGTCAGCACAGCTTTGTTCCCAGATAACCTGCCCCTCAGCTGGATGGGTGATGGAGAGAGCTGCTCAGTGCTGATGCATCAAGACTGCTTTTCTTGCAAGAACTAATTATGCCATTAGCATGCAGATCTCTACACCTCCCTTCTTTGTGAGCATTTTACATATTTGATGTGGTCTTGTGTGTCTAAAGCAAGACAGGCTCTGAAGAGAAACTTCTGCTAGCAACAGGTGGCAAGAGAAATAAAATACTTCAGAATCAACTTGCAGAGCAGTGCCAGGGTCAAGGTACTTTCTAACAGCTCAGTAGAAACTCCTATAATAATACCTTATCAACTCTCCTGGCTGCCTGGCCTATTTACAGTCCTTGTCCTTACCGATAATCCCTTTCAGAAGATGTGTTTCCATTTTGATTCAAGGATTGCCCAGCAGGACGTTTGTCTTAGCACACAGGGACAGCTGTGTTGACAGTCTCTAGTGCCTCAGGGCGTTACAGGCTCTCGTAATCAGATGAGACCTGTACATGCTTCAGTGCCTTAGCAGTGAACTGAAACAACCTTTGCCTGTTTGAGATGATAAAGGAAGTGACCATGTTTAGAAGTCTGACAGTCATTTCGTGAGCTCATCTAAAGGGTATATAAACTGCAAACCCAAGTGAAGGTCTGGGAGTCTATTTTGCTGTAGCAGTTCATCAGTATAGTCTAGTGTTGGAGAAATACATGCAAGAAGTGCAGATGACTGGAGTTAACTTGTAAAAACCTGTTGAGTCATTTTTATACAATGACTGTCTCCTGGATCCCTGTCCAGTGTTATGGTTTTACAGCTGTACATGGCTATTTTCTAAAATGTTTCTTTTTCTTCCTCTGTACTCTATGGCAGAGGTAAATATGCAACTCTTTCTATTTGAGGAATCCTAGGAGTTTTTGATAACAATAGGAGATAAAAGTTAGGCGGAAGTGGAATTTTTAAACTGCTAGCACACCATTTAAGATTTAGTTTGCATAGCAATAGCAATGCCCAAATCCCTGTTGAATACTAGCCAAGAGTATCCATTGGTTTGTTTTATTCATGCGGTGCGACAGTGCGGTTAAGTCTGTATTGATTCTATTTATTTCAATTTAGAAAACATTTCCACTGAGCATTTGGTGTAATTATTATATGGACAAGGAGCAATGTTTAGGACTGACAGCCACGCATATAAATACAAATCTTTTGCAGAACATGCTGTCATACTGCTGCTCCAGGAGAACAAGTCAGGCTTAAACAGAAGCAGATTCTGCTGTCAAGGCTCTTGCTGAAAATGCCCTTCCTCCAGCTCTCCTATGATTACATCAGGGCACTGTTTGTTCTAATGTCTCAGATGATCTCCACAGCTGCATTACTGTAACACAGAGGGACAGATAGACAAGCTGGAAGGTAAACAGGCTTAAACACACTTAATAGGTAAAACATGCACTTTACATTGTACTTTGTAACTAACAGACTGTCAGTAGAGATCCTGGGGTATTGACACAGTGTAAATAAGTGTTTATAACTTCAATGCTTCTTGCAAACCACAGGCAGTCATAGGTAATAAATATATGCAGATCCATGGTACACAGTATGTAGTAAATGACTGCAGGTTACTTGGTTGTCACAGGTATCTGCACAGGCAGAATTGTTTGAATGCTTTGGCAGGCCAAAGGTTGTGAAGGTGAGACACAAGTTTGAGGAAGTCCTTTCAGTGTGAGAACCTGCATTAATCAGCTTTGCCACTCATTGCAAGTGTTTCCTTCTGCTTATGAGGATTAAGTAACACTGATCTGGTCAACCCAGGTCAACTGAGACGACTCAGTAAACTAGTCGCTGCCCTTGAGTATTGCCTGCCACAGCTGAGAGTACTGCCAGCTGAATATGGCAGCATGAATTTGCTCACAATTCTCTATTTGAGCTTAGTGTGGATGTTGGAAAGGTGATGTGGCAGAACAGAACTTCAGTTCCTTGTACAAACAAGGTCTTGATATAGCTGAAATGTTGTTTAGTGTTTTTTGTCAGCGGCAACAATCAAGACGGATGAGATACTCAAAACCAGACTGAATGGGATCATGTAAAGTTTCCAAACAGCACAGTATGTGCTTGGCCATAATTTCTCTTCAGGTGCCAGAAAAAGAAAGCACTTGTAAGGGGCTACAGGCACTTACTACTTTAATCAGTTTCAGGAAGATGTTAGGGCTATAAGTAGGTAAAAGAAGGATGGTGGGCCTTGTGAAAAAAACATTGGCACATTCCACCTCATAACAGTGTCCTGTTGAAGGGTGTCTCTGCAACAGTCCCATTTCCTTCTTGCTAAGGATTTCCTCATTATATGCAGTGAGACTGGAAGGGGGGAGTGAAGGAGAATGATAGCGATCATTAAAAAGGGAAGGGGAAAAAAAGACTAATCTTATAAATCCCTGTAGTCCATTTCCTCTTAGAAGATCTGTGCTCTGTAATTATATTGCCAAAGAAGCCTTTCTTCTTTTGAGTTCATGTGAAAGCTAAATGGCTTTATTCCCCTTGGCCTTAGTTCAGTCAGTACACATGAAATTACAGAGTTTTTCAGTTCCAGTGTAAGCTTGAATTAGAAGTTGGTGGGTGCGGTACTTCAGATTAGAGCGAACTATTAGCAAGAATAAATTCCTTAAAGGGGAAGCTGCTGGGTTAGGATTATGTTTAATGTAACCCCACCACCAAGTAGGAATTTTGTTTGTGAGAACCCACCCCACCAATAAAGAGTATCAGCAATCCAGAATTCTCAGCATAAACCAACTGTGAGTCGAACAAGATACTCTTAGGAGGTAAATGATCCTAACAAATGGTTTTAAAAAAAATTTCATTATAATGAGGAAAACACTGTAAAAAAAACTCAATGTGACAAAGTAGTGGGGTGTGAAGATAGGATGAGAAAGTTGGGGCTGTTCAGCCTGGAGAAGAGAAGGCTGCATGGAGACCTCACAGCAGCCTTCCAGTATCTGAAGGGGGCCTATAGGGATGCTGGGGAGGGACTCTTCATTAAGGACAGTAGTGACAGGACAAGGGGTAACGGGTTCAAAGTTAAACAGGGGAAGTTTAGACTGGATATGAGGAAGAAATTCTTTAAGGGTGGTGAGGCACTGGAATGGGTTGCCCGGGGAAGTTGTGAATGCTGCATCGCTGGCGGTGTTCAAGGTGGGGTTGGACAGAGCTTTGGGTGGCATGGTTTAGTGGGAGGTGTCCCTGCCCATGGCAGGGGGGTTGGAACTAGATGATCTTAGGGTCCTTTCCAACCCTAACTATTCTATGATTCTCTGATGCTGTGGGACTCACAGAGTTTGCTCATGGAGTTTTACTGTTGCTCTTGATGAAGATACTGAAGCAAATTTTGAGCACTTCAGGTATTTTTTTCCGTAAGAAACATAGTAGTTTGATGCAACACCCAACTGCGTTTGAAAAGGAGAAACCAGAACTTGATGAAGCAAGTAGGAAGTGTATGTTGACACTTGGCACATATTTGCCTTTTTGCCTAATGTACACTTGATTTTGCAAATGTGGATGGTGCCTTATGACCCATAACCTCAGTTTAATTGAGTGAGAGATCAGGAAGAAAAGTAAAAAATGAATGCTTTGTTGGACATCACTGAGCATCTTTTGCCTCCTGTAGCTTCTTCAATCAATTTTTGTTAAAAGAAAAAAGACATTTTTACTGCAGTACAGAAAACTGAAATACTTTTTTAGAAACTGAGATGGGATTTGGACTGAATATTTTGTTATGTGATCCTTCTGTAGAAAGTGAAGGGTTAAATAAAAACAGTTTGATTACAGTTCCATGCCGTCATGCTCCCTCTCCTAACAAGTCACATATTAACTAACTCAGTGTACCTGCACGCTCCTCCGACAGTTATGGCAATACTTTCTTATTTCAGTGCTGCAGTCTATTTCTCTGCAGCTACTATTGCATTGAAATAATTCAATTAATTGCATAGCCTTCCTTTCATGCACATAAGTTCTACATTCTTTATAGTTTTTCTGACTGTAAGCTTAACAAGTCTTATCTATCTGCCATTCTCCCTTCTTCAGTAGTTAATATTTAACTGAATTTCATTATGGGTATAAGTGTTGAGTCTGTTTTCACATGCAGGATGAATGTTTTTCTATAAATCAGTTTTTAAATCTTCTGAGCACAGAGAAGTCTGGCAAACAGTGCTTGAGAGAAGCAAAATTTGTGCTTATGTTGGGGTACAAAATGGCAGAGGGTAGAAGGGGGCAGTTCACAATTTAAGTTGGATGTATTCTTCGTTAAGGTCCATTCCAATTCATGTCATTACATAGCATTAGCAAGATTTAATCCCTTTGTTTAAGAAAGAAGGGTCACATCTGTAAGAAATGATGGTCTGTCTTATTTAAACAGTAGCATTGTAAATATTTTCTTCCTGTATTTCTGTTTCATAAGCCAAATACTCAGCATTTCTCTGTTTCTCATAAGTATCCACATGATGGGCTGCCAAGGCTGGTTTATCCTTTGCCTTGGGAAAGACATTGTGTAATATTGCAGGATAAAGCATTGGCAGACAGCGCTTTCATGTGTGGAAAAGAGAGGTGAGGTGTTTGCAGAGTTTGTGCTGATAGATTGAGGCTTGAATGGGGAGTAATACATGGAGAGCTCATACACTAACATCAGAATTCAGCTGGTCTTAGCAGTCAGGGGCAGAGAACAGTCTATTGCAGTGATCCTCTTTCTGCAAAAATGAGACTGAGTCACTGATTTAACTTGAACTTTTTCAGTGTTTTGATTTTTATCCAGAAAATTTCAGAGTTTTTTATGAAACGTTTATATTTGGATGTAGGTATAGCTGTGCATGAAGCTGTCAAAGGGAGTTCTGATATCAAAGCATACTGACTTTTCAGTGCCGGGTCTTCACGGTCCATTATTGCTACAATGAACCTGTCATCATAGCAAAGAAATCCACACAACCCCTTACTGGGAAGAGCAAGGTTTTACAGGAGAACAAATATTTTAGGGCAAGACATGAGTTAATGTGACTACTCCTAAGTAACAACTACATAGGAAACCCAGCCAAGAATGTTGATAGAAACAGCCACCCATGTCTCTGTCATACCACTGCAGACCAGAACACAGTTAAGTGGTGTAGAAGTCAACACTGGCCATCAACAGGTTTGGGGGGGGGTACTTTAAAGCAGCTGTGGCCTTGGGAGTAATGGTTGATAATTTGCAAATGTTGAAGTGTTTTCTGCTCAATCCAAGTGCCCAGGAATATATGAGGCTCTGCAGAGCACCATGAGAGGCCTGTTCAAAACTGGATTGCTGTTTGCCCCAGGCAATAAAGTGTATTCCTGGAGTGAGTGTGGGTGATGCAGGGAGCTCACACGCTCCATTCCACGCTCTGCCCCTGACTCAGCTCGGTTGCCTCTGGCGCTCTAGGGAGAGTTGCCTGAGCTCTTAATTCTCTCATTATAAATGTGGAGGTTATTACTTGCTTACTTCCCCATTCCAGGCTCACAGGGGGCTTAGTTAATGAACATCTGTTAATGTGTAGAAATAAATGCTGAAAAAGTGCCGAAGTAGTGGTACTGCTGCTCAAACAGGGATGGCATGGCTGCAGCTTGGTAATCTGCAGAGTTTTCTCACAGGATTGTGCTGTAAGATTAAATAACCATTTTAGCAAGGTCCTGTAGAGCACAGCTCTACACTCAGAGTGCTCCCTGTGCCCCTGGTATTTGTAGGGTGCTCCAGAGAGGGGTTGTGCACCGCTGCATAACCCAGGTACGTGCAATTCATAGCATGCAGCTCTTGATGAGGGTATTATGTTCCCAGCTCCAGTTCATTATCCTCACTCCTTAAGAAAAAAGAATGATACTGTTCCCTAATTTCAAGCTTAGTGATTTCCTTACCCCACCCTCGCCGAATGCCTGAATCCCGCTGCATTTCCTGCAGTAGCATGGAGAGGGCAAAGCACTGCTTGCTCTTTCTCCTGGGCCATTGCAAGCGGCTGCCTGAGTGTGAAGCCCTCACTCGCAAGAGTTAATCATTTCCAGCCTTTGGCAATCTTGGCCTGGTCCTAGAAGTCCTGCTGGATGCGGGTGGCTGCCAGGAGCCTCCCTCTCTCCCGTCATGTGAGCAGTGTAAACAGGGGCGAGCGGGAGGCTTCACTAGTGGGCCAAAGTTCAGCGGCTGCCTCTCGGCCCCACGGCACCGGCGGGGTTACTGCCGATCAGCCCTGCTGTTGCTATAGCAAACCCATTGCATAACGCTAGCATTAAATCGGAGCGGAGGAGAGGAAGGCCAAACGAGAAAGGTCGTTGTATTTACCCTAGTTTTGTTCAGTGCTGCTGAATCCAACTCAGCTGCTGCAGGGCTCCCGGTGTAGTTGCTGGCTGGGGAGCCCAGTGCGGGTTTTCACCGGCTGCAGAGAGAGGGCAAGACTTGGCCCAGAGCTTGCTCATATAATCATGTAATTGAGGCATTCACATGAATGGGGCTGGCAAGACAGTACCTGTAAGAAGATTATTTGCATTAGTAGAAACTTTGCATGCCAGTAAAATTTGTGGGATCAAGCTTACAGCTAAGATAAGTGTTTAGCTTTTTGATACAAGCTGACTTTATAAAACGAAGTGATTTCATGGTAGCAATGAAATTTGCACCCAGCTAGAGAGCTCAGGGCAGCAGAACCTCAGGATTACAAAGGGTGGGTACACCATGACTTCAAGAAGTAAAGCTCCCTGATGCACTGTTCTTTTATTTCAAAGCATTTTACAAAACAGAAGATATGAGTAAGGGAAGAGTGAAGTCCTGGGTTCTGCTCCTTAGAGTCCTGGTTTTGCTGGTGATTTGTATTTCAGTTTTAAAACACGAGTTTTGATTGTAGGATTGCTGGGCATTCTATTCTCACTTTGGGCTACTTAGATGGTCAGGCCACAGGTGAATTCCTAGGCACTGTGGCAAACCCACTAACAATAATGAGGAAGTGAGCACTGCTATGAGCTATTTCTGGCAGCTGCCCAAACCATTTCATATAGGCATAATTATGCTCATTCCTTATGGTACAGATGGTGCTTTTGGAGAGATGTAGTCTGTGTTCTTCCCTTGTTGTTGTCAGGTATATCAGAGAGACCAAAGACATCCCAAAGTGGTAACTAATGTGCCCAAGGAGCTCAAGGTATTAGTAGAAGTGAGTCTACCTTTTTGGTATCAGGTCAGTTTATCCCTGCTCTGGGAGCTGACATAGACAAGAGCAGGTTGTTCTAGGAATGAGGGGCAAAATTCCTGAAGGCCACCAAGGGCTATAGTCCTGGTGTGGTATTCAAGCTTTCCACTGAGCATTTCCCTCATACATCTTCTTGGCATTAGGAAAGTGTTGAAGTGAAGGGCTGCTACGTATAGACCTTTGCCCAGCAGTTGTGCTCTAAGATCCCAGACAGTTGCATGTTTGAAGATGTTCCTCTTATTAGAGGTCTACAGATGAGATTGCCTGGTGGTGCTGATAGTTCTGTTATTTGTCAGCCATTTGGGACAAATACCAGAAATGCACTTTGCCAACAGACACTCAGAAAAAGGTTGGTGGATTTTTGTTTTTCTGAACTATGTAGGGACTTTAATGGTCTTATTTTCCTGCATACCTCTCCAAGATGGGAGTGGAATTGACTTCATTTCACACTGCACTATTGTCTGCTGCCCAAACCACACTGCAGAGGGCCAGAGGAGGGACTGCTGACTCATAATTCAGCATGGCAGCCCCAAATCTCATGAGACTACTAAGTCTGGCCTCTACTGATGTTTTCAGTAAACTCTGTTAATGGCCCCCAACAGATCACACAGAAGTCCAGCTTCCATAAAGTGAAAGAGAGGTGGCTTGCCCAGCACTTGGCAAGTCATTCCTGGCAGTCTGTACTGCTGGAAACTGCTGGTTGTGCTAGAAACAGGCTACATGGTGGCTGGCTGGAAATGTGTCACTGATGTGGGATCTGTGGGCCCCACTCACTTGATGGGCACTTAGTATATTCAGGTCACATAATACTGTCAGGGACAAAATGGGTGTAAGTGGCCTTGGCTTGGCATGCAGTGTGTGTGCAAAATGAATGCAACTCAAACATGAATGAAAGTTGGGAATAAAAAATAAGATAAAGAAACTGCACGTGACTTGAGGGTGAGAGGTAAGGGGGGGAACTGCTTTTAAAGAATTCTCATTAAGGATTGAACTTAATTGGTTTGTCATTACCAGTCCCACCAGGAATCCTGATATACTCCATCTTCGCGGGGGTTTAGGAACAACAAAACACAGATCAATGTGATCCACGCTGAACAATTTATTGTGCGCAATCGTGCCTTTTATAGGAAAGTTTCAGAACAGTAGAACATTCGATAACACTTGGTTAACTTCACTTAGCCGAGTGCTAGCAACAGTTTACTGATTGGTTAACTATTACAGCATATGTTTCAAGGTTACAGTTAACATTCCTTCTCTGCGTATCTCTCTCAGTAGTTTTCCGTGCTAACTTTTCCCAAGGCTTCTGCACATACACGAACTTTAGTAACCCTCAGGCGAGGCCTCAATGCCTGCGGGTCACTACCTTACAATTGTCGAGCAATTGTCTGGATTGCTCACATGCCCGTTCACAGCCAAATAGCTCTCCACACTCCATGGCGCTGTGTGGCTCTTGCATACAGCCCGTTGCAGACTTCAGCTTAAACTGAAGTCAGGTTGGATTGAATGAATCAGAGGCCGCTCCTTCCTCTGACAGTTGCATTCAAACCTGTGTGTGACAGTGAGGTATTTGGTGCTCACTGCCTTCTGTGATTGATCAGTCAGTGATGATGGCAACACAGGTTAGGATGTGTTCTTTACAGTAGTTCCTGAGCATGTTGCAGCAGCACACTAATAACATGAGTGTCACACATGGAGTGTGGCACTTGCACATGAGACTCCCAGCTCTCATTTCTTCTCCTGCAGGTCATATTTGCAGTGCAGTATTCACCATATTCAGCATTTTGGAGTTTTATGCAATCTTTTATATATTTTGGGCCTCACCTTCAAGCCAGGACTAGGATGTTGAACTTAACTCAATATTTCATGGGAAGACAGTGCAGAGAATAAAGCACAGGTTTGTGGGGTTCCCCATACCCAGGATTGCCAAAGCACGTGTTTTAGATTTCAATCTAGAAATCAGAGAACAGACATAACATTTTTCTTAGAAGGAGCTCAAACTTCTTTACATAGGTGTGAACATGTAACTATTTCCCTTTCACAGTTGTGAAGAGCAGAAGATAGGAAAGCTGTGACTAAATCAGCCATCAGTTCAGAATTAGTTGAGCTAAATTTTGTTTACTGGCTTGCACAGAAGCCCTGATGCCCCTCCAAACTAGTTTAAAATGACTTTTTAAAACTAGCTTTAGCCACCATAGTTTCTATGCATTTATATTCTTGAAAGGTCCCATCAATTGTTTTCACTTCAAGACATTGAATATGAACTTGTTCCTACAGCGCTTTGTGCTGTAATTCATCAACAAGGCGCTGAGGCACAGACGTCAAATGAATACCAGATTTCAAATTATGATAAGCAATTGTGTCATCTCGGTGAATAAGCATCAATCTCTGCTGAGAAATCATCAATAATTCATTAAAAATTATAAATGAGTACAGGGACATTTGGCTATGTCTTTGCAAACAATCAGTGCTGTGTTCTGTAATAACTCCTTTGAATTTAAACCCAAAGGATGCGTATTTCTCAAGCAGAAACACATGGTCATGCCCAAGTCAAAAAGTTTGTTCCCTGGAGATCTAATTACCATTTACCTTTGGGGAGTTATGGAGGAACTTGGAATATTCTCTGTCAGAGGTGTGCTGTGTTTTACATAGCTCAGTGGAGAAGCATTCACAGCTTGCCTGGACTTCTGAGCAAGCTGAAGGGAATGCTGTCTTTCCTTGTGCTCTTTCCCTTCATGCATGACTTCTGGCTGGTACAGCCACATCAGTGACTGCAGCACTTGCCTGGCATCTAAACTTCATTTACCTTTGAAATTTGTATAAAATAAGCCAAATAAAAGTTAAGGATAGAGGAAGAGGATTCTGTCCATTCTGCTTTTTTTTCTTTTGTGAAATATTTGAAGTATATGATATTTTTAATCCTCCAGTTGTTATTTTCACCGCTTCCTTCACCCTCTACCTACACCAAACCCTAAGATTCTTATTTCCAATCTTAAAATACAAATCCCAGAATAGCTTGTGTTTCTTTACTATGAGGAGAGGGAGGAAGCTGCTGCTGTAAAAATTTCAGCTTGAGCTTCTCATTGTAGGTGGCTTTTAATTGACAGTTAGCAGCCTGCTTTGGTCCATTTCTCTCCTAAATTGTAGATTGTTACATTCCAATAAGCACACAGCATCTGTTCTGTGTATAACATGATGTTGCAAGATGCTGATCATGTAAGTGGGCTTTTTCCAATCAAATCAGAGATGTAGATGCAGCCTAACAGCAGTATTTCTCTGCTGTCTGTAACTGGCCATCATAGGAAGAGAAATGTATATATAGTTATTAATGTAAGGATTTAGAGGCTCTGCTTCAAGATCTAGGGCCAGTCTGCCTGGACTTATCTTACTGTAATCTCAGAAATAGAAATTCTCTGCTCTGCTTTAGGGAGCATGAAATAATTTCTGTTTGCACAGTTCTTTCGGTTACTTTGATGCTGTGATATAAAGGTCACTGGTTGCCTCTAGTCATCACATGGCTTTTTCACTAATTGTGCGCTCACGTCATTTTGTTCTGTGGGATATTTTGCTTTTTTGATCCAGTTTCAATTGCCCAGATGTTCATTTCATACAGTTAACTTTATACAAAGGGCATCCTTTGTTCTGACAAACACATTGTGGTCATTGTTCTCAGCTGGGAACCCAGTGCACAGCACTTCACCTGTTTCCTATGTAACCCACCATCAATCTGTCAACCTTTGTGCTGGTTTAATGTAAAATCATTCATTGGGAGAGGAGGGATAAGGAGGAGAAATAGTGCAGAAGTGTTTCCTGGTCCCTAGCCTTGGACTGATTAAGGTCATGCTGCAAGATAAAAAGGCAGTAAGAAGTGGGAAAGCTTTCACCTTGACCCTTTTGGTGTGTGGTGGAATGGAAAATCACATTAGTACCTTCAAAGTTTTGCTCTGGTGTCTCAGAATATATTAATGGAGATCTAAACGTCTTCTAGAAGGAACCTTATTGCCACTCCAGTCCCTTGCCACCTATAAAGGCTTCATGGCAAGGCAGAGAGGGTGCTTGCCAGTCCGTGTCAGGGTGACTCTCACACAACGAAAGACGCTGCTTCATAGTCACCCGGGAGCCTGCGGATTGCCCAATTCAACAGGTTTCAGGAGGGACAGATCTCAACTGCAAGTGTCCTATATAGAACAGCCCCTTTGCTGTTAAGCCACTTGGACATCACATAGACTGTTTAATTTAACCTTTAGAGCAATCATGAGAGCTTAGTTCATGAGCAGATAAAATCCATGTAAAGCTTTGAAAGAAGATTGTACATAAAAATGCATTTGCTGTTGCTGAAATATCTGGAAAGTAGTGGAAAATTGGGCAGGGATTAAGCAGTATATCATGTAAGAAGGGTGTAACTTGGCAATATATATCTGTGAAGCCTTCTGAATCTCTGTCGTGGCCAAGAGACCTAAATGACAGGAAGGCAGCCATCTTGAGCCCAAACTTTCCTAGAAAGATGGCCCTACAAAATTATCCAGGCTATTGGCAGGGATAGAGTTACTGGCAGCATGCACAGTGTTTCAATGGCCAAGGCTGAGGCAGAAGAGGAGCTATGCTCCACAGCCCACAGCAGGCAAGAAGAGAAGGCCTGGAGAGGTGCTGGCACTAGGCAGTGATTTTTGACATTTCTTTCATCCAGGCAGCTGTATGAGTGCTGGGCAAGACCTGCACAAGACTGAAGTTTGGTTTAGTGTGCTGATGCGATTTGCTGTGACTCCTTTGTAGCTCTCTGATGCCTAGGCCAGAATATCCAGAACATCTACCATATTCTTCCTATGCAAACCTGCAAGTATCTGCTCAGCTTGGCAAACAGAACAGCAAGGAAGTGAGAAGGAGGCAACCAGGGGTCCTGCCTGTTTTTCACTACCCACAGTGGATAGATGACTAGAAAGGTACAGGGTTTTGTTTTCAGAAGGCAGTATTTCCCATTACTGATCCTGCTGAAATAGGTGAGCAGAGACAGACACTATCGCATGCTGCAGCAGCTGCAGCACCATCATTCTCCATTCCTCTCTTTTCAGTCTATAAATCCCTTGACATAGCTGTAAATTCCCTGTACGGTGTCCAGCATGGCTTTCACTGAAAATAGCTGTGCAAACAACACTCCTGGAGCCTTATTCCATTAAAATTCTTTTTTTTCTTCTGTGCATCTCCGTGTTTTTCCATGGTCAACAAGGGCTGCATCCAAGCAGCCACCTGCATTCAATATCAGTCACATGTAATGCCTGTAAACATCACTTCCACACTGGAATAGTTTTGGCCAAGTGATCAAACCCCTCTGTCCTTCCCACCAGCACCCTCCAGCAGCATGACCTGGGAGGCTTCTGGTGCAGGACTTACAGCTTGATCCATGCCAGTGACTGACAGCAGCAACAAGTAGCTCTCTGGGGCAAAGGACAGGGAGATCAGGTGGGGAACCCTGTCTCCTGGGACTAGCTCCTGTCTGTTCCAGGGAATGTGCTAATTTTCACTCCTTTATAGTCCTTTATCTCAGCCCTTCAACCTTGAGCTCAGAGGCACTATCAGCCTTAGCCAGAAAGGCAGTGTGGAGTTAACCACTGAAGTGCTGATTGTTTCTGATATGAAGTCCTGAAGGTAAAACCACAGTGAATGCAAGCAGCAAGCCAGTGGACTTTTCAGGTTTGATGAGGACTGATTTATTGTATTAGGAAAGCTACTTTGTACTGAATACATGCTTTTGTGAGGTACAGGACTTTTCAAGGTCTGCATGCCTCACAAAGCTCCTGTAGGCACCTCCTGTAAGAATGTCTCTTGTGTGCATTGCTGTATATGTATTTGAACTTGTTTTTCTTAGTCACCTTTTCATCCTTATCTGGTCTCAATTATTGCTGCACAGAGCGCAAGCAGAAAGTTACTGGTCTCATGCTTTCTGTGAGGTCCCTGCTATCAGGGTAACACTTAATATTTTGACTTTACAAAGCATTAATCTTGAAGTTATTGCCAGTTCTGCTACTGACTTATCGGGTGACTTTGGGCAATGTCGTTTAACCTGTGTGTCACTTTTGATGTTTACAGAATGGGCTAAGAATACTTCAATGGGCCATAGTGGCTATTAATGAGTTATGAATGTGCTTATGTACATGTGCATCTTGTTTGGCAAGATCAGTTTCTCTGCCTTTGGTACCTGACAAATACTATGCAAGAAAAGGAATTCCTTTTCCTCACTGGAGTGAGTGATCATTCCAGGAGCAGTAGTAAGTGGGTAGAAGCAAAATTAGTTTGCAGAATCAGGTCAGTGTTCATGGAGTTAATTCGCTCATGCCTTCAGATTGTTTTGTTTCCAGGGATTCTAAACCGTTGCCTCCAGCTGTTCATTTCCATTGACGAGGGTGATCTTTATCTGTCTAAACTAGTTAAATCCTGCTCCACTACCGGGCAGCTTTTTTTGGAGACAGCCCAATAAAGCTGAGTGCAGTGGCTGTGACACCAAAGCCTCCTGGACATCAGAAATTCCAAGCCCTACTTTTTTTTTTTCCTGGCTCTCACTGTTGGAGTCCCTCCTGCTTAATGGAACTCTTCACTTCCTCCATTTAACCCTTGTCCAAATAGGGGAATGATATCTGTATTGTAAGTGGTCAGTGAAAAATCCCTTTCAGACTACTTTACTACTTTAACGTTATCAGATTAAGCCCTGACATAACCTCAAAGGTACCATTTGAACAACTGTAGCACTGTTAGACTTGCATTTAGGCTCTGCTCAGTGTGCTTGTTGCTTGGGATGCTTTAGTTGATGAATATTTTTAAAATGTGCTCCATCGAAAGCTTGCTGTGACGTGGTGGGACTTGTAATACCTTCGAGGTCAGCAGCGCCTCTTCCTCTTCAAACATGAGACGTGCAAGTTTCTGTCTTAAGCAGATGAGGGGCAGGTTTATTGCGTTGATGAGACAGCCACCAGATGTACCAAAGAATCTTTCGCTATGATGGAATTTGCTGTCTGTACAGCAAGGAACTGAAAACAACAACAGAAATTTCTGTTGTTGGTAACACCACTACAGGGACCATAGCAGAATGTGTGCGCTAATGTGGTGGAAGTGCCTTCTCTTGCTGCTGGGGTTTCTCATAGCACATTATTTTGGCCTGTGCCGAACAATAGCACAAACACTATGGATGAAATGCTGATGGTCAGTTTGCACTTCAGGCTCTTTCTTCTACTACTATTGTTAACAGCAGTGGGAAAATCTGTGGACAGAAGACCTCTCATAAAGACCCAGGCTGAGCTTTAATTTGGAATGTGCCAAGGAGACATTTTCCTATTGCTGCAGATGTTCTCATCCTTGCTGTCTGGGGAGTCAGACCCTGCTCTCTGCAGCAAACAGCTGGATCAGTTCAGATCCAAACCCCTGTGTCTGCATGAAAGGCTGTGTAGTCGCTAAACCACCTCGCAGCAATTATCAGACTATCAGAGGAGGGAAAAGGTCTGAGGAAAAGACCAGTTTAACATGTCATTATAGGTCTTTAGCAGCTGTGTGTTATCCTATTGTTACTAATAACCTTTTTAACTTTGCAAGCAATGTTTTCTTGGCATCATTCAAGCATAATGACTGGGGGGGGTCAAATTCAGCTCTCAATTGTGTAAATATGGGATGATTCTCTTGGCTGTCTGGTGTTATTTTGCATTTGGCTCATGGTTCTTGCCCCTAAAAGCCAGGCAGAGTATTCAGTCACAGTATTTCTTTGCATACCCAGTTGGTATGCAAAGCATAAAGTAAACAGATTAAGAACTACTGTCAAATCCATGCAATATAATTATGGCCTTATTGTCCTCTGGTTGAGGTGAATGGGTTAGTCCTTTATAAATGAGAACAGGAGTGTGCTTGTTACTTTTCATATGTAATTCCACCAGTAGATGATGATCGGAAACTCAGGAAAATGTGTTTTAAAAGGGATTTTAAACAAAGAAAGAAATTCGATTTGGGTTAATAGAGAAAAAGAATCTGAACAGAATAGTTGTTGCTTAAAGTAAAGCTGTCAGAAAGCCCACCTGAATGGTGAGAAAGGGAGGCCTGGGCAAATCTATGAGGGAGTTGGAACTGCTGTTTCCCTTTCAGGCCCCCAAGATACAAGCTTGTAAGACTCTTAAGTAAGGTTCAGTAGTTTTATATGGGAAATAAATTTATCTTGATTTCATTATCTCTTTTCTAGCATGGTCTTTGCAAAGTTCTCAGCAATGAAATGACTAACTGCACTTCTTATTTTCAGGGATCTTCCGGATAATCCCTCTGTGGAATGGGACACACAGCTCCTTGCTGCCTATGTGCTAAAGCACATAGAAGCCAATAACATCAACATGGTAATGTGAAACTTTCTACAGCATAAGCAATTTCCACATTACTTTTGAACTACTGTTCTAGGTTTTTCATTCCCTCTGAAAGCTTTCTTTGAAGTCTTTAAATTTGGGATTTTGCTTCCAGCATCTGTGAAATAGTCTAGGATAGGGAGAGAGTATATTTACTCATTTTGAAATATTTGCTTTATGATGTTTATCCATTTCTGTAGCTAGATCTTATGAAGCCACTCTTGGGTCATAGCATCACCAACCTTCACTGAAGTAAAAGCTTCAAATTGGTTAAAAACTCTGTTGAACCTAAGGTTCACTGTAGTAGATCTTGAGGTTTGTTAATTGTAGCAGACCTCTGAATAAGCCCAGCTGAATTTCAGGTCCAAAATGATACTTGAAAGCAAGTTTGCATTTTATAGTCTAAGACTTAATGTGAGTATTTGTACAGCTCCTTTGTCCTGACAAGTAAGACATGGTCATTCTGATCCTCTTCCAAACACTTCAAACAATTGCTACAAGTTCAAAACAAATAGAATTGCTCCACTGGACAATTAGGAGAAGGATGGTGGTGTAATTCAGGTGGTTCTTTTCTCTCTGGAGATCTTTCATTGCTTCCAAGTGAGAAATGAACAGTGGAGGAATTTTACTTTACTAACTCCTCAAAAGTTTTCTATGTTTTAAAGCAACCATTTTGACCCTGTTGCCAGGTTTCATTGATGAAGAGAGTCCATCTGGGATTTGGGTTTACATTTAGGCTTAGATTTGAAGTACATTGGCAGTTGTGTGGTACAGATTAGCAGGAATATAGGGCAGGATTGAAGAATATTAAACTGGGGAAATGTCCTAGTACTGGTATAGTTGTGGGTTTTGTTCCCTACAGGAGTAAGGGCCTAAGCATGGAAAGATTGTGTTCTGTTCTTCTCTGTTGAACCTTGCTGTGATCAGGCATGTCACTGTCACACACTGATTAGCGACAAAATTCCCAAACTCTTAAAGCCTTTTAGCAATTCACAAAACAAGAAGCCACATCTCCTGTACCATGAGAACCCCATGAGCGCAAAACCCCAGTATCCTGCATCCGAGTTTGTATTGATTCTGAAGCTAATTTTCCATTAAATTCATTGTGCACAGACAGATGCAGTTTTCCTGGGCTCCTTTTGTGTCTTTTGGTCCCACAAATAGATAGGTTTTCATCTAATCTGAAAGCTCCTAACACAAGAGGATTTGTATTGCATGTTCGTGTTCTCATGGGCACTAGGACCAGTGCACCAGAATCCCAGTAGAAACTCTGAAAACACTAGAATTCCTCTAGATGGTTTGAAAGCATTAGAATGTGGCCTCAGAGACAGAACATGTACAGTCACTGGTGCTATCTCTGCTATGCTGTGGGGTCAATGTAGCTGCAGTAACTGTAGCAGGACCCACTGCCTACCCATCAGCAGTTCCTTGTTGAGCAATGAGGACGCATTACTGTAGCAGAACACAGCAGCAGCGCCAGAAGTGCCTGAAGCAGCTTCTGGGGAATGGTGGTAATGAATCGCTCTGTGAACTTACATTATCTTAAGTGTCCCAAGTACTCACACAGCTCTTCCATGTTTGCTAAAATACCATCCATTTAGGAGCAGACCTAGTTTGCCAACAACAGCAAGGCAAGCAATTACCTTTGTTGAACATTCTGCATTCTAAAATCTCAGAGCTGGCTATCTCTTACCCGCTCTTGGAGCATCTCTGCTGTCCTAGGACAGTGGCCTTGCCTTGAGAAGTAAACTGAGTCTATTTTTCAGTAATGTTGAAACTGATAGAATTGGTGTAACATGTCAGAAGAGCCTTGTCAAAACATAATCTGACAGGGTTTCAAGCACAACAAGCGCTAACTCAATGGAGCCAATATGATTGGAGGACATGTATTGTTTTAGCTATCCCAGTGGGAAAACTTTCGCTATTTCTCCCTGTAGTCATTGCATAGACAATGGTATCTTTTATTTACAGAGCATATGTTTCATCTGGCAGTGGGGAAGCAGGCTGCAATTCCAACATGTCTGAAAGGGAAGATTGCAAGGCAAGGAGTCACACCGTGTTGTGCATAGTTTTGTTCCATTGCATAGTTACTGATTTCCTTAATTGCCCTGGAAGTCCATGAGTAGCTCAATCTTTTTGTGAGCTACAGGGGCATATTTCATCCAAACTCTACATTAAATGGTGCAGACACAGAAATTAACAGTAGGTGTACTCAAAGCCAAAACTAATTTATAGACTTTGGAAATTATTTCCTTCCTTCTGGATTTATAAGCAAGAGCAGTGTTGCTGGGAGAGGCAGCCAGGGCTAGTCTCTCTCCACCCAGATGAGAAAGTATTCCGTGTGTAAGGCTCTAGGTTACAAAATCCTATTCTTCAGGATCTTGGATTTTGGTGATAGCAGAGCTTGGATTAGGTGACATTCAGACTGCGTTTGGGGCAGATGTAATGCCAAGACCAGAATTCAGCAGTACCACGTTTTTACAAGCTGCTTTGCACTATGGATTGAGGAAAACATCATCTATGCAAACCGTTGATGGAAGAGTTCCATTGTCTTAGGTCAGATCAAATCAGCCAGACCTTTCTAGCCAGACCTTTCTACAAAAGGCATTCAAGTTGGAGCTTACATTTGAGAGGGTGCATTCAGCTTTGTTTTGAGTCTTGGTCTCTACACCCCTAAAATTCAAGAGCACTTGAATGTGTGGTGTTTGTAGAGGATTTTAAATGCTTTTGAAGAACACATGATATGGAGTGCAGCATGTGGAGTTTGCTAGAGGAGGCAGCAGAGCTGGGACAGGCTTTAGCATCCCTTTTCCTCCCTTACTTATGTTACAGTCTCCTCAGGTGTGGTTTGGGGTACATGAGCAGGAGGCTCCCAGAATCTTTGTAAGAGTTGGTGCATAACTTACACACCTTTAGCTCAAACCTAGTGGATGCTGTGATGTTGATCAGGATTGGGTTTTTCCATTTTCATCCAGTTCTACTTTTTTTTTAATCTTTAGCTTCTCTGATTTAGTAGCAACAAGAGACATCCCCAAACACACAAGAGGCTCAAAGGGCTTTTGCATGTCTCTGGCCTCTGCATGAAGTGCTGCTCAGAGGAAGGCATCACTCGATGAAAATGGAGCTGCTTGCTATGGCGGTTTATGGATGGCCCTTCTTAAAAAGTAAAGAGTCCTTTCTATCCCCAGCAGTCTACTGACAAGCAGATGTGTGCTCTGTTTGATGCACAGGGTGACTCCAGGAAGAGCAAGGGAGACCCACAGCTTTGTGTGCTTTTTTCTTTCTGATGCACATGGTGTGTAGCGGGAGCATGGACTCCAGACCTCTCAGGAGTTTTCTCTTCTGCTAGTAATTGAGTAAGTTCCTCTGTGCTCTCCCCTTTCCGGAAGGGATTTCTGGACCTGTTTGTCTTGGCTGTTGCTCTGGCTTGCACTAGTGAAAGCTCCATTTCCTGAATACCATGGTCACCCAGAAGAAAACCCGGCAACACCGACAGCAGCGGCTCCCATTTCAGAGCAGGTGTGAGGAGGGAACTCCCTCTTGCCCTAAAGATTTCATTGAGCAATAATTTCCACATCAAGTATATTTACTATCCCAGCCTTTTGCTTCCAGAACTGGCTAAGCCTGTTTTTAACCCAGACAGTTTCAAGATGTTCAGGTTTTCTCATGCTGCCCTGACTGTTTGCTTGGTTTCATCATCAGCCCGGTTGAGGTGATGGGTTAAAAGGAAGCACACCAGCTAGCTGCACCATGCTCCCGTGTGAAGGTATCTTCTGCATGTGAGAAAGAAATTCAGATCTGTTATCAATGAAATGAACCCCCGAAGCCAGAGGAATACATTTACATGTGATTGCTGACTGCTTCAAGTCATGAGCAGAGTGGTGATGTTGTGGAGTCTGTGTGGAAGACAGCAGACCTAGAAGCTACATACTGGATAGCTGGCACATCACTGCTGTCTCAGACCCAGCCAGTGTGTTGAGAGGGATCTCTAAAGGTGGAGGTCTAGTGTTTCAGAGGTGGGATATTTGCAGATAAAGTGAATGCCACCGTGGCCAGTGTTCAGATACCTTGGGAATTGTGCTTCCGAATCTGTGTATTTGAAGAGACAGACAATTCCTGTGCCAACGTCCTAACAGTAAATTAGACGACAACTCCATGCAATCTCTTTAGCTACTTCAGATGTTAGGTAAGCCCAGCAGCTCTAAGAACAGCAGCTCCTATTTCAAAACAGATGTAGAGAAGGAGAACCTCCAAAGGTGCTTCTGACAGATAATGTCTGTGTCAAGAATGTTTCCTAACCCAGCCCCATGCTCCCACAGTTGGCCTGAGCCAGTTTTGCCAAAACAACGATTAGCTTATTTATTCTGCTCACTGTAGCCTCTTATCTTGGGCTTCTGGTTTATTCTCTTGTACCTCCATAGAAGGAAAAATGTGTGTTTTGGCTTGCCTGGGGTTTTTAGCTTGGTTTCCTAAGGAAACAAGAATAATGTAATTGTATTTATGTGTGTGCACATCATGTTTCGAAATACTTTAGAGCCCATTGGCTAATTTTAACCGCATTTGACAGCAGGGTAATACTCTTAAAAATGTTCTGTTTGTACAGATTACATGAAAATAAATGACCAGCAGAAGAGACAAACCCTGTCTGTCCCCGTTTAGTAGAAAGGTTTAGTGCAAGTCCAGCCCTTGGCAGACTCTTACTATTATTCACCTGCATAGGAATTTTTTCTGCCTGCAGTGAGTGGGGTAATATTGTCATCTTATGGAAGTACCATTTTAGGTAGAAATTACTTCAGAGCATGTTTCTTTCTTATCTGTAAAGTACAGGGTGCACTGCTCATTCCCTGACCTGTGCAGGATTCAATGATGTCTTTCCCAGATGAGCTACTCCAAAAGCTAATATCCTTAGGGGGAACTTTGCACCATGCCAGGCCATAGCTGGCATGCTGTCCCTGCAGAGAGCCTCTCAGGTAATGCAGTTGTGCAGCTAAAGCTGAACACAGTTTTTCCCCTTATAAAATAGGGGTTGGCCACAAAATGCTTCTTTGTACCTGAACAAAACCAAACTGAGTCTCACTACTTCCTGTCAGCCATGAATAACCCCACTGCTTGGTGGCAGCATTATTACAGCTGCTGGACAAAACGGAGAGTCTAACTGGATTTATCCTGGGTGGATGGGTTTATGAGCAGGCTGGGCTGGAGCTGGTGGTTTTGGAAGTATTTGTTATTGCCGTCTTTGTGCTTCCTCTCCCTTTTTACACAATATCCCCTATGTTTGAGGGGGCCTCTCCTGCTGGAGGGTGGAGTAGCATGTTGCAGGACGGGCAGGGCGGCTTTTGATCTTCCCTTGATCTTTAACCCAGTGCTTCAGGCCCTGCATATAAAACAGGTTTTGAGAATGGAGCTATGGTGAGTAAGCTAGGCAGTAGCATTTCCTTCCCTGAAGAGAGAACAAGCTGGCAAGGAAGCAGACATTGATTGAAATGTGGGGAGGTTATGATTTCTTCCTAGCCATGGAGAAGGGAACTGTGGAGAGCTCTGCTGCTTGGCCTCTCCCGGAGCAAGCACCTAACTTTAGACTGTCCAAGGACTGTCACTTTTGCCTTCTGGAAAGCCTATCAGCACATATTCCCTGTCTGCTCTGCACTTTGTGCTGCCGGTTAGTCTTCTCGGTTGGAAGTGGGAGCCTTTAAGTACTTGATAGTACTGTGCAGAGGGAGCCCTTGGGGTGGATGGTTCACCCCTGACACTTCGCTGGTAGGTCTGAGGGCAGGGAGCCAAGGGTATTTTGTGCTTTGGAGGGTGACTTGTTAGTGCTGGGTTCACACATTACTTCTGCATTATGAAGTTCCCATTGCTCCCTCCAGAGAAGCAATAAACAATGTGATCTTCTCATGCAGTGAAAAGCCCAGCTTCATAGTACAAAAAGCGCAGTCAGCTGAATCTTTAAAAAAGCTAATTCTCATATCAGAGTATTTTATCACTGTGTTATCCTGTGAGGAAGCCACTTTGCAGTCAGGACAGTAGATTGCGTCGCTCTTGTTCAAGCAATTCATGGTACAACAAACTGTAGTTTCACCCTGTAGTGTTCGCGCATTCTAATATGCTCTCATATCCAGGAGAGAATGATTCAGAGAGCGGGACCTCTTGGGTCAGGAATAAGTTAGCAACAGATTGCTTTGAAAGTAACCTTTTGACCTGGCAATAAGTACCAAGTGCATCCTGCCAGTGGGAACAGGGTATTTGTCATCTTTCTGTTGTTCAAGCTGTTAGACCATGTAGTCATCTAGGTCCAGAGAGTCTTGTTTGTTTAGTTGTGTTTCTGTAGCATGAGTTGACACACAAGGCCTCATTGTGCAATACAAAAGCAACTCTCTGGATACAATGGGCTGGGACAGTGCTGTTTGAGATGTCAAAGTTGGTAACTGCACAGTTTCCTTCTTCAAAATGGTTATTGTTCTGTGTTTTTATTGCAGGTGGTAACCTTTGATGCAGGAGGAGTGAGCGGTCATGCAAACCACATTTCTCTTTACACTGCTTTAAGGTACAGTGTTCTGCACGCTTCATTGAATGCCTCGCTATAGCGTTACAAAGTGAACATGGTGTTTGGGTGTAAGCAGAAAGCTAATAGCTACAGCTAAAAGCAGTATGAAGTTCACTGATACAACTGAGTGGCAGGCTAGGGGACATGATACTACTTGGAGAAACTCTCACAGCTCTGCAAATGACCTACAGCATCCTTTATTATTCCATCTGCTGGTGCGTTGCCAGTCTCAGGTTCACTGGGCCCTCTTTGCTCTTCCTGTCCTTGATCCCACTAAAATATGCCACAGATCACATTGCACTTCTGGTTTGAGGAGAGTGTGTGAATATCTGATGCCTGAGCTGGTGGTAGTTGGATTTTGGAAAGTTACACACCATTGTTCCAGAGGATGTTGCCATCCTGTCCAGGTACCTGAATTTGCCTCTCTGACTCAAGGATGTTGATCCTTTACTGGAGCTGTCTCTATTTACCACTCTTCCTAAGTCAGTTCATTCCTTCACCACTTTATGTGTTACATTCTGAGAACATCTGTCTCTGTGCTGTGATCTGGAAGGCTGCTAGACAAAAATGCCTTGTATTAAGATCACCCAAATTTTGCAGAAAAAACAGCTACTGTGTTTTATTTTAACCCTGTGCTCATTCAGACCTCACTGTGTCATAGAGAGATCTCCTCCAGAGCTGCCCCTGCCTTTCCCAGGCATGAGAAGAACTCTTTGCAAGTATATCTTGTATTTTTAGCACCCATTTGTTTTCTGAATCATCTGTGCAATTCCAATAATTCTCTGGCTCTCCTTGCTAACAACATCACATTGAGTTGCCTTTCCTGCTTGCCTAGAGAAAGCTGCAGTGCCACAGAACCCGTACTCTGACCTACAGAGCTGCTCTGGGAAGATGCTGAAAGTCTTTGATGCTATCTGATGGGTGGAATTCAGTATTAGAGGGGATTGTGGCTTTTCCCAGCAACTTCTGAAATAGCCTCACAGAAGGCAAAGGGGTGGAGTTAAAGCAAACTGTGCTTGTTTGGGCTGAGCAGGGAGATGCCTTCTAGCACAATGTTATTTGAGGAGTGAGGAACAGAGGTTGATGACCGATGCTCAACCCACTGGCACAGAGGGACCAGAGAGCTTTCAGATGCCTGGACTTCTGCTCAGTCAGTTGCTATATGCCCTGCAAATAGGAATGGAGGATGGACTGTTAGGTGTCCCTCTAAACCCCTCTAATACAGAGAAAACAAGCTAGCAGCTTAATTATGTATAAGAAGGTTAAGGAAAAGTCTCCATTTTGATCACAGCTCTATTGTTTTCTCACTTTGTGGCTGTGCAGAACTCACTTTCTCACCTCATGCTGTAGGTTGCCTGTGTCTGCTGTAGGATGGTGAACCTCAGAGTACGTTACTAGGAAGTATTCATTATCTGCAAGCCCCTTGAACTCAGACCTTTGTATTAGTCCTTAGCCTACAGCAGAACATTGTCCTGGGTTGATGAAATACATGCTGATAGGGACACCAAAGTATAAGCAGGGTCTCATTAACTAAGGGCTGGTTTGTGTCTTGTCTCTATCCCAGTCCTGAATCAGCAGAAACAAGCATGGTGGCCCAGTCATCTGCATGTGGCAGGAGTGATGCTGTGGCCACTGGAAGGTTAAATTTATTTTTAGTGGCTTGCTTGCCCTCATTATTTTTCAGTTTGTGCTCTGGAGGAAGTAGAGCGTGACTGCATCACTCCTGATTTCCAGTGCCCTGATGAGTTCTCACATATTGGCCAGTACAGGCAGTGCTGGGAGCATATGCTGAGGCTTCCCACATCCCTCCCTGCCAGCAGGGCTTTGCCAGGCAGTGGTTGCTGCCTCTGGGGCCCCACTGCTACATGGCAAGAAAAAGGCAAATGAACTCTCCCCTCCACATATTCTGTGCAATCTATTTATTAATCATCTTTAAACAAGAGCTGCAGGATTCTGCCTCCACTGTGGCTGTAAGTGGAAAGAATGAAGCAGAGGGCTGGTGCAGTGATCCTCACCTCTTTTGTATGCTCCTAATTGGTGGGAGATAGACTTGTGCCCACTACCTAAGTGATTGCTACCTGCAAGAGCAGGGGTAGGACAGGCTGTGTGACCCATCCCACAGCTCCTTGCTTCAGCAGGTTCAAATTACTGAACGGCTTCAAGGAACAGAACAGTTCAGCCAATGGTCATAGCTGAGCAGATGCTCAGTATTATCTGCTAAGGGCATAAGTATTCTTTCTAGTGTCTGGAACAGACGTTATGTTCAAAGGAGCAGGAACCATTCAGAACAAATGTGCCCTTTCCCTTGCAGCAACCTTTCCTCTGACAGCTTGCAGGGAGTCCAGTTGCTGCTGTGTGTCTGGGCTTCAGATCTGGGAGGAACTGTGAAATGTCAGGGCCTGAGGTTGGACTTTTTCCTCTGCAAGGGACAAATAAGAAAAACAAAGGATGGGAGAGGAGCACAAATTGCTGTTTGATTTCGGGCTCCTCTGGGAGTGTTTCGGTTCTGGCTTCCAGACGGGGAAGAAAACTCCAACAGCCCAAACCCAAGAAAATCCCACTGTAGGAAAGAAGGGAGAATTGGAAGCAGTCCTCTCTAGCTCTGCTTATTTTCTTGTCACCTTGATTTGGCAGCATCATTCTGTCTTATCCTCCAAAATCCATCTTCTCTTGTGGCCAAGAGAGGCTGCATCCTTTACATGTGTCTACAAGTAGGAGCAGATCTTGAGTGACATCGAGGTCACTTTACTCCCCTCTCAGCACTTGGCCAGTCACTGGGCACTACAGCAATAAGCATGGTAAGCACTGCATGACAGGAATATTAGAGAACCTCTTTCCTGCACTTTGAAGTTAGTGTTTGCATAGAGATCACAGGTAATATCCAGGTGGTTCAGTTTTGCGTGAGTCATTGTGCATTTTGATTTTGAACAAGCCCTCTTGCCCAGTAGCCTGGCAAATAGGGGGCTGGTTTTGTTGTTTGTTTGCTTGCTTGCCTAGGGTGGAGAGGAATGGTCTTTGTGAGGGGGAGGAAGGATCGTACCACTTCTTTTCTTCAGTGAGTTATCAAATCCAGTTCATCCCAGCTAGAACAGAAAAGAATAGTCCTTGTCTGCTTAGGGCAGAGCAAACTGAGTGGAAAATAGGAGCTGCTATATTTAACCACTGTGCATTATGTTGTTATAGCAACTGCATCCATAAAACTTATATCAATGATGCCATATAAAAAAGCTACATCAAAGACTCATTAGCTGAGCCTGTTCTCCTCAATTCCATTTGGAAAAACATCTCTCAGTCCCGCAGGATGTTTCTTAACATTCACCAACTCAGTGGTAGGTTGTAAATGAGACTGTGCAGAGGTTATATTTGGGAGCTTAGTGCTTTATCACCCTTGAGCTGATTATGATGCAGCTGGAGTGCCACCAATGCCTTGTTGCACTTACCTGTCACAGCCTGCCTACTTAATGCCCCATTTATGAATGCCGTGGGATGTGGCATGGAGCAGAAGGGTTGCACTGAGGCTCCCTGGAAGAGGAGGATTGATTAAATGCCGTTTTCAAAGACGTATATTGGAACAATGAACAGTGCATTGTCCAGCCCAATCCCACCGACTCAGTGGGTAGAGTTCTCAAAAGCCACCAGCTGCATTACATCCCATCAAAGCACAGTTCTTGTGTTGGATTTCTAAGGCCAGGTCTTTAAGGATGTGTTGGGGAAGGTGGTTTTGGGCGATTAGCTTGATGACAGTGAATGGTATCCCATCTCCCGTTTTTATTTGATGCCTTGTTACAGTGTGGGGCTAGAATGGGACTCTGATCTCTCACTCCAGCAGCTGTAGCCCATGCATTTCAGATGAATGGTATCTCAATTTATGTTTTTAAAGCAGGGTACTGGTTTTATTTCCTTTGCCTTTTTCCAGAAATTATTTCTCTACCTTGGAAAAGGATTTCCCATGTCACTGATTGTTTGGTCAGGATTGTTTAGCCCCTGCGGAAGTTCTAGGTTCCCTGCAAAGTAGAGAGTTGAAGAAATAGCAGGTTCTAGCATCTTATGCTTCAGCTTGTCCTGTCACAGTCCAGCTCACTTCCGGTGCTTTGTTTTACTGATCTTAAATGGCCCAGGGGGAACTGAGGAGTGGTGGCTGTGATTGCACCCAAACTGCTCCCATAAGGCCAAGACTGAACAGTCCTCCTCCATTTACCCTTGGAGATTCTGTCCCTTCCCCTCAGAGGACTGCCCCATGCCTGGCACACATCCAATAGCTGGGTATGTTGTCCTGGATTTTACCTTGTTCCTTCATCCCTGCTCTCTCCTTCCTTAACTTGGTGAAGTTCATTTAGTACCCTTCCATCATACTGTAGACAGCCAGTAGGATAAAGTCGAGCACAGGGCACCATCATTGGAGGGATTCCTCCCAAAGGACTTTTGTTCCCCAAAGGAACAGCCTCAAGGAATGTCCTTCTCATCCTCACTAGCTTACTGGTGGAGCAGTAGCACTGCACCTTCTCCAGGCATTGCAGGGACCAAAGCAGAGCCACAGAGCAGCTCTGTCAACTGGAAGATGTCTGAATCACCACCTTCCTTTCTGACTGGCAGAACCGTCTTTAGCCACTGCAATACACGTGAGTACAGAGTGCCTGAATACTGTTTTACAAACTGCATGTTGCTACATAGTGTAGTTCAGGGTGCATGGAAATGGAGCCAGAAAGTCCGGTTAGGGAGGGAGGAGGTGTTCCAGATAGCAAACATTCAACATCTGGCAAGTATATCCTTCTAATGTCTGTGATTCCTGGGAGACTGACTGTTCTTCCTCCTTCACATCTGTTTCATCAGATTAATTGGGCAGATTAGAGGTTAGGATCCTAATGGAGCCCCAGTGCATCTTTAAGACATCCATCCTTTGCCATGTTCTTCAGAATTGTATTTCCCCAGTGCTCTGCAGCAGCCAGCTCAGTCAGTTCAGTGAAGGGTTTTGCCTTTGGCCAGGGGATACTATTTGGAGAGTGAAGTCATTGATTTCAGTGAACAATTTCTCATCAAACAGAACATCACCAAAACTATAATCCACCCACCAGGGTATCAGTCCTGCTCCTGCGCCTCCCCAGAGGAGTTCTGTGTTCCTCAAGACTGAATTTTCAGCTCCATCTTGACTTGTTCTTTTGTACCATTGTGGGATGGTATCAGTGGTCAGTGCCTTTTAGGAACTTGCCCACTCTGCTGACGTCTTCCCTTAAGAATGACTGAGTAAAGACAGGGAATTTGGGAGCTAGCTCAGTTCTGCAGTTTGCAGGATGAGGGTTGTTGGGCCGTTTCAGTTTTTCTCCTGAGCAGATGTAGCTGATGGCTGCGGATAGCAAAAGCTTTTAAAGCAGCTGGTCCTTGAGGGAGGAGCTGGTGCTGAGTCCTTGCAGTGCAGAAATGGTGGGTGCCTTTAGGCATCTCACAGCCTTTTGAAGCTCCTCATTGCAGAGGGTCTCGATTTCCTTCAAATGTGGATCCGAACCTACCACAGGCATAGTAAAGAGTGTGCAGTGAGAGGTGCCCTGTAACCTCTGGCACTTGGTGGGTAGGTGGGAGCAAGCCACTTGGATCACTTCATGTTTAAAAAGAATTTATGAAAAGTCTTCCCAGAAAAAAAAAAAAAGAAAGAAAAAACAACAAAACCACATGGAAATAGCTCCTGAAAAAGAGCCTGTTTGTGTTTGACTTTGAGATTTGGTGCCAAACTCTTTCATTTCACCCAAACCACAGCAAGTCCAATCTATAAAACAACATTCCCAAAATGGCAACAACAGAGAGCTGCAACCTCTCCCCTACTTGGAAGTGTCCCACGGAGACGGCTCCAGCGGGGTGGAGATGGGAGCTGAAGATTGATTTGGGAGAGCATTAGCCAGTTTTATGAACGTGTGCAGGAGGTAGAGTTTTGTGTTTCTTTCGCTCTCTGCAGCCACAGTTCATTGCCATCCCTTGCCTGAGCAATAGCGCAAGCAAGGCTGCGATTCCTCTGGAGCATTTCAGCTGGGTGGAGCCCATTCCCATAGCTCTGTGCTCAGCCTTGCTGAGGACTGAAGCGCTTGGCTCAGGACAAAAAAGCATGAGGAGAGAATCAGTTTCCTCATGTCTGCTCTTCCAGATCAGTGGCAGGTCTGCCTGGCAACAGCCTTGAGCACCTTTCAGTAACCAGAGTACGCTTTGTATCTCCCTGAACCTTTACACAAGCACAAACTCCTGAATTTGCTCCTGCATCAAACTTCCCTTCCCTGCTGAAGATGCTCTCTGCTCCTGGTGAAGCGTTTCCATATGGATCTCTCCTTGCTTCTGGTTCTGGTGGCCAGGAATGGTTATTATTAGCTCACTCATGGAGCAGCTCTTCACATCCTCTAATTTGCTGTCGGTGCTTTGAAGGTCCCTCTATGGCAGAGCAGCACGCCCAGCATAGACTCTAGGGCTTGGATAGTTGGCCACATTTCACAACCACTCACTGCTTTATCTCTCCAAGCTTGTTTTAAAAGCTTCCCACCCTGCTAGCTGTACCAAGTGCTGAATCACTTCTTTGGGTGGCCAGATTCAAGTTGTGGGGGAAGAAACTTCTGGCAGAAGAGCAGAGCAGACATTAATGGAAACACTTAAACTTTCCTCCCCCCCTCCACCACCCCTGAAAAATTGCTGGTAATGTTTACAAGGCAACATTTAACAGTTTTTGACAGAACAGTAGGACTTGAGTAGTGGGGTAGAAGGTGGCCAAGTCAGTATTACAAGGCCATTGTTTAGTAGAAAAGGGTGTTGCTTGCAGATCTTTGGCTCTGGAGAAGAAGAGACCATTGGCAGGAGAAGAATCTATTTAAGGCATTTGTCTTCTGATGGCTGTTTGAGTTCAGCCATGACCTGCATTTCTGGCTTGACTTTTGCTTTGCATTGCTTTGGGTATTCATTACTCCATGCTTCCTATTTTGTCTACACCTGTGTAGCTAATCCTTTTCCTTGAACTTAACCAATAGCCAGAGATAATCGCAGTTTGAAAGTGACTGAGAAACAACAGTTTACGTATAATGTATGTTTTATCCTGGTTGATTTACACATGAACTGTCACATTGCCCCTCGTTAGGTACACCTCTGTGAGGTGATAACAATCTCTTTGAATATTACACAGGGTGAAATAACTTTTCTTTTTTTATTTTCTTTCTCCTTTTGGCAAATGTTCCATTGTTTGGGTGTTTTTCTCCATGGAAGAGCTGGCCGGGGTGTGGGACAGCTCTGAGTGCCACCTGCTGGACACCGGCTTCCTCACATCCCCACCATGAGCCAGATCTGGAGGCGATGCAAATAGTGATGTGAGCTTAAGTGTCCGAAGCCATGGACCACAGTCTGGAGCAGGAAGAACATGAGAATTAAAAAGAAATTGAAGCTAATACCTCTAATGCCTTCACCATATCAGGACCATTTCTTTACACTTCTTGATGGAAGTACCATCCCTGCTCCCATCTCCTGTGCTGGTCCTCTCATTCTCTTTCCAAGGGATGCATTTTTGCTACAAAGACTTTATAGAATCATAGAGTGGTTGGAGTTGGAAGGTACCTTAAAGCTCATCCAGTTCCACCCCCCTGCCACAGCCAGGGACACCTTCCACTAGAGCAGGTTGCTCCAAGCCCTGTCCAGCCTGGCCTTGAGCACTGCCAGGGATGGGGCAGCCACAGCTTCTCTGGGCACCCTGTGCCAGCCCCTCACCACCCTCACAGGGAAGAGCTTCTGCCTAAGAGCTCATCTCAGTCTCCCCTCTGTCAGTTTAAAACCATTACCCCTTGTCCTCTCACTACATGCCCCTGTAAGAAGTCCCTCTTGAGGACAAACTCATGAAAGGATCAAAGTCTTAGTGAGCTAAAGGTCAGAGCAGCTTCTCCGATGTCCCAGTGCCAGGAAGAGTTAGAAAGAAAGAAGCTGGTCCCTGAACAGGAGCTGCAGCTGAGGCAGTGTCCCTGGTTAGCAGACACAAGGCTTTGAAGAGCCTTGCCAAGGTGGCAACCTTTGGCAGCCTCTTGCAGTTTCCCTTAGTGCAACATGAGAACTTTGAGAGTGAGCTGGATTTATAGAGCTTGTTTGTGCTCTGTCCCAGCAGCCAGGGTAAGGAAAGTAATGGCAGAATTGTGTGAGGAATGAGGCTTACATTGCCTGACATGTGCTTTCAGTGTCAGCTCCTGAACTTTCCAATAAGATTAGCCGTTGTAAATGTGTGTGTGTTGTTAAGAGGAAAGGGTTGGTTTACCATACAGAGTAAACGCAGGATCTGAATGACCTTACTGGCGTTTACCCCCATGTGTCTTCATTCACAGGTACCTGCATTCAGAGCGGAAGTTACCTGAAGGTATGTGACATTGCTTCATGCCTGCAGGCTCTTGGATGTCTAATCCTTTACATGAATGTTCTGTCCAGGCTTTCATCTGCCTAACTCGCATCTATTTGCAAATGAAACCTTCAGCTGAACTCTTCCTTGCCCTTTTATCTGCCTGCAGTTTTTCACCAGCTCAGCTTTTCTGCGGTCACTTTTCCATCCTTTGGAGTTGTCCTGTCCCTGCCTCTTGTCTTGCGTGCTCATGAGTGCTGCTTCCAGGTCTCTCAGCTCAGTCCCAGAGGTTTTTCATGGGTGCTTTTGTGTGTGTGTGTTACAGGGGCCTCAGGAATCATTACCAGCTCAGCCCAGAATGGTTGCATGTACCAAGCTAAGCTTCCATCAAAATGTAGTCAGTATGAGAAAGGTACCTGAAGTCTTCATTGGCACAACAAATTGTTGGAGTGACCTCTCCCATGTGTAAACCCACAAGTATCTCTGAGAAACTGCACAAGTAGCGAAAAGAAAGAAGCAAAGTACAGAAGCAGGTTGCTCCTGCCCCTCTTTTCTAGTTTCTGTCTCAGAGCAGATCTGCAGCCCTTATCTCTAGCAAACAGTGCCTGACTCAGGGACAAATTTGTGGAACTAGTTTAAGCACAAAGCTGGCAGCTGTTTGGACAGCATAGGAAGGTGGCTCAGCCAGGCCCACCCAGTCAACCTCCTGCTCCCTCAGCAGTCATCCAGGCTGTGTTTCTTTACTGCTAATTCCTGAATCATTATAGGATTTGAATGTGCCACAGCGAATCAGTTTTCATGCCCTGCTAGCAGCAAATTGCAGACTCAGGTTTGATGGAGAGAGCATAAGCCAAGATGGCAGAATGCCCTTTAATTGGGTTCTGACTCCAGCCTCTAAAATTCTCCCCCTCTATGAAAGAGGAGTATTAATGTCAATTTCTTCCTTAGGGCCTTTACTTTATTCAGCTTTGGGATGCAGGAAATTGCTGTGTGTGTGCTGTGTGCAGTGCAGAGAAAGAACAAGGAACTGCAGTGGTAGATGACACTGCTAGATGTCAGGCCTTGTCTAGACCGAACCATCTTCATATGCTATTCATGCAGGTTTGTTAGATAAGCTGTGGTCCTGAATATGGGCTGTGCCTCAGATTGGTTTATAGACATTTCCTTTTCTCTGGCAGCATCAAGAGACTCCTGAAGCTACATGAAAGCTTTGCTGCTCTGATTACATCACATCTGACATGACCTACAAACGCCAAAGGAACGGGGAGCTCCCATGCTGCTGCTTACGCTAAGCCTTTCCAAATATAGTTCCAGTCTCATTGAAATTCCCAGTATTTATAATTCGATCTGGCAGGCATGCAGGGCTGTGCATCCGAGGGGCTTAATGAAACGAGAGTGATGCTGGGATTGAGGCTGCCTGGATAGAGCTGAAAGCTGCATTCAGGCCATGGAAATGTGCTGCTTTCCTGTTGGGAAGAGGGAACTGTTTGTGGGTGAGCTTGTGTAAGCCCATGTGATCAGGGAATCCACAAAAAATCTCCCTGCAAATGCAAAAGCCAGCTAAGCCTTGCACTGCCTCCGTGATATGTGTATGAGCACCCTAAATATCCTGCTTTGCTTTCTAATGCCTTTAGCCAGCAAAACCACAACAGGCTTTTTATGATCTGTAATCAAGTTCTCCAGCCCAGGCACAAGCACAGAGGCTTGTTTTAAGACGCTGGACAGCTGCTGGTGTGCATCCACCCCTGCTACTGGCCCCATCCAGCTACAACCAGTGCTCTTCCAAAAGAATAGGTGTGTTAATGTCTCTCAGGAGCAGGGCAAGCTTTTAGCACCCACAGATCTGCTACTGATCTTCTCATTCTAGGCATGCTTGCTGCATAAGTGATTTAAAAGTAGAAAACCAAGCTAAACAGGCTATAAGCTCCATGCTCTTCTACCCTAGGCCTAATCCACTAGCTATATTGATCTTGCCCTTTCTGCCAACCTAGAGAGGTTGTATTACACTGTTAATCCTGTCCTGCCCAGGTCACAGTCACAACAGGCTCTGAGAAGCTTCACCTGCTGGTGTCACAGGACTAGACTCATCAATGGCAGCACTTCTCTTACCCTGCTTGGCAGGGAGCAGCCTGCTTCTCTAGCCCTTTTCCATCTCTCCCTGGACTGTACATTCCTTCCTTGCTTCGTTTCATCTCATGTTCCCATGTGGAGCAGCCTTTCTGTCAGCATGTGGAGATCCTTGTCATATCACTGACACAGAACACTCTTACAGTGCCCTTCATTTTGTGAGACTGGAATGCCATTGCCTCGCCTGAGCTGACCGATGGGGGCCCAGGAGGTCAGGCTGAACAATGAAATCTCCTGCAGTTGTTTTGGGCAGTTATTGGCTCCATTAACAATTGCCCCATGTTTGCTCTAGCTGTGTCTTCTCCAGTAACCACTAAAAAGCAAACAGGTGGATAGCGGGAATGCTGACTACAAGAGGAAGAGATCCGTTATCTATTCCGCTTCTGTGCCATAGTGTAGCACCTTGATAATTCTTCTCTCTGAGACTACTCACCAACATATTGGGCCTGCTGAGCAGCCCAGGGGATCTCTGCAGAGGAGGTTCCTCTGCTCATAGCACATCACAAGCTTGCTTCTGAGTTTCCTACTTGGAAGTAAGAAACATCTTTAGTGGGAGTAAAAGAACTGTCTGGGCATTTTGTGTGCAACTGCAACGCTTGTTGCTGCAGAGCATCCTCTGCAATAGCAAGATGAAGCCTTAGGGCAGCCAAACAGCAACTGCTGTTCTGTCAGTTGTCAAGGTGGACCATGAGCAAGATGAGGGCTCAGGCTCACAGTCAGGAAGTGGCACAGGTCATGCTAGTCACACAGCTGCCAGCATTCCCGCACGTCCCCCCTCAGACTCCGGGAGCTTGAGAGCTTGGCAGAGCCATCGCTCCTTCCAGATGGCACCGCACAGCTGCTGCTCTGCGGGGACGGACACCATGACCTTGTAAGGGTTGGATGGCTGACCTGCAGTAGGAAACGATACTGACATGGATAAGACAGGAGGGTCTTCAAGGTAGAGGGGTGCCAAAAGCAGTCTCAGCCTGATCCGAGCCTCGGCAAGGGAAGCGGCTGTGGGTACCGGTGCCTACGCTGCTGGCGGACACCGCCATCTCCCGGCAGCTCCTGGCAGACCGGGCCTGCAGCAGGTCTCCAGCAGTTTCAGGAGGGCTTTTCCTCTGCTTCCTGATGCAGCACAGACTCGTGCCAGCGTTTGGCTGGCTGGAAGTGCCAGTGATGTTTGCTGCTGCCCCTGTCCTGGAGAATCTTTTCCCTTAGCAGAACACAAGTCCTGCCTGCGTATTAGGGCCAAGAGGCATCTGAGCACCACCAGTTTGCTTTGTGCTCAGGACATAACAGCTTTAGCAGTGTTAGATGTGAGCACAGCAATTAACTTTTGAGTTCAAAGGGCTCTTAGGAACAGAAAAGAAAATTCCACCCAGTAGAATCTTTATACATGTTACCTTCATCTGCTTAATCACAAACACTGAGCAGTGAGTTCTGGAGCTCTGCTAAAGTGTAACGGCCTAAATCAATATTTGGTACAGCCATCCCTGAATCTTGTGGATATTTTTTCAGTAGCTAAGAATTGGAGTAAAAAGAGGAGAGGGTTTTTTTTTGTAGCTGAACCAGAAACTGCTGTTTGAAATTTCCATGATATGACAGAGTGCCAGTACTCAGAGTCAGCTCTGCTTTTCCTTTGAGTCTAACTGCATAGGAATAATTGAAATGATAAGCAAAAAAAAAAAAAAAAACAAACCCAAAAACCCAAACCAACCAAACCCCTCTGGTATTCAAAGCTAGTGTTGTTTTCTACAGACCATGTACACAGGAAGATCCAGTACCAATGATCATAGATGTGCACTGGACACAGAGATCCTGCTTCCCTTTTGCACATAAAAGGTCTCCGTGGCCAACTGCACAGGGCAGGCTGCAGAGACCTGCTGAGCCTGCAGAGATGGATGCTGTTGTTTTGAAGTATTCATCCTCTTTTTGTGTTTAGGGTGCTCTGTGCTTGTGCTGGAATCAGTCAGTATCTTCCGGAAGTACATTTCCATCCTGGATGTACCCATTTCATACCTCCTGCCCAGTGATGCACTCTTCATACTCACAGAGGAGGAGACTGAACAAGCCAAGGTGAGACGTGTGGTACCTGTTTCACACAAGTATTTCACACATTTATCTCGCACAGTCCCATATATTGGAATCTGATTAGCTGCTCTTCCGTAGCATAGAAGTATTTGCCCAGCAGACAGTCCTGTTAATCCACAAATGACACAACTTTCCTGCTTTTGAGGCTGCTAAAAGACAGAGTTACATACGGAAACTGCTCTGATAAAGGCAGCGTTATTCCCTTGTGGGTTTTGTTTCTGACGTGACCTTTCTAAGCTGTGTACTATAAATAGATTAAGTTTCAGTTGGCAGTGTATGATTGGAAGCAGCATGCAAAGTGTTCTCAGATGCACACCTGTCAGGTTTCTGCCTCCCCAGCATGTGAACACCCAGGTGTGAGATCACATAGGGAGGAGGAGTTATATGTGACGAACTGCCTCAGCACCAACCTGCAGCTCTGATAATGTCCTTTCTAGCCAGACCCCTCTGAACACTAGGCAGCACCATACCAGCAACGTAGGGGTGGACAGGGCTCTCCCCGCTCTTTAACCCAATAAGATAGACAGCCTTCTACCTCCCACTACTTCTTCCCTACTCACTGAACACAGGCTGTCCTATAAGATGGCAGCGAGCCTCACAGGAGGCTTAGGAAACTGCTGTCATGTTAGGTCTGGAAGGTTTTTGTAATGCTTTCTCAACTATTCTTTCTTCTAGAGAGCAATGAGATGTCATCGCAGCCAGCTCCTCTGGTTTCGCCACATCTATGTGCTCTTCTCACGTTATATGGTGATCAATTCACTGCGCCTTCTGTAACAGAGACAACTTCAGGAGTAAAAGAATGAGTGAAAAAATGGCCGGGCCAGACCCAGGACTAAAGCAAGCTCACCTGTGATGTGCTCAAGAGGATGGGATTCTCTTTGTGTAACATTTGTTCAGACTACAAAAAACAGACTGTGTAAACTTCCTTCTGAATATCTTGTTGCCTGATACATTGAGATGAACAGGGTTTAACAGCTACTTGCTGTCAAAGCTTAAATAGGGTAAGAAATTTGGAGTAACCTAATACAGGAGTATCCTGCATTAGAGAAGATATGGCACAAACTATTATTCCCCAGGAGGATACAGCTGTGAGGACTGCTTGGCAACTGTCTGTCTCTTGGTGCTTTTGTAAAATCCAAGTATCAGGAGTAACTTTTCAAAGGCCGTGCTATCTCCAGATTAAACTAGAACCACCAGACCTGGCTTACTCAGGCTGAACTTTAAAAAGCCAAAGCTTATGAATAAAACATCAGAAATCACACAAATTTCTCTGGTTGCACTGATCTTTGCTGCTAATGCTGCTTCTTTCGTGCACATTGTGTTGCAGGCTCCACCTTTGCAGTGTCCCTCATGCAGCATGAGTATTTCTTGCTTCAGAATAAAGGGCTCACAATCAACTCACAAGAGTCTCAATGGACCTAAGAATGAGGTGCAAGAGTAACTGTAACAAGGTCTTTTATGGAACAGAGATAAAAATTGCAAGAGATGTTTCAAAAGCTGTTCCACTTATGTGAAGTGCAGGAGTTAAGAGATCCTCTTCCTTTATGTTAAAGGTAAGTGAAGCAGCTTGCAGTGGTTTTGCTTCTTAGCCTACTAGTGATTTGGGTTTACCTGGAGTCATTGTGGAGCAAAGTCAGCACTACTCAACATTTCTGTAGGTCTTTGCACTCATTCACATGAGCTCACGTCTGCAGGAAGCATCTTTCCTGGATCTACACAGCTTGTCATTGCATAGTCAAAATCACAGCCCAAATGGCCAGATCCTGATCTGCTGCTGTAAGCACATCCTCCTCCTGAGATAACAAACGGGTTCCTGGTTGTACTGAAGTACATGCCCATTGTATGACAGTGTTGAACTGTTCCCTGGCCATGATTCAGTGCCTAAATATATGCCTACTTAGCCTTACGACCATGAGTAGGTCCAGGCTCAGGCAAAACAGTGCTTAATCACATGAATAACTTCAGTGGCCTCTCTCTTCCATACAGCTAGGCACCTGTGTAACGCTTTACTGAATCTGAGCCTGCCAAGCTCATTCAAATCCCTTTTAGATACATGGTCAATTCATTGAAGTCAAGGGAGCAAAGTCAATGTAAGTTAGCATTATGTCCTAAGCAAGAGATTATCTCACATAGGATGTCTTCATGAGGCAGACTTGAAACACAGGAAATATCCATACAAGCAAAGATTAGAATTTTTTTCATTGTCTTTTTGTACTTTGCTCTGTTTATTATGATTTAAACTTCAGCACGGCTGAGGACAAAGTACCAAAATAGCAGCCGTGGGGTTTATGGAAAGGAAGTAGTTTGAGAATTGAAAGTCACAACTGAATGGAACAGGCAGCATAGAAAGATTTATTTAGGAAACAGAGAACAGATAACAATAAAGTAGAGATTGATTTTGCCAACTCTCACTCAGGAAAGCCCAGGCTACAGTTTCACAGCACTGCCCCACCATCAGCTGCTGGAAGAGTGTGTCAGGGTTTTGACATGTCTCTGATGGTCTTGTGTTCCTTCACAGCCGTCTCCCATTCCTTGCCATTGATATCCTCTGTGACAATGGTCTGCACAGTGCCCTCATCCAGACAATGGGGAGCTATTCCTGAAGAAAGAGTACATAGAAACCTGCGTCCACATGCTGTGTGGGAGATGCCTGTACTGCTCTGGATGGGGCATCTCAGGGAATGCTAAATGCTCAGTCCAGCTATTGCTGTACATCTGAGGAGCCTAGATGGTAAGAAGCCCCCACAGCAATAGGTAAGACTTATGGAGGAGCTGCAGGTTCAGACTGCAGTTCCACATGTTTAGTACTTTAGGAATGAACTCTTAAGACACATGCTGCTCAATGCTGGCATGTTAGCATCCAATGGAGTCTTTACCCAAGGTTTGCTTGATAGTTACCTTTGGTTACCACAGCTTTCTCTTTCTACCTACCATAACCATCTGGATTAGAACGAGGAGTATAAAAGCTCTGTACACCACAGGTCTTGCAGAATGTGTGCTGGGCACGATGGGTGTTGAAGGTGTATGTTGTCAAATTATCGGCACCCTGAGCAAATGAAAAGCAGTGTAAGTGTTCCAGACAAGCAGAGACATTAATTACTTTCTATGGGTCTGTAGCTAAGAAATGTAAAATCTAAAATACCAACTTTGTGTCTTTACTTAAGATGAGTTCTGTATTTGTGCTCCTTTTCTGAACCCCTGTGTATATACACGTGTCCATAACAGTCAAATCTGAGCACTGCAAGAGCTGTGAAGTCAGCTCACTAAGATGCACACACCACACCAGGCAGCATAAAATTCAGCTGTTTCCCCCAGTCAACCACAGACAAACCTAGGACAGAAAACTGGCTGCCACTTGCATCTTTGATGATGGCACTGGCTTATCCTGCTCATATTCACAGACATGTTCTTACTGCATTCTTACTCTACCTTCAGCAGCTTGAAGCGCGACGCTGGGACAATGAAGTGTCTGTTCTGTTTCTTTGTGCAAATGCTGCAACTGTACAAGAAAAAAAGGCCTTTTTAGAAGCAGTGGACAAGTTGTGGACTGCCGTGGGATCTATCATGGACCTCTGGACAGCAGAAATTCCAGCAACAGCTAAAATGGCTCCTGGAAGCATCACGGAGGTAAGCAGCAACAATGGACTTTGGTATCAGTAGTGTTTGGCTAAGCGCACCCACTTAGACTGACATGGATACATGGATACACCAAACACCAGATGCCATTTTTGATTTGCATACACAGTCTCAACAGCCATAACAAGGCTCTAGGCCTGAGAAACCCATTTATCTTTCAGAGCAGACTTGGCCAGTTTTGCCACCATGAACTATCTTGCAGACAAGAAAGAAAGGGTCAGAAGTTTACCCATGCGTTAGAAGCAAACTGCCTGCAGGCAAAGGGGGATCGCTACTGAAATCAGACTGTGTTGTAGTTTGAGGCTCATGTGGTCAGAGATGTCATGTTAAAGTTAAAACAGGATTGATGTGCTCTGAGCACACTTGCACTCAGAGAAAACGTAAAGCAGGCAGCTGAGTCCCTGTATTCGTAGATCTCTCCTGAGCCAGTGAGCAGGGCTGTGAGACCAGAACTGCCCAAAGAAGTAGCACCTGATCCCATATTGGATCAGGACACATTCAGGGGCATACCCTATAGGAACAGCTCAGAGCAGTTGTGTCATCTTCTAGCTGTAAGGTGTTGACTGGAAAAGCATATGAGCTTATATTCATCCATGAGAATAGGGAGCACATGAAACACTCACTTGCAGTTGAAAACATGCAGGTCTGCTGAAGCCCAGACCTCAAAGCGGACTGCTCCACAGTGACAGCCTCCGGTGTGCTTGACCAAACCCCGGTGTTCGCTGGAGAGGGAAACGAGATGTTTTCTCAATGTAATTTTTGGGGGGTTTGTCCACAAAAACAGTAAGATTTATGCTACATGATTCAGTTCAGCTTTGAGCAATTACAGAACACCAGAAAACATATCCCCTCAGATCATAGAATCATAGAATAGTAAGGGTTGGAAAGGACCTCAAGATCATCGAGTTCCAACCCCCCCGCCATGGGCAGGGACACCTCCCACTAAACCATGCCATCCAAGGCTATGTCCAACCCCACCTTGAGATGTGTTTTAATAAAATGTGACAGAGTGACAATGCCTTTTGTCCTCTGCGGCAATGGCTCTTCTGGTTTAATTAGAATAGTGCAAAGGAAAGAAGAGCAGTAGTTCAAGGAAAATGCACTCCACATGCAATACAACATGTGTGCTGTCCTGCCGGAGACCAGGGCAAAATGCTGACCCAGAGTCTGTGCAAAACTACCACAGGGAACTGCGTCATCCCACAAGTGCTCCAGCACTACTAAAATTCCTCCATTTAAAATCTGGGGAAAAGAGAGATTCTGCACAGTATCTGAAATGCATTTTGTTGGGTATTGTAATTGCAGAGTAACATCATGGTCAAGGAATTTCCGAGCTTGTGCTGCCCCCCCTTTCCCCCAGCTGCCTCCCTCACCCCTGAGCAGTGCCACCGGCCCAGCTCCAGTGCAAAATGAGAGTGAAAAACCTTTTCCTTTCGCATTTTCACTCCCCCGGCCCATTACTGATTACAGCCCAGAGGCGCTGCGTTGTGCTCTGGAAGGAACGAGCACAGGAAGGGGTGGAGATGTAGCAGCCGAGCCTCAGCATCCCGCGCGGTGCCCCCGAGGGCATTTTGATGGGAGAGCCCAAAACCACGGGGAGCTTTGGCAGAAAAAGCCACTTTCTCGCGATGCCTGCGGTCCCCTGCCCCTCGCACCCCCTCCCCCCCCCCCCCCCCCCCCCCCCCGCAGCTCTCCAGATGCTGTGTTTAGCGCTGTGCTGCCGGCAGGTCAGTGATGTGGCGGGGAAGAGCCGCGGGGCAGTGGCCGCCGTCCGGCCCGTACTCACAAGGCATCCAGCAGCAGCCGCGCCGCCTCCTCGCAGCTCAGCCGGTGCCGCTCCTGGAACGCGGCCCAGCGCCCGCGCTGCTCCCCGAGGTCGAAGTCTCCGGGCGCGGGGGGCTGTTCCTGCGCCCCCGGACCGGCCGGGGCACTGATCGCCGCCTTCCCGCGGCCGCTGCGGGCAGAGCCCGCGGAGGGGCTGGCGGCGGCGCTGCTCCGCCGGGACCGCCGAGCGCTGGCCGCCCTGAGCCGCCCCATGCGCCGCAGAGTTGCGGTGCGCTGCGCCCGCCAGGGAGCGCCGCAACGCCGAGCAGCGTGACCGGGAGGGGGACCGGGGAGAGGGACTTTGACCTGGCAAAGGGTAGATTTAGATTAGATATTAGGCGCAAGTTCTTCCCTGTGAGGGTGCTGAGGTGCTGGCACAGGGTGCCCAGAGAAGCTGTGGCTGCCCTATCCCTGGCAGTGCTCAGGGCCAGGTTGGACACGGGCTTAGAGCAACCTGCTCTATTGAAAGGTGTCCCTGGCTGTGGCAGGGGGTTGGAACTGGATGTGCCTTAGGGTCCCTTCCAGCCCAAACCACTCTGTGATTGGAAGCGCACTGTTGCACATCCCTTTTACGTGCCCACCCTTGGCTAGGAATAAGACTGCTGGTGAACAGTACTGTGGTGCATCAGGATGTGCCTTCAAAAGCTTGGTTAGTCCTTCCTAACGCTGGAAATCATTACTGCAGCTTTGTAGACAAACAGGTTCTAACATGATTCCCACTAGATGACCTTTCACAAATTCTGTCATCAAAGGCTTAAAAAGGAAAACAATTAAGATCATAGAATCATAGGGTGGTTTAGGTTAGATAGTACATACTATTAAAAACAAACAAACAAAAACCACCCCACTTCCCCCAAAAAACAGCTTAGGAAAACGTGAAAGCTTTCCTCTAGTGCTAAATGTCTTAGAAAAGGTTATTCTTGAACATCTAGAAGACAATGCTATTTCTCAAGTAAAACTGTTCAGCGCAGGGGAAAACCACAAAACTTGTAGTGTCCAAGTCACATTTGGTTGGGGAGAAAACCCAGTCACTCCAAGGATGAGGCTTTGTGCCCAGCACTGGGAATTTCAACAGAACTTAATGTCTTGCCCTTCTCATGAAGGGGAACAGGGAAAGCTGTCAGCATGTGAGCTGACAGCTGGCTGTGGGGTGGAAGAGGCACTGAAGGGTCATGTCTCAGCCAGGAATACAGCAAAGCAACTGGACAGCAATGAATGAAGCAGCATCACGTTTGGATAACAGCTTTAAAAACACACGACTGCAGTGTGTAGGCTGCCTCCTGAGGTGGCACATACCAGGACTCACATAACAACCCTGTGGCTCAGCACCTCTCCCCTCTGATGACAGGAAAGGTGCTGAGTTACAATTTCCTGTTATTCCTCATGTGAACCTCTGTTCTGGTTACTCATCCTTATGGAACCATTTTAATACACTGTATGTGACAAATCCTGGACCATGCCAGCATGTTTATCTGTAGCTCCTGAGCTGGGCCACTCCCAGACCTTTAGTCACCCTAAAGTGCATGTTAGTCACCTTATATTTTGGGAAGAAAAGTCACTGAGGTGAAACTGGAGACCATGAGCTGAAACTGAGCCTGTGCAGTTTGCATCATGGAGTCATGTGCTGTCAGTGCAGGGTATGGCAGGTTCAAGTTTGAGCCTACATGGTCAGTCCTTTTCTAAAAACACTGAACTGAAAGAACACATTTTAGGAGTTCATTAGCAATCAGCTCACACAAATTACCTCCTCTCTGCAAGACAGGAGACACTGGCACTTGTATGCTCTCAAAAAGCAGTTCCAGTGGCAAAACTGATGTGCAGGCCATGGCATAGCTGGAAATCTATCCCTCTCTGCTCCTATGCAATTAGTTCAGCATATTTTAAATGCAGAAAGCATTTTGAGAAGCTGAATTCTGTTCCCACTGTAACATTTCAGGATAAAGAACTAGGAGACAGAAAGAAGAAATGACAAAATGGAAGAACAGAATGCAGCTTTGTTTCAGAAGACTGCAGTAAGGAAATTCTTTCTCCTTTTTTATTTGTACCATATTTTATTACAAAGGGCTTTCAGAGCTCAACACTGGGTCTCACGTAAATAACCAGTTCAAGAGCTTTATAGGGGATCTCTGACTGATGACAAATTTAACTGGTATTTGGATTTACAAGCCCTACATTTCAGTGGTTCCATATGGTATTGTCGATGTCCCTGGGCAGCCGGTGTTACCCAGTGCCTGAAGAGTCAACAGCTTTCCTGGTACATTACTTCCAAATCTGATGCAATGTTTGCCAGACTTCAGTAGAAGGCAATAGCTTGATGAAGAATGCTTGTGGAGAAGGAAGCATTCAGAAAGATGAGGAAAAGTCCAGTAAATCAGTTTCTTTAGGTTTCTTGTGATACTAGAGTTCAACGGCTGACGTGGTTTAATGTTAAAGTACAAAGGTGTTTTTCTGTGCCAGCCCAGCCCTGCTTGCATAACAATGACTCAGCTCTGCAGAGCTGGCTTGCAGCCCACATTGAGATTCTGTCTGCAAGGGCATTTTCATTGCAAAGGCAGCTACATGTTTGTGGGTTAAAGAGAACTGGTAACTGTGGATGCTTTTCATCTAGTAAGCAGGGAACTAGAAGTAGTGTGTAGCTCACACCGCATTTCATAGAACTGGAGTAGTTAAAACTGCATAGTTTGTGCAGGGGAGAAAAATGGCAGTGCTTGGATTTTGGTCTTTCTGTTGAGGAGGAAGAATTCTGCACATTCCTCTCCCCATCAAGGGATCTAAGCTGGATCTGAAACCAGAATACAGGTTATCACCTCTAGGCCACTGGATGCAGGCTATTAAGGCTGGCCTTGGCAGCACTGGTTTTTGTTCACTGTCATAGAGGTTCTATTGAAACACACTGATAATGATTAACAGTGGGTTAAGACTTATTTCTTCTGTCTTTCTGTTGTTGTTTTTTTTTGCAAGGTGCTTCTTTGGTATCCTGCTGAAAAACCTCACCCCAGAAACCACATGCTCAATGGGCTCAGATGCAGCAGAGAGAACGTGAACAAAGAGAGCTCCTTCACTGCAGTGCAGCTTGGATCAGATCCAAAAGACTCGCAGGCAGGAGGCAGACTGGGAAAAAAAGATGCAGACAAGTAATTTTTAGACTAGACCTTATTATTGATTGTTGCTTTCACTGGTGTAACATGCAGACACAAACCTGTGATGGCATCTTCATAAAACATCCCTTAGAAGTCTCCTCACATCAGCAGCACAGACAATTGCCACATGTTCCTTGGGGTCATTTAGACCTACAGAGAAAGACGTGCCCAAGCCTATTTATTGTGGCAGCACAGATCTTAGAGCTGTCCCCTATGTGTCCTGCAAAGTCAAAATATCCTTTAAACAAACAGGGTAACACAGGAGTATTGCTGATTCTTCTCTTTTTACTACAAATCTGGATATCTGTTTGTTTTTCTTAAGCTTTCGTCTCCTGAAGTTGGTAGCTTATTAAAAACTTTGTTTATTTAAGGTATTTTTAGCATAAGGCTTAAAAACCAGACCTCGGATAGCTGTCTTTTTTTGGTAATCTCATAATATTACATTCAGTCTCACAGTACTTTGGCTTGTGATTCACTATTTTTGTAACCCTTGAGCTTGGCAGGGCAAGGACAAGCAGTAACATGCCACAGCCCTGTCTGTCTTTTGGCTGGAACATCAGCAAAGATCAGGCTTTATCGCAGTGATACAGGTTTGGGAAGAAAATATTTATCTCCACAGCTGTAAATAGATAAATATAATTATCTGGTGTCATACCCAGTGAGAGAGGCCTGAGGTAGGTAACATTATAACATACATTGTGGTTTTTTTTTTCCCTGTGGCAAGTAGCCCTATTTGTATCTGAACAAAGGAACAGAACTGAGCTGGCTGCACATACTCGCATCGCCTGACCAGCTGGCTGTCCCAACTTAAAGCCTTGTCCTAAAGATAAACAGATTGCTTCATTTGACATTGCTCACTTAGAAATGATACATGGTTGCTAAGACATTAGTGTACATAAAACCCAGACCCAGCTTGTATTCTAGAATGTTACAGATCTGTTGGAAACATTTCTTTGACCTCCAGATGCTTCTCTTCTGAAAGTAGGTTGCTTTGTACTAGTGCCCAATGACCTGCTTTTGAAACCACTTGGAAAGAAGTACGTGTTCCCAACTGCAGGCCGCTGGCACCACCTGTGCAGTCAGGCCAGTCACAAGATAAGTTCTGTTTTATTGAGCTTTGCATTTATTTATATACAGTTCACAGTCAGCTGCTTGATGATTCTTACTCACCCAGAGCTACATAGTGGTGTGTATGCTAAATACATAGACTTTGTATTGTTGTATAACCACAACATAAACAGACCTCCTGTGTCTGTGTCAAATTCAGGTAATAAAATACTTTCTGAAGAAATTCTGAGGTAAAGCTAAAATTCAGTAAAACAAAGTCACCAGAGCATGACCTCCAGCCTGGGAGATTGTTCTGGACACACGACGTGTGAAAATAAGGCAGGATCTGGCCCACAATACAGAAACACTGCATTCTGACTTTAAAAAGAAGTAGCTTTTAACTTGGTAATAATTATCTTTGAAGTAGTGTTAAGATTCATGCAGATATTAGGTGTGAAACATTCAGGGCATGAGTTTACTACACAGAAAATGTCAAGGGATGGGAAAAGAGGCATTTAAGAAGCTTTCTGTATTCAGCGCACGCCCTCCCCAGAAACAAAAGAGGTGGCCTCCATACAGGCATGTAGATGGCTACTGAAGATTAATAATTTGGAGAATTAAATGAATCCAATCAGTAGAGGCCTGTGTGTGGAGTATGTTGCCTGCAGGCTATGGAGATTAGTTCAATTCTGCTGGGCCCAGGAGCTGCGTGCACAAAGACTGACTCTTTGTTTATCTCTTTTGACAGAGGGGTAACTGAGGAAAATAATGAGGCTTTTTGCATGGAATTGATGAATTTAAACCATAATTGTCTAAAAGTACGAGCCTGTGTTCAATGTCAGCACATTGCTGCCTGCGCTTGCTTGGGATAACGTCATTTCCCTGAAGAATGAATTTTTCAGGAGCCATTATTAAGGTATTTAAACAACTACCCATGGCAGACCCATCTGGTGGGAGTTTATTCTGATCCATTGATTTGAGTACTTACACAGAAACAGAACAGCCATACTGAAAGCAGATTGCTCATAGGATTTAGCCATACTTGGAAAAAATACAAGGGAGAGCTCCTTCATTTTCTGGTTTACACAGAAATGGCAAAAAAAGGGCAGAAATTTCTCTTTCTCCTTCTCCATCTAGAGGAACACTAAAAAGCAAAGACCTGCACACTAAAATCCTTAATACAAGTCTGATGTGCTGAAACACAGGCCAGACTTTTTAGCCTGTTAATCTCCAGTTTAACACATACAAGATGTGGCCTTTCACATTTGTAAGTATTAGTTACTCTGGCCCTCCTCTCAGGACTCCATGATCTTGTTTGGCTTTGGAACATGGTTCCTGGAGCAATGCGTGGGATATACAAGATATGCAGGCCAGCCTTGGAACAAGCCTTTAGTCACCCTGGCACCGTGCAAACAAAACAAAGGTATTGGAAACACTGAGCAAAAATGGCAGCATAAAGAAAACAAATGTGCTATTGCCTAAATTTGATACTGCCTTCTGTCCCAAATGTATGTCGCTGGATAATATTCCCAAGGTTGGTTATGGCCATGGAGCCGTCTCTAAACTTTGCAGTTACCATTTTCCCCTCTTCCTGTAAATGAATACCTTGTGAATAATTATTGTTGGGATGCTTTATTTCCTTTTTACTGCAAACCAGGAGGTACTAGCAGACACAAGCCCTGTTAGGAGAAACGAACACAGAAGGGGTTTGTTGTTGGCTTTTTTTAGTGGGTTTGGTTGTCTTTTAGGTTTGATTAAGGGGCTGTGTACTGAATATTGCCATTCACACATGTGCTTACGCTTTGTGAGGGGAGGATTTAAACAAGTTCATCTGGCTTCAGAGACAGAGCTAGCAGCAGATAAAACACTGCCACATAAAAGCCTTCTCGGATTTTATATGCTCCAGATGTATACGATGTAAAATGGGTTAGGAGCCAGCCTGAGAGGCATAACAAAGCTTAACAAAGCACATTTCCACATCAGTTCTCAGAAGGAAGTTGCTCCATGACCTGATCAAAGCTTCCTGTTCTGAAGTAAACAGCCATTTGCATTTCAAGTGTCAGCATTTCATCACGGGGGTTGTTTTGCAACCTCGCATTAAAGAATTAAGCTGTCAGCTGCCTGAAACTGGTTCAAAGGGCTGCTCAGGAAACCGGCCGTGTGATGGGGGCATGGAGCATGATGCACCGGGAGCTACCAACGCTCATGAATGTCTCTTTTTTTTCCAGCTTTACTAACTCAGTCCTGCTTTTTTCATCTTTTCCTCACGTCTACACATGCCAAGACTAGGCCTACAGACTATTCTAGGCTCTGCCACCCCAGGCAGGGAAGGGAGTTGATCAGAGGTACTGGTATTAATACGGATCAGCAAAAAGCGGGTACCGAGGGCAGCCCCTCTTCCCTCGGGACACTTCTCCCGCATCCCGAGCCAGGCTCTTCCCTGAACACGGCTGGGGGCTGACGCAGGGATCGAACACGCGTCCCACCACCGCCGTCTCCGCGGTGAACTCTGCCTCCGCACCGCGGCTCCCCCCTAGCAACAGCGCTGACCTCACCGCGCACCAATCAGCTCTGGGCAGCGCCCGAATCTTCGAGAGCTTTCCTTACCCCAGCCCTTCTCTATCAGCCAATCAGCACCCGCCCTTCTCACTGCTGAGCCAATCCATGCCGAGCGTGTCCGTCTGCCCATCGCGGTGACCAGCAACTGCAGATCCATCCGCTCCCTCAAATGTCGGGATTTTTAAGGATCTGAGACCCTACACTAAGGTTCCAGGACCATTTTTCCCACAGGAATAGGGAGTGGAGAGGAGAAAGGTGAGTATTTTTCACAACAATGCTCTTTTACTTGGGACTACTTCGGGAGGCGGATGGACACGTCAGCGGCGGTGGGCGGGGACTGTATGGTTGGTAGCATATAAGTAGGGATCGGTCGCGTCACTGGGTAGAGTGCAGCTGCGGTGGAGGACGGGTGTTGCGCTGTTGGAGAGTGACGCGGAGGGTCTAAGACGTGAGTGGGGCGGCGGGAAGGGTGGAAACGGCAAGCGTTAGTGGGCTATAAGGTATAAGCTGGGGTGGCGGCTTGTCGGGCGGGGGTTTTTTGCTGGGCAACGGGGGAGAATGGTGCAGTCTCGCTTCACCGTGAACCATTGTGAGAACTATATGGGGGGCGGGAGGGGGGGGACACACAGTAAAATTAGTCCTTGGGGAAGGAGGTGGTGGTACGGGTAGATGGCGGAGGCTGTGCCTGTCTCGAACGTGTGTTGCTGAGTCACTGCCGCGGGGGGAGTAGCGCGGGGCTGCGGGCGCAGATCTTGGAAGCGGCCGTGCGGGACGGCTGGGGCTCTTGAGAGCCGGCTGGTGAGAGCCGGTGGAAGGAGACTGGTGTAGGAGCGTAGCGTACCGGCCTGGGAAAGGCGTTTAGGTCGTTAAGAGTGCAGAGTCGGGGAATGGCTGTAGGCAATACTAAAGAAAAAAAAAAGCAATCAAAAACAGCCCAAAAAATCCTAATTGGTTTTTGTACAGTGTGAAACAGCAATAAACCTTTTAGTTAGAAATATTTGAAGACTGTATTTTGATAGCAGAAACTGGTGTATGTTTTGCAGTTCAACATGCAGATCTTTGTGAAGACCCTGACTGGCAAGACCATCACCCTTGAGGTTGAGCCCAGTGACACCATTGAGAATGTGAAGGCAAAAATCCAGGACAAAGAAGGCATTCCTCCTGACCAGCAGAGGCTGATCTTCGCTGGCAAGCAGCTGGAAGACGGACGCACCCTGTCTGACTACAACATCCAGAAGGAATCCACCCTCCATCTTGTGCTGCGTCTCAGAGGTGGCATGCAGATCTTCGTGAAAACCCTGACTGGCAAGACCATTACCCTGGAGGTTGAGCCCAGTGACACCATTGAAAACGTGAAGGCCAAGATCCAGGACAAAGAAGGCATTCCTCCTGACCAGCAGAGGCTGATCTTTGCTGGCAAGCAGCTGGAAGACGGACGCACCCTGTCCGACTACAACATCCAGAAGGAATCCACCCTCCATCTTGTGCTGCGTCTCAGAGGTGGCATGCAGATCTTTGTGAAGACCCTGACTGGCAAGACCATCACCCTGGAGGTTGAGCCCAGTGACACCATTGAGAATGTGAAGGCCAAGATCCAGGACAAAGAAGGCATTCCTCCTGACCAGCAGAGGCTGATCTTCGCTGGCAAGCAGCTGGAAGACGGACGCACCCTGTCTGACTACAACATCCAGAAGGAATCCACCCTCCATCTTGTGCTGCGTCTCAGAGGTGGCATGCAGATCTTCGTGAAAACCCTGACTGGCAAGACCATTACCCTGGAGGTTGAGCCCAGTGACACCATTGAAAACGTGAAGGCCAAGATCCAGGACAAAGAAGGCATTCCTCCTGACCAGCAGAGGCTGATCTTTGCTGGCAAGCAGCTGGAAGACGGACGCACCCTGTCCGACTACAACATCCAGAAGGAATCCACCCTCCATCTTGTGCTGCGTCTCAGAGGTGGCATGCAGATCTTTGTGAAGACCCTGACTGGCAAGACCATCACCCTGGAGGTTGAGCCCAGTGACACCATTGAGAATGTGAAGGCCAAGATCCAGGACAAAGAAGGCATTCCTCCTGACCAGCAGAGGCTGATCTTCGCTGGCAAGCAGCTGGAAGACGGACGCACCCTGTCTGACTACAACATCCAGAAGGAATCCACCCTCCATCTTGTGCTGCGCCTGAGGGGTGGCTGTTAAGTTATTGTGCACCTTGCTTAACGATGGGATTGCCAGTAGCACATGTGTTTGCACTGTAGTTCTGTAATGTCTTTTAAGTTAAATGCAGGGTTAAGGGAAGCTGAAATATCTGCTGAACAACTGAAATGCTAATAAAGTTTTCTGTTGCACATTACAACTTGTAGTCTCTCTCAGTTCAAGTTAGTAAACCCACTGTGTTTAAGTGTCATGCTTACCCTGGCTTTCTTCCATGGCAGTTAAAGCCTCTTTGCATGCTTAATGAGGCTGTTGTGGATGAAACAGATCTGGATTAAAGTCTTAATTTAAGCACTAAACCAATGTTGTTTCTTTTTACTATAGTTAATTTCCAGGAAGGATAATCTGGTAAAAGACTCAGAAAGCTGCCCACGAAATACGGGTTTGAGCTTGTCAGTGCGGTGGGGTGGGCTTTGCTGCAACTCCTGAACTTGCAGTGTGTTTAAGGTGACTTCAGTGGTGATGAGTATGAAGAGCTGCACTGCCTGACACTGCTATGGGGAAACTTGAGGTTCAGTATGCTTGGAGAGGTGGGGTGTACATGAGCAAATATGAGTTGTTTTGTATATTTAAGTGGGAAAATAATGTGTGTCGCAGTGGCAGCCTCTGGAAGGTGCAAAACTGGTTGGGGGGTGGTCTGGCTGTTCTGCATGGAGTGTGTGATCTGGGGATGGAGTAACTGCAGTGAGAGTGACTGGTGGGGCAGGAGTAGGCAGGTGGGAGGGTAAGTTCATGCACTGTCTTGTAAACTGCCTGAAGTTAATGGCAGTATGTGACTACTGAGCAGGGTAACAGCTCCTGGTTTGGGCTAAGTACAAGTTTTCTACACAGCCATTTAATGCCAAAAGCTGGGCAATTCTCACTGAAGCCCTGATTGTCTTTATTTTGTTTTAATGGGGTGGGGTTAGATGGTTTAGTTCAACTGAGTAGTGGTGGGTCTGATACCTATGTGCATGTTCACTTGGGTGTTAACCAGGTTCTACCTATGGCGGCTGCCTGTCTTCATCTGTTGAACTTTGACAGCTGCTTACCTTGCAGTGGGAACCCTGGCATCTATATGCTGTGTGTGCAGTGTGTCTGTGCTGGTGCACTTTGCTTTTTACTGATAACCCTGTATTATGCACTATCAGTCATTTTGGGGTTGGAGGGGTTTTTTGTTCGTTGTAGGGCTGCTGTGAAAGTTGTTCCTCCTGACTGTCAGCTTTCAATGTAACATCCCGGTATCTGTGGTGAGTAAGCCACTCATTAGCAGTGTGTTCTTGGCATGGATTCGATCCTGGCTGAAAAGTTGCACTACTCATTTCCAGAAGGCTGCAATAAAACTCGTCGTTTAGTTGTAACTAAAACTCATTGTGGTTTAATGGTTGGATTTTTTTCTCAATAGTGGGGTTTGCTTCCCTGTCTGCTGTAGCTGGCTGTGCTAGCATAAATCTCAAGTATTTCTGTAAAATAACAATTGCTCTACAATAAGAGATACCTTCCTTAGATTGAGGTTTCTTGTAACTGCTGTTTTGCCTTTCTTATTTCATACTTCTTGCTGTTCAGGCACACGTCCAGCTCCTGCTTTTTCCAGTCCAGCTGCCTAGGCTGACTGCCCAGGGAGGCTGTGGAGGCTCATTCCTTGGAGATCCTCACAGGCCGGCTGGACATGGTTCTGGGCAGCCAGCTCTAGGTGGCCCTGGTCAAGCAGGGGAGCTGGCTGAGACGTCTCGAGAGGTCCCTGCAAGCCCTGACCCCCAGTTCTCTCTGGGTGTCTGATAGCCCGGGCCTCCACTCAGCAGTGCATGAACTCCTGTCCAGAGGAGATAGAATACTGACTAAATGTACATTGCTTATCTTTTTCTGCTGCTGTCACGCTCCATGGTACAACTAGCTGCTTTATCTTCTCTGGCTTATGATTAACAGATACCCTTTCTCAAGTTGTAATAATTAAGCTAATCTGTGTGGTAACAGATGCTGACTGCTTGGTTGGATAACACAGGCTGCAGGTACAGTTTGCCCTGTTTCAGATGCAGGTCTGTAAGTGGCAGATTGCCAGCGTAGGAGCTTTGGCTGGTTGGGTGAACCTGGATGTGCCATGCTTGTTTCCCCAGCTCTGTAGGAAGATTTCCTTAGGTGAAGCTTGTGCAGGAAGTTAATTAGCATTTGGCTTACTAAAAGCGCCACATAATGGCACATCCATAAAGCTAAAGCACAAGGAGTGAAATCCCCAGAGCTTAGTGTTGCAGCATTACCTGGGTGAAGTGTGGAGCTGGCCTCACTGTGGGGATGTGGGGGCACTTGGGCTTGAGCTCAGCTGCTCCTTGTGTTATCCAGGCTTCTGATCCCCTCAGTAATGGAGGGGTGGTAGTCACTAGCTGGAGAGATGACTGCAGGGGATTTTGTCATTAATGAAGAAAATTCTTTGCAATTTATCTTTAGTTATGTGAATTAGGGAAATTATGTAAACAACAAGGAAATGTAAATACGAATGTGCATAACATTCATTGTTTGCACTGAAGAAGATAGGAGCAAAAGACGCAGGAAGAGGAATCAGGTGAATATAAATGACTGATGTTGAGATACAGCTGTGGTGGTCCCTCAGTTCAATCTGCTTAGAGCCAGCTATTCATGACTAAAGAACTTGATAGGCTTTAGCCAGAATCTGTATGCTATTTAAATAGAATAATCCTAATGCTCCCACACCGACAACAGGTTCTAATAACATCTAATCCTGCTGCAAGGTGAACTTTGTGACTGGCCTTTGGGTCTTTTTCTGACAGCTTCGGATAATTCCTAGTCTGTTCTCTCTTAAACCAGAAAAGTCCCAAGATTTCAAGGGGTTTGTCTTCTGTGCTTCTAAAAACATACTTCAAAGAAGACAACTAAGATAACCCTGTGACAGTGGTATTTGGATATGTTTAGTGTTTTGCTGTGTTAGCAACTGTCCTGAAAAGTAATCCCGTAGGAGAAGTGGGGATTAAGGCAGATAAACATTGGGAATACCTCAGGATGTTTGCAATCTCATCTGCTGTTCCAAAGGCATTGTGTACCAGCTGTGTCCTAAGATCCTTGGCTGCACAGTTTTGTATTTACGGAATGTTGCTGGATCATCCAAACCAGCTTCATTTGGAACTTGAGTTTCAAAATGAGACGAGTTTCTGTTAACTCGTTTGATACAGAAGTCAATGGCTGTAGTTCCCCCAAGTATGTGATTGTAACCCTGCTGTTTCTGCCGGATTTCGTGCTGGGGCTGTTTTCCTAAGCAGCAGGAGTTGAGGTTTGGTGGCCACTGGATGTCACTGTTTCCCCGCAAGTGTTTTGTAACTACCCTTGGGTTTCCTATTTTGCTACTGTTTTATTGTCACTGGAGCATTCCTTCAGGCTATAATCCTACAGAAAGGGATACATCAAGTAGAAAGATATCTCCATGTAAGGAATAAGAGAAGTGGATGTTTCCTTCAAAGGGCTGAGAAGTATATGTAGATAGGAGCCTTTACGTATTACGATGTACGACTAGCATTTACAGAAATACTGTCATGTAAATGAATTCAGTCCCCAGGGCTATCAGACAGCTTCTGACAAGGAATTATGTTTAAGAATATTTGGATTGGATTGGGCACTGCCTGGTGTCTCTAGAGTTACACGTTTCCATCTGTGTCACTATAACAAAGAGAGTTGCTAAGATTCATTCCTTCAGTATGCGGTTGCATGAAAAAAGACTCTTTGTATTTTCCCAGGTGTGAAAGTACCGCTTTAAAACAAGCACTTTCTTTTTAAGTAACCATGTGGCCTTCATGAGGTTTGAGTGAAGCACTGCCCTACCTGTTGGTTTGGAGAGAATTGGGTCCACCCTTGTGTGCTGATATTACAGCACACTTTCCTTCCTCCTGTAAAGGGAAGTTTGAGTTGCTGCTCCTCAGGGTGGCTACAGATGAATGCTGTAACTAAATTACAGGCACACGTAAGTGACTTTATTCTTCTATTTACAGCATCCACAAAGGATATTAATCATAAGATATGTTTTTTTACTATTTGGGAAAAATGGGCACTTGGGTGAGCAGAGAATACGTATTATAGGAAATGTGCTTGTTCCATCTTTTCACAGCACCATCTTCCTCATGCTTCATTTCTGCTTAAGCAGGTTCTGGTCATGACTTTTCCTGCCATGAGTTACTGTGCTTCATCATACATCATCTATAATACATCATGGATGTATTTTATAGTAGTACGAAATGGAATTTATTGATTTGACTTCAAGTTTCATTTAGTAGTTAAGAGTTTGACTTCTCTCTTCCCAGATTTCAGGTTTCCACAGAACGTGTGTCTCCTGTCAGGAGAAACTCAGTGCCATCAGACACCTTTGCATCAGTAAAATAAGTACTGAGAAAGTGCATGATTCCTTCTTGTTCCCCCAAATTAAAGCCTCAAAAGGCAAGAGGATCACATGGTGCTTTCCAAACTTCAGGTTGGCAGATGGGTAAAATGAATTTGCTGCTCTTGTTCTCCCTGCATGCTGCTTTGGATGGCTTCCTCCTGAGGCCCAACAGCTTTCAGGACTTTAAGTTTTGGTGGCAAGATGCTTGTTAAGCATCCCAACCAGCTCAGCTGGCTGGTGTGCAGCAGTGTTGTCATCCCATGATAGACCTCGGAACGCTGTCACTGGCAAGCGTGTGTTTGGGCAGATCCTGTATTTTTTTCCCTGCCTTACTCTGAGATGGGAGCACAAGTGTTTTACCCTAGCGTGCTCTGCCGAAGCATGTGCGCATGTGTGTGCACGTACCAGTGTTTCTGTGTTCCCCAGCAGCTCCATGGTTTTGTTTTGCTGTGGTGACCCCTCAGCTGGCAGTGGTTCATTTCCCAGCAAGCTGCGCATTCTCCTTCCTCTGTGTAAGCTATTAAAACCAGATGCGCAGAAAGAACTCTGTTATGATGAACTTTTGTGAGCTGATTTCATTTCTTGGCTGGAGTAGTGGGCTGTCTCCCATGAAAGCTGGGGGAAAAGCCCAAGAGGATTTAAACTCTTAAGTCTGAGCTAAACTCCTGGGTCTGAATCTATTTCTGTTGATATCACAGTAAATTAAGTGTAACGCAGCTAAACCAAACTGAACTAAATCAGTGCAAAGCTGGAGTGAGAGATAGGAGAGATGAGATCTGACCTTGCATTTATCTGCTTATATGTGTTCTTTATAGGTTATTCTGTGGGTCCTAATACATCATTAAACCTGAAAAGAATAAGTATCTTTGCATTGTTCCTGGATCAGCTTCATTTTAAAACACAGGAATCTGAGAAATAAGCTTGTGATCTCATGCAAAACCATGGAATAGGAAAAGGCACCCTGCCATTTAGTGGGTGTATTTATAGGAAGGTCTTCTCACAGCCTGTATCTGACTCAAAGTAGAAGCCATCTGGGAGTATTTCTGTGGGTAAGGACCGCATTCCAGGAAGTGTCACATCATCCTGCAGTCCTGTCAGGCAAGGACTGCTTTAGGCTCTCTTTCGGCTCATGGTAGGTTTGGAAGAAGAAAGCAACAGCCAGAGTTCAGTGTGTCACGATGTGACACCCCTTCTCAATGCTTTTGGACCAATGGTAATTAAAGTTTTGAGATCTTTTATGGAATCTGCCCCCACTATCAAGCTGTTGATTAGAGGAGCTCTTTACCATTTTGGTAGTTAATAAGGTTCTCTGGATGACCCCTAGATCACATAAATGGCTTTGTAAACCATCAGTCCTCTACAGAGTGCAGATGAGAACCACTCTGCAGCAACACTGTGATGGGGAAGGCTGTTGAGACTGTGGGTGCTGCATGTCATCCTGCACTGATGCTGAGGTCTCAGTTGTGTTAGGAGTGGAAGAGAAAAAACTAAGACACTTGGTGTGGGCTGATGTCTTCTGTTTCCCGGGGTCCTGTCTTGTGAGTGGTAAGTGAAGTGGTACTGGTGCGTGTACATGGTCTCAGCGACAGACACTTATAGGAATGACCAGTCCATGCTCCTAGAAGTAAGCCTCACCAGGATGTTCACTCCTTTGGAGTGCTGATTTCCTTTTGCATAAGGCAATAAGCACTAAGGGCAAATTAAGTAACCAGTGGCCGAAGTGTCTGCCTTGTGCAGTTCCCTGTGCCTGTGATGAGTAGCTGACACTGTACTTTGTACGGTAACGTTCTGGCTAGTTTACTGTCTCATACCATTTGCACTGCCTCGTAGCTGGGCTGTGTGAAGTTGTGCGAGGAGAGCTGGCTTCCCATAGAGCAGTTGACCTCGGATGTTTTGCTGCTTACTTGTTTGTCCTGGGGCTAACTGAAGGAGCCTTGTGACACCTCACAAGGAAACCACGGGCTCTAGCACTGTCAGGATCAAATCAGCTGCCTCCCTTGAGATCCAAGAGGGCTGTTGTTGAAAGCCCTGAGATGTTGCCTCTCTACGTACAGGCAGGGGTTAAGCATTATGAATTTGCAATAGCCAGCCAGCTTTCCCATATAAGAGCACTGCACTCATTGGCTCTCTCTTTTACTGAGAAATCTATCTAGTCATTTCCTGTGCAAGCCCTTCGCTTGGCAAAAAGCTATACAGTTGAGTAAATAACAATAATCTGTGGTTATTCCTTCTCACAAGCAGCTTGGATTCTCTCATGGACCACCCCCATCTAGAAGTTCAACGTTGCACCGTTAACAGGCTATTTTGAGTGTGGTCTTCTCTGCAGAGGAGGAGGACTCTCATCCATGGATGTAAAGAACTTGAGGTCTGCTCTCACACTAATTAACACTTGTTGGTATTTGGCTTGGTTTGTACCGAGAGATTATTTACCCTCTGAAGAATCCTTTGGGACTCCTTGTCAGATCAGTTCTTGGGTGGAGCTTGCAGCAACTTGGGGTAAGTGCTGTGCTCTTCCTCTTTTGACAGCAGGGTTTTTCTGTGCTGCACTACTCAAAATGGCTTGCCAGAGTCACGGAAAGAAACAACTCAGTTCTTGAGTAGGGAAGTGAAAGTTGAGCTGGCAAACAGAGAGTGGTCTCTGTTTCCTAGGGACCGACAAAGTGGATATTATAGGGTCCTTTTTTATAGGACCGTTTTGCTCTCTCTTTTAAACCAGACGGTCTGTCTGTACAGGACTGATGATAAATAACTCTCTCCAGTGCTGTGGAGAGATGGAAACTGCAGCTGAGAAATGATTTTGGGGAAAGGAAGACAGAAAAGCACAGGCAAACTATTATGGAAGTACAAATAGCTCTCTAAAGGATCAGCAAATATGCCAGTAAGTGTTCTGGGGGAGGAAATAAGTCTGAAAGGTTGTTATAGGGTGTATGCCTGTGTGTGCAGAGGAATGTTTGTCATTAAAGTGCAGACTAAACTGAATGGCTGAATTATCATAATGGTTTGTCTTGAAATCAGCCCTTGGATTTCTTGCTGTGAGCTGCATAAAGATGTTTTGTAGCTGTTTGCTGCCTAGAACTATATTTCTTCATATCCTAATCTAAGCATAATGCCTATGCTTTGTTATGTATGTCAATTTACCTCTTTGATGGTACAGGCTATGGAGTCTGGCTGTAGTCCCAGCAAAGGAGATTTCGCTTCAGGGAAAACCCGTTAACCATTTGGAGGGAGTACATGTGAATAAGACGGAGTTATTAAAGAAAGCTTTGCTTCAGGTTGGTAATTGTGGGTTACCTTGCTGCCTCACAAACTGTGAAACTGCAGTCGTATGCTGACGACAGATAGCTTGCATTGGGTGTGGATCTGAGATGTATCCAGATATATATGAAGAGATGTCTCAAAAAAGTAAAAAAGGAGTACAGGATATACTTAATAAAGTGGGCTGGCTGGATGCTCTGATGAATACAGATGCTCTCTGTACAGCAGATCCAGATCCAGCTTTATTGTTGGGAAACCTGTGCTCTGTGCATGCTCTGGCAGCTGGGCTGTGCATCTGCATGTGATGTGGGGCTCAAGTTCAAGCCCTGTGCTCACATGGATAGGCAACAGCTCCAAACACTGGGAAGATCCCACTCCTTTTGCCGCAGGATGAAACATAAGAATGCCTGAGGGGAACTTAATTTGTGTGTATGTTTCCCATGTAGAAACAGCTTAAAGCTTACCAACAGAGAACATGAACAAACTTCCCACTCTCTTGCAAAGGAGGCCTACAGTTACTCTTATCTTTCTGGCCACTTGGTGACTAGCCTCTGTTGGTTGCACTGAGACAAGAACAATGACTGTAGTCTTCCTGAAGATCCACTTTCTTTGCCTTTTAAGTAAGGAACCTGTGCTGCTGCCAACAGGTGAGGTCATCTCACAAAGGGGGTTCAGATGTTCTGCAGACCAGTTGCTTGTATTTCATGAACTGCTTGTGCACTTCTTTTTCCAGTGGTACCCTATCTAAGGCCTTGTATTTATTCGAATACTCCCACTGTGCAGAGTTTTACTGAGTCTCTCTCTCAAGGGTCCCATAGTCAACTGTAGGAATGCTGGACCTGGAAGCGTGCTTTCCTGTCTGTACTGCATTGAACACATTCTAGGTTTGTGAACAAATGGTGTCAATTCTCCCTCTCCCTTGCAGGTGTAGTCTCCTAGTGCGGAAAATCTTTGGTGATCTGAAACACCATCTCTCTTAGAAATGGATAACTTCACAAGTGGGCAGCCAGGCCCAGGTCAGAGGAACAGGCTGGTGGGACTGCTAGAAACAGATGACAGTACCCCAGAAGATAAACGTGCACCTAGTAAAAAGGCAGAAAGATCAGGACCTGCAAAGAGAGAGCAACAACCCTTGGAGACACTGTATCAGGAGGAAAGCAGTAACTTTCCCCCTAAAATCAAGGTTAATCTGAACTATCGGCCAGGACTTGTTAGCAAGTGAGTAACTTCGGGTATTTGACAAGGGTGTAGTCCCTCCTTATCTGTACTGATCCCTACTGCTGGGGGCCTATAGACTTCACAAAGTCTAAACTAAAAGTGGCAATGTAGAAGTATTACGGGCATCTGGTGGGAGGTAATTAAAAGAAGAAAGGGGACATATTAGCCCTTTCCTTCTGCACTTGGAAGGTAGGGTGTGTGTTGTGTATTTTGTGTAAATCCAAACTAACACCAAATAAGCCAAGTTGGTGTAAGAGCATCTTAGCATGGAGCCCTATACTTGCCACAGAGGGATGTAAACCAGTTCACAGAGTGTTTTGCACCGTGTGATGGGACTGACTCCGGTCCTGCAGCTATCTTGGGCATCTCTGTCTTTATGCTCTGGGTGTATTCCAGGGTTGCACATCAGACTGGATCTGGGAAAAGCTCCAGCTGATGGAAAGAGCAGCCACTTAAGAGAATTCTGGGAAAGAACTGTCTCTATTTTTCCCTTGACTTAAAAATAAAATACTTGTTTTTTCTGACAAACTTTTCTGCCCCCTCCTTTCTTGCACCATCTCTCCAGACCTTACTGCACACTCTGGACTTCTGCTCTCCAAAACTTCCTAACACTGCATTTCTTCCATAGCCAAAAGGACCCAAATCGCTTTGACAGAGACAGGCTCTTCAGCGCAGTCTCAGCGGGCAGCCCCGAGGCACTGGATGGTTTACTTGAGTACTTAAGGAGGACCTCCAAATTTCTCACCGATTCTGAATACACAGGTAGAGTCCTGCGCAGTACTCCATAACTGGGGTTAGCAGAGGCAGCGCTTCTCAGTGAAAGGGGGAAGCAGGGGAACCTGCTTGTGGTTCTTTGCTTTCTTCAGCCCTCTGTCCATACTTTTATTTTCCTAATGTCCACCTGAGGATGGAGAATGCCATTAACTATGTGTATCTTAAGGCTTTTGCCTCTACTCCAGAATAAAAATACTAAGAAAGGCCTTTAGAATAATTATTTGGTCCTACAGTGAGAGTTAAGTTCTGAATCAAGTAATAGAGATGTGTGCAACGCGCATGCACAGCCCATTCAATTCTCTTTTCCTACTAGATGCAAATACTGGGAAGACCTGCTTAATGAAAGCCCTGTTGAACTTAAAAAATGGAAAGAATGACACAATCCCACGTTTGCTGGAGATAGACCAAAATACACACAATCCCAGGCCACTTGTCAATGTGGCATGCTCTGACTGTTTCTACAGAGGTAAGGGTTCTGTTTTGGTGCCATATCAGAGCACCTTCCTCGTTACCTGGGTAAGGGGTGCAGGTACAAGGAAAAAGAAGAACTGGAGCTTATGCAGCACTGCAGTTCCTGAATTCTGGTGCAGTTACACTAACAGCCCACTCACCTTATATTTCTGGTTCTGGTACTGCATCTTCTTCAGCTTTGAATTATACACTTCTGTAACTTCTTTCTTGGTCTATAAAATGAACAATGCATGTTTAGTAACCCAAGAATATGAGAGGATATGCTTTGAAAAGTTTAAAAAGCATGTCTAAAGGGAAAAAAGAAATAGTATCTCACTATTAAAACACAAGTTCTGCTGTTTGGGTTATTCTTATAATAGCAGACATGCAGCATGATTATGTACGTGTATGACTGTCTTTATCTTTTCATGGCTGCTTGGGATTTTAGTGGCAGGCAGGGGCAGTTGTCTGGTCTTGTGCTGAATTTATGACAGTCTTGAAGGTTGTCCTCTGACTCAGTGTTTGCAGTGTTCTTTTCCAATGAGTGCTGTTGAAAGTCATCAATTGCCACCCACCCCCTGCCCAGCGCTGAGGCTGTAGGATTGCTGTGCAGAACACAGTGATTGTTGAGATAGCACTTTGCTGAAGATTCCTTTGCCTGTTCCCTCTGATAGTGGCACTGAGTGATGAGTTTTGCCTGTTTCCTTAGGCCAGACAGCACTCCATATTGCCATAGAGAAAAGGAGCCTAGATTTAGTGAAGCTTCTAGTAGAGAATGGAGCTGATGTCCATGCCAGAGCCCACGGTGAATTCTTCAAGAAAAAGAAAGAAGGAGTTTACTTTTATTTTGGTGAGTCAGTGTGGAACACGTTCCTGTGCTTTTATGTTGCATTACTGTATGCAATTCCACTAATTCTCACTTGGGTTTGCCCCTCTGTGCACGGGTTGGCATCTCCACTGTCCTGTAATCAAGGTCTTAACTTACTTGAATGGCAGGATCCTTTCACAGACAGAGGTGTCCAATGAGCATTTTACATTATCTTTGGTTGTATGTGTTTTAATCCCATCTGAGGAGCTTCAGACAGAAACAAGCTCTTGGTTAGTTTAACCAAATTAAGAGTCTGGGAAAGTGCTTCAGCTGCCCCCAGAAACAAGGAATAATTTACTGCAAGACCCTTTCTGAATGCAGAGACACGGAGGAAGAACTTGTTCTGTGTTCCAGTGGTTAATCTATAGGCTATATATATTTTCCTAGAATTGCTTTTATTTTTCTTTAATTCTTTGTCACCAGTTTCTGCTTCCCCTTCAAATACTGTCCTCATCTCTTCAGGTGAACTTCCCCTGTCCTTGGCTGCTTGTACCAACCAGCCTGAGGTTGTGGAATATCTTCTAAACAATCCCCACCAGAAAGCCAGGCTCCAGGAGCAGGACACTCAGGGCAACACAGTGCTCCATGCCCTGGTGATGATTGCAGATGACACTGAGGAGAACACCAAGTTTGTGAGCACAACGTACGTTGAGATCTTGAAGGCAGGTGCGAAGGTTGACCCAATGTCGAAGCTGGAGGAGATTGTGAATTATGATGGATTGAATCCTCTGCAGCTTGCTGCCAAGACAGGCAAAGTGGAGGTAAAGACAGAGGGGAACCCTGGGGTGGCTGAGAAACAAGGAAAACTGTTCTTCCTCAGCTTAGGGTTTGACGTAGGAGCATCTTGCACCCAACCCGTAGTGTGCTGATGACGGTGGCAGTGCCACAGGAGACAATAAAGGAGGCTTCCTCCAGGCTACTGCGCTTAATGTCCTACAGAGTTTGAGCCGGCTGCTGCTGCTGCTCTCTGTCCCAGCCAAGATAGCTTGTTTGGACTGAAATTGGTTCTACTTCTGGAGGAGCTGATACAAGGTGTAGTTAGATGATGCCTGCTTTTAGCTAGATAATCTGCTGTTTGGGTATATCAAAGCATATACTGCAGAAAGCCAGGTGTCACGTATTTGAAGGTGATTTGGGTATTCTTGTGTCATTCTGCGTCTTCATTGCATACACATGTATGCGTCTGGTTTCTCTATAGATCTTCAAGCACATTATCCAAAGAGAGATCAAAGACCCAGTGTACAGGCACCTGTCACGCAAGTTCACTGAATGGACCTATGGGCCTATCCACGTGTGTCTCTATGACTTGTCCTCTATAGACAGCTTCGAGGAGAACTCTGTGCTAGAGATTCTGGCATACAGCAGTGACACACCGGTGAGTCCTTCAACTCAAAGGCAGCAGAATCTTTTCTGCCTTTCTATAGTGTTGCTGTTGTATTATGCAAATAATTCCAAGTCAATGTGGTGTTTAACATGATCGCTCTTCTGGAAAAGAAATGCATGCTGGAAGTGCTGGCTCATTTTCTTATTTATAGTCTGCTTGGTATACCTCTGATCATCTGTAACATGAGAGAAATTCTTAAGCCTTTGGTTGTCGTAAGCCTGGATGTGTCCAAATACCTTGATAAAGCCGAGCAAAAGTAACTTCTTAGGGGATGGTTAATTTCTTACATACTGAAAGGCTTGACTGAATAAACCCTTAGCAATTCCCTGGTTGGAGCCACTGACCTCTAACCCAGAAAACGACAATCCTCTGGTGAATTTGCATTCCTGTTGACACATGAGTACATTTTTGTTGGTTTTTCCATAGAATCGGTACAAGATGGTGGTTTTGGAGCCACTGAACAAACTGCTTCAGCAAAAATGGGAAACATTTGCTTCCAAGAGATTCTACTTCAGTTTTGTCTCATACTTGTCATTCATGATCATCTTTACAGCCATTGCGTACTATCAACCCCTACGGGTAAAGGTAGGTCCAATCTTCTTCTATCTAGAAAAGCCTGATTGGATGAGTTTAAAAGGTGCTGGGTGGTTATCATCACTATCTCTGCCTTCTTCAGTGGGTTTTTCTGTTTTGTTTTTATCCTGCAGCCTTCCTTTCCAGTGGAGTTCACGGCTGGAGGCTTCCTGTGGGTCTCTGGGCTCATCATTATCTTGCTAGGAGGCATTTACCTAATCTTTGCTCAGGTATGGGGATCTTATGTTTAGTTCCATTGTAAGAAAGGGAAAAACCGAAACTGTCACTGACATGAAGGCAACAGACTCAGTTCTCCTGATACAAGGATGTGCATGGGTGGATGGCAGGAGGGAATCCTGCTCTAAGACAGTGTCAGTGCAATCTAACAGTGACAGGGGTGGCACAAGCCAGGTTGCTGGGCAAGAGGAAGAATAAGTTCACAACAGCAAATAATTATGAGAGACTTCTGTGATTTATAGTACCAAAATTCATCCTTGGCATTTAGTGCAGTCTATTAATAAAGACATTGGGCTGAGCCATGATTCAGCCCTTGTTTATCCATGTGCTTTATAAAGAAAGCCTTTCTTTCATCTTGGAAGGATGAATAGCTGAAATTTGGGATTTTGAAAATGAAAGCATGAAGAGGAGCTATGGAACAAACCTTGCTGCTGAGCAATAGGCTATACTGGGCAGGAATCACTCTCTAGCATGCCCTGTTTTTTGATGAATGGCTACCATTGATTTTTCTCTGCTAGAGTCTGTACTTGCGGAGGAGACGCCAGTCCCTGAAGACTATGTGTTCTGACAGCTGCATTGAGATCTTGATGTATGTCTCTTGAGGTTTTTTGCACAGTGAAGGCATGGGTGAAATTGGTTCTCTGCTGTGTGCAGCTAAGTTGCCCTAACATTTCTAGAGAGATGGTGAGCAGGAAAGATTGATTTCTGCCACTGTCTCCTCTTTCCATCCCTTCCCTGCTTGCTGCATCTTGTCATAACCTTTTGTTGTAATGGACTTTGCTGGGTATGGTCTGTCCTTAGATTTGTAGTAGAACACAGTGAAGGTCAGACCCTCAATTATTCCACAACTAAAAACATGTACTTCTTAGATAAAGAGCTTAAGTTCTCCATCATAATGTCACTGTGGCTCAGAGTTGACTGAAAGGAAAATAACTCCTCAGTTTTCTGAGGAGAAATGTGTATATATGCATGTGTGTGCATGTATGTGTGCATGTGTTCATAAGTGTTAAATTCTTTCCACTTAGTATCAGTTACGTGAGTTACATCAAGCAGTTCAGAGTTTCCATACTGCGAGATTAACCAGTTCATAACAAAACTGCAACAGTTTGTGGGTTGGGTTATAACAGGATTTGCTTATATAAACGATGTGTCTGATTAACTGCCACTTTGTATGTTCCATGTAGCCTTGTAAAATGTGTTTGCTTTTTCTTTCAAAACAGAACAGATCTGCAAATGAGCCTTTTTGTTGAAGTAAGTCACTGCGTCACTCATTCTATTTCTCTCCAGCTTCATCCAGGCTTTCTCATTGCTGCTGTCAGCAGTGCTGTATGGTGCAAGTTCAGAAAACTATGTGGCAGTGATGGTGTTCTCCCTGCTTCTGGGATGGGTGAACATGCTGTATTACACTCGAGGCTTTCAGCGCACTGGGATCTACAGTGTCATGATCCAGAAGGTCAGTACTCAATAAAAAGCTTTGTATGAAAAGCTTCTGGGTGTGAGGAACTAATAGAAGTCCTGCAATCGCTTTTCTTCTCTCAGACCATGAAAATCATAAATGGAATTGATGTACTGACTGGAAGTAAAGATATTGCAGAAGGAGATTAGATCAATGTCTTTAAGGAAGTACTTTTTCAGCAAACTACTAGTTTGCTATCTTTGAATTTAGGAAGTGGCAGCAGCTGACATTTCCCTGTTTGCCATAAGACAACTCAAAACTACCAGTCAAAACCAGTGCAGGTTCCCTGGAATGGGCTGGGCTGAGAAATGTTTCCAGGTCCATGGAGGAGAATGGGACTAGAAAGACAAGGCAAAACAGAGGTGAAATGTGGTACCAGGGAAGAATTCTGATCACCACTTGTGTGAAACACCGTGGAGATGGAAAAAGATGTGTGTGTGTGTGTGTGTGTGTGTGTGTGTTAAAACAACTTGGAAGCAGCCATACTGGGGAACTGACATGTTTGTTATGTTTGTGTGAATAGGTTCTTAGAAACAGCAAATAAGTTCATGTAGTACTGTCAGATTAAGCTACCAATGATGTTACTTACCTGAGGAAGTAACATGTATTAGTAGTTTCTTGAACATGTTGTTACTGGGGGTTGGTTTATGATGTGTGAGAGCAGGAGATCATCCATGTGATTTCATGTGAGATAAAGAATGATGCTTCCTGCTGATTTGTGTTTCAGACTATTCTGAGAGATCTGCTGCGTTTCCTCTTGGTTTATATGATCTTCCTCTTTGGCTTTGCTGCAGGTAAGGACTTGCTCAGCGTTATGTTGTAGACTGGGCTGGAGCAAATACGTTTTTATAAAGAGGTTTCAAATCCTGTTTTTCTCCTAGCTCTGGTTACGCTGATGGGGGATGCTCCTTCGGTCTCTCAGAACAAGTCTCTTGCTCATTTGGAGAGCACTGGGAACCATGCTATGTACGGAGGGCTGCTGAGTGTCTCCCTGGAGCTCTTCAAGATCACCATTGGGATGGGAGACCTGGATTTTCAGGAACATGCCAGATTCAGATACTTCGTCATGCTCCTGCTGCTTCTCTTTGTGATCCTCACTTACATTCTTCTGCTCAACATGCTGATTGCGCTCATGAGTGAGACTGTCACAGATATTTCTAGTTACAGCAAAAGCGTCTGGAAGCTGCAGGTGAGGCACGGTGCTGCTTTGCAGTTATGTCATGGCCTAGACTCCTACTTGAGTCTCGTAACATCAGAGGTGGCAGTGCCTGTCTTTGTCCTAAGCCTCAGCTATAAACTAAATCCTATCATTTTTAGATGTATTTAAAACTCTTGCTTTTTGATGGCTACCAGCCAGTCCAGATCCACATGGATAAAAGACTTGAGAGAGTGACTGGTACTGTTAATCTAAGGACACTTTGGGATTGGGTTCCAAAGTGATTTTCTGAGTCAAACTAGTTGCTGATTGGGAAAGATTGAATCAAAAAGTGGGGTTGGGCTCTGTATGCCCTGTTTTCTCTCTGACATGGACCTCTTTTTTCAGAGGGCTATTGCTATTCTAGAGATAGAGAAGGCCTGGCTGTGGCGCCAAGGTGGGAAGAGGAGATCTGGCTGCTTCATGTCAGTGGGCCTCAATAAGAAAGATGAAAGGTGGTGCTTCAGGTAAGACAGATGACCATTACAGCCTTGTAATGAGTTCTCATGGTTCATAAGCCATGGGTAACCCTGAACCACCACAGGGAATTTCAGCACTGATTCAACGGAGTGCCTCATCCACATGTTCCTGGGTATATACAAGTTGGTTGGTGGAAGTTTGAGAGCTAGTTGAACCACCAACACATGCTCTCACACAAAGATGTCTTGTTTAACCCACATCCATGCAAGCACTTCTGGTGGCAAAGTGTTTGCAGTAATGGGTTTAAACTTAAACAGGGGAGGTTTAGATTGGATCTGAGGAAGAAATTCTTTACTGTGAGGGTGGTGGGGCCCTGGAATGGGTTGCCCAGGGAGGTTGTGAATGCTTCATCTCTGGCGGCGTTCAAGGTGTGGTTGGACATAGCCTTGGATGGCATGGTTTAGTGGGAGGTGTCCCTGCCCATGGCAGGGGGGTTGGAACTCGATGATCTTGAGGTCCTTTCCAACCCTTACTATTCTATGATTCTATGATTCTATGCTTTCTGTATTGCTGGGAGTATAGCTGTAGAGCAGGGTGTGCTGAGAGGGATGCAGGCCGATTGCCCCTTCACTCAGGAATATGAAATTGGAGTGCAACACTAGAGGGCAGCACTCTTGCTCACATGGGGGGGCTTGGAGAGCGGATGAACTTCATCCACCCAGTGAAAAGAACTGCAGTAGCTCTAGTGTGTTACAGAGCATGTATAGAGTGGAACTTTGGAGCGTCCTTTGTATTAAGGATGTTCCCTGGGGGAACTGGAGTATTTTAAGCCAAACAATCTAGACCAGCACACAGTGTGCATGGGGAGAAGATATTGACCTCATGGACTTAGACTACAGAAGACCTTTACTCAAAGAAAAGCTCTGTAGGGCATTGTTGTCACAGCTAAACCATTAGGATTGTGTTGCCAGGATGAGCTGGGTTAGGATGCTGTGGGACAATGAGGTCTGGGTTAAAATGCTGTGTTCTATATATCAGTTTCTGTTGCATTTTGTCTCTCCAGGGTAGAGGAAATTAAATGGACTGATTGGGCAAAAGATGTGGGAGTTCTTAAGGAAGACCCTGGCAACACCAATGATTCAGAAACAAACCCAGAAGGTAAAATAAATAACGAAGAAAGACCTTCTGTTTCTTTTTAGCTTCCTGTGCTGAGCAATTACTCATGGCATGTAATTAAGTCTTTAGTAACAGAAACTTTGGGCAGTCTGGTTTGCTCATGAAATTGCTTCCACACAGCATCCCTCAGTTGCAGCAGCATCACTTGTGAGCCGAGAAAATAAAGAATTAGAGTAGGTATGGACCTAGTCAGAGTTTGGGGACAAATAATGAGGATGAAGGAGATGCCATTCCTACTTACCTCTGATAGAAATGGGCACAAAATGCTGCTGAGAAAAGCAAGCGTTGTTCTTCCCTTTCACTCAGTAGCCTAAATAGATGGTGCTTTTTCTAAGAAAGGTAAAATTTAGGCCCATTCGTAGTGCAAATGTTAAAAGCCATAGGGCTTTTAGAGCACAAATCAGGGCATTACTACTGGCAACTTTGGCAAATTCTGCCAAAGATAATTATGTTTGCGTCCTTTGTTACACCTGGGAAGCAGCTCTGTGTGGGAAACGAAGGGCTGTTACTCTCTAGAAATTTTCTTCAGCCTGACAGAGGGCTTGGTCAGAAGCTCCGCTGGATTGAAATACAGCCTCCTACTCTTCCAGCATAGGTTCTGCCTAGATGCCAGATTTCTAGGATGGGGGATGCTGCAACACTTAAAATACTATCTGATGTATGTTGGGATTTCCCTAAACCTGCACCCTTCTAAAAACTGGATCCCTTTGTCAGCCTCCTGCTGACAAAGGGCTGCTGTTTTTATGTCCCCTGCTGTAGAGACAAGATCATGGAAACGGATGCCACAGAAACAACTGAGACCATCTGGTTCAGAGGAGCAGTCACTATTGCTGGCCCAGATGTCAGCAACTGAGATGATGCCTCTAGAGGGACAAACCAGGAATGCTTAGGAGGTTTTCTGGATTGCAGCCTTGCTTCCACCTTCAAAGGAGCAGCTCTTCTTCTAGCACCTGGAAAAATTGAAGGCATTATCAGTATTGAAGTGCATTTAATTGAAGACTGTGGTTGAGCCTGTGGCTTTAAGTATTTTCATGCACTTTAATCATTCATTTCCTCTGAAGATACTATTTTTATTCAACGTTCTTTGCCTGGCACTTTCTTATTACTATGTCTAAAGGTGTGAGAGCAAGATCACGGGGCAGTGGGAGTGGTCTGTGGGAGGCAGCGCTTTCTGAGCTGTATAGAAATAGTGCTGCTTGCCATAGAGAAGCAGAGGACAAAGTGACTGATCTATGAGCAAGTCGACTGTTATTCTTTTGTCACAAGAGACTGCGCTGAAGTGCTTTGGAATAAAGACTGTTGTAGAGTCATACAAAGTTGCTAAGGATGGAGTTAGCTTCTGTGCAGAACACTGTTGATGTGAGACATGAGTGGACAAATACTCTTCAGTCATCAAAAGCTCTACTGAGTCTTTGTGTCAGTGCCTGCAGTGCTCAGTGTGTAGCCCATATCAGAACTCCCATTTTACAGTATTACAATGAAATTGTTTGCACGATGTGCACACTTGCTTAAGAGCACAATAGTGATGTGGATTTCCTGGGCCTGTAACTTCACATGGGGAATGTCTGAAACGTTTGTCTTTCACAGGTTGCTTTGTGTCTGTAGAAAACAGCAGCAGAATCCTGCACATGGCTTGTGAGAGACAGGTAGCCCACAATGCATCATGTGGTTAACGTTTCCTGTGAGTCTTAGTGAGCATCCTGTCTTGCTGTAAATGACTACAAGGACTTCATTGCTTTTTGTAATGTGCACAGTGCCTCAGGCAGGATGAGCAGTGTACTTTGGACTCTGTGAAAGAGGTAAAAATGAGCAGTCTCACTTTCAGCCTTTATTTAAAAATAATAACGTGAGTATTTCAGTAAACTGTCAATATAGCAAGTGTACTTCTTTGAAATGTTCATCTTTGGGCAGATTTTCAGAGCTTCAGCCTCTCTCAAAAAGGAAGAGATGCGACTATAAGGCCTTATGAAATTCCTAATGCCATGTCACCCAGCACTGTGCTGGACACACTGCCACACGAGTTAGTGACTTTTTCAGGACTTCATGTCCGCTTACACAGCCACATCTGTAAATGTAACAGCTGATGTTGCATTGGATGCACCTTTCATACAGGCAATGGCTCGTGATAACCCTGGAAAAGCTGCAGGCTACAAATGTTGGCAACACCTTTTCTTCGGTAAGATAAACTACACAACTGCAGATCTCCTGTCTTTCCTTTCTGCTCTGAGCAAGTGAAGCTAGGAGGTTTGTCTTTTGGAGGCAATCATCTTAATCCTGTTGCTTACTACATGCATGTGGCAGCAAAAGCACTGCTTTAAAAGCTTATTTCCTGTCATTTCAAATGGATTCTTCCCCTGTGCTGGGCAATTCCCTTTGCAGTTTCACTGCATTGGGTCTCTGAACTGTAACTAACTTTTCTCACTCCAGCTTCTGCTGTCTTGCTTTGTGAAGCCTTCAGCAGCTTTTTCCATCTATGGCTTTGTCCTAAATGTTCCCAAGATTTGGCAAGGTGCTCATATTGCACGAAAGGATCATCTGGCATATAGTGATCTATTGCTGTGCTTGATGCTTTGCTGTGCAAGGGACACTTTGAGACTCTCATGGAACGCAGAATGAGATCTGCCGTCTCTGCCTGGAGTCTTAATAAAGAGAAATCTTCCTTACTGGCAGTGGTTTTAATAGCTATGGGCTGTGACAGCTTGCTTTCAAGATAACCTGCCTCTTTAGCCATTCCTTGAGACTGCTTCTCTAAATCCTCTTCTTAAGGGATTTAAAGTGTTAGTTTATCTTTAGATCTGCATCAAAAATGTTCTTAAACATCTAGCGTCTGCTCTGAAACAGGGCCCTAGCATTCCCTGTCACACCACAGACCACCAGTCTCAGCCCTCAGCTCTTGAATGAAGGATGATGGACACCAGATAGGCACATGCAGCAAACAGATATGTCAGGTTGGTCAGAAGATTTAGCAGTGCCAGGCTGCCATACAGTTCTTTGGTGTGCTCTAGAAAAAAAGGAGATTTTTGAGGAGTTGTAACCTCTCTGCAGTGAGAAGTGAGTTAGCCCTATTGAAATTAATATCAATAACCTCCCAGTTTTCTTTCGTTGTAATGCACAAGGCTTCTCTTTGGTTTCACCTTCTGAGCCACTTCCCATTTTGGTCACGTTGAAAACAGGAAGGCTGTCTGGGGTTTATTTGAGGGATATCTGCAGTTCCTTGCAAGAGGAAGGACTTCCAAGCTGACTCATAGTTTTGAAGGCCCAACAGGATTTTGGGATCCACTCTTAATAGGTCATAATGTTTTGCAAGAAAACACTTCAGTCATTTACACAAGAAGTTATCAATAGGTGAACTGTTCCCTCCTTTCTGTCTCTTGTGACATGTAAACCCATCTGCATGTGCACCCATCCCTATGCAAATAGGGAGGCTTTGCAGGGCTGTCTTCTGAGAAAACAGAAACCTTTCACAGACATCAGTGAAGGAATAGCTGCAGTTTCTCTTCTCTGACTGCTTAGGGTGTTCAAGGCCAGGTTGGACAGAGCCTTGGATGGCATGGTTTAGTGGGAGGTGTCCCTGCCCATGGCAGGGGGGGTTGGAACTGGGTGATCTTATGGTCCTTTCCAACACCAACGATTCTGTGATTCTATGATGTATAAGCCATGGATACCATGAAGTCCCAGCCATGCCATGAAGAAGACACCAGCAGATCTCATGACTTTTCATGCAGGGCTATGGATGCTCAAACCCTCCCCTATTTAATTTGGTCAAAGTTGCTTGGTTCCTGCCAAGATTGGGAGATGAATCCAGATCTCGTTGCTTCCAAATTCCTCCTCCTCTACTTGAGCACACATTGCCCCCTGTGGCCTCACTACCGGGCTCCAAATACTTCCCACTGCAGTGATCTGTCTCGCTGCTTCATGTCTTGTCCGTATGGTTCCCAATTCCCTATAAAGCCATTTTCCTCAGGCTATAGGTGGAAGCAAGACTTTCTTGTTCCTCAGATGCTTTGCACATTTTATTTTACGGTTGTTTTTTTCCCTTCCTTTTTTCAAAGCATGCTCTGAAGCTGAAGCCAGGATGGGGAACTATATCTGTATCTCAGCTGAATCCCTCTCTTTTCATCTCTTCATGACCCCACTTGCAAATGAGCATACTTTCCGTTGCCTCTGTAGCTAGCAAAGGAGTCTTTGAAATGTGACAAGCGAAAAGGCTCAGACAAAGAGCAGATGCTTTATGTAAGTCTGCATAAGCTGCAAAGAGCTATTTCTGAAGCGATGCAGCTGGCACATTTCTCAGCTGGAGTGTTCCTGTGGCCAGCTATCAGCTTTATTCTTCTTTGCTCTGTTGAAGAACTTTAATTTGTTAAATGACTAAAAAGAAAATAAAATCGGGGGGGGGGGGGGGGGGGGAAGACATTTCAAAGGAAAACTGTTCCACTTCGCAACCTCACATCTGCTTCAGCACTGTGAATGAAAGTGGGGCCAGATGGGACTAGGTAAAGCTTCAGGAAAGCAACTGCAGGTGCTTCACAGCTGGCACCTAACTGTTACCAAAATCTGAGCGCAAAGAGCGTTTGCTTTCAGTTCAGATCCCTGAGATGTGAGTGCTACAGCGTTTATGGACTGTGAGGGCGGTTGTCAAATGTTGTTAAACACAGGGAGTCCTTGGAGGAAGAGAGATGGAGGTAGCTAGAAAGTGTCTGTGTGATTTGTTGCACTGTTTTCTGAGAATGCTTGGAAAATTTATAGTTTCTGGGCAAAGAGAACTGTCTCTGAAATGGCTTTCCCCTTCCCCGCCCTGAAAGGATTTGCCATGCAGTTAGTTGATTCTTCAGATTCCTCAGCATTTGCTACTTCAGCTCACTTAGCACGTGTAATAACAACACACTGTGTCTGAGTAATACTTGTTACACAGAACTCTGATAGTAGAAACTATGTGGGAGTAATTCCGTGCAGGCCTGGTCCAGCCGAGGGTGAACAGTACAGAGAACCAAGGGATCAGTAGAAAACAAAGAGCTGTTGGTAGAGGGGAGAAGAGACGTGCAGAATCCCTTGAGGTACCCTGGGCATCCTGCCATAAAATGTCAATGACATAAAACGACACCAACAATGTACAAAATAAAAGGGAAACACCAAGTGCTCTGCGTGTGTGTGCGTGGGGGGATCTCTTCCATTAAAAAATTACGATGAAGGGCATCTGAGAGCTGACATCTCTCCTAAATCCCTGCTGTGAGTTCATGTGAGACAATTTGCACATTTCAATGTGATGCGGCGCATCCACGTAGCAGGCACCAAAGGACAAGGTGGCCAGTACAAACACAAACCCTCACAGCTTTTCCAGACAGATCCTATGCATTCTAAAGGTATTGATGGGCAGAAATGGAGCCACTGCTAAAAATGACCTTTCGGAAACAGAAGTTTGCCTTTCAGTAGGTCTTTGCATCTGAAGTCTTATTGCAGTGTCACTGGTGTACGCCTTGAAACCTCAGTTAGGAAATCCACAATAGAGTCACTTTTTCTCAGTGAGACATGCAGATCTGGAGAAGCATCAGAGGAAGAGAGCAGCTTTTGCCTGGTATCTGCACTCCTTCCTTCACCTTAAAGCTGGGAACAATGAGGTTGCTCCTATATCTGCTCTTCCTAATGAGTGAGTGTTATCTCTGTATTTATTTTATGCATTAGAAAATAAAAGTCTTAGTCTGGGAATAATTTCTGGAGACTCAGATTGGTCCCTTAATGTGAGCCAATGAAATTATTCTTATGTAGAAAGTTTAGGATGTTTGAACTTGTATGGAAGGTCCTTAGTTTGCAACGTGTTTTTCTAAGATTCGTACTTTTGAGTGGAGAGAGTTTTATAGGTCATCTTTAGTGGGAGAAAAGTGGCTGGTAGGTTAGAGTAGAATGTAGGTGACATTTGTTAATGTTCTCGTATGAAGATAGGCTGAGAAAATTGGGGCTGTTCAGCCTGGAGAAGAGAAGGCTGCGTGGAGACCTCATAGCAGCCTTCCAATACCTGAAGGGGGCCTATAGGGATGCTGGGGAGGGACTCTTCATTAGGGACTGTGGTGAGAGGACAAGGGGTAATGGGTTTAAACTTAAACAGGGGAGGTTTAGATTGGATCTGAGGAAGAAATTCTTTACTGTGAGGGTGGTGGGGCCCTGGAATGGGTTGCCCAGGGAAGTTGTGAATGCTTCATCCCTGGCGGCGTTCAAGGTGGGGTTGGACATAGCCTTGGATGGCATGGTTTAGTGGGAGGTGTCCCTGCCCATGGCAGGGGGGTTGGAACTCGATGATCTTGAGGTCCTTTCCAACCCTTACTATTCTATGATTCTATGATTCTCCCCTTTCTAGTATAATTTTAGATACACCCTGGATTAAGCAGGTTTTGGGTTGTTGATCTCCTTAACAAGATCTCTAGAACATGTAGGGTTTTCTGAAGGAAAATGTAGAGACCTTTGCTTGGGAAGAAGTTTATGTAAGGTAAAGCATAGGTATGAATTAGAGGGAACATTTCCTGAGTCAGAGCCTGTATCCACATCATTGTGTCCTGTAGCCTTGTGGGAATGCTTCTGCCATGGATTAGTCTTTGGTTACTTACCCCGGAAAGGGCAATGCCCTTACACTGCTACTCCATTACCTCAAGCAATGGACAACAGCACTGGGGATGTTATTGGCTGCTCTTCCAGCCACCCCACAAAGAAATACTGGTTGATTCTACGACAAAATTTATGTTTGACTGTTTCCCTTTACAAAAGACTCAATACCTACTCCACCTGCATGGAAAGAATATCATCCTTTCAGTATTAATTTTGTGCCTTGACCACCTCATAGATTCATGACAAGCTTCACACTTCTAGTTTGGGGAAAAAGTTGTTATTGATTTTATTCTTTTATTGAGATGCCCATCACAGTTCTCTGTAGGTTGCTTTGCTGTGATTTTAGATTCAACACCAAGATTCATGCTCTACTGTTTTCATTATTTGGGCTTGTCTTCTCCATGTTGTATGACAATGTACTGTTTCTGCTAATGTCTTTGTTCTCCTGTTTGTTATTATGGGAAGTAACTCCGAGCTTTGTAAACATATAAATCCTTAATGGATATGCCTGCACAAGTTACTGATGCTTTCTCAAATCTGGATGTTTCTTGATTTGGTTTTTGCAAAATTAAGGTGGGATCGTTGCTGGAGGCTTTTATCCTTGTGAGCTTCTGCAGAACTTTAATATTGCTCTTCCCTAGCAACCTATTTTGGGTCTTTTTTTTGCATTTGTGGGTTTTACCAATGAAAGCAGCAGAGCAGAAAAAGGTACTTGGTGGGTCTCGGTTACGTTCTCAGAATGACTCTAATAGATTTGTGCTGAGCATCCAAGCTCCATAGATAATTTGTCTGTATAACTGGCTAATTGGCAGCACGCCTTTCTTTTTCTTAGTTTAAGTCCAGTGCACTTAATTTCAATAAGTAAAGTGCTAAAACCCTCTTTGTTGTCCGTGTTGGAAACCCCAGTGAGCAGGGAGTTGGAGCGAGAAGTTCGGGTAACTCAGCTTTGCCGGATGGCAGCAGCAGAGCTGAGTGCAGAGTTGAGCCTCTGGTTTCAGGCTAACACCACACAATTCCAATACAGGAATATTCCCAAGAGTGAGGTCAGCTCCCTGGCCATCGATTCTTCTTGTTGCCTGCCTGAGAATTGCCCCTTGTACCAAACACAGTTGAACTTTTCAGGTTGCTTGTTAGGTGTATCCAGAATTCTGGTTTTGTTTAAAGGAGGTTTGCTGGAAGCCTGTGTAAACGTGTGGTATTGTTGGGATGATTCTCTTCCAGTGGGAACACACACTAGAGAATCTCTGGGTTAATTTAGGCTTTCTAACTGGTAAAGTGGGATTTGCAAAGCAAGGTGAAGTCCAGGGTGGTCTGCCTGTGCTCTGAAAGGGATGCCTCAAGTGTGGGACATTTCAGGAAGCAGAAGCAAAGACTTTCAGTTCATACTATTTGCATGTTTAATGTCATTGCTCCTATTGTGGTACTTCTTCTTTCCCCTGTGCTTTCAGAGCCAGGCTGGGAAATGACATGAAATTGATTCTGAGTAAAACTAGAATCAGGAAAGACTCAAGATAGGCACAAGGACAGAATTTGACCTCTTGTTAGTACATCAGGGATTATACTCAAAATGCTGGACTGCATGTTTGGATGCAGGCTCAACCTACAGCTTCTGGAATCAGAGTCCGGGCATCCAGAGCAAGGATTTTAGGCTGGAGTAATCTGTAAAATTCAGATTGTGTACTTCAGTTCTGGCTTCAAACAGGAACAGAGCGTGATTGGAGCCTCTTGGGTTTGTTCCTGAGATTAGTGTGAAGTTCTCAGAGTTGTCATGTGATTGACAAGAGGTTTGGTGATACAGCATGGATCAGTGCTTGAATTTACAGAACTTACCATGGTAGCTTGCTTTCCGTGCATCCGACTTTGTGACCTTTTCAGTCTGTCACCCACGTTCAAGTTTATTTCTCTCCCCAGCCCGTGCGTTTACTGGTGTTGACACACTTGGAGAAGTCAAGAGCAGAGGTGTGAGCAGCAGTGAGCTGCACAAGCCCTGAAGTTTTGTTTCCTCGCAGGAGGAAAACCCAGGTCTATGAGCTTCAGCTAGTATGAATGCTAGTGATGTCCAAGATGGACTTTCATAACCGAACAACAGGATTTGCATTATCTTATTTTTCAGTAGGCTGGGCAAAAAATATTTTGTTCATCTAAATCAATGAAATTTCCATAGCTTGGCATCTCCCTCTGCCAACTGCCTCTGCTGCCATGATGGGCAGGGTTCAGGGAAAGCTGGCTCAGGAACCTGTGAACTGTGTCTCTGCAGATCACATTATACACTCATTTCTTTGTTTTCAGTAGTCAAGTCCTTGAGGAGCTTTAATGTTGACACTGGCAAGACATGGATCACACCACACGCAGCCTCTTTGTTGTGGCCCTCAGTTCTTCAGCACTGGAATGGAAGCACAGCCATGTAAGGAATAGACTACAGAAAAGCACACCCTCATTTCCCAGGTCTTTATGAATGAGTGTGGCCTCAGGTCATGTAGCTTCTCACTTTCTACAGCTGTTAGCACAGGTTGCTCTGCCTGGGACCCAGAATTGGTCTTCAGTTCTCAGGGGCTGGTGAGTGGTGTTATGAGCTTCATTGGTGTGAAGTGTACACTGACAGCCTGTGAATCCTCCTGCTTCTCCCCTCACCCACACCTAAGTTCAGAAAGGATGTCTGCTTATTTAACCAAATGGCAGAAACATGCAGCTGGGTTTTTGCAAGACTTCCTGGCATGTTGCATAATTGCTGGGACTGCAGCAGTCAGAGCGCCCACCAGCTATGAAGAGTTATGTTGTGAGGTTGGTCTGAAAGCCATAAAGAGTTGGAAACTGCTGTACTTTCAACTATTTGGTCTGTAGAGGAAGTGAAATGCATGACTAGGTCAGTGAACAGAACCCAACCACAAGTGGTTCCTGTAGAGATAACCTATATTATGCTGAGCAGGTTGCTCAGGCTCTGTAGCAGGCAGAGTATTTTGAATTTCAGAGTAAATAAACTTTTCTACCCCCTGAGCAGAAATTGGCTGACTTAAAGAGCGGTCTCCATTTCATACAGCAGCGCTGCCATTTCCTACATGGTGGGTGGACTTTCTCACTTCATTTCTGACCTCCCTTTATCTCCAGTATTTTATGAGCAAGTCACATCCAGACCTCTTCCTTGATCTGGGATAGCTCTCCTGAATTCAGATAATGTTCAGATAACGGGAAGGATGACGATTTGTAGGAGAAAATAAGTGTTTTGATGTTGATGCCTGATTCAGCTCAAATCTGCTGCCTTCCCTCTTTTCCACCTTTTGTTCTCATTCCACAGGATTTTGGCTACTTCCTCAGTAGACAAGGGGCTGGGCAGGCTGAGGAAGTGCATCATTTTGCAGGAGGAGATCCAGTGCCAGGAGATACCTCTGCGAGGTACAGTCCTGCTTCCCCTTCCCAGTACTTGCTTTGCTATAGGGATGGGGAGGTGCACAGACTGGGTGCTCCAGAGAGAACTGGGCACACTGCTAAGTCCCATAGGCTACAGCTTAAATCCTCACCTAAATTCTGTTGAAATACAAGGCAACATTTCTTGTTTCCAGTACGTTCATTACTGTCACAGTTGCTGAAAACATTAACCCTGAGTCCTTCTAGGACAGCAGATATAGCTGACCTCAGTAGCTGTAACCTTTCTCTGTGTTTATTCTATTTGCCCAAGGCTGACAAGTGCTGTATCCATTTCAATTCTGTTCTTTATTCTTTCAATCATTCATTCAATTTCAGGAAATATTAAAGGCTCCAAAAACGTCCAGGATGGTGGCATAGCTATTGACAGGAATTCAGATTGGATCCTGGTAAGGGAATGAAAATATCCTTGGCTGAGAACAGCTGTATTTTTCCAAAATGCTGTGTATTTTTGCTGGGAAATGCAAATGAACAAAATGAGCAGATATTAACATAAGGACAAAGGCTAAAAGCTCTTTTCTGGATGCTGGCTGGTTAGAAAGCCAGATGGTGCATTGCCAGCCAGGATGGAAAACTGAGAAGGGCCCTTCTCATAAGCTGAGGCCTGCAAAGGACGTTATACTTAACCACAGCCACCCCCACTCATAGGAAAAGGGAGGATTGGTAGAGAAGGCTTAGGAGAGGCACCAGTTTGGAGGCTAACGCCTTAGTCTGGTTAGCCCTGAGCCCCAGTCTTTGCCTCAGCTCAGGGCTGGAATCATGAGTAACCTCATGTGGCCGGGGTCACTTCAGGGAAGGTGTTTTTTACTTCCACTAGGCTTTCCATGCTGTGCAGGGGATGTTGAATATTTGCCATATGGCATCTTCAGTCATCCTCTGCCTACAGCTTTGCTCCTCATTCATTAGCTTTTCCTGTGGCCCCACAGGCTTGCCTGCAGAAGAAGCACCACCGAGCCTTCAGTACCACTGAGAACATAAATGGAGTCTGCACTCTGCTTACCCCCGACCTGCGCAGCACAGCCTTCCTCAACCTCACCAAGATGGGTATAGGAGCAAAGCCAGTGCTGTGCCTTCGCAGGGGGTCAGAAATAACAGCCTGAGGCTCTGCTCTAACAGCAGGGGCCTTCTGAGTTCCTAATGTACTGTCCACTGGGAGAGACCTAGAGCTGGATTTTAACATGTATTGTAGTGACTTCAACAGGGTTACAACGTTCAGCCTTGCAGATTAGCACACAGGAGCAGAGAGCTCCTGTTGTGGTATCCATGCATCCAAAAGATCCAGCTTTTAAGCCAGAATTTAGAAAAGCATCGACGTGCTCAGTGGATGGATATGACAGACATCCACTGGGATTTTAAAAAGTGCCTGGGCATTAAACATGGTTCATTCCAACTGACTGGGCATTTAATCAAGGGAGCAGAGAGCTGGTCTGATTGTCCAGCCTTGCTCTGCTTCTTGCTGTCACTGCAAAGAAGCTGAGAAGTTTCAATTAGACACCTAGATGGTCTCATTCCATATTCAGTTGCCTAACTGCTGCGAACAGTCTGACCCTCAGGTCTTTTGCAAGGCTGGGACCCTGGGTAGACATAGCTCTTGAGTTTAAGATGTGTTTATTAGAAGAGAATTTTCAAAAGGTGAAGTGTGTTTTGTCTCTTGCTTTTTAAATTCTTTAGTTGAGACCAAACTAAAAGGCATTCAAAGTAAAACCAGCAACAAGATTACTGACAGGAGCAGCTCTGTCAGCACAGACATCCCCAGTGGTGCTTGTGGTGAGCTCTTTGGTAGCACACAAAACAACTCTATGTGCAAAGGTAAGTACTGGACAGGTACAAATGTTACTTCCTCCTGTATTAGCTGAGTTTGAAGCAGCTTGCATGCATCTGGTGGGAGAGAGATGGGGAGGGAAATGATTGAGATTTTGAAGGTTATCTGTAATGGTGGATTTCAGTCCTTGATACAATCATCATTAACTGAGATTTTGAAAAACAAAGCCTGTCACTACAGTGTAGACCATATCAGCTCCATCTGCTTTTGAAATGGCTGGATGGTGTAGCGGTCGAATTTTTGGTTATTTAATACTATGTGAATGTTCTTGAACCCTTGTTGAATGTTGGGCTGTTCAGGTATCCCTTCAAATGTCCTTTTATATTTAACTGCATTGACAGAAGTGGAAACAGAGATTGCTGTCATTCTGGCTGGAGCAGAGAACACCAAGCCAGATGATTTCCAAAATGCCAAGACCTCTATCCTCAATCTGATGAAGTCAATGTGGCAGAAATGCTCAAAGGTGTGTGAACCTCCTCAGGGTTTCATAATCTGATAGACAGAATAGATCAGAGCTCTAGTGAAGAATGGAAAGTCTCCTAGTTCATGTAATTATTGCTTTTTAAACTTCACATTGATGCTGGTAACAATTCTACATATTCTAATGCAAGAGTTAAATGTTAGTGAGCCAAGGAGGAGGTGTAGCTAAAGCGGGAAGTGGAAGAGCTAGGAGTGGATTTTCATGCCAGAAGCATGCTTAGATATTTTACCATGCAAATCTCTCAGGACACCTTGAAGCACGACATAGAAAAGTAAGGAGTATGGTGTATAAGCTATTACTTTAAATGATTTAAATAAATATGGGGACAAAGTGAGGCTGACCCTTATGCTCACAAAAGGTCTAGACAGATAGATAAATACAGGAGCTTCAGATAGAGAAATCACTGTGTTGAGCCAAAGAAAATAAAGTCAGTTCCTGGAGCTGATCCAGAAGGGATCACCAGAATACAAATGTGTGATGGAGACAGAGGGATAAAGGCAATATACCTATTACTTGCAATACATGTTTTTTTGTGTTTGTGCAGTACAGTTTGGGACTAAACTTGGCATTCTGAGAGTCTTAGGGGTCCTGCCTTAGATCTTGTCTAACCAGCTCTGGCACTGCCATCTGCTTTCTCCAGATCAGGTTTGCCATGGTGCAGGATGGAGCACAGATCCAAACCGAACTGAGCCTGCAAGAGAGCTGCAACAGGCTAACTGCTTTCTTGAAAGTCAGGAACATCAAGCAGCAGAGCTCACAGGCTGACATCGCAGCCACACTGCAGCACGTGTTGTGAGTTCATGTGTCTCAGGAAACTCCAGGAACACTCAAGTGATTCCTTGTTTCATGGGCATCAGCGCAGCCTCCCACATCCCCTCTCTACTCTTCTTTATCTCACACTCTCAAAACCTCCACTTTTTCAGTGCTTCTCTTAGTGACAGGCTCTGCCAGCTGAGGCCTGTAAATGAGTAATTGACAAGAGGCAAGGTGTGAAATCCTTTCTTGCTGACACAGGGCTTTAGAATGAAAATTCAGTCACTTGGGTCTTGCTTTAAGCGGATGCTTTCACACCTGCACTGATCTGCTGCATCTCTGGCAGTTGTGCTTCCCCTCTTGACTCCATTTTCCTCCCAGTAGCATGACTCTATCAATACTGACCCACACTGTAAAAATGCCCCATATGCTATTTGTGAAAGTGCTCGTGAAGTCAGAGCTACCTGTTGTGAACAGCCAGTGTCCCTGGAAAGCATAAATCCTGGTGCATGTTTGCCTTGCAAGTCTCTGCTCTTGTGGGCTCAGATCTCAGTGAACATCAGCACCCTGCTATCAACAGTTCTAGCTCTGCAGACGTGGCTTGTCCCATGAAATACCTCTTGGTTTCCTTTTCCACAGGGATAAAGTCTTTGAAAGCCATGACTCCAGCCAGACTGTTAACAAGATAATCATTGTCATGGCATCTGGGCAAGTGCTTCTGGAAAACCATAGGTTGAGAAATGTGATGAACTCCTTGGACATGGCTATGGTCAAACTCTATGCTCCTGGGGTGAGTGGGAAGCACTATCAAAGTCATACTTTTTTGCATCAAAGCACATATATAAGGGACTGATGTTTCCATCCATCCCATGTGTCTGCTTTTATGCTTTAGCAATGGGCAAAAGAAAAAGTAGCCATGCATTAGACTTGCAGGATGTCGTCTAGCTCATCTATTTCACTCAGGCCTCCATCTTCTTGATGTCAGAGAGCTTACTTTGAAGGAGTTAAGGAATACATCCTACAAACAAAAGTGCTTCAGTTGTGTATGTCTTGTGGCTCTAGAGCTTTTATTATTATTATTTTCTTTGCAAGTAAGGGCTTTCTATGGAATCTAGGATCAGGGTTGCTTTACCAAGCTTTCAGAGAACTCCCTCCTGTTAAGAGCTTTGAAGTTTTTAATGGCAACTTGGGAATTTGCTGGTTTTTTGGTCTGTGTATGAAATGTGTTCAATCTCCCTCTCTTCTTCCTAGATTGGAGAGTTCATAAGCAACCAGTGGGTCCCAGAAGAGCTGCAGGAAGTCAGAGGTGACAGGTTCATTCTGTCCACACATGAAGATTTTGACAGTTTCCTTTCAGAGCTGGAGAGAGAGGCTCTGAGAGATTCAGGTAGAAGAAATCCCACTCCTGACGCATCTTTGTTCTCTGTAACTTATAGAGTGGATCTGTAATGGGGGGTAGTTTCATTGCTCAAGGAATGTAAATTCATATACAGACCTTGCCTGTTCTGGTAATCATTTGCCCAGCAACAGTAAGTTGCAGCAAGTGATTTCTATTACACTCCTAACAGTCCTCTTCAGACAGACAGCCAGGAGGACAAGAGGATCATTTTTGGCATCTGTGACCTGCAGCCATAACATCAGTACAGAGAGAGGTGCTTTACCATACATTCACCGCAGGCTCAGTGTGTCTGTTAAATTACTGCCCTTCTGGGTGTGCTCAGAGCAGTTTATTTCTGTTGAACTGTAACTGCAGCTTTAAGACGCAGTCCTGATTCCTACAGTCTTCAAAACTCTCAAGTATTTCCATAGTACCTGTAGTATTGTACCTGAACACAATATTGACTGCAGGGATGAGGAAGAGTTCAGTTGGCAGGCAGCAAGGAGCGGGAGCACCGCATAGGCAGTAATGCAAGGGTTTACTTCACCTTTTGCTTTCTCTCCCACCCTGTCATCTTTGTTCAAACTCGTTTCCTGATTCAGCTGAAAATACTCCAGCTGAAGCACCAGGGCACAGAAAACCTAGTAACAGTGATGACAGCAGGCTCCCTTCCTGGATGGAGGAGGATGAAGAGGAGGAGGAGGAAGATGGCTTGCGTACGTGGTGAAGTATCTTCTAACAGAATCATGCCAGGGGTTGTCATGGGCTAACAAAGTATGGGGACTTGCTGTACCATGAGCTGCCAGACCTGAGATGTAGGTCATGCTGAAATGACAGCTGAGCAGTCTTGGTGCAGTTCAGTTGCTTGTTTAAGTGAGATGACTTGTATGTTGATCAATAACACTGCCTAAAGAACTTGGCTCTGACTGAGACGGCTGATTGCCACCTTCTCATTCCTTTCCTTTCCTGGGCAGCTTCTGGAACTGAGATTGCTTTTGTCCTGGATGGATCAGGGAGCATTGAGCCTGAGGATTTTGAAAGAGCAAAAGGATTCATCCATAAAATGATGAAAACGCTGTATGAGAAGTGCTTTGAGGTACTCTCCACTCTCTTTCTTTAGCAGGTTAGAGAACGTGCTGTGCTTTAAGCTGCACTTCACCAGAATTTGAAACTGCACAGGTTTGTTTCTATTAGGATGCAAAAGCACTTCCATGACTGGCATGTATTCTCAATACAATTTTGCTTACATCTCAGCAGTACATTCCCAGTCTTGATCCCAGTAACACTGTTGATATAGAAAGTATAATTTGTATGCTCAGAAATCCCTAGCTCTGCTACGCTGCCCATCTCTGCTTTCTTGTAAGGTGACAGTCATGACTCTCCTCTGATGTCCTGTCTCTATTCCTATATTGTAACATCTGTACCTACGATCACAGAAGCGCCAGTTAAGACTGCTTCTTCAGCCAGGTACCTTACCAGTCTTGTTAACCCCAGTTACATATTCTGCATGAAGGTACTTTGCTGCTTCCTCTTGTGACGCTGAGAAGTGTGATCCACACACCAGCTTTAGGAAAGCCTCTATCTCTCAAATGCTTCAAATGTCAGCATATGCTAGGGTGCAAATACAAAATGAAGAAATGATCCCATTCTCCAGACTGTCTTTGTTAATCAGAGCATCATGGCATAGGAGTACTCCAAGGAAAGGCAATGTGCAGCAGGAAGCAATGAAGGACAATTCAGTAATATCACAGATAATCTCCTCTGCAGCCTGCACATGGGCCAAACAGAGCAGGAAAATGCAAGGACTTAAATCAGTGTTTCCCAAAACAATTTTTCTCTCTGAACTGATAGTGCTTTAGTTTTCCTTAGCTATAATATACTCACAACAATCTCTGTGTCTGCACTAGGCATACTTAAAAGCCACTTTCTCCTGAAAAAAAATCTCCCTTTCTGCATAGTCTGGCTAATATTTCTTTTGGGGTTTCTGGGCTAGTTATTGCAGAGATGAATCAACAGCAGTCACAAGCAAGTGCTTATCTGCTGCTTCCTTCCAGTGCAATTTTGCAGTGGTGCAGTATGGGTTTGAAATCAGAACTGAGTTCGACCTGCGAGAAAACTGGGATCCTCGTGCCACCCTCCAGAAAGTACTTGATATTGTGCAGGTGTGCAATGTGACAAAAACAGCATCTGCCATGCAGCATGTCCTGTGAGTAACAAAAGAGCACAAGAAATTAAGGGGATGAATTTCTGGGGCATTACATGAGTAAGGGAGAGGGATATCTATGGACATTCAGGTCCTGAAAGCAGTGGTCCATCCTGGAAGCATTCAGGTCCATCTGGCTGTGGTTGAATGGCAGGCAGTGGTTCCTATGCCATGTTTTAGAGGGTTATAAAAGGCAGCTGTTGGTGCCTAGTTCTTGGTGTGGGGGCACTCAGGAAGCAATCGAGAGACAACACAACCCCTAGCAGTTTTTAGATGTGTGAATATGAAAGAAATCCTCTTGCCTCCTTCCTGTGACTGTCAGTTGCGGGTGCATAATTCAACAAGACTCTTCCCTCTATCCCAAGGAGGGAAGCTTCAACTCAAAACTCTTCCCTCTATCCCGAGAGGGAAGCTTCAACTTTCATCCCAAGTTCTTTGTTTTGATGTTTCCCAGGGATTCTATCTTCACTGAAAGTCACGGGTCCCACAAGGACGCAGCCAAGGTCATGATTGTGCTTACAGATGGGGAAATACTCCTGGATGAAATGAACTTGACAACTGTGATAAATTCACCCAAAATGGCAGGAATCAAACGTTATGCCATTGGGGTAAGTTGGGAGTGTACTTGGAGCACATTTGCCTTCTATTTCTTGGCAGCACCAGGGGCAGAGAAAAGGAGAAACCAGCAAATTAGCCTGTGTGTTTGTTTGTCAACAAGGCTTTGTCCTGAAGTCTGAAGTTTAGTTTCAGACCTGCTCTATGTCTCCTCAAATAACATTCCTGCTTTCTGTTATCATTCTTTCAGGACAAGAAAATGTTCAGTTTTGTGATGTCTTGTAATTAGTTGATTTCCAAAATTAATTGTTGGATACAGCAAAAGTGTATAACTGACTACAACACCAGTCTGTCACATGAAGATGTTTGTAATGGTTTGGCTCTAGGAGGCACTGAGGCTGTCCAGTTCATTGGTTTCTAAAGCAATTGCTATTCCTGGGTTTGCACATACTGGCTAAAGCTGAGGTTTTTCCACAAACTGTTGAATGAAATAGGTGGGGATAAGGAGCCTCTAAAGGCTGATTCTTTTGTTTGATTTGCATCTCTTCTGCAGGTGGGAGATGCCTTCAAAAAACCGAAGGCCCTAAATGAATTGCGGCTAATTGCCTCTGGTCCAGATGACACTAATGTATTTCAGGTGACCAATTATTCAGCATTAGATGGGCTGATTTCAACCCTACAGCAGAGTATTATTGGTATAGAAGGTAAATAGCAACCTTTCTATTTCACTGGTACCTTTTGAGAAATAAGGAGAAAGTTGCTTACCCTGTTTCATAGAATCACAGAACAGTTAGGGTTGGAAAGGACCTTAAGATCATCCAGTTCCAACCCCCCTGCCATGGGCAGGGACACCTCCCACTAAACCATGCCATCCAAGGCTATGTCCAACCCCACCTTGAACGCCGCCAGGGATGAAGCATTCACAGCTTCCCTGGGCAACCCATTCCAGGGCCTCACCACCCTCACAGTAAAGAATTTCTTCTTCAGATCCAATCTAAACTTCCCCTGTTTAAGTTTGAACCCATTACCCCTTGTCCTCTCACCACAGTCCCTAATGAAGAGTCACTCCCCAGCATCCCTATAGGCCCCCTTCAGGTATTGGAAGGCTGCTATGAGGTCTCCACGCAGCCTTCTCTTCTCCAGGCTGAACAGCCCCAATTTTCTCAGCCTATCTTCATACGGGAGGTGCTCCAGTTCCCTGATCATCCTCGTGGCCCTCCTCTGGACTTGTTCCAACAGTTCCATGTCCTTTTTATGTTGAGGACACCAGAACTGCACACAATACTCCAAGTGAGGTCTCACGAGAGCAGAGTAGAGGGGCAGGATCACCTCCCTCGACCTGCTGGTCACGCTCCTTTTGATGCAGCCCAGGATACGGTTGGCTTTCTGGGCTGCGAGTGCACACTGCCGGCTCATGTTCATTTTCTCATTGACCAACAGCCCAAAGTCCTTCTCCGCAGGGCTGCTCTGAATCTCTTCTCTGCATCCTCAGGTACACAGGGTGATGCTCTGGAATATGAACTTGCACAAGCTGGTTTCAATGTGCAGATCTTGGATAAGGTAAGTGTTCTGCATTTAACCCTGTTAAATGTTTGAATGCTGTGCTGCTGTGATACTTGTAAGGTTTCAGGAGGTCTCCCACAAGAAACTATGGTGATGCAAAAGTGTGAGACCCATGTAGTCAAATCTTCTTCACAAGCCACTGCTTGATTTGAATGTGTCAGATAAGCAAAACCATCACTTTTATATAGTCTGTGAGTAGGGATGGGATTTATCTTGTGACTCCTATTCTAACCACTGCATCTTTTTTATTCCACCGGGCAAAAGAGCTATCTCCAGTTGATAGCTTCGATTTTGCTGGCAGAAATCAAAGCTACCAACTGGATCTCCAATGCACAAGTCAGGGAATTTATAAGCCAGAAAACACTGCTCCATACTAAATTGCTTTGCAGAGTGCTAGAGGCAATTGCTCTGTGTTCGTCTCTTCTAATTTGCTGATGTTGCTTCTGCAGCGAGTCTTAATCTTTGGTGCAGTGGGGGCCTTTGACTGGTCTGGTGGAATTCTGCTGTATGATCTGGCAACCAAGACTGCTGTTTTCCTGAATGAATCTAAAGAAGAAGCCCAACAAGCAAAACACAGTTACCTAGGTAATAGGTTTACCGCTCTCTGAGATCAAGTGACAACCTGGCTGCAGTTTTGCTTAGTTTATTGGTGTTTAGTGCAGTGTGGCAATGATGACAATGTGTACCTGATGAAGGCCACCTTGTGCTGAATCATACTGGATTTCCAGTGTTTTCTCTAGCAGGGAGATCAATTCTGATGAAAACACTCTCTGTCTCCTTGTTTCGGGGAAGATACAACATATTTTCTCCTATGAGTTGTGATGCCTTGCAGTACTACTCTGTTAACACATGCCATTTGTTTTCACCGTGCAAGAATACTTGCAATGAGGGGCATTTTTAGAGCTAATAGATATTTCACTTAATGCGGATGTCTGGAGAAGAAATAGCTTGTGAATCCGTACTGTTCTTGTCTTGGTGACAAATAAAGCCTTGCTTATTCACTCCAGTGCTTTGTAGCCTCATGATCCCTGTATCTCCTGGCTGTAGCCTTGGCCATAAAGTCTTACCAGGTAATATGAGGTGCTGTGGACTTGTCTGTGTCAGGATAATCCCTCTCCTGTTACCTCCTTGTTACAGAAGCCCCATAAAGATCTCTTTTTGCTTTCTAGACATAGTGTATTCTTCCCTTCTGTGAAGGGTGATAAACCTTCCAGCTTGCAGACATAATAACTGAAACCAGAAAAGTGTAGATGATGGATAATCATGCAGGAACAGGGACAAATGCTAAGAAAAGTCATCAAGAGTTCAAGTGTATTTTTCAGGACAGTAGTGTATTCAATTACCCTAAGAGCTGCTAAGGCAGCTTTGCTGTCAGAAAAGTTACCTGCTATTTCCTAATCAATATCTTTATGAGATGCTGTGTAATCAGAACTATGGGCTCCAACAGTTAGATTATGGTGTAGGTTCTTGAATCTCATTGAATCTATAGGTCTATGTCTCAGACCAAACCCTGTGGGCTTTTCCTTCAGGCACAGAATATGGTACTGATAGCGTGTGCTATTTTTGTTCTTGTGTGAATGTACCAGGGTACAGTGTGGCAGTGGTACACACAGAATATGGACCTTTGTACGTGGCGGGAGCTCCACGGCACAGCATGAGCGGGAAGGTGTTCGTGTTTCAGGATGGCCACTTAAAACAAACCCTGCAAGGAGAACAGGTATTGGGCTTCACTCACCAGGGGCTGATGGGCTGCACACATCTGCCTGCTCAAACAGAGCTGCATTTTGTCCTCCAGACACACTTGGATTTAGCCAGATGTATGTTACAGAGTCTTTGTTCATAATGCTTTGGGAACAGCAGAAGAAATCATGAAATTTGGAAAGACTGGGAAAAAAATTAGCTACATGGGGTGTGCTATATTTATGTCCTGTCCTCATGGTTCATGGGGAAAGAGGTCGTCAGCTGTGGTACTCTTTTTTCCCTCTGTCAAATTGTTGAATAATGATTTTGTTACTGCTAATCTGGTTATAGGATCTGTCCCTGAGGATGGCTGTAATAAAATAAATAAAAGGAAATGATCCACATATAAGTAGATATGTGTTGTTTTGTTCTAAAAATTGCCTTACTGCTGCAAAGGACACTAATTCTACAATGCTATATATAGAGAATTCCAGTGAAAGAGCTGCTTGTCTTTTTCTGGAGCACAGGTTGGGTCTTATTTTGGATCTGAGCTCTGCCCAGTTGATGTGAACTGTGATGGGGTGACAGATCTTCTCCTTGTTGGAGCTCCATTTTACCACATTCGAGGGGAAGAAGGAAGGGTTTACGTCTATCGCCTGGAGACAGAGGTAAAAACACTGGTAGCGTAAACACTCCATGTTGGGGATTTTCCAACCATGCCTAAGTAGTGACAAATAAAACATTCCTCCTTTGTGCTCTCACTGAATGTGCTCTCCCTGTATGGTAGAGGACTGCAGGCTGAAGCCAGCAGGCCTGTCTTAATCATTAGAATATAAAAGAGAAGTAATAAGAAATAAAACCAGTCTGTGCCTAAGGTATACGCTTATCACAGTGTGATGATATTGTGTCTTTAGCCCGTACAAGGGCAATTTGTTGGTGCAGACCTTGCTGTGCCAAGCAGTGTTCCCTGTGATGCTTGCAATAAACACGCTCATGGGTAGCTGCTAAAACTCTGCTCCCTGGGACTTGTAGAAAACAAAATGTTTTGTGAGCCTAACTACAGGGTCTGTTACATAATATACAGGGTATAAGTTAATCGTGTCATTTTGAATGAGATGTGAACTTTCACAGCAGACCAGCAGTGCTCTGCTGGTGCTCTGCTTTGGGCATGTACAGGATGGTTGGAAGCAGAAAATAGCAGTCCTGGCATGACAGAACTCAAATAACGTGCACCCTCTTGTGGCTTATTCCTGTAATAGGGTGGAGGAGACGGGGTGCTTTCCGTTAGGAAACAAGCCCGGGCTCAGCTCAATCTGCTGCTGATTTAAGAAACAACAGGGCTTCAGTGTGTCTGCTTGAGTAGGGCTGTCCAGAGACGCTGCTGCTGTGTGAGAGTGTGTATGCTCTCAAGGCAGAAGGATCGATCTTCTGTCCCAAGAATCAGCTGGTATCTCGAACTTTATATATTGTTTAGGACTTCTTTGTTCACCTGTAAGAATTATTAATGTGCAGAAAAACATTAGTGTGCAGTAAGATTATGTCTTTTTTTATGTAAGAGCTACTGATGGTACATTTGCTATAAATGCATTTCCTTCTTGGACCTTTTTCAGACTGGATCATTCACCTTAAAAGAACACATAAATGTGCAGGTGACCTCTCCTTTTGCAAGGTTTGGGTTTACTGTGGCCAGCATTGGAGACATCAATGGGGATGGATATGAGGACATTGCAGTTGGAGCCCCCCTTGAAGATCAGCTTCCAAACTCTTCCTCTTTTGGCAGCATTTACATCTTTAATGGGGATAAAGACAAGATCAAAAGCTCTTTTTCTCAAGTACGTGTCTTGTTGGGAATTGGCTCTGGTACAGCTTAGAGGGAGAAGCTTGTGGTTTTGTAGCATGAGGCTGGGAAGATGGACTTCCACATGTCATTTGTATTTATGGGTGAGGAATTTGCAGATGTCAGATGGTTTATGTGACTCAATAGGTTTCTGCAGCAGAGCTGCTCCTTAACTGTAATCACTCACCTGTCTGCTCAGGCAGAGGAGCTGGGTTCAGGTGCTGGCTGCAGAGCAGCACAGCCTTTTGCAAGCCTGCCTGTCCTTCGCAGGCCATTCAGGGTTAGTATTTTACATGTCAAGAATGTTACAAAACCCTCCTCACAGCAGCCTCCTGAAAAGAAGTGTATTTTCCCAAGGACAGGGGAAACTTCATGGCTTATATTCATTTATGTTTCCCCTTTTTAGAGAGTAAAAGCCTCTGAAATTTCTTCAGGACTCCAGTATTTCGGACAATCCATTGCTGGTGGCTTTGACTTCACTAATGATGGTCTCCAAGATATCACAGTAGGATCACTGGAGAACGTGATTGTGCTACGGTAGGTAGTAAGTTCTATTTTTTAGTGTGCTGAGGAAATGCTTCAAAGACAAATTTAGAACCTGTGTTCCAAGCAGTGTAATGATTCTATTTTTAATTCGGTGCCAGAGGGACATAAAAAATATTTCCCAGTGCTAGAAATCATATAAAATGTAAAGCCTTTAGCTCAAGTTGCAAAAGCTTTTCCCTTTGGATGTGTAAAGCTTTGAACTAGCATGAGATAGTGAACATGAAATGATGAACACAGATCTAGGTCTAAGGAAACTCTGATGTCTGCAGTTCAGTACTGATAATGTAAGTCATTTAGGCAAAAAAGATCATTTCTTTACATTACATTACATTTACATACCTCATTTTCAATCAGACATCCGGTAACGGAGTGACCCGTGCAGTTCACAAAGAGTAAGACGTGGCGGGCAGATTTGATTTTGTTCTTGCATTTTATGTTTGAAAATGAATTATAGAGAATCTGAACCCCTAGATAATGTGTTTACCTAATGGGAACATAAACAGCGTGTTTAATTCTGAAACTCAAGCCATACTGGTGTATTTTGGCTGTCTGTTCCTTCAGACTCTTGGGATTTTGTGTGTTCTGAACATTCCCAGCAGAAACTGGAACTTCTGTAAATAAGCAGCCTGGTCCAGGTGAAATACCATGGAAATACTGAGCAGTTCCTACTCTTGCTGCCAGGCTTTCTTCAAACATTCTTCCTGTAATGTTTCAGTTCGGAGGTTTGTATTTGATTCTGTTCCTTATGTGTTCTTCACTGAGCAGCTCGAGACCAGTTGTCCACTTTCTGACCAGCGTGAGATTCAACCCTGACAGAATCCTCATTTTCCAAAATAACAGCCTTGTTACAGCAGAACTGTGTTTCAATGCAGTCTCAGCTGTACCGGTGTCTCAACAAGGTAACGAATGGGAATTGTGATCAGATTGAAATCTACAGCCCTACAACTGTCCTTGGAAACTTGGCACCGAGGACAATTTCTGGTACATCTAACAGGGTTTTTAAAATCTTGCAGAGTTTCCACAGTTATACCTTTTCTACACGGTGGACTTAGATGTGAAAATGGCAAAGAGGAGAGTACAGTTTGAAGATCAGAACACCACAACAAGTGGGAAGCTGTTGGTCAGCGAGCACATGTGCTCTGAACTGCAGCTTTACCCACTGGTAGGTGATGTCGGTCAGACTTTGTGCAGAAAGAAGGGTTGAGAGGGTAGGATTTCATCACAGAATCTGTGTGATGATGTGTCTTGAAATGTAAAAATGCTACGGTGTGGTGGGTTTTCTCGGTGTTAGACTTGCTGAGCACGTTTTACAGCTGAGATGTACAATTGTAGGAGAGGCATGGAGCTGTGTAGAATTAATGCAAACATAAGGAAACTTTTCCACAATGCATAACTAAATCACTGAACACATTATCCAGGGGATGTTATGGGAGCCAAATGTCTAAAGTGATGCAAGAAAACATTTTATAGGCTTATGTTCCACTGATACCTATTAAACACAAGTGGCCCGAAGAAAACTGAGCTAGAAGGTCCCTAAATATGGGAAGCTGAAACAGAGATGACATGAAGATAGGCTGAGAAAATTGGGGCTGTTCAGCCTGGAGAAGAGAAGGCTGCGTGGAGACCTCATAGCAGCCTTCCAATACCTGAAGGGGGCCTATAGGGATGCTGGGGAGGGACTCTTCATTAGGGACTGTGGTGAGAGGACAAGGGGTAATGGGTTCAAACTTAAACAGGGGAAGTTTAGATTGGATCTGAGGAAGAAATTCTTTACTGTGAGGGTGGTGAGGCCCTGGAATGGGTTGCCCAGGGAGGTTGTGAATGCTTCATCCCTGGCGGCGTTCAAGGTGGGGTTGGACATAGCCTTGGATGGCATGGTTTAGTGGGAGGTGTCCCTGCCCATGGCAGGGGGGTTGGAACTCGATGATCTTGAGGTCCTTTCCAACCCTTACTATTCTATGATTCTATGATTCTATGTGAACACTTCTGCATTTTAATACCCAGATATTTTGTTCAACTTCTTGTTTTTCCTTCCTTGTAGCCATGTGACTTTGACTGTTTTTCCAGTGTTTTTCTGAGAGTTAAACATGAGGTCTTGAACAAAAATGATCACATGGAGTTTGCTGTCCCTGTGCTGGATAGATACCAGCCATCAGAAATGCACTTTCAGGTAAAAAACCAAAACAGTAGCAAGCAGCTTTCTGTCTTGCTTTACTTTTGACCACTTTTGACTTTCTCCTCTGCCTCTGTATAAAATGAGATTAGATGCTATTCGTGAAGGCAGGTGGTCTGTGTGTTTTGTGAAGTACTTCTCAGATACTGAGCTCTCCATTGAAACTTATATTAACACTTGCTAGTTGAATTTGTTATTTGGCAGCAATAACTATACAATTGCCTAATGTATAAGTTTAAATTCCACTTAATTCTAAATTAACTTTCCGATTTTAAACCACATTCAACTTGTATTTATAATATTTAGTTTTAGTTGCTTGTTTCAAGTCAATATTTAGGAGGCTGCAAACTTCTAATAACCTTAAAGTTAAGTTTGATACCCTGTCTCCTCTCTTGTAGTTTAGTAGCTGGATTCCTATAAGCTAATAGAGCTCTTTTTTACAGTTTCTCTGAAATCCAAATCACAGCTTATGAACAAATTGCATAAAGCTCTGTAAAGAGGCAGCTTTTTGCTATGTAATAAGAGTCTTTACCATTATTCAATATTGTATTAGCTGCCCATAAAGAAGAGGACAGAGATGTTAAGAAAACACTTAGCACTGAGCCATAATGATCACTAATTACTATAGTTACAGTGCTCTTAGGGATTATGACGGTGATGGTACATTAATTTCCTAGTAATTCATGAGATTCTGGACAGTTGGTCAGCATTGCTTAGTGCTTATTCACACAACATCCAATTATTAATTCTCATTGAAATTCTCCAGAAACAGCAGCCACAGACAGATTTTTCTTGGTGAATAAAACTATTGCTCAAGAAAGCAACCTCATGTCTACAGAACACCGCGGCTGTAAAATGGCACAGCACATGAACATATTTATTCAAGAAAAACACATAATCTCTGGAAAATAAATTAATATTATTGCCCTGTAGCAAGCCAGGGGTAAACAAGTGGCGTTTCTTTAACAAGACCTTGACCCCAGTGAAGACTTTTCGTGCTATTGCTAATGAACCTTGTCCTGGGAGTTGAATTACAAAACATCATCAATGATTCAGCGCTGGAGGGTCTTTTTTTTCCAACTTCTCCTTGATGGAGGTCATGGGAATTTGGTTAGCAGAGAATGTTTATATGTAGATATTCTGAATCTGCTACCTTAGAAAAGCCTTAGGGCTCTTTAACTTGCTCTGTGTTTGCTTTCAGTTGCCTTACAAGAAGGACTGCAACAAGACCATCTGTGCTGCTCGGTTAACTTTGACAACTCAGATCCAGTGAGTCATAGTTATTGCATTATCCAGATTTTGCATATATCATTCATATAAAGTGGCATCTTTGTGCTTAAGATGTTTTCTTTAAATTCTCAGGCAAGACTCGCTGTCCTTTTTACATTGCTTTCCATTCAGTTCATCCTTTCCCTAGCATCACATTCACAGTGTTGTAACTTCATGCCTCCATGGGTGTTGCTGGGCTGTTCTAGGAAATTTTAGAGGACAGACCAAGGTTTAAGCAACTCTTATCATCCTAAAATCACAATTCTGACTTTTAATTGTGGACATGTGGCACTGGTTTAGGCTGATGCACAGCATAGCACTACAACAAATAGCTGCTCAGTTCACACCACCTTGGACAAAGTGGTACCCTGGAGATTCACTGAAAAGCTAATCAAGCAGAACAATGTCTGGAACCTGCCTTGATGTAAAACATATTATAAAATGTTACATAAAGTAACTGCCTTTGAAATTAAGAAGGAAGCATTTTCTTTCACACCCTGAAGAATAGTGAATAATTAATTGGGCTATTGCATTATCCTGTGTGTGAAAGCATCCAGAGGGAGTAATTATCAGAACAGTCAAGCCTGTTATTAATAACAACCCTTAGAAATTACATGTGATCTCATTTTTCTGTCTGCTTCTAGAAAGGAATTAGTGGTGGGCTACACTAAGGAAGTGAGCATGAAGGTTTCACTAATGAACAGTGGAGATAACTCGTACATGACAACTATGATCTTGAATTATCCCAGAACCTTGCATTTCAAGAAGGTGACATTTGAGGTAAGATTACAGAACAATACTTCAGCTAGCAGCAGACTGCTTAAAGAAAACCCAGTGTGGACTACTATTAATTTACTACCTAAATAAAACTTTACATGAGTTACGGGGAAGGGAAGGAGCATTTCAGTTATTAGGACTGAATACTGCATTTATCTGATTTAATACTCCCAAGCTTTTATTGGGCTATTTGTACTTAATTTATTTTACGGGAGCAGACACAGACTGAGTTTAAATTCTCAGTCTGTTTTTATTCAACGTTAAAGAGCATTCCTATTCTGTTGGCAGCCATCCTCTCCTGCTGTTCACTGTGGTCAACCAGCACCATTAACTTCTGCAGTCTTATCCTGTAACTGTAGAATTGGGTATCCAGTATTCAAGAAGACAACTGTAAGTAGAGATCATGATTTCATTATTTTCACTTTTTCCATACCTCTCAATGATACTTTGAGTAGCTGCGCTTGCATTCTCCATCTCTACAAATAGACCAGAGCTGCCATTCTTTCTAATTCAGCTTATGGTTGGTATGCATTTTCTGAAGGTAAGAGATAGCCTTCATATTCCTGCACTTTATTTAATGTTTCATTTCTCCAGAAGGAAACTACAAGCAGAAAATACATTAGCCCTCATGTTTTAACAGTAGCCTGGAGAGTTAAAGAGTATTTACAGGGCAGTTGATATTTCATTGTCTTTCTCTTCCCTTAAAATAGGCAGATTTTTCAGTGATTTGGCAACTAGAGGAAAGCATATTCCAAAATAAGTCTTCAATCACTGTGAATATCACGAAGTGAGTATTGCTGTTTTCACCACAAAATACATGATGAACTAGGAAGGGTATATCAGAATTCCTACTCAGTGTCCACACTATTTATCAGTCACAAAACTATTCTTTTCAACCTTCTAAGGCATTTGGATCTATGTGAAAATTTTTTCCTTCCCTTATGAAAACCTTAACTTTGCTCATACTTCATTATTCCAGTGAAAGATGGAGCACCCTTTAAGGCCCTTAAGTGTAGTATGTATTTAAAAGCTTGTGTGTTCTGGCATCCTCCCACCTCAGCAGAAAGAACAGATAATTAAAATATATAATCCAGCTCTGTTCCAAGAAAAGCTTTCACTCCAAATGATGGGGAAGAACACATAGGTTTAAGGCATTTTTCTTGATTAGGGGCTACCCAGTGGAAGTTACCATTCAGATTCCTTTCTTGTCACCTTCCTGCCTTTAAAATGTATGGGGACTGACTGGTACACAGCATTTTTTAAACAGAGAGAATCTTTAAAAAGGAAATGAGAACGCATCTCTGGCAGCTGTACTTCCTTGCAAGCACAGTTGAAGCCAAAGGGTTCTATATTAATTTAATGTTCAGTTCTGTGAGGGGTAGAGGCTTTAAATTTTGGTTTATGAAAGCACAGATGAGCCTTGGTTTATGGGGAAACATTTCAAGGCAATGACAGCTTTCAAAATGTGTAGTAATTATAGTAATAAAGGGCTACTCCAACACTCCTGTACCACTTCATCACTGTTTCCATCCCTCTTGTACAGCCAATATTAACAATTCTCAAACCATAGAAATAAAGGACCAAGACAGAAGGATAATGAAGTGGTTTCATCCCTTTTTTTAAGCATAAACGAAAACAGCACCATTCTGACTGAAGAACACGTCCTTGATGTCAGATATGCGTTCACTGCAGTCCTTACCAGGTAAGTTAGTTTAAAGAAGATTCAATTATATTTTATTCCTTTATAGTCAATTAAAGGCAAAAGGATTTAGAAGATGCCTGGTATGTTTCCAATGCGATTTCCATCTTGATAATTTCAAGCACTGCAGATTGTCAAGTCACTTTCTGCAGTACTAGACAGCAAAAGTAGAGCCTGGAAGACAAACGATAAAGCTCTGTCACAGGCAGGGTGTGCCTAGGGTGTCCCACTGCTTAGCTTGTAAAAAGTAGACTTCAAGATGAGTTCAGAGATGTATCTGATTGACAGACTGCATATATACACGTATATACAAACTGCATAGACAGCATTCCAGTTACAGCAAATCTGATGATGATGGTAGGTGTTAATTACACTTACTGCATGTGAGTCATTAGATGTGCTAATTTTTAACACTCTAATTCACTTTCCACTCAGTTTGATTTATCATTCCCTTTAGACCAGTTTCTTCAATGTATGTGAATATTAGCGAAGGACTACTTGAAAACAAAGAATTCAGATTTAATGTAAGTATAGCTTCAAATTTAGGTCATGTGATCCACCTCCAATCAGCGCTGAAGAACACTTATTACCTTGTGCGTTTTCTTCTGTAGATAAATGGAGAAAATCGCTTTAATGCTACCATCAAGTTACAGATTTGGGTTCCCATAAATATACAAGGTCACACCATAATGACAGTCAAAAATGCATCAGGAACACAGGTACCTTCTCCTATATTTTTCATAATCAAATACCTCTTCATTAGTCCTTAACGGAGGGGAAAACCTTCAGAGTGTTTTTAAAACCTACACTACCAACCCTTTACATATTTGCATTTTGTAGCATCATTCCAGGTACAAACTTTGCCAAACTGAACAGTTCAGGGTTAAAACTAAGTCAAAAGGTGGGGTTTCCCCTCTCTGTCCCCAGCTGGCCTAACACTGTTTACCTTTGCCCTCACTGCCCAGAATTGGTTTTGGTTTCGTTTTTTGGGATTTTTTTTTTTGTTTTTTGGGTTTTTTTTTCCTTAAAAAAAGAAAAAGAGAAAAGAAAGAATTTGTAAATATGACAATAGAGGAAGTCAAGAACTTTTAAAAATCAAAGACTGAAAAGGTAAGAAAATTCCTGTGGAGTTGAAACCGTGAATTGAGCCTCAAGAAATCTTTCTTTTAATCTCAAACATCACCCCCCAGAAAAGGACCTATGGAAACGTGTGAGAGCAGAACAATTTTGGGGGGTTTTTAGACATTTTTACGGCTTGTTGTATGCATTGGTAACCGATCATAACGCTTCCTTGTGCCCACATTTAAAAAGATCATACATAGAAGCAGCAAAGGAGAAAGGCAGCATTAGTAACTTAGCTCTTGGAAACACTGTGCTCCCTTCCTCAGTGGAAGAGGCTGCTGTTCTGCAAAACTTCATTGGCAGACCCAAAGTTCAGTACTTCCCTGTGGAACTTCTGGAGCTGCTGCTTTATTTTCTTCAGGGCAGAAGTTTTTTCCTTACTCTTGTAGATCACAGCTTTCAGAAGTTTATCTGACAAGTAGTGCAGCCAGAGGACATTGCTGTGTGGATGATAGTCAGACCAGCTGTTGGAGTTCTCCTCTTTCATTTGCCTGTAGATATCAAACTGGTAGTCCCCCTTGCCTTGAAACAGTTCTCCATCAGTGGAAAGGTCACAAAACACAGTTAACCCATCCTTCTCCAGCCGAGACAAGGTGTAATCAATGATGTTGACATGAATCCCTGCTGTGGGGATTGTGTGTGTTGCCCCATTCAACACATAACTCAGCTTCTTGATGTTAGTTTTCTTCACCAGCACGTTCCCCCAGTGCAAGTCCCTGTGCTCAAAGTACAGTTCCTGTTCCGCCACAGCCAGGGAAGCAGTGACCTGGTGCAAAATGCTTTTCGCTGTTGCCACTGAATTTAACGTCTTTCTCATATTCTCCAAGTCACTGCCCCCAAATTCAAACTCCAGTACCATGAATAGCTGCTTGTCCCCGTAAAGGTCTGGCCGATCATTTTCTGATCCTATTACTTCATGGTATTTGTCCCAGGCTTCCAGGAGATACTTAGGATAAGCCCCTTGAACACAGTGCACAGAGTACAAGCTGATGAACCCAACAGTTCTATTCACAGACTCTTCAGATAGAAGACTGAGTTCTTTCGATATTATTATCTCAGGCAGAATCTCTCCAAAGCTCTTTTGAGATTCTCCATTTACTCTTTCAGTCCCCTCAATGGGAATTATTTTTAAGGCCACAGGTCCTCTCTCACTGCCAACCTGGAAGACCTCTCCGAACACCCCTTCTCCAATTTTCTTGCAATCTTTCATCTTATCTAGAGGAATGCATTCCTCAAAAGTAATAGGCCCTTCCTGCTGGCATTCCCCAAACACCTTCTCTGCATCTGTAAGCATTAGCTCCAGAACAGAAGAGGAATTAATAGGAGCCAGCAGGGCCATGGAGGAAGCAGACCAACTACAGCACTGAGCCTTACCAGCAGATAGCATTGCTGGGTGCCCTGAGAGCTGGGATTTCATGGAAGGGGTGCAAAGGATGCTGTTGCAGGAACTGTCATCCATGGTAACTTTCTTCTTCTTATAGAAGGAGAAAGATGCTTGAACCCTACCCCAGGAATAGGAACTGTCGAGGAGTGAATAGTCATTGCCACTTACATCTACAGACATCTCTAGCACACCCCTTTTCATTCCTTTTTGCCTCATCTGTGGTCTGGAAAGGCAGTTCTTAGGCTGTTGCTGTCTCTTGCTTTTGAGCCTTTTTGGATGGAGCCTTATTGGCATCCTCCAACGGCTGGCACTAAAGCCACTGATGCAAGCTTTCCTACAGGTACTGGCCTCTCCAGAAACAACTTTGGTGGTTTTATGTTTATTCTCTAAGGGTCCTTGAAAGCCCAAAGGAGAGGCTGGCTGCTGCCAGGCAAGTTGAGTATCTCCCTTTTTGTTTTGTTTCATCCTTGCCAGCCACACTGACACTTCTTGAGAGTCCAGAACCACCACTGGCGTAAGCTGGTACTTCTCAGCTCTGCTTCTCTGACAACTCGAGGTTCCTTTCGTTGAACCTCTACTTAGAGCATCAGATGGCTCATCAGAAGTGGCATCATCATGTGGGGCAGAGTGCTGTCGATGGCTGTTAACAGGAGACAGTGCTGCTGTGGCTGTCTGGGAGGACAAGGGCGATTGTTCCCGGCAGGGTTCCTGCACCAACATCCTCAGAACCCTGGGGAAGCTTTGCATCTCGGGGCCAGGCTCAGGGCTGCTGCCCGTGCCTTTGGAACAGGACCGTTCGGCTGCCTCCTGTCTCCCGCTGTCAACCCCCGGCAACAGCGAGAGCTGCTCCGAGTCCCCATGAGACAGCTCCGGCGCGCTCGGGGCGCTGTCGGACGAGGCGGGGGCCTGCTCGCTCGGCGGGGAGCAGAGCCGCCGGCAGCTATACAGCCCCGAGCCGCCCTCCGCGGTGGGGGCCGGGTCGGCCGGCGGGGAGCAGAGCCGCCGACAGCCGTACAGCCCCGAGCCGCCCACCGCGGCGGTGCCCAGCGGGGCCCGGCGGCGCGGCGGCGGCCACTGCGGGGTGCTGCACAGCAGGGGGCGCCTCGCCCCGCAGAGCGGCCCCTGGCGGCGGCGGGAGGCGCGGCGCGGGGCCGGGAGCGGTGATGGCGGTGATGATGGCGGAGAGCCGAGGTCCGGCGGCCCCGGGGCGCGGTTCTCCTTGTTCGCGGCGCTGTCGCGGCGGGACCGTAGGCGCCAGGGGAGGACGGGGCGCTTACCCAGCGGCTGTGGGAGGCGCTTGCCGGGCGGCGAGAAGTCGGAGTCATCCGAATGGGCGGAGAGAGCGCTGGAGCCGGCTGAAGTGGCGCTGGAGCCGGCAGAGGTGGAGCTGAAGAACCGCTTACGGTCCACAGGCGGCGAAATCCAGCGGTCGGGCAGCGGCACCGGGCGGAGGTGCCCGCCGCGGCGCGAGTAGGTGCGGAGCTGGCGGAACGGCACCGGCATTGCGCGGCCGGCCCGGGCCAGGCCCGGCTGACAGCGTCCGCTGTACCCGCCCGCCTCCGGTTCAAATGAGGTATCGCGAGATCTGGGCGAGAGGAAGGGGCGATCCCGCCCCGCCTCGGGGAGGAGGTGCCCGCGCCAGGCCCCGCCCCCCGCGCAGGTTTGGCGCCGGCGCGCGGCTCTTAAAGCGTTGTTTCAGGGGACGACGGCGTGCGGGATCCGCGGGGAGCCGGGACCGGGACCGCGACGGGACACCGGCGGCGCGGAGCCCCAGGTGAGCGCTGCTGTCCGCTGCTGTCCGCTGCTGTCCGCTGCTGTCCGCTGCTGTCCGCTGCTGTCCGCTGCTGTCCGCTGCTGTCCGCTGCTGTCCGCTGCTGTCCGCTGCTGTCCGCTGCTGTCCGCACAGGGCCGCGCAGCTGCGGATCCCCCGTGACGGTCGGGGCTGAGCCGGTCCGTTCTGTTGCAGGGTATTCGGGATGTGCAGTACCAGAGCGTGCACTGCTCTCTCCAAAGCGATGGCGACAACATCACTGTGGTAGCGGAACTGTCTTTAAGCAATGCACACCAGGTATAAATGCAGAAGATTGCTTTGCTGGCTTTATTCATGGGATCATGGAATGGTTTGTGTTGGAAGGGACCTTAAAGTTCCTCCAGTTCCAGCCCCTGCCACGGGCAGGGACACCTTCCACTAGAGCAGGTTGCTCCAAGCCCCATCCAACCTGGCCTTGAGCACTGCCAGGGATGGGGCAGCCACAGCTTCTCTGGGCACCCTGTGCCAGCACCTCAGCACCCTCACAGGGAAGAACTTCTGCCTAAGAGCTCATCTCACTCTCCCCTCTGTCAGTTCAAAGCCATTCTCTCTTGTCCTATCCCTACATTCCCTTGTCAGAAGTCCCTCTTGAGGTTTCTTGTCAGCTCCTTTAGGTACTGGGAGGCTGCTCGGAGGCCAACCCAGACCTTTATTCACAGAATTGTTTAGGTTGGTGTCGTTTATGTTTGAATATGTTTAAGGTCACCAAGTCCAACCATTAACCAAACAATTTGCATCTCAACTTATTACTGATGCAGGGCACATTATCAATAGCAAACTTCAAAAATTCAGTTATGACTAAAACGGAATGGCAGTGAGCAGGGGGCATGCTGCAAGCAGAGGTTTATTGCTGAACCTTTAATCAATGCATAACAAATCTCACCAAATCCTTAGTAATGCCTTTATTGCTAAAATCTGTTACCTATCAGAGGTCCAGGGTGAGGGTATTTTTGTACCACACTAGTGTTGAATTTCCACCTGTGATGCTGTTTTCTGACCCTGCAGAGCGAGAGGGATGTTTTACTTACAGCAGTGTCTCCCAGCAGGCTCTCAGAAGAGGAGCCTGATCCCCTTGCTCCCTTTAGGAGCTGCTCCTTGTGAAATGATTCTTGCAGTGCTGCCAGCTTCCACGGCTCCAGGCAGCTCCTCATGGGCGGGTTACACACAAGCTCATACGCACAAGGAGCAGCTTGGTGGCAGCACTGCGCGGCGTGGTTCTTGCAGCGTCAATGAGGGTTTACTGTTGCAACCCGTATTTTTCCGAAAGGACCAAAAAGCAACTGATCATTTGTTGCCTTTATTTCTTTTTCCATAGTTCTTAAAAAGCGGAAGTGCTTTGCTGGTCCCTGGGAAAATCACCTTCAACAAAGAACTGTATCTGGGCCTGGAAGAAGAGAATCATCATGCTCAGGTATCCGAGCATCACGTAGGCAGCTTGGTCTTTGGAGCATGAACAAGTGTGAAACAAAGATGTTTTTACTGAATCTAGAGAACCAATCCAGTTCCCAAAGTTAAATTCGGGTCCTTTTGAAGCAAACATCTGTTCTGCCATGGAATTTAGTGAAATCGGGTTTTGACTATAGGATAAAAGCTGAGGGAGAATATTTGCTAGTGCGTATCAGAAGTATTTTAGGCTCTGAGTTAAACTTTCTGTATCTGACACAGTGGCTAAAGCAAAGGCCTCCTGTCCTCTCAGGGATTCCAGCATCAATGTTCCTTCTCTTCCCCTAGTGAAGACAGACTCTTCTTTAATCTGAAAGACTGTCACTGGTGCCTACTGTGATTACTGTAAGCTTATAAAGAAGACTGTAAATTCAACGCCCTTGGCTAGGCTTGCAATGCAAAAAACTTCTTTCATATTCTATCGCAAACTACACATGTAGATGGAGAGACGCTCCCTCTAGCATAGCTTAAAGATGAAGCACCAGCTCAAGCTATATAGCTTTCTCAGTTAAAAGCTAACCAAGAACAAATAACTGGGCTTCAGTGTATGCTAAGTTGGTCTTGATTCTGTTCCAGATTACTCTTATCTTCCTGAAAGATGAAGTGTTTGATCCCTTGCCTACTATTATAAGAAGCTGCTTTGGCGGACTTTTTGTGCTGGTGTTCATTATTCTGCTCCTCTGGAAGGTGGGTATCGTTAATGCACACACAACAAACCAGCAAACTTTGTGTTAGAAGTTTTAACTTTTGTAAGACCCAAGTTCATACTTAGGTCTTAAAGATATTTTCAGCTGTGCACTGAAGGACATAGAATCATAGAATAGTTAGGGTTGGAAAGGACCTTAAGATCATCCAGTTCCAACCCCCTTGCCATGGGCAGGGACACCTCCCACTAAACCATCCCACCCAAGGCTATGTCCAACCCAGCCTTGAATGCCATCTGCCTCTTAGTGTTCTAAAACCTGTCTTGCACTTTGAGCTGTTCTGAGCATTGCAGTAAAACCTCTTGAGTCCTGTTTTGAAGTGCTTTGCAGAACTTTTGCGCCTTATGGAGGGTTTATTGTTGTTCTGAAGAGTTTTGAACCATGTAGGCTTCAGGCTTACAGCTCTGCCAGAGGACATACCTGGGTTGGGTCCTGCATTCACTCATTTCACTTCCTGCAACCCTTGCAATTTTTGTTTTACATTGTTTTAAGACAAAGCAAAAATTATCTCATATACAAGGACTTAATAACATCTTTTATTTATTTATTTCTTTTTCCAGTGTGGCTTTTTCAGAAGAAAATATAGAGCTATGATGGAGCACGAAGATACCTCCTGAAGGCTGAGCTGGCCAAAGCAGACCGCTCTGTGTGCTTTCCCCAGCTTTTGGAAGAAAAAGAGTCTCTTTGGCAAAGTCAAAGTCTGGCTAAGATGCAAAGCAATCCGTATTCCCTGGTAGAGCTGTGGCACTCCGGACCTTGAGGCTCTCCCATATTGCTGTTCTGACCATAGGGGCCCAGCTCATTGGGGCAATTCAGTTACCAGCTTGCTTAATTTGAGCTATTTATTGCAGAGGTATTGATAAACTAGATTCCCCATGAGAAATTTTGCTTTAACTTAGATACACAAGGAAAAGTACATCTTGGAGCTTGATAGATTTATGTATTGGATTGCAGTCTTAGTGGCTGTGATGCTGAGTGGTTCTTAACTTGATTTTGGTACTGAGTAGCTTCATATAATTGAAATAGAAGTTGATTAGGGGAAGCTTTCCATCTTGCTATTGCTATTGAAAATGGAGGCATAAGCATTTTACATGTACATGTATATATATACACAAATTTGTGCATTTTAATGCAGTAAATAATAATACAGTATGTCCCTTGATGTTCTTGGAATCAGAAGCATGTGTATGTGGCTCTTAGGGGGTTTTGTACCTCACAATCTTATTTCTGATTTCCCATTTTCAGTTGCTTTCAAATCCTCATTTGGTCACCAGTAAACCCTCGTATGGTAGACACCATTGCCAGTGCAGACAGACTCCTCCTAGATCAGATTTCCCCAAATTGGCACCACCCCCACTCCCCCCACCAGTGTTTGCTATGGGTGTTTGCTGTTTCCAAATCATGACAAGTACAGACATTTGGTACTATTCCTCTCTCTTTCCCTCGCCTGAGTTGTGTCGTTGTCTTATTTCAGTCACGTCTGGCTAACCGTCAGCCCCACAAATCTGATGTGTGTTCATGCACTGCAGTAGATTAAACAAAGATTTGTTTTATTCAGACCTTCAGTAGGCAAAACGGTTCCCATCTCCTTTGGCTTAACCAGTGTTGCCTGGTGGAAAACTGAAGTTGCACGTACCAGGGGTTGAGAAGATAAGACTTCCCAGGTGAGAGCTCAGAAAGGGAATGGCCTGAAACAGGGAACCACCTGTGTCAGGTCTCTTGTCGTAACAGCTCTGTATTATTTGGAAAGAGATGCGCTTTCCCTGGTCTGAATGGCTTCACTGTCTCCACCCTTTGTGTAAATCCTCTTTTTTGTACTGTATTTAACTGCGTCTTGTTTGAAAGAAAATCCTTGCACGAGACGCATGACCCAGTGTTGCACTTGCTGGCTGGAGGCAGTCTGAGGACTTTGCTGTACCCTTTCCCAGGCAGCATAGCAACTCTGTGGCACTGCTCTCCATCACTCAGTCCGGACTTTGGCAGAGCTCTTACAAAGCCATTCTTCTTTGTATGTCCCTCTGTGGAAGGAACTAAGTACACAGAAAGCAGAATATGCTGGGCTGGGAGAAGAGAATCCCTTTGAAGAGCTTCAGGCAAGACAGCTTCTCCTCTGCGGTAGTGATTGTGGTGGTGGCATTATAAGGAAGATGCTTTTTCGCAGGTTCCTTTTTTATTCACTTGTGTATTTGTAAGTGTGAGGGCATGCTGGCTGTTTTCAGGGGAAGGAAAGGTGGTGGTCTTTTTTCCACTGCTCTAAGCAGGTCTTGCACTGAGCGACATGTGCTGTGGAGAGCCAGCAGTGGAAGGTCTGCAGCATACTAGCAGTTGTGGTCATGTTGCCCATCCTTCCTCCCCCTGCATCATCCCCTTTTCCCTATTCTCTGGACTAAGTTTCCCTCATTACTTTGATGCCTTTTGTTGTCCCTGATGGCTCTCAAGAGGGTCCGCTCTTGCAGCAGGTAATGCTGGTTTCCCTTTTAGATGTTTTTTCTTAAATGCATTACAGTGGTCTGTGACGTGATTTCTGATGAGTGCCATTTGACCATTTAATTCTTTGCAATTGCTCTGGCAGGTGCCAAACACATGTGCAGTAATTGGATGGCACTTAAGAGACTAGTCAAGGCTGCCAAGACTCACAGCCATGCAACCCACAGCTGTGGTGCCGTTTTCCCGTGGAAGCCTTGCTGTGCCTGCTTCTACGTTTATTTGCAATCTGCATTTTCAGCAAAATCCCCTGTGCAAATGCCTCATCAACACTCGTGGCCTTGCTGCGTGGCCCTGCTTTTGTGCACTCGGGCAGTGGTGCTCCCAATGACCATGGCTGAGCACGTGTCAGGGACTTGGGCACAACCGCTGCCCGGCAGCTCCTGTCCGGCCTTTCTGTGTGTCCTGGGTTCAGCAGTAGCAGTCATTTTTATCCTTCTTAGTAGCTGGTGCAGCACTGTGGGTTTGGCTTTCAGCCTGGGAACAGCACTGATAACACCGATGGTTTCAGTTACTGCTTAGAATGTTTGGTCTGACCAAGGACTTTCTGAGTCTCATGGTCTGCAGGGAGGAGAGGAAGCCGGGAGGAAGGAGAGACAGGACACCTGACCCAAACTGACCAAAGAGGTATTCCATACCACAGCACGTCATGCCCAGGATGTAAAAACAGAGGGTAGGGACCCAGGAGAGGGGGATTCACTGCTGGGTCGGGCTGGGTATCGGGTGATGAGCGGTTGTGTTCTTCCTTGTATTTCCCTTGTCATTATTATTATTGGTGGCAGCAGCAGTGGTTTGTGTTATACCTTAGTTACTGAACTGTTCTTATCTCAACCTGGGGGAGTTGCATTCTTTCGATTCTCCCCTCCATCCCTCCGGGAGCGGGGGGAAGAAAGAGGGGGGAGTGAGTGAGCGGCTGCGTGAGTTACGGCTTAAACCACGACACCGCACTGCGTGTGAAGGACACCATGGCCTTGGAATGGTGATTGGAGTTTTAATCAAAATAACACGTTGTCTTAAGCAGGGCTTCACTGCTGCCTGGCTTTTCAGGCAAAGAGCAACAGTGCCCGCAGCTTCCATCCCGGTCTTTGCTGCATCTCTAAAGTTCTCAGGATGTCTGTGGTCTGAATTGCCAGGGATAAGACCTCGGGTTCCTCTTCTCCTCCCAAACGATGGAGGGCTGCAGCAGAAGGAAAGAGAGCAGAGCTGAAACCTACCAATCTGCAGAGACCCGTAGGCATCCCTTCCAGACCATGCCAGCCCCAACCATCCTTTTCCCTGGGCAGAAGGTGCAGGTGGACAAATGGATCACCTGGAAGCTGCTGCTCAGGATTGCAGCAGATGCTCCCAAGATGCTCATAGCAGCCTTCCAATACCTGAAGGGGGCCTATAGGGATGCTGGGGAGGGACTCTTCATTAGGGACTGTGGTGAGAGGACAAGGGGTAATGGGTTTAAACTTAAACAGGGGAGGTTTAGATTGGATCTGAGGAAGAAATTCTTTACTGTGAGGGTGGTGAGGCCCTGGAATGGGTTGCCCAGGGAAGTTGTGAATGCTTCATCCCTGGCGGTGTTCAAGGTGGGGTTGGACATAGCCTTGGATGGCATGGTTTAGTGGGAGGTGTCCCTGCCCATGGCAGGGGGGTTGGAACTCGATGATCTTGAGGTCCTTTCCAACCCTTACTATTCTATGATTCTATGTTCCCTGGAGCAGGACAGCACGCTCCAGCATGCTGCCCAGGCTCTGTCCCCTGCCCCACCAGCCCTGTCACACACAGCACTGCCCCTACTCACCATCAGAGATCTCCTGCAGCGTGTCCTTGCTGCTGTCCTTCAGGTACTGCGCGGCCAGCCCTGTGCAGAGAGCTCTGTTAGACCTGCTGCGGCCCAGCACGCTCTTGGTATCGTGGTTCCGGCTCTGCCGGTTTGGCTGCACCCCTTCCTCCCCTCAGCAGGGTGACCCCAGAGAAGGACAGGACCCGAGGGGAAGTAGCACTGAGCAAGGTGCCACCGAGCCCTGCTGTGAGGGCAGGGGTAGGAGGGGGAAACACAGAGCCCTTGGCTGCACAGGCCATGTACGGGGCAGTTGGGGCTCTGGCAGCCACAGGGCTGCTCCTTGCTGCCAGTACAGCAGATGGGACTGGGGCCAGGCTGCCATAAGAGGGACCCCAGGGACTGCGGCTCACTGATGAACCTCACGGCTGCCACTCGCACGGTGACCTGAGCGTGCTGCAGGTAAGCCATGCTCTGACGCGCATATTTTTCAGCCCTCCTCCAGTCGTGCTCCAGCTGCAAAGAGCAAAAAGGCACAGGGCTGACACACACCCTCCCCAGTCACCCGGGCAGTCCCTCTTCCCAGCACCCCACACCCCTGCCTTGCTCCTCAGGCCAATTGCATCTCCCAGCCAGGAGCCCTGTGGGGCTGAGGTTCAGAGGCAGCTGCAGGCAGAGCAGGGTCTGCAGGTCCTGAGAGCCCTCTGTGCCACGGCAAGGGCCCAGATGGGCCTCCTGCAACATCCTGAAGATGCGGAGGTGGAAGGGGCACACGTGTCCAGCCTGGGACTTGTCCTCACCAAGCACTCCGCAGTTCTCTCTCTCTCCAGTACCCGCACACGGTGATCGAGCCGTTTCCATTTGAGCACCTTCGCAGCTACACAGAGGGCTTCATAAGAGGCCTGCAGAGGAGGACAAGGACTGGGGAGACTGTGGACAGGGCTTGAGGCCCAAAGCCCTGGCCCCCAGCACCTGCAGGGACAGCTGGGAAGCCCCTGGGGATTCTGCTGTTCAGGCCTTGGTGTTCATGGGCTGCTGCTGAGCCCTGCTGGACCACGTAGGGCAGATGTGGAAAATGCCCCTGCCGGCTTCTCCCGCCCTCCCTGATGCCCAGGCCACCCCTGCGGGCTCAGTACGCCCTTCCCTGCACCACTGCTCAGGTTTGGAATCTGTACCTTGGCCACGCTCTCGGTCTCATCACTCATGTGCAACACGAGTGGGACCAGGCTCTCCCGCACATTCTTCTGCATCTGTCTCTTGTGCTTCCAATTCGCCATCTGTATTATTTCTTTGAAGAGGCAGATGGAGAGCTCTCGCACCTCGCTGGACTCCTGGCAGGGAGGAGGACAGAAGGACTTCAGTAACAGCCACTACCTGAGCAAGGGCGTCAGCGTGGCTGAGGGGAGGGGGCTCAGGTCTCCCAGAGCCATCAGCAAGTTGGGGAGACGCTGGGCTGGGCTGCAGAGCCCAGAAGCCATCCCCACGAGAGCGCGGGGGCACAAGGAGGGGCACAGCTCTGTTCAAGTGCTGCCGCCAGGCTCTGCTGACAGGCACTTGTCCTTGCAAAGGGCTCATCAGTGTGGCTCAGGCTTCCACAGCAGCCTTACATCATCAAAGAGTTGTATGAACTCCTTGGCCAGCTGCAGAGCGGTGGAGCTGGCCATCTTCACATGACTCATCACATTTCTGATGATGAGCAGGGCCCTCATCCTGTGGCATTGGCTTGCACTCTGCAGGGCCTCCTTCAGTTCTGGCAGCAGGACCAGCGTTTTCTGTGCCTGTATGAAGCACAGAATTTGTTTTTTGTGAATTGGCAAAAGACCACTGTCATGGTTTAAGCCTCTCAGGCACTTCGCTCACTCACTCCCCCCTCTTCCTTCCCCCCCACTCCCGGAGGGATGAGAAGGAGAATCGAAAGAATGCAACTCCCCCAAGTTGAGATAAGAACAGTTCAGTAACTAAGGTATAACACAAACCACTGCTGCTACCACCACCAACAATAATGACAAGGGAAATAGAAGGAAAGAGAATACAACCGCTCACCACCCGATACCCAGCCTGACCCAGCAGTGAACCCAACCCTTCTGGGTTCCTGCCCTCTACGTGCTGTGGTATGGAATACCTCTTTGCTCAGTCTGCGTCAGGTGTCCTGTCTCTGCTCCCCCCCCCGCTTCCCCTCCTCCCTAGCAGTGCATGAGACTCAGAAAGTCCTTGGTCAGACCAAAACATTACCAAGCAGTAACTGAAACCATCGGTGTTATCAGTGCTGTTCCCAGGCTGAAAGCCAAAACCACAGCGCTGCACCAGCTACTAAGAAGGATAAAAATGACTGCTACTGCTGAAGGACAACCACCCAGGCCAAAATGCTCTGGCCATTGAGCAACAGATTCCCTCCTGGCTGCCTGGGTGGTGGCACAGGAATCCCTGCAGCAGCCTCCTGGCAGGCCGTGCCCACGGCGCACTGAGGGGACAGGGCCCTGTGAGGGGATGTCGGGGCATTTGGAGCCATCACCCCAGCTCCCGACTCCCAGCCCTGGTCAAGCCACTGCGTTACCCCCTGCCCAGCCCCAGGAGGCCAGCACGGCTTCACTTTACCGAGCCCTGCTCACCCTCTTAGGTGACTGTGACAATGTGACGAGGGCTTGGAGCATCAGGGAGAACAGCCTTGGATGCATCTTGGACTTCTCGACATTGTACATCTCAGCAAACTCTTCTGGTGTCACATCGCTGGAGACCAGCAGCTGAAACAAAGATGGCAGTGAGAGAGCAGCCGGGCCTGCAGGGCTCCCTGCACTGTGCAGCTCCTGGGTCCCAAGGGCAGCTCAGGGCAAGGGCATCGGGGACAGAGAGCCCGTCCTGGGGGCCACTCGCCACTCGCCACACGCTTGTCTGTGCCGGCGCTGCCTGTGCAAGCAGAGCACTGCCTGGGCACACAGGGGCTTTGTGCGCCCACACCCGAGCAGTGCGGCATGGCCCTGTGTGGCTGGCACAGGGGAACCTGGTGCTGGGATGGCCCCAAGGGGCTGTGTCCCTGTGTCCCAGAGGAGGTGACTGGTTGGGGGCAGATGGCAGGGAAGAGGGCTGTGCCTGTTTTTCAGCCCTGAGCATGAACAAGGTCTGGTCTTGTTACTCACAATCAAGAGGTGGATGCAGGCCCCCACTCTGTGGAATCTGAGTGGCCAGCATAACTGCAGGTGCTGGAGATTGCTGTTCAGCTCCCTCAAGACCTCAACCAAGATGAGGGGACGGGACAGCAGCACTTCCCACATGTCCTGAGTAACCCTGCAGACACAGAGCACTCTGTCAGCAGGGCTGCCTTGGCCACCACACGGTGCCCGGGCCAGTTCTGCAGCAGCCAGGCTGTCCTGCAGCCCTGGCCCTTCCTGACTCCTCACTGGGAGTGCCTGGGTCCCAGCCTGGGCAGGCAGGAGAGGGCTGAGAGTGTTCCCCGTGGGGCAGGGTGGAACCTTGTGGCAGGGCTCGGGTCTGGCTTGGCCAGCTTTGGCTACTGCAGGCCTGGCTGACCCAGCAGGGCTGGAAAGAGTGGTGGGGGGCAGGGCCCAGCCCCTCAGGGGTGTTCTGTAGTTTTCTGTGGGCCTTCAGGCCCCTCTTCCCCGATGGAACAAACCCACGAGGGCTGTGGGGGTCAGTACCTATCACATGCTGGAGAGATATCAGTAAGGCTCAGGATCATCTCCCTGGGGTCCTGCTTTGCCATGCTTAGAAGCAGCAAGTTCAGGCTGTGCCGGGCTGATGCTGTGCTGATGTCATGCAGGTTGTTATGGATGCAGCGTGTGATGACTGACACCTGGAGGGCACAGGGGTGAGGGTGGTGCTGCCACCAGACTGCAGCCATTTCCTCAGCTGCCACTGAAACTGCCACCCTTCCCATCCTACTCCACTGGCATGAAATGGCTTCAAGGTGCCTGAGGCACCTGGGTGAGGGAAGGTGGGATATAGGGAGGAACAGCGCCTGGAAGGGCTCAAGGACAGGGCAGCCACAGGCTACTTACCTCTGTCAGCCAGGAGGCAGGTTCTGCCTCAGCCACATTCACGATGCTGATCAGTTCCTCCTTGTTACATACACATGAATCTCGCATGGCCTCTATGGCCCTGAGGATGATGAAGGTCTTATCAGCAGGGCGGAGGTATTTCCCAAATGCCTGCAGGAGGGAGGAAGGCAGGGAAGACATGCTACACTGAGTGCCCTGATAGTGCTGCTCAGCTGAGCAGTGACAGCAGCTCTGCTGAGAGTACCCACAGGGAAGCTGGCAGCAGGGGCTGCAGTCACTGCGGGGGGGAGGATGAGAAGGCCCCACGGTGAGGGAGGGTTGGGGTCATGGGCACAGTGTGCTGGCCCTACAGAGAACCAGGGCTTCCTGGTGGCCACGAAGGCTGGAGCTGCTGCTGGGACACTGGAGTGCAGCCCTCTGGAGTCCCTGCTCCAGAACAGCAGCAACCCTCTGACCAGGGACAGTGAGACCATGCTGGTTCTGGATCCCTCTGCTTACACCAGTCTCCTGCTGCTGCCCAGACAAGAGGCCCAGCAAGGGAGAAGCTCATTACCTTTGCAATGTCCCTCGTGCTGCACAGACAAATACAGGAGTATTTCCCAGCTTCTGTTTTCCCTTCACCTTGGGGATGCTCTGGATCATCCTCTGGTGATGTCATGCCTAAATAGGAGCGGATCATGGAAGAGTCATTAGGACACAGCATTGATTCCCATCAATGACAGCTTTGGCTATGGGGACCATGGAACTGCTGGGTTCTGAGAGGTCCTGAGAAGAGTGGGAAGGAGAGCAGCAAAGAGCAGTGCCGCACTTGTGGTGAGCGTTTGGCTTCTGCAGCAAAACGGTAGCTGGGGTGCTGTGGGAAGCAGCTGTGAGGGCAAAGGAGGAGAGGGAAGAGGGCAGGCTGTCCTGGACAGCCTCCAGTGAGTACAGAGAATCCACTGCAATACTTGTGGAAACAAGCAGGACTGTGAGGAAACGTCTGTGTGTGGAGGGACACAGCCCAACACAGCTTCTCTTACCTTTTTGCTGTTGGATGAATCTGCAGAGGTGATGAAGAGCAAGCAAAGCCTCCTGCTGGATCTCCCAGACCTTGCTAGTCCAGCAAACAATGAGATGTCCCAGCAGCTGTCCCAGGAGGCCGTTATCAGCAGTGCCATAGGGGGAAGAGCTGTCGTCATGTCCAAGCAAGCTCCAGATCTGGACAAGGGAGGCAGGACAGGTAGAAGGGCTGAGGGGCAGCAGCTCAACAAAAGCCCTGAACCTGAGACTCTGCCCCAGGGAAGGATCCTGGTGGGTCAGAGTTGTGCAGGGCCCCCCCAGAGCAGCGCGCTGGGCAGCAGGGCAGGGAGAGCTGCCAGGCCTGGCCTCCCGCCATGCTCCTCGGGCAGTGCTGTCCTGCACAGGACTGGAGGCCAAGATGGCTCCTGGCAGAAAGGGCACTGGGGAGGGAAGACCATGGGAAAAAGAAAGAAGCTGAGACCCTTGCCCAGGGCAGAGCCGTGCTGAATGCCTCAGGCATCTGGAGCTGCAGGCTGCTGCCCACGGTGGGCAGGGAATGGGAGACAGCCCGGCTGGAGGGTGCCTGCCTCCTCACCTGCACTGAGGAAGATCTGGCCATCAATTCGGCCAGCTTCGCGATCCTTGTCACGGCCCGTTCACACACAGCTGCGTGCTTGGTGTCGGTGTAGGGCAGCAGCATCTGGAAGGAGAGAAGGTGCTGCTGTGCCCTGGCAGCTGCCTGTGCCAGCAGCAGCAGCAGCACTGCCCAAGTCCCGGCTGGACTCGTGCAGTCCTTGTGGCCCCACAGGGAGGCAGATGCCAGCCCAGGGTATCCACCATAGGGATACGGACCCCCAGGAAGTCAGCACTGCCGAGCTTCAGGGCTGGGCTCCCTGTGCAGGACAGGCAGGTCCCAGTGGGTCTCTGCCCCCGTCAGACCCGGGCAGAAAAGCAGGAGGGGCTGCGAGGCATGGGAAGAGGGACAGCACCCGCTGCCACTGCTGCGGTGCCTGAGGAGAGGGGTCAGTGCCTCCCACTGCTTTGGTGCGAGGAAAGCTCTGGGTTGGAGCCGGCCCACAAGTGCCATGGGCCAGGCTTTGCCATGGCACGGGAGGAGGCTGCAGAGGGGAAGTCACGTTGACTGCAGCCAGGGGACACGGGGCTCCTGGAAGAGCATGGTGGGCCATGTCTGGGTCCCCTGAGGGAGCTGAGCACCCTTCCTCAGTGTACTGTGTTCATGGTGCTGGGGGAACAGCGTCCACTCCAGAGTGGACACTCCCATCCCTCCAGGGTGAGGAACAGCCCCTGCGAACCCTGCTCTATGCCAGTGCCACACCTGCAAGATTCTCTGCAGGAGTCTGTGGCCCGGGGAGCTGAGCACCAAGCTCTCCAGCAGGATGTCCATGGCATCCAGGGTCTGCAAGGAGGAAAACGGTTACATCAGTCTTTCTGCAGTCCCTCTCTCCGCAGGGATGGATGTAACCCCCCGCGCAATGGGGAGGACACCCCTGCCACCTCTGGGTGGCCAAGGGAGGCCTTGGAGCAGACAAGCTGCAGTGGGCAGAGGAGCCGGTCCAGAGGCACTGGACATGGCAAAGCCCACGAGAAGGAGACGAAGGGACAAGGGTGGGAAAATAAAGCCGAGATGCTATCGTGCCGTGGATTGCTGGTCGTGCTTCAGCACTTGCCAGCCAGGGAGCAGCTCTGAGTGCTCATGAGCACAACAGCACTTACCTCAAAGTACAGAAAGCTATCTTGGCCCTGCCCAGCAGCGTTGGGGGGAAGCAAGAAGACCTTCCTAAAACAAGCCCCTAAAAGGCTTTTCCTCCTGCCCTCCAATAGCCTCTCCACTTTGCTGAAAAGAGAGGGAGAGGGACCTGTCAGACATGGGCACTGGGAGCGCTGCCCCCGTGCCTTGTGCAGCTGGACACAGACCTCTGGAGCAGAGGTCCCCAAGAGGGATGGAGCCCTGGTGTGCAGGGAGCCCTGCCAGGAGGTGCCTCCTCCCTCCTTGACATGGCCCAGGCCAAAGGACAGTCCTGGCAGGCAAAGCCTCCCACTTCCTGCTTTTGGGAGCAGCCGAGATGTGGTGGGGACCTGCAGGATCCCTCTGCTCTCCTCCAGGTCTCTGCACAAGCCATGAGCAGGGCAAAGAGCAGCCCCTCTGAGGGCACCACTGGACTGTGCCTGGATGGGGGATGCTCATGGCCAGGTCCAGGGCCATGGGCTGTGCAGAGGTGTCTGCTAAACCAAGGGCTGAGCACGTACCTCATCTGGGCGAGGGTAAGCATGGCTTGCTGCCGCACCGCTGTGTGCAGGCGGTCCATGGGCTCCTCTTCCACCAGCGCCTGCAGAACACAACGGGGATGGGACCTGGCGGCCGCCAGCACCCACTGCCAGCAGACCCAGCACCAGGCAGCAGGGCCGGCGGACACCCTCTGCTCCCAAGCCCAGCACTGGCCCCCAGCGTGGCCCTGCTGCCAGGGCTGCTCAGCGGCACCCGCGTCCCCTCGGGCAGCTCAGTGTCTGTCCGTGCACGCTGGTCCCTGCCCTCCCCCTGCACGGGCCCTGTGTGTCCTCACAGTGTGCCGGTGCCTGGCAACTTGCCCCCTTCCCCAGACCAGCCACGTGTCCCCTCACCTTGATGCTCTTTACCACCCGAAATTGCCCACAGAACTCCCGCAGTTCCTCTGAGAAGTCCCGGACTCTGGCAGCTTTGCAGAGGCTGGAGACAGCCTGGAGGAATTCCACCTTCTGAGCCTCCTCCTGGGCAGCCGGGGGGCAGAGACACAAACAGGCAGCGTGAGAAGGGGGACGCGTGGCCAGCAGGGCTGGAGCACTGGGGCTGCAGTGCTGTGCAGGAGACCTGGGGGAGCAGCTCTGCCCAGCCAGCAGCCCCCAGCAGCCTGGCAGCAGAGCCTGTGCCCCATCAGGAGACACAGGCACTGCTACCCTGGGAACGGCTGAGGTTACCTTCACTGGGCTCCGTAGAAAAGCCTCGATAAACTGCATCTGTGCAGTGTGTTCCTCCTCCATCCTTGGCGGACAAAAGGATAGGGGTGAGGAACAAGTAAGGTTGAGAGAAATGTCTCGGCGCTATGGGGCTGCCGGGGCAATGGGGAACAACGTGGGCTGCGCGCAGGGGTCTGTGCCAGCCTCTCGCTCCCGCTCTGTCCCGTCGCCGTCCTGCCGGACACTGGCATGAGGGGTGTGGCCTGCTGACTTCTGTACAGGCTGTGACCAAGGGCACATCACAAAGGGCACGTCACAAAGGGCACCATGGTGGGTCTTAAAGGGCACGTCACAAAGGGCACCAAGGTAACCACCATTCAGAACACGAGAGGCAGGGTGCTCCTGTGAGGGGCAAGAGGCCTGTTTCCCCTGGTCACTTGAGTTCCCTTGGGGTGCCCTGAGCTCCATGTTTCACTCATGTTAGATGGAGTCTTGTTATGGCAAGATACTCAGCACGCGTCATGATGTTCAGAGCCAGGCTAGTCCAGAGGACTCAAAAAGCCATGAGTAGAACTGTATGCGCACTGGAGATGGCATTAGACGACCGATGTTTTCTTGTCCAGGCCCTGTGTTGAAGAAGTTCAGGGGGTTAGGGATGGCGGGATGCAGGGAGGAACAGCACCTGGGCAGGCTCAAGGGCAGGGCAGCCGCAGGCCGCTTCACCGCTGACCCCTGTGAACGGCAGAAGGCGGCCGAGAGGGACCGGCAGCTCCCGGCCAAGGGGCTGCGCTCCAACCGGGAGCGGAGGCAGCCATGGGAGCTGCAGCGGCTGCGGCAGCGCCACCAGCGGCAGGAGCAGATCTGCGGCTGCTGCGTTCCAACGGGGCAGAGCGGTGCAAGCTGCGGGAAATGCAGCACCAGCACAACGCGGCCCATCGGGCACGGAGCCTGCAGCGGCAGCCGGCCAAGGAGCCGGCAAGAGGAGCCTGGAGCAGCGGCGAGGCCCGCGCTGAGCTCCAGGACGTCCTCTGCAAGCTGTGCTGGGAGAGCAGGGAGGAGCGGCCCCCACAGCCGCCGCTCCCAAGGAGCTGCTGCTGCTGCAGAGGAGCTCCTTCCTAACGTGCAGCTTGGAGCCGTCCGAGGGCGAGCAGCCAGATGGCTGCGGCGAGGCCGAGGCCAGGGCCCGGCACCATCTGCAGCCCCTCCGGAGCTGCGGGTCCATGGGGCCCTGCCCACGGCGGAGCCCCATGACACCCAAGTCCTGCAGTGGGCAGCCCATGGGCACTTCCAAGCTGCTGTCTCCAGGAAGGAAGCAGAAATGTGGAGGTTCTGCCCAGGACCGTGCCGTGCTGTGGGAATCCCGCCACAGGCAAGGGCCGGGCCGGGCCGGGCCGGGCCGGGCTGCTTCACACGTGCGCAGTGCTCTGGGCTCCAGCAGGGCAGGTGAGGGCCAGTGCATAGAGGCCACCCCATCTCCAGCCTGGGGCCTTCCTCACCGAGCACTCCACAGTTCTCCATCTCTGCAGTACCTGCACACGGTGCCTGAGCCGTTTCCAGCTGAGCACCTTTGCAGCTACACAGAGGGCTTTGTGAGAGGCCTGCAGAGGGGGACAAGGGTTGTGGAGATGGCGGACAGGGCTTGGGGCCCAAAGCCCTGGCCCTCAGCACCTGCAGGGACAGCCCCTGGCGACTCTGGTGTTCATGGGCTGCTGCTGAGCTCTGCTGCACCACGTAGGGCAGATGTGGGAAATGTCCCTGCCAGCTTCTCCTGCCCTCCCTGATGCCCAGCCACCCCTGCGGGCTCAGCACGCCTTGTGGTGCACACAGCACAACCCGGATGGGACCTGGTGGCCGCCAGCACCCAGTGCCAGCACACCCAGCACCAGGCGGCTGGGCTCTGCGGAGCTCATGAAACCATTTCATCTGAGTGTCAAGTCTGAGGGGCACCCAACCACCGCAACGAGCAGCCCACAAACCAGGGACCAAGCCGACGACCCGAAAACCGAAACAGCAGCACAGAAATGCCACCCTAGGTCCCGCCCCGCGCTGCGAGGATCCCCCGCATGGAAGGGCCGGGCGGACAGCGGTGAGGCCGCCTCACGCATGCGCGGTGCGGGGCGTCGTCGGGTCCCGCCCGCCCGCCCGCCCAGCGGCGGTTGGGGCGGGAGGAGCCGGTGAGCTCCTCGGGGCCCTGATACGGCAGATACGGGGTCCGGGGCGCAGTCGTTGCTCGGCGGCTCTTGACCACCGTTTGCTGTTCAGCTCCGGGCAGTGTGGTGAGGAGCGTGGTCGGGGAGGATCTTTCCCCCGGCGGGGCCGCGGCCATGGACGAGCAGAGCGTAGAGGTGAGCGGTCCGGCGGCTGTTGCGCTCGCGCCGCCTCAGGAAGGCGGGAAGGGCGGCTTGAGGGTACCGTGGTGTCCTCGGGTGCGCATCCCCGGGCCCCTGGGGACGGGCCGCTGCGGCGGCTGCACCTTCCCTTCCGCGGCGGATGGCGAGTGGTGGGGACAGGCCTACTCGGTGTGGTCTGTGCCGTGCGGCCTGAGCTGTTTACGGGCCGGGGAAGGGCTGGCGGATGGTGGCGGGGCCGCGGAGCCCCTGGCTGGTCCCTCGGCCTTGTGTGAGGGGAGAGAGGCCGAGCGGTAGGTAGCTATGGGCGGTCCCTGAGGCGGAACGCAGATGGCAGCTCTGCCGCGGGCAGGGATGCGCATCGTGCCGAGTCCTGCTGCTGTGTGCCCGGTGAGCCGATAGGAAGGAAGCGGGGTGTAAAGAGGTGATATTTCTGTGTGACACATGGTTGTTTTACATAGCCCAGGTTAAAAAAACAAAGGGGTTGGATGGACACCTGGCGCTGATAGAACCCACTCTGGCATGCGTGAAGGCACAGCGCCCAGTGGTGCTTGTCTGTGACCTGGGCAATTTGTACACGTTGCTGTTGTCCGTGTTAATAACAGCCAAACCGGGGCAGAATTTAACAAGACCTTGTGTGATAACTTCCTGTAAATACATGTACTGCGTTTGAATGGTTTGCAGCCAATAAAGAAGACACTCGTGTGGGAGATACTGTGGTGTCTGTAACTCCAAGAAATGCTTCTCTACTCATTTATAGTTTCAACTCTGGGGAAAAAAAACAGCCCATCAGAAGAATCTCAGAGTTCTGTAGTTAAAGCCAGAAGGGGTCTTACCCCTGTACAGTACAGAACGTGAAACTTCTTATCAGTGCAAAATCAGTATGGCAAGCAAGCATAGCTTGATATTTCAAAGTACCTTTCTCATTTTGGGAATGGAAAGAGCTGAGGTGGTGTATGCTAGAACAAAATGCTTCACTCTTCAAATGGGGATAATAAAAAATAAGACGTCAAATTACACTTTTCTTGCCGGAGAATTATTAAATGGGGTGTGAGAGAGTGTAGACATTGTGGGGCTAGTGCTAATGGTAGACCTTTAAAAATGTAAGCCTTATAAAAGTGAAAAATAGCCCCATACAGTTCAGCCCATCTCATTAGCATTCTGTATAACACATACATGCACTTACCATGCTTTTGAATTAGTTTAGTGCCAGTACATTGAAACTCATATGCTTAGAATCTGCAGGTGCAGCAGTTTATTCTGGAATCTGTTCAATCCCATGTGAACACAAACAGGAATAATATCTTGGCTCCAGAAAGGCCCACGTCAAAAAAGATGAGCCAAACAAAGAAACTGTTCCTTGAAGAGCAGTGCTGCAAAATGTGTGCTGAGAGCTGGTGTAGTGTAGGAGGAAGTGGGGGGGGAGAGCCGCTGTGTTTGACATGGTGTTTTGACTCCGAGATGAGCTATTGGTAGCTGTTTGGAGTGGGACTACGTGTATGAAACCTGGCACTCTGCCTGGAAAAATAAATGCAACTCTGATATGCTTGAAGTATATGGCTTAACAGTAGCGATAATCTACCCTCTGCAGAGCATTGCTGAAGTATTCCGATGTTTTATTTGTATGGAGAAATTGCGTGATGCACGGCTGTGTCCTCATTGCTCCAAGTTGTGCTGTTTCAGTTGTATTCGGGTGAGTTCCTCATTATAGTTTATTCTTGCAAATGTACGAACTTAAAACTTAGTGATCTTATGAACATGTTCTTGATTCTTTCTTGTCCGTTTCCCTGGTGCTCCAAGGATTCCTTTTGCCTGCCCTGTGCTCTTCAGTTTCCCTTTCAGGATCCTTTACAACTCCCTGAAGAAAAATGAGGCAGGCTGTGCATTGCATTCAGCAGTGCTAATTATAGGGACTATCTGGATAATTGCTTTAAAGAAGCAGACATATAATGATCCCATCTGTGGCATCTTTTGGGAGTCAGTGATGCCTGTGTGGAAGACACAAAACTGGGACAGGAATGAAATGCTGACTTGGCATCTCAGTATGGAGCACTGGAAGATCATAACATCACCTCTTGTCACCTTGGAGATGTTTTAGAATACTTACCAAACTAGTATAGTGTGAGCTCTCTTTCTCAAGAGAGCCTGATGTAGCAGGCTGAAGGAGCATCTGAATCCCAATTCATTTATTAAATCCTGGTTTCCAGTGTATAGCACTTTAGTTTCAAGTCTGGAAGCTGTTGGTGCAGTGGGAGAGGGTTCAGCTGAGGTTTTCAGTCCTCTGGTATATTTCCAGAAACTGGAACAGACACTCATTTGCTTTGAAAGCTCTGACAAGAACTATAGGTGAAGGATTCATGGTACACATTAAGAATGTTAGCACATTGTTGCTGGGTGGTGAGAGATTATTCATGAGAATCTTTAAATGTAGTAGTGAGCTGTCAAATATAAGCCCATTAACAGCTGTGCTTTTACACTTGTAAGTTGTAGTGGGCAGGTGAACTTCCTTCCTCAGCTGCTTGTCTTTGGAGCTTTCTGGAAGAGAAGGATTCAAAGGATCCTTGTGGATTTATTTGATCCTTGATCCACAGGTATCTAATATGTGCATAGATAGCCCAAGAGGAAGAAATAAGTTACCTTGAAGACTATAATTTAGACTGAAATTTAGGCTTGTATCTTTTGCTTTCTTTTGTTGAAACACGCTCTTCAGTCTGTTACTGTAGGAGTCTGCCCCACATGTGTGGTTTCTGATGGAATATTTGGTACCTCCAAATCCTGTGTTTATTTTTTACTGGGGTGCTTTTGACATCTAAAGAAAAGGGGTTGGTTTGTGACTAAGTGGTCGAACAGCTAAATTATAAATCTTAAAAAACACCCAATTAATGCTAGAATGTATTTGCTTGCAGTTCCTTTTTTACAGTCTCTTTAAAGATATTTTTCCTTTTTCCCTCGTAGCGTTGGCTGACTGAACAAAGAGCTCAGTGCCCTCATTGTAGGTAAGGTATTTTTAGTATCTGAAAGAAATTACCAGGAATGGGGTGTACTGTCCTGTTATGACCAATCTCTTTTTTTTCAGTGCAGGTTGCACTGAATTTATAAGCTTGATTTGTTTTTATTTTTATAGTTTTTAAGGACTCTCTGCTATTACTATAAAAATTTACTCTGGTATAATGCTTACTGTAAAATATGTTCTAGTTTTGCAACAAGCTAAGCAAGATCTTTATTCTTCTCCTGTCACACTGCTGTTTTCAGTGCGTGCAATTGGTGTAATAAGAGTAAGCAGATGGTGTTCCCCGTAGAACTCCTTATATTCTCGCAAGAGCTGGAGACCAGGAACTTCAGTTTTCAGACTGAAATGTGTGCTTTTGTTTTTTTAGCTACAGTGTGATGTTTGTTTGGTTTAGGTTTTTTTAACGCAAACCCTGGCCTCTGTTAGCACTTCTAGGCACTTAGGAATTCTAGCTCTTGATAGACCAAAGATTGGAAGGTAACATATTCTTTTCCCCTAAGGAAAGGGAGGTACTTAAACCCAATTAATCAAGCATTTCTAAGGAACTTCTTAAATATTGAGCTTTTAAAGTATTTGATCAGTAGCTCTAAAGTGCTTGTAAGGAGGTAAATATATCTTAAATTCATGATGGGGTTAATTGAAGCATTGAACTGGGGATAGCTGAATAATGGTAGTAATTGAAGAAGCACTGAGAAACCAAGTTATGTGCCCAGCATTATCCAGGAGTCTATCGAGAAATCTGGAAATAGTTCTTGTGTTCCCCATGTTGACTTCAAACGTTGCTTTGATTTTTGGGTTTTCTTCCCCTGATATAACTAGTAGAGCTTCTACTTTTTTGCCCATGAGTTTTTCCCATAGTGTAGAATCAGTGAACTGAATGAAGTCAGTGATGCTTCTCTTCTAGCTCCTGGAGCTGAGTTCTTGCTCTAACTCTAGCCATGCTTCTTGCAGAGCCCCACTGCAGCTACGAGAGCTTGTAAACTGTCGTTGGGCAGAAGAGGTCACGCAGCAGCTTGATACACTTCAACTCTGCAATCTCACAAAGCATGAAGAAAATGAGAAGGACAAGTAAATGGAGCTTTCTTCACATAAAGCATGTTGCAGTTTGCTTATATAAGCAGGCTTTTAATTTCCCAGATTCTGAGGAGCTGAACAAACTGATAATATTTACTTAAAAGCTGAATTGTGCTCATTGACTAAAAATTGGAGTTAATTTCTGTTATAGGTAATGGAACAAGAAAAACTCTTCAGTGTCTTTGCCTAGAAAACTACTACTACTTCTAGTTTGGCTCGATACAGTTAAAATGAGAGAGAGAGGAAACATAAAGGGTGATAATACTTGTACAGGCTGTTAGCCCTTAGTGACCATACAGCTGAAATAAAAGTTTCCTCTCAATGGCTTGTTCATTTGGCAGTCCCATTAAGACTGTGGGTGCTCATTTGGTACTTCAGCATAAAAGCAGAGAAGCTGTTCTGAGAAGGTGTCTCCGAGTCGGGGTGAAAATATAACTGATAAATCCAGATTGAGATCAAAGAAAACATACAAAGTCTCACAGAAAGTACTTGTATTACTACATCTGTCGCGTGACTGCTGTTCACTCTCCTTCCTTGTGTTTGGAGCCTCTGGTGTTTTCTGGTGTGTTCTCTTCCTAGGAGCAGCTCTCGGAACTTTCTCAGCAGGCTTTTCTCCTGGTTTTATCCCATTAGCAGTCCTATTATGTGTGTCAAGTTATATTTTGGAGATTTGGAGGAGAAAAGTGTAAGAGACAGCGTTGATAAATGAACAGGGACCAATTATGTGTTCTGTGCCTGCCTCCTCCTCAAGTTCCTGAATCCTAATGGAGGAGGAAGGGAGAGGCCTGTATTTGAGCTCTGTCCTGGTCTGTGCTTGGTCTGTTGATCGGTGCTGTTCCTGAAATGTTAAGAAAAGCCAAAGATCAATTTGTCCAAATAGCTTGTGAGCCATTGCTCTGTGGTTACTTTAAGGTAGCATACGATCAGGACTTTAATAATGGGATTGATTCACGATGACATCTTTACTGTCAGTATTGGATAGCAAAACAAGTGAATATGTTAAATTGAATTTGCAGAAAATTCATAACTATTTTCTGTTGATAATACGTATGTTTTTTTGTTTAAGGTGTGAAAATCATCATGAAAAACTTAGTGTTTTCTGCTGGACCTGTAAGAAGTGTATCTGCCACCAGTGTGCGCTTTGGGGAGGAATGGTAAGAGGAGGCTTGCTTATGTGCACATGGTGTGCTGCAGTAAGAGACTGCAGGTGTTCTATTTGCCAGCAGTTTGAAGAAATAGAAATGCTGTGAAACTGTTGTAATGGCAATTGAAGTGCTACATAAATATTGTAGTGGTATGTGTATTTATAATTTAATATGAACATCCGGTTTGAAAAGCATGCCTTCTGTTTATAATTAGGGAAGCAAATTGATTTTTTGCTGAAATGAGATCAGAATTACCTTCCTTGTTGTAAGCCTCATGATGTCTTGCATGAACTTGAGAGGGTGATGGGAACTTTATGGGCAAAGGTCGGAGTCTTTCTCAGAAAATACAGGTAACTCTTAGATTACTTAAATGTTCAGGCCTGTAATCTGAGGATCTTCAAAGCTATATTAGCACAATTCTTTTAGATCACTTAAATGTTCTGGCCTGTAATCCTGAGGATCTTCAAAGCTCTATTGGCACGATTCTTTCCTTTCAATTACATATTTCCAGGAGAGACTGCTGTCATTGGTTAGAATGTAAGTGGTTTAAAAGTGTGCTGCCTTTGTTTGGGAAGGGTGTTTTAGTAATAATAATAAAAATCAAGTAACCCTTCTGTTGTTTGATGAGAAAACTGCACAGTGAATGAAGCAGTTTCTCTTTGGGGGCCTGTTGAGACTCTTGACAGGAAGTTTGATGCTATGAAAGCCAAATTCATGACTTCTTACAAAGGGAGGTGAAAGACGGACTTCCTACATACAGTCTGCTTTGGAACTTTTCCAAAATGAGTGATGCACTAAGAGATTCTCTTCCTCTCTCTTTCAGTAATTTAATAGGAGTGGAATGAAGTTAAAATGAGATGCTCTATTGTTCTCCATCTCTTCCCCCTCTTTTTCTAACAGCATGGAGGACATACTTTTAAGCCACTGGCAGAAATCTACGAGCAACATGTCACAAAAGTCAATGAAGAAGTGGTAAAGCTTAGGAGAAGACTCATGGAATTGATCAGTTTGGTTCAAGAAGTGGTAAGAAACCAGTCCAAGATAATGTTAAGTTTTCCTGTAGTACACCATTGTCAAGGGATAACTGTAAAGTGAGGCATGGAAATATTACACCATTTCATAGGCTCGTGGTGTTGTCAGCACCTGTTCAGAGGCTATTGCTTCTAGTAGAAGTCGTTTTCCTTTTTTCAGGAGAATAAACTATAGTTGAGCTCACAGGACTACGGTAAAGCAGCTTGCCAGTTAAAGATTTGGAGTTTATGTGCCTCCTCTTCCTTCCCCATAGGGATAAATGTATTAGGTATCCAAATATTGACATATTCATCTCTGGCAGTTTATAGTGGGAATCCCAGCAATTCATTTCTTATATTCTAGGGAGGATTATTTTTGTGTTCTGCTGCATGCTGGTGCATTTATCGTGTAGTCTTTGGACAAATAAGTTGGTTTGTTGTTTTCTTAAACAAGTCTCAGTAGGGTTTTTGTAACTGTTACATCACCATGTGGGCTCCTTGTAAGTATTTGTAGAGTCACAGAATGGTTAGGGTTGGAAAGGACCTTAAGATTATCTAGTTCCAACCCCAAATGTTTATAGAGGCTTGTTGCTTTCATCTTCCAGGGTGAAGGGCATAACTTTTGTCAAATTATTCCTGTTACCAAGAGGGTACCTTCTCTTTGCTGCTCAAATTACAGAAGAGAAAATGGCAGTTGCATTTATAAATTTTGGCACTAAAGAATTCCTGTATGGTGAATCTCTATGCAATGAAGAAATGTTGCTCAACTTTGATGTTAACCTTTGGTCACCCACCAGAGGACACTCTTATGTGCTCCATAAAAGTCAAAGGATATTTTCAGGAACAGCCTGTAATACAACTCATCTAAACCCGCATTCCTATTTTCTTATTCTAAATAAGTGAGCTCCAGTAAGACCTGGCTTATTTTCTTTTTTTTTTTTTCCTCATAGAGAAATAGAGCTGGAGGGGACTGCAGGAAAGCTTGGAAAGAATGGGGCCAACATGCAAAAGAGTGAAACATGGAGAAGTGCGAAGGTTTTGATTTTGTGCATGTTTTTTCCTGAACTCTGGTTTAGGAGAGGAATGTCGATGCAGTGCGTAGTGCGAAGGATGAGCGAGTTCGGGAAATCAGGAATGCAGTGGAGATGATGATTGCCCGATTAGACACTCAGCTGAAGAATAAGCTTATAACATTGATGGGTAGGTATTTATGCATGGGAACCACACATTATGTGTAAATCTATTAAGAAACTTTCTTGCCCTGGAAGTGTGACTCCTTACACACATTATGGTGTTTAAGCAGTGTTGGAAGATTTCTGCCTGCAGCAAAGCTTTCAATTAATCACGTAGTTACTGTGATACAATTCTAAGTTGTTAGATATAACCTGGTAAGTCTGTTGGAAACTTCAGTATAATAACTTGGAGAACATTTCTGTCTAATTGGAAGGTATTTAGTTCCTTTTACCTAGAATATTTATACACCATCATTTCGGTTAGCCAAGATGTCCATCTTTGTGATTTGACGTCTTTGTAATATGTGTACTCCTTTTAATGTGATTTTAAAAACCGAGTAGTCTGTATGAGCTGTCTGGTGAGCAACACTTCAATCCATACATACAGGCAGCCTTGTCTGCGAATGAAGAAGGTGGCATCTGGAATCAGAGCTGCTAATTTGGTTCCTGACACTTTTGCTAACTGGGGACGGTCACTTTAGCTCTACTTTGGTACAGAGGTGAGAAGACGGGTGATGCACTACTAAAAATGAAGTGTAGCTTTCAATGAGGACAGAATATTCCGCAGTTGGCTATAACTATGCATGCTTTGCTCAGCTAATTTTGCATCTGTGCCTTGGTTATTCCACGTGTGCTTTCCTTTCCATAATGCATTGGTACGAGCACATAGTAAAGGTGACATCTTTCTTTAGACACTCTTGAAATGTTACACTTATGACCTTAGTTTTGCAAGGTACACAGTGAGTAGACTAAAGTACACAGCAAAAAGATCCTTGATCTTGTATCTATGTACTTGTCATGGAAATAAAAGTAAGGCAGTAAAATAGCTGTGCTGAAAATGTGTTTCTGATGCTTGAAATCTTCACACACATTCAAACACGCCTCCCATCTCCCTGCCACCCACCCAAAGAAAACCTGGAATGTTCATGCTCGGAAAGTGTTCTTAGCTTTGATAATGCTTGTGTTTATTCTCTTAGGTCATTTTCATTAAAACCAAAACAATACAACAGATAGACGCTAGCCATGTTTCAAGTACGTCTTCAAATACATGTCAGTACCTTAAAATGTTTGCTTTAAATTAAATCCAGGATTCATACCTACTTTGTGCCTCTGGTGAATACAGTAATCGGTCACAACGTTTGTGTTGGTGTGTACTGATTAAAGATCAGTCTTAAAGCTGTAGTAAAATATCATTATTATTTGTATGTACAGGTTAACATTTTGTTCCTGTAACACCTTTTTTCTCACAGCTGCCGTACTCTTCAGGTGTGTAATGTGTGATGGAAGTGAAGTCAAACCTGTCTTTTTTTATTTTATGTCCATAAAAGCACCCCAGAACAACAGACTTGCCATTTCTGGGACGCAGAATGATTGATTACTGACTTAAGCTCAAGTGAGTTCTTTATTACAGCTCTAATGAAAAATGTAGGCTTACATGTAAAATGCTTTCTCAATCAACCTTGGTATGTTAAGAAATTCTTTACCTTAGTAGGTTTTGGATCAGCTTCCAGGTTACATAAAAAAAAAGCTCAGTTTCTTAGAACCCAATGGGTTGTGGGGTGTTCCTGTTTTCTTTAAACATGTTGTCTTCTCTTTAAACAGGTCAAAAGACATCACTTACTCAAGAAACTGAACTTCTGGAATCCCTGCTTCAAGAAGTAGAGCATCAGGTGATTATGAAAAGAGCTGAAATGTTGTGTTACACAGATCCCTCCTCACTCGGATCCCTCCTCAGTCAGCCTTTCTTATTTAATTTATTTTTAAACTGTCAACTGATGTATATTTTTTTGAGGGTATCTTTTCATTTAAGTGGTCTTAGGTCACGCAGTTTCTTCTTTAAGAAGTTACTTGAAAAACTAGTACAGGGATTAATAGCAGTATCCTATAAAACTACACAATTATATGTTCGGTGAACGTAACATTGCAAATCCTTGCTGTCATAGTTTGAACTTGAAGCATTTAGGTGGTGTGGGTCTGTTAGATTGTGTTAGCTCTGCTGCTGTCAACTGCATATGAAAAGTGGTGGCTATAAATTGAGAATAAACAGAAATGTTTCTCTGCTTTTGAGGAAAACTGAACTGGTTCTAGCCGTTTATTTCTCTCCACCTGTCTTTCCAAGAAGATATTGTCTATATTTGTTTATTTATATACTTAATATATATTTTTGTCTGTGGGTTGAGAGCTCTGTGGGAAGTTACATATACTGCATCCCAAATGAGGATGTTCTGAATCCTGAACTGCAGTGTGTGTGCAGCTCTGCAGATCAGCTTCTCTTTTTCAGAAAAAAGCCTCATTGAAATAATAATAAATCAGTGCAAGTGAAACGTGACCTCTCCTCCCTCCAAATGGGAGGAAAAGCTTACTAACTAAAAAAAGAAAGTGAGAACATGCGAACATGTGGCAAGGGTGTAGGTCTCCACTGCTTATTTAAAGTCATCGTGTATGACTTTGTCAAGAGGGGCTTTGAATTTCATGTTCTTTTTTGTGAAAGTGATAGAATTATTTGAAGAACTCATAGCCACGTGACTTTAAAAAATGTACATATTAATCTCACTTCAGCCTGACAAAGCTTGCAATGTAAATCTGATCTGTCTTTCCATTATTTAAGGTATAATTAAGCGGCGTGTATTTGTCTTTCAGTAAAGAGGTTTAGAAAATCCAGTACTAGTTATTCAAGGAACGTTAGAACATTAGAAAGGAATAATTAAAACCTAAAAGAACCATTTAATATCACAGGAGCTTTTATCGCTGTGTTATGATGCATTTGACAGATTATCCTAATGTCTAATTAAGTGTCATTTCCAGATTGATCTAGTTTTTATTGCCTAAACACAGTACTGGATACGACTTGGTATTAATCAGACATCTTCTATATAAATTAGTTCAACCTAAGTGAAGTACGTGGTAGTTGTTGTAACTTTCACTGTAGGGTTTTGAAGCCTTCAACATTCAGAACTTCCCAACTGGGTTGCATAGGCCTAGGAGTGAGACAGAGTTAGAATATCCATTTCAATTTCCTAACAGAAATGTTAGAACGTATGACCATTGGCTGTTGTAGGCAAATTCTTCATCTTAGGAGTTGACAGTTCTAAGGTAAATAAACCCCAAATGAAAAACCCCAAACAACTCAGGAGCTTCCAAGCTGCATTTTACATTGCATTGTGGGTGATCTTTCTGAAGCTGTAACAGATGTGCAGTTTAGTTTTTAAAACCAGAAGTGGTCAAAATCTATGGTTTCTACTGGTTTTCCTTCTTGTTTTTTCCCATAGTTACGGTCGTGCAGTAAGAGTGAGTTGATCTCCAAAAGTTCAGAGATCCTGATGATGTTCCAGCAGGTTCATCGGAAGCCTATGGCCTCTTTTGTCACCACTCCTGTCCCCCCAGACTTCACAAGGTCAGCACTGCAAATACTTTGTTTAAACTTGAAAGTCATCTTGCAAAGGTTTGTTTTACTTGTCAAAAAATGTTTAGAGTAAATTAGAGGAGAATATCTTTCATTTTGCTGTACCGCTGTATGGAGGAGGGCATGCCACTAATCTGGGAGGTAAATGTATTATGTACATCAGCCTTTTGTAAAGCTATGACAGGAGAGTGCCGCTGTATTTTAACAGGAGAATTTGAGGGAGTAAATGATAGGTGGCTGGTGGAGAGGTTGCCTGATACCCACCTTCTCAACAATATGAGCTGTGGCATTGGTAATCGGAGGAGTAAAGTGATTTTGTCTGTTTCTGTGTTAAACTTGGTATCTCTGACTGAATTTGGGTCCAGGCTTATACACTGAAAATTTTTAACTGCTTAATTGCTCCTCTTAGTAACCTGTGCTGCAAGTCGGCTTTTCTGTTCTGGCAGGGCTTATTTTATGTCTGTGGCCCCTGCTGGGAGTCGCAACAGTGGCTTCCAGCTGACCGTTTCTTTTCTCTTTTACACTTAGTTTACTGTTCTGTCCTTTTTCTGTTATTATTGGGTCCCTGAGTGTATAATTGCGAGGCTCTCATGAGATGCCTCTGCATGGCACCTTAATTCACAATATATAGGTAAAACCACTTCATAGCACAATTCCTCATAAAGAGAGTGCTGCTGGTGCTGGGTTCTGGGAATTCTGTTGAGAGTTTAGGCTAGCTGGCTGAAAAATGTCTCAAAAAAATTGGAAGTAGGAGAAGCCTTGAAAGAATTCCTCAAATAATTCTGTCTTCTCTAGCAAAAATCGGTTCAGCCAGCTTTTAAAGTCAATCTCAACACTCTTCCTAGCATGTTTTGTGAAAAGAACAATTAAATGACTCTCTAAGGGGAGTTTAAATCTTCTTGCCACTGGAAAATGGATGTTTAGGTATCTCTTGCTCTGAAACACAAACCATTTGAGCTTAGTGCTTTCAGCCATGCAGTAGTTTCATCCTTTCTAGAACTATCAAGGAGTCTTACGTTAAAAATTCACTGTATTCAAAGATCATTAGCCATCACATATAATAGGCCAAATCCTCTTAAATACTTCTGGTTGCTCTTCCCTTCGTTACATTAAATATTTGTTTTATTGTGAGTTATCACAAGGACAGGTAGTGGAGAGAAGGCTTATAAATGGAATTTTCAGAAGTACTGAAATAACCCATTATATAATCCTAGTGAATTTCAGTGGCTCTGGTCACCTAATTCATCTTAAATGCTTCTGGAGATTCCAAAAGTTGGGATTTTTAATGTCATGTTATTCAACTCTAATATATTTACATCTCTCCTTCCCCTTAGTGAATTGGTTCCAGCCTATGACTCAACTACATTTGTCTTGGAAAACTTCAGGTAAGAATGTCGTTTAAATTACTGTGAATATTGAGAAGCTTTTTCTGGTTTTTCTGTACATGAGTAGTAGTCTTCAAAACACAGAATAGTCTGCAGAAAACTGTCAGATATGAGCTAAGCTGTAGGAAGGAATTCAGTCAGAAACCTCGATTACCAGGTGAACAATTAACTCTGACTGAACTGTTAGCTAAAAAGATTTTCCATAGCAAAGGGAGTTTTTTCCCTTTTAAAAAAGATGGGGTAATTATATAAGTAACACATACATTTGTATGGACACTTAGCATTCTGCATGGGCCTTGTGCTGCTATGTGCTCTGTGCAGCAAGAAGGATGGTTCTAGTCTGTAAGAGTGCAAGTGTGAGTGCAATTTGCTGTTTTATGGAGGATTTTGCTTTGTCCCAATAGCAGATGTTTTTTCTCCTTTCTCAATAGTACGTTGCGGCAGCGAGCAGATCCTGTGTACAGTCCACCTCTGCAAGTGTCAGGACTTTGCTGGAGATTGAAAGTTTATCCAGTGAGTTATGCTTTCAACTAGAGTTGTTATCCCACACAAAACACTTCAGCAGCATTTGTGTGCCTCTCTTGTAAGGAAACATCAGTTAATATCTTCTCATGTGGTGTATAAAAAGCTGTATCAAAAGAACATAATAAGGTTGTAAAGTTGGTCACAAACCACTGAAGTATTCCTGCTCCGCTTCCAGATACGCAGCATGAACTTTCTCGGTGTAGTTAATCTGGTTAATTTTAAAGCAATTAAGAAAGGTCTTACTAATATGCCATAGGAACTGTAATAGATATTTTTACTATTTTTGTCTGAGTGGTTTCTGTAGATGTTTCTTGCCGAACTGAAACACAGAATAACTTAAAATATTTATGTTTATGAATAGTAGTTATTTGGGAAGTCGGGAAGAGGATGAGGTATTAGGTAAAGATGGATCTTGTTTTACTGTGCATCCAGTTCTCAGATGCTGAGAATACATGTTGAAACGTGTGTCTTGTACTAATGTCCTTCCAGTGAGCTGAATAGTCAGATTTCTGAAGCAGTATCTTTGCCAGTGTTGGGATGTTAACCCACAAGGTGCGATCTGTTTGTAGTCCAATAGCCTGGTCAGTGCTTCCAGGAAGCTCTGGCTGCTACTGCAGCTGTGTTTAGTGGTGGAGTGCAGGTTTTGTTTGTTAGTGGTTGACATGGCATCTTCAGAGAACTGGATTAATCTGTTAAGCCCATGTTTGCACAGAATTTGTATTTCTGGGGTGCAGAGGTGGACCCCTGGTTAAGTATTCAGAGTATTGTAAATTCAGGATTGACTACATAAGGTGTGCTGTCAGAAGGCATTAAAATGTATTTTTTAAATGGTAAGTTAAAATGTTTCTTCAACCTAGAGGATTCAAGTTGAGCCATTCTTCATCCTTGATAAAGGTGAGTGTGATGGAGGTTTTGCCATGTTTTATTCTTGTTTTCTACTTGATTCTAATATTGTTTCTCAGTTAACTGACCTAACTTTTTCACATTGCATGGTTTTTGTAAAGAAATGGCTCTTATTTCAAATACCAAGTAGCTTTGAATTGCAGCTGTATGGAAAATATTTCAGGACTAATGTTTAACCTGAGCTGTTTTCATGTGGAGAATTTGAGAAGAACTGAAATATAATAAACTGCTAAGTAGATTTTATGAGCTTTTTTCTGCTTTTTCTGTTTGTTACATAAATTGTCTGTTCAGTCTTCCACTTATTTGAACCCTTAAAGTGTTAATAGAGTCATTAAAGCTCTGTTTTGAGGTTTATACCTGAGATGCAAACACCTTGTTGATTCAAGTTACAGTAAGACTTCCAGGTCACAGAAGATTAAAATCGAAACTGTATCATACAAAGTAAAAGTGTTGTTGCAAATTCTCTATTGACCGGAGCTGCTTTATCAGCTTCAAGGCTATGTCAAGGTGTTTTGTTTTTCTGTTTTTTTGCTTTTTATTTTAATCAATTTCTCTCTCAATTTGATTCATTTCAAGGATGGAAATGGTGTAGTACGGGGCTACTACCTGTCTGTGTTCTTGGAGCTGTCTGCTGGATTGCCAGAGACGTCCAAGTAAGTGAACCTCTATTAAGAGCAGCTGGTTTGATTTCTTTTTCTTTTTTAATTGGCAAAGCATCTGGAGAGGTTTGCAGAGAACCATCTGAAGTTCTGTAGTGTTGCTGGGCACTGACGCAGAGTCCTCTTGAAAAGAACAGCAGGGCTTCTGTTGTCCAGAAGCTTTGAATCGTGCCCAAAGATAATAATTGAAAGTTGTTATTTGGTGGCTTTCTCAAGATAAAAAGCAAGCTGTCAAAACAACAGAGAAGAGCATCTGTCCCCCAGTATTCAACCCTGAAGTTGGTTTACCATTCTCCCTGTTACTCCTTTGCTCCCCTGCTGTACTGTTTATATAAGTGTTCAGTAGAATTGCCTGACCAAACCACTTCTTCAGCTGGGCCCGTGAGTCTCCCGGGAAGCACGGTTCTGTTAAACTGGATGCATCCAGCAATTCCAGTGTCCTTATTTTCGTATTAATACCTGTGATTTTCCCCTGGGTAGGTATGAGTACCGTGTAGAAATGGTTCACCAGTCCACCAATGATCCCACCAAAAACATAATTCGAGAGTTTGCCTCCGATTTTGAAGTTGGAGAATGCTGGGGTTACAACAGATTCTTTCGTTTGGACTTGCTAGCCAATGAAGGCTATTTGAACCGGCAAAATGACACTGTGATCCTAAGGTAAGGAAGACAACTTAGCAGGGCTCTTTACTGCTATTGTTTCACAAAGTATCACACCTGCAGCTGAAATAGGAAATAATGAAGTAGCTGAATTTAAAATAATTGTGACATGTTTTGCCATAAATGGGTGTGAGTGTCATAAAAGAGAATGTGCTGAAGGGAGTTGTGGAAACTGTATCTTTTTCTTTGAGAAGTAGCTATGCTTGACACTAATAAGCCTGGGTTAGGAATCTGTAGCTAATTAATTTAAAGGAAAAGGCAGTTTTCTCCCTCTCTTCAGGAACAGTTGTAGTGATCATAGGAGAACTTTGGGAGTAAAGGAAGTCTATGGTTTAAGAGAACTAATGCTGTCAGTGGAAGTTGCAGTGTTCAGACAGAATACAGAAGCTTTATCCATCTACTTCACATACTCTCTGTACAGTCCTACTCTTGCTCCTGCTAAATGCTTTGTAGTGTGTTAATGTTGTTAGTGTTGGTTTATGCAGGTAAATACCTCTTGTATAACTGCCTCTCCTTCGAAATGCTTCCTGTTGCCATTCAGTGTGCTCAGGATGCTGAGTATGGAAGGACATTGTATGTTGTCTGTTAAGTTTATTTTATTGCTGGATTTCAGGTGGTGTAATATTTTTATGTAAGGCTTTTAGGATTTTTTTTTGGGGGGCAACAAAAACCAAACCAAAAAAAAGAAGAAAAAAGCCCTTAAAAATCCCTTTCCAAATGTTCCTTTGAAGGTTTCAGGTGCGCTCGCCAACCTTCTTCCAAAAGTGCCGAGATCAACACTGGTACATTGCTCAGTTAGAAGCTGCTCAGACGAGTTATATCCAACAAATAAATAACCTTAAAGAAGTAAGTGGGATCTATACTACTGGAAAAATCACCTCTTGTTTACGAGTCATTACCCGGTTTAGGTTTCAGTGTTCACATTTGGCAGTTGTGTTTATTTGGGCTGCTATTGGTAGTTTGATATTGGGTGTTACTAAAATAATATATATGCAAGTCAACAGGCTTACTTAATTTGATGCTCCATTGTTGCCTTAACTGTATATCCTTCTAATGTGTATATTTGTAATATTTCAGAGGCTTGCAATCGAACTTTCCCGGACCCAGAAATCACGAGGCATTTCACCTCCAGACACTCATCTGAGTCCCCAGAATGACGATGGTCCAGAATCGAGATCAAAGAAACCTGGACAAAGCACTGAAGCACTACTTGAGAATGTTGCCACTCCAGGATTAGTACGAGATAGCAAGGAAGAGGAGGAAGAGAAGATCCAGCATGAAGACTTCAATGTAGGAATTGTCTTTTTCCTGCCTCTTTCTGTGTAGCTTTTTATGATAGGGTAGCAATAGAAACATAGGTGAACTTATGAACTGTAAATTAGATCTGTTATCCTCTGTGAGGAATTAGGAGACAGCTCACTCAACATGTAGCCGTGAGAGATGACACGAGAGAGATTCCAAAGCAGATCTAATTGGTCCCACCGCAAAAAAGTTTCCAAGTTTCAGTTTTGCAGCTGAAAAATCCAACTTCCCTGTTTTTTAGCAGCTTTTACTGTGCTTTGAGACCCTCCTAATTCCTGTGTGATGCTCTGGGGAAAGAGTTTCTCTTAGTAGCTTTTGATTTGTTCTGTTTTTCCGGTAGCATGAGCTCTCTGATGGTGACTTGGATATAGATCTAGCTGGAGAAGATGAGGTAAACCACCTTGATGGCAGCAGCTCTTCAGCTAGTTCGACAGCAACCAGTAACACTGAAGAAAATGATATCGATGAAGAGACTATGTAAGTAACCTGAAGCCTTTCAGATCATCACCTTGTCTGACAGGTTAATCCAAACTCCTGTGGAAACTGGTTGATTTGCTGTAGCAAAGGGTGTGGGTAGATTCCAGTGTAATGTGAAGGCTGTTTCCTAATCTGGAAACAACACGAGCTGGTAGAGTTAACATGAAACGTTGGAATTTTCGGTCAGTTTGTTACCATCTTTCTGATCTCTTAATTTTTTGTTTAGTGTTGTATTCTGTTTGACAAGTGATAGTCCGTGAAGGTTCTTTCCCAAAACACCATTAAGAAATCTGTTTCTTCGCTGTAACGAAAGAGAGCTTTGGTATTAAGAAATGTTGTAGTAGTAGGAGAGTGATAATGAGGACAGTTAAACTAGAGAATTTAAGGTTCTTAGCTGAGATTATGTCAGATCCTAGAATCTTCATTAAAACACAAGAATGTGTTGTTAACATGTCCAAATATAGAAGTCTTCAGGATCAGATTTTACAGTTTAGATATGTACAGCACTTTTGGACTCTTGGTTAGCAAGTCAGTCACCCTTTGTTTTTATCTGTTCAGTTTGTGTAGCTTGGGATACAGAAAATACTATTTACTGTGTTGAATGTTTTCAAGGTATTTGCCATAATGTCTGAGAAGAGCTGAAAAAAGCTAATTATTACATTCCTTTTTCTCCACCCAATCATCTCGTAAGGTCTGGAGAAAATGATGTGGAATATAGCAGTAATATGGAGTTGGAAGAAGGCGATCTCATGGAGGATGCAGCGGCTGCTGCTAGTCCTGGAGCATCAGGTATGAAAAACAGCCTTCGGAATTCCCATATATGCAAAATGCTGCTGGGTTCCTCTTCTGTTCTTGGAAGTGACGCCAAGCTGCGTGTTCTGCAGGCATTTCTATTTTTGGAAATGCTGCATCATGTGGTTCGTACTGATTATTGCAGTGTAGCAGAAATGTTTCATCGGTTAAATAGAGAAGGGGCGAGAAATCTTCTGAATGTGCTTGTTTAAGAAATTATGCAGAAGTTTGGAGGGAGGTTTTTCTGCCTCTTGAAACCCCTTCCGTTCTGATCAAAAGTAGCCTGATGAACAGTTTGTACTGATGCCTGTGTGGCCTCTGAATGTGTGACACGTTCACTCGGGGTTTAGTGCACTGTAAAACCTGAAGGATGTGGAGGGAATTAAGTGAAGAATCCTTACAAGTCAAGCAGAAATACATTTTAAATGCAGTAATGAGAAGGTGCTGTAAGATTACTTGAAGCCTGGAGATGATTATAGCCCAAATTAGCCATAGGTTGATAAGATGCTGAAAGAAATATGTGTATATGGAGTGTGTTTGTTAATGGCAAAGATACTAGAAGTGGTGTTCACTGGCAGTGATGTTTGTGCTGCTGTGGGAGTGTTTGAAAGACAGTTCCTTAACTGTCCTGCTTTTAGCTGGTGTTTCAAAGCTACTTGAAGACTTCTTGTGAGCTAGGAAGCTGAGGGACATGCCTGTTGCCTTCTGAAAGGCTGGCTGTTACAGCAGGAGCACAGTGGCTGTAGAAACAGCATTCATTTAGGAGCTTTTAGAAAGTAATTTTTAACAGCATTTGTGAAAGCTGGCACAGACTCTTCACTTGAGCTTCTTGCATTTACCTGCTTGGGCCGTTTTCCAGTCTGAGTGCAAGTACTGTCAGGAGAACAAATGCTCTTTGTATTGATTTACCAATCTATTTATTAAAAGAGTTACATAAAAGATATGAAGTATACAGGAAATAATGTGTCACCTGAGTCCTGTGTTTACACACTCTTTCTCTGTAACTCTTCCTTAGGTACTAGCCACAGCTACATCAGTGCAAGTGGAAGACCTTCAAGGCGGGGAGGAAGTGCCCTAGGCTCAACAGCCAGTAGCAGTTTACTAGATATAGATCCCTTAATTTTAATCCACTTGCTGGATCTAAAAGATAGAAATGGAATGGAAAACCTCTGGGGCCTTCAGCCACGTCCACCTCCCTCTCTTCTGCAGAACAGAGGTAACTGTACAACTGATACACATTGTGATTTAATTCCAACCTGGAAGTGTCTCTGGGAATGCAGTCCCAGAGTTAGAAGCAGATTTGAGGAGGGAGTAGAAAAGGATGACAGGCAGACCTTTTCATGGAAAGCTACACTTCCATATCCTCATCTGAGCTCATCGGAATGCTGCCTCCTCACATGTTCTTTGCCTTAATGGTTGACCTCAGCTTGAGAGCACAAGGTGACTCAACTGGAAACCGAAGTTTGTATCGGGAAGGGCCTTCTCATCTTTCCTTGGGGGATGTGACTGAACCTGTGGCTGTTTAGTGCAGCAACCTTGTAGAGGTGCAGTTTCATGCAGCTTCTTTGACTGCAAATGTGGGAGATGAATGCAAGGTCCTTTTTTAGAAGGGGTTAGCGCTGAGAGAGACAGAGCACCACAAAATGGCTGTCAGCTGTGGAAGTAGGTACACCTCTTGCCTCACGCAGTTTGCGCACTTAGTGGCTGAGAGTACCAAGAGCACCATTTATACTAATAAGAAGTAAATCCTGGAATTAGCTTTTGTATGAAAAAGACATTTAAACCCAAACTAGGAAAAATGTGTGTGGTAGTGAAGCTGGAAAAGCACATGTGGAAGAAACATGGATCAAAATATTGGGAGCCAAAACCAGTGATGGTATTTAAATAACCGATGACTTGGAAGAGAGACTGTGGTTCAGTTAAGACCCTTCAACCAAAAAAAAGCAATTAGCTTCATGTGCAGCAAAAGCAGTTAGCTGTCAATTCCAGCACCCCTGGCTGTTACCGCAGGCAGGCTGCTTGTTTCCCTTACTAGTGAAGAATTAAAACTAGAGCAAACCTCAGTGGTACATTTATCATGATTAACACTTACTTGGAGCTATCTGGCCCGCTACCACAACATCTTATTTCAGGTCATTCTGAAACAGCCGTTTGGTGACTTAATAGAAGAGAAACAATAATGGTCCATTTGCTACAAACTCTTGCTTTGGCTGCAGCGATGACATTGCTGATACTGAATCTAAAAGCTGGCTCAAATTATGTATTCCTTTGTGATTAGCTTTTAAAATATTGCCACGTAAACAGTCAGATGAGTTTTCGGCTGAATGAATCCATGCTTCCAAACATGGAAGTCCCTTCTATGAGTACAAAAAGGGGAGGCAGCACATGAACTGTAAGTCTCAGTTCTGTTGTGGCTGGAAAAAGGCTGAGACAAAAGGACCTTAGGTGTGGGCGTTGCATTTGGTTCTGTCCTGCTTTAGCAAGATTAAGGTCTGTGTGTTAAATGGCTTCCTTGTCATCTTTAGCTACTCACTGCACAGCTGAAATTGTCGGTTTTGCTGAGGTTCCCTTGAGATTTGACTGTTCCCAGAGCTCATTCAGGTCAGTCAACTAAGAGAAAGCTGCTGCTACATTTGGAGTTTGCCAGGCTTCACCTCCTAAGGTGAAGGTTTCCAAGAGCCATTTGGCTTTATGGTTTTGAACAGCTGAATTTGCAGTGAAGCACTTACAGAATTTATAATGGTTCAAATAGACATCAAAGGTGATCTAATTCTGGCTGAGCAACACACAGGCTTACTTGGGTATTAGCTGCTCAACCTGATCTTCTGGTGTTAGGTACTTAAGGGGATTCCTTCCCCAGCTGTAGATTTCTGTGAGTTCTGTGTTAATGGGGTGTTGTGTTGGTGGTATGAGGAAGCTTGGACAGGCACTCAGCAAATGTTACCGAAATGTGTAACAAATTGACTGGCATCCAGGCTTGTGGACTGAAGCTTGTCTGGCAACATAGAGGAGAGGAGCAGCTCAGTTGTCATCAAAACTGGGAGCCTTGCTTCTTCCAGTGAGCATGTTTTGGGGTCTTCTTCCGTTACAGGCAGGGAATGGAAACCTGTCCTGGTAGCTGTGCAGTGCATGCAACCTAAATATGGTACAGGAATGTCTGTCCCTCGTGTTTATAGCAGGGCAAAAGGTAGAATTCGTACAGCTGTTAAAAATAGATGTCTGTGTGTATTTAAAAGCAGTTTTACTTACCTGTTGCGTTAACTTTTCTTTGGTAAAGCATCATCCTATTCTCTAAAAGATCGAGACCAGCGGAGGCACCAGGCAATGTGGCGCGTGCCCCCCGACTTGAAGATGCTGAAAAGGCTCAAAACGCAGATGGCTGAAGTTCGAAGCAAGATGTCTGATGTGAAAAACCAGCTGTCAGAAGTGAGAAGCAGCAACGCTGGCTCATGTGATGGGCAGCCCACCTTCTTCTCCATTGAGCAAGGCGCTTTAGCTGCCTGTGGAACGGAAAGCTGCAGCAAGCTGCAAGAAATAGGAATGGAGCTACTGACAAAATCTTCTGTTACCAGTTGTTACATAAGGAATTGTAAGTGTGTTGAATGTCACCCTTACAGTGTTGGTTGTACAGGTGGTTTTATGTATCCAGGCATCTGAAATAGCCTTCTTATAGTTACTCATGCTCAAGTTCAGCTATAAGAATACAGAAGCCTGAAACCTGCACTGCCTTACTTTCAGTAAATGTCAGTAATGTAATTTTACTAAATTATATTACTAAGTTTTTACTACATTTTAGTAAACATTTCAGTAAATGTTACTGAAGCTGGCTTCAGCCTTTCGTGGTAAGAGCACCAAAACCTTTGCTCTGCAACCAGTAACACACCTAATGCAGTGAGAATGTTCTGAAGTTTAATCCAGTATGGAACTGATCCTACCTGAAGGCCATTTCCTGTTGACTGCTGCTCTGTGTCTGGCCCATCTATGAACTTTGAGGATGTTTCCTGATGCTTGCCAGTGAACAAAGTTAAAACGTTCCAGATTCGTTGTGCTTCAGTAACTTGAAATCTTGCTACAATGCAAGTGAGCCAAGGCTCCCCTGGGAGAGGCTTTGCCTTTTGATAGGTGACCTCTTTCAGAGAGGGCCCTGTCTGTTCAGGTCCTGTCACTGGCTCATGGTGGCAGAGCTGGTAAGCCAGTGTGGAATCTTTTGGATGCCAGCGCGAAGGCTGTACAAGTACTCTTGTGCTTATGATCCTGAATAAAAGCACTAGTTGTTAATTCTCACTTCCCTGTTGCCTGGGAGAGATGACTTTGCAGCCTTCTGAGTTTTGATTCAAGTTGTTACTTGAATCATTTTGGACCCAAGATGAGTAAGAAATACATTATACACATGAGCAGACTAAAGAACTGGTAGAACAGTTCTATTTCTCTCCATCCCTTTAGTACTGACCTGCAAAACAGAGCTTTTGCAACTCCAGCAAAGATCTGTATTTCATCAGTCCCACAGAGCAGAGAATTTCTTCTCTGCAAGAGAAAGTTTGGAGCCCTGAACTCTACCATCAGTAAGACATGGAATGCTCAACCCACTTCAATGGAAGTGCTAGCTGTTGTTTGTTGTGTGGTTTGTAATGCCACCTCTTCCCTTAGCAAATGCCTCATTCCTCAAAGGTTATTAAGGCACTGGGTAGGAGGAGAGGAAGAGGCTTGTGGCACTCTGTAAAACAGGAGCAATCTGGTTTCGAAGCCTGGATCCCCCACCTCCAAGGGGTGACAGCAGAACTTGGGTTTGCTGTTCCAGTTAGCATTGCTCCATTCCTCTACCTGGAGGCGTTTCTGTGGCAGGATCCGCACTATCACGTGCTCCAAGAATGGTTCATTTGGGAAGTGATATACTGTGAGAGTCCCATAACCTGTCTCTCACTCTTGCTTTCAAGGTCCTTTGTTGCGTTAGACTTTGAATTTAAGAACTGAAGGGATGGTTTGGGCTCCCCTTAATCCTTTATGCTCTCATCATGGTGGCTGAAGGAATCTGGATAGTGGCTTTCTTAAGGACATCTTGGTGTAAGGCAAATGAACATTGCTTTATACAGCCTTGGCCGCATCTGTAGCTATCCACGTTCCTTCCAGCTCACGTCTCTGACAGGAAGGGCGAGGAAGGAGTTTTATGCAGGCCTGGGAGTTAATGAGCACAGAGAATAAAATGAAGCTTAACTTCACTTAAAACAAGTAGAAACGTGGAGTGCTGCAGTGCTCCGACCGAACACTTATCACATCTTAAAATGTTTTTGCAGCTGCAAGTAAGAAAAGTAACTCCCCCAAAACTGTTCGCTCTGGAGCAGCAGGCAGCCTGTCTTTACGGAGAGCTATGGACTGTGTGGACAGCAATCTTCGCTTAAAGGGGGACACTCAAACTTCTGAAGGTAAGCATCTTTCTTTGTGTCATGGGGGGGTATCTCAGCATCTCATGTACAAAAGCTTTTCAAGAAGCTTGGCAGCTGATGTTTCCCTGACGCTTGGCTGGATCCTTTCTCAAATGTAGTTAATGATGTTGTACCTTTGGTAGCTGATCTGTGGAAGAGAACCTCGCGGATGACTTGCAGAACACAAATGTGTGTGTTAACATGTTACTTCTGATCTCTGAAGGTGTTTGAGGAACTAACTTTATAGTGAGAATCATAGATCAAAAAGTACTGACCCATGTTTAAATCGTTATTTGCCTTAAAGGAATTCAAGAAAACCCCCACGTACGTGTGAGAAAGGATATTGATACTGTGGCCTCTGAGTTTTAAGGTGCCCTTCCTTGAGTGGTAATGAAACACCTAACACAGGACTTGCGTTTTGCCGCTTTTAAGTGTCCTGGGAAGGAGTGGAATATCAAACTTGTTCTCTCACAATGCTAAATGGATACAGAAGGCTTGGGTGGGAAACTGGAAAATGCTACGGAGTCATTAGATGGTGTAACCGTAACCTGTGCACACAGCTTCACCCTTGTCCAAGGCTAGAAAGGCTGCAGCCAGGCAACTTTGCATTGATAGCTGGGGAAAATGGCAGTGAGGAGGGTGTCTGTTACTGGAAGATAAATAGATAAGTTTTAGCTACCCAGTGCGGGGAAGGATTCATCTATAGTCTCCCATCAGAAATGGCAGCTGAAACAAAAGCTCCGTGTGATGAGAGAGTGGATATGCCAGACAGTTTGTGTTGCCCATACATTCACTTGAAACTGTAAGGTTTTAAGCACAAGTGTGGGGCAGATGTGCCTGTGCATGCATGTGTTTGGAACCAAGCTGGTGCTGTGAAACAGCTGTGTGTTCAGCCCCTTGAAATAAGGCTCGACATGCTCAGAGTTCTCCCTCTTTTCTCAGGTGGTGTAGGGAGCTCCAAGTTGAGTGGTCGGCACCATTCTGCCAGGGCCCTGGCTAACAGCAGTGTCCCTGAGTCGCTGCCGAAGACAGAGGAGAGGCCTTGTGATGGTTCAGATTCTGATATGGGAGTTTCTGGCTTAAATGGCTTAGCTGCTGTAGAGAAGACCAGGAAAGGTGGTGCTCTAGGGTAAGTGGTTTATTCTCTTTTCCTCTTATCTCCTCCCCCACCTTTCCTTGATCTAGGAAGAAAGATGCCAATCAACTAAACCCAGGTGCTTGTAGCATGGAAGAGAAATCACTTTGAAGTTTATTTGGCTGCTGCTGTTCCCTCTGGATATCAATTTTTAGTTTAATAACTAGGTTAAAAGTCACCTCTCCCATTTTGGGTTTGGTTTTATTTCATTTCGATCAGCTGTGGATGCAGCCTGACACTTGGATTGGGAAGGCAGGCCCGTCCGTATTCCCACTATTCCTTGCAAAATAGCCTCTAACTGAAATTTACCACTTATGGTTTCCTCATTTAAGACGGTGTTTTTCACTTTGACTCTAGTTTTTCAGCAGTTTCGTAACAGCTCCCTGTTGGCTGACTAAGCAAAGTGCCATGGGAGCGCTCAGGTTATATTTTCCTAAATACCTGGGGTCACCACTTTTGGAAAATACTCAAACTTTTCCAGGTTTGTTTTTGAAGATGTTAAATGTTTCTACATCAATCCAAGCTGGAAGTGTAAGTGTGTATGCAAGAGAATTAAACAATGAGTAAAACCAGAAGTGGGACTGGAAGGATTAAAGCTGAATCTCTGACATGATTTTTTCTTCTTCTCCTCAATTCTCCCTTAAGGTCAACTTCTAAAGGGTGTCGTACAGAAGGGGCCCAGTCAGGTGGTCTGGAGAACAGCTCTGACACGGGTGACCTACAGGCTGTGCTTTCTGAGGGGGCTTCTGCAGGACCAGAAGAAGGTAAATTGAATGTTGTAGAGGGCAGATGTAGTGTGACCACGCACCAGTCTGGGATGACCCATTTCTGTAATGGAAATAGTTGGAAGGGGAAAGGAAAAGAGGAGGAAAAAAACCCTCAATCAAACCCCAAAATGTGTTTTCATGGCGGTTGACCTTTGCTGTAACAATCGGCAGCTGTAGTGTGAATCTGAATGAGGCGTGAATGTCTCTGTGTCACTTCTGTCTGGGGAGAAATGGCAATGAGACATCGCAGCAGGCAAAGACCCGGTGCCTTTACATAGGGCCATCTATTTCTCTGGACTCCTACTTGCTTTTCATACCTCTTAATAGGGCTCCAGGTCTTTGCTTTGGTGTTCAGTTGCATGGCCTTGAAAATAATTTCTTATCTAATTAAAATAGCAGTCAGTGACCTTGGCTTTTAAGCCTGCTGCCGTCAGGGACAACGCGTTGGTAACTACCTCCACGTCCGCACTAGCATCTCTCCAACACTTCATTCGTGTCGGGTGCTGTGGTACGTAAGCCAGTTTCCTTAGAGACTTGGAGGAAACTTTTCCCCCTCCCTTCCTGCATCCTTTCCATGCTGGAAAAAAAAAACATTATTGCATTTTTTTATCTTTTCTGAAAGTCCACACAGAAGAGTTTTTTCTTATCTTGCTCAAACTCTGCTGCCTTCCACCCCTGCACTAATTTGAATTTCAATGACTGAATTGTAGCGCAAAGCCTATATTAAGGTGCCAGCATCCATCTCTAGCTGCAGTGTGCAATATTGTGTAGGAGTTGGCATTTACAGAAGGTCTCTCAGTGACAAAACTGAATTTCTGCTCTTAGTCACTGCAGTGTGATCGTGATGTGCTCCCGCAGCTCTGCTATTATAGCAGAGAGCCTAATAGGAAAATGTTTTAAGAACTGAAATGCTTCATTGTTAAAAACCACAGGAAACAAACTTTACTCTTTTTTTCTTTCCTTTCAGAGGAGAAACTATGGTAGAGCTGGTACCTCGACTCACTTTACTTGCTTTTCCTTATCAATGAGTATCCGCTCTTAAGAACTAAAAGAGCAGAGCAAACCCCATCCGTCTCCCACAAAACTGTGCAAAAAGCAGCATGTTCACCTCTGCCAGTGCCCGCTCAATGTTTGGCAAAACAAAAGCCACCTTGATTGTTAACTGTTGTGGTTCTTTTTGTAGGAAAAGCAGGGTTTTTGTGCCTGGGGCTTAAACAGAGTATCTGCTTGAAGGGTGTGGTGGGTGGGTACATCTGCTCCATGGGTCATGCTGCCTCTGAACTGTTAAAAACCTGCTCTAGTGGAAGGTGTCCCTGCCCGTGGCAGGGGTTGGAACTGGATGAGCTTTAAGGTCCCTTCAGACCCAACACATTCTAGGATTCTGGGGGAAAAAAAAAAGCTACTTTTGTTTCTTGTCCTCATTGCAGAGGTGGGCAGAGCAGAGCAGCTGGCTGGGGAGCACAGCTCAGGCAGGAAGGGGCTGCGGGCAGCCAAGCCTGCCTCAGCTGGTGACATGCTGGAACTCCTCCTCTTGTGCCAAACAGCAGAATGAGGGCACTCCTGAAGCTGATAGCTGCTGTTCTCTTCAGTCCCTTAGTGGTTTCGTAAATGCATCTGGTGCTGAACGTGCTCCTCTTGTCATCCTGCCAGCTCTTGGGATTTGGTATTGGTTGCTCTCACATGTGAAGACACTGAATGCTTCAGTCACATAGGCCTTGCTGCCATCATTTTTGGCTTGTGGGTCTTTTTGGGTTTTTTCACAGCTGGGGTATGTCAGAAGCATGTCCTTCATCTCCTACCAGGAATGAGCAGTGACAGCGACATTGAATGTGACACGGAAAACGAAGAGCAGGAAGATGGTGCCTCTGCCTCAGCGGGGTTTAACCAGGCCTTCTCAGTCCAGTCCTCCAGCGAAGGTAGGAGTGACTAGGGACCCCCGCTCCTGCCATACCAGATGCTGCCAGAGCACAGATTGCTGAGGGTGCTGTAGGGTATCAATACTCAAGCAAGTGCCGGTGAGATCTGGAACTCCTCTCTCGGGATCCTGATAAACAGATAAGAGGGGAACTCTTTCTAGCCCTGAGAAGTCAGTTTAGGCAAGTCTCCCAGGGAGGTGCTGGGAAACCCAGAGCTCCTGTTCTGGCTTGGACCTTCCAGCACACACTGGTGCTGTATGGCAGCTCCTTTCAGGGAGGTAACTGCTGCCGTAGACATGGATTTGCATCTTCCTTGGCAGGAATGTGCTTTGAGCACTTCAATGTAGTTTCCAAAACTCATCTCATGTTTCTTTGAAAAGCTTTAACCTTCTGATCAAATTAAAAGCTGTAAGGTAACAGCTGATGCTGGGTACGGTTGGCTTCTGGTTGAATAAGCATCCCATGCTGCATTAACAGCATGGCCAAACAACTTGCCTCTGTAAGTGGAGTTTGCCGCTTTGCTGTGTGTCTGCGGCAGGCACTAAAACCTCATAGCTCATGGGAAGAATCACAACATTGTTTGTATCTGTGCTTGACTTTTTCCTTTCCTGAAGAAAGATCTTAAATTTAAGCCCCTGGGGCAGTTTTAACTCAGTGTCAAGCACATTGTATGCCAGTATAGTGGGGATTAAGTACCATGTGGCGGGCTCTGCCAGTGGCAGAACGGTCACTTGCTCTGTTCCAGTTGCTCCTCTGGTAATGGATGCTGGTTCTTGTTTGGTTTCAGCCTCGGAGCGGTGCTCAGCATTCCCAGAGTGCGACCAAGCTGGTTCTGACGATCTCAGCTTTGCTACTGGAGAAGACAGCACCAGGTAATGGTAACTGTTTGCTCAGCCTGTGAGGCGGTGGTAGCCCTGGGGATGCTCCTTCCCTGTACCACATCTCAGGTTTGCAGCTACCAGGGGCAGGTTCACCAAACTGGTGATGGACAGGCAGATGCTGGGGCTCCCTCCTGCCTTCCCCAGGGCCATGTTGCTTTTCAAGGCAGTCTATAGCCACTGTGCAGTGCCGTGGGAGGGTTTGCACTGCAGTGTAACGTCACTAGGCGGCTTTGACTAGGTTTAAGTACCTGGCATGAAGTTTTGATTCAGAAGACTCTGCTCGAAGCCCTAAAACTGTCCTTGCCTGTCACTTTCACTGACAGCTGGTTTTCTTTGGAGCAGGTAGAGAGCACATTCAGGACCTGAAGACCTGTGGCTCATGTCCCTGGGAAGAGAGGCGTTTATTCGCTGGAGCTTAGCCCAAGGCTGTTATTCGTGGCTGTGAGCACACTACCTTCTGTCCAGCACCCTCATGTGGTTCTTCTGCAGTTGTCTTAAGCCAGTTACTGGGGTGAAGTGACCTTTGGAGGTCTCACACTAATGTCTGCATTCCTGCTGGTTCTGTCAGCTCACATGCTGTTAACAAGTGCCCCAGAGGTGCTGAAGCCCCATTTCAGGCTGCTGCTGTCCCGTTGCATCGCTGGGCTAACCGTGAGTATGTGACTGTCCTCACTTCAAACGGTGTGAGCGGGTTGTGCAAGGCTGCTGAAGCCAGCGGATGTGACGGATGGAGTTGGGGTGAAGCAGCTGCTGTTTTCCTCAGTCACAACGTGGACCATCTGAACCCACCACTACCCTCTGCCACTGCGTGTTGCGTTCTGAGCTGCTAAACTACGTGTGACGCTATGGTGAAAGCCAAATGCCTGGTCAGTGACAAAGCATGAGTAACTGTCACCGTTCTTGTCCGTTGGCTGTACTGATGTTCCTGTCTGAGTGTTCCACGGTGTAAGTAAGTGCTGTACAACTCCTAGTTTAAAACTGTTTGCACTTTGTTAATAAAATGAATGTTGAAATATGATGTTTGAGGTGTTTGTGTGTAAGTACTGCGGTAGAGCATGTCAGTGAGTGCAGTGCTGCCGCCTTGACCTTCTCCAAGGAGAACTCTTGCCTATGATGCAGTGGTCACCCTTTTTCTGAATTATTCGATGAAAAGTGCTTAAATCCACCTGTGATTTGTAAGGCTGTTATGTTCTAGAACGTCCGGTACTCAAATAGGAACTGCAGAGGAGCCGCGGCTTTTACCCAGATGTGGTTTTGTGTTTCTTAGCCAGAGGGAGGCGCAGCCCTGAGCCACTTCAGGCACTGCTTGCTCTGGTGGCCAAGTGCTGAGGGTGGCCTGTGGCAGGCTGTACCCTGTGGCAGTGCACTGGGAGTATTTGGTGTTGTACAGGGCTGTGTTGTTGGTTACGCACAGCTCAATTAGCAGTAATCACGGTGCTCTGCTTTGTCACCACTCACAGATGCTTTGCTTTAATGAGACCCATGGTGAAGGAAGTGGTTTGGCGGGGCACGTGCCCCATTCTGGTGTTGGGGTCCAGGGAAGGAGCCGGAACTGTCACGCTTTGCTTATGTTATGGAAAATAACCTTACACAGCAGCACCGGCTTATTAACAAGGGGGGGGAAGAGGCTTGGAGGACTTAGTCATCTAATTTGCCGTAACTGCCCCTTCCTTCCCTTCAGAACAGCTCAGAGCTGGGCTATGACAGGCCCTGTGTGATAACAGCATTGGTACCACGGTACCAGCTGACACAACCACTGTTGTCCAGTTCTGGTACATGCCACACAGAGGTAAGCTGCTTTCACCACGGGAAAGATGTTTAAGCCAGAGGGTGGTTGCTATCTCTGTTAGCTCTTAAATAAACAGACTATCTGAAGTGTGGTTTAAATTACTGTTTTATTAAGATATTGGTAAAACTTCAACAGTTTTTCCTGTATAAACAGCTTTCATAAATAAAATACAGATAACTAATACATGGTTGAAACCTAATAGGTGGACTGTAGAACAAGACTATGGGGGGAAGTCCCGACACTGGGAAATGGTTTACTTTAGTTTATTCACTGCATCAAGAACACATTATTGTCATGAACATGGTAACACAGAGAGGTCAACACGAGCCCCCGTGTCACAACCACTGGCGGGAGCACTTGGTGTACGGTGTGAGCTTGGTCCCGCACCCTGTTCCTGTCCTAGGTGAGGAAACCACAGTGCACATGCAATACAGGAGTTGTATTAGATCCCAAGGGTTGTACTAGACCTTAAGGGAGAGGATTTTAGCTTTACTGCTGGCAAGTACAGTGCGAGTGCCTGATGGGCGAGAGCAAGGAAAGGATGGGATCATTTGAAGTCAAAGGTTGTGTTAATGCTTTATTATTGCACGTGATACAAGGGTAGAACGTTTTGTTCCTGTTGCAAAGAGGATATGAATTATAGAAAGATTGCCCTAAATTACAGGCATGATCAAAGCTGGAGTATCCCCTTCAATGGCTTTGTTCATGCGACCAGTGCCCAGTGAGTAAATTGTGCTAAAACAGTCCCTATTTTAGACCAATCTTTCTCATTTGCTTTTTCCTGCAGAACACTGCCACGGTGGGGAGGATTTCATGAGGAGACTGACTGAACTACAGCAGCTGTGTCTATGAGCATGGAGCCCATTACACCTCACCTGCCCATAGGACGTGTTTCTCACCGATGCACCACTGTAAATGTGGCGTAAGGTAAAGTCTGCTTTGACATTGTCCTTGGGTGCTGCAATGCAATCTCAGTCCACTACTGAATGGTTTTAACTGGCAAGGACAATCGATGGCACTTCCAGGTAAAGTTCCATACACGTGTTTCTACCCGCCATCAGTGCAAACCGCGGTGGGTTAAGGGCGCCCCTCTCCCTGCAGTACAGACACCCCAGAACTGCACCTTCCAAACGTGCGTGCAGGGAACAAGCAGAGAGGGGACTGCGCGAATCCCACCAGGACTCACAGTGAAGAGCTCATGAGCAAGTTTTGAGCAGCCTCAGACAAACAGCCTGGAGCTGCTTCTCCAAACCACCACAAGTTCACAAAACTCAACATAAAAATGATGTTTTCACTCCCTACCTCCTAGTTCTGCACACAGGGTTAAGACGTAAACTGAAACTGATGCGGGTTGTCTTAACACGGAACAGGGATACTTCAGCTCTTTATTGGAAAGATTCGTTATACAAATTTCACCACCACTACGATACACAATAAAAATACAAAACACAGGTCACAGACTGAATCTCAGTAGCAACAGTTAATAAATACAATTAGATGCTTTTATATTAGCCTAGTATCTTTACATTGTCACCAGATAGACAATCAAAGTACGAGATACAGAACACTTAGATACCGTTAGAGAGGGATTATTGCTTACGTTAGCAAGCAGCAAGTAAGGGCACAGGAGTTTGAACTGAAGAGAACTACTTCCTATCACCAGTGGCATTAAAACACTGCGTTTCACAAAGCACTGCTTTTTGTCTAGTGGGTAGAATCAAGAGCAGCATATATCAGACCAATAACCACTACTTGTAATAGTATAGAACTTTAAAGGACTTACCTTACAAATGGTTCCTATCTACTCTATAAATATGCATTTAGTGAAGAAATGAACACTTGCTACCTATACAACGTTTTAACCTGACCACACTGGAACTATGATGGCAGAATTTTTTTCTCCTAGCAAGGTAAATGGTATGAGTGGCAGAATTATCACTTATGAATCCACACCTAAAAAGCTAAATCCTTCCCCAAACCAGCACACATGCAATCCAGCACTCATCAACCGCTCCTGCAGACTGGGAAGAAGTTTTGTCTATCGCAGCTCTTCATTCTCCTTTACTCACACACAGAATTGCACTTACACCACCTTCCTCTCTGAAACACGACAGTAAGATGGACTTTCAATGCGTCATTATTACTGTGAAGAATTTAAAACAAAGGCACCGCAGCGATGCCCCAGAGTTGCATATTTTATCATCTCATGATTTCTCAAATTTCCTCAGTAAATCTGAATTGGAACATATGCTGCAGCTAAAGAGAACGTCGACAACAGCTAAGGCTTAGTGAGATGACGGGGAAGAGCCAATGATCCTGTGAGATTAAAAACAAAAAGCCTGAAAAGGATCAAAGGAATCTAAAGCCACACTCCAACTCCTGGTTACTCACAAAGCCTTTCACTGTTCCTCAGATTGCTTTTAGAATAGTGCATCAAAGGTAGAAGCAGCAGAAAGTGGCAGAACTCAAACCTTGCCATCTTGTCGTGTTGAATAATCTCCTTACTTAAAATACTTTGCAAATTCTAGCTAAATACTGCTATTAAATTGTTACTGCTAAAATGATATGAGTTGTACAATAAGTGCCTATGAAGACTGACTTTATTCATACCCTTCCAAATATTTTACTGTAACAAAGAACAGCAGCAGGTGTGTATTTAGTGGAGCTGATGGGAATCATCTGCTTACTTATGTCCCAGTTAACCGCTCCCCCATGGGTTCAGCATCGCCTCTACAGTAGGGATAAGCTGGCAGGTACCACACGTGTCCCAGTGTGATAAGTAACACTGCTCACTTCCCTTCCTGAAGCCAGGTTTCACCAAAGCAGAGCTCTGGCTGGCCAGTGAGTTTTACTCGTTCCACAAAACCCCAAGTGCAGCCCCTGCTCTTCTGCACCCACGGCGTTTCCACGTGTCTGGGATTGCTCTGGCAGACTGGCATCCATTCCTACACACGCTAGAAAACACCACGCTGCAGCAGTGACGCTGCTCAGAGACACAGGACGCCACCATCCTTCCTGCTGCAACTTCATATTACATTATGCCTTTGCCACCTAGAAACCAAACAGCTCATCAGATTGCTCACTGTCTCGCGCAAGCAGTTCTCTGGTTTGACTGGTTGAGTGGCAGTGGTATTGTACTGAACATCTCCACAGATTGGTTTCTTTTAAGACCTGAGATGAAGTTACGGTGGAAAGAGGTTGGCTCAAAGAAATAAGCACAATCAATGTTTAATGAAAACCAGTTGAGAACAGTTTCCTAAACTGACAAACAAGAAAAATGCCACTAAAAGCACCAGAAAGATACGAACCTGTAGCCATAGGAAAGAATCGGTTTTAAGAACCACAAAACCCAGTTTTCTTCATATTCCACTCTTTGTTACATGAACAAAAATAGGTAAATTGTGAGTCTATACCTCAACTGGAGTCTGAGAATAGAGCAGCAGGAGCCCAGTTTGTCCATTCCTAAGTTACCTGGTAAAACCCTGTATGGCTTTTAGTCATCTACCTGCAAAAGTGGATAAAACTTTCCAATTCATCTTAATGCTTGCCTGAAATAAATAGAAAGCAGAACACAAGAAACCCCCCCCACACCTGAACTTCTACGGAAACTTCCTCCCCACTCCAAAAAGAATTTGGCAGTTCTAAACCAGAATCTTGCTTTACATATTGCTCCACAGATGTGTCTCAGCCAGGTTCAACCTCTTTGTAAGGACTGTTCGGTCCCTAACAGTGTCTATGAGGTGAACCAGCTGTTTGGCTTCCACCGGTGAATGTGGTCGGATACTCACGTGTGCGGGTGGTTGGTGGCTGTGGCATTGCTCAGGGTGGCACCACCAGCAAACTTTATTGAGATTGAAACAACTATATTTGTTAATTCCTAGATGTATTTACACAGAGTTTGAGCTTGGCAGGGGATGGGAGTACAGTTCGGAAATGCCCACCTTTTTATTCGCTTTCTGATGATGCCAGTTTTATTTTGGGAATGTCTACTTTGGGAGTCTGATGGGGGAACACGAGGGAGATGGTTACATTTTACAGCATTGATGAAGGTATGACTCTGGTATACAATGACTTTGTCTTCGCATCAAAACCATGCTTTCACTGTACACTCTGTGACCAGCCAGCCTCCGCCGCGGGGAGTGCCTGCCCCACACCCTTGTGCTCCTGTGGCCCCGGACAGGTAGGGACAGACTCGATCCATCTGTGTGGGGAGGCTCATGAGCCAAGAGCAGCGTGTGAAACTTTGGTTTGAGCCTGGCTCCTCGTTGCCGCTTCCAGCTACAGAGCCGGAAGCGGAAGAGCGGAGCTCGTTTTCCCAAGGATTTGAATAGTTCATCTTCCAGCCCAACGAAAATGGGGGATATACCCTTCATCCTGTAGATGCTCTGCCCTGTAGCACCCAAACCAGGAGGAGCGTTGTACTCCCTGGGATCGCTCTGTCCACACACTGATGATGTGGTGCACTCTGGTGATTCATTCTTCACCCTTAGGCCATTGACCAAATTTGCACTCTTTGGTATGCCGGGACTAAACACTTGAATTGGTGGCAGACATTTGGCACTCTGAGGTGTACTAGTTTCTGGTTTTGTCAGGTCTAAATAGCTTTGATCATCAAACAGGTTGATGCTTGACCCTATGCTTAAGCTAGTTCTGTCGGTGAAAGAATCCACCCGTCCCTCATACCCTAGATCTGCAGGTGCCGAGCACTGGTGCTGGGGCCACGGCCGTTTGCAGTCTCCATGGTTTTCTTTATCTTCCCCGTTGTCTTCCTGCCCACCTTGAAAAGAGTTCTCTGTCCAGTCTGACTCCTCGCTAACATTGACTGCTGCGTTCATGTCCCTGAGAAATACCACAATGACAGTAATGTTGTCGCTGGAACCGGCATCTCGAGCAGATGCCACTAATTTATGTGCTACCATGCTGCTGTCGCCATTATTCTCCTTTAGATGGTCAGCCACCACTTTGACTGCCTCATCGGGATTGACTGTGTCATAGAAACCATCACAGGCTAAAATGAGGTAGTCTTCAGAGCCATCTAGTACAGTGGAGGCAGAGTCTGCATCCCCACAGATGTATGGCTTGTGCTCAGCATCCCCTGTGGAAAGACACACATATACATAAGACCGTGGGTTTGCAGCCACTGCATGTGGAAGCCCTTTTATTAACACAGCATGGAGCCAATCACTCTTAACCCAAGTTAAAGCAATTATTTGGAAATTATTCCCTCAAACTGTAGAGGAAGAAACCAGAGGTTATTGCTCACAGGTCTATCTTCAGCTGTAGCTCCAATTTGATTGCCAGAAAATTAAAGTTTCTAAGTAAAAAGAAAAGCAAGTCTCAGAAAGGAATTAAAGCCCACTCTTACCAATAGCTCTGGAGACTGACAGGCTCCCATTCACCCTCCAGGCTCCAAACCAGACCACACAGCCACCAAGTGCCTCAATGCGCTTCTTCTCATCCTAAACAGCAAGGCAAGGCAAGAGTGTTCTGCACAGAGCCCTCAGTGCTGCCATCGCACTCTGAACACTACAATACATATTTGGGTGTTTTCACAAACACAGCACGAGTGAGAAGAAAGGAGGTGCACACACACCCATGCTGACTTCTAAACTAACCAGGATAACTGGAATATACCCTCCTGCTCCAAGAGACACTGACAAGGCAACACTCAGCACCCCCATAAAACTGACACCTGTCAGCTTCAATGCTAAACACTGCCCGGGTGTATTTCGAACAGGCTGTTCTCACCTCCCGATCTGGTTTGTGGGGTTTCATCAGTTCCACAGCTTGGCCTCTCCTCACGAGCATAACTTGGGAGTCCCCGAGCCAAGCCACATGCAGCATATTTCCTCGGATGAAAGTCACCACCCCAGTGGTTCCACAGCGCAGACTCTGGAGAGGGGGGGGAAAAAATGCCTCCAGTTTTAAATAAGCAAATAAAGAACCATTTCAAAGCATTTCCTTGCTTAACGACTGAACACGTCGATATTCCAATACACAGCCTGTTCCCAGGAAGGAACAGGCCTTGATTTTTGCCTTGTGACTTCCCTTGCACTGGAATTGCTTTCTGGAAGCTGGGCTGTGCTGTGCTCCTGTTGTACTTGACTTCCTATGCCACTTTCCTACCTGTTGGTATTAACATACACCTGTTAATGAACTTGGAGGGAGGTTTACTTGTAAGCATCTTGAATTCCCTGCACTTAACTCAGCCCTTGCATGAGTTTAGGAGGCCTAGAAGTCAGTTCTCCGTTTATTCTGGAGCTAACCAAAATGCATGTTGTAGAGATGAGGAGGAAAAAAACACCCCAAGGACTAAACCTAGTTAGCATTTGGACATACGAATGTTGAGCAGCATCCTTCTAAATGAACTGGCTGTTGTGAGAAGTGGAGGCTGACATCGTTACGGAACACAAAGAAGCCCACCAGTGGGCACTGGCACTATGGGCTGTGCATGGACAGCTCTGTGCTGAGCGCTGGGCTATGCTCAGCACAGCACTTGGGGCCCCCTGCTTACAAGGCCGAAATATATTGATTAATACACTCAGGTAACTCAGTCACCTCTCTGGCTGCCTTCTGGACAAAGCGCTCATCGGTCACCCGGAAAGCTCGGCACAGTGCTTCTGCTGGGTCATGCTGAAACATCTCCTGATGGACCATGTTCACATGGAGGTGGATGGAGGCATAGATGGCAGCATCCACTCCCCCGTGACCATCAAACACTGCAAAATAGGCTTGCTCCTCTTGGTCCTGTCAATGGAAACACATTGAGAAAACAACTCAGGAAAAGGCAATGCAAACAGTTAATTGGCTCGTCTTAAAACTTTTGAACTTGAGATCTGTGGCATCCTTATTTAACTGCACTTAGAGACAGTTTCCACTGGAAAATCAAACTATTCGGACCATCTTCACTAGCATCAATGGGAAACTTCCACCTTATAGGTGATGAATTCTACCTGCGAACTGCAAGAGATGCTGCAGGAACCAGCTGTGTAGCACACTCAGTGCTCCTTATGTCCCATTTGTTACAATTCACTCAACTCAAATAGAAAGTGCCATTCTCATCAACTTGTGCAGGAGGTTTTGTGACTGCAAAAAACACAGACAGAGAAGAACATCCAATACAGTTTGCATGAAGCCTACCTGAGGATGGGAAACCACCAGGGATAAAATGCCAGGGCAGGTAAAATGTGAAGCCAGCCAGCCTCTGCTTTCCTTCTCTTTCAAAAACCTCACCCATATCACCGTAGATGCCTGGGTTTTTCTTTTAAACCCTCTATGTACTCTCTCATGAGGTAACTGTGATTACATTCACAAATGGAATACAGCAAAATCACTCATCTTCAAGTCAGTTTGCTCAGCTTCCCCTTATCTGTTCAGAGAAACAATGCTGTACCAAGAGACAGCAACTCCTGTGCCAATTCATACACAGAACACACCAACCCACTCTCAGTGCCAATTCAACCTTGACAGCCATCTCGATGACTAGAATATTTGTACATTGTAATTTCTAAGTAATAGGCTCCAACATAAATTGGAATAAGAAAGCTGACAATTGACAGGCAAAGGAAACATCTGCCTCTGTTTGCATTAATATCACCTAAGACAAGAATGTGGATGGGGCAGAAGATGGTTATTAAAGAGACAGGAGGTAATAAAGAACCAATTATGCAGCAAGCTGATCCTAAAGGTAAAATTATTGCCATTATCTGCCATTCTTTAGTGTCCAGTTTTATATCTGAAGGAAGAGTGGGCTGAGTGATGAACAGGAAGAGTGTTCGACTGATGGTCACATAAAGAAACTGATGGAGGGAAGTCTGGCCCTAGTTCCAGCAAACTACTCATGTTGGATACTCATGGATTCTTGTGTGAACTGCCCCCCATTCTCCTCTTAAGTTTTGGGTTTGGTTTTGACTTTTTTTTTCCTACTTTCTTTCCTTATTCTTGATCTTGGCTTTTTCCTCCTGAAAGAAAGCAGTACAGATTCCGCCCCTGTAGCCAGCTGTCTTCAGTGATGAACTGTAAGGTGAACCACTTCCTTGTTTCCATCAGCAATCCTCTTCTACACCTGGGCATCTTCAGCCACAGAGAGGGTCCTATCTTGTTTCATCACCTGGTACTACAATGCATCAGGTGCCACTCACAAAAGCAGGGCTACTTTCTGCACAGTGGCAGGTCAGTCCTTCAGCCACTGCATGAGTGGATCATCAGGATGGCCCTGATACAAACTTTGTTTAGTTAGATAACCTTTCACCAGAGTGTTTGAAAAGTGCTCTTTTATTCTGTATCACTTATGTAGGTACTGCACACATCATATTGCCACTATGGTTATGCAATATCAACTGAACTAACTTAAGACCAGGTTTGTCAGCTGACTGTCAATCCTCCTCAGGTCCATCCCAGGTATGGATTCCATTTTCACAGTAGATGACTGCCTAGTTACCCCAAGAACGCAAACTGCATTTAGCACGTGCATTTGTCTTCTACATGATCTCTTCTTACCTCAAGGTTGAAGAGCATGTTGAAGTCTGGGATGCATACATGCTTGTCTTCCATCTTCCTGCGCATATTCTTGATGGCATGGATGGATGTCTCATAGTAGCGGTGGGGCTTTGGCTGGAGGGGAAAGTCTTTCACCCAGTTGCTGCAGATCTCATGCAGCTTGCTGAAAACTAAGCGGGCCAACTTCACTGTCTCGATCTCTGGGGAAGACAAAAGCCACAAATGAGAGGCCAAGAGTGTTATCAAGGGAGATGTTCTTGCATACGTTACGAAGATGAAACAAAACCAGTTTAGCTAACCATTTGAAATGGATGTCAGCAGGGAAATTCTGGACTCTGGCACATAAAAAAGGAAGCCAAACTCACCATAATCAGCATTCATCAGTAAGCAACTCACTGTCTGTCTTTTTAACTTAAACATTCCCCTGTGCCTTTGGGGAACTCATTTGCGGCATCAGAAAAAATGAAAAGCAAGAACATTTCCCTCAGCATTCGATCCCCTGTGTCGCTCTGCACAGGGTGTGCACTGTGCCACAGCAGCTCTGAGAGGGACTTTGTCATGGCAAATAGCATCACATAGGAAAACCACATCCATTACAGTGACGTACTGGGTTTAGACCAAACTCTCTATTCCAAACAATACCTCACTGCAGTACTGAGGCAATAGAGGGGTAAATAATCTACAGAAATTACAGCGTTACTGTAAGATGTTTTGGTGGTTCACACACTCAGTAGCACACATGTTCAGGTACCTTCTTTAGTGTATTATTGACTCCGGATTCCTGACTAGCCTTTGTGTCACAGAAATCTGCACGAGCAAAGGGGAAAACCAGAAAAGTCTTCAATTTAAGAAAATGCTGAACTGTCACTCCTGAGAAACAGCAGTTTGAAACTATGGGCACTTGACAACTGTTCTGGAATTCAGGGGAGGAAAACAGGAAGTAAGCATCAGAGCTGAACACAGCAAAATCTCTTTGCTCATGAGCATTCACCAAAGCCAGGGATCTTCAAACCTAAACACCAGTAATCCACGAGTGTCAATCAGTCCTGGAGAAGGAATAGCTCGAAAAACGGGAATAGAGGGGAGACAGCATCTCTCAGTTCACAGAAATTCCATTAAGAACCTTAAAGCACCATTTCTGCACTAGGTCTACACAAGTTTTGGGCTATAATGATCAGGTGCCCACGATCCTTCGGAGCACAATACATTCCCAGCTCTGCTAATTATGAGTTTGTTCAAGCTTGATTTGCAGAACAGCCATGAAGCTGGACATAAACTATATACAGAATCAAAAGGAGGAGTCAGATTCTTGACTACACAGCTTTAAAAACAAGTGGTGGAAATGAAATGACAAGGTCATCCCACCACTGTCATATTAATGGGTACCAGTTCCCCCACAACACCTATACTGATCTCACCAGTGCCACCAGAAATCTCTCTGCTGTGTAATACATTTAAAGAGGAAACACATACAGCCTGACACGTCCAAATTTTACTCTCCAGAAGTAAACCCCACAGACGCTCTTCCATTTCTTTCCGCTGGGCATATATGAAGGGAAACGGTGACATTTCAATGTCACATGGCTGTTACACTTCAGCGTCACTCTGAAGAAGGAAGAAAGCAAACGCATTGGCTGTGCTGAGATACTGAACACCCTTCCCCAGCAGGGAGTGTGCGTACTGTCAGCATCATCAATAACTGCTCTTCAGGTTAAAACAGGAGAAAGGGCCACAACAGCTAAACCACCCCCTCACAGCTGTAAATTACTCATCAATTGTTAATGTTGCGGTGCTGAGCCAGAGCTGACTCAGCTGTCACTGCGCTTGTGTCATGGAGAATTTCATTTCCCTCCTGCTGCTCCAAAATCCCAGGCGTTGGAAGTAGCACTTAATTGTACCACAGCTAGTGGGAAATCCAGCTCAGGCTTTACTGCTCCTAGAGAAGATTGACTTTTAGGGCAAAATCAGGGGAGAAAGAATACCGGTAATCAGATTCTTCTTTTAAGTACCTAAATTTTAAGACTTCTTGTCGACACAGATAGCGTGACAACAGGTTTAGTACTCGGGTTTATAGACATGTCATCGAGCCAATGACCAAGGTCCTTAATCTAAGAGCTCCATTTTCTGACCAGTCAATGAGCTCCTCAGCTGCTGTAATCACATCTCCTAGATCCTGGAAAGACTGGGTAATGGGACTCTGTGAAGTCTGCTGGACATTTTAGATACCTTCACCACACAATGTGGTCCTACTATCCAGGCTCCTTCGGTGGCTCCTTAACAAGGCCAAACCCCCACATGAATATCCTCCTCCTCAAAAAAGAAAACTAAAGGTTCTTACCCTGACCTTAAAAATAAAAAGGGAAAACCAATGCCTTCAGTTCTCATGGAAGCTCTCTTGCTCCTCTTCAGTTCAACCGTAGAACAAGAATCTACCATGGCCTATGACTTTCAGCTTTTGTTCTTGAGGTCCAAAGACACATGGTCACCCCAAACATAAGAGGCCCATATTCTATATTTGTGGACTCAAAACAGATTGCCGTCTTTCAAGATTAGCATTCTTCTTTCAGGAAGCTTCTGATTTCCTTTGCACCAGCACACCAGTAACTGCTTTTATCACTCCTAAGTATGCAATATGATTTGTTGCATTGCAATTCCCAGAGTGAAATGTGCCACTAAGGAAATCTGGAATGACTCTTTTCTTCTTCTAGCAAATTCAAACTTGAGGCAAATCAGGTAAATGTTTCCTTGGATTACACAGAGTAAAAACCTTGCTGGGTTCATAAGAAAAACATAAATGAAAACCAGCTAGCAAAATGCAGCTTGGTTTCACATTCTGCAGCAGTCCGAGCATTGTGAGGATAAACAGTGAACTTTGAGGTACATAATGAAGTACTTTCACTGTGACAATTCACCTCAACGTAGTGCATCTGAAGTCATACTTTCAGTGCCTGCTTGCCTGTACACACACCAATGTACGTTTGCATCTGTGTATTACAAATTCAGATGTATTTGAATGGCAACTCCTGTAGGTGTGATGGGTTGGTGGTGGGTTGGTTTTCTGGGGTGGTTTTTCTCCTTCTTTCCTTTTCTTTTGTTGAACTCCTCAGATATTCTGTGTGGAGGCTTAGTCAACATTTCCTTGGAGACTGTCAAATATTTATGCAAGTCTCAGAGATCTCAATCTGAATTAATGAAGGCTGCTCAGCCAGAACAATGACAAATCTATTCCATTTACCTGCTCAGCAGGAGGAGGCAGCAATAGCTACAAAAAGAGAACCCGTGGCATGTTTTTCTGTTCTCAGGTTTCCAAAGGCCTCTGAGAAACACAGCGGAATCTTCCTTTTTGTAGAGCAAGATTTATATATCCTACCTATTCCCAGAATCATTTCCTAACTTTTTTTAGTCAAAAAAGGAAGGCATGAACAAATAGTTTGGTGACTGTATATTCAAGATAAAAATGACAGAATGCCTCTCAATACATCTGAGTAACATCGCTCGGCATTGTATGGAGCACCTCAGAAAGTTTCGCAAGGTTATTTAGGTCAACAGAATCCTGAAATGCTTTAGGGTCCATGACTTGGAGCTGGATGCTGCAAAACCTCATTTAGCCAACACAGATAAATGGAGAAAAGGACATTTTCCTTTTAAGCATGAAACACCTTTATGCCATCCTTTGCTAAAACTATATAAAAAAAATGAAAGCCACAGTAAAAACTGTGCTGACTCAAATAATACAGAATTGAATTCTCTCTTCCCACATAGACGTGACTTTGCTCTAAGGATGAAAGAGGACAACTGGCACTTGCCCCATAATCTAAAGTGCTTATAAAGAAATTCAGGGCCACCAGATATGAAGGTGCACTTAAAAGATAGGGCTGATTTCCGCTTGGTCCTAAGGAACAAAAATTTGACTAAAGAATCAAGTACAATCAGAGAAAGACATTTAAAACCAGAGACTTCAATAGTAAAAGTTGAAATGCTCAAAGATGGGAAAACTCTGACTAAGAAATTAGCCATTACCTCTATCACGAGTGGTGGTGGATTCTCCATTAACCTTTTATGGGATTAATCAATATGGGCTATTCCTTTACAAGCAATCTAGTCCAACTTCATTTAGCTAGCTGGTAGAAGGAACTAATTCGAGGAAAATGCAGTACCATTCCAGTGGTGGGACTAGATGGATCACTGAAGTTCATGCTGACTTTAAAAAAGCTATCAGTTACCATCTGCAGTGTTCCAGTATACAGTGTACACGAAAGAGCCACACCACGTAAAACCGTACATTATCGCATGCGGATGTACTTACGTATGATTCCATCTGCGTTGTCCACATGCTTTGGTAAATAGTGTGCCGAAAGATCACTCTGAAGGACTTCATCTGAAGTTGCTCTAGCTAAAGCAGCAGCCAAAAATGAAGGGCAATTACTGGAAAAGAAAGAAAGAAAAAAAAAGGAAAAAAAAAGAAACACAAAAAGAAACCCACAAAAAGATATTTTCATCTGATCGAGCAAGGTCGCTTTGCAGTCAGGGAAATGCATAACAACACTTCCACTAACTCCGTTTCACTCCTATGTTCTCTGGTTTTTACATTTAAGCATTCGATTTTGTAACCTCTGTTTAAATGCTTTTCAAATCTAGACTTTAGCCCCCTGCAGAGTGTGTCACACAACCCTTACTTAGCGTACATTTCCTACATATGCATTATGCTTATCTTAAGCCCATTCTGTCCAGTTTCTCCTAAGAATTGGAGTCAGGATTCCAAAGGGTAAGAGAATTATAGAATCATAGAATAGTTCGGGTTGGAAAGCACCTTAAGATCATCCAGTTCCAACCCCCTGCCATGAGCAGGGATGCCTCACACCAGACCATGTTGCCCAAGGCTCTGTCCAGCCTGGCCTTGAACACTGCCAGGGATGAATCATCTACCACTTCTTTGGGCAACCTGTGCCAGCAGCTCATCACCCTCACAGTAAAGGAACTTCTTCCTTATATCTAACCTGAACTTCCCCTGTTTCAGTCTAAACCCATTCCCCCTTGTCCTGTCGCTACAGTCCCTGATGAAAAGTCTCTCTCGGGCATCCTTGTAGGCCCCCTTCAGATAAAGTGTCCAAAACCTCACCAAGGGACACTGAAAGTTAAGGCAAATCCATAGAAGGCTAGAAGTTGATGTGCGTAAGGTTAAAAAGTTCCCTCATGAATGATCTCTATCAACAGTAGAATGGCTTTAACTCACTGTAGCTTAATTAAGCCTGATATCTCCCAAGGTTAATTAATCTATAGCAAACCAAGTCACTTTAATGTACACTTTCTCATTCAAGATGGGTTTAATACCTCTTAATTTATGTATGACTTTGTGTTTCCCATTGGTCTGCCTTAACCGCCCTAGGTGTTTCTTACTGACACAGCCTGAAACTTCCGGTTTCCATCATTATCATCAGGGTTAACAAAGTCCTCCGTAAGACATGTCTACCATTGCAGGACCACATCAGAAACCATCCTTCAACAACAGAATTCTGCATCAGCTAGTTCAGGGAATATGCAATAAGCACATATACTTCCTTAACCTATTTCTTCTGCTTATGCCCAGTAAGTCCTTTCACAGGCTTTTAGCATGGTTGGAGAGGGGGTGTTAGCATAGAAGCATCAGCCCAACCAGATCCAGAGCATAAAAACTTCTACACACGTAACCAGACTCATCAGCCTTCATGCTGGAGCCTGGGAAGCACACGGCGACCATCACTTGCATTCATAGAATCATAGAATAGTAAGGGTTGGAAAGGACCTCAAGATCATCAAGTTCCAACCCCCCTGCCATGGGCAGGGACACCTCCCACTAAACCATGCCATCCAAGGCTATGTCCAACCCCACCTTGAATGCCGCCAGGGATGAAGCATTCACAACTTCCCTGGGCAACCCATTCCAGGGCCCCACCACCCTCACAGTAAAGAATTTCTTCCTCAGATCCAATCTAAACCTCCCCTGTTTAAGTTTAAACCCATTACCCCTTGTCCTCTCACCACAGTCCCTAATGAAGAGTCCCTCCCCAGCATCCCTATAGGCCCCCATTCACATGAAGTTCACTGCCCAGGAAAGCCAACTGCCCTCCTAACCTGGCCCACATACCATAGCTTCAGCAGGGAGATCGGAGTTCCCGGAAAAATCAGATTCACCAGACTTGGGTGTTTTGAAAAGCCATTTAACGGTAAAGTTTTCCGGATTTTTGATACCAAATGCTGCTACAATCAGTAACATGATGTAACAGATTTATGAAATGCATGCAAAATAAGTCCTCCAACCCTCATTATTTACTATTCGACATATCTACTAATCATTTAAATGTAAGATTAGAAATAATAGCTTTGCCCAAGTGATGTATTGCCATGAGAGAAGCTCTGACCCTTGCAGCTATGCAGGAAGCCGCTCGCACCACGTTCCTGCACCATCAGTTAGAGTATTTCCTAGAATTAGCAGGAGAGTATTCTGCTCACGCAGCACCTCCAAGCCTCAGCAATGTGCGTGCTAATGAAGCATGACTGCTGGAGGAAATCAGCTGTCTCAGAACTGGCTCTTCCCCGCTCAACACAGGAACTCTGATCCTATTTACATACAGCAATGCCCGGTGGTGAGAGTAATCAGCAAGAGGAAAACACACCGGGACCTCCTTTACTTCTAGTGTGTGTAGAAGCTGGTATTCTATCTTGTCTTGTCTGCCTTTATTTAGCTCACAAAGAACAGGCTTTTCATTTCTATTATTAGCTCCAATACTCCAGAGCAGTGATACTGGTTACTGTTCATGTTTTGTGCAAATTCCACATTACCAAAAAAGCCAGAGATTGCGATGGCTGGGACAGAGTAATTCTATCAGCAATTAGCAACACTGGGAGGACAAGGCTCTGAAAAGAACACAGAGAGATGAAGATCCCTCCTCAATAATGCACAGAAGAACCCAGACTGAGAGCGTTTACAACCACAAGCCAGACAGAGCTTGCCCCAGGTGCCAAGGCAGCAGGCAATGCTAGCATCCGCAGGCATCCGAGCTCATTCCCCAGACCAAGGCTTGCCCTCACCAGCCCAGTACTGAAAACTTCTTAGGAAAACCTAACTTGTTTTGTGTCACTTTTAAACAACCCCTCCGGAACATCCATTGATGCACAAAGAGGGAACCTGGTTAAGAGCTGAGGCAACAATAGTGACTAGAGACTCGGGACCTAAACAAAACCACCTCCTGACATGAGGAACCTCTGCTCTGCCTGTGGTTGGAAGGTGGAAATGACACATCTATGGTGACCCAGAGTAATGAAAATTAATATCTGGAGTTTAGGTACTATTTTAACCATAGTGACAGATTACAAAATTGAAAGGTGCATTTACAGCCTATGAAGCTGGTCAGAGTATTGCCCCAATCAGCTCCAAATGTCCCTACAGCCAATGGTAGCAGTTTAGCACAGGAGCTCTTCAGGTAGCCAAAGAGTGCATTTCCATTACAATACTAAACCTACACAAAAAGCTGCTAAAGATGTTACTAGATAAAGGATTGTAAGTACATCCTTCCTGATTCTCTGGCAGCCTGGGTGTGTTTAGAACACCCACAGTTGCATTGCAGCAAACCTGGAATAACTCTACTAAGGTAATAAATCAAGCCCAAAAGTGGGATTAATTAAGTTTGAGGGAAAACAGTCTGAAGTGGGCTTAACTCAGCCCACATATTTTTATGTTACCAGCTTAACACACAACTCTCCTTCCTGAGAGCATTGAAGTGGTGAAGACTTTCCAAACATTTTCCCTGAGCTATTCCTCTGTGCTCTAAATCTAATATAAGGTCTCCTACTAAAAAAAAGAGATGGCAAGTTTACAATTCTTACTGCATGAAAAATCACCATTGGGGTTTGAGTGACATCAATTTGGATGGAAAATGTAGAGAAAAAAGAAATCAGCTGAAGGCTTTCCTTCTTTGTCTGGCCACTCTTTGTCCTAATAATAACAGCTGCCTGCCAAAGAATTAATTGCCCTTGACATTTGCTCATCACAAAGCTCCTTATGTAGCTGTTACAGGACTATGCCATGTAAGCAGGAAGTGACTAGATGCAGACAGATAACTTCCTCTTCCCGATTAGGACAACTCACAATTTACTTCTCTTGCTTGGCTCCTAAGAGGACTGTAGTTGAATTACTCCTCTCCTTCAAGGAACAGCAGACTGCACAGGAGGTTTTTAACTTCTTTTAAAATAGATTAGATGTTGAAGTCAAACCATTACCCAGACACTTCATTACAGTGACACCAAGACAAATGAAGAATCAGGTCTAGGATCTTTGTTCTTATCACAAAAGTGAACATTCGGGTGAGCACCTACAGCATCCCACAGCAGGGACCCACACTTGTATGATTCGACTTTGCCATTCTTGCAGTCCCCATGTCTTTTACACAACACGAGAAGCAGCAGACAGGATTCATGCGGACATTGGAGGTGCACTGCACCCCACTGTGGCATAACTAAGGATTATCTGCTGGCTGAAAATAAATTCTTCTGCCACATTCTAGATGCTCAACATTTATTAGTCATGAAGTTATGACAAACTGAAACTGGGAGAGCACGATCTTGTGTAGCAGAGAGCAGAGAGCTAGAAATGCCTTCATCTATTCATAGCCATGCCACTAATTCAGCAGCCCACTTTGGACGAGTCACTTCATCACTCAGACCATCAATTCCTCACCTACAAACAAGGGATGATAATGTCACTTCGTCAGTGAGAGGAGAAGGAAGAAGGCCACAGAAGGCCTAATTCAGTGTTTGCAAAAAAGTCTTTAAGATTTCTAGATAAGAGCACAACTGAAGGGAAAAATATCAACATGACAGCGGAAGATATTTTCAATCTGTACAAGATTTATGGAGCTTTCACACTTTCATTGGGTATTCTCTGTTCTCATATGCTGCCAGAAGTGCCAAGTGGAATACCCAGGCAAACAACAACTCTAGATAGGCACATATAGTCTGATGCAGGCAGCGGACTCAATGGTCATGAACAACTGCATGACATAAACACTTCTTTAGAGAAGTTGATGCACCTCAAAAAAGGAACCCCATGAAAGGCAAACACCAAGTTCTTAAAACTCAGTAATGCTGGTGCTCCTGGAGCACTGGCACTACTGATGCGAAAATGATGCTACAGGCACATTGCTGCCCCTGACCAAAACACACAATCGAGTGCCACCGCTGCTTGAAAATACTTAACACCGCCATGGTCTGACGGCAAACTGATAATGCTTCACTAACCCAAAGAAAGGAAAATGGACCCAAAAGTACTGGTGCCTTTCAAAGGCCAAAGAGGTCAGTAAATCACAAAACATACAGTGTTCCTATTACCTCAGGAATCCCCTGACACTACAGAACAGCAGCTGCTTTAGTTAGAACGAAACATGATTTAAATAGAAATGCTATTCAATCTGCTGAAACACAAAACAAATCCACAGGCAAACAGTACAAAGCATCATATATTGTTTCACACAGCAATCCAAATTCCAAGACCAAGAACACGACCTGAAACGAAGCAAGTACAACACATTCCCTTAAGGCCTATAATTTACTGTGTTAGTGAAAGATTTTGTAGGGATGACAAGCTAACTGCACCCTTTCCAAGAAGACCTTATACTTGGGCTGTGGTTTGGTAAACGCTCCTGTGTTAATGTGGCCTGTTGCAACTTCTTGTTAGAAAGCAAGTTTTGCAAGATTCAATTTAAGAAAAACCTCATTTGTCCCCAGCTTGTATTTACAAAACACCCTAAAGTCTCATGAGCGTTCTTCCAGATGGAGCTTCTGATACAGCCCGGAAGCAATTTGAAGAAGCCTTTTAAGTCTTTATTATCGAAAGTTCTCATGCTGTGATCTGCAGCAATAATAAGCAGAGAAATTCTTTGGGAAGATCCTTTGGCTGTTTCCCCTGCCCTCCCTTCAGGGGCCTCCTGTTCCAGTGGCCATCCAGAAAGCCAGGGAGCCAGCTGAGGAGCTTCCACTTATCTCCTAACACTATAAGTGAGACAGAACCCAGAGAGGCATATTCTGTTAAGCAGCCTTTAAACCGCAAAATGACTATGGATGAATCTTCTAGTTATGCCAAGTGAATGCTATTTCCAGCTCCTGCCTCTGCAGGTTCTCCTCGCTCAGAAAGCATCGCTTCCCCTGCGAGCTCACCACTCTGTCTGACCTGAGCTGTTCTGCAGCTCTGCACAGCTGGTGAAAGTTTTGATGCTTATTTAAAGTCTGGTCACGGTGGACAAATGGAGTACGTAACACATGGTGAAACCCTGCGCTAGATTTCAGCTGCTGCAGTGAGTTACTAAAAAAAACCCAGCGCACACACACACAAAAAGAACAAACAAACAGGAGAAAAACAATGCACCTTACAGAAGATTGCATAACCAAAGCTCCTTGAGAAGTCATTTGAGCTGGCAGTGTTGAGACAGAAAAGATGCTTGATAAATCTGTTTGAAGGAGCTGAAAATGTGCTACACAAGGAAGCTGCTATCTATAGGCTTCACAGAGACAGCTGCCTGGTCACATTCAAAATTATTCTGTCCTTGTGGTGACAGTTGTAAGCAACAGAAATATAATACACAACCAGTACAAAACCCCACTCTTTCTGATGTGTTTACCATGCCCCTTATTTGATACGGACATCGCAATGGTACCTCTTTTCTACCAAATATTTAACCTTTTCATTGCGCTCACTGCCATATTCTAGGGAGTATGATCAAGTTTATACAGGTATTTTGCTGCAGCTAAGTCCATCTTAACTAGACATTGAAAACCCAATAAATACAGAGGTGCACTGCTCACCAGGTAACATGCTAACGACCCCGCAGATAAATATACTGAATGAGAATAAAATAACTTCTGTAGAAACAATAATTTCCTTTTGCAAATCCTGATTAGGCTTGCAATTTTTGCTGATGGTGAATGATACAAGTTCTCAGCTGCAATCACTGAAAGTCTGTGCCGTAAAACAGAATAAAGCCTTACATGAAGCTCATACTTGACAGCTATGACTAAGGTAAAATACTTTATAGTCTCAATTTTAAATTAACCACCTTAATAAAAAACACAAAAAGAACAACAGTTAAAGAATGCCTCTAGAAATAAGCTGTTAACTATTAACTGTAAACCACTGCAAGTCAAAGACATTGGGTCTTTGCTTACAAATTAAGATCTAACCCGAGATTAAAAAATATTCAAGTTCTTACCTCATTTTTTAATGAGATAGTGAGAGTCAACAAAAGGCTCTCTTCAGTAAAGGATACATGAAATAGGTATGAATGGAAACCTCTAGGAAATCACGTTTGGTCATCAGATGGGAAACATTTGCAAAACCACAGAACTCAATTAGGAGTGTGTTGGCACCGGTCCCGTAAAAGCGCTTGGGTGCTGCACTCATCTGTCAGGGGGTTTGGTAGGATATTATACACAGGGAAACAAAGGAAGTGCTGTGCTGCCTGGCATATCAACCTAGCTAAAAAACTCAGGGCAGAGAGCAAAGTTAAAATACTGGCACGATGCTGAAAAACATAAAGACAAAAAACCTGCTCATGCAAAAGTATGATCGCAAGAGCGTGGTTCATATATTCTCTGACTACCCGGGAGACCTGGCTGCAAAGGGATATCCTACCTCATTTCTCCAGTCAGAGCACCGCAGGTGAGTGCAGCTCAGATTCCCAGCCTGTGAGGTCTGGAGGCAGCTGGCACTGGATTTGGCAGTGGGTGCCAAACCTAACATCAGGCGCCCTTCCAGCTATATTCACACACACTCAATCTCTCTCGCACCAATGTATTTCAGAACACGTCTAACACAGACCTTCTAGCACACAAATGCGAGCATCTTTCTCACTAGAAGCTAAATAAAGGCCAAGTAAGAGACACCGCACCATGAGCAGCAGGAAGAGCAAGCCCAGGCCCCCTGCAGATGTGCATGCCCTGTCCCTCAACTCCCCTCTCCAGCAAGGCCAGTTTTCCCAGGAGCCCACCATGTCACCATCTGTTTTAGAGGACAAACTGCTCACACAATGGGATGGGATGAGGTTCAACAAGGCAAAGTGCCGGGTCCTGCATTTGGGCCACAACAAGCCCATGCAATGCTATGGGCTTGGGGAAAAGGGGCTGGAAAGCTGCTCGGCGGAAAAGGTCCTGGGGGTGCTGACAGACAGAGCTAAACATGAGCCTGCAGTGTGCCCAGGCAGCCAAGAAGGCCAACAGCATCCTGGCTTGCACCAGAAATAGCGCAGCCAGCAGGGCCAGGGAAGTGATCACCCCCCTGTACTCACCGGTGACACCGCGCCTGGATTCCTGTGTTCAGTTCTGGGCCCCTCACTACAAGAGGCGCATTGAGGAGCTGCAGTGTGTCCAGAGAAAGGCAACAAAGCTGGTGAAGGGTCTGGAGCACAGGCGTGATGAGGAATGGCTGAGGGACTTGGGGGGTTTTCGTCTGGAGAAGGGAAGGCTCGGGGGGACCTTACTGCTCTCTACAATTACCTGATAGGAGCATGAAGTCAGGTGGGGGTCAGTTTCTTGTCCCAAATGGATATAATCTTTGAAACCTAACTCTACAATTTCTCTAACTCATTGTCACAATATGGCAGTTCTGAGGTTACTTATATTTCAATCTCTGTCGAGCTGATGCTACCTGCATCAAAGGCTGATTTTAGAATGACAGAAGTCATCTACTGTAATAGTAGCAATCCTTAAAAACCCAGGATGAATCTTCCAGGAGCTGAAAGCCAAATTACTGCAAGAATTCCAATTGAATTCCCAGAAGCAACTGTTTGATAGTTTTGCTCATTACATCAGAGAACTGAAGATATAATTTGCTGTTGAAAATCATATTCCAGGACTAGAGTCCTCACAGCCATATCATACCCAGCCGTGAAAGGTAAACCTAGACTTTGAAGGAATGAAAAGAGAAATTATTTTGTTACCGGAATGGGCCTGAATCCATGAACCTCAGTTACAATACCGAGAGGTTAAGGATGTATCTATACAGCAGTCTCCCTCTATCTAAATCAGGGCTTTTTCTGAGCAGCATGATTCTGAGGGATTGGATAGCCTTTTTTAGACCATTTTAATTACTGCTATAAAATGCACTTCACAAAAGCATAAAAATATTATCCTTTCTTTTAAATACCAGCAGGCCACTTGATGGGCATGTGTTACCAAGCTTAGATCTTTGGAATTCGGCTACGTAAATGCAAAACCAGTTAAAAAATCATCAGTATTTACTCTATCATTAATTAATAAAAATAAAGATAATATATTGGAATTACATGCGACTTTCAGGAATTTATACTAAGATAAAAGATCCTTCTGGGGTTTGCTATTGTTTGACATGGATTAGTTTGCACATTTCACAGTTCATTCTCTGTTCCAACAGAAATGCTCGGCATTCGAGTGACACACATACCTTGTAACCAGAGTCTTTGACTGCCATTCCAAATATCAGTCACTGCCTACTTAGCACCTCCAAGTCTGGAACAGTAAGGAAAGATGCACCCTTACCTGAAGAAGCACATTTCTTAACTGGAAAACCTATGGCAACAACAGTTATCTCACAATGAGTTTCTCTGCTGGAGTGAGGCCTTTTTAAAAGCTCTACAGGACATTAAAAATGTCATTGATTTTTCTCTTGTTGGCTCTCAGTCAATTTGAAAGCCAGCATAATTCAATAGCCTTCTACTAGTTCCATCAGCAAAGAAAGGAATCCATGCTTCAATCTATGCTGCCTTATTGGAAAAGGTAATTTAATTTTACACCTGAAATTGTGCCAACGTCAGCATAAAACCGTACACAGTATACCTAAGATTTCATTTATAAATTCAGTGTTTTGTCAAGCCAGAATGAGATGCTGTCTGAAATCAATAACTGTGTCCAAATTTGCACTGAAGATACATATATTCTTTTTGTTTCAGGTATTTTATGTTCTAGTTGGAATTGTTGATTATCCCTCTCTTTACTATAAAATACTAATGACACATCATCTAGAAAAGCTCATGTTGCAGAAAACTTTATAATTAAAACTATATAATTTGCTTACTACTGATTCATCACCTTTTACCTCCGTTAAAAATAACCTTCCATTGATACTTCCCTTAACCTGAAGGGAGAAAAGTGTACAAATTCGATGTGTCCAGAAAAAAGAAACACCCAATGCAGAGCATCTATTATTTCAGATCAGACTAACACGCCGAAGCCCTCCAATTACTAGCCAAAACCAAAAATGGTATGTGCAGCTACAGTTAATGACTTAATTCCAAACAAATGACACCAAATGCTGCACAGCAGCGCACACCATTCTCTTCATTTGTATTCATCTCTACTGCAGATCATCAAGGCAAAAACAAAATGCAAAAAGACTTCTTTAAGAAAGGCTGAAGACAGTGAATCTACAGCGCTATTCAAATGAACAGCTTTCAGTACCACCACACAGAACTGGTCCCCAAGTAATTGTGCTTGCATTATAATATTTGTCTTCTTGTAAACATGAAAGAATAAAAGCTGCAGGCCAGGATTTTCGAATGACATTTGATCACTTAACTTCCTCCAACCCACAGAACAAATATCAAATGGAAGGCAAAACACACCCCAGAAGATTGATGACCACTGAGTCAGCAGAGAATGTTCTCTCCCTCCCTTCTCACCCTGGTGAAATGCAGTTCATCATTCAAATGGGTTAGGTGTTGATGCCAGATGTAAGATTAGATAATTAGTCATCTGAGCCCTGGATGTCAACCTTTTTGTGCTAAAAAATTTATTCCAGATGCACTATTTATGATCAGTTGACTTGCAAAAGCATTCTGCTGTTATACAGCAATACATCTTATGGTGTACAGCCAAATATCTACCACTCTGTAGTAACATATGCTGTTTCTGCTGCAGCAATACCCTTCCTGATCTTAGCCCTTCCAGTGACTCAATTTTTTGTCTGCAAAATAGGGGTAATGATATTGACCTCTGAAAAGCAATTTCAACTCTAATGATGAACAGCACCAAGAAGGGCCAGATATTATTAACCAGCCCTAAACTAGGAATGGAACAAGAGAACAGCAATTTACTTGCATTCATCACCAGAAAAACACTGCTGCTCTTCCATCTACTTTCTCCTGAGCATGACATGCAAGAGAAATCAAATTAAAAGCAAACCTTAAAAGACTATACAGTATCTTTAAAAATAATTTTATAGATACACGTATAAGTACAAGTATCTTCAGACATCACATAGTGGGGAAAATTAAAGATTTTATTAGAACCTCAATTTCAACATTAACTCATACAGAACAAGATACCAGAGGGATAAATGGGGCTTTAGGATCAGGGTGCATGCTCTTTTAAAGGAATAAACCTTTACTTACGCCAGAAAGATCCCATCCTAACTCCCACTGTCATTTGCCCTTTACAAAACTGCAAAGAATATTGGCAGGCTTAGGTTTTAGGTTTTTTCTTTAAAGGATAATCAAAATGTTTTAGCTATTCTGTTTCGCATTAAAGTCCCTAATGCATTCTGTTCTACTGAGCCACATAGTTATTTCAGTCATTCTTAATAAATAACAGTTGCCAGTAGTAGTTAAGCCAACAGATCTGAATTATTTATAGTGTTGAGGAACAGAACAGCAGATAAAATGCATTAGGGCTTTCAGTTGTTCTTGCCTGAACAACACAATGGCAGCCTTCAGATGTTTTTTCCACAGGCTGTAAAATATTCTGCTTCCAATCCTGGTTTAAAAGATTTCCTAAAGAGGCAACAGGCAAACCTACTGCTATTCATCTTCGTTAATCCCATTCATGAAGAGCAGGTAGGAGAGAGCTTCCCGAATATAGCACATTACTGGTGGGGGGAAAAAGGGAAAAAAGAAAAGAAAAAAGGCACAGACTGTGATCTGATTGAACGAGTCACATTCAAACTGCTATTCAGCATTATTAACCAGAAGTTATTTATTGAGATGTTATTTAGCATGGCTTTATACCTGCCAATTAGTGAGCAAAAAGCACCTCACAGTGTTAAACCCCGTGTTTCCTTTTTCTTTGCCTATAATCCCTCCCCTCTTCAGCTGAAAAAATGCACAGGTATTATCTTCATTTTACAATGGGAACTCCAACTTCACATTCAGGGGTGGAATGTGGAAATCCCAATGCTTGTCTCTCCTCCATTCCTCTTTTTTAAGAGGCCACATCACAAAACATTAAACACACAAAAAACAACAGGGACACAAATTATCTTGACAATACTTGATAAATTATGTTAAAGGCAGTAGTTCAGTTTCTGCTTTTTGTGGCTTAAAAGATGCATTCAAATACCTGTCTTGACTGACTGATGGGATAACATGACTATCTGCTGAGCTGCGTTTGGGTAGAAATCCAGGGGGAAGCTTTTGCTTTCCCACCTTGTACTGACTTCACAGGAGACCACACCAGTGTGAAATTCACTAATCTTCCAAGGAGAAACATGCCCACAGATGACAAGGAGAGATTTACACTCAAATGCTGCAGAGAGAAGAACTGGGGGAGTAGTTGTAGCAACATAAGCTTAAGGCAAATGAGTTTTCCTTTTTTAGTTCACCTTCCGCTTTCTATATGGATGTGTTTACAGCAGGAAATGCTGCAAATTGTAGCATCTCTAAAGAGTGAAAAGAAGAAAAAATGAAAACCTGGAGAGGTAAAAAACAAACCAACCTCCTCCGACAAAATGCTAAAGAAATAGGTTGAGACAACCACTTTCGGGCCATGTCATGTTATTAAGGCACCTGAAACTGGCTTCATCACATGTTAAATTGCAGGAATGAGCCATAGTATCCAAACCATCAAGCAGGCTCAAGTGACATGGATCTCTGTGCTTCCCCACTCCCCCTTCCTCAGCTTAGCTTCCCATTCTCCCAGCTCCAAGGCTTATTTAAAATCTGCACTCTCATTTTACTGAGACAGTTTGTATTCAAGATGCCATATGTCACGGGAGTGACCATGCTCAAGATACGAAGAATATGGCTTTTGCTTTGGGTAAAGCAGGTCCTCAGCCTGAGAAACATACAGCTTGCCTGCAGTATGCGTCTATATATAGCTCTTTTTGCGCACAAAGGCCCTATGAATTGATTCTGAACAAGCTGAGGATTTCAAACAAGTCTGCAGTGCTGTAGCCTCTCTTCCATCCTGAAAGGGACAGTGGATTATTTGAAACTTGGAAAACATGCCCTAAAATTATTTCCAGCAGCGTTCTAAAAGAGAAATCATAATAAAAAAATATCTGTGTACATATTCCAATCACTCTTGTAAGGTCAAATCAGAAAATAAGAGCTGTCACCTTTTATAGCTATAACATTACAAAGTAAATCTTGACAGATTATAGACCTTGTTTTTCTGCCACAGGCTTCTCGAAACAACACAAACTCTACCTGCCAGTACACCAGGATATAGGGCTTTATTATGCAAAAGGATCGGTCTTTACTCAAGATGTTATTTGTTCCATTTTATTTTGTATGAGCGATGCTGGATTACCACATTCAATTCATCTACCTCAGAGGCAATAACACTGCTCCCAATCTATTGCAGCTCATGTAAGAATAACCCAATAGTTCTTTCTCTCCACAACCTCCCTCCACCAAGACAACTGCCATCTTTTCCTGTAAGTTATTATTAAATCTGTGATCTCTTCAGAAGACATGAGCTCTAAATATAAGAAAGAATCTGTTAGGTAATACCTCAAGAAAGGAGGTAGCACAATAGCCCATAGACAACATGAGCCGGAGAAAAATATAAAGTAGAAAGAGGGTGCAAATCTGCATTATTAATGTGCCTGGACCTAGGTCCGTACTGTGCATACTTAAACATACAGAATCATGTAATGTATGTCTAAATCTTAGGTTTTTATTGCTGCGGAAGATAAATGCAAAGAAGCAACATTATCTGGAAGAGGGTGGTGGGGCCCTGGAATGGGTTGCCCAGGGAAGTTGTGAATGCTTCATCCCTGGCAGCGTTCAAGGTGGGGTTGGACATAGCCTTGGATGGCATGGTTTAGTGGGAGGTGTCCCTGCCCATGGCGGGGGGGTTGGAACTCGATGATCTTGAGGTCCTTTCCAACCCTTACTATTCTATGATTCTATGATTCTATGATCTGGCAAAAAAACCTCACGGAGATCAAAAGAAGTCTGGCTCAAACACAACAGAACTTGTTTAAAGCTCCATGAACCAGGACTGTAAATAATACACTAGTGGGAACTGACTCACCCTCGGTGATGAGTAGGCTTAAACCTTCTTCAAATGGAACAGTGTCACAGTTCTAACCAGCAGTTAAGAGAGTTACTTAGGAGTCACATTATAAACTACAATGGTAATACGTATCCAGGGAGCAATACGCAGAGAGAGAGAGAATATGAAATCAAAACATTAATAAAAATAAGGAACTTTTGGAGGCAAATAATAATCTTCTATATGTACAGGGGTTTATACATTCTCAAATGATTCTGAATCTAGAAATAAATTATTACTTCTACCAGTACTGATATACGAGCTACCTTGGATGAAAACCAGCAAATTATTAACCATAGATGGAAACATTACACAACTGTTTTCAACAAACAACAAAAAAATGGACCATGCTAGAAAGAACAGCAGGAATACAGGAATTGAAGTTATCCAAACTAAAATGTAACCAGAATAATGCAGAGATCATCTTGATTTTCTATAGGGATGATGGGATTTTCAATAAAAATGAGATTGGTTAGGATCATCTGGGTTCAAACTTAAACAGGGGAGATGCAGGTTAGATATTAGGAAGAAATTCTCCCCTGTGAGGGTGCTGAGGCGCTGGCACAGGGTTCCCAGAGAAGCTGTGGCTACTCCATCCCTGGCAGTGTTCAAGGCCAGGTTGGAAAAGGCCCTGAACAACCTGGTCTAGTGGAAGGTCCCTGCCCATGGCAGGTGGATCAGAACTAGGTGATCTTAAGGTCTTTTCCAACCCAAAATGTTCTATGATCTGTCTGCCTTGATATCTCATCCCCCAGTCTACATCGTCCTCCTCTCACCATTCTTCTAACACCATCTTGAGGCACTGACTTGAAGGAGAATATTCAACATCTGTAGCTGAAATACATATCTATATATATAAATATATATATATATACACACACATGTATGCGTGCTTAAATATGAACAGTCCCCACAGACTTCTGGGAAAAGGAAGAGAGAAGAGGCAGAAGATTGAAGGCCACACAAAAGCACGTATCTAACCCAGAAAACACATCATTAAAACACTGTGCCAAGTAATATTTTGAAACTAAAACGTTCTATCAATTCTGCCCTGGAAACACAAAACCAGCACCAACTCTACTGATGACAATGGCCTTGAGAAACTAAAGCAGCAAAGAGGCCTCCGAATGGCACAGTTGTGGACTAAGGGTAGCAGGAAACTAGAACAGCAATTCTGTAATCACAAAAGAACAAATTCAGAAGGAGGCAATCAAATAAAGATTCAATACAAATGTTTTCTTAGTTGGAACAGAAAATCCTGTCAAGTTTAGCCAGACCGTAAGGAGAGCCACGAGAGTCAGAGAAATTTTAATTGCCAAAGCCCCAGATGCAAAGACAAAATTAAATAAATAATAAATCTGTATTCTAAATCCACACTGAAAAATAGCAATGAATTATCTTTGTTGGATTTAGCTGTAAAATGCTGCTAAGAGCATGCAGTTGGATCTATCAGAAGTACAGTCTGGCAGCACAAAGACTGCCTCAAGGGCAGAGAGTTTTCTACTAAAAATATAGGTAGTGCACCTGCATGAGAGCTTTTTAATGATGCATGGAGTCAACTTAAAAGACACAACTGTGATTGGTTAGATAGAAAATAATATACCGAGGCAAAAAAAGATTAGGAACACCAGCTGAGCTCAGAGATAACGCAGGAAAAATTACGGTTAAAGCAAGATTTAAGTCATAATAACACAGCGGTAGTAAATTGGAAGATGTAACGTGATAGGAGACTGAACATTGCTCCCAGTTCCGCATCTGACAAATGACACTTCTGCCAGCAAATCATTTAATCTCTACACATCCATCCATCTAGGTGTCAAATAGGTTTATTGCCTTAAAACTTGAGAAGAGTACTGTGAAATTTAATTTATCAATACCTGAAAAATATGTTTTAATCCTCGGACAGAAGGTGCTGGGAAAGGACACCATGTTACAAAATGAAGACTACCTAATAAAGTATCATAGTATTTACTTCAGTGAACTCATCTGTCTCTCTCCTGTTTTGGTTCCTGGGCTCCACAGTGCCTCATGACTGTCATTTCTTTGTCTTGGTATAATAGAATGAGAGCTGCGGTAATGAACCAGGAACATTAGTGCCACAGGTGGGACAATTAGCAGGTGCTCCTATAATTTACAGAGAATAGAGGAAGAAGCCTGCTTCATCCATGTAATCATAAATATTATTCTGAATCTTATTCTAAAAAGTACTGTAAAAAGCAGATGAAAAACTACAGGAGCATGAAAGAGCAATCTAGATCCAAAGCTGTCCTGAAGTTACTGAGAATGAAAAGTTAGGGGCTTGATGTAACATGAGCTGAAGATGCTAAAAACCTCCAGAAATGCAAATTTAAGCACCTTGCATAATTAAACTCAACTCTTCCCTTTAGTAGGAGCAAAAAGACCTCATCCAAAAACCTTTACAAGTTTAAAACACTGTAGATTTTTACATGTGCAGGAAAAAAAGGCGTTGTCTACACTATCTTTTTAATTGTTAGACTTACATTCATTAGTTTTGTCTTCCTATTTCAAAACTAAAAACCTAATTCAAATTAGATTAAAAAGCCGTATCAAAATTAAATGCAGAGGAATACAAAGGCAGCAACATGAACTCCTCAGGGATCAGAGGAATTAAATAAGTATAATATGTTATAGCTTTGTTATAAAACAATAATGGACCAGTGACAAAACCCTCACTCTTATCAAAACTGTGTTTTTCAATATTCAACCTGTTCTTTTTGACCAGAGCTGGTTATATAATCATCAGCCCTGCCACATTTATGCTGAGATCATGCACTTGATTTACAGGTTTTTATTAGTGCCAAAGACAGCAAGAAAATCAATTCATTCCCAAATAAAGTACAGCCAGGTTGGAGCCTTAGCACTGGCACACTCTCATATGGGCTAGAGGGCAGCAAAAGAAAATGCTCATGACAATAAAATAGAGACATAAGCTCAAGTAGCCACAAAACAAAGAAGAGGAAAACAAAGCACACAAGAATGAAAATCCACCTCGCTCTGACGTTCAAAGCCAACACAGAATATGCTCTCTTACCCATATGGACAGCCCACGGCAGGAGGTCTGAAAAATCCATAAGGAAAACTGCCCGAGTCCCCTGCTTATAGCTATATATTAAGTCTTGATATTTAGCATAGCTTGTCAAGAGTAATGCAGTATTGCGCAATTCTTCATGAGGCTCTTCTGCCTTTTAGCTATGACTCACCATTATATTAGTAAAAAGTGAGCTTAATTTAGACAACACTGAAGGGTAAATTACACATTTTTTTAAGGTCTTTGATCCAGAGGGCTTCATTATTTATTTATTTATTTACTTAATGTCTTCTCTTCCCCCTCTCCTTTTTTTGTTTTTGATAAAATTATGAAAATGTCATTTATTTTCAGTAGGCAGCATCACAGGAAACAATCATAGTCCTGGACATGAGGGAAAGGGGTTTCTACGTTTGATGGAAGACTTTATATCTCTGCTACACTCCCTTCTGCTGCAGGAATGTCATAAAGGAACAAAGGAGTGTTCCTTCAGTGTTCTTCCTCCTGAAAAATGGATTGCCTCAATCTACCTACCAAGAAGGAAAATGGAAAAAATATTAGTATTTATAACCATTTCTTAAACACAGATCTAGTCCTGTTAGACAGAAAATGTCTGTTTTGATAGCAAATGTTATTAAGGCTGGAAAAGGAGGAGTATATGTGCCCTATTTAGTACGTGTGTTCAGTTTAATGTGATCCCAACTGAAAACAGTAGCTAATCTTACTGATTTTAACACCTCAGTGATCAAAGCTTTTCTCTGAGGCTCAGCAGCAGTTATGAAAGGTTTGAAAGGAAGAGAACAATAACGTACAATAAGACTTGTCTGAGTAACTCTTCAGGTTTAGATATCTGCAAAGCCTTACCAAAAAGAGAGACAGCAAAAATAATAGAATGATTGAGATTAATTTGCATACTTGCTATAACAATAATTAAAGACATCTTTCTTATAATGTGAATGTTTCAGGCGTTTCATTCATAAGGGAGGTTGACATTGCTGATATATTTCACTTCCAAGGTAGAAAGTATTTCTCTTTCATTGCAGCTACTGCCTGGAATTTATTAAAGGAAAACAGTGAGAAAGACTGATAGGAGAAAGAAACAGTGAGTAACATGCAAATCCTTCTGCGTTCTATATCCACCACAGCCTTTGATATGGGACCAAGATGGTCGAAATAATCAGCCATTTGCTCCTCCCTATCCTCTCCATCCATCATCTTTTCAATCTCCCACATCCCACTCCCTAGCCCAGGCACACCCAATGCAAACCCACGCCTCCAGTCACACCTCTGCTTTGTGCAGCCCAAGTCTGACAAGCTGATGATTAACAGAGAAAACCTCCCAACATTTTCTTTGGACATCCTTCCAGGACAAACCATTTCCTCCACAAAAGATTTATATGATATGAAGGTGCATAAAGAGACAAGAAATGGCCAGGAAACAGGGGAAATAAGGGGGGGAGTTAGGGGGGAGAAGGCCTGGCTGTACCACAGGATGTTCCAATAATCGGTCTCTCTCTGTATTTCCTTCAGAGTTTCACTGTTGGAAATAAAATGCCTGTTGAAGTGTCATATTTTAAAGACTCTAAAACGGAAACCAATTAAAAAAAAAAAAAGAAGAAAAAAGGCAAGCAGATTTCTCACTACATGTATTTAATATTATGCTGTTTCCTGATGAAAGCCTTTAGTAAGTGGGAGTACTCAGGGAGACACTTTGATTTACATAAATTTGAGACAGAAAAATGCTGTAAGACCAAGTCCATCGCATGGTTGGGATTGAGTCTTCCAGTGGAAGTTACGTCCGCCTCCACACAGACTCAGTGCTCTGTTTCAGGCAAAATTCATGATGTAACTTCAGAATATGCTCTTAAAGCCAGTCTACTGCCCTCTCCTTTATCCCATTAGCACAATATTTCAAGGTTGTTCATACATAATATGTAAACTCTAAGCTATGATTTTATCTTGCTTTTAAACTAATAAAACATACATAAGTCCATTCTATCATTGTAAAGTAAATTTTAAACAGAAACCATGTCTGATAACCGGATTTTTTTTACCTCTCTTTTAAAAGGAAAAATACACATATCACAGCAACACTCAGCAGTGAATACAATTCAATACAAAACTACACATATAGCGTAATTTATTTACAAGTTGTGCTGGACTCAACTTGATATAATGCATCATCATACAGTGGAACAGGTAATGAGGACTCTCCCATTATGGACAATGAATTCAAATATGAGTAACTCCTTTATAAGAAACTTCATCTGCTACAGACCTAAGTGAGGCCTAAGCCACTCACCATAAGACATCAGGATTCTCAACTTGGCAAATGCAGAAGAGACTTAAAAAAAATCATCCATTTGCTTTTTTGGCACAAAACCCCTCAATGCTCCATGAGCAATTTCTGTGCGTAAGAGATCCAGGATAGAAATAGCAAGGAGCTTGCCGACCATGCTTGTTGAAAAGAGTTTTGGAAAAGGACAGATAGAAACTGGCAGAACGAAATTCTAACATAGAATCATAGAATAGTTAGGGTTGGAAAGGACCTTAAGATCATCCAGTTCCAACATGCACCACAATTTTCACATTGAGACAACTCCTTCACAAGGAGTATTCCTTCGGCCATTCCTGTATTTTTACTGGTTACAAGTTCACTTCCCTTGGGGGAGGGGGAATAAAAGCTATTCAGCTTTTAAGAGAAATATGTAAGATCAAAGTAGGAGAAATGTGAAGACTATAACAAAAAACAACAGATGGCTACAGAGTGAATGCACGCCTCAGTTCACTTCTGGGCCCCTGGTACCATTCCCAAGCCAGTGACATCAGCAGAGCCCTCCAGTGAATTACAGCCCTGTGAACACTCAAGGGTCATGTATTACCCTGCATGTGCTGGAGATGAGATTTACTGCACAGGCAGTGGTTACTCACCAGAAGTCCACTGAAGCTGAAGCCATTCTGTACACCCATACATCCTATAACACCCACCAGATTCAAGGCTAATATCTGTTTTCTGATTACCTTTTCTTTTCCTCCACCCATATAATAGCCAAACTAGTTCAACTGCAATAAAGACCTCAGTTTTAAAAATGCAAATGTTAGAGAGAAGCAGTCAGAGAGCAATGAGAATGATCAAAAGTTTAGAAAACGTTACCCATGAATAAATGATGCCACATAAGGAAGCATGGTAATTCACATGCGAAACAATGAGGCAGATGAAGACATCATACCGGTTTTTGTGTTAATGAGAGAGGGACAAACATCACTGAACAAAAATAACAGGGGAGATTCAGATTAGGCAGCAAGAAAAACTTTCCACCTGTAACTAAAGCTGCAAAGAGCTGGAATAGCCTGCATAAGGAGGCTCCTGCAGGAGGAAGGTGCAGGATCACCGCTGCCAGCAATTTAGAGACGAGGTCAGAAAAGTCCCTCTCAGGATATGGTTTAGATTTAGCTAGCTCTACCTTGAGGTAGAAAGATGGACTAAATGACCTCCTGAGCTGCTTTTCAGCCCTATTTTCTATGTTTTTTCTAGTCTATTAAAAACATGTGAAATTTCCCTTAGCTCTTTCCCTTAAAAGGAAGGAGGGTAATTCAAGAGGCACAGTATCTCCAGAGCATAGCCCTTATTAATTAACCTCATAACGTAACCTGCAGTAACATTGTGCAATGCTTCGTACCCCCTCCAGTGCCTGGCCTACATAAGAGTGTCTTCTGGCTATGGAATATAGAGCTTGATCACAAAGATACTGGTGTGTCCTAACTCTCGGTGAAATCAATGGGAATTGAGGTAACTAATTAAGAATTGTAATCAGGCCCTCAGTCCAAAGCAATAGAAAGGCATGCTTTTAGAATCAGTTACTTAATCATTCAAAACAGGCACCAAATAATGCACTGACTGTGTGAAAGAAACATCTTTTTCTCAGATCCAGAGTCTGCTCTGTTTCCCATTTCCATTTAACACCTAAAGCAAGAAGTAAAATCTACCAGACATTTACACTGGTGGTAACATTTTATGCTTGTTCCCCAGTGTTGCTCATTTATGGCTGTAAAAAAATGCAAGACTGAAGAACTAACCCTTTTACATCTGTTTGTGAAAAATGATTCCATAATGATTCCAGTTCTTCTAAGCCTTCTCTGCCCTATTAAGAATAATAAAACCTTTTTTCCAAGGAAGTATCTCCATGCAGACAGATCTCTGGGTACACTATACTGCAGCCTCTTGCTGGAGCAGTACTCTTTGGTTACCCACTGTTGTCCTCCCAGCTGGCAATAATCAGAACTGAGAGACTTAATTACTGTACCTTTCAATAGGCTTTAATTTCATTTTTGTTCTTTCCACTGCAAATGCCCATGAATCAGAGGGTCACTTTAAGCACAGAATTCAATTTAATTATACTCACAGGCATTTGTATCATTAAACAGGTCAACTTATTAAAAAAAAAAGATCTTGATTATGAATAATGGAAAGCTTGGCAGGCAATCCAGAAGGGTTTCACTCTCTCGCATCCATTTGTTTAGATTTGTTTACTGAGCACTGAATGAATATGGCAGTATTAACTGAAACTACATCTAATATTAAATTACAAGTGGATTGTAATGCTGACTTATTGACTGTTTTGGGGGGAATATTTACCAGTATTTTTAAAACTGGACTATTATCTGCTAATAAAAGCAGGGAACGAGAAAGCCAACACAAAAGGTCATGGAGTGAAACATGACTCTGTATTCCTGAACTGAATCTGGCAACATCTGCCCCAAGTTACAGAATTATTCCATACAATCAGGTCCATTCTTCAGATAGGATAGCATTCTTTTTCAGATAAGACACTGTTTTAATTACATGCTAGAGAGGATGTCTCTGATGGACTATCCTCATGTGAACTAGATCTAAAAACAAAAATCTGTGCTGCTCATGAAAGACCTGATATGCAAGGTAGAAAAGGTCTCCTGGAAAGTTACTTTCATGCTTAACTATTACACCTTGGTACTTAGCTTGAGGTTTTTTAAGGCAATCCTTTTGCACATTTTTGCTCTATTCTGTATGCAACTCTGTGTAACATGATTTCTGCATGCTATTTATGAGGCTAAGTAGTCAAATAATTACACATACTGTGCCTTTTATATATACCCTACCTTTATACTCACTTTCATTAACTTTTTGATTTCTAATAATTCAACAGGCCTAGAACTTATTTATTTCTTTAACTGTATTGTCAATACTAATTTGTAAACTAAATTTAATTTTTAATAACTTGCATGTATAAAACCTCCATTAATTCACTTATTTTAAACTAAAGTCTTAAAAAGGTGATGACACAAGGATGGAATGCAAGAAGTTAACTGATTTCAATTACAAAAACTGATGTTTACTTTCATCTTTATTCCCCAGTGACACAGGAAGGAAATCAAACCGCAGTGATAAAAAGCTGTTACAAAGAGTTACCTTAAAGAAGCCTGATTGTCAAAACCAGTTAATCATCCAGGATTACTTTACGATACTGACAATAGATAACCACAAACACACAGATACCTAAAATGGAAAAACTAGAAGCAATTTCTGTTCCTGTAAAAAGCTGCATTTTCCTGATTCATTAAGGTAGACAGATATAAGAACAGCAGCTCTCAGAATCCAGAAGGACAAAGTGACATTACCATGACCCTGAATTCTCATGTTTCAATTTCCCTTTCTACATAAAAAAGTAAACATCACACAGTTACAGCATTACAAAATTGTCAGAACCACAGAGACTTCTGCAAACACAGGGCCATGGGGATTTGGTCTGACATAAACCATTGCTTATCATTCAAGTCATAGCCGATTTCAGAAGTTCAAAGGTATACGGATTTTAGTAGAGAGAACTGATGAAACAAACTTTTTCCATAAGTACAGAAGTTTATTCAAACAAGGAAATATCCAATCACACAGATGTCCCTCGTAAATCAGTTGTTGATGTTACTTCCTTTGCAACCATCATCTCATGTCCTCCGATGTCTCCTCCTGCAGCTATATAACATCCCCCTTCAGCTGATAGAATTACTATCCTGTTCAGACTGGAAAGAGCAGCGGATTTGCTTGTAATAGGTTCATCTACTACTCTCTGGTGATCTGCTTTTGCCCTGATGATTCTACTTAATATGGTCCTACAGTGTACAAGGACCTAAGTTCTTTTAAGTTAGGACCTAAAGATTTTATTAGTCATAGTAATTTTCAAGACCAAGTTTCATATGGAAACAAACCTGAAGTCTAATGAAAAAAACCCAGCAAACCCAAACTCGCTTTTGCAATGTAAGTTACACTGAAGCAGCGGTAAAATATGCTTAATATTCTCCATTTAGGTCTCATATTGCTCGCATTAATTTTCCAGGTGTTAGACATTTGTTCACTGTATCTTTGGACACAACAGCAGGAATATTTCAAATTATAACTTAGAATTAAAAAAAATAAGGCTCCTTGCACTTCCCAGAAACTGAAAGGTTGGAATTCTTTATCAGTCCAAGTGAGAATGAATTTGCAAACTTAGCTGCATAGAACCAACTAATGGATACCTTAGATTTACACATGATTTATTTCAGAAGCACATTTTTATAAGCAAAATTGCTTTCAAGCAATTCAAGGTTCCTTTGAAAGATAACATTATACTTTGACAGTGACAGCGGTGCAGTACTTGAATATTTAACTGGAATTCCCTATGTAAATTTGTCATCTTTTTTGTCACCATTTTTACAAATTCCTAAGCTAACTTCATAAATAAGGTCATCACAAAGAAATTACACTGTGTATGATCAAAACAGAACACTATCTAGTTGTTGCACACTTTCTCGCTATCTTTACACAATGCTTTCTGCTTCTGCATCTGCCCCATGCAACTCTTCTGTTCACGTGTTGTTCCTTCTGCAGCTCCATCTATTAGTTTGCCAAGTGACAGTGACTAGAATCCTAATCGTGTCTTCTTTGCCACTCAGCACTTCCAAGGACAGTATTCCTGTCACCTCCATGCAAGTGAGCGAGCATACAAAATAAACCGGCCCGGAGATACAATACAAAGGCTGAATAGGGTAAAGGAGCAGCAAAAGTAAAGCACAAAGAAAGGATGGCAGTAAAAGCAGTGTGGTGGCAACTGGAGTTGAAGGACTTACTTAACACACAGCTGCTCAATAGCAATGCTTTTACTCTAGTTCTCCAGTACAGAAATAGACCGATATGTATTAGAAGTCACAGTATCTGGACTGCCACTTACTGTATTCCAGTGGCATTTCAAGTGATGGCTATCGCACACAGAAGAAAAAGCTCCCTGACCCAAAGAACCTACAACATAAATACTTCAGTCATCAAAGGGAGAGGAGAGAAGGGCAAGAGAAGTATTAATTCCATGCAAAGAATAACGATTTGGCTCTCAGGTTAGTTCCATAGCTTGGGAGGTAGATTTCTGCTTAAATATTGTTTATATAATTATGAAATTAAGACAGATAAAGCATAAAGAAATGTGGGGCAAAAAAGGGAGACAGAGCAACTTTCAAACAGAGGCCTGAAACACATCAAAACGCTGCTAAACAGAAGCACTCAGAATGACAAGCTTTTCTAATTCAATATTAGTCTTGCTGCCACATATGTCAATCCCCTAAACTTCGGGAAAGGAACCATGGGGCAATAGCCAGAATACAAATCACAGTCAATGCAAAAGCAGCTGCAAAACAAAGAATGAGCTGATTTGACACTTGCTAAAATAAATTTCATTAGTCACAGGAGAAATGTTTGTGTTTTCAGGTCAGAATACTAGTCGTGAAAAACAAAATACCTGCATAAATTCCTCACTGTATCTCCAGACTTTCAGCCACAACACAACTATTTCCATGAAGAATGTGATTATATGATTTCGTGTGTGTGTGTGCTAACAGTTAGTGAGAGTAAAACATAACGGGTGTCCCACATCAACAAATTCTGCACAGGTAACACAAAACGTAGTTCAGGTTGACAGTAGACCACTTAATAAAAAAAGTTAGATCGTGTTTTATATCATGCTAAAATAGTAGATATAATCCGTAAATTGGAATTAATATACTGCGTAACTTCTATTAAATCTCAGTGCTTCTTAAAAAAGCAAGTTATTTGGGATGCTTTTTTAAATGGAAATGTTGAAGAAATAGACAACATCTAATCCTAAAGTTCTACTGAATTTCTGTTGCTATAACAACGTGTGAAAACCTTTCTTCTGTTGAGGACATCTGTAGCTATTTTTACATGCAACAGCTGGATTTGTCCGTCTGATATTCATTCCTAAGTGTTTTATTTGATGTTTTTGAATAAGTTCTTAACACAGTGACAAATGTCAAGAGTCCAGCAGGCTCAACAGCTGAATAATCTCTGGTGTAAAACACACATTACATGCCAAAACTATAAAATAAGCAACAATTTGATTAAAAGTAGTGAGAGTCTCACATTCCCCCATGCACACACACCTCCTCCTCCCAGGTTCAGCACTAGAACAACAAGGGCACAACAAGCCATTATAAATGAGATCTTTGATCTCCGGAGATACCAACTTCATACTCTATCTAAAATTTACCAATAGAAGAGAGCACCATGAAGCTGACTTGCAATCTCCTATAAACAAAGCACATCAGGCTGCTGGAAACAACCAGCGTTCAGCTGTGATGCCCAGGCACATGTCAACCACTCTCGGCTTTCTTTGCAGAAGTTCCTCATGCAGTAAAACAAGCAAATAAACCCAATGATGAAAGTGCAGATTTCTCCAAACAACATAAATAGCTGAGCTAGCAAAGAACCTTGCAGAATTAGGCCATGGATAATTTTGCCCCCAGATTATAGATATCTGTAAGACTGGAAACAGAAATTGGGAGCTCAGGCAACCAGGCAATGCAAAAATTGACACCTAGAGAAGACAGGTTTTTTTCAAAACTCCCCTTTATACTATGCAGCAAAGTATTTATTATTATTGCACTGTAGTCTAGAATAGCATTTCATTCTAATGAATTACTGACAGGAATTAATAAATCCCTGTGAGGATTAGGATAGAACAAACTATATTCTAACGCTTATTACAAACCACTTTTCCCATACCTGGCATGGCTTTGCAGAGCCTGATGAAACCCACATTCCTCCTGCCTCAGGCAGAGGCAAGTTCCAGTAGTGCAAAGTCTTTCAGAGTCTATAAGGAGTCATAAAAGGCTATATGGATTCCTGATATATTCTCTCCTCCTGTTTCCAAAAAGACTTGTTATTTATGAACTGAAGCAGCAAACAAAAAATAGCAAAGACTCCACTGGGGTGTTGGAAATACGCAGTGCATACATTACACAAAGGCAGTAACTGCGTTTATGCCTGGTGCATATGGATTAGAAGAACATTTGCTACATTTTTCAAACACAAAAGGGGAGGGCATGACATTTTGTGAACAGGGTCCTGTATCTTTTTTCTTCCAGTTCTGATTTTAGCTGTAAATACGTAATTACTGTAAATGCATCCAACGCCCACATCATTTCTAAACCAGCACAGAATTGTTCCATTTGTATCTCTTCATCAATAATTACTAATTTCATGCAGAGACAGGTAAATTGCCACTGCTTTAGCCCAGGACATTGCATGTTCACACAGACGCCTACAGTCTAAGGAAACAGTTAGCAACACAAAAGGCAAAACCAGTCTTCTTTTATTCTTAATCATTTGCTTCCAGCTGATTGCCCAACACATTAAAACGTACTACTACATACTGAAAAAGCTTATTGAATATGACTTGGATGTCAATAAGATTTACAGCCCAGTGGCAGACAATAGTTTTGTTCACTTTCTAAGCTGAATCTATTAGAGAGCTTCCCAAAGAGAGAAGTATTCAATCATCCGGTAAGTATGAAAGAACATGCTTGGTTTTACTGTTCCTCCCTTGGACAGGAATTCCATATTTTGAAGCCTGCCCTTTTGTGCAGACCTGCTGGAGTCTGTATTTAAGTTGTATGCTGAAGAATTGGACACAATATTGAGCTAAAGAGTGATTTCTATGCTGCTTGATATACAGCGCATGAAGCAGCACAGAAAGTATAGCTCAAGTGGCCCAAGGCAGTATTTTCTCCACAATTCTCTAAAGGAATAAAACAAACAGAAAAAGATTAAGAGCAGAGATCTGAAACAACTGATATCCAACATCTTGAGATGGCACTGAGAAGTCTGCCAGGGTACCCTGGCAGCTAAATAACTCTCTGACCTCTGCAAGACTGATGAATACACCTGGATGCTTTGCTGCTATTTGTAAGGAAGTAAAGAAAAATAGCAGAGAATAAAACTGTCCTGGAATGCAGCCAGGACAAAGCAGAACACTTCCGCTCCAGGATTCATGATCCACGTGAAGGCTACTCTGAAGGGCCAGTCATAAAACTGGAGATTGCAGTGTACCATGCTGATCTACAAGGTATGAGGCCAACACACACAGCAAAGTACACTGAATTCAGAAGCGTGACATAATGGACAACCTACTTGCACAGGATGGAAAGCAACATGTTTGTTAGGATATGGCAAAAAAAACAAGTAGTTCAGGCAACTAAAAGAATTTGAGAATGACCTTGTGTTAATCAGGTTAGCATGCCCAAGAGAGTGGGAGGGAAATCTCCTTACTTAATAAGATCAGTCTTGATTTTAGAGATAATAGGGACATAATTACAAGTTGGTGAGGATGATGTGACCTCCAACCCGTCTTTTTAAATCCTCATCTGGAGATACTTAATGAAGCTAGTGAAAGTGGAAATAAATGGAGTAAGGAATAATGATCAGCAAGTCCAGTGCCAAAGTCCAGGGGAGAAGCCTTCTAACAACAATGCCAAATTTTGTGGAACTGAAAGAAAGGAAACATTCTAGCACCACTTGGAACAAGATCTGCGTCCAGTGAAACTTTTCAATGCACTTTGCTAAACCAAGAGACTTTAATACACTTGCAGTTTAAGAGTCTGGTTTACAGCTTTGACACACAAGATGAGAATGAAGCAGATACAAAACGAACTGGGCTTTCTTTGTACTAACCTCCATATGCAGCATACGTCATCTTCAGAAGCAACGTTCCACAATGACTAGCCTTTTCTATCTATGGTTTATATTTACTGTGAATATTACAGTTTTGTTTGGAAGTAAACTCTCAGCAATCGATCTTTAGAAACAAAACAGAACGTGGATTTTGCACAAAGGCATACCCACATCTGTAAAGTTGCAGGTGCTACCATCTGGTAATGTTTAGAATGCGTACCCACAAAAATCTGTTGGTACAAAACTCTTTCAGCAATTACGAATACCTTTGGTTGAACACTTTGGTAATTTCATGAGGAATGTTTAAAAAAATAAAAAGGAGGAGCTTTGCACAAACAGCAGGAAAAATACATCCATAGCAACAAAGTCTTCCCAATGGACTTCCCAATGCTTACACTTTATTCTTATTAAAGATATGGCACAAAACGGACACTTTGGGATAGAAGATACACACTAATGCTGAACTGAACGCTATCAAACAATTAACTCAGAATTACATGCTATCAACTATTCAGTTTTTCTAATGATTGGTGTGAAAAGTGAAGAAATTGCAAAGAGAGTATTGCTGTCAACAGCGACTGACCCTGAATGAGGCCTCTGCATGATAAGAAAACAGTCCTGAATTTTCAGCAGGTACATGCTCATTTAAAGACTATCAGCATTCAACATACATGAGTGACACTGATTCCCTATGTGCTGAAATTCTAAAACGTTACCTTTAATAAACACGATCACTTCTTTATGATTAAAGTAACACCAAAACTTCACTAAAACCCCTTACTACTAATATTCCCAGATGAATGATATAATATCACACCCCAAAAAATTATAACCTAGTGACTTCAACAGGGTATTACTCTCTGTTCATAATTACTATAGGATTCTCAACCTGAAACCAAAAGTTGCTACATAAATTTAATGATATTTAACAAATCTAATGCTTAAATAAATTTAAAGCAGAAATAGCAATAGAGGATACCTTGAGGGAAAAATCTAAAAAGAAATCAATGAAAAGCCAGGAAATTTCTCTGTGTTCGAGTCTCCGTGTCACAAATAATCTCTCTAGAGATACACACACATACACAAAATTAAATTAGTGCTTTCAAACTGACAAGTGTGGTTAAAAATAATCAAATTGAGCCCGTTTAGTCAGAAAGCACTGCCAAAAGGTGCATCCGCTGAAGCCTGCCACTGATACCAAGGCCTGGCCAATCTGGCTGGTAAGAATATGACTTAACGAGCAGAGTGTTCTTAAGCCTACCTTGTCATTCCCAAGCCATCACCTCCTGTCGAAGCTCAGAGAAGTGCTGGCAAGCTCTTCTCAGTGCTCCTTGGCTGGAGACTGAGTTGCTATGATATATGTCTGCAGAATAATAAGGAAAAAAAACCTGTGGAAAATGTGAAGATTGCAGGCATGCTTCCCGGAAAAAATGTATTTGAATTCAGCAAGTCAGAGGCAATCTTGACCTATGAATACCTTACTAAGAGAAAAGAGATCTGTTCTTCCCACTCTGCGTTCCAATTTGTACTCATTTCAGTATCAATCCAAAAAAAAAGAGAGAAAAGGGAGAAACATACCAAGTATTTTGATGAAAAAATACTAAGGCGCTATAGAAAGAGTTTTTCTGTTGTTATGGAAACACAGAAAGCACAGGCTAAGAAAAAGAAAGGCAAATAAAGCAGCAATTTGAACTGCAAATACAAACATGTTCCTCTTCCCGGAAAAAGAACTTCCAAAGGATTTTGTGGCTGCTGCGGATCTAAGCAACTAAAAACTACAAATTCTTCCCCCACAGAGACACAGAGAAACATTTTCAATCCACTGGAACAAAATTATAACTAGGATAAGGAATAAAAAAAAGCAGGTGGAGTTATCAAACCGGTATTTTCACACCCCCAGGAACTAGTTTGCCGAAAATGCAGTCACTTCAAACACTTACTGCTTCAAGTAATCAACAGAGTGGTGAAAAAACACATGACCCTGCATTTATCTGGAGGAAAATAGCTCTTCATTCCTTCCCCATACATTTGTATTTTGTACATGTTGAGCAGGTAGCCAAAGAAATAATTCCATTCTCTGACCATAAATTACTTCTTAAAAACTGGTTGTTTTATCTACAGCTTACTCTGAACATGCAGAATAGAATGTGTAAATTGTTATCTGTTAGTCTACAGTCTTTTGCACATTAAAAAGCTGATTTAAAACATTCTGACAAAGTCCTAAATGATATCAAGAAATACCGTAAATAATTGCGCACATATGTATAACTGATACATCCGATTAGCAAAATTTGGCTTTGAAATACTCATTGTGTTTAGGTGCTGCTTAATGAAATGGTGTAAATCAGTTGTGTAAATGCTGTTATGTTCTTATGGACCTGGATAATCTACATTGGTCAGGTATCATGGAACATCTTAGTGAAAATGGGGTATGGAATCATGACAGATCCTTTACTGAAAAGCATGGAAAACTGGCACTTTCTCTACAGAAGAGCATGTATCTTTGGATCTACCTGAAAACACCCTTCCACCATGTCAGAACAAAGAAAACAGATTCTTTATTTTTCACTTGTCGCTTATGTAAATTAACAAAAGACTACGACAGAGGGTTTGTCATGACTTCTGCATATTTGAGAGGGAGAGTGTGAGTGAATCCTCAATGGGCTTTGGGCAAATATCCTGACTGCACCTATTGAACAATTACTGCTGCTGATGGAATAACGGGCAGGAAATCAACTGCACATCCAATAAGCACTTCTGTAAATAAGCTTTGAAAACAGCTGCTCTTCCTCACCAAAACACCAAAAAAAAAAAAACAACTCAAGGGCAACAGACCACAGAGTTCACATTATGGACCCAATAACTTCTAAATTCATTCTGGAAAGAAAACCGTTTTTAGTGTAGCCATACATCACTCACCCAGCTCAGCAGCTTTTTACTCCCTGCAGGGCAAAGTCTCTTCATCCTTGCTTCTGTCATTTTAAACTACAGAAAAGAACAAATTACACACCTAAGACCACTGCTGGGTTTTTATTCTTTTGGAGACCAAATTTTTAAGTCCTTTTGTGACTGAGAACTCTGAACTCAGACATGAGCAGTGCTCACAGTAATGGTATCTGTTAAGAAAAAACACTTAACTCTTCACACGTATAACACGCACAAGCAAAATCCAGAAATATTCACACAGATGTTACCATTGTGATTACAGAAAGTGACTGAAACACATTAAATTCCTACAATTAACTTTGGCTTGCTGATTCCATGTACTTGCACACACCTTTAGCTCCAAATACCTGCCAAACTCACTGACGCTCTTCAGAGAGAAATACAACTTAGAAACACCGATTTTATCAGGATCTAATAGGCCTTTTTTTGGGGGGGTGGGGAGAAGGGGGAAAGTGTAATTTTAAAAAGTGAAGCGTTTTACCTCATTTTGTGAGGATACCCGCAGAAGCCATCCTGTGCTTTTCTGATATTCCTTAGCAATATATCCTCACAAAACCAAGTCTCTATATATTTATGAACATGAAAGTGACACAATAAAATAGCTCTATCTGACCCACTGTATTTCAAGAAATAAAGATTCTAACCTGCAGTGGAAGACCCTGTGGAAGGCCCTGGTGAGCTTTACTGCCTGCCTGGGAGCTTTACTGCCACCTCTTAGCCCGTGGAAGGATAACTGCAACAAAGAACCCAGGGGAAATGGTCACAGAACAGGTATTTTCCTTCAGGCCAAGTGTGAGCAGGACTCGAGAAGCACCCAGATGCCATCCCTGCCTATACTGCACTTCAATCTTTGGTGCACAGAATCAGTTACAATCTCTGCCATAAAAGACAGAATACACTGATTTATTCCTAATTAAGGCTGAAGCACAGAAACAACATTTGATTGTTGTTTACCTTTCGACATCTGTCGGCCTCTTTCAAATACAGTGATTTGAAAAAAGGGAAGAAACCTCACTAATTGCTCTTAGAGCCGTCAGAAGAGTTCAGGCTTTCTGTTTCTGGGCTTTTATAGGGAAGAGCTATGTTTCAGATGTAGTGTGTGTTGCTATGGTAATTACTATTTTACTGAATGATATACATTCAGAACTGATTTCATATTGTCAGCCAGTAATTAAACAGATTAGACTGTGTGTACTCACAATTCTGAAATATCTCCAATTGGTTTTAAGTTTTGGGGCATATGAAAAGCACTGGTCTGACAGTCCTGGAAAATAAAACACTAATTCAAAGGGCAGCTCCAGCTGTACAGGTTTCCTCTTACCTTCTCAGCCACCTATTCACAGGCCAGTGTATCTTAGGAGCAGAAACACAGCAAGACATTTTGGTGCCTGACGTCAGGCACCCTCTCTCCACCTCCTCACAGCTACAACCATCTCCTGATAATTCTTGCGCTGCAGACTTGAAATCTCTCTTTCCAGATGGCTGTAGCAGCAGCTACAGTAACTATCAGAAATCAAACATATTGGCTATCTTCTTATTACAGTAGTGGTCTGAAGAAGTTTTCAGGGGCTAACCACTGAGAAAGCCTACTAAGTGAAGATGAATTATCTTCCTCATCCTGCAGTTCCTTCTGCCACCATGCAACCTCTGAGGGCAGAACACCACTCTGAGAGCAGGTAGGCATCCTTAAAGCATGAGCTGCAACCCTGCGTCCTAGTTTTGCTTCCAGAACACCTTACAATAGAACCAAAGCATAAAGTACTCACTCTTATACACAATTCTATCATCCGTTCCTTTTATCCCAGATCCAACATGTACCTTTGACAACAGCACTTTCCAGATTTATCTAGCTCTCAAGTATCTAACTGAAGTTATAGAAACACGAAAGCAGTTGAGAAAGAAACCAGGAAGCAACGTGGTTTCACTTCCCTGAGAGATTCTAAGCATCTCAGAGCAATTAGACAATATTCCCTCAATACAAAAATGATGCTAAAATTTGCGTAACCAAAACCATGAAACCTCTTGGAAGTTTATTTGCTATGCCTTAGATTAGCAAAGGGAGAAATGACAGCAGCAAGGAGAGGGAATCGAGAAAGCCCAGGCTTGTGCCTACCTTTATTACAGGCTTTCTTTGGTAAATCAATCAGTTGCAGAATCCCATTTTTCCCCATGCTAAAAAATAGCCCAAGACAAAATCGAATACATGTGAGTAGGAATAGTAAGGGAGATAAATGGTGAGCTTGAAACCTCATGGATGAAAAACACTAGAAAAATGTGCTGATCTTCCAGGAGAGAAAGTAGGTGTGCAGCTTCTGATAAAAGGACAATCATCTCTAAAAGACGAGTTCTATAGGCCCGTGGCTGGATACATGCAATTACACAGACAAAACCAGGCTAAATCTGTAAGCTTCAGGGGAGGACACCTAACAGATGTGGAAGAGTAAGGGAAATTATACAATGTTGTTTAATTATCCATATATTTTCTTCTATCAAGTAAATTATTTTCATATTGCAGTTTGTGGGAACAGGTCAGTGAAGAGATCAGGAATGAGTCAGCATTAGAAGGCTGACGGAAACGTTAATCTTGAAGAAAGAGCTAAAGGACGAGAGGAAAACAGTATTATTCAAGATCAAAGGAATTATAATGGGCACAGAGGGTCTCAAAGGTGACTAGACTGATTGCCGCAAAAGGGAACATTATACTGAGAGAAGCTGGTAGGGCATAGGTCATAAACGAAGTGGAAATAAACTGACTAAAATAAGGTGGAGCCTTGAAATTTAAGATGAAAATAATTTTGTTTCCAAAAGGGGACTGTAATTTACCCAAAGGAGGTCATGTCATGGCAACGTGACTGGAGCAGTTGTATAGCTTTTGCTGTTTATCTTGGTGATAAGGAATCAACACAATCTAGTCATTTCAGTGGAGGCATTTCAGACAGTTGACAAAGGATTTGGCATTCCTTCAAGAAAGTCTTGACTTATCTTGGTGTCCCAGTTCCCAACCCTGTGAACAATGGGGGGGTTTTATATCATTGGCATACGAGTAAAACACCTCATTTGTTCACAATAGTACTCACTACCTAAAATCACTAAAGCAGGAAAGACTGGTTTATATCTTTTGGATCAAGCTGTCATGTTGTAAAACATACTTTGCTGGGTATCCCTGACATATGGTCAGAATAATTTGGTTTGTTTTCTTGTATACAGTCTTCTCGCAAGGAAAATTTACTATGTGAGAGCCTTGAAGGAAAAAAAGGATGCAAAATGAACCAATATTCAGTTCCAAGGGAATTTATAATACAAATTTAATTTTAATGCACACTTAAAATGTCTTCTGGGCTTAATATTAAGGCTAATTATGACTAAACCAAAACGGTGATTCTCTTTCCTAGGCATTTTAGGAGAATTGGTTTTGTCTGGACAGAACAGGGAAATACAAACAAGGTTGTTCACATCCAGACCTGCAACTGCCAAAAGAGCTTGAAAAAGGAACCTTAACTGTAATTTCTGCATCTGAGAATAGATTAGTTATCTAACGGCAGGATTCCACAATATGAGTTTAGTAAAGCTCATAATCCTCTGCTTTCTAAAAGGGCCATAACATTAAAATTTAGTGGTGGAGAAATAGATCATTCTTTATGACAACACTAGCAGCTGAAGTGTAAGTGAAATGGCAGTCAGTCATAACCATGTCCCTACCTTTCCCCTTAAAACGGTTCTAACAATATCCCTCAGCCTTTGCCTAGTTAACTTGCAGTTAGCATGTGTGAGGCCGAACTAAAAGTTATTTCAGGAGCCAACTGGAAAGGAGATTCTGCCTTTTTAAAATGGAATTGTTTTCTATGGTTTAAGACTGTTTCCATGGAGAGACCACAGCATATGAACATCTTCAGGCCAAGTGCTTTGCTGCAGGCTTATCAGAATGAAAGCACCACAGCAGGAAGGATAATCGAGGCCAGCTTAATGAACTTTGTGGGCATTCTCCTAATATTTGATATAGGAGCATTTTCATTATTTTGATCTGTTAGACATTTAGAAGTTAAACAGTGCTATATACACCAGCTCTGAAATGACATATCTTAATACAATATTTACTCAGGATAAAGTTAGTTGCAACAATGTCATGCTGTTGGTGATGGTGGCAAAGCAGCAGGCAAAATTATACTGTAGATGAATGTAAAGTGATGCATATGGAGAAAAAGCATCCATCCTAAATTCACATAGAAAACAGTAGGCTCTGAACTGACTATTGCCACCTGGGAGAAACAGCTTTTAAGTTAAAATAAATAGGTCTATTAAAAAGCCAGCTTACTTTTCACTAAAGGAAAATAAAGCAAACAGAATGGTAGTAATTATTAGAAACAGGAACCTTGTTATACTACTTTATAAACCCCGAGTGTGCATGCAACTTGAATACCATCTCTGATTTGGATCTCAGTCCAGGTTTCTTCCCTTACACCTTCTCCCTCCCAACTCATGCACACACAAACGAACAAGAAAAAGCACAGAAAACGGCAACACAAATGTCAAAGGAATGAAACAACTCCTCTTTGAGGAACCATTAAGAGTTTATATTGTCTAAACAAGTCACTTGAACATGCTTGTGAAAGAACAGCAATCTAGTGGGTATGCTGTATGCTCTTGCACACCTTCACAAGGCAAATCCAAAATTCAACTGTTCCTCCAAAAGATTTTACTAGGGAACATCCCCCTACATATTTTTAAAGCAATAATGAACATTGTTCCATGTATACAGATATTTGGATGATTTCTAAATTACTTTGCAGTTCTCCCAACAGGTCAGGTTATGTTTTTAAGATCATATTCCTGAGACTCCACAACACACAGCTGATGTATATTGAGTAACACTTCTGAGATTGCCAAAATTACGCCTATTTTTCACTTAGAAAAATAAAGAAACAAGCAGTAAGTGCCTCAAAAAATGCTAATAGGAATCTTGCAGAAACAAAGTTCAGTATCCAAGAGCTAACGCTTAATCTTGAACTACTGACAGACATTTCTATAAGTCCTGAGAACATTTTCGGAGCTTAACAGATCATAAAAATACCATTAGCACTCCTTGCTTAGCAGTTTCAAAATAAGACCAAAAAGAAGCCTGTAATAATTTACATACACTCCTTCTCACCTGCTATGAAAAAAGCCCCCTGTGTTTTATCTACTTAATCCCTTTGGAGGCAAGATAGCAAGTGAGAGGGAAACAGACTTCACAAAAGATTTTCCAAACCATACCCCTGTACTCCTAAAACATGAGCCCTGAAATGTACTTTTTCTCCTGTGTGCTCATCGCTTCATGTGAATTGCTGGTTTAATCTGTGTTTCACCTAATGCAATAATTCATGTTGTGTGGGCTGTGGCTGGAGTCAACACAGAGCAGTGCTGCAGTGTACCAGGGCCTCCATTCCCGTGCTGTCTGCTCAAAGCCCAGTCCCATGTGCTTCGGCTGCAGCTCATATGCGCCTAAGCCATGACACCTGATTCACACGCTGTAAGTCTTTTACAGTCAGGGCAATGCCACAGAGTGCAGTTCACTGATGGTGGCATGGCCAAACTAGTGCAGTCATTGCACCAATAACACAACACAACTGCAGAGTAAATGTTACAGTTTCTAAGTCGTATCTCACCCCAGGAAAACCAGGTTCAAAAACTTATATATTTCAAGGTTTTGCTAATGAAAGACGATCAACTGAACTACCTTACAAACCAGTTTAAGTGCCTCCACCTTCTGTTTTAATCTATCGTACTGAATTTTTCATACTATGTCTGGGTTAGAAAGACATCTGCACACGTTTCCCAAGGCAGAATGGCAATTTAAAACCTGAATGGAGGAAGAAGGACAGCAAGAATATTTTCTCTGGCAAGTCAGGATGTTGCCACTTGCACTGGTTTTGCTCCTGGCTCTCTTGTTCGTGATAAATGTCAGGTTCTCACAACTGAGTTCCAAATCAGACAAGCTGATACTCAGAGAATAACTGAGTATGAGAACATTTGCTATAGCTAAAGAAATTCCAAGGCATTTAATACTAGAACCTTTAATACCTTTGACATCAGAACCCTGTATACACAAGAGAAACACTTTATGCTGACATTTTCCATAGCAATGCTCATTTCCATTTATATTTTCTTCCTATTCTTATGCATAAAGAACAATGACCTTAAAGGTAACATTTCAATTTACAGGAAACTTTAACCAGTGTGATCATCATACCCAAAGGAATATGATGTTAAAATACTATTCACTTGAACTTGGCAAAACACAGTAAGATATCAACATGAGTAACAAACCTTCCACTGATTTAATACATATGCACTGCAGTGAGGTATTTTTGCAAGCAAAGGTTAATTTGCCTCTCCCTGCACAAATAATACTGATAATTAGTAGAGAATCCATATTCACTCATTCAACCCAAATCTCCTGGAGATGAACACAGAACACAGAAGCAAAATGACCAGATTCTGACCAGGTTCTTTGACCTGCATTTCTCAGACAAATGAGGAGCACCAAGTTAAGATGCAAATGAGACGCCCAGGTGAAAGGAATTCCAGCTATCAACTGCCTTTGTAATTCCTGCATCATGACAAACATTTTTAAACACGGGCAGACATTTTCTAACCACTAACTGCAGACTTGCACTTTATGAGTAGACCAAGATCACTGGTTTATTATCAATATATAGTGTAATATATACAGGTAACCCTTTTTCTTTAGAACAGGAGCCAGTTCTGTGGCAAACAAGGGCAAATGATGAGCCACAAAGGCACTCTCAGCCAAGATGCTGTAAACAGAGTATGTCAGCAGAAAAGAAATGGAAACGTTATTTTACTTCCTGAAATTCTAGATCCAATTCCACCATCTCATTGCATCTCTGGGGATAAACGCACAAACCAGACAGGTTTGCTTTGTTATGCTTCTTCTCTGGAGAACTTTGAAGAAGAATCTATTTGCAACATTGCAAGTTGAAAAAATCTGCATCAACAGTGATTTGCTCAGCTAGCTCCTGACTCCGTGACAAGTGAACCAAGAAGACACCGGATCTTTTATCCAACTGTAGCAATACCCCCAATGAATATTACACATTCAAAAATCTATTTATGATGCCTCATTAGCTTGGCATGATGAATAAACTCCATCAATCAACATTTATTTTACTAGATTTAACTGCTATTACTGCTGAGTTGAAAAGGAAATGGAGACAAATGCAGGCTTGTAGGAGCTGTTTGCCCAAGAGCTTTGTTAAGGGTGAAGAAAAAAGATGCCAAGAGTTTTTATTGCTTGCTTGTTTTGAGTAGGAGACAAGAACTATTCACCTCCTTTAAATGTTTTTGTTAACAGGCATATCTTACAGACAGGCACAGATATAAGGTGCTGCCTTCACAGCAAGAATGTCAAAAGTTAATGACAGCTGTATCAAGAGAACTAAAGTGATGAGAATCTACTCATTTGACAAGGAACTGAGATGACATGAATTGGTTACATCGGTCTGGTTCTTCATACAGGACTGTCACTGCCACATAAATCAGCGGTAGAACTGCCAACAACATGCAATTTTAGATAAGCAATGACTGAGAAAGGGGGAGCAGGAGCAACCACCAGGAACTGAAAGAATCCCTAAGCTAATGCCTTGTACCGCAGTTGGCAGAAATTGTTCTGAGATTTAACACAGCACTTCAGATCTAAGAGAGAAACAACAGTCTCTATTAGCCCCAAATTAAAATAGATTTCTTTACAGAGACTGTATACGCACGTGCCTGTGTGTATGCTTTTGAAGATAAAATAGCAAGCAGACAGATGTTGATTTATGGAGTTAAAATTAAAGCAGTCTACTTGTCAATCACACAAGTCAGCACTGGGCTGTTCTGCCCTATTTGGTGTTATTTTTTCAATGCTGAATGCTATAACATTGTCTTGTTTCCAGTGTATTTTAATACCACGTCTGTAATGCCACAAAGCCACAAATTGACCAGAACAGTGTGTATCTTGAGACTTCCATCATATCAAAAAAAACCCCAAACCAACCCCAAAATGCTAGTTTTGCCTGTGCTATCTGTAGCTAGGTAGCAGTCATCCCCGAAGTCTTTATCTCTTTACCCATCTCCAATACAACACTGAAATGGCTCATGTTTCCAAATGACAAAAAAATAAAAACCAAAAAAAATCTGGGCTTATGTTGTGCCATATTAAAAGCTCAGCATCATTTCATTAGCTAACTACATTTGCTTTGTTTGATATTACAATCACAGATCTTCCTCTTTTTGACAATACATAATCCAAGATACTTGGCACTCTATCAACAATTCCAGATTTGGAAGGATTATAGATGTGCTGACAGTTAAATGGAGTTAGAGTTCTCTGCTGAAGACAGATAAGTAGCATGTACTCTTTGATAAGTCCTATCAGAGCCACACTCTGACAGGAATTTCTTTACAATGCTACTAAATCTTATGCAATGAATCTCATTATGCACACTGCCATTTGCCCCACTAGAGGCTGAACTCCCTTGCCACCAATAAATATATTCCATTTCTTCCCCCAATTACATACATACTGCTTTAAATTCCAGATTTAAAATAACTGATCAAGCTTGATAGGGATGGGAGGGGGAGATGATGGAATGCTTTTGTAACAGCATACAGAGATCGAGCCAGAATGCTTAATCTGGTTAGCTGTAAGACGAAAATCTGCCTGGTGGCTTTGTGACAAAGGAATGAGGCTATGTAACACAACACAAACACCTTATTTTAAATGTTTGCACATAGTAATTCCCATCATTTGCACCGAGTTACGCTGTTAAAAGCGCTTTCTGTAGAAACATTACAGTTGGGGGGGGGGGATTAAATCTTAGATCTTTAGTGGCAATGATTCTTCTGCCTGCCAGATTCTTACAATATAATTACCCACATAGGCACACACACGCAGAGCACGAGGATACATGCCAGAACCATTCAATAAAAGCAGGTTTAAGTTGACTCAGCTATTTTACTTGTATAGGAACATAATGATGCTAGGTTCTATAGAATTTGGTCATACTTTTATTCACTTAATTAGATGTTACATCATGACGAAATCCATTCTGAAATCTGTTCTCGTCTTCAATATAACTTGATAAAATAACAGAGCTCTAGCAGCAAAAGCATTCCTGTATGTGTAATGAAAATCTTGGATCAAACATCTCAACAGATTCATTAAAATAAGTGTATTATAATTTCCTAGATTATTACCTGCCAGAGCTCAGTGGGTGGTCTCCGAAGGCCTACGCCATTAGGAATCCCAGGTTCTTAGAATCCTGTCATATCTGCCTGCATCCACCCCCTCAATGTTTCCAGTTTCCCCTCTGCTGCTTCAGAAAGTAATTCCCTTCGTAGCTGTCACATTAAGATATCGGGATACAGTCCTCCTGCTGTATTTCCGGATTCTAACTGAACCTGGCTGTCAAGTTCACTAACAGAAAGCGAATACAACCTGCTGCAGTGCCTTGAGATTAATTTGCCTTGAGCTAACGAAAGCCAATTTCTAATTTTAACCCTGAATTGTGATCAATATGACTTAAACTAAGCTGATTTACACAAATAGAGACAACCGATAGGAAGAATTCAGATTCAATGTGGCTATTTAGGATTTTATGCTCTCCATATTTGTTTCTTGAGGTTTAGATATTTTTCAGAAAGAGGGAGACAACAGCTCAGTGTTATCACTGGAGCAAATCTGGCAAAGTTTGAGAGCCCAGTAAAAACCAAATGGCCTTAGAGTCACAAGTAGTCAAATCAAGCTTTAACCACATATTATCACTATATAGCTATGTTTTATATAAACAGGCATTCAATAAGGTGCCTCACATACTTTACTGAGAGAAGTCTGTTCCCTATAGGTGTTAAGGCCTATCTCCTGAGACATCACCTCCGGCTCTTCATTCCCTCTTTAATACTCCAGTGATAGAAATCAACTCAGAGATTGTAAAGATTATTTATGGTCATATGGCATTCTTTGATCTAGAGGAAAATTTTATCCTTTGTCAGAATTTTCCTGCATGCTTCATTCAAAACAAAGCAAATCATCACAAGAAATCAATTAACAGGTTTCACATTTTTTAGTATGCTTACAAGCATGTTATTTTTAACGAAGGAAACTAATTCGATCTTACTGGTAAACATGGGCAAGCTTGTTTAATTTCCTAGCTATAGGTAAAAGCTGTTGTAGACAGGATCTGGGCTGGGTATTTGTGTGCTTCTATTTTATTGACCACCACGGCTTGGGCAATAATTTGCAGAGATAAAGTAATCTGAAAGATATCTTCAAGCATGATAGCAAGGGTAACGCTTCCTAAAGTGCACTGTTTATGTTGCCGTTTTTCAGGAACTTCAAGTTCTGTTGTTTCCACCAGTGTTACAATAAGGGTAGCAACCTCACTGCAAAATGTATTTATCATGTCACTTAACCTTGCACTGAGACTAGCAGCTTTTATTTTCTACTCATACTAACAGTAGTAGTCTCTACTGTTTTCATGGATAGTACTGCAATCATAGAATCATAGAATAGTTAGGGTTGGAAAGGACCTCATGGTTTTATAACTATGCACAGAAAGCAACAGCAAAACTCACAGTGAAATTAATCAACTGTGTATGTAGCTACCAGCGCTGCTTTAAAAATATATTGCCTTACCATGTGTATATTTTTGTTTTACTCAGATTACAAATTAATAATTAACCTTTACAAACAAATACAGAGTAGCATCATCCTCATACAATTAAGTGTATTCACACAACAGACGTATAAACTATGTTTGGATTCAGGAAGTGGAAAAAACAGATGAATCTGCAGAGCATAAGAGTACTTGGAAAATGCCTTCTTATACAGGAAATCCAAACATATGGGCTGAAACACAGAATTTGTGGAGTTACAAATATACTTAATACAGCTGCAAATAGCTTATTTTGATGTCAAGTCAACACACCGCTCCACACTTATATTGTAATAGCAAGCAGAGTACCAGATCTCTTACAATCGAGAAAGAACAAATCTAAAAATTACCAATTCATCTTATGTATCAGGAAGAACAAATCTATTAATTACCAATTCCATCCAAAATGATGCTTTCGGGGGCTGGAATTAGTAGATTAGTTGCTGTCTTTGACCTTTGAAACTAAGTACATTGCTCTCCTCACAATCTCTAACAAGCAGGAACTCAAGTTCATTAGCACCAGTTTCTTGGGTAGCCTGCTACATCAGCGTACTTCTGGTTTTTATGAGACTTCTAAACTAAGACAAATTCATATTTTCCATTTATAAAACAGTAAAATATCACAAGGAGAAACTGATAGAGAATGATAGATTTATCTTTTCAAAGGGCTCCTGGAAGTATAATAGCATCTATAGCTGGTTTGAACACAGAAACATCAGTTGAACAAAATTTGAAGCATCTGTTTACTTTGCCAGGCTTTCTTTGTCATGGAAGAAACACTGATAAAAGAGGATGGTGAAATCTACGAAGGATGACAATTCTGTAAATCCATAGTAATAACATCAAAGCTGCTGCACTATAGCAACTTTTGACAATTAGATTATTGAGTAAGTGAACATAGGTGCCGTTTTCACCAAGGAATCCAAATAGAACATACAGTTCCTCACCTTGGAGAAGGAAAACGGACATCAGTCCTTTAGCTTTCATCGATTACAGCTGTCCAGACTTTAAATGGAGCTGATCAGGTTATAAAGTTCCATCAACATTTCACTCAGATGTCTAAATACAGCCCATTAGGTATGAAGTTAGCAGGTAACTGACTCAAGCAGTAAGCATGCTAACATGCATGCTCATAGCAATTCCTTTTAACGGCTCTTCAGCTGAGCTCACGTTTCACAGGGTCTAATCACTCTCACAATATTTTTTCAATGATTATTTTCATTTGACACTGTGTTTATTACATTTTCTCTTTCTGTCCCTTTATTCTTAAAGTGTTAATTGGTGACTTCTATGCATGTTGGAAAACAACCCCACTTAGATTTCCCCTCTTACAGTGTCTATCATCTATCTCCCTGAAGAAGTGTTTTCAGGGCTCAAGTGATGAGAAGCACATTACTTAGAGGAATTCCTGAAGCTTCAAAGTACCCATCAATGTCAAATGTACATGTTTGGATATCACAGTTGACAAAAAAACCTCTCTCAAGAGCGGTCTAGAAAACCCACTTGTTTACTCACAAAAAAATCTGAAAGGCAAATGATTATTTCTAGTGCTAAAATTTCAATAGTCTTTTTTATGGCTTTTTAAAGACATTTCGTCTTTTGAAAGACATCACAAGTTTTCATTACATTATGTTTATTTGAAAAAGGTCCACATTTCACCCGACAGGGTAATAGCTCAGAAGCATCCCAGAGGGTGTAACAGCACAGCCTCAATCACTGACTGCAGTGAATCACACCCAACCTTTTCTTACAGATAAAAACCCAACAAAGAAAAAACCCCAACAACTGTCCAGCAGATGAAATTGTGGCACAACGGAACCACTGGAAATTATGGTTCTGAAGGACGGTTTCACCCCTTGATGCCAACTTGTGCAAGTTGATGGTGAGTTTCTTAGCACTTTGTGGTTTACTTCAGAGGGTGGGGAGAAAAGACTAAAAAGAACAAGGATTTTCTTAAGTGGAAAGGAATTTTCTTCATGTTTATTTTTAATCAAGACTGACTTGCTCTTTGGTTTCTTTCCTATAAATTTCTTCCAACCTCCTGCTCCTGCCTATGTATTTATCCTTTCTTATTCATAGAAAAGTAAAACAAATCACCTTCCTGAAAAAGAAGGATAAATATAGAGTAAATTAATTAATGCAGTTCTGAAACATAACGGGTTATGAAACTACAGGATGCATTAGTTTACTCTTGGAATTAAAAGTAGGAATTTTATGAGGGTTGTATCCTGTGCCTTTTTATTTAGCCCAAACTTCCTCAGAAGCTCCTGAAATGCACAAAATGTGAATTAACTTCCATACACATTGTCTAGCTTGGCATTTTCCTGAAACTTTCCACGTTTAGAGTTGCTACCAATATTACTACAAGGGCAGCTATTTTAGACTTCTCACTGTAGTAATTTTTATCATGTCACTTAACTTTGCTCTAAGTGAGACTAGCAGATCCTGTTCCCTGCTGCTCCAGTGGATAACATTGCTTTGTCGCCCAAAATGAACAACTAAGAAAAGTAAATGCAAGGTCCTGTAGAATGTATTTCAAGAGCATAGACAGACATGTCAGCTACATACAATTCCATGGTGCTGCTTCTAGTGAAACAGCTCCCTGACTTTCTCTGTTCAATCATCTTCACAAGATCAATTTTGCAGCAATCTTTTTTTCTAGCAAACTCTCTGAATCCTTATTCTTCTGTGGGTACTAACACAACTCTCTGATGCCCACCAATGCAAAATCTCACAAGATCCCATTATAGAACACACCACAAGGCTACCAGAATAACACGAAGATACTGCATTTTTAATTTGTTTGCAGTAGTGAGCATATTGGAAAAAAAGGAAAACATTCTGCTGGCACATAGTATTTAAAATACTATATGATCTTAGGCTACCATTTGCTTGTTAATGTAAACAAACCTAATTTTTTTCCCAGCCTACAGAAATTTGGGGTTTACTCCCACATAGCAGCAAGCCTTGGGAGAAGGGAGGAGAAGGGAGGAGAAGGGAGGAGAAGGGAGGAGAAGGGAGGAGAAGGGAGGAGAAGGGAGGAGAAGGGAGGAGAAGGGAGGAGAAGGGAGGAGAAGGGAGGAGAAGGGAGGAGAAGGGAGGAGAAGGGAGGAGAAGGGAGGAGAAGGGAGGAGAAGGGAGGAGAAGGGAGGAGAAGGGAGGAGAAGGGAGGAGAAGGGAGGAGAAGGGAGGAGAAGGGAGGAGAAGGGAGGAGAAGGGAGGAGAAGGGAGGAGAAGGGAGGAGAAGGGAGGAGAAGGGAGGAGAAGGGAGGAGAAGGGAGGAGAAGGGAGGAGAAGGGAGGAGAAGGGAGGAGAAGGGAGGAGAAGGGAGGAGAAGGGAGGAGAAGGGAGGAGAAGGGAGGAGAAGGGAGGAGAAGGGAGGAGAAGGGAGGAGAAGGGAGGAGAAGGGAGGAGAAGGGAGGAGAAGGGAGGAGAAGGGAGGAGAAGGGAGGAGAAGGGAGGAGAAGGGAGGAGAAGGGAGGAGAAGGGAGGAGAAGGGAGGAGAAGGGAGGAGAAGGGAGGAGAAGGGAGGAGAAGGGAGGAGAAGGGAGGAGAAGGGAGGAGAAGGGAGGAGAAGGGAGGAGAAGGGAGGAGAAGGGAGGAGAAGGGAGGAGAAGGGAGGAGAAGGGAGGAGAAGGGAGGAGAAGGGAGGAGAAGGGAGGAGAAGGGAGGAGAAGGGAGGAGAAGGGAGGAGAAGGGAGGAGAAGGGAGGAGAAGGGAGGAGAAGGGAGGAGAAGGGAGGAGAAGGGAGGAGAAGGGAGGAGAAGGGAGGAGAAGGGAGGAGAAGGGAGGAGAAGGGAGGAGAAGGGAGGAGAAGGGAGGAGAAGGGAGGAGAAGGGAGGAGAAGGGAGGAGAAGGGAGGAGAAGGGAGGAGAAGGGAGGAGAAGGGAGGAGAAGGGAGGAGAAGGGAGGAGAAGGGAGGAGAAGGGAGGAGAAGGGAGGAGAAGGGAGGAGAAGGGAGGAGAAGGGAGGAGAAGGGAGGAGAAGGGAGGAGAAGGGAGGAGAAGGGAGGAGAAGGGAGGAGAAGGGAGGAGAAGGGAGGAGAAGGGAGGAGAAGGGAGGAGAAGGGAGGAGAAGGGAGGAGAAGGGAGGAGAAGGGAGGAGAAGGGAGGAGAAGGGAGGAGAAGGGAGGAGAAGGGAGGAGAAGGGAGGAGAAGGGAGGAGAAGGGAGGAGAAGGGAGGAGAAGGGAGGAGAAGGGAGGAGAAGGGAGGAGAAGGGAGGAGAAGGGAGGAGAAGGGAGGAGAAGGGAGGAGAAGGGAGGAGAAGGGAGGAGAAGGGAGGAGAAGGGAGGAGAAGGGAGGAGAAGGGAGGAGAAGGGAGGAGAAGGGAGGAGAAGGGAGGAGAAGGGAGGAGAAGGGAGGAGAAGGGAGGAGAAGGGAGGAGAAGGGAGGAGAAGGGAGGAGAAGGGAGGAGAAGGGAGGAGAAGGGAGGAGAAGGGAGGAGAAGGGAGGAGAAGGGAGGAGAAGGGAGAAGGGAGGAGAAGGGAGAAGGGAGGAGAAGGGAGAAGGGAGGAGAAGGGAGAAGGGAGGAGAAGGGAGAAGGGAGGAGAAGGGAGAAGGGAGGAGAAGGGAGAAGGGGGGAGAAGGGAGAAGGGAGGAGAAGGGAGAAGGGGGGAGAAGGGAGAAGGGGGGAGAAGGGAGAAGGGGGGAGAAGGGAGAAGGGGGGAGAAGGGAGAAGGGGGGAGAAGGGAGAAGGGGGGAGAAGGGAGGAGAAGGGAGAACGGGAAAGTGTTTTCGTGATTTAACAGGTCTGAATGTTTTCTTTTCTATCTGGTAGATGGCCACAGGCAAAATAGGTACTGTACCTTTTTCATCACTAAAAGGAGACAGTTGAATTGTTTTCTCAGTCTTTCCAAAACCCCTTTGATAGAATCCTGAAAGCAGCTCCCTGAAAAGCATCTCTAACTGGTAACAAGATATTGACAGCAAACCTATATGAAAGCAAAAGCATAAGAAAGTACCAGAGCTTTCTCTAACTTAAAAGTAACAATATAGCCCCTAACACCTTGCAATGACGTCAAAGTAAATATAAACCCAGTACATAAGCAGCTTTCAGTTTAGGAACTCTGATACAATAAAACAGGGTTTATAAAAAACCTTGATGAGTTTCTCTATTTCACAGACCCATTTCACAGACACTGATTCTCCAAGAAATGAATGGAAGGAACATGGGTGGGTCATTTATGTTGTGACATTATTTCTTTCTTCCTCTTTCTGTTCTATCAGTTCATGCTACCTGACTAGCTGCTTTTCATACCTTTACAAACATAAAGCAGACTTCCTCAAAGTGCTTTCCTTTTCCTTTCTGTACTTCCTCAACTGATGTTTTTTGTTATCGCTGTTTCAGGTGGCAATTTTCTCAGAAAGAAAAACCAAAAAATAACCCCCTTTTAAGTCTATTTCACATAGAAATACATGGATAGAAATAGAACACCATTTTTTTTTAAGGTGTTTCTAAGAATACCTTCTTAAAAAAAAAAAAAAAAAGGAATAAAAATATTGAGTGCATTGCTTTCTGAATCACACAGAATCACAGAATAGTAAGGGCTGGAAAGGACCTCAAGATCATCGAGTTCCAACCCCCCCGCCATGGGCAGGGACACCTCCCACTAAACCATGCCATCCAAGGCTATGTCCAACCCCACCTTGAACACCGCCAGGGATGTCTCCTGGTTTTAAATATGACCCTATGGTACGTCATAAACAGCATCAGCGCTTGCAAAACCAAAGTGAATGTGAATTGCACCAATTAAGTTTTGTGAGGTGCTAAACCCAAACTATCTACGAAAGCAGAACTAAGAAGAACCCAATGCACCAATGCTCTGTAAGCAGAAGGCGTATCTGTTCCCCAAACAACAGTGCTCCTCCTAATCTCTAGACATATCCAGCTTCTGACTTCTCACTACCTAACACTCAGGTTTTTACACAGCTTTTCAAAACAGGTAAGACAGCGGAAAGCATAGACTCTTTAAAGATAGGGGCACTTGTATATACAGATTTGCCTCAAACACAACAACTAGATGACTTAGAATGACACTACTTATAAGAAAAGGTGTTAAAAAGCTTTATTTTAAAATACATATCATGCTGTATATGTAAGTGTGTACCATTAGTTTACTTTAGCTTACTTGGTGGGAATTTTAGATAGTTTTCTGCCGTCCCAAACTGGACTCTTACGTTCCATTAGGAACTGAGTGGTTCCCTTAATTTTCAGGTGATCTTTTATAAACTAATAAACCAAATATATTCTTAAAAAAAAAACTGTATTATGAGCTTTATCAATACTATCATATAAATAGCATTGATAAATGCTATTAGAAAATAATCAAGCAATGTCTAATTGAGAAAAAGCTCTTTACATGCAGCTTTACACTGCATGTAAAGCTGGTATACACAGAACAACAAATTTAGTCACCTTATATTTTCTCTTTTGAGAAACAGAAAAAAATCCCACATAACTATTTGTTAAATTCTCAACTAGACCATGGGGATTTCAGCTTTCTGTAACTTCAAGGTAGGACTGGAAGTAAAAGAATCATCCTAGAAGCTAATTAACACAACATGCAGAGTACAGTGTTCGTAACACTAACGAGGAATAATTTACCACATTCATTTCACATTTTTGAACCTCAGTAGGAAGGTTATAGCCTGAGGTGAAAGGAACAGCCCTAGAGACAGTGCCAAGAAGTTAAAATGCCAAGGCCTATTTTTATGCACTGCTTCTATTTTTAGTTACATCATGATGGAAGTACAGAGCCTCTGGAAAAAAAAGATCAGGTTCTCAAGTGAGAGAAAGTACTCAAATTCTCGTAAATGAAAAGCAAAAGAAGCTAAAGTTGAAAAAAACTTTAGGTACAATTTAACAGACTTCACTGGATCATAAAAGGGCAGCAAAAATAGTTTCAAAAACATATCCTCTGAGAAAATTCACTCCAAGGAGCTACCCACAATTTACCCAATTCTTCCAATATTACTTTTATTGTAATTACAGCTACAATAAAGCACAAATGTTTCCCACTTCAGACTTGTCAGCATCCGAGCACATTTCCCCATGACCAGAGGATACCAGTCAACTTTTTAATCCTGCTCTACCAGCAAAATCCATCAAACTTTTCAACTGCTTGCAAGCTGAGCTCAGGATCAGTGAGCAGTACTGCAGCTAAATACGCTGGTTCAGTTACTTGATCATTAGTTGCCTTTAGCTGTTTTCCATCCACTATAAACATAAACTGAGGGAATCCTGCAATCAAGTTAACTCGTTTAACTGCTGTATTAATTATTGAAGTACCCAAGGGCAGCTCTTTCCCACGCAGTTCTGATTTATGACTCTGATTATTGTTTCTTTATAAAATGCCTTATTAAAGGCGGTAACGTTTCTTCATGAAGTACAAAGGCACAGCAGAAATGTTTCTGTAACACAGGTCCACAATCTGCATCCACAATTCTTTTTATCTAATCACTAATACGTTATAACAAGAGAAATCCAGAATATTTGTTTAGTGCTTGATTGCAGCTACACCAAAGACGAGGACCTACACTCTAATATGCAGCAATGACCATTTCCAGCTCAGTAACACGTCACAGGTTCCTAACACATCACAGACACATTTTGTCCAGGACACATTTATTTTTATAACCATCTACATTACGCAATCATGACTGCATTGCATAAGACAGACATGCAACATGGTTCAAAGAACATCTCATGTTCTAAAGCGCTAATTCCTTCATCTCATTTATAACACACCTTTCCTAGTCAGTGAGAATATGTTCTAGGAGAAAACAAAATGGAAAGCTGTATGCGCCAAATAATGTGAAGAAAAAAATGGTGTAGAACAGCCAGAAATTATTTCAGAGTGACATCAAACATAGGAATAAACAGAACTCTCATTATCTGTGTACTGCATGCCCTGTTGCTTTTGCTTTTAATGTGATCATGGAAGCAATTTAGCAAGACAATAAAAAATGAATGAGAGCACACACCAGTGACAAAGCAGTCAAGGTACTGAAACTTCTAACAATACATTGTAAAGAAAACTAAAAGTTTGACCTTAGCATCCATAAAAATGTATTTTTTTAAATATTCTATGAGAAGAGCAGATACCTTTTGTGACAGAGTAGACTACCTTTTCTTCAAATTACAGGTGGAGAAATACTGCACCGTTGTTGAAGGTAATTGCAATGAGGAACTTGAAGAATAAAAATATTCTAGGCAGAGTGTTTTGTGTAAAAAAAGAAGAATCACTAAACAAACTCCCTCAAGGAATGGAGGCTAACATGCTCATCACATCCAAAATAGAGAGCCAAAAATAGTTTACAAGATGGCAAGTAAGATTTCAGCTAATCAAAGGGGCTTTAGTATCTCATAAGATACCAGAAGTGAAATTTATTATCCAGATTCACATATACATTCTTTCTTGAGAACTCAATCTAGTTTCAACAGTGGTTATATAAGGTCCAAAAAAAGAATGTGTTAGCACAGATCTAATTCTTCAATCAATTTGTATGCAAAAGCCAACAGCTTCACTAGGAGTAGTAGAATCTCTCCAAGTTGCTCTTGGGTCAAAAAAATCTCAGTGCAAAAAGCTCCTAACGAAATTAATTCCCTTTAATTTGTTGTACTACTAGCAACATTCATTGGAATAAGAGCACTAGAATGAATATATTTCCATAATCTGTTCACTAAGAATGAGTTTTTAATGCTATATAAAGCAACTTCCCAGCCTAGTCACCATTGCACTTGAAAAATTCAGCATCCTTTTAATCATAAATTAGTAAGTTTTGAAATGTCACCATATATGTTAACCGTTACAAAAAGCAAATCTGCAATTTAAATAGCTCGTTTTAGCTGATACTCTTTTTTTAACAGGAGTATCAAAATATTTGATTTGATTCAGTGTTCTTAAAAGCGTGGGAGCATGAACTGAATATGCCTTATAAGCAACGTAAAGAATCTCTCACTGCGTAGACCATTAGTTGTGTTTTGAAAATGGTTATCATTAAATACCACCTTATTTGTAGATTATAATGATTTCTACTCTGATGTGCTCATCTCCATGCTCTGACACCACCACCATCCAATACATGGGTTGAATTTCATAGCAGGTTCTTTTAAAGAGTAATAAGGCATTAATAACAATCACAGAATCATAGAATCATAGAACAGTTCACATTGGAAAGGACCTAAAGATCATCTAGTTTCAGCCCCCCTGCCATGGGCAGGGACACCTCACACTAAACCGTGTCACCCAATACTGAAGTTCTCCCAACTTTCTGCATATGCTTCTGTCAGATGATTTAGAAGTTCTTTACAGAGAAGCACTATGATTTATAGACCCTTGGGTCTGAGGACGCCGACATTAGCAGCTGTAACCCCCAGGCTCTACACCTTAGCAGCAGAACTTGATGCTCACTGATGAGTCTCCAGGACTCCAGGCCAACGTTGCTGGCTCAATAGTTACCTTACCCTCAGGAAGAGGTTCCTAATTTCGGAGGGGGCTGTAGTGAGATGTTACAGCTACAACCTGCCTCACTTCCCTTCCCCTTCCTCAGCCATAAAACTCATGCTGTTTCCCTGGACCAAGCCAAGCTGTAGAACCAAATCATCAGCAGAGCTGGGGGTGGGAATTTTAATGGTCTTTGTCAAACCTCCTCATTAACCATTAGAAATTCCCAAAACAGGTGCAGCCAATAGCTACTCCAGTCATTTCTTGTGAGCACAGGCCATTATCATCATTTCCATTGTAAAACCTCACAGAAGATGATGAAACAAGTACCGTCTTAAAAAGGATGGTATTTCTTTTTTGTTGGTCCTTGTGATTAATATTAGACATGGCAAGTAGTTAATTATATTTCCTAAAAGGGCTTTGAGACTGAAATCAACAGAAGAGGTGATAAAAGACACCTAAAAAAGTAAAACATCACAGCCTATTTAATATGATGTTGAGAAAGCTGATCTAGCATAATACAGGAATTTCAATTTACAGTGACAACAATGCCAGCTTTCATACAGTAGGTGTTAAGAAAGCAAGTTAAAAACTTGCACATCTGCTTTGCAAAGGGAGAATACAGTCTCTGCACCCATCAGTGCTGGAGACACCAGGAGAAACATTGTTTTCAAGTTAAGAGCTTACTTTATAAGAAAAGATTTCTGCTCACGTAAAAGGACCACTAGAAGTTCTTCCTCTTCAGCTTAAAACTGCAAGTTGAGGGGCTAAAATTCCATTCTTTTTTACTGCCCACATTTCACGCAATTCCAGTGTTAAAAGGTTGAGCCTACACTGCTTTATTTTTCAAGGCAACATTGTGGGAAATACATAAACCTAAATATTTCCTCTCTTCAAAACAAAGAAACAATTAAAAAAATCTTACTTCAAATATTGCATCCTAAATCTGAAACTTGGGATCTATGATATTCAGTGACTGCTGCATAGTATTCTGTGAAGTAATCTAAAAGTGCAGTGCTTCAGAGTTTTTCCTTTCATGTCCCAAGTCAAAGCAAGATTTCTGCTGCCCTCAAAACAATCATGTTGTCATCAGCACCCCACTTAAGCACTTGAGATGACATAACATTAAATCTTATTTTTATTTCACTTACCGTCTTTTGCAAAGCTCAACACTGGAGCAACAGGCCCACTTCCTAAGCTTGCTAAAGATGTTTCTAAATGAATGCTCGAAAGCAAAATATTGTACCACCAAAATCACTGAAAGTAAACCTGAGCCTACAAATGATACCAACTGCATATATTCCCATCAAAGCCTGGGAAATAAAAAGGAGAGAAAAAGAAAAGCAAGAACAATATACAACTGAATTTCTCAAATTACTTCATTTCTACAGGGAAGAGAAATTTGCGCACTAAGGGTGCACTATTTAACTAAGTCTGGCCCTCTCCTCTCTTAGCAACGATGTATTTGTGGATTCGTTTTTCAGATGTCTTGTCAAGAACCAGCTATTTGAACACATTTGATTTAATAAAAGTATCAGTAGGAAGAGGAGAAGAACAGAGCATGATATATAACTTCGCTACATCAAGGTAGTAACTTCTTCCTTCAAACTAAGTCAGAAATGAGGTCTACTCTGAATCAATGGAAACAAGCAGTGGGGTCTCATATTTAGCACCTTTAGTCTTTAGTATTTATTATTTCTACAGAGAAACTATTTAAATTACATAGCTTTCTCTTGAACAACACGTTATAGAAGATAACAAAATGAACTTTCAAGCTCTCGGCCAATGTTCCAGTGCAATTCATCAAGTGTTATTCTTTTAATTATTTCTTTCCTCTAACCTACATCCTATTGATGAGTTTCATTCTGTCGAGGATCACCAAGAAAGTACACATGACACATTTTGTGGCATTTAGACAGATATAAAGATTACATTAATCTAATTTTCCAAGCATATGCTGTCTCTAGAAAGAAACCAGGAACTGGAAATCTCAAAGGGGAACATGAGTCTTTCAGAAAACAGCAGGAAAAATCTCATAAATAGCAATTCTTTGACACTGACCTACACAGAGGCAGAAAACTATTGTGTTCTTTCATGACTGGCAATATGTTCTCATTTCTGAGATAGTCTTACCTCCCTCAAACAGAACTAAAGCTGGCTGCTTAAAATAGCTGAAAAACAGCTGTTGGATTTTTCACAGTAATGGGTTTTATCCTCATGCTACATATAATGCAAACCAGTCATTTGACTAATATATAGCTACAGTTACAGAAAACATGCCTTTACAATATAGTCTTTCTTGCTAATGACATACCAATAAAATAGCCCCCTTCACAGGAGTTTTCATGTGCTTTGTTTGGGGTTTTTTCAACACTATCATAACCATCTGGCTCTAGAGTAGCTTCACTCTTTTGCATGAAGTTTCCCATCTCCAGAATCATCTGACCAGTTAAGCCCTTAGCTGTAAAGGGGGAAGACATTCCACTTTTGCCTGGTTTATAATCTTGTGACAGTTTCAAGTTTCTCTGGTGACTGGAGAATGTGCTAAAAATACAATACTTTATCTGAAGACCAATTTTGTGTAGTTGCACTTACCTCAGATCCCACCATCACTCAATAAAAGCTATTTCAGTTTAGCTCTCTGTATTAAAAGTTACTAGATTTGGCTTATACTATTTTAAAAATGTTTTACATTTTGCAATTAGGTAGATGTAAATCAATGTCTATCAATCTTCAGTCAAAAGATTTACTGCTTAAAAATTCATTTCCAATACACTGACAAAATACTTAAGCCTTTGGAAAACAATTTTCTTACAACGGGATCCCTTCCTCCCTTAATTTTGAGGTAGATATTGCTTTTTGCTTCATAATGCATGTGCCTATAGAAGGAAGTCTGCATTGATTTCACCATAAACAAAGCCAAAGAGATGCTTAATTCAGAAGCCCTCAAAAAAAATCTACACAAAGGCTGAAAAACAAACAAATAAAACCCCAAACTCCACAACTTGTCAAGAGCTATCTCTATAGAAAGAATCCTCTCAAAGTGTCTTGGGATTTTGTTGGGGGTTTCTTAGTGCTTAATTTCATCCATTATGAACCTCAGATACTGTGGAATACAAAGTGCCTGTCCTGCGATATGGGGCCACGCAGAGAGAGAAGGGGACAGGGGAGAAATTCGAGCTCAAAATAATTTCATAGATACTTTTAATAATATTTTAAAGTAATCTGCTCTATGTCTGAAACTTTACACTCATCTGACTTTAGGTTTCACAAGTCTGTTAAAATAAAACAACCATCAAACACGTCCTGAATGTGCAGAAGGGACTCGCCTCTCTCCTCTCTACCACATCCCATGAAACGTGCTGCTGCTGTTTTCCAGAGACTTTCCAAATGTAGCAGGGTGAGCATGTGTGAATAGGAGAGCTTTGTCCTCTGCAGCTATCATTGTGCTGTCCCTATGGTCCACAAACGCAGAGGGATGATGAGGATTGAATAGAAACAGACCATGCAGTTGTAAAACCTGGTTCTTTATTTATTTATTTTTGCGACTGAGTAACACCTCTCATTACAATTATCAGCTCAATGGCAGAAAGCTCCCCGGTGTGCTGTGCATATTTTCACAGGTTCATCTGTCTCCTCCTGTGGCATCAGTTTAGAAAGGCTCCTAAAGAAACGCCACTAACAACCATTTCTATTTCAAGCCTTCAAAGCCAAAGCTGAGCACAATACAAGGCACTGGTAACTGATCTTTAGGTTTGAGTCCACAGACTCTTCACACAGGGAACAGATCCCATCTGTTTCCTCTTTTTATACACCAGCCTTTAGAAAGCACAGATCTGCAAACTGCCTCCATACAGAACAGAATATAGCTGGCTTTCCCCATCTGACGGTAGAAAAAGACCCATGATTATGGATAGCTTCCTCTTAAGGCTTTTTCCTAAGGTTTTCCATTCCTTTTTTTCTCCCTGGTCTGTAAATACACGGTGTGGTTTTCTCCATGTGGCTTTTTTTTTTTTCTTTTTAGGGGGGAAAGGGGACTGACTGCCTCTCTTCCCTTGTCTCTTGTTCTCTCCCCTTCCTTCTTTCTTGGCAGAGGTTTCCCCATTTACAAACCCTCACGCAGGGAACATTTCAATTTCAAGCCTCAGTACAATCAACCACAGGCAAAACCCCCCTCCTGCTTTGGCACCAGAGCGTGAGACATTCCCCCCACCGCTCTCCCTCCCCAGGCAAGCTGCTCTCCAGATGGATACTCGGGGCTCTCCCTCGACTATTCCCTTCGTTTCTTCCCTCCGTGTCCCGGTGAGAGGGAAGGAGTGGGCTAGAGAGCAGAGGCGTCTTTTGGGCAGGGAGAAACAGGACAGAGCAGGACGCTTTGATCCCGAGCAGCTCAACTCTAAAGTCCTTAACTCCCTGCCTCGGGCATCTTCCCCTCCCCGAGCACCCTGCCCTCACCTTCCCTCACAGCACAGTCTCCCTCACCCCCACGCCCTCCCCTCACCTCCCACGGGGGTTAGGGACCCCCTCAGCCCCACACCCAGCACCCGCCTCCCCACACACGGGGATGTCCCCCAGCCCCATGCCTGCCCCTCAACCCCACTCCCCCCTCATCCCCTCGGCGCGGCGGGAGGCTCCCCAGCCCGGCACTCACTACTTGTAGAGCTGCTGCAGGCAGAGGTCCAGGCACTCGCCCTCCACCTCCTCCTCCGTGATGTACTCCGACAGCGGCCGGGGCAGCGAGGGCAGCGGCGGGGGAGGCGGCGGCGGGGCGGGCGGCTGAGGGTCGCCGGCGTCGCCCTGGCCGCCCTCGTTGTCTTGGCCGCCCTCACCTTCCTCCGTCTCGGCGGCCGTTCCCACTTCTCCCTCTGCCCCCGGCTCCTCGGCAGCGGCGGCCGCGGCGTCGGCAGCGGCGGGGGGAGCCGGCTCCGGCTCCGGCTCTGGCTCTACCCCGAAGGGCCCGCGGAACTCGGCCAAGAACAGCTCGAGGAAGCGGCGGTAGCTCTTCTCCTCCGCGCTGCCGGAGCCGCCCGCGGCCATTGCTTCTCATTCCCGGCCGCCCGCCGGCGGATCAGCACTGCGCCCGCAGAGAGCTCCCTGCCCGCCGCCTCCCGCCTGCCCGTCTGCGCGCGCGCACCCGAGCCGGACCCGCGAGGGCGCGCACGCCGCGGGAAGCGAAGTGGCAGGAGGGGGGGGAGCGGGGGAGTGCGCGCACCGCGGGGGCGCGGGCGGCGCTGAGGGGGCTGAGGGGTGCGGGCTGTGGCCTGAGGGGAGTCTCGGCCGCGGCGGGGCTGGACGGGACAGGGCGGCAGCCGAGCGCGCGGAGAAGGGATGGGAGGAGGCTGAGGGGGGGAGGCAGGCGCTCTGACAGCCGCGCCGATGTGATGAGTCATGCGAAGGCAGCCAGACGCGTAGGTTCTTCACAGGAACCCGAAGGAAACCTGAGAGCACATTCCCTGTTACCTAATCTCTGCCTCAGGATTTCCCTGCGCTCCTCGTTTCCGGCGCCGGTGTCGCCTTCGCGGGCTCCCGCTCGCTGTTCAGGACGGGGCTGGAGGGTAAGCGGGGCCGAGGGCGGCCCGACCCGGCCTGGCGTCTCCTCGCTGCCAGGCGGAGTGAGCCCCAGTTTGGAAAACCGAGGGGGTTAGCGTGAGGGAAAGCGACAATTAAACGTAGGGAATGTCAGCAGAAATGTCCTCTGCGGAAGCGCTGTGGTTGGTGAAGGGTGGGAAGGGACCTGCGGGTCGCATTTTCCGACTTCCAGCATTTAGCAGTAAAACTTCTGGCACGCAGTGTGAGGGTGCTGAGGCGCTGGCACAGGGTACCCAGAGAAGCTGTGGCTGCTCCATCACTGGCAGTGTTCAAGGCCAGATTGGACACAAGGGCTTGGAGCATCCTGCTCTAGTGGAAGGTGTCCCTGCCTGTGGCGGGGGGTTGGAACTGGATGACCTTTAAGGTCCCTTCCAACCCAAACCGCTCTGTGATTCTCTGAGATCACCATATGGGTAGTTGGTTTCATAAATGATACACTATGCGATCTCTACCTATTCAATGTTCTGGTGAAGGGGATAAGTTGCTGGAGCTACTACACCAAATGAAACTTAAAAAAAGTTACAGCCAGTCAGTGGGAGACAAACCGTAGTTGATATTCTACTGCTGTTTAATAAATGTCTTTCACTTGTGAAAGGCGTTTTGCCTTGTTTTATTCATTGCTGCTGAAAAGCTATTTTCAGAGCTACCAGGTCCATAAATACCAACAACCAACAGGTATAATTGGCACGCATTTAAAATGGCTTGTACACATGGGAGGCAGTGGTATCCTTAATGTCAGCTACACCTTGAAAAATGGCCAAATCGCAGGCAAAAATATTCTCAAGATTTAACGGATTGTAACCAGGACAGTAGCTTGCTGAAACATGTTGTTCTCTGCATTGTAGTAATTAGCTCTGCATGTCAGGTGCTGCTGTAAATCTATCTTCCATTTGGTGAATTGTTATTTCGGAGCCAAACTAATTTTAGAGTATTTCCGGCAACAGCATTGACTGATCACATTGCAATCCTGTGAATATATAAAAGCCCTGAGAGTTAAAAATGCGATTGTCACTGTTAGTCTTAGACTTTCACAGCCAAAAGCTCTTAGAGCCACGGAAAATTGTGTAGCTTGTCCTGAAAGAATCCAAGTAATTTCTTTCAATATATATATACAATTTATCTCTTTTCAGTGTAACATTCATTTCTTCAGGAATGCCAGGTGGGTTTGAGGGGTAGAAAACACTGCAGTTCTTGTTGAGGATTATCACCCACAGTTGCAGCTGATGTCATTGCTGGATTTTGGTTTTATTTTGTTTAGGTTTGTGTGTACATCATCAGTGAGTCACAAGCCTCAAGAGAATGTATATCAGTGCAACTATCAAAAAAGCAGTTTTAAGTTAATGAAAAGCAGTTTTTCACTAGTAATTCAGAGGCAGTTGGAGTTTCTGAGAAACTATAATCCAGATTATCTTGGTGTAATATGATCTCATGACAGAGCCTTGAGTGGCATGGTTTAGTGGGAGGTGTCCCTGCCCATGGCAGGGGGGTTGGAACTGGATGATCTTAAGGTCCTTTCCAACCCTAACTATTCTATGATTCTATCTCAATTCTAAAAATTTCTATTATAACAATATCTTAGGGAAGTAACAGCTAATTCAGCAAGATGTATGATCACAATAGTGTTGTGTGGCAAGCAGCGATTCAGGCTGTCCAAGAAAAGATTCAAAAGCTTTTAGATAGTCTTTTTCTGAAGTTGTTGTAAATCATGATTTATGTTTTTTAGTTGTTTCAAACAGCACATAAGAGCATCTGACATACCTACTCTGTTTCATGTTGAAATGTTAAAGTTACCAGATGTCCTTGATTCATCTTGGCAGTCCCCATGTGCTTTTCATCATTTGTCTAATTGCAAAGGACACTAATTAAAATGGAGTAGAACTTTATACTCCGGATACTTTGTCAAGTTTTGGCTCTGTGGTCGAGTTAGTATTGTTTTGCTTCAATATTAAATAAAGAGCTTATGGCTCTAAGCCATGCTGACATTTGTTTCTGGGAGGGAAAGGTGAAAAACTGTTCTTATTAACCTGCAGTGTGGAACATACGGTGGCTGTGGGTGGTATGGCTAAGTTAGGCAGCCCGGAACCTGCTATCACTTCATGAAGTGGAGACAGTGGGGTGGGCCATTACCGCAGGAGGTAACCACGCTGTTAGTTACTGATGTCCAGAAAAGGAAGCTCTAAATACAATGTACTATCATAGAATCATAGAATAGTAAGGGTTGGAAAGGACCTCAAGATCATCGAGTTCCAACCCCCCTGCCATGGGCAGGGACACCTCCCACTAAACCATGCCATCCAAGGCTATGTCCAACCCCACCTTGAATGCCGCCAGGGATGAAGCATCCACAACCTCCCTGGGCAACCCATTCCGGGGCCCCACCACCCTTACAGTAAAGAATTTCTTCCTCAGATCCAATCTAAACCTCCCCTGTTTAATGTAAATCACTAATCTATGACAGGTGTGTTTGATGCTATTATGAAATGTTTTTAGTATTTAGTAACTCTGGAAGTTAAATTTAGAATGCCTCAGTGCACTCCGAATTGCTGGGTAGCAGTATGAATGGTTTCTATGAGATGAAGTTAGGTGCATGGAATAAACTCACAATTCATAAAATTTTGACTCTGAAAATTACTGGTTTGCAACATACTGTCAAATGGAGGACCTGAGTTGAGAAGGAAACACAGGTGTTTGCATCCCGTGTGCCTCCGTCATGTTGCATTTTATTTTTTAAAGGAGGTTTTACACTGCTGTTTCAAAGGAAACCTGTTTTATTTTAGCCTTCAAATGGTGCCTTCCTCTTTTTCATTTTGCTGGTGAGAAATAAGCAGGATTTGAGCAGGCCTTGGGGAGGTGACCTGAATTGTATGGAGTGCAGAAAAAAAGTGCTTTTTAATTTTTTGTAACCTTTGGAAGTGGTTCCTGTACACTGACGAGTAGAAAGCGTGTAGGGGCAGTAAGAATGATTTGACAATGCTTAAAATACCTATGATACACACTCCAACACCAGACAAAAAAATATAATGGGAAAACTCAATGGCAAGTAAATTGCCTTTCTAAAGTGATCTCTTTAAAAAAGTAGGGCTTTTGCAATAAACAAGAAGTAGTTTTAGAATCTATATTCTGTTCTCCTGGCCAGATGAAACCACCAGAAAAACAAGTATTTCCAGGCCTTTGACTGTTCTCATTTTGAAGTCACTTCTACTGTTGAATGTAGTGTTGTAAATGAGAGAATACACAAAATGATGCTTGCAGAGTGTTCTTGAAAGAGAATACAGTTCTTTATACATATTCATATGATAGATATCAGTCATCTTGTGAATGTGACTGTATAGGCCTGTTCTTATATCTCCTCCAATTCAATGAGACAATTATTGGTCAATTCACTAAAATAATTTCAGTTGGTTAAGAGTAAAGACAGCAAGAATTTGAAAGGGGCACAGGGAGAAGGCTCCTGTTGACAAGCTGCATCAGGCTCCAGTTAATTTTCTCTAGGTGCAGTCTTTGTCCAGCTGCAGTTTTAAAAAGCACAGTAACTTCTGTTACCACAGTTTTACTGGCTCCTTTACTATAAGTACTGTATTATGATGTTCTTAAATACCAAAGTCCTTCTCTCTATTTTTTTTTTCTCTCCCTCTTTGTTTGTTTTGGATTTTTTAATGTTTTTAAGGTCAGGTCAGCTTTTCCAGTTTAATAATCAAAGATTCTTCTGAAATATCCAAATCCATTGCAAAACACAGGATTTCAGTCCTGTTTGCCACTTCCCAGCTGTTGTGGAAATTTCCAATCCCAATCCAAAGGAAAATTCCATTTTCAGCCTTCCATTCAGACCTCTGTTTAGGAAAGGTGGTTCTTTGAATATTAATAGCGAGAGACAGGCTATTAGTCCATGTCTATTTAGTTAGACTTTGAAATCTGTTAAAGAAAAGCTATGTGTAAGAAAGAACTAATGGAAAAACTGAACCCTTCAAAAGGACTAAACAGGTCTGGAACACTGTCAAAGCAGATGCAGCACAACATACCTTGTTTCTTATTAAGAAAAGCGAAGTTTGTTATGTGGTAAAACCTTTGATTGACTGACCGAAGTGGGTTTGTAGATTAGTGCCCATGGGATTGCGGCAGCAAAACACAGCTGACCACGTAACACTTAGTAATGTGGTCTGGATGTTGTCAAATCATGAGATCATCCTGCAGGCTGGAGCACACCAGAGTCCAGTATCTTCTCATTAAGGCTGATCCACTTCAGCAATCAGTCACTCTTCATCAGCATAATTTCCTTTTACTGCTAAACAGAGATGAGGGGCACAGACCTCCTGGATATCAGCAAACAACAGAGCTTGCTGGCAGTGCTACTGTGCCAGGGCCTTCCTTTGTACTTTCCACTTTTGCAACACATATCATCTGGGGCTGAAGTCCCACAGTGCTATATGATGTGAATGTAACACTGCTGGAATTCCTAAGCTTGCAGATCACTTCTGCTCACAGAAGGCAACACAAAGGGATGTACTGCTTCAGTCCCATCTATATTCTGTTCTAGGGGGTTAACAGTGAGTGCATATTCTGCACTTTTGGGGTGGAAAGTGAGTACCATCCTACAATGAGAGCAAAATTTAAGGCAGGTGCCTAGTGGAGTTGAAACTATATTGGTTCTTCCATGGACTTACTTTAAATTACTTGTTCATCATTTCACTGTGGATTAGATCCCTGATTCTGTGATATTCTGCTGCAGTCACGAGACCTTGAATTTTACAGTCATGTACTGCAAAATGTCTTTAAAATTATTATTTTCTTTAAATCAGTTACAGGAGTGCCAGAAAGCAACCACTGCTGTGTCTATTATTTTTGTAGTATATGTGCTATAAGAGAACAGATAAAATGGAATGGTAGGATTCATAGACTTTATGTATGCAGTGGGTGGACAGTCTCAAATTCTATGATTTAGCCACAGAAATTTTTGCTAATTATAAAAAAAAAGACTTCTAAAGAGACACATTGGTGTGGTATATTCCTTAGCATTTACAGTCAAATGTGTAGTAAGTTTATATAGCAAAAAAGGTGTTACAAATTATGTTACAGTCTCTTATTGACATGCGAGACTTCAGAGGCGGAATTTTCGTGCTAAGGAGACTTGTTCTTGAGTCCAAAACATTTTATTTTATCAACAACTATAATACATAAAGAATCACTAATGTAGTTGTAACTGTTGCTAAAATTGCAGTGGTTCACGCTAAATAAATTAGAGTATTAGAAGTACACGTGTCACAAATTTCAAACTCCAAAATAATGCAGTGTGAGATACCAAACTGAGCAAGTATTCAAATGGCATGTTTGAGAAAAGCATCAAGATGCAATTAGAACCCTTTATTGAGGTCTGTAGAGATTCCTTTTACTTTCCCATATACATCACTAGATGGTTTGTATTTTACATATTCCCCCTTCTCATTGTTTGAAACTGAAATGTAATTTATTTTTTGTTAGTATTGTGATGCTTCTCTGGCTTTATTTAAGTCAATGACAAGTAATTCTTGTAATGAACAATATTAGCTATAATTCTTGAAGAATCAATTAGTAAAATACATGCTTTTCTATGCATCCTTTCAGGATATAATCTAGCATGTTTACTGGTTGTGCAGTGATTGAACTATTGCTTTTAATACCATTTATTATTTCTACAGCTATAGGTAAAACTGCATAAACCTTAGACTTCAATAAATAGTGCATATTGCATGAATATTTCTTGCTTGTAGGAAGCAAGACAGTATCTTACAGTCTAACAGTGGGTACATTTGTGGGTGAAATTCAGTGCTGGGAAGGGGGCCAGTTCCCGGTGATTTCGTTCTTCAGGATAGAACATTAATGCAGAATCTTGCAGTAGCCAAGGGAAGAAGCCAACTCTCCTGACCCTAATAATCTAAAATGACTCTATGGCTGGAAGCCACAAGACATTGAGAACAGAGCCTGGCGAGCCAGGGAGAGGGGAAGCCAAGGAGCAGGTAGCAGCTGGCACTGGTTCCTCGAGTCGAGAGGAGGACTGGTGCGGAGGAGGCCTGGGCAGGCTGCTTGGCGGCCCTAAGGCACTGCCAGCTCCAGCAGCTGGTGCCTCATTCCCCTGCAGCCAGACTCCTGTGTGTATACTCTTAGCCAGGGCCCTTGAGTGTCAGCTGGTTTGGGAATTGCAGGTTAACTTCCCTGGTTCTCATCCCATAAAAAGAAGTATTATTTCCCCTATGTATTCTGTTGTAATATTTATGTTAATGCAATGTAAGTGCATTATTTATTCCATTTCCCTCAAAGTGCTCTGTCTTAGGACAAGAAAGCATCAAACCATATTTCAAAACTCCATCGATTGTATTTCATATAGAATTAGCATGTGTTAAAAAAGTATAATACAGCGTAATGTGCCTTTCTAAATAATTATGATCCCCAGCATGGTAAAGACAATCTGAGAAGCTGGAGCACAATGACTTCTCTTTCCAATTTATGTATCTTCTTTTGTTCAGAAAAAGGATGGAGTTAAAAAGGCAGGCAGTAAGGATTTCACCTTTGTTGTTAATCCATGAAATACGTTAGAGTAATGATTCTAAGTTTAGTGCCCCCAAATAACTAAATTCAATAGAAAAATAGATGTTATGTTTTAAACATACTTTTCTCAGCACTGTATTCAGCATCCAGCTTAGCAGCTGAATTGCCTTCCACGTTAGTCAACAAGTTTGTAACTGACTTCAGTACAAGACTGTGATTGCAGAACTTGACCTTGGCTACATCTTCTTGCCTTATGTTAAGCTATTTCTTCTCCATATTTCCTTAAATTTATTCTAGTTGGAAGCTAGTTGGTTTCTCAGTGTTTCATAATGGAAAAGGGGCAGAACACATAAACCCAGGAAGAAATAAATTGTTATTTTCCCTGCCCAAACTGAAGAGTTTCAAAGCACGGTTCTGGGCTTGAGAAGCAGTATACTGTGACCACACTGTTTTCCTGTTGGCGAGCCCTGTGGTAGATACTGTGTTTTGTTGTGATGACAAAGTAGGATCTTACACCACAAGTAAATGTCATCCCTACAAAATGGAATAATTCTAAACTCAGCATGGTAGTTAAAGCTTTTGGCTTTCAGAAAACTGGGACTTCAGCAGCAAATCAAACAACCTGTCTTATTTTTGACTCAGTTCTGTGACATTAGCTAGTCAGAATCTTACTTTCTGTGCAGCCATAGAATTCTCTCATTCCACTCACTGTTGTGCACCGATGCTGTGAAATGTAAGAGTTACAGGCACACGTAAGAAAATATCAACTTGCCATGGAAGATTTATTGTTGAAGCAATGGTCAAATTCTTTCTTTATATTCATTTCTAAGCCTGGAACAGCTTCCTTGTCTCCAGCAGATGAGAACAAAATCTGGCTCATTTAATCTAATTTTGTCTCAGCCAACAGATCCTTCTCTCTAGTTCTGGTCTGCAGAGCTGATTTTTTATTATAACTTCAATATAAAAGAAATAAATAAATCTCAGCATAGAGAGCCGCTGGTGTCTCCTCTGGGTGTTTTGAAACTCCCACTGTTCACCAGTAACTATGCAATTTTTTTAGTTTGATAATGATGCCTGGAATACTGGAAGATGTAACATGCACTCAGCCAAAACGATTTATCTTGGTATAACAGGATCAGCATCTCAGCTGGGGCTTCTGGATGCTACTCTACTACAGACAAAATAAGAGAACAACAGTCAGCTGAAATTAATAGTATATTGGAGGCATGCCCTTACTCTCCTCACACACGGAAGAACGTGTTGAGGATATTTAATCAGAGCACAGTAAATGGAGAGAAATGGATTTTTCCATAAATATCAAACACGGTGGAGAGCAGCTATCACTAGTAACCAGCAGTGCTTCTTAAAACCCTGCTACAACATTCTTAATGGATGGTTTTCCTTGTGCTTACGTAGGCATGTGTACTGTGCTAGCTCCCCCTTCTTGCACTGCAATACGTAGGAAGCTATTATTCCCAAATGGAGCGTTTGCTGACATCACATGCGGTAGGATCCTTTTGTTTGCCTGTGTCTCCTGCATTGAAATGTTTGTCTGAGTCACAAATCCCACTGCCTTTCTTCCTCTGTGTCATGCTTGTTTGAGAGCTTCTCCCTGACTCACAGGTTTGAAATTTTGACACAGCCTGGGTTGCTGCATGGTAGCTGAATACTTTTCCTTTTAATACTTTATTATGTAATTTATATCTAAACACTATAATGATCCAGAAATCACTGCCACTTTTTTTTTGCAGCTTTTTGAATAGACAGGTTTCGTGACTCAGATTCAGCACTGAATTTGTTTCAAAGCAAAGGCAGCTTAGTGTTACTAAATTATAAATTAAAGATAGTGACTCCCACAACTTGAATTCTCCATTTAGCTTGCTGGCTGAGTTTCCTCAGCTATAACATTATCGAGCACTGTGCCAGAAAGGGGTCATATGTGTGCATGTGTACAGACAAACACTTCTCATAATTGAAGTAATTACTATTTTGCACTGCAGTACCTTTCTTCCCCTCTAATAATCTGATCGATTTGTTTTCTCTCACTAGAAAGGACAAAACTGTGCTGGATTTTCAGTGTACATTCATTCCTTCATTTGGTTTAGATTTGGGAGCTGCTAATCTATTGCTGGTGTCTAAGCAGCCTGGGTTTCCTCTTTATTAAAGCCATGAACAAAACAGATCCTGATTACAGCAGCTCACTGTGAATGCTTTGGTAAAGAATGAACGTGGAAGTTAAGGGCTATGCAGCAGTTTGGGTTGAGCTTGATGGTAAAATATTCTTACTATGATAGAAGCAGAAAATGACCATGCTGGATTAAATCTTTTGTCCTTCAGATCTAGTTTTTCATCTCTATTGTTGCCACTACAAGATAAACGAGAAGTTCAAAACAGTGCTTTGATTGTCCTTGATCAAGGACTTTGCGGCAGGTAAGGGCTAATGCCCCCATCTGGCACAGCTTTTAAGCATGTATTTATCTTAAAGCATCCATCAGCAACTCCACTGCCTTTTGCCCTGGTCTGAGGCATGTGAACAGACTGCTACGTGAAACCTTGTTAAAATTCAGATACACACAAAACCAGATGAGTGGTCAAGACCTATGTCATTAAATGTACTCTACTAGATGCTCACATTTCATTGCTTTTTTACCCAAAGTAAAAAAACATATTCTCCATCTCTCCCCCCCCCCCAAAAAAAAAGGAGCTGAAGCCTCTTGTTATAGAAAACATAGAATTTTTATTATAAAATTATGCCATACACAAAGGAATTTCCTGCCACACAAATGTTAAAATAACATCCAGAGCTGGAGTTTAAGTTAGAGTCTCTCAGGCGACCTTTGGTTGCACATTGACTACGCAACTGTTCTCCTGCAGCACGCATTTTTTAACATTCAACTTTTGAATCTCTATTACTTTTCCTCTTCTCTCCGTGGCCGTTTGCGAGGGTTCATTTCAGCACCTTCTGCATGTTGAGTGACAGCTGGAGGCTGCACGTCTCGGAAGCCATGAGACTGTGAGATACAAGCAAAACAACGTGATAACACTTCTATGGATATAAGCCATGAGTAACCAGTTCCCAGGAGATCAGAATAAGGTATGATGTTGTCTTTTATTTTAGATGAGTGGCCACAGCCCGTTTTTAGGCCAGGCTAAGCTCAGAACAGCAAGTCTTAACACATGTGCCAACTAATAACTGAGTCTCATCATTTTCTTATTTTCACCAACCAGGCTACTGTTTTCATTTTATCACTGATAACCCCTATGGCTGTGAAGCACTGCTTCTCTGTAAAGTCACTTAAGTTGCCTATTTAAATAAATTAAAAGCCAAATCCTTCAGCCCTTACTCAGGCTTCTACAGAAGCAAGTAGATGACTGGATTGCCTCAGTCATTTGCAGAAACAGAACTGTGAATTTCTAAAACCTAGGATATTTTTCTTTCACGTATCTACTTAATGAACTGAAAACATCAATGAGACATTCTAAGAGAACAGCATATTTGAGACAGTCTCTAGACTGCAAAGACTGTCCCAGCATAGTAATTTATGGGACACAGTGGGATGAGAACCTTTAACTGCCAAAAACTAAATGTGGAAGTGAAAATGAGATGCTGCTACTCAGGAAAGAGCTTAAAGTGATCTATTTGGCTTAGTACCTTTTGTATTTTCTGTTACTGTAGCTCACAATTTAATGATTTTTAAAGATTTTAAATATCTGGAGAAGCTGTTAGTTAATCATGTCATCAAATGCAGATGGAATACTGAGATGGGATGTGAAGCCTGCAACTGTCCATCTTCCCATCTCCCAGCAAATGCTGTGCAGGGAGCGCTGCTGACAGCACAATGACGACTCTCACTGCAGTGCAAACTTAAGAGAGGAAAAGGGGTTAATCTGAAAAAGAAATTGCTTTGGGGATCCTAAATACTCAGGTAGAGACAATGTGGGGATGATAGAATTTCATCTAAAGCTGACATTTTGTGTTGGTGCAGTGTGAAAAAGCAGGTAGAGTTACTATCAGACATGTGACTTTCCTAAAACACCAGTGCGTCCCACACTGAGATCAATCCAAAACAACACAAGAACCCAAGCAAAATGTTTTCCTTAAGTCTCCTATCTCGGTATTTCTATTTCCAAATGCCTCACCTCATGCAGCCTGCTAATTTTTCAAAGGAACAAACAGCAAGAGGTGCCACAAGGGCAGTATTTGTGCAGTCCCTTTGCTACTATAAGCAACTCAAGTGTTATTCTGAATAGCATAATGGGGAATCTTCAAGTTTAGTGTTTCACTGCTGCTTGCATCTAATCTCTGCCATTTCCCCTAGGCACAAAGGTGGATCTGTAGCCAAGAATCCACTTAATCCAGCATGCTAGACTCGCAGCAAAAGCATTCCAATGCTTATAAAGGCCAGAACATGATAAAGTAGACTGCTTAGTATGGATGTTTTGCTTTTAGTTAAAGGCAGATACCTTCTGGACAGACTGCCTCAAAATTACAAGGTTTTTGTGTATATTTTGAAGTGGTTTATCTGTGTATCTGTTAGTGAGTATTAGATATCAACCATGTGGGTAATGGAACCAAGGACCTACAAAGCTCAATCTACAGTAATTTTGATTTTTTCTTTAATATGTTCTGGCAGCTACAGACTGCATCAAGGTTGACAAAAGCAGATGGCTTTATTACTTGAGTGGTGTTCTCATTGCTAGTCTGGCAGACCCTCCACAGTTCAGGGAAATACTGGTTATTCCTGCCGAGAATATAGGTCCTAGGGCTCTATCTTTTATGGTGAAATAATCAGGTCACAGTACCTGGGAAATTTAGGTGGATCAGATGATATAATTACTCCCTTGTGCATAAATCAATTTACATTTCTATATTCTGCATTTAAGAATGAATCCTTATCAGCCTGTGAAAGAAAATACTTCATCTGATACATGTTCCACAGCTTCCACACTTGCTCAGAGTGAACAGCCGGTTTGTCAATGGTACCACAGTATCTAATTTGTCCAAGTCTAAACATCTTTGAGGAAATAGGCTTGAGGAATTTATTATTTTTTTTATCATCTTTTTTTGTGTGCTGGTTATACATAGATGTGCTAAATCAGATTTGGAAACATGGATCGCATATTTACATTCTCCAGTTTAGCTGCGGAGATGGGAATGAGAAATGCTAACAGCAGACTCTTACCATCAGGCCTGAATTTCAGGAGAAAAAAACCCAGGGATAATACATCTTTTACTTCCAGAAACCGTCTGCTGAAGCAGCTCAACAGGATTAAGGGAAAAACACAGGGATAATCTTAATTTTTAACTGATCTTTGATTAGGATACACTCTCAACTTTATTTCAAAATTGTGTGCATTCACACTGAAGAAGAGAGCATAGCTGGTTTATAATGCATATAAAACTGAAAGGAAAAGGCAATTAAACTGTCTCAGATAAAATCCATCTGTTTGTCAGCTGGAGAGAAAGGGCTGTGCGCTCACATCGCATGATCCAAACAACTCTGGGATATGGTCCCACTTACCCTTCCAGTCCTTACGGAACTTTTACGTATCTATTTTTACATATATATATATATATATATATTCGCACTATTTCTTCTGTCTAGGTGAATACATTCAGGAGTGAAAAACGAAATACCAGTTCAATAGTTTGAAGATCTCCTCTTACGGCAGCATTAAAATCTGCAGGAAGTGCTATGGCAACGTGTTTCCATGAGGACGCATGGCAAATAGGTATGGCGTGTACCTATGTATCTGACATTTCGAGACATAAGAGTCGAGTGGTGGGGCTGGATTTTTTTTTTAAACCTAAATACAGCTTAGACTGTGTGTATTCTCATTAATATGTATCTAAGCACTCCACAAAAGGAAATAATCACAGGATTTAACTAGGGATGAATAAGGACTCCAGCCATAAGCTGGAAACTCCTTGTATGACAGTGGCAGAATAGAAAAATCTGTATATATTGGCTGGTCATAGGGTTACCAGTAGAATGCAGCTATGAAAGAGAAATACAACCTAGGTTATATCGGGCAATGCACTTAAAGCAGAGATATGGAAATACATATGGTACAAAGTACTGGTGAAACCTCTGGAATACCATGTGTGATTCAGGTCACCTTTGTCTTAGAAAGAGAAACTCACCTGGAAGATGCAGAGAAGAGCCACTAAGGAAACAACAGTGTACTACCTGACAAGGGAGAATGCAGCTTGGCTTGTCCAAGTCTCCCAAAATGAATGCTCAGCAAGTGTGTGGTTGTTCTCTGTAATTGCACTTAGGCCAAAAGTTAACATCAAGGGCAGATAAAATAAGCAGTATTAGCAGAAGAACAAATGGGGACAGGCTGCCTATAAATTTGATCTGGAAATCAAAATGTTTTAATTCTAAGCAAACCAACTTGCTGGGTCATTTCTCTAAAGAGAGAAGGTGCAAAATATTAATAAACCTGGAGACATCCCAGTATTACCAGTTACGGTCATAAGGCAACTGAAAAGCAACACTAAGAAAACATCATTTGCAGATTTGTCTGTGTGCCTGAAAAGTCCTTTACAGCTAGCAGTTTCCAGCCCAAAAGAAATACTAACTGTGATGTGGTATGGTACAGTTGACTCCTTCTGACTCGGGGATTTGTACAACGTTGCCAACCTGGGTAAACAAAAAAACACAGATAATTATGATTCGTAAGTACAATAATAAAAATTCCAAGTAGCCAAATGACTAGACTCAAGCTTTCCCCACAAACATGGGGTACGTGACCAGTGGAATTCTTATGTAGCAGATGATGAGTGGATAAAACATGCAGATCAACAAGGTAGACCATACTACTACAGTGCTGATGATTCCCGATCAGAGTGGGAATTGCCTAAGGTGAGTGACTGAAAAAAGGAACTTTGACAACTTGGGACTTTAAGTTCCTCTTCAATAAATGCTCTATAGGGCCTTTAATGCGAGATGTTCACAAGAGGTCTTACATATTGCACTTGGTTGTTTCTTGCATTATTTGTGGAATTTCTGAGCAAGAGAAAAAAAGTATTCTTAAGGACCATGAAAAATGGATGTATGTGACTATTCAGATGTCAAAGAAGAGCTTATCTTTGCTGAGCTGAGCTTTTCATGCAAGGCTGCAAAATGATGTATGTGATCTTGCCAGGTTGGACAGAGCCTTGGGTGACATGGTTTAGTGGGAGGTGTCTCTGCCCATGGCAGGGGGGTTGGAATTGGGTGAACTGAAGGTCCTTTCCAACCCTAACTATTCTATGATTCTATGTATTTTCATATAGGTCATTTAAAGTGTGGATGCCAATTCCCATCCTTACATGACCTGTCAGCTCAAATACAATACAGACCTACTACAACAAGTGATTAATCACCCTTGTTTCATCACGGGATTTAATCGTATTTTTTGAAAAATATTCATAATGAAGTAATTCCAAACATCACTTTCTTAAAATGCAAACAAACAAACAAGGTTTTGAGCACAATTCTTTCCTATTCTGTTAAGCAGTCACTCGTTTACTGACATCTCAAAGCTGGGAGATACCCTCAAGAATTCATATTCAAGGGAGTTTTTTTTCTAGAGATTTCCAAAGCTTGTCAATATAACCGAGTCGATGGAGAAGGAGCATAAGATGTTCTATTTCTAAGCCTGATCTTGCCACTGACATACAGCATAACCTTGAGAAAACAGTCTCCTTATATTTCTCCTCTAACTCTTTGATTTTGTGCATTTAGACTCTAAGCAATGCACCTTGATTTGTGGTAGCACCTAGCCCAATAAATGCCTGCTTTTAAGAAGGCTGCACAGCAGCTCAAACATAAGGGATTTTCCAACCAGTCCCAGGGCTGATGCTAGTCTAAATCATGCCCACCTCCCCAAACTCACACTGAGGTGAAGCCAGTATGGAAAGCGTTCTGCTCTCTGTATCAAGACACCCTGACGAAGATCCCGTTAATTATTTTCAGGGGTTTTTTACCTCCCTGAGGTGCCATTCTATTAGAGAGCACGTAATTACAGCCTGAGGAACACTGCCACTCCAAATTAGCTACACAGGGAATTCCTCAGAACATTTAAGGGGTGGCTTATACTTTACAAAATAGCCTAAATCTGAAGCTGCAGAAGCCACACGTTCACAAGTGCTCAGCTGGAGCTCTGCTGCATGCCTCTGACTCAACAGGATCTTACCTCACAGCAATGAGACCCCTTATAATTAAGGTCTGCCATTTTCAGTAGTAGAGAGAAAGAAAGAGACAGGTATCATATTAGGCCAAAGCACAATTAATAGAGAAGAAGGTGGCAAACAGATACTCAAGTATCTATATGCCTCAATAGTTTGATATAAAAATAACAAGAAACCCACGATGGATCATCAGGTATAGGTAGCTTGTGTGAAAAATGCAACAGAACGTAGCTATTGCTGCTTTTTACAGTTAGGCAGTTTTCACTGGAATTGCTGTGCCTCTGCAGACCCTGCTCCATATTAGCTACACATTTAGGACGGTAAATAAAACATGTTTGTCTATCTTTGGCTCACTTCCTGAAACACGTTATCTATGACCTTCCCAGCTGTTGCAGAAAAACAAAGATCCTTAGTTTTGATATATAAAATTAACTTTTGTTCACTCTGCAATCATTGTGTTGATGCAACTTCTGTCTTATAAAGGCTGTTAACTGATCAGTGATGTTAATTCCAACATAAACAGCCTGCTGTAATCATTCTGCATTTCCTTCAAACTTAGACTTTAAAAAACCAGAACTCCGTAAGAAAGTGTCACTGCATGTCTCTTTCAAGTTTAACAAGGCAAACTATGCACAACAACATTCCAGCAGCATTTTTGTTCACTGTTTGCAGAAGATTAGGGAATTGAAGCAAGACTTCATAATCCCAAGCTGCTGCACTGTGATACTACACACAAGACAAATTTAACTGGCCAGGAAAGAGAAGTGAGCTTGCAATATACTGAAGAGGAGAAAAAAGAATCAGGAAACAGAACTTCATATGGTTTTTAGAAGGGTCATCCTCATTCCTTTGGGCTGCTAAAATCATCCTCCATAGCTCAGCTCTGAACTGGGAGTAAATGAAGCTCTTTTACTTCCTGCAGGTCATTGTAACTTGGAACCATCCTGCTACATTCAAAAGCAGAAAGGTTCAAAGGCTGCCACTAAGACTCAGGGCTCAGCAATCTTTGTCTGTCCTGAGAATTGCTACCTAGGTGGAAAGCTGCCTTTGGCATCTTTGGCTTTGTACTGACTGGAGCCTAAAAGGCTGAAGCAAAGACATTGTACTCCCTGCTTACAAAATACAGAGAGTAAAAAATTTTACTTAGGCACCAGATCCTCAATTCTTGTGTCTGAGCAGCTGCCGTTAGGATGTTATAGTTTGATGAGACATAGCATCTTGTCAGAAAGAAAGTACAGCACTGCAGCAAGCTGACCATGGTGAGAAGGAGGAGCATGACAGTTCAGCCCACGCTGTCTTAGGCTGAACTAGAAAGCTCTTCTTGAGCTGCAGTAGCCTGGGACATGGCAGAGCAAAGCCAGAAGTCAAGTTCAAATCCCTGCTTGGCCATTCAGAGAAGGATTCTCGAATATCACACTTGTCAGTGTTGTTATGTACTTCACTGCGTACATTTTCACTTACCTCTGACTGTTGTCCCAGTGAAAGATTAAACGGACAGTAGCAGCATGTCCCCAGCTTTCTCCTGAGTGACACAAAATACAGGCCATTTTATTTATGCTCCTATAACAGCACCATCATCAGTAAATTAGATCAGTCTTACAAAAAACTCCATTATTAAACATATATACTCCTTTCTTGCAGTAGTAAATCACGTATTTCGTATCAATGTGCAAGGATTTCACAACTAGTTTACCAAGTACACTGTGACAAGGAATAACCTCTATACTCACAGTGTGTTTTATAGAAAGCTTGGTGCAGTACTTCTGTATCTGTAGAAAGAGTTTCTATATAACTAATAAAGGACAGGTACTAGACAAGTCTTGAAAACAGACACAGCATTAAGAAGAGATTTTTCTAATTACTACTGAAAGAGCCTAGTTGAGTATGTCTAAATCCCACTTCAAAATTCTGATACTCTGCCTCTCAGGAGTAATTATGAGCAAACATCACTCCCTTTGAGATACAAGCTTTGGGAGAAAAGTCAATGATTATTAAAGTATTAAGGGCCCCTGAAGCAGTCTTCTGCTTCTGACAGCAAAATGCAAAAGAACACAACCAAATGCAAGAGGGAGGGCATGGTGGAAAGCAAGAAGGAAGTTTGGATTGTTATCCTGTTTCAGGGGAAATAGTCCTATTGTTTCAGCTCACACCTGACCATGAGCTCAGTCAATTTGCAGACAGTTTTATTGGGTGTTTTCCTCTGTTTATCCCTGGAGACCGTCAGTAGTCCAAGGATGGACTGCATTTTAAAGCAGTCATTTTGGTTCAGTGCTACAAGCTTCTCCTCTTCACCTCCATACAGCCCCGTTAACTTCTGAATCACTTGTTGGTCTCCATCATGTCACGAGCCCCACATGCCCCATGTGCTCTGGTGTTCATTATAGCACAGAGAAGACAAAAAGTACGATTCAGCTGTAATGAAGACCTAGACCCTGCAGGCATCTTGCTAGAACTTGCTCCACTACATGTAAGCTGAGATTGAAGATTCTAGTCATCAGATATGGTTCTGAGTCAGAGATCAAAACACATTTTACAATGGGTACAGACTCCACACTAGAATGTTTCCAACTGTCTCGAGTATGAAAGAAAAATGCTACGGTAAAATGGGGTATTTCTGAGTTGAACTGGCTGCAGATTTATATTTGACCTCCTTTCTAAATACATCCAGAAGAAATGTCTAGGAACACCCAGCTTAGCTATTACTAGTGGGAAAGAAAGCTGTCCTCTTCATAAAGCTCTTGACTTAATACCTTGCAGCATCTGTGCCTTTTTTTCCCCATAATTAAGAAGTTCCCTTCTGCCAAGAAGCTGAATAAGAGTTCAGAGATTAATGCTCTTGTGAAATCTTAGGAAAGGCTGTTTAGGATAGGGGGAATATCTCTTAACCTAAATATTTTAACAACTGGTATAAAGCTTCATTTTTGCAGAGTACACACAACCCAACAATACTGTACGTTTACTACACACCCACTCTGGTGAGAATCACAATCAGTTTATGGTCAGTGTGAGGTTATGTCGAATTAAGTGTTTGTAAAAGAAAACATGCACAAGACAATATGTGATATCTTTGAATTATAACCTACTCTGAATGTCTTCACATTCTTTACTATCCCTATGACTCCATAAACACAACACCTCTCAAACAACACTGGCTACTGAAATAAAAAGACAGAACCTATTAACTTTAATTGAGTTTGTAGCCAGAAAGGCTGCCAAAAATAATACATCAGAGAGCAAGAGGCAAAAATGACAAGAAGGGTCAGACACTAGAGCTGGGTCTGTATCTGCATGCACAGCTCAAAATTGCACATTCTTCACATTCTTGATGGAGACAGGCTGTATTTGTTCATTTTATCTTACATCTCTGCCAAATGGTTCAGTGCCTGTACAGACACTGAGAATATCTTTGCCTTTGTACTGTCCCCTTCTCCCTCCCCTCCGGAACAAGGGAATCATTACTTAGTCCACAGAAACTGAAGCTGTGGACAGAGGATTTGTTGCCCTTTAAGTGTACCATAAAATAATACAAAGTTACGACCTGAAAGAAGATTTAAACACTGAGCTTTTTCTTAATGTGTCAAAATCTCTACTTGAGAAGAACTGTTCTATTTTCCCCTGTGACTGCAGCAGAAGAATCTGTATGAGGTACGCTGCTCATTACAGGGCAAAATTGAGCAGCCTGTAAAAAACACTTAAACTCACTCTAGACAGGCTGCAGTTGAAGATCCCACACAGAACTTCTCTCTATGCCATAACTGTACAGAGCAATGGGTAGGGAGTTCCAACTATGCAGCAAATAGGAAATGACTCTGCAAATAATTAATGGAACATGCTCAAGTGTCATGGCAAAAGAAACAAACTGTTTTGGAAAAGCAGTGAATGATTCTCAGGGAACTGAAGAAATTGCAGCATTTGAAGTGTGCAACTATTAAGCTGTGTTATTCTATTAGTGCTTTAATCTGTTCATCACCACATTCCTGCTACAGGTTTACTGCTCCCAGGTCCATCCCTGCATTTTCTGTATGATACTCACCAGCCAATTCCACTCTAAATTACTTGATTTATCAGAGGTTTACTTATTATTTAAATAGCCCAAATTTAACTGGGCCATTTTTGGCAGAAATGGCTTAGGAGACAATCAATAAACAGCTCAGCCAGCATATAGGATGCAGCAGTGACCTCAAGCAAGGGTAGTGGCCTCCTTAGTTGACACAGACACAGCTAGGATAAAGGTAACAGCCTAGATCCTCAGGGGAAGGCTGCAGTACATTAGCTGCACTTCTAAAAACCTACTTACTCAGAGCTCTTAGTACCTAGTGCTTCCCCATAAAGGGTGATGCAGTCATCTTAAAGGAGTGCTGACAGATCTAATAGCAAGTTTGGTGTTAATATCCTTGGGTTTTAAAAAGGAAAAAAATTTCCAACAACACTCAACCTGTGAGTTTCTGCAATCTGAAAAATCTGACCAGGATTCCAATCTGCACACCATGTTTGAGTTTAGAATAAAGTTTGATAGCTGCTGATTACACTCACAAGGCTGCCATAGGTAAGCACTACTGCAGAGTTCCACAATACTAGCCTGAGACCCATTTGGAACGACTTTCACCGTGGATTCTGCTACACTGGAGAAATTCAGCAAACAGTTTCATTTTCTTTGTACACAATGCCACAAGAAACAAAGTCGTATATTTGAAGATTAACTCAGCTTTCAACTCAGAAGCTAAACACCTACCTAAAGCAGGTACCAATGTGGACTGGCTCTGTCCAATCCTTGTTGTCATTTGGTTTGTCAGAACCACCTAAAAGAGGAAACAGAAGCACACAGACAAGAAAATCTCCAGAAAATAAGCATACTGGTGGGAGGGAAGAGAGGCATTTTACAAAGAGCTTTTAACAATAAAGTAGTTACTCAGGTGAAGATCCATGTCAGCAAGAAGAAACTGTAAAGGTGCTTCATCTTCTCAATAGCCAAACCAAAGTAATAGCACCCTGAAAAATGTGTTTTCCATTTGCATGGAAGGTACATATCTTTCATTCAAGACTTCAAAGAAACCTAAATGTCTCCCTCCCCCAAGGGATGCAAATTGAATATTTCACTGTGTTTGTACTAAATACTGTTTGGATCTGTATTCAGGTGCACACGACTTGCACCAGCCCTCTGTAAAGAGACAGCTTTCAGTCATTGGCATAAATGAATTTGGTGCTGCTGCTCAAAACATGCATAAGCCTAGTGATTAACAGAATTTCTGTGCCTTGTCTTCTAAAAATGCGCAAGTGGGTACAATACAAAGCAGAATGAAAAGTGAACAGACAGAGCGGGGGAGTGTTTTCGCAGCACAAATCACTTGTAGGAGGTTCACAGACAGTCTAGGTTAGATCCCTGGTAGAAGTGGGGGTGGGTGAGACAGAAAAGAGCCAGGAATATTAATTGCAAAGTTCATTAAAAATGAAAAATGAAAAACTGTACCATCTTAAACCTTAGGGGGTTGCATTGTTTGACATGCTTGTACAATTCTTGCTTGAACAGTTGAAGTGTGCTAGAGCAAGCAACTCCTCTGAGCACAGAGGGCACACACCAAAACATTTACATAGCTGACATCCTCAAGGCACGTATGGTGTATTTCAGAAAAGTAACTCATCACACATGGATGGTAACAACCCCAAACAGGCTCCCTGTTTCACTGGAGCTGGAGAAGGGCTGCTCTGGATGTCGTAGCACAACCCACTGAGTTCAGCTTTAGAAACTAAACGAACTTCCTGCCCTATTAGAGCATTCAGTCTGCCCAGCTTTGCTGCCCAATCTCTGGCATGCAGTTGAATTTAGACTGCTTGCAAGCTACATGGAACTAACTCAAAAAATGACAGGAGGGCCACTCGGAGCTAAATCATTTCTGAAGCTCTGTGTTTATTGCTTCTGTAGCAAGTGTTTATTCAGCAAGTGCTTGTACTAAACTGCTCACTTGTTCAATAGAAAGAAGTGACATATGTGCCCCTTGACCAAAGGAAAACAGACTGTACAATGACAACTGCTCTTGTTCAAGGTCACCAGGTACCAAATTTATGACTGAAAGCACTCAGTAAACTGGAGGCTGTGCAAAATCAAGCAGTCATAAAACATTCACTTCCCTTGGTACACACACCCGCAAGAAGCAGCTTCATATTTCATTTCAGGATGACAGAGAGGCTATGCTTTCAGCAGCAAGCCCAATCGCTTCACCAGGGCGGAATGTAGAGCTGTGTTCCTTCCCTTCCTGCAGCTATCAGAGGAAGCACAAGGGGAGGCTTATTTTTAGCAGTGAGGAACAAAACCCATTTGCGCCAGAGAGTTGTGGGTGACAAGGTTGCAAGTCACCTGGAAAGAACTGCAGGCACAAGTACCATTTTGAGATGGTTTAAGCTCCAATTCCTGAACAATGCTTTTCATACTGTAGGGGACTTGCCAAAACAACGTCTGGAACAGATGTAGCTTCTGAGTGCCATCTGCTGGCTACGGGGCTGCAGATTTGCTGGCCTCCATCTTGGCGTAAATGCCAGAGAAGCAATGCCCAGGAAAGAAGCTGTGAGTTTCCGTGGATGCCAGAAGAGCAAACCAAACAAGCAGATAAAGTGCTTTTCCTCCCTAAGAACAGTTCCTCCACTAAGACTGTAGTTTATTTTTAAACAAAGAGTGGACAGTATTTGGAACTGCCAAATACTCTGATCTATTTTATGTGTGTGCTTTGTAGGTAAAAAGTCACCAAAGTCATTCCTTGTCCAACCAAATCATTAAAAAGATTATGTGAAACAACATGATAGATTGATATGCTACCATTTAATTAAGATCCACAGGATGCTTTTAGTGCAGATTTTACTTATTCTGTCAAGTCTGGGAATTTTCCACCCAAATAGTTTTGCCTGTGCCCCCCACCTATATTTACTAACCAAACTGGCAAACACGGATGAAGGGGGCATTCTTGCAATTTTCTTTTGCTATTTCCAGCAAATCACATTTGCTTAATTCTTTGTAATGTGCTTATTCTAAAGTAGTATCTTTTGTGATCTAAACCTGCCCCAGACTTACCGCTGACTTATGATCATTTGCTATGATGATCAGCTGCTGCGCCAGACCATTCAAAAGCCTTGTCCGAAGTGAGAGGTCCTCAAAGTCATGGCGAAAAGGAAATGCAATTCCATCAACTACTACCAGTCGGACCTAAATGTGGAAGAAAAGGAGAACTACCATTATTATCCTACAAGCAAATGACAAAAAGCAGCAAGACATCTTTTTATACAAATACAAAACAACAAACGTTTTAAATACAAAATAACAAACCTGGACCTAAAGCCTTGCAGAAGAGGAGCTGAAGAAAAATAAATTGTTACACATCAGGGTGGTACTCTGATCAGCTCTCCATGAACTCTAATTTATTTCACCTTTTCCCTCAAAAAATAAATCTTAACAAAATCAGAACACATGCTGTCTGTAGTCACTGATAAGATAGATCACTGATACAGAATCAGATGAGTTATCTTAGAAACATGGAGTTGAACTGATGCATGAAGATATTCCAGACACTGTGCAATGGAGCTGAGTGTCTATCTTGCCTGAAGATGTTTGCTTTGCTGAATTATTTCTTTTGTAGCAGTCATTAGCTGAAGCTTGAACATAATGATGCTGCTGGCCCATCACCCTCAAGACACTATATAAACATTAGTCAGGGACTTTGATTTATTGTAACTTCATTTGTTGTGGCTGTTCTGATGACCCAAGTTTGTCTGAAATACAGAAGGGAAATGGACGGTCTTACAGCATCTGCTTGTTCAGGTGTCACTCAAATCCTAGGTATCTACAAGTCCTTGCATTAATGCGCAAGAGAACAAAGTGGAAACAACACAAGAAAATGGATTGTCTCTATTATAGATTTAACTCATTACTGGGAAGTCACTTTGTTAAATCTGCGGCAAACATCACTCTGTGAAACCACCCTGAACCTCCAAATGAAAACAAAACCAAACCAAACCAAACCAAAACAAAAAAAACAAAATAAAACAAAACAAACAAACAAACAAACAAAAAAAAAAAAAAAAAAAAAAACAACCAAAAACCCCACAACAGCAACAAAAAAAAACAGGAAAAAAATGGAAAAGATGTTTTAATAATAATAATTTAAATAAATAATTTAATAAAGATGTTTTAATAGTGTCAGAATTAAAAGAAGATATTCTTCTGTCTTCTTATTTTTCCTCCTTCCTGCAAATTCTTTTCTATGAGCCTATACATATTCCTCATGCATAATTTTTATACTTTAGAAATAATTGGTTAACAGTATGAACATGACTTGTGCTAGAATGGAACATATACATACACATAACACATAACTTGCCTATCAGATTAATACGTCTGGGTAGGATGCAGTTTAGTTTATTTTCTTGCAGCGGTACTTTCTATAAAGTAGCAAACAGTAGACTTAAAGTATTCTAACACAGGCTGTATAGAGAAAGCTTGGTAACAAATGCCTCCACCATGCCAGTGCGTCTCTACTAGACCTTAAAGAACTAGATTTACTATGACAAGAATATTTTCTAACGTAGCCTTTTTCATATTGGCCTCTCTCATATTCTTAAGAAGATCTCAAACTAATTCTTATTTCCAAATGACACTCTACAACTAGGTCTCTCTAAAAAAATACCTAAAAGCTGCAGGTTTCTGTGGTCCCAGTCTCAGCTCCAGGTCTGCACAGAGGGATCAGACTAATTTTAATGAAAGCTGGACTGCAATGAGCAATCTGTCAAGTCACTTATAGCCTATCCAAGGAATCATCAGAAGGTCTTATGGTTCTCCTGCAACCTTCAGTAGTATTTCAGGCTCCAGGCCAAGCACAAATAATCAGCACAGATGGTACCAGAGAACTGCAGCCCAATGCAACTGTGCTAATGAAGCCATGTACTTTCCACAAGAGCAAACATAACAGGGCACCATTAGTACCTGGCAGAGAAAGGGAAATACCAGACTACACTAAGCAAAAGAAAGACTCCCATCTGTGCTTTCAAGAACATAACAGCTTCCAAAACCTGAAATTATATACAAAAGACTAACTAAACAACACTGATATGTGCTCCATTAGAATGGGGTATGCTTCATCTTTCCCAAATCCTGTTAGTGATCTGCTGTGTGGAACCTAGAAATCTGGAAGAGAGGTGGTGAAAATCTGCCCTACAATAACATTTCACTAAAACACTAGGAACTAGGAAACTTTCTGGCTGTAGTCCACCCAAGAGTCAAGCTGCAAGCTCTGGCTGCTTGTAGCAACATAAGTATGGGAAAGAAGAAAAGTCACTTTGTGTATGTCAGGATGGTACAGAATGCCTCTGGTCCTCAGTGATCTTCTACGACAAAAGTGAGTGGCACTGAGCGTTTCTGATCCCCCTGCATCATGGTCATCACACATACACCTGGCTCAGAGACTCTTCTGGAAAGCAGTTTTATAGTGATTCAGAACTCAGTGTTCATAGAAACAAAACAACATGGGGCAACATAGGTCCAGTATCCTCACTTCAAAGTGGAGATTCAGAATGATGGCAGCAGCGGTAGCAAAAGCAAATTGCTTTCAAGAGTAATTGGGACGGGAATGACAAAGCAAACAACCAGCCAAGCTTACATTTGTACTCTGCCATCAGCCAATACGTTTCTGCCAAGCTGACAAGGTACCAAGGCGTTACTCATGTTACTCTTACTCTAACAGCTGAGCAACCTTGAAAATCCTTAGTGTGAAGATGAGTGGTATCTTCCCCTAAGTCTGCAATGATCCTTACCTTTGAGTGCTCCAAAAGAAAGTCTGGGAGGAGGTAGACCTGTGCAAGAAGCTCTATGTAGTCACGGCAACGGAAGTAATATATGTGAGAAAGGATACTTTCAACAGAGAAAGTCTCCAAAGCTTTTAGATGATCTGAGAACAGATAAACAGATGAGTAAATGAGTCAGAAGTCTGTAACAGCATATTGCTACTTTCATCATTCTACCAAACGATGCCCTCCACATATAGCAACAGCAGAACCCCCGGAAACAGGAACAGTCAAGGTACAGAGTGTGGGAAACATACCTTCCATCTGGCTTGAAAGTCAAGAAGGAGGTGAGCAGATGCTATCTCAGCACTCGCACACAGATACACCGGAGCCTCCAAGGGAGTGCTCCAAAAATGAAAAATCTACTTCTGAAAAAAGAACTTTTGCAGTAAATCATTTTCAAGCCAGATCACCGCCAGAGGACAACACCGACTATTAATCATCTGTTGTTTCGTGTACAGGTAGTAGCTCATCTAATATGGTGTCCATTCACCTCAGTTCAAGCAGAAGTTTGCTGCATGAAATACTCTTAAGAGTAACATAAAAGTTGTGTCAATATCCCCAATGCACTGATGAGTTCTAGAGTTCTAGAACTACTCTTCATTGAATGCAACTTGGCTATGTTGACCTCATGAAGGAGGGGAGCTCCAGCTACAGTTTTACAGTATGGGGCTTCAGCAGCAACACTGCCTTAAGAAACTCTGTTGTTCCTCTTCCCTTTCCCCAGCTGCTCTTCCTGTCCCATATCATCCCTCAGTTCTGCTGGCAGAATTGTGTTTTGCTGTGAATTCATTCTTTAAAGTGCTAAAAAATAAGAGGAGCAAACCCCCCTCCAAACCATCATGCAGAAGAAGAATTATTCTTAAAGTGTATCAGCTTAGTCTGCAGCATGGGCTCCACATGCTGATGCTGTTCAGGGTATGATGCTTTTTTTCAGGTAGAAATAAAAGACTGGCAGCAAAAACTTCTGGAGCCAGCACTGCTTCTGAAATGGTACAACTGCAGCTCAGGAGACACTCGTCTCACTCTGATCTCAGTCTATGAGGCAGAAAGAAATGACTTAGCAACATACCTTCTTCTTGATGAGCTTCAGCGATAAGGTGGCAGTGCTGCACACAGGCAGCTGCAATATCCACTACTCTGTCTACTATAAAACTTCCTTCGGTATCAATGAACACGGCTTCTCCAGCTACACCTCCAAAGCATTCTGGGATCTGTACGTCTACCGCCAACTGCATACTGCCAGGGAAAACAGAAAAACCAGATAAACATCCACATTACGAAGCTCTCCCCTCCCAACTCCTAAAGTGACATTTCTGCTGAGGAATACACAGAGCAGGAAGCACTGCAGCCATTATCATGATTGTATTTATAATGCTGTAGAAGAATCAGAGATTGACAAGAAAAATAATCTCTCCTCGTAATTAAGTTAAAGAAACCCACAAGTAACCTAAAAATGAAATACCATAGCTGTGTTTTCCCAACACCAGGCGCTCCACAGACCTCGGTGATTTTGGTTAGCTGCACACCGCCTCCTAGAATATTGTCTAGTGCTGAACAAAAGGTGATGATGAAGCCCTGGGCTTGCTCTTCTTCCAGAAGTTCCAGGGCTGTGCACTTTCGGGAGGCACCTGATCTTGCAGCAGCCCTTTCTGCATCCCCATGACATTCCTGCCTCACAACCTGTAACACTTCCAGGGCCTCTTCCTTGGAGATTCCAATTTCTAGAAAAGTCAAAAGCATGAAATGCTACCTTACTTTTATAAACAGTGATTTATTGAAAGTACAAAGAGACAATTCAACTTGTTCAACAGAACCTGAATGTTCTGCAGTGTAACACAAAATATTAATCCTTTTAGTACAACGATGCACACAGCTTGCCAACATCTCTGGAACTAATTACATGATTTTCAAAAGAGCTCAGCAATGATTCCCTGCATTCAGAATTCAGGTGCCAGTAAGCTGTCTGCAAACAGAAATAATCAAAATGGCTGTTAACAGACATGAATGAGATCTGACAGAGCAATTCACCTATTCTGCACGGAATGTGCTACCATATTCATTTAATTTCAAGCAAATAAGGCCCTGGAAAAGAAGTCAGGCTACAGACTCGTACGTGACAGGGACAGCTACTGATCGTGCTCTGAATTCTTGGGGTACTACAGGGCTGAATACCTAATGCGTCACTTCCAGATTTGAAACACACACCAGTAACAAAGATGAGATGCCTGCGAACACCTCTGTGTGTCTGGCTTTACGCACATGTATCTGTCAGGCTCTGGCTACTTCACTTTGATCTTCAAGGCAAAACTATTACCATGTCTTATTATAGATAATAAAACTTAATAAATGCTTCTTAGAAATCTGATTTTAACTTCTTGAAAAAGGTGACTTTCTGACTGCATGGAAGTTTACTTTAAAGAACATCAGCTGGGGAAAGAAGAGGAATGAGAGAGCATCCTTTGTTTTTTCCCCTTTCTGCATCCCATTGACACCCATCACTCAGTGCAAGAAGAATCATTGTTTTTTGTCTGTTTCTCTGCTCAGGCAAACCTGAAACCCAGGGAAGGTTTAACTCTGTCCATTCCTCCAGGCTCACTGAGGTCTCAGGTTCCTCAGGGGAGCTTCCCAGAGCAGAGCCACGGCCCTTCATACGGATCAAGCATCTCACCTGCCTGAGCTGCTCGTTGTACACTAACCACATAGGATCATGGGATGGTTTCGGTTGGAATGGACCCTAAAGCTCATCCAGCTCCAGCCCCTGCCATAGGCAGGGACACCTTCCACTAGAGCAGGTCGCTCCAAGCTCCATCCAACCTGGCCTTGAACACTGCCAGGGATGGGGTACACTCCAGTAAGGTTCAACCCGCCGACATCCCACCCGCTCCAGTCAGCTACAGCGGAAAGGGAAGGGCTGCGGAAACCCTGCCCGCAGGGGAAGGGCTGGAAGCGGCGGGGAAGTCGTTCCTGCCCTCCGGTACCTTTGCTCAGCCCGCAGGGGCCGGTCTCCAGCAGCTCCTGCACCGTCTGGAAGCCGCCGCTGACGAGCCGAGCGCGGAGCGCAGGGGCCAGCGGAACACTGCCCACATCGCGCTGCATGACGCGGGCCCACTCGGCCGCCACAGCCCCCGCCCACTACCGGCGGCGGGAAGAGAGGCGGTGGTGGCGGCCGTTGCGCATGTGCGGTGCGTGAGGCGGCGAGCGCGTGCCGCGGGCGGGATCGGTGAGGCCGTGAGGCGATGAGGTGGGCTGGGACCGGGGTTGGGCCGTTAGACGGGGCCGGAGCAGCCAAAAGGCTGCGGGGTGTGAGCTGGGCAGGGAATGGTGCTGGCTTTGTGCTGCCGTCGTCCTGTCAGAGGGCTGCGCACCTGTAGGCTTCAGTGGTGTTTGACGTGCCCCGGTTGTCGCCTCTCCCTTGTCCTCCTTAGGGCCGTGTTTCCCCATGGCTAGGCTGGTCCCACAAGTGGCCCTTCATCAGCTTCACAGACAGGCTTTGCCTCAGAGGGTAAGAGAGGGGAGGTGATTTTGCCTTTCATCTTGGGATTTATCTGTGGGAAAAAGCCAGAGCTGACTGTCAGCTCCTAGAATTGTAGAATCAACTAGGTTGGAAAAGACCTTTCAGACCAGGAAGCCCAACCATTACCGCAGGACTGCCAAGCCCACCACTAAAACATGCCAGTAAGGGCCTTGTCTGTATGGCTTCCAGGGAACGTGGAACAGGGAACATGCGCACTTCCAGATTGGTAATTCCACCGCTGCCCTAGCCAGCCTCTTACAATGTCTGACCACCCTCTCACTGAAGACCTGAAGGGTTTGGGGAAAAAAAAAAAATATATATTTTCTTTTTTGAGCTATGGCACTTTGCACCTTCATTACTCTTTATACTTTCTCCTAGTTCTGTTGAGGAAAGATGGCTCACACTGTCCATCTGCCCATGCCCTGCCCTACCCAGCTTGGCAGCATCAAAGGTCACTCCCTGGAAGCTCAGCTGCATGAGTGTGTCAGGCAAGGAAACTCTGTGAGACTGAAGAAGCTGCTGAAACAAGGTAAAAGTGAAGCTTAGACAAGCACTGGCAGAAGAGTTTTGCTTTGTGCTGTATGCTTAGATTTGGGGTAAAAAATAGCACACTGTACAGTGCAGTTTTCTGGATGGAATTTATTTACATAATGATACATAGCTGGCTTTTTGGGGAAATTTGCACTAATTGCTGGATTAAAAATGTAAATATATTTAAAATATACTTAAATACAGATTTAAAGCATGTAAATATTTTTTAGAACATGTAAATATATAAACTTGAAAATTAAGCTTTTAGTTATAAGGGTGCTCATAAATCGGTTACGTATTGTAAAACTAGAGCTCTAAGAGTCAACTTTAGGAATAGTCTCTTTAAATAGAACTTTAATTCTGACAGAAAAACGCTTCAGGTGCGGTTTAGACGTTGGTGGTTTTGACATGTGGATTTTTTACCTACGCGGGAGCAGGGTCCTGTGTAAACGCTGCAGCTCCGCCCGGTTTTCCGTGTCCCGCAGCCGCTACCGCGGGGCAAATTGCTCCGAGCGGGGCCTCTCCCGCAGAGGCCGCTGCACACGCTTCCGGCCGCGCCTGCGTGACCGACAGCGCGCGTCTGATTGGTCATCTCCGGCAGAAGATGCAAATGCAGAACCGGGGCCCGATTCCCACCACGCGCGGCAGTGCCGGGGGTCCGGGGCGGGCCCGGGGGGTCGCGGGACGCGGTTCCGCGGAGGGAAGCTCGGCGGGTCGGTGCCGCTTCCTGCGGTGATCGGTCGGGGTGCGGTGTCCATGTGCTAGAGGACGGTGCGCGGCGCTGGGGCTATGCGCGCGGTGCGGGTGAGGTTAAGACTATACTTTCAGGGATCATTTCTGTAGTTGGTCACTAGAGGAGAGTGATCTCACCTGAACGGCGTCACAAGCCACGAGGAGGAGCTGGGTGCTGTCTCCTGAGCGCGAGGCGGGCGGGCGGCGCTGCTTGTGCAGGGGCCTCCCGCCATCGATGACCGTTCCCGCACCGTGTGGTGTTGGGAGGGAGAGAGCACGGGCTGAGTGGTTTGTGGCTCTTTTTTTTTTATCGCAGTCTTAAAAGCAGATGATGAGGAATGGGGGAGCGCTTCCTGCCCGCGGTGTTCCCTGCGAGCCAACGCTTTCGCAGTTTGCTGGTCTCTGTACATGCTCCGGCACCTCACTGTGTCTCTTGCACTGAGGGGCCCGAACCTGAACACAGTGTTCGAGTTGTAGCCTCACCACTGCTGAGCAGGAGGATGATCTCTCCCAAATCGTGCTGTCCACACTGTTCCTGATACAATCCAGAATGCTCTTGACCTGCTTGGCCACCTGCACACACTGCTGTTCCTATTCAGCTGCCTGTCAACCAACACCCCAGGCCCTTTTATGCCAGACATCTTACCAGCCACTCTTCCCCAAGCCTGCAGTGGTGCACGCGGCTGACGTGACCCATATGTTCATCACACAGTGACAAGAGACGAGGGAGAAACAGGGATCATCTGTTACGGTGTGGAAGCCCCGTGCGCGACTGCACCGCGAGCTCCGAGTGGTGCAGTCGCCAGCGGAAGCCGCTGTGCATGGCTCCCCCGGGGCGGGGCCGCTGCCGCCTCTGGCTAAGAGCGCGCGTCTGATTGGTCGTCTCCGGCAGACGATGCAAATGAGGAGCCGGGTCTCGATTCCTGCCACGCGCGGCAGTGCCGGGGGTCCCGGTGCGGGCCCGGGGGGTCGCGGGACGCGGTGCCGCGGAGGGAAGCTCGGCAGGTCGGTGCCGGTTCCCGCGGTGATCGGTCGGGGTGCGGTGTCCATGTGCTAGAGGACGGTGCGCGGCGGTGGGGCTGTGCGCGGGGAGGCGGTTAGGTTAAAACTATACTTTCAGGGATCATTTCTGTAGTTGGTCACTAGAGGAGAGTGATCTCACCTGAACGGCGTCACAAGCCACGAGGAGGAGCTGGGTGCTGTCTCCTGAGCGCGAGGCGGGCGGGCGGCGCTGCTTGTGCAGGGGCCTCCCGCCATCGATGACCGTTCCCGCACCGTGTGGTGCTGGGAGGGAGAGAGCACGGGCTGAGTGGTTTGTGGCGTTTTTTTTTATCGCGGTCCTAAAAGCAGATGATGAGGAATGGGGGAGTGGTTACTGCCCGCGCTGTTCCCTGCGAGCCAGCGCTTTCTTCGAAGTTCTTGGCTGCGTCCCCAGCCCCTCCTTGTGTCTTCGGTGGCGGTGGCAATGGGGTCCTTCCGAAGGCAGTGCTGGGGAGGGGGGAAGCGGGCAGACGGATTTAGGCTTCAAATCCGGTGTGATTGTTCAGTGAAAAGAAACACTTCGAAAGTTTGTTAGCACCTGTGTGTGCGAGTCAGGTGATGGGGTTCTTGAGCCATCACTGGTGTAGGGCAGGGTGAGTCGATGGTTGTTGAGTGTTTGTCAGAGAGTGACAGAGGCTGGGAGCAAACTGGGATTCACCTTTCCTGGGAGCTTCTGTCACTCAGGCCAGACCTGGAGCATTTGATCAGAGTCTGATGCGGGGTTGGGAGAGATTGCTTGATTTTGTGCCTTTTATACAATGCAGTGCCATGGAAGGCAGGGCACATCAGGTTGGATCCTGGAGCACAGAGTGTCTGCTGGGGTCTAGGGTTGGGAAGAACCTACCTGGTGGTACACCATTAGCTCTTGTGTGGGAGTCCTTGTGATCGGGTTGGATCTGGGGATGTCAAGGATTGTGTTTATTAAGGCCTTGTTCTGTGGAGTTGTTGTAGCTGGTGCATGACAGCATGCCTGAAGGTGCTGGGCCACGGTAGCCACCAGAAGCCAGCACGATCCCTTCAGAGCACCGTGAAAGAGAGGTGCAGTGCTGCCTGGTGTCAGTGCCTGGGCCTCTGCTCCTACAGCGGTACTGGGCATTGGACCACGGACCGAAGCGGTGTCATCTCTTGGATGGTGTCATGACAACGGCAGCAGCTCAGGCGGGTGCAGCCCCAGCGCAGAGCCCGCTCTCTGCGGACCTATGCTGCTGTGAGTGCGGGGAGCGGAGCGCCGGTCGCGGGAGGCCGCAAGGGGCGTGTCACGTGTCGTGCGGGAGCGGAGGCGGAGCTGCGCGTCTGATTGGTTATCTCCGGCAGACCATGCAAATGAGGAAGCGGAGGCCGATCCCCGCCGCGCGCGGCAGTGCCGGGGGTCCGGGGGCGGGCCCGGGGGGGTCGTGGGACGCGGTGCCGTTGGGGGGGGGGGGGGGGGGGGGTGGCTCGGCGGGTCGTTGCCGGTTCCCACGCTGGTCGGTCGGTGTGCGGTGTCCATGTGCTCGAGGGCGGTTCGGGGCTGTGGGGCTGTGCGCGGGGGGGTGAAGGAGATTAAGACTATACTTTCAGGGATCATTTCTGTAGTTGGTCACTAGAGGAGAGTGATCTCACCTGAACGGCGTCACAAGCCACGAGGAGGAGCTGGGTGCTGTCTCCTGAGCGCGAGGCGGGCGGGCGGCGCTGCTTGTGCGGGGGCCTCCCGTCATCGATGACCGTTCCCGCACCGTGTGGTGCTGGGAGGGAGAGAGCACGGGCTGAGTGGTTTGTGGCCCTTTGTTTTATCGCAGTTCCAAAAGCAGATGGTGGCGTGGCTTTGTCCGTGGTTTGCAGTGAGCTCACTATGGAGTTCTGGGTTCTGCTCTGTGTCCCTCTGGATACCTTCTATTCTGTTTTAATGTGCAGTGGAGCTTGGTAATTTGGAGCAAGTTGGTCAAAGTAGCAAAATACTCGTTAACTCTCAATTACTACCTTACAAGGATTTATCATTTTATTAATACAGTCCTCCAGTGTTGTCTTTGCTCATCCCTGTTATTACACTGTCTCAGCTATTTATACATGCTGTATTTGAGAACATTGGAGGAGCAGTGCATGGTATGTAGAGAAGGTTGCAGGGACCCTCTAGTCCAAGCGCCCTGCCGTGAGCAGGGATATCTTCAGTTAGATCAGGTTTCTCAGAGCCACATCCAGCCTGGCACTGAATGTACCATTATGTTTTCACATTTCCAGTATCTCAGTTGGAATATGGCCATTAGTGTCAGTGTTAATGAAACATTTCCTGATGGGGGGAAGAGGGGAGGGTGAAACACAAGCATTTGTCTCCTGATCTTTTGTTTCCTTGTAGGTGTTTTTGTTGATGCTGTAAATTCCATGGGCCAGACTTCTCTCTTCACTGCTGCATTGCTAGGTCTTGGTAAAATAGTGGATATGCTGCTGGATTATGGCTCTGATGCTAATCAGTTAAGTATATTTTTTTTCTTATATTTAAATTAACCTTTAATCTTTTAGTGGTTTTAGTAATGTAGTAAACAATATTTACTGTATATAAAGAATTGCTTAAGATGCATGTTGCTCTTTTAGCTAAAGATCCTCAGAGGTAGGTAGGTGCATAATTTTCCTCATTTCATCGTGTATCGTATTGTTTGGGAGTACAGAAACATTCCAGGCATGCAGCTGTTTTCCCGAGAAGCACAACTGGCTGAGTGTAGGAGGGGTAGCGTCAAACATTTCTACTTTCATGTTCCCCAGTCGCTGTTACGATGGAAGCACCCCAGTCCATGCAGCTGCGTTCTCAGGAAATCAGTGGATTCTTAGCAGGTTATTGGATGAAGGAGGTGATTTGAGAGCACATGATAAGAATGGGAAAACACCTCAGTGCTGGGCTATGTCAGCTGATAAAGAAACCAGTGATCAGGTAGGTCTCTGTAATATGTTTTGAATATGTGCTAGATATGTCCTCACATCTTCATCTTAAAGTGAAGAAACTCCATCATTTTATGGAGCAATTCTTGATCTTTACATGTTAGATAATTAAATATTTAAAATTACTTTTCCCCATCAGTAGTCGTATTTTGAAGTCCTCGTGATTCAGATTTAACTAAGGTTTTGCTCAGGTGCAGGGGCATGTCTGTCCATAACTTGTTAGGACCTTTATGTAGAAGTGTGCAGTAAGGAGAATGACAGGCTCTTGTTTTGTACCCCTGATACAGGTAGTTTGTTGGCATGTATATAAAACCTGAGTAAACCTGAAATAATTTTCAAGTGTATCTGTGTCTGTGTATGAACAGTGTCAGCAAAGGTGTCAGTTGTGCAAAGTGTGATATTGAATTAAAACTCACAAGACTCCTCTTAAAAAGAAACCTGATGTTGCAGATTTCAGTGGCTGGATGTCTTGAAAGTTAATCATTTAGCGCTGAAGTCAGCTTTCTCTTACATTGGCATGTAATTGCTTTTCTTCACGTTTTTCTGTCTGTCCATTTCTTGAAAGGCCTATCTACAATACTGCAACTAACCAGTTGATTTTTCAGCAGTCACAATCTATTCATTTGAAATGGTTTGTCTTGCAGTTCTGAAGTAATTTTATGTTGTTGTTTTTCCCTCCCTCTCCTCTCTAGATGTTGAAGTTTATACAGCGTTGCACATCGCACATGCAGGCTGCCGTTCAAAATTTCCCCTCTGATCTACTCAGGAAGGCTGGCTCCTCGAAAGCCCTGGTCTGCAGTCCATCTCGGTTTGGTAACCTTGTTCAAGGGTAAGAACATATTCTTCAGTACTGAGGGATTGAGCTACAAAGACACTTACTTCCACATTCTGTGATGTTAAAATGAACATGTTCATATTTCTTTTTGACAATATTCAGTTTAAAACCAGTGTGTGGAAGGAATGATGGTCCTTTTTATTTCTGTTGCGAGAGTTCCAAATAGAAACTTGATAGTTGTAAATATCTGTACATTAAGGGGTACTCTGAAGTCAGCAATATGAAGTACTGGATTTTAGTAGCAGTAAAATGGAGGTAACATGAAGTAGTTTGTAGTTTTCGGCGTGTGCTTCCAACGTTTTATGTCATGTACATTATAGGAAAAATGCATATTTGTGAACAAAAAGCCATCGAAGATTCCTATATGTGTATTATGGTCTGTCTTCCTTTAAACAAATACATATTATAAGAGTGTGTATAAAAAAATTTTAATGAGTTGTGCAGTAATTTAGAACTTCAGCATCTGCATCACACCTTTTGTGTGGACCACTCAAATAAACCATTTGAAATATATGGCTGTTGCAGAATTCCTGGTTTTTTCTCTTGTGTTTTGCTCAAAACCGTGGCATATCAGTTACTCTTTTTGCTTTTTTTTTTTTTTGATACTTGGAAGTGTTGACAGTCCTCTGGGCAGATTTCTAAAAGGTGGAGGTAATGCAGCCAAGAACATTTACAGCTTTGGATTCGGGAAGGTAAGATGCTCTGGGTAATGATTTTCTAATGATACTAATACAGTTTTTCACAGTCACATATTCTTCACAGTAATTACCCCACCCATGTTTTTTTAATTTTTAGTGAGATCTTATTTTTACTGAAATGGTGGGGAAAACCTGTGGAGAGTGCAAATATCGAGTCTGTCAGTCGTTAGTATCAGAGGAACCTGTTTCAGAACAAACAAAAATGTCACCCATGGGAGTTCTTAACAACTATTTCTGCTTTCCTTGTTTCAGCTTCGCTAGAAAGTTAGGCTTTTGACATAGATACTGTAACATTCCTTTTTGATGCTTTGGCTGATGCTCTCATTGCGCTTGGGGTTTTAGTGAGCTTATGGCACATGTGATGGATCTTGGGAAGTTCCTTTTAGTTATGGTCTGGTGGTGTTTCAGTTTTATCTTGCAGGTAACGGGCATCTTGAGTACTTGGCATCTCTCCTTATTATTGGGGAAAAAGACCTGGTTCAGGCAGATGATGAGCCAGCATTTTCTTACCATGTTGGTCCGTACATGATCATGACAAAGTAAGTGGAATCAAAGAGATTTTAGCCCTTAGTGTGTATCTGTATCTATTAAGCAGCAAATTGTGCCACATGCTTTGGAGAGTTTTCCTGTTCTGTTCTGTATTCATCTACTGCTTTCTGTTTGCAACTTGTTTTTTGCAGTGCACTGATTAATATCTTTAGACTCCCTCAACATCTGTAGGTTGCTCTGGTTCTTTCCAGCCATATTAACCCACTTATCGTTACTCACTGATAGCAGTGTTTCAGTACTGATTCCTTTTGTGGTGGGAAATGGGCTGCTGGTGTTGCGCAGATTGTGTTGTTCAGTGTTGAGTCCTTGTAATTGTTGGATCAAACCTTGGGCCTCTGCATATGCATGTCTGCAGCCTACTTGCTCAAGCCTGTGGTGAAATGAGAGTTGAAAGTGCAGACTGAGTCTTCTTGCTTTTTAATCTTTTGTATTGTGCAGCAAATAGTTGTGCCTCAGAGGCATCCAGAGAACTGATAAATTGGTGATTTAATCTTCCCAAAGCTCTGGCTTGTGTCACAGTGGCCTGATGGCTTTTAGGGGAGGGAGTTTTAAAGTGACCTTGTTCTTTACCTGGAGTCATGGAAAGGTAGCATCTTTGGACAGCAAACCTGGCCTGTTACATCCAGTCATTAACTGGATGAGAATTTATTGTCAGTTTGAAAAAGTATATGCCATAGCCGGGGTCGTCAGAGTAATGTTACTAACAAAAGGAGGCAGAACCAGAGCTTGTCAGAATTATTTGTAAGTAATCCTGTGACTGGGAAAAAATACTGCAGAAAGCATCTCATAGAAATTCCTTTTCTTCTTATAGCTTAATGTGGGGAGGCAGCAGAGTTACAGTGAAGGAACTTGGCTTAGAGCCCCATCAGAACTGCAGTCAACTGCGCTTTGCCGATCTTCTCGTTGCAGAGCAGCAACACAGCAGGTAAGAGAGAATGTGCAGAAGCCACAAGTGCTCCTGGGGTTTGGGTGTCTCCAGTGATGTGAGGAAATGTGATTAACCTCAGGAGGACTGTCAGGCTGTGGTTGTCCTTGCTCTCCAAATGAGACGTACTGGTCTCTTTCTTCTCCTGTCTATTCCCATTCCATTTGCTCCCCAGTGGATAATACAGACAATGATGGTACTCTCTTCTCATATGTCTGGATGAATGCTTTATTGCACTTTGCTTGGATGGCTTATTTATAGATTCTTCTAATTGTGGCAATAAGCATTGTTTCCTAAATGCCTCCTAATCTATGGTTCTTTTAAAACTTGGTGTATTTCAGTGAAAAGTTAGAAACATTCATGTTATGTTGATTAAAAACATCTAGAAAGCCAGGACTTTTTCTCTTTTAATCTCAGATTTGCCTTACTTTTTTTCCCTCCCTCTCTCTTTGCAGTAAACTCAGACATCCTCATTTGCTACAGTTGATGGCTGTGTGTCTATCTAGTGACTTGGAGAAAACCCGTTTGGTATATGAAAGAGTTAACTTTGGTTCTCTGTACAGTATACTTCATGAAAGGGTAATTGGAATACTTGTTTTTTAAGCTGTAGTTAATGTGAGGAAGAAGTTTAATAACTACATCTGCCATCTTTACTCAAAGAATAAGAAGACAAGATTACCAGTCTGTGTATCCAGGTTTCTGCTTCTTTGCACAGTACCAGATACTCTGTAACCTGGTAAAATTTGTAATTGGCAAATAGTTCACTTAGTGTTTAGGTGCAGTTGCACTGATATTGTTGTTTGGTGTCAGTCTTAACATGGCTGAGCTTTTAATCTTCTGCATGCCATTGTAGACTGCAAATGTGGCAAAACCAGCTTTTGCTGTTGAATATTTGTGTGTAATGCATTGCAAAATGCCTGTGTATAAAAGCGAAGGTTTGAACTCAGTTGTGTTTTTCTTTTTTCCTAATCAACCGGTTTGTGTTTTATATTTAATATTAACTTGGTACTTTGGGGTTTTATTCCAGCGTGCAGAATTCCCAGTACTGCACATGGAGATAATTTTGCATGTGCTGCTTCAAGTTATTGATGCTTTGCGTTTTCTACACTCTCGTGGATTTATCCACCGTTCAGTTACCTCGTACGCTATTCAGATTGTTTCTTCTGGTGAGGCAAAGCTGTGCAACTTGGAATACATGATAGAGAGGTAAAGAGCATCCTCACTGTGTCTGTGACAGGAACAAGCATGAATAAATTTAGTATGAAATACTGCTGAAGTGCCCCTCTTGATGAGTAGGGAGTCCTGCCTCTGGGTCAGGCAACAGAGTTACAGGAGTAAATTATTACTGCTCAGGTACATTAGCTTTGCCACAAGCAGTACAGCAAGCTTCAGGGGGACTTAGTTTCTGTGTTGCATCTGAAAATAGAAACTCGTTAGTAAGAGAAGCAGCTCTGTACTGCAGTATAAAAATACCGTCATAGAGAAATAGAATCTAATCTTACTGACCAGAGATGTAGTTCCATTTTGAGTCATTAATTCTGCTGCTGGGCTGGAAATAATCTAAGTGTCCTTTTGTTATTCTCAACTTGTGTTTATGGAGACTTACCTAAATGGTTGAAGATTCCACACCTCATGGAACTGGTAGTAATTAAATGCCACTGGTGACAAACAAAGTATTTCTTTAATGAGGGACACCATTTTGTCTTGGTAGATTATTGCTTATATACATTTTTCTTCTTTCTTGTAGTGCAGTCTGATTAGAAAGGATGTAAGTGGCTGGTTAGACTGTAAGGAAAGAGTAAAATTGATAATAAACAAAAATTTACTGATGGTAATGTCCTGAAAGGAGTAAAGATACTTCCTAACCTCCTTGCAAACTCAGTTTGATAATAAATCTTGTCAATTTTTTGTCTATTTCAGATACAGTTTACTGTGAAGTTAATAACAAAACCCCCTGTAGTTAAGTATGAGGCGGAAATTACCTTCCAGACATTGCAAAATAAACATTGACAGGCCAGCTGGTACCTTCTTATGTTTTGTCCACAGTTGGACACCACTGGCCAGAGCTAAAGGGTTACTTGTAAAATTCCCATTGGGAAATTTTTGTCTTTCTCCGATATCTTTTTGAGTGTAGATTTGTTAAAGCAGATGTTACTTTCGCCAGAAAGTCTTTGCTGCAGTGTGCCAGATTACATTTTATTGATGTGAAAATACTACATGTTTTATTTGAGGATACACTCTGGACCATTTAGGTATTTAAACTAAAAGCAGATACAACAAACTCAGGTGTTTGAATTCCAAAATCCAGAATTCCGATATACCTTCTCATTGAGTGTGTTGTGCATCCCAATTTACAACTTTTTTCCCTTTATACAGCAAAGATGGTGGAGAACACAGTGATCTGACACGTATTCCTGTCCCAGTGCAGCTGTATAAGTGGTGCTCTCCTGAAGTAATCCTTGAAAAAGTTGTCACAGTCAAATCGGATATTTATAGCTTCTGTGCAGTAGTGCAGGAGGCCTTGACAGGTATATCTGCAGGTTTAGACTTGTCACTTGGGTAACCCACCAAATGTTTTCAGTGCAGTCTGTCTGCCCCTAGTGTCTGTTTAATTCCTCTGTGTGACTGGATAAAACCTTGTTGTGATGGCTTGTACAGAGTTAACTGGAAAAAGAGCCCTACGGGCAAAACCCCAAATGTTAGTAAGCCAGTAGTTGTAAATTAGGGAATGTGCAGATAATAATGCTTCAGTATCTGATTCTTTTTACTTTTTTTTCTTTTTTCTTTACTTTCATGAACACCGATATACAGCTTTGGACATGAAGTCTATATTTATGTCTTGCAGAGACTCCCCCCTGGAAGGGTTATGAAGACTCAGTTATTAAACAGCTCATAATTTCAGGACAGCAGTTAGAAGCAGATGTTAGACTTCCTGTGCCTTATTATGATATTGTAAAGTCAGGGCTGGAACCTAAACAGAAGAACCGCTCCATGAATCTTCAGGATATTCAATATATACTGAAAAATGACTTGAAGGTGACTTCCAGGATTCTAGCCTTTCATGTATTTAAAAAAGCAGTTTTGTGTTCATTCAGATTCAAGTTGTTCTGCTTAAATCTAGGTGGGGGACAATCCAAACAATCTTTTACTGATTGTGGAGGCAGACCACCTTCAAAGAGAAGGTAGAGACATTGAACTGTCAAATATAGTTATCTTTTATTCTGGTTCTTGTATTACAGGATTTACTTAAATCTCAAACTGGTCATGCTGATGAAATGCCAAAAGCACAGAGACCCATTGGTTTTGCAGATGTGAACATCTGCTTGGTATCAGCTTTTAGCAGCCAGAAGAAAACCCAGGTATTTCAGGGAAAAGAGATAACCAAGGCTGGTGAGTTTCCTTTAGAAGATGTTGAGTGTCCTTCACTTAGCATGTTCCTTGGTCCATAAAGGTCTTATATGAATAATTAAAATTTGAGCACTTAACAGATTTCGTGATATAGTTTGGAAATAGAAAGCAGTTAGCTTTGTGTTCTGGCTGCCACCCTAATTGTTAATGTAAACTCAAGATTAAGTCTGGTTAATGTTTGAAGTTTAGGCATGTTTTCAGCAGAGGTGTTAAATGCTGGTCATGTAATCTACAAAAGACATGAATTCCTTATTGTACAAAAACTGTGTGTTTGGACATCTGGAGAAATGGCTTCACAGCTCAGATCTCTCTCCTGGTTTTTAATATATTTGTTTCACAGACAGCTCTACTTCCCCAATATACTCTGTTTTTCCTGAGGAGAAAAGTGCTTTAGTGCCCCAAGAGGCATCGACCAGTCCACAGACAGTTGCACAGAATGAAAATCAGGATGTGGCTTCTGAACTTGAGATGACCCCGAGTCTCAGTGATGTGGATGACAGCCTCTGTAGCTTTAAAATCAATGAAATCTTTGCCAGTTTCCCAGAACTTCACGAAGACTTCCTGGAAGAAGGAGCTGGATTAGGTCAAACTCTAAAGGACAAAGAAAGGCAGCAAAAGGAAGAAAATAATGCTACCTTCAAAGGAGAAGATAAGGGTAGCTTCAAAGACCTGTGTGCATCCCCTGGAGCGCACTGTGAGGAAAAGCCAGTTTATGAGGAAGACAGCTTTTCAGAATTGGATACAGAGTACTCTACAGAAGCCCAGGAGAGCATGAGTGAGGCCTCTGACCTGGCACAAGTGAGAGATGCTGGGAGGCTGGTGAGTAATCTGTCCAGAACTGAGCAGCACATCAGCAAATGTGTCCTTAGTGTAAAGATATCTCAAAGCATGGTGCAGCAAATAGCAGATTCCCTGTGCAGACTAGAGGAGAAACTGGACAAATCAGAGGCCACTAAAATCCAAAACAAGATGCTCCAGGAAGTCAGAATGAATCAGCTTTCTAAGCAGAATTTTCAAGGACACCCTAACGGATCTGATGATGCTTCCCAAAATACCGATAACCCTTTTTCTGGAGTTACTACTTCTTCATGGAAGGCTGTAGGGCCACCGTCAAGAAACTATGTTCCACCAGTAGTAACATGTCAGGCCCAAGGAGCATTGGGTGAAGGTGGTTTCCAGGCTGTTTCAAAGACAGCCAAAGCAATGGAGGCAGGTCAAAATGAGAAGTGGAAGTGTTTTCATGAGATGAATAAGAATCAAAATGAAAACAACCATCATGATATCACCTTGACTGTGATGAAAGTACGGGATGATCAAATGAGCCTGGACCATGAGGTAAAGGGTTGAGTAGGGTGATTGTCTTCATCACTCCTTTATTCCTTAGCAGATAAAGAGACATAGTTATGGATGGTGTCAAAGAGGAGGGATGAATCTGTCGTTTACAGTATTGCACGTACCATATGCTTATAGGAATGAAAATCGTCAGGTCAGCAGGGCAATAGTACTATTTCTTCTTTCTCCCCACCCCTCATCCCCAGCAAAATACTAATCCAGTGACTCAGGAGGGGATAAAATCCTGATCTAAACTAGAGATGGGACTGTTGGGGAACAGGGCAAGCAGAGATTTTTGTTTGTATACTTAGTTATGGGTATGATTTATTTACATTTAACTCCATACTTATTATGGAGATCATAAGCTGTCATTAGTAAGGGCTTCTAGATCATTTTCGTTGTTAAATATAAGTAGTTGCTATGCTTTGCCCATAGAGAAAGAGAAAAATTTATGTACTTATCTGCTGTGGGAATAATCTTGAGTCATTTAGGTCCACTCATTCCCTGTGGCAGCCTGCCTGTGGACATATGAAGCCTGCTATAAATCCGGAATGGAGTTTTTTCTAGGCTAAGGCCTGGAGTTATCCTTTCTCATGAGCAGTGCTACTGAAACATAACCTAGGGAATAAAGTTTGCACTGTCCAATTCTTAGTATATCTCATAGACAGCTCAGCTAGTAATTACCAGAATGCCTGGCATGTGCTGAATCAGGGCTTGTTGGACCCATTTCAGAATTTATTCCCACGTTTGTCTGTAAGAAGCAAAACAAAGTCCAATTTGCAGTGTCAGAGAGGAGGCGATTCACATTCTGCAGCAAGTGGAAGTGAAGAAGAGAGGTGGTGAGTTTTGATCGTATTCACAGAAAACATAATTTAGCAGATTTATCTTGTTACAGTCACTGTCCAAAGTAGACACATCCAGGATCAAGGATGGCATTGAATGTGTTTTCAGTAAGGCAAATCCATCTGTCCAATTAGGCCCCTGCTGTGAGTCACTGTCAGCTGCAAAGCTGACAGGGCAACTGCTGCAGCATCAAAGAGTGGTATTCAGACAGATTCCAAATGCCTCTCTGATAGAGGTCAGTGGTCCAAAACTGCAACAGTGCCTAAGGAGAGCAGTCTAGTAAGTTACTGGTAAGAGTGGTTCTCCTCTCTGTGCACAGCTTCATTCAATGCTCAGTAGAAATACTTTGGTTTTCATAGCCATAGGACTAGGACCTATGTTAGGGGCTGTGGGAGTAAAACAGTCTTGTTAAACCCAGTGGCAACAGAGCATGCATTACTTCGTTCTGTTTGTTGTGCTTTTTAATGTTGTCCCTATGTATTTCTATGTGTGGGTGGAAAGTGCATGTAAAAAGTACCTGTCAAAACTTGTGCAAATTAATGTATCTTATTAGTTGGGAAGCTGGGGACAGGCATCTCCTTTGATGTTTGGGTCAAATCAGTTGGGGAAACTGCTGCAATTTTGAAGCTGATTTATGACCCTGTTGGATCAGTAAGACCCATTGGTGAAGGATATACTTGATTAGAACATAAATATTCCAGATCTGTGGTTAGCTGAAGTGAATGAACTCTAGGTTGGGATTGGGTTGGTTGTAGGGTTGTTGATATGCAAGTCTCAAGTTCTGAGTATCTTCAGTTGTCCCCTGATCACCATACTGACCTGAATAAAACACATCTACATAGCATCCTCTGTCTGTGTTTATATAGATGTACCATGGAAGGCCATTGACAGCTTTTGAAATCTAGATTTTAATGTACAGGTTGTCTTGTTAACGTGTAATAGATCTAAATAACTGGCAGTGCTTTCTAAGCTTCTGATGGCTCAATCTCCTAGTTCTACCGGGTTCTTAGAACACGTATACTCTGTCTTTTAATTAACATTAAACCAACTTCTAGTCTTCTATTGACTGGGGAATAATTAACACAGTACACTTGTGCATTAACAGAGTTTGATGCATTTCATAATGATTTATTATTATAGGTGCTGTCCAAAATCAAGATCTGAAATTTACAGTGCAAAAATAAGTGAAGAAAGAAGGATGATGCAATCAGAATGGAGGAGTAAGTAAATCAGTGTTAGCTTGGCATTAATGTTAGCAAGTCTTACTGCAGTGCATTAAAACTTCACACATTTTGTTACTGAAGAAAGGTCTGTCTGCCTTAATTGCTAAAGCTCTACTAGGCTGTGCTTGGATGAAAACCAAATGAGTAGGATCCTGTGTCTTGCGCATTAAGGGCATAAAATAATCACAACCACATTAAGATTGTTTGATTATAAAGCACAAGGAATTTCTAGCCCTGTTTTGGAGGATATAAGGGAGCGACAGCATATGAATTTAGACAGGGTAGTATAGCCGTGACCAGTGGATGGCAGTACAGGCATGAATAATAGAGGATGGAGACTAACAAAAATTGTTCATGTAAAGACCCATAACAATGTAGGTAGGTTTTAAGCTTCCTTCCAAATGGAAAGAAGTTTTTAGTTCTCTCCCTCATGAGGGGATTTATAGGCTATAACTTCAGCATTTCTAAGTCTGCAGACACAATGAAACACAGGGAGTGCTTTGAAGGTCCGGATTCTGTTGTGCAAACTGGTAATTTTGTCATTGTTCTGTAGCTGAAGTAAAGCAAATGGCCAGAAGAGCAGCCTCAGGAAGGTTAGAACTTTGCTCTTCGTATCCAGCCAATGAATGTGCGTCTGAAAGTGAAGCAGAGAGTACAAATGAAGCCTTTCAACACGTCACTGTTAGAGTCCAAAAAAGTCAAGAGCAACAAAGATGTAGGTGGCAGTCAGGAGATAATGTTGAGCCTCAGGATTTGGGCAGTGAGAACAGATCTGAATCAGAGGAGAGTGATTTGGAGTCTGCATTCAGAAGTTCTGGAGGTATGGTTGAAAAATGAAACATAATTTCTCCTGTTTGTCTCTCTTCATCTCCCAGCAGATTTCAGTTTCTGTTATTTTCTTACACTACTTGTCAGTTTTGTCTTCCAGAGTCTTGCCCCAAAAACAGGTCAGTAAGTCAGTCATTGGTGAATATAAATAATAGGCTAAGATGGGTATTACATGTTAATAGGTGGAGGTAATGTCCAGTGAGCTAGGAGAACCAAAGCTTCCAAATCCGTGAGTGTGCTCTCACACTTTATCTCCTTCAGTTAGACTAGAGAGATGCTTTTTCTGCAGCAGAATAATGGATGAATACTTTTGTAATCGTTACAGATAAAGGAACAAGGAAAGCTTTTCATGCCTAGATTAACGATGTAAGCATTTACATGTCATTATATCACTGTGTTCCTAGCAAACAATGTAGTTTTACTGTCTGCTCTCATTAGTATTCCATCAGTGGTTCAGATCACTCACTTCATGTTATTTTTTGCATAATAGTTTTGTTCCATTCTGACGTCCTAGGCAGAAGTTCCCAGTCGCCATCACAAGATGAAAAAGCAGAGGCTGGAATAGCCATGCTTAAGAATTCAGTCGTTCTTCAACAAGTTGAGAATGTCTCTAGAGTATGTATAGCAATACAGATAGTTATCTGTAAAACAGTTTAGCCTGGTGTCTCCGTGTTGCGCGCTGAACTGCCATGAGCTGATCTTTTCAGTTAAGATCTGACCTACAATCTTCCCTTCTCCCCCCTTTTTTTGTTTGGTTCCATAAACCATCAAGGTAATGTAAGGAGCAGGAGGTAGGTGGAGACTCAGAGTGATCAAATTAAATACAATTTCGATTTGATGCAGTATTGTTTATCAATACTGACTAAAATGTATGGGTTTTTTAATAGAGAGTGGAGAAAGCATCTCAAATGATGATGTCTTTCACAGGGGCATTCAAGGGAATTACCTAGTTCCTTTAATTCATGTTCTGATGTGGCTGAAGAATTCTTCACTCCTGATTATTTCCTTCCTTCTACTGCTCAGGTAAGTTCAGAGATAAAAATAACAGAAAAGGTAGGAATGAAGTCTGTGGCAAGAACTTTGGACGTAGGTTATGCATCATGTAGTTTTCATTATGCTCCCTTTTGATTTCAAGAAAAGCTGTAGAAAATGGGAGAAAGATAGTTTTTATTCTTTCCTTTTGACGTTTTATCTATAAATAAAGATTATTTAAGAAAATTCTGGCCCTGTTCCTTCAACACCCTCCAAAAAAAGCCCCAAACCAAAAAAAAACAACCCCAAACCAAGCAAGTAAAACCCCACAAACACCCAGACTCCCAAAACACCAGGGACATGTTTTCTTAATTTGTTTATGTGACAATTACATAACTTGTGACTGAGAAAAGTTTTAGGCAGTTATAGTCTCTATTTCACAGATGTAACAATTACAGTACTCAGTAGTCTTCAAACAGTGTTCATTCATTTCTTGAAGATTCCAAACCATTGTATGGTCTGTTCAATCCAATCCATGTTGTTTGCTGATGAGCTCCTGAGAAGTTTCTCTTTCCAATTCTGATTGTTGTGAACATCATCCTGTGAGAGTTGTCCTGCCCTTTGCAGCTTGCCTGTGAGAAATTGAATTTGCTTCCTTTTTCCCCCCCACCTTCAGACCTCAGGTGCTGAGGGCAAATTAGAAGATGCTTGTGGCAGACTTTTGCAGAAACAGTTACCTGAAGATGCAGGATCAGGAATTCAGGTTTCAGGTAAATGTGCACTTTATTTTGAAGGCACTTTTGAGTCAGGGAGACAGAGTCTTGTTGCACTTGGATTGTTTGGGGTTTTTTTGTCAGCAACGCTCCTGTCAGAAGGCTGGAGATTGATCCTTCAGGGTTGCTTGGTCTCTTATTCCTCATGAGTTTAGTGAGAGTTCAGGACACTCAAAATTTTGGAAGATGAGGTTCAGGCATTGCAGTCACTGAAATATTGTCAAGTGTGAAGATTATGTACTTGCTGTGTTTCAGTTAAAGAACCAGAACTTGTTCGCAACCCTTTTATTTTTACCCTAGGGCTGTGTTGAATCTCTTTATGCAACTTGCTGTGGTGCTGGAAACTGAGCTAGAGTTGTATCTACACGTTAATATGCTTATTGCTAGAAGGATCTCGAGCTTAACTGTAAGAGCTAACATTGTGTGTGTAGAATAATGGAAGGATGGTCTTCGTTGCCTCTTTTAGCTCAAATTTGTAAGTGTTGTGATATTCCCCAGTGCTTCAGTGGTTGACTGTCTGGCAGCTGTGGTATGTTTATGAAAATGTATCTTTAAAACACGTTTGTCTCCTGACAACAACAAAGGTCATAAGAACTAAAAAAAATTCAATAAAGTTGCAATTTCCTGTTCAATGAGTTACCGCTTTCTTTTGTACTTGCAAAACCCAATAACAGGGAACATTTGTCATTTGTATTCAGGAGGAAAAACACTACTCTGCAGCACAGCAGCGCAGAACTTTGGCAGTAACATGCTAGGAGTGAATCAACTTAGTCACATGCCTGTAGCCAGGTAGATAAATATACTTTCATTGTTACTCCAAGGATAATTTAGGTTATAAAGTGTGCTATCTTTATTAATTCTGCTTATATATATAATATTCAAATTAGATGCCAGTGGTGCTTTTTAATTATTATCTACATATCATAATTCCTTGCCAAGAAAATACTAAAAGGCCTTTCACAGATCTCGTGGGGCTTTGACTTTTACAGTAATACTCACTTGTGGTTTGCTTAATGAGGAAGCTTAAATAGGAAAAAGAAGTCATGTATATATTGCAGTTCTTTTCACACTGATAAGCTACTTCTTAAACAGAGCAAAGATAATTCAAATTAAGGTTTCAGTCATCTGTTTTAATTTTGTTGTGCTTTTGTTTTGGAGCTCAAGTGGCATGAAAATCATGCCTTTTCCTCTACTGTGGGAACAATCCGACGCAAGTATGCTTGCTGTATCTTGCCTGCAGGTAACATTAGCCCATGCTCGGAGACTTGCAGTCTCATCTGTCAAACATGGGGTGTTTATAGCCAATATTTTTGTGCATTTTATATTCCATTAATATGCAGAGTTGTTGGCCAGAATCACCACCTCATGCTGTAAGGGGTACTTTTGTTTAAAGTGGAAAAGTTCTTGCCCTAACAGTCTTTCAGCAGTGGCTTGTGGGCTTCTTCAAAACCCTTGGCCTCACTGTAGCTGAGCTTGTGTGTCTCCAGAGTTAGCTGCTGCTCACTTATTCCAACTGTGGAAGTGAGAGCTGCTTTTACTGCCGTGTCAGTGTTGTGCTCCCTCCCCTCAGGAGGGCCTGAGTTAACCCATGTCAAAAGTGGACAGCAAGTGTGTAAATACTTGGCCTTAAGGTGAATGGGAATGGTTTTGGTTGTTCCCTTCACTTAGGAATTGAGCTTTTGCCAGCAGGACAGAGGACAGTTGTTTTCTGACCACCTGACTACTCCCCTCTGAATGCCTCTTAGACCTTGAAAGGACTTGTTACAGTTTGGGAGAATAGTTTGCAATGCAGACCAATCAAAGGATGATGAAACAATGTAGTGATGTACGGTCATAGATTTTTATTTAACTTCCTGTTTTATTTTGATACTGCTTATGTCAGTTAAAAGTTTTCTCCTTAATGTGCTTAAAATGACATTTTTCTTATAGCACTCTCCATCTTCTAAGGTTTTAAGCAAAATATTTTTAGGAGCTGCAGTCTACCTCGGAGAGAAGGTAATCCTCTCAGCTTTTCGGGAGAGAGAACTAAATACACTGAATATGGCCTTTCTTCCCTCATTCCAGTGTTGAAGCAGCACAAGAATTAACGCAGGAAGAATGCCAAGAAAAAGATGTGTAAGAGCCACAGACCATTTTCTATCAAAACTTCAGCAAGTTGGTCATTGTCACTGTCAGTTTTTTGTTGGTGCAGACAGGAAGATGAAACAGTCTAAAGCTGAGAGAAAGTGCACTGAAGTACTGAAAGAGTATATTCATGTGATAAGATGGGAGATTGGTGTAAAAGAGCTATCACATCCAGTTGTCCTTAGTTTGAAATATTTTCGTATTCATAGGTAATTAACTTAGTGTTAATCTGGGTGTGCTTCTTTCCATTGGTGTTAGGATTCCTTGTTTCTTCTGTCTGTATGACAAGTAGTAAAATTACTAAAAAGAGCAAATTTTTAGTCTGTAGCTAAATAGATTTTATTACTGAAAAGTCATGATTGGGATTCTCAGGAAAAAAATGCACAATATGTTTGTGACTTAAATAGTGAAGTTAGTTTCTTTTTACAGATAATGGGGATTTGCATAGAAATTACTGATTCGGTGAGAGCAGACAGTTGTTCATTTTATGGTTTTCTGAGGACAGTGTAATCCAGGGTATATCTGCAGAAGATGTTAGTTTGCTTAATATAATGTGGTCCTGCAGCCACTGAAGAATTGTGGTAACTTGGGTGGACATCACTGTGCAGGTCTTTAGCAGTTTCAGTTTATCTGATTAATTCCTGTAAAGGCTCCTAAGACCTGTGTTTAGTCTTAATGGATTGTTATTTTTTGTTAGACATTGAGGTCTTTCTTGGCTTTGGGTAAGAGTTTTCTGCCTGGTGGGTCACATTTGAAGTTCTTGCCCATTCTAGAGGCAGTTTCCTAAGCTTGCTTCTGTAGGAAAATTATTAAGATTAAGAAATCCTATACAGGAAGGGAAAGCAAATAAGATAACCTTTTCTGTCTCTGCAAGATTATTGAACATGGCAATCTATAGCCTTCCAGGAATTCTATGGGAAGTTTTGAAAAGAAATGTCTCTCTTTCTTCTGGCAAACTCAGATAATGCTGGGCAAAAATAAAACTTAAAGAACCCGAAAATAGCAGAATTAGTGGTTCATAAGTGCAAAAGTAGCTATTCTAACTGTCAGAACATCTTTCAATACCTCAGATCAGTGACAGATATTCACAATTTGTCGAATATCCCCTATGAGCAAGATTGCTGCTGCAGGGATGTAGACTGTAAAACTCCCAGACTGAGTCATGCACCAAGGAGCTTCAGCACTCCACTCAGCTCAGGTAACTGCAGGGGAAAGAAAGAAGGATCAGTGAATTGCTTAACCTTTCTATGCTAGGAGTCAGACCTTCCTGCCAAGACTTGCTAATGTAAAAATCCTTGATGTGAATCGTAGAAACTCCTACGAATGCAGAAATGTCAGGCTTGGAATAAATAAGCACAAGTAATGCTGGACTTGTGGCTTGAAATCTCATTGTTTTGGTCTGGATAGCTGCAGCTTTGTAATTGGAGCCTGTTTGGTCCATATAAAAAAATAAAAGTAAATAAAAATTAATTAAAATAAATCAAATTATAAATCAAAATTAATCTTGTACATATATAAAATCAAAAACACCAAAGGGGAATTTATGGGGACATAGCTAAAAAAGCTGCTGTCTGAAAGGCCTCGGAAATTATTACTTGGTTAATGGTAGCCTTCATAAATCAGAAATTGTTCATCTAGAAATTGATTTGAAGTGATACCTGTAAATTTTATCATTCTAAAGACAGACAATGTAATAAGCACTTCTTATGTTTTGAGTGTTGATAAAGTGATCTCAACATTTGTTGAACTTGTGGTGTTTACCAGCAATGAATCATCATTTGCTTTGTACTTTCATTAATTTGGTGTAATACAGTAGTAGAAATTTCTCAGTTGGCAGAGTTTTGCATAAATATTCTGAGGTGGAACTCCTAGGTAATTCGTTTGGACTCTGTTTAGGGATTATTTATGGGCAATAATTACCTAGAGTTGCCTGTGCAGGTGCCTGTTCAAGTACAAGAAGTCTTTTTCTGGTTCTGTTGAAATGTGATGAAGATACAAAAAAACAAAACGAAAAAGAACTTTCCAGCTCTGCTCTCATCCTTTCTTATTTTAATTCTAGAAGAAAAAAATCCAGTAGCCTTTGAAAAACACAAATGCTGCCATGAAGTAGCTTCAGATTCTTCCTTTTGCGGTTGTGAAGAGATCTCTGCAGCATCCAGGATATTCACTATAGCCGGTAAAGAGGGAAAGAGCACTGGAATTCCTTCAGTTGCTTCAGGAGTTTGCGCATCTGCACTGAATCAACCTGTGAGTCTAGAAAAGTTGCTTTATGCCAGCCATTTAAAAGTATATTTCAAACTATTTTTCCATAAAACAAATGCAAGATAAGAAGCACAGGAGTATTTGTAGGTCTTTGTGGGCATTTTGGAATCCTGGGTCTGCAGACATAATGACAAAAGTTCTGATTGATTTCAAAGCAGTCAGTGTGTGCCACTGATAACACTAGAGTTGGCTTCCCCTTGCACCTGATTGTATGTAAATGTTAACCACCTTCAAAGTGGCTTTGCCTTCAGTCCACCCCTTCACTAGCTATAAAGAATTTCCCAGCACTGGATGTGGTAATCTCAGGTCACTGAAGTGGTAGGTATCTGCAAAATGGTTGTGTAGAAAAGGTATGTTTTTGTTGGGGGGGAGGGGGTGGTTGATCAATTGGTCTTGAATTAACAGCAGGCTGCTTATCTGAACCACTCTGAATTCACAAGTGATTTGTGAACTACAGTCTTTTGACTATGTGGAAGTGGGGAATAAACTTGAACAGAAATAAATACATGTGCATTTGTGCTTAAGTATATCAGTTTTTCACATTCTTGAGATTTTTGGGGGGAGTACATAAATGGGTGAGTCTTTGAGGAAGAAAAGTGAGGTGGAGGCCTCCATCTAGTAGTTCAGAAGCAAGTAAATGTTCAGAAAGCCCTTGTATTAGGGGATTAAGTTTGTCCTCATTCTGCAAGATGTGGCATAATGTTATCAACTTTTCTGCATCAAAAAATCCTCTTTCTTTGGAGTTGACAATTTCCAAGGTCACTTTAGTGATTTCAAGTAATCTTTTTGGAGCTGAAGGTGTCCTGGAGCCACAGCATTATCTTAACTGTCTTTTCAGACAGTTACATATAAAATAGTTTCCTCTTTGCTTTTCTTACTGTTATCCATTGATGGAGTTATCATTTAAAGGTTAAATTGGAGTTTGTTCAACCAGAACAGTAGCAGTTGCATTCGTTGATATTGTGTTAGGTCTGTGTCTTTCTGTGTTTGTAGCAGACGGTTGGAATCCATTAAGCCCATTAACAGTGCTGTGCTGCCCTGACAGGCTCTGCAGAGATACTTGACTGTGTCACTTTCTTGTTTAAAATCTTATTGTAGGATTAAGTATATGAAGCAGCTCTTTGCATTTTGAGGGCAGTGAGGACTTGCCTGTGATTACAAAGTCTTGATTTTTGTGGGCCCTTCTAGTGGATACGTGTGCCTGGCTTTAATCGTTAGAGATTCAAAGCAGAGAATGGGAACTTGAGAGATGTTGGAACTGTTCTTTCAGAGAATTCCCGTCTAATTGTCCATACAGAGTGTTGAAACAGATAAAGGTTATATAGAATCATAGAATAGTTAGGGTTGGAAAGGACCTTAAGCTCATCCAGTTCCAACCCCCCTGCCATGGGCAGGGACACCTCCCACTAAACCATGCCACCCAAGGCTATGTCCAACCCAGCCTTGAACACCGCCAGCAATGGAGCATCCACAACTTCCCTGGGCAACCCATTCCAGTGCCTCACCACCCTTACAGTAAAGAATTTCTTCCTCATATCCAATCTAAACTTCCCCTCTTTAAGTTTGAACCCGTTAGCTGACAGTACCTTATGGCTGGCTAAAAGATGAGTGCACAGCAGCCTAAGCAAGATTCTTGACATATCTGTCTTACCTGGATGCTGCCTGTTTTCATATTCTGAACTGATTGAAGAGCTTATTTTAAAATGTGATGGTCAGCTAAGGTTTTAATTAAGGCTTTACCTCATTTGGGGTTTAGTATTTTGAAGGGGAGGATTGAAGATCAGCACTTCTTCCATTTACCTTGTGTTTCATTCTGTATGATCTTCCACAGGATGGGTTGCCAGTTGGTGCCTCATCCTTGAGAGGAACCAGAAAGGCATCTGGTAAGTGTCTTAACTCAGCCCAAATGGAAAGATCAATAAACAGAGAAACAGATTTGGAAAGAAATTGTGCAATTTTACTCCCTCTTCTTTTTTCTATCTCTGGCATCTCTTTTTATAGGGATGAATGGCTTTGCACACAACTGTGTATTGCTAGTGGTAATTAGGTTGTGGATTTTGTGTTTGCACCTGCAGACTAAGAACTCTGGCCTCCAATCAACCTATATTTAAAGTGTAAATATTACTGGCCTAAAACTTGCAATACAGGATTGAGAACTGAATATGCAAGTCTAGCTCTAAAGGATCTTTTCATTATGAAATTATTTAAGGATAAAAAGTGAATGATCCAGGCTCATGCAGGTTGATAAATATGTCAGCAAGATGCTGTCATAATGTAAGCCCGTATCACAGTTATTAAGGATTAATCACTGCTAATTAACTAGACTTTTTTCTATCTCAGCACTCTCCCAGGCATCTAACCACTTCACTGATGAGCTGCCTCCACCAGCCCAAGAGCTGCTGGATGAAATTGGTAAGAGGTACTTCACCCAAAATGGTATGAGGCTTGCCAGCTGTGTTCAATCAGGATTTCTCCCAAATCATTCACAACTAAAATACACAAGAGCTTCCAAATTAGTTGCAGTCAGGTCAATGATTGGGAGATTAGGCATCAACAGCTTAAGTAACTGGCAGTTCTCTAAGTTAGTCCCTGAACTTTCTCCATTTCACCTAATGGTTACTTGCTGATGAAGACAGCAGCCAGTCTATTGAGTCAAGATGTAATTTAACACTGGAACTGAATTTTGTGTAGACCTTTTCAGAAGTGTCCTGGAGCACTGCATGTTCTGCATTAAAATAAATACAAGCCAGGCAGCTGCATCCCTCGGGTATTTTTGCAGAGTTTAGTCTCAGTGATTTACGTTTCTTCTTGTAATCACATACATCTTCAGACAGAACACAGTGCAAAAACACCGCGTTGTTTTTACTGGTGTATGTTACCAAAGAATTTGCTTTGGTTATTCAGTTATAAACCAGACATTGGGATAATTAAATGTATATAGCTCCTATGCTCTTTGAGAAATACGGTACCTACATTCTAATCTTTTTAGTTCCTTATTTACCAGAATAAGGACATGTGAAGACTGGCATCAAGTGAATAAATGATAGAGACATTTTTTAGGGTAAATACACGAACTGTAGATTATGTAAAGATTTTCATTTGGGTTTGGATGGATTAATTAATATGGTACTTTAGATGGTGTAATGTCAATTTAGAAAGAGTAGATCAATAAGCAAATGTGCTGGTTTTAACAGAATATTTAAAGCTGCAAGATTCCGTTGCTCAAGACTTTGAAGAAAATGGGTTGTATGATTGTGGAGTGCAAATAAATGGTTAGTTGATAATAGTCCTGAAGTAGAGATTGCAAATGGAAAATTACTTTTGCATTGCTGCAAAATTGCTCTGAATACTTGTCCCTGTATGCTCAACTATGCGATAAATTTCAATTATTAGCACTTTTTGTGTGTGTGTGTATTTGTGGTTCAGCAGAAATTTAAGAGGATTCTCCCTTTCTTAGTAAGGTTATATGCAGTGGTTTTGCAAATAGTAACTCCTCCACCAGTGTTTGCTGTCTTTCTCTGTATATTCTCTCTCTAAAGTCTAAAGGGTTCTGGTGTGGAAAGCTTGCTGGTTTGAACTATTGGAATTAATCTTCTACTTTTATTATGGCACTGTAACGTATGCTGTGTTCAAATAGAAGTGATGAAACCCACAGAAGTATTAGGTGGTGGGCAGCTGATGTAAGAGAGAGCTGTGGTTTCCATCGTGGGAGGGTGGTTCAGTTGAAGAAGTGGCCAGTGCACACTTGTGGTTCTTATTCACCATAATGAAATAATGCCTCTGATCTCATGGTGTAAGAAAATAGCATCCACTGGGGTAATCAGTATTGTATTTCCTGTTCTTTTACAAAGATACCAAAGATAGCAGTCATGAATCTTTGTGCTTCTGAACTGCAAATAGTAATAAGTGAGAATAATTTTCAGATGTACAGCAAGTAATGTCAGAGGAGCAGAAAACCTCAATCTTCATAGGCTCTGCATTTCTTTCCAATGAGTCACCAAAGGGAAGAGCAGTTAAAAAAAATGAAATAAAAAAGACAAAAACGGGAAAGAAAGCAGGCAGAACATGAGTTAGTCTGTAAAACAGCTAAATAGCATAGTCTGTTGAGAATAATACTGGCACTTGTTTGTGTTATCCTACAGCTTTGTTAGATCTTTTCCCAAAGGATAGAAGCTACTGAGTTTATTCATAGGAGTATCTTGGTTTTAGGTGGTAAGGAATGCAGCAGCCTGTATTGCGTGCCATTCTATCACTGTGGTTTTGTTGTATTTGCATAAAGTGCAGCTATTTCAGACTCCATTTTTGTGACAGCCTACTGCTTCCTGCTTATCATAGCTTAGCAGAAGGTGGCTGAATATATTCACATGCTGTAGGGAACAGAACTTACTGAGATAATTCTTGGGGGATATCATTGGATTTTGCTAAGCAGGGTAACAAAGCTAACATCCACAGGTTTTCTGTTGATTTTTCTCCCATATCTGGGATTGTAAGGGGAAAGATGAAAGATTAATTTCTACATGTATTTTTCATTTTAGTATGAAGCAAGATGTTCAGTCCTGTGAATCTAAAAATGTGTTGCAGTAAAATATTTATGTAGGTCTTGCTACTGGCCACCTTTGACTGCAGATAATGGGAATTTGCTTAACTGGTAGAAAATCAGATGGCTGAGGGAAGAGTAATTGGGAAGCAGACAACTGGAAGCTTCCCTAGTATAGTAAATGAAAACACATTTTAATTTCTTTATTATCTTCCTTTATACCTTTGATATTAAAATATTTCTCTTTATGTGTGATAGTTCCCAATCAAATTCAAATGGAAGACAGAGAGTCAAAAAAAGAACCTGAGACAAATGAGGGAGATCCTATTTTATGGACTAAGGAGTCATTTAATCTATCGGAGGAAACAGAAAGGTATGGAAAAAAGGATAAAGCATGTTTGGCTTTGAGTCACAAAGATGTAGAATAACGGGTTTATATATTTTAACAAGATTTATTGCTTAGAGGAAGCTAACTTTTTGAAGAACCCTGGTAATTATGACTTCCCTTTTAAAATGTGTTGCATTAAACTTGCCAGCGTCCATTTACAGTGTTTTACTCAACAGGGCTGACTCTGCTCTTGATAGTATTTTAGAAAGGATGATCCATGCAGTTCCTGGGGATGAGGAGATCCAAGAACAGCCTCACGGACATGCTCTTTGGTTAGCTGATAATTGATTCTTTGTTTTGTTCATAAGTTTATTTTGTTTATGTTCTGTGTACAGGCCTATGCAGGACTTACTTATCAGAAAACAGGCTGTCACTCCTTAGGGAGTAGTGTGTCAGGGAACTTGCCTGGGGACGGCGATCTGGACTCTTCCATATTAAACTGAGAGGGAAATGAATGTTTTGTTAATATAATTTCCTGTAGATGGAAAGCAAATACTTCGGTAGGCTTGGAAGGCAGTGCAGTCTTCTCAGAAATCAGAGATAATCTGACAAAATTGTAGATTTTTTGAGATGGAGAAAAATGTAAGTGAACAGAATCATGAAAGCTCTTTAGAAAAGATTTTAAGGAAGAGTTTGAGAAGATGCTTATACTGTCATGGCACTATAGGAGGAAATGAAGAAAATAGCAGAAGTGACATACGCATCACTTTGAGGAAAAGATTCATAGTCCAAATAACTCTTTTTCCTCTTAGCGCCAAAGATCAGAGCCTAGTAACTGAACACCTCCACAGTAAACGCCAGTGAGTAGTTGTAAGTCATTCCTAGCATATCTTACTAAAGAACACAAGATATTCTTGTGCTTGCATCAGGAATTGTTGTTGTTACTGAACACAGAAGGCAAATGTCATGATAACCAGGAGGATCTTGCCAACAGGCAGGCTGATCCCTGCAGCGTATATACTGCCATGTTCATAAATGGCTCGATCCAAAGCCCATTCCCGCTTGTAGTTAGACTACATTTACTTAGTGCTGTTACATTCAGAATCATTAGAGTCTGCATATGTAAAAACTACAGCACATCTGTAGTCTCGGAGAGGAGAGGCAGATTTCGGGGGGTTGGAGGGGGCAGATGTCCAGCATAGGTCAGGGTAAAAATAAAAAGGCATCTGATACCTCCAGAGGCTTCTGGTTTAGTGCTCTGTATTCATCCTGTCTAAAAGCAAATACAGAAAATTGGGATCATACACACATTTTCTGTCGTTCAAGGGTTGCAAGTCTGCAAGATCCAGAAGATGTTGGAAGGAAGGAGGGAGCTGGGGCCACAGGCAGAGCACCGGGAAGCTGTGCAGGGAGTTCAGAAGGTCCTCTTCATCTGTAATAGCTACTGGATGCTGTGCTGGGCAGTATCACATTTATTACATTGTTAACACTCCATTTGCGGAGCTTGCACAGGCTAGGCTTTAGCTTTTCTTGATTTCTGGGTACTGTTTCTACCCTGTGGTTTTAAAGGAGAGGAAGCTGCTCTACACTTAAGTTCTCCAGAGGAAATTTCCCAGTTTTGAAGGGCAGTTGAGACTGACAGCATTGTGGATCATTCACTGGGGTTGCAGTGTCTCTCTGTTACTTGCGCAGCATTAGCATAATGGCTCTATTTTCTGTCAGCCTTCTGGTGTGTGTTTTCCCTTGTTCATTAAATTTAACAAGGTAGTTTCTTGGTTTTTCTTACTGCTTTTTTGATCTAGTGTTGAACTGATTTGACTGATTAAGGGGATTAATTGCTGTGCAAAAAGCTAATGAGAAAAAGGTGCAGTATGAGAAGATCTGGTTAGTATTACAAAAGACTTGTTTAATTAAACCACACTCTTGGTAAAGACTCCATCCAAAAAAAAACCAAACCAAAGTCCCTGGGTATAATTGAAGTTTGGCTGTGGATTTTAATGGGCATGGCAACTTTATAGTTAATTTTTCTTGTGGTAAATGCTGTTGAGGTGCAAGAGGTGTGATGACTGTCCGTGTTCCTGTCTGCCTGACCATGGGATTACAGCTGCCTTTAGCTGGGTGTACAGCATCGTGCCTTTTCATTCTTGTTTGTGTAGGGAAATGCTACCTGCCTGTAAGTGCTGGTTAGTGTTGTTAAACCAAATTAATAAAAGTTTCCAAGGTTATTGTGCTGCCATGTGGTTCTTTTTCTGTTTTTTTCTTGGGGGAAGGAGGGATGGTTTTGATTGTTTTGGGGAGGATTGGGGTTTTTTTCACTGATTATTAGCTGTGTTTTCCCATCACCAGACTGTATATTAAACTAGATACTGATGGAGCTACTCCAGGGAAGATGATGCAAACTGGCAGACCTGGGGGAGCTTTCTTCAGAAGAAATCAATTCAAAATAGATGTTCCATCTATTTAGTGGTGTTATGGTAGCAATAGAGCTGGAGCAGAAGCAGCAGCAAAAGGAGGCTGCAGTTTGAGTTCTGCCCAAAGTTAACAGCAGTGCCAGTGCATGGAAAATGGGGTTCATTTTTCAGGCATTACATCATCCTGTCCAGGCCAATGTTTAATGTTTTCTAACGTGGGCTCCTGTCAGCTGCAGGTACCTGGTTTTCTCTGTGAGTTCTGTATCCTTGCTGCAGGCAGAAGAACTTTACATTCTTGATATAAACTGCTGAAACAAAATCCTGCTGCACATTGGCCTGGGGCTATGCAGAGCATTGCGCTGTGAGGAGCAGAGTCGTGACAAATGCATGCAAAAGTGGAATCACAAATGTATTATTCTGTCTGTAGTGGCTCGTGACCCATAGCTGACAAGCAGGCGTTCCCTCTCGCTTTGCGCGTTCCCTCTCACTTTGGGCATTCCCTCTCGCTTTGGGCAGCGTTTTGTTGTCTTTCCTCGACTTGCTCAATGAAGTATAAAGAAAACTTGAAGGGCTGCAGCAGTGTGGCAGTGGGGCAAGCACACGTGCATTTCTATATACGTGTAGCTATCACTTTGGTTGGCAACATGTAAAAACCTCCTTAGCTTCTAGCATGTATTTGTTTTATCTGTCAGCCCAAATGGTGAGCAGACTGTAAACTATTTCCCTATCTTTTTTTAATCTTAATGTGGAGTTTTTTTCTGTTGGCAGAGGGCCTTTCAGCTATCCCATAGCCTGTCTGCTCTCCTTATCGAAACCAGAACGCAGCGACTACAGTTTTTCAGCTGCTTGTACTTTCCTAGATTTAAGTTTAGCATGAATGTAAATCATCCTAATAATGTAAAGCATGGACACAAAAGCTGTTATTAACAGGAACAATTAAATAAGGACTAGAAAAAGCAGAGGAGATCAGAGGGGGCCCATCTAATGCTGCTTTTGGGCTTTGCAGAGAATGAAAGCCAATTAATTGGATTGAAAACAGTGAAGCTGAGCTGGTCTAATTCCTCTCTGAGCTGCTTGGTGTGTAGGCAAGAAGCAGAGGAAGGTGGGGAGACAGGGCTGGGGGTCAGGATGGATGTCCAGCCCCCCTGCGCCCAGGATGGAGGCAGTTGCAGGGCCTGACATAAGTTTGAGGAAGGCAAGAAGAAAAACATCCGTTCTGTAAGCAGCTGTGCTCCAGGCTCCTTGTACCTGCCATTGTGCTCGTCTCCATCTGGGGAGTTCTGGTTTGTTCTTGTTTTGGAGCAGAGACCCACAGAGAAAAACCAAATTGGTTTCCCGAATCTCATGGTTGTCTGCGCTAGCCCAAATTGCTGCTCTGAGTGCCTGTTAGCAGCGTGCAGACTGCATGCTCGTGAGGCAATTTAGCGAGGTGAGGAACAGCTTCCAGCACTGCTTCCCTCTACCTCCTTCATGGGTTTGCTGCAACAGCAAAAGCTGTGGAAGATGGTGGGAGGTGACGTGTGCTTTGGGATCATGTGCAATAGAAACAGAACTGCGGAGGGGAGGGCGAACCTTTAAATCATCCTGTGACTGTTCCAGTCTCATTTTGAAAGCAGAATCAAAAGTTGAAAGACAATTTGCTATGAAGGCAAAGGAGCTGCTGATGGAGTTTTTAAAGGTAGAGGGGTTTGATAAAGCAGAGTCTTGGGGAACTGCTGTCTGTGGTATTGTCTAGGCCTTGAACTTAGGAGCCTTGCCCATAGGCTCCAAATCACATGAATTGCCTCGCAGTCCTGAAGCGTCCCTACGCAGCTGCTGTGGATGAACATTGTTCAAGATCAGGTGTGGAGCTGTGGAGCCCCATGGAGGGTTTTTGTCTTTGTTTCTCACAGGCTAAGGCATATTTTACTGTCTGATAATGTCCTGGCATTCTGGCACCAGCGGTTCTGCTGTGCCTTGTCCTTAGAGGCTGTTTCAGCTTGTGCTTTTGCCCTTGCTGGGAAATCAGTGGATTTAATCATTTAAGACCTTATTGCCTTAAATATTAAAAAACCCCAACAAAACCCCAAAACAACGAAACCCATCTTTATGTTTTGAACTGGTTTTTCCTTGCCATCAGTTACCACAGCGTATGTGGTACTTGCCACAGGAGACGAAGTGCCAGCTGCAGTCGCAGGAAGCTGTTCCCTGTCGCACCCTCCATCAGCCAACAAAACCTGTGACCTTGTCAATACTTATTAATGTTTATTAGCACAGTCTGCACTTAAACATACCTGCTGGGGCTGCGCCAGCTTCACAGCGTGACTTCAGGCTTCACTGTGAGATCGGGCAATGCGAACAGGGCTCAGTCTGTCTAGGGATGGTGAATGTGACCACTTTGGAGGTGGTATCACAGCCGGACCATGTTTAACCTCCCGCCGGGGCTGAACAGCAACTTGGGATGTTTTGCATGGGGTTAACATTGCTGTCCTTTGTTTTGCTCTTACTAGACTCCTGACTGCTGCAGGGGTGTTTCCTGGGACAGCAAAGGAAGTTTGCAGTTTAAGCCAAGACGGGGTGGCTCCTGTCCCACATGAGGATGATGTCATGTCTTCCAGGGCAGCACCATGGTGGTTGTGGGGACCTCTCTAACCTGCAAGAGCCACCCACCTCCTGGGCATGGGGAGCAGCCACAGCGCAGGGCCCTTCTCTGCCCATGCGGGACGGGGCTGAGCCCAGAGCTGACGTTGGTGCAGGCAGGGTCTGGCAGCAGTTAGACAGGGGGGGACGGTGCCACCTTATTCCGCAGCCCGCCTGCAGCAGCGCCCGCGTGGGGGCCGGGAGCAGCCGGAGCCGTTCTTCCCATGGCCCCAGGGTGGGCACCACAGCAGAGTGTTCTCAGCAGGCAGCTCTGAAACTGAGCAGGGAGGGGACAGGTCATGGCAGAAAGCTGGGGTCCACCTCGAGACCTGGAGGCAGGCGGTGAGGGGTGGACACCTCGGTGTAGTTCGGGTGAGATCCCTATCAATTCCCAGCCCAACTCTGTGCAGGCCCTGGCAGTTTATTGCCAATAAAAGCTTTCACTCTGTTTGCTTTGTGTGTTCAATGAGCAGTTTGTGATCTAAAATGAAGTTGTCCAACCCCATAAAATCATGGAAGCAGCAAATGAGCTCTCGTTTGGGCTCAGAGGCTGCTCCCTCCTTTTGCAGTATATTCCCCCAAACCTTGCAGCTTATGCAGCAACTCCCAGAGCCTGCATCTACACTTCCAGATAAGATAGATGGTTCCTCCATACTTTATGAGGCCATTAAGTTGTTCTCCAGAAGCCCCAGTGAAGCTGTGATTTCGTTAGTGAATGATTTTCTCTCACCTGTTTGTTCATGAAGACGTAAATGATTGGGTTGTAGACCGTGGCTGTCTTGGAGAAGTAGGAGGGCAGGGATGCGAGAGCTGGCTGGATGGCGATGTCTTTGTTGGTGGCCACCACCAGGGCGAACGTGGTGTAAGGCAGCCAGCAGATGAGGAAGGCCATCACCATCACGATCACCATGCGCGTCACCTCCCTCTCCGCCTGCTGCGTTGTGTCTGATTCCTGCTGCTGCGCCGCAGCCTGTGGGTGGTTTGGAAGAGAGATGCCCATTAACAACCTCCAACAGCATTGCTGTCCCGCAGGTACTCTGACATCAGCAGCGGGAGAGGGCAGCTCCAATGGCTGTCATCAAACCTGGCATGAGGTTCATCATCCCGTGGATACCTGGGTTGTAGCCATGGGATGATGGAGCCTTACCAGCAGTTCTGTGAGCAAAAAACCATTAACTCGCCCATGCTGGCCACACTTACTGCGCGCAGGGTCATCAGCAGGTTGGCGTAGGAGAAAAGGATCAGGCCGAGGGGCATCACAAAGCAGGTGACAAACAAGGCCAAGATGTAGCTGTTGTTGTTGCTGCCGCCGGTGTACCAGTTGGGCCCACAAGAGGTTCTCAGACCTGGAACAAATAAGTTTTGAAACAAGCCTGAGCTGATCGCAGGCTTGGACAGGGAATCAGTAACAGCCTCCAAAATAGCAGACACCAGCACTGCCCCCTTCTACTGATGCTGCTCAAGCACCTCTCGCTTTTCCATCCCCAGTGACCCGGAGATCAGCCCCCGCATTTTCTGGCTGTGTAAGAGGAGGGTGATACGTCGTGGTGCACAGTGTTACACTCAGCCTCTCTGCAAGCAGGTTTGGGCTGGGTGTGTGCTGGGCGCTGCTCGGTGTGCTCCAGCAGCCAGAGCAGCTCGTGGCTCCAGTGGCCATCAGACATGGAAGAACAGTTTAGTGCGTCACGCAGTGGGTGACTTCTGATGAACAACCTCAGAGAGGATGATTGACTGCGCAAGCAGGGGGTGTTAAATTCTAAGTACCAACACAGACACTCTTCAGCTACTCCATGCTTGAAAACGACATGCAAGAGGACAGCACTACGGGGGCTGAAGCACATCTGCCCTACCTTCGGGCACGTAGCTGCTCCAGCCCATGAGCGGTGGGGTCGTCCAGAGCAGTGACCAGCTCCACGTGAAGGCGCAGCCGCTGATGGCATGCCGGTGCTGGAACCGAAAACCTCCCAGGGGTCTGCAGACCACAACGTAGCGCTCGAAGGCCAGGATGGCCAAGGACCACAGCCCCACGATACCTGGGAGAGAAGAAGGGTTTGTGGCTCTGCTGCCCGTGCTGGGATGTGGCAGACAACGATTAAGAGCTGTTGAGGTAATAACAAGAAGTCAGATGGGTTTTGTTATGACGGGGATAGCCGGGAGGGTATTTCATCCTTCAAAACGAAGGTGGCAGTTGGGTGTCAGTTTCCCCACTGCCATGTCCTTGACAAAGGTTTTGTGCAGTTTCACATTTCTGGTGCACACAAACCCTCCCGTGTGCTGACACAGCACCCTTGAAACACATCCCACATGAGGGTTCCTGGTGTGCCAAAGGGACATCTCCCTCCCTATACAGACCAAGACAGAACGAGTGGTGACATGGCACAGCCGATCTCCGTGACCCTCCCCTGCACTGAAGGATGGCTGAAAGACACAAGTTCTACGTTATGCATTGAAGTGTTGGCATCAGGAGGTGCAGGAAGCTGATGGAGCATCCCCCGGAGCTTCTTTACCAAACACAATAGCCCCAAGCGAAGACCAAGACAGGCCTCGAGGTTCGTGCCCTTACCTGTCAGGGAGACCATGAAGCCCTCCATCTTGCACAGCCGCTTGCCGAACACGAAGAAGCCGTTGATGTTGTTGGAGAAGCTGACGGAGCTGCCGCAGAGCGTCACCAGCAGGTCGGCCACGGCCAGGTTCACCAGGATGTAGTTCAGAGGCGACCGCAGCTTCTTGTACCGGATGGAAACCACGATGACCAAGCTGTTCACAACCGAGGCGGAGACCGCAACGAAGCCCATCAGCACGGCCACCGACAGGTACGTGCTCCGTGGGGCCTGGTAGGGCCATTGGGGGCCATCAAAAGGCCCCGGGGTCCCATTATTTGGGGGCTCCTGAGAGCTGTTGGAGTACATCGGTCTCCTGGAGCAGCAGCGCCGGTCCCCCTTATGCAGGTGACCCTCCCCAAAAGCAAAGCCTCTTTATAAGGCAGGAGGGGCTGATGCACCCCAGAGGAGCTTTGCATTCAAATACCTTAAGCTATTTTTTAATCTGAAGGGTTTGGCCTCCCACCTCCCCTTTTGTAATCAGCTCTTTATTCTGGAGGGGATAAAAGGTGACTTAAAAATCTGATGACTGAATAGTGCATCATTTAATTGAGTCAATAGATTGGTTTTCTTTCTGCTTCCCCGCTGCCTTCCCCATTAAGATGACCCCTGCCCGGCCCTGCATGGCCTCAGTGAGGTGCAAAGTGTTGGCATGGAGGCAGCAGCTCCCCTTTTGCTTGGGAAAAGGAGCAAAGGAAAATCCCAGCCAAGCCCATTGGCTCCTGAGGGAGGCCACTCGGCTACTGCCAACGAACAGCCACATGCTGGCCCTGGTCTGGTTCGGCTGCTTCAGTTATAACTATACATGATAAACAGACACTGAATAGAGTAATATACCAAATAACATCTTTTAACACTAAATATAGACCCTATATAACATACATTACATCATATTTATAACATTATCTAGAAGAATTAGTGTGTATGTATGCATATACATTCGTACATGAATGTATGTGGATAGAGCATGCAAGGAAGAGCATAAGCAAGCATGCTGCCTGTAACTGTGTCATACATATATATAATATAATAAAGACTACATTCATGATATGTAGAATACACTTACATAACCTATTAAATAAGAACCTGTTATACATATAGATATACATATAGACATATATATGTATATCAGATATACATAGAGACATACACATGTTTATATGTATTATATACATATAAACATACAGAGTACATATAATATATATTTTATTACATGTTATAAAGAGTGCATACATATACATATGCATTCATAGGTATGTACACCTTTAAATATAGCTACCTATAACTATCTATATCCAATACTTGCATTCACATATATTTTTATATAGAATATTAGATATATACATCATATCTTTTATATAATAGATGTAGCATATGAAAAGATATTTATACACATATATAGCTGTCTATGTAAATATGTATTTTTTATACACATGCATAAAATAATATATAACAATGCATGTCCATACATACACGGATACATATATATCTTGTATAAATATGTATGTATGTAGAGTTCTATATACTCATAAAGCATATACTATAGTATATACACATACACTATATGATAGTGTATATTGAGAATATATATTAATCTCTACATTATACATTTTATACACACATATAAATTATGTATTTTTATGCATATAATAATTATATAGCATTCACTTTCTATAGAACAGATACTATAGAAAGTGAATTTATGTATGTGTATATATATTTGCATAGCTAGCTATGCATAGCTGTATATTGACAGACACCCCCAACACCCCCCCCCCACTTCCGCCCCCCCGGCTGCACATCCCTGGGTGACCGCAGCCCTGTGCAAGGCTCTGCTCCCCTGCCTGAGCTGATTAAATGGGGCTGATGGATTAACACTGTGTGTGAGGCTGGGCCCTGCCTGGGCTGCTGCTCGCTGGGGCCAATACAGACCATGTGGCACCAACCCAGTGCCTAGCTTGAGATGGGAGCCTTGGTCCTTGGTGCTGCTGTCATTGCCCTGACACACACCACACGTGCATGTGTCCAGGGATGCTTGGCCTGGCTCTGGGTCCTATCCTGCTGCTGCTCCTGCAAAGACAAGCATGTGATTAATGAACTCATTCATGTGAACTGTGGTCAGTTCTGGGCTCCTCAGCACAAAAAGACAAGGAGCGACTGGAGAGGCTCCAGTGGAGGCCACAAGGATGATCAGGGGTCCGCAGCATCTCTCTGACAAGGGGAGATTGCAGCAGATGGGCTTTAGCCTTATAGAAGAGCAGACTGAGAGGGGATCTCGTTAATGCAGATCAGTATCTCAAAGGCAGGTGGCAGGGGATGGTGCCAGACTTTTCAGTGGTGCCCAGTGACTGGATGAGGTGCAGTGGCTGTAAACTAAAGCACATGCATGAGGATGCAGGTATATATAGTATGTGCATACAGATACATATATTTGTATTGCTTTAGGGAGTGGATATATACGTAAAGAGTGAGCGTGTGTGTTTTCATTTCAATGCAACAGTCCTGTCCAAGAAGCAGTGCTGATGAAGGTGGATGTGAACAGCTAACACCATCAGGGCATCCCAAGGGAAATAACAGCCTCCAAGGAGGGGATTGCCTTAAGCAGTGATACGCAGCCTGGCCTGAGTATCAACCTCTGCAAATTGTATCAATCAACCCAAAACTACAGTGGGGAAAAGAGACATTGAATGAGGCAGCTGAAGCACCCGGCTCCCTCCCAGCACAGGGAGGTGTCTGCACCTTCACCCTGGGGAGCACAGTCAGTGTCCAAGATGGCAAAAATCCATGTGGAGAGCATCCCGGCCCAACCACAGGCACCACATGGGGCACCTCCAATGCCACTCTTTGAACAGTGCTGAGCAGCGCTCTGAGTGCTGTGAAGTGAATGGGAACTTCAGAAAGACCTGGGGTTTTGGGGGGTTTATTAACCCCTTCTTGACTGATCTCCCCCCCCTCCACTGCCGGCCCTTATGGTCCCTGTGCAAGCTCACAGCACCAAAGCAGAGCAGGGTCCTGGTGGAAGCGGGGGATGTGGGGCCCACGCTGTTACAGTGGTTTCTGAGGCTCTTTTCAGCAGCAAGAGGTTGCAAAGTGGAGATTGAAGCCCAGCAAGACCCAATGCTATGGTTTAAAACCATCTCCTGCTCCCCCGAGGCCTTGCTGGGCCCCAGATCCTCTTCATCTCGCGCCTCTGGGTCACTCCGTGCTCCATCTGCGATGCACCAACCTCGCACACCATGACACCAACGTGGGGAGATTCAAAAGCTGCACCACCGGCACCGACTTCTTTTATTTTCCCTTTTTATTTTGGGTTCTCATTATAAATATTAACAAACCTGACAAAAAGTACACGGATAGATAATACTGAAATACAAAAGTCTTTCAGGATGCAGCTAAGGACAGTTTCTGCAGCCTTCACATGGTAGCAAAACATTGGTATCAAACATTTCACGAGGCCTGGCATGACAACCACCACTGCATGCAGCTGGGATGGACGGACGTCCACTTAGAAAAGACTGGGCTACAAAGTGAAGGGACCCACACACACATCATGTCCTACTCCACTTCAGTTTCATAGCAAGATGTGCTGAAACAAATGATGGATTGAAAGTAACTCTGCAAGAAAAGGGAGGCACAGCCAACACGGTGCTCCTGTGGCTCTCCTGGAAGCTCAAACCCAAGGCAGGTTTTAAGGTGCTGGACCAGTGACAGACTGAGAGGATTATTGGGAACATCCTACGTGACACGCTGCCGGCATTCAAACAAGATCCATGCATATCTGGAGAGTGCATTACAAATATTAAGGTATTAAAAAACCCCTATGAACGTTGGTTCCCCCCCATATCAAACAAGGGGTAACACGATCGTCACTTTGGAAAGTAGATGTAGGTTTCCAGAGATCCAATTGCTCTCCAAAAAAAGAAGTTGGCAACACACACACACACACAGAGCTATGGGGCTCAGGAGCTGTAGGTAATCGAGACTGATGGGCAAACAGCAGCTCTTCCTAAGAAATCATGGTTTAAAGGCTTCACAACTTGCTGGCAAGGAGCAGCACTTCACAGGCAGTTTCAGCTCATCGCACCATGTACCAGCTCTTGTGCAAATGTGACAAAGCGGTGTTTGCACAACAGCCAGCGCTTGGTGGGATGAGGACGCAGGGAGTGGCCAGCGCGGGTCATGGACATGAGAGCTGGGATATATTAGGATAATATTATTATACCATTACTGTGCTGTGCACAGAAATTTGGTCTGGAAGCTGTCTGAGGCAGAAAATAGACCAACAAATGGCCGTGCTGGAGCTGAGCATCTCCACAAACAGGAACACTGCTCTGCCCCGTGGCGCAGCTCACACCAGCAGCTCACAGTGCAAAGTGCCTTGGTTGCATTTTAGGTAATGGCATGAATTGGAAAAGGCCGAATAAGGGAAAAGTGATAGAAAAATTGAGCCTGAAAGCCGGCTTGGCTGGAAGAACGGCCGTGCTGGAGCCTGGCTGCCCGGCTCCGGGGGGAAGGCATGCTTTCATTAGGAGAGCGGCTGCTTCCCCTCTTCTGCCCCATCCCAGGACTGCGAGAGGGAAGCCATAGTCTGCACAGCACTGCCAGCTTGCTGGCTACCTTCACCTGGGTTACTGGAGAGGATGAGCACAACACTCCTGGAAGGAAAGCAAACAGTCTTTAGGTTAATAGAGGACACAATCATTCAAACGGAGGAGCGTTAAATGCATAAAAGACTGTTTAGGCCCAAATCACAGAGACCGACAAACCACCAGAAATATGGCACAATTGCCTTGAGGAAACAGTACCAGGTTTTAGTGACACCTTTTGCTCATATTAGATACATGAATGGAAATGATGCATTCATTCCTGCCACTGAATTGCAAGGCAGCGAGAAGGTAATTCCGTAGAGCAGAGAGTTAGGAAGGGAGTCACAACTGCAGTGCATGCAGGCGTGTGGTGTCCGTGTGCACGTGTGTGTGTGTGCATGCGTGTGCACGCTCGTGAGTGCGTGTGTGTGTGTGTGTGTGTGTCAGGGTGCAAAGAGGCATTTTGGAAAAGCCTTAGGGGATGGGACCCGCCGAGCAGAGCAAACCGCTGCTGCCCTGTTCCCTGGGAAGGGATTCCCTGCAGCCAGGCCGTGGCGAGGGGTGTCCCGCTCTCCCGGCTGCCCCGGTACCACGATCCCCCGTATCCAAAGCCGTAAAGGAGTGAAGTCCAAAGGCTGTGGCCGGCAGAGCTGTGCTGGCCCTGGAAGCAGCCCCGTGGTGCTCAGTCGCTGAGGACGGCCCCCGGCAGCTCGTTCGTTAGCGTGTGCCAGCGCTCGATTTTCTTGTCCTTGTTCTTCAGGCAGTCGAACCAGTGCTTCAGGCGCTCACCCTTGGCGTTAATGCCCAACACGACTCCACCTTGAGAAACAGACACAGAGAGAGGCAGAGGTGAACATCAGCCCTGTGAGGGATGCTGAGGGATGCAGGATGGAGCCAGGTCACGCAGCCGCTCTCACAGCATCCGATGCCACAGCCTGATGTGACACACGGGCAATCACAGCCTGGCTTCCCCAGCCCCTCACGGCTGAGGTCTGGGACCTGCTTGTGCTTGTGCCAAGCGCTCATTGCAATTGCAGCGGCTGTCAGAGACATTGGGCACTTGTTAGCAATAAATCACAGTGACCAGTAACAAAATCACAAGAAGACATCCAATATTGATAAATGAAACCTCCCCTTAAACGGGTTTTTTACTCAGGAGATCTGAAAACAGAAGGGAGAGGGAGATGCATCTTCTCCCTGATTGGGTGCTGCTTGTGCAGGGGGTGTCTGAAGCAATGAGCAGTGGGGCTGGCTGTGGGAGAGGAGGCTCAGGTGCAGAAGTGGGATAAAAGCAGAATAGAAACCCAACAAGAATGACTGTGGGATGGAGAAGAAGCCAGGAGGCTGGAGAAGTGCAGGAGAGCAGCAGTTGAAACAAGAAGAGCCACAGAAGGTGAAGATAAAGAGGCTTAGGAGGCCTCTGGAGTGCCCCACTCACCTATGAAATCATTTGATTTCCCGATGTCGTAGTCCCACACTGTGACTTCCAAGGTCTTTTTTGCCAGGTCCCCGTGCTTTATCTCATAGCAAAACTCCTGTTGGGGAGCAGAGACAGAGTCACAATGAACCAGGGGGCTGCGCTGGGTTCTTTTTCCTCCTTTTAAGTCTGAGCACTGAGAGAGCCCCTGGCTTTCAACAACCATCAAAACCCCACCTCATTGAACTCAGGGTTCAGCGTCTTCTTCTTCACCGCCGTCTTATGCTTTGATTTCTTGTCCTCATCTGGTTTCAAGTAACTGCAACGAAACCAATGCACTGTCACACACAGCTCCCGTGCCTCCTCCCAGTGAGGAAGGGCTGTGGGGCCCTTCTGTGCAGCCCAGGCATGCATGGGGCACCTCTGGCTGCAGGATAAGCTCCTGAGCAGAGGCAGGGTGAGATGGGGGACTGAGCCCCCCAAACCTGCAGCTCCCTCCTCCCCTGCCTGCCAAGATGCTGGAGATGGCTGGAAGGAAGCAGCATTTCCCCATGTCAGCACCGGACCATCAGAGCTGCCATCAGAGAGCACCAATTATCCCATCTCCAGTCCCTAGGGGACACTGGCACTGCACACATGCTCCCAGCTCCCAAAACCAAACACTTCCAGCCCAGATTAGTCCAGACTTGGGACTGTGTGACCAGTCTGCTCATCCAGAGCCTTGCCAGGAGGCAGAGGCCACAGGCAGGTGTGTAAGAGGGAGCAGGAGCAAGTGCAGTGGCTGCAGCTTTGTGCACCGTTACCTGCAGATATGCTGCAGCACAGCAGCAGGGTCAGAAAGCAAGCGAGATTAAAGCGTCATCAAGCAGACAGGGCACCTGAAATCTGTGCCATCACTCTTTTGTGCTGGTGCTGCTCCTTTAGACAACAGTTCTGCTTCCTCATTCCACTTCCCAGAACTTGCTCATAATTAAAAAATTAGGGCTTGTACCAAGAGGCATCACTTGTGTGTATCTGCCCTGATTAAAGCCCTGCAGGTACAATCTACTGCAGACAGCACAAGGGGCACCTACAGAACAGCTGTGCACAACAGTAATTCTGTCAGTTCAGGGGCTGAGCCTCCAATGAGCATTTAAAAAAGCAAGAGTGGATTTTTAGGCAAACACCTCCACTCCTAAAGAACAATTGAATAGGAAGGCGAAAGTGTGCTGCTGATAAAGTTCCTTACAGGCCTCGCGGGTGCGGTTTATCCCAGGAGCTCTGCCTAATCAAATGTCATCTCTGGAAGTGCCAAAGTCTGGGTCAGCACTGGGGGAGCACACAGGCATGGGATGGGCCCAGGGGTGCTGCCGGCCCCTCCTCACCATGGCCCCTGCTTTGCAGAGAGTGAGTTTGAAAAGCACTGTGCCAAAAAACCCCAGGAGCTGTGTGGATGCAGGGCTCTGAGTCAGCAAACCACCACCTTCCCCAGCATCCCTTAATAGCCCCAGGATGACACCAGCTTCCCTGAATCACTTGGGTGAGGCTGAGTTGCGCAGCCCATTACAGTCCTTTAAATGTCTTTTTTTGTTTAATAACGCTGGTATTTTTCCAGTCATTCCCATTGGAAAGCATTGGTGGGACCTGTAAATGTGCCCTCAGCTCTGCTAACCAGACCCTGGAGCCTCCCCAGCCATGGGCTGCATCTAAAGTGCTGTCTGAACTAATCACACACACACACACAATGTAATTAGAGCTTTTCCACGGATGATGCAGGCTTCCAAGAGTGAAACAGCTGTGGATAACACCAGGAAGGAAAACAAAGGTGCTCACAGCTGCTGGTGAGGGCCAGGACCATTGGGCACAGGCCCTGTCCTGGTCCTGCTCAAGGAGAACCCAACCCCACGCTGACAGATGAGATCCACAACCTGCTGGGCTGGAGCCATGCAATCAACAAAGCCCAACCATACCCGTCTGCTTTGGGCTACCCATTCTGCCCCTGCCAGGGACCCTCTCCCAAGTGCCACAGGCAGTGCTGAGCCTGCCATGGGGCACCACAGCCACCATCAACTGGCAGGGACAATGCGCTGCCCCGGCACAGCCACACAGCACCGGGCAGCTCCTGCACACACGGAGCTTTGAAGCACTGTAAAACAATCACTGGGCAATAACATGCTCCAGGTGAATGCAAGCTGCTGTGTGACGCCCTCATTTGCATCTCCTAATGAGCTCAATGCATCTCCTAATGAGCTCAATTAGTTTCCACTGAAGGGAGAGACAAGAGAGGACAGCACAGCCTCACCGGGACTGGCACGGCTTGGAGCAGCACTCACATCTTGACGTAGGGGTCGGAATAGCCATTGGCATCCATAGCAGCGAGGTGGGCGCAGCGGATGATGCCCACCAGCAGCCCCTGCTTCTGCGAGCTGTACTTGAGGGAGATGAGGATCCGTCCACGCTCCTCCAGCGACTTGTCCTCTGTTTTATCTATCTGGGGGAGGGAATGCACGCAGTCTGGGGGCTGCTCCGGGACACAGCACGGCCGGACACCCACCTCCCCACCCCTGATCATGCTTGAGGAGTCAAACTAACCCACACTCCCACGTGCCACAGGGCCCACACTGGGGAATGCGGATCTGACCCCCACCCCACTCACCGGCAGCTGCTTCTCCAGGCAGATGCTGAAGTTTTTGGTCTGGTTGGGCTTTAGTTTCTTCAGCGGAATCCGCGTCTCTCCAATGAACTCGTTGTGGCGGAACTTGTCCTCATCGCAGACCGAGATTCTGCAACAAGCATGGGGTGAGCGGGGCTGCTGGGAGAGGGGAGGCAATGGCATGGGGCAAGGGGCTGCCCTGGCACGTCCCCCAGTGAGGGGATGACTTCAAGGCCGCTGTTCCCCAGGCCAGTGACTGTGCACCTCCTTCATAGGCAGCTGAAGGACATAAATCTGCTGCTACAGCCTTGCCAGAGCACCTCATGATGTTTAAATGTGACACCCAATGTCTTGGTCTGCTTCACCTCCACAACAGAAACCTGAGCCTCCCGGGATGGATTATGGGCCAGGTCTGGGGAAGCAGGGAGATGAGAGAGATAGAAGGTGCATTACACCATGTCTCACAGCTCCTTCACAGAGTCACAAATGTAGAGCCACCTGCACACCCCAGCTGGGCCCCAGAGCCATGCTCAGACCCATCCTGACCAGGGCTCCTGCACCCCTCGGGATGGCTGTCACCCTGCAGGCACTGGGCTCCTCCAGGGAGATGCTCACAAACCCTGAACATCACAACCTGCAGTGCTGCAGTTGCTGAGCCTAACTCACCCCAGCCCAGGCACTGTCAGAAAAGCAACCCAGTGCCTCAAGCATCCTCATGGCTCTTCCATTATCAAAGTCATCAATGACTAAAGCAAAACTCATCCAAGCTGCTGCCAGTCCGGCTGCATCCTGCCTGGCTGTGAAGGCTCTTCCTAAACCCACTCTTGAACTACATAGCCGGGAGAAGCGTGATTCCCAGCAGGGCTCCCTCTCTCCCAACCAGAGGAGTTCCCGAGTATGCCTCAGGGTGTCCCCTGGGGCTGGAGATCTGGCTGCCCAGGATGGAACACAGAGGGGGTCCTCCACCTCCTCTTCCACCATGCAGAGGGGATCTGCAGACCCAGCCTTGCACAAGGCATCACACCTTGGCCAAGGGCAACTCTCCCAGCCCTGCCGGGGTCCTGCACCCCGTGACGACAGCTACATCCAAGAGAGGTGATAGGGATGCTGAGTGAAGGCTGTTTTCCATGCAAAAGCTATAAATGCCTTTCCCTGAGTTGGCAGCTAATGAGTCATTTCTCTGCTGCTTCCCAGCCCATTCGCAGCATCAGGAGAGACAACAGAAGAGCAAAGTTAGCGCTTGCAGGAAGCCTCTGCTCACAGCTCCTAAAATCCCAGAGAGGGTTCAGGAGGGTGGTGGCTGCCTTGTGAGGGACCGGCCATGCCCTGGCAGTGCTGCTGGAGCTGGAGACAGGGAAAGCCGTCCCATCCCCACGAAAGGAAACATCCTGTGTCCCTACAAGAGCTACGTAGGGACCATCAGGACTCTACACCCATACAGGAAAGGTGTTTCCCTTCCCTTTCCTCCTTTCCCCCTTCTAAAAAATCTCCCTACAGTCCCTCCTCATCCTTTTGCTGTCTGATTGTTTCTTTCTTTCACCCACTCCTGTTGGTGCTCGTTTCTCATGGGCAGCACCTCTGCCTGCAGGGTTTCAACAAACAGGACCTATTTGGGAAAGGCTAAAAGTAATTAAAGATAAATAGTGACCTGCTATTCCGCCTCAGAGTAACTAATTGCGCACCGTGCTTCCGGCCTGTGGAGTGCCTGGATGGTTTATCCATGGATGGCTTCTCTGTGGATGACCACTCTCCTGGTCACAAGTGAATAACAAGGTGGCGAGGGAGCCATGGGAATGGCTCAGTCACACAGCACAAGGACCATCAGGGCCACGGGGTGGCACAGGAAGGGGGTCGGGAAAAAAGAATCCAATTGGGAAGATGGGGAATGCTGCTCTCCAGAAAACCATCGCTGGATGCAGCGTTACTATAGATACCTGCAAAAAAATCCTCCCCCCATCACAACAGCAAAATCTTTAAAGAGAATCTCAGACGCAGGCACAATATTTCCCATTTCCCTTCCTCCTCCCGCCTCTCTTTTAAAGAACAAAACCAAAAAAGGAGCAGCAGGAGCTCCAGACAAGCAGCAGCGTTCGCCAGGCGTGCGCAACCCCGCGCCCATCTGGCCAAGGCTCTGGGGAGGAGAAGCAAGCGCGCAGTGATCGAAGCAGAGGAGCGTGGTCCTCACCAGGAGCTGGCAGTCAGGGGTCTGTTTTCACACCCGGCCACTGCGGAGCGCGGTGGTCTCCTGCACGCTCAGGGGAGGCAGGATTTGGTGCCTGTTTCGCCTGGTAAGAACACGAGTACCAAGATCTTCTCCTGACAATGTCTACGTATGCCCAAAGGCACAAGATACCAAATGCAATGTTCTACTTGATGTGAAGCTCCAGAACCACCCAGGATGAGTGGAGGCCCAGGAAGGAAATGACTGGAAAACTTCAGCGGTGGTGACAGGGAAAGCATCTCCAGTGTCGCACCAGGAGAGGCTGGACAGCCCCACCGAGCCCATTTCACTGCCCATGGGGACATGGGAAGTCACTTGCTCCCACCTTACCAAGCATCTCTGAGAACACCAGCTCCTGTACAGCATGCTACAGCTCATGCAAGCCCCTGCGTGCCCTCCCCAGGGACGGTTCCTGTGCCCCTGCACCACAGAGCCCTCCTTTAGCAGCAGCAGGGCACAAGAACACCCCACAGCTGCCCAAGCTGCATCCCACTGAAGGCAATACACACCGCTGGGGTGATGGCCATCCCCTTTGTCCCTACTGATGTCCCCAGCTCGTTAAGGTGTTTGCGCGGAACTGGGTCCCCTGGAAGACACATCTGCAAGACCTGGGAACTGCTGCTGCCTTCGAGCAGCTGGTGACGCTGCCCGGTCTCTCCCAGTCCTATTTTCTTTCGGGCATCTCTGGCCACCTCCCAGGTGGGTCCCCTCTTTGTGTGGTGACCAGAGGGGGTTCAGACACAGTTTCATGTCACCCCTCCCAGTCCCTCTGGCTGACTGTGGTTCATCTTCTCTGGGTGGCATTTTTAAGGCAGGTAGACTGGTGATGCACCAGTCATGTAAGTGAGGGCAGAGAGCTGAGGCAGACGAGCAGGCAGCTCCGGCCCCAGCCCTCCCTCTGCAATTACACCAGCTTGAATTTTATGACAACAAATTGACGTGATGGAATTTGATGCCTTGGATTAGAAAGTCAGCTCCATAACAAGCAGCAAGAGGTGTCTCTGGCAGCCACGCTCACCTGCCATCCTGACCTCTTAACTCAAACATCACCGCTCCCTCATCTCTTTTTATTACACCCCATCCCTTGAGCTCAGCTCTTGATTTGACAACTTCCACTGAGGGGTCCCCATCTGTAAGTTTAAGGGCTGTGAAAACCACCTTGGAAGAAAACTAAGCAGCAAGTGAACAATCACTGCTCACTGAACTTATTCTCCCTCCTACTCACCCTGGGCTCCTGGGTTACAGCCCTGACTCATGTTCAAGCAACCCAGCTCCACTGACTCACGACTTGTCCTCACACACACGTTCCTCCGGCCTCTTTCCCATTGTGGAACAGGGAAAACAGGGGTCAATGAAGACCCTTCTCTACAATGCACATGAATGTAATAGGCATCAGAGTGTGAAGGCAAATCTCCTGTAGCTAAGATCCTGTACAGTCCCTATAGCAACTTGGGAGGCTCTCGATGGAGGAGCAGATGTGCAGGTGATGCCGGCTTAGCTTAAGGACAGACAGTGCCTGGCAAGAGAAGAGAAAAAGGCAGAGTCCTGGGACCATCCAGCTTTCCTAAAACCAAAAGGAGTATTTGGTGCTGAGCTCCATCACAAAATGCCTCAAAGTCTGAGCACAGAAACCACAGTAAAAGTTAGATGAAATTAGGAGTGTGCCTGCAGTTCTGGAGCAAAGCTCATTCAGCACTTCTGGAGTAAAGCAACTTGGGACCCCAAATCTCTAAGTGTCTGCAGTATGCCTATTAGACCTGATCAAATACTATTTCCTGAATAATATATTTAATGAGTCATGATGTTTGTCAAACACATGATTAAACAAATAATTCCTGGCATTCGTGAGCTAGCTATGATATGAATAATGCATCACTTTGCCAATATATCTGGATATGAATAATTGTATCCAATATCTGTCCACCTCTGATATTTATTATGAATACAATCTATTTATTGCACATTACATGTATTATTTAAACGTAGGCGAGTGTATTCTGCCTATTCCAATTTCCCTGGCAGCATTTCTCTGCCGCCCCCTGTCATGTACCCCGGCTTCCCACCACCAGAGACTGCTGCGGCACGGCTGCAGATGGGGAGAAACGGTGCCTGCAAACAGGGACTGGAAGCAGGAACTGCAGGGTGGGATCTCCCCCCGGAGCAAGCAGGGAACCTGCCCCCCGCCCCCGTCCTGGCCATCCCAGCCCTCCGGGTCCAGCATCTTTCGAGCGGCTCTGCATTTGCCTTCTTTCAGGATGGTGGGTGGTTTCGTTGCTATTCAGCCTTGGGCTAGACTCAAGGATATTTAATTCAATGAATGGATGAGACCTTTCAAGATCCTCCCACCTACTGTGTTTCATGAAATCTGAAGTATCTGGTGTTTTCTGAGGGGGTTGATTCATTAACAAAATCCCGCTTGACAGCGCAATTATCTGGGCAGCCTTCACCTCTCCTTCTCCCCTGGGAGGTAAACCTCAGGGGTCCCAGGGCTTGGGTCTGTCACAGCAAAGTCACTCGACCAGCTTGGATGAGGCCGTATGGGGATGAGGGGCAGCCTGCAGGGCATGGCATGGGGCTGGAGGTCTTGGGCAAGAGGGATCCATTACTCTGCTCTCCAGGAGGCAGGGGATGCCTCTGCTCTGGCCCCTGCCATGGGGTGAATGCCACTCATCACCCCAGGAGGGCTGCAGGCACCAGCAGAGTGCCCTGTGCCAGCACCACCCCACCAACCCGCACTGGACACAGCTCACCAGGTGCCCAGGTGGGCAGGGAAGATTTTTGGGTGCAGCTTTGCTGCTGCCTCACACGCTCCGCAGGCAGCCGGGAGGCAACGGCTGGCAGCAGCTTTGATCTCCACCGTTATTTTCACATTAAAGAGACTTCGCAAATTGCCTTCTCTGCCCCTCCATGAATCTCAGCACCGAGGAGGCACCTGGGGAACAATCACCTCCCAGACCGAGGAGAGCATCACTCATGCTCTTTCAACTCCCCACAGCTGCCTTGCAAGAGCCTTGCCTGATTAGCACAAGGAAAGCCAGCATCCCTGCAGCTTTGAAGTCCTCTTTTCCTGGCAGAGGAGATACTTTGCCAAGATGATGGGCAGGCAAAGTGAAGCACTGAAGGCAGGACAATACACAGCATGGGAGATGCTTCCTACAGGAAGTGGCACCACAAGGGTGAAGGACCATTGCCACTGGTGTTACGGAGAGGCTCACAGAAGAGAAACAGGTCAGCTCACAAATAAAAGAGTCCTTGCTGAGCCCCTGTCACCAGAGACCCCAGCCCATCCTCATGTAAAGCATCATCCCTCCCCTGAGGAGATGCAATGTTTCCCATCCTTACATCCTTTTGCTCGATTAAATACCTGGTGTTTGAGAAGTAGAAAATCCAAGCAAGGTATTGTAATAAAAATGGATTTTTCTACCTTGTGTCTGGTTTGCAAGAAGTCTGATCTCATCTCAACCTGCCCCAGGATATGTAAAGTCTCCTTTGCCAATATCTTCAGCCGCAAAGATGGAGAAAAGAAAAGAGGGGGCTGGGGAATTGCTCTTAAGGAAAATGAAGAGCAGTTGAATTTTCCGCTCTGGCTCCCCCATGCAAGATAAGCAATGGAGCCACAGTGCTCAGAAGCTTTGTTTTAGAGGGGGAATTTCCTGGGCCATAGACAAGAGCTTGAAATCTGCCCTGAAGTTCTGCCAAACCCACTGGGCAGAGCAGCTGAGCACATTCCCATTGCCCAAGGGCAGGCTGGGAGGAAGCACCAAATGCATGGGAGGACACAGGGCCACACCAGAGCAGGAGAGGAGATGGCCCACGAGACAGGGGACAGCCCCGCAGCAGAGGCGCTGGCTGGGAAACGTTCTCTCCCCAAAGTTTAACTCTCTGCAATCTTTACCAGGCAAACCCAAAGCCAGAAGCCCCAGCCCAACAGCAAGCTCCACTTCACAAACCTGTCCACTTGTCTGCTCACATAACCTCCCCAGGGAGACAGCAGAGCCCCCCTAAGCCTCTTCCACCCCATCTTGAGCCTCATTAGTGCTGGGGTGGTGGGCCTTGGGGCTCCCACACTTCTGGCAGGGACTGGGCTGTGCTAAATCCCATAGGACAGAGCCCACTCCATCTGGATGCAGTGCCAGACCTTAGCACTACATTGGAGGCGAGGTGGGTATTCGCGTGATCCCCGTGGCCATGTCGTCATGGGTTCACCACCTCCATGGGGACATGCTTCAGCAAATCCCACTGACTAGTTGCAAATGCCAGTGAGTCAGAATCATGCTTGCATATTCCGCTCCATATGGAGAGTATTTTGATCCTTCATTATCACCTAATTCACTGGGGTTAGCTGCTGGCAAGGAAACCTCAGCTGCAAAGTGCAGAGCACTGGAGAGCCTGGGAACCCCCTGCAAAGAGGCAGCTCCAATGGGTGTGAAGGCACGAGATGGACGGATGGCTCTGCTGGCACAAAGAGATGCCAAACCACAGATGTGCGTCAAATCTGCCCTCAGATGGGGAGACTGCCCCTGTATGAGCAGATGAGGCTTCACAGGGAGTTTTGCCCCTTGCAGAGTGCCCAGCTGGGAACTCACACAGGAGAATTGCATGGCAGGCAGGCTCCAAGCTTCCCTGAACTCCCTGGAAAGGTGCCCTTTGAAGCCACTTTGGGTAATGAGCCATTAATTGCCCTCGACAGCAATCTCCTGAGCTCCCTGTGGAGCTCCCAGGACAGAAACGCAGTCTCCATTCAGCCAAGTCCCTCCTGAGGGAGCCCATGGCTACACTTGGCTCCCCAAAAAGCACCCGCAGCACCCAGGCTGGCGGGCAGGAGCAGGGATGTGCTAATGAGGGATGTCTGTGGGGAAAAGGGCAAACCCAGCACACATTTCTGCGTGTCCCCCTGCCACTGAGCATCCCACACCTCTCTGCTGTCTCCCTGGAGCAGGTGAGTGCAGCTCTTCCCCAGGCAGAAGCAGCAACCAGTGCCCCAAAAAGATAGGGGTCAAATTCTTCTGCTCCCTGGTGCCTTTCAGCAAACAACTCAGCCGAATACCTCTCTACAAACTGATTTCCACGCTTGAAAAGGCTGAAAACTTCAAAGCTGGAGTGAAAATATGGGGGGAAAAAATAGCCAATAATAATAATAAAGCAGAGGCTTTCCAGCCCAACAAGCCTGCAGCACTCGGAGCATGACTAATGTTTTCCATGTGAAATAAGAATCTGAGGCACCGAATTTCCCATCTCTATGCACACTGCAGACAACAGGTAGGCTCTGCCCAAGTTCACCTCGGAGCAGGACCTTTTACAAAGCAGCTTTGCGCGCTTGTCTTGGGGAAAACAATAAAGTCCCAGGGTACCTGCAGATAAGGAGGGTCAGATGCCAGCCGCGGAGCTGACAAAAGCCCCAAGTCCTCAGAGCAGGATGTAAGATCCTCCTTTGTTCAACAGCAGATCTTACAGCAAACCCTCCTGCATAACAGTCCTAGATCAGAGCAGTGCTGGAGCAGCCTCAGGCAGGATCTGTCCACAGGCTCCAGGGCATTCCCTGCCCTCACCCACGTGGGACAGTGGGCAAGGCATAAAAACCTTTTCATTCGCAGGGGTCTGACCCAGCAAAGCAGCACTTCCAAGCTCACACAGCCCCTGGGAGATGCTTCCAGGAGATGCCGAATGCACCGAGCCTGATCCAGACTAAGAGAACAGAATAAATACATACAAACACTCCTCTTTCGGTTTGGCAATAGTCCACAGAGGCCTCCAGCTTTCTTCCAAGAAGCTGAACCTTGAAAGGGCCCAGAACTTTTCTGGAGAGATTTTCTCTGCAAGACATCACTGCAAAGCCTTAACGCATGCCCATAAGTGCTGGGCATGAAGAGGTTAAATCCAAATAACACCACCTCTACAGGCAGGAGCCCAGGGAGTTATGCAGGACCATGCTCCTCACCAGCTATTCCAACCCAGGCTCACAGTAAATCAAGCACTGGTCACCATGCTGGTGATGTGGTGCACAGGGCATGAGCACAATCTATAGGCTTTGGTGGTAGTAACTCTGCAATGAGGAGCTGCCAGGACCATTCTTTAGGGCTGGGGAATGGGGGTCCCCATGCTCTTCCTCAGGAAACTGTCACTGGGATGGGGAGGTGACCCTAAGGGAAGGGACACGTGTGCCCCCAGTGCTGGGCTCAGCACCCACTCATCCCACGGGGCCCTACCGCAGGGTCTTGCGGATCATGTCCTCGTCGGTGATGCCGTAGTAGGTGAGTGTCTCGTTCCAGGTGGGGTTCAGAGTGTTCCGCAGGGTTTTGGTTCTCAGCTTATTCGCCTGGAAAACAAAGGAGATGGAGGTCAGCAGGACCTGGCCCCAGGCAGTCATTTGGGCACTGATGGGCAGTGAAGTGGGAGAAAAGGAAGCATGGTTTGGAGATGAAGGGGCAATTGATGCTATTGCCTTTCTGCCCCAGTGCTGTAACCTGGCCGGTCCTCAATGGGATGGCCCAAATCCACCCAACCACAGCAATAACTGGAGACATGGCAACGTGCTCGTTTGCAAAGGAATCCAACCCCACATCCCGCACCCTGGAAATAGGCAGCAAAACGGGAACCTTGGCAGAGAGCAGAGAGAGGATGGGGATTTCATTTATGCAGCAGGAGAGAGCAAGAGAGAGAGAAAAAGATCCTTTCAGGTTCATTAAAAAATACCAATTTGCTGTTCTGGCTGTTTATTTGCATTCGTGCTCCCAGCACAGCTCTGATTCCTGCCTGACTCAAAATAACTTCCTTTATACCCATTTTTTATCACTGGCAACTCTTTGCAGAGCCACAGCTCTGCAGAGGTTAGGGACAGCGGGTCTGTCACAGCCACTTGTGTCCCCAGCATGGATGGGGCATCCTGGCACACACACACCCCCCACGTCAGGGGACATTATCTTTTCACTCCCTGAGCCACTCGCTTCTGTTGGGGACAGAAGCAAAGGGCTGCAGGCTTCAGATGAGGCTTCCCCATTGGCACCCCAGCCTGGGACAGCCTGGCAGAGCAGCAATTTTCCTTCTAATTAGACGTAAAGACAGAAAGTTCGATCCCTGTCTCAGCCACTGCTGGGCATAAGGAACTCTCAGGAAACCAATACTTCAAACTTGTCTTGTGTGGCTTTATGAAAAGCTTCTACATTCCCCACCTTTGGGTCACCAGCCCTGAGTCAATCCGAGTGGGATGTGAAGCACAGTGTGAAGGAAAGAGCTTGTGCCCGCGGCTAAGCGAGGAGTCACCTTGTTAGCGTGTCCTTTCCCCACCAAAAGCGCCCCAAACACATAACCTCTTCCAGATTGACCGAACGCAGCCACTGGCTGAGGAGCTGCCAGTGCAGCGGAGCCATTGAGGGACCACAGCATAGTGCCTCACTCCCAAATTCACCATGCAAAGCAGCTGCTTGCTCTGGGTTTGATCTCTCAGAGACAGAGAAAACCTCTGTATTTTGTGCTGTGCTTCATTTAGGTTTGCAAAGCTATTTCTGTCTTTTAAAGAAACCTGGGCCCTGTGCAGCACTGCTGAAGCTGGGTGAGGAGCTCTGAAACTCTGAGCACTAGGTTAGGAGGAGGATACCCCTGGAGCAAGGCGAGATGCTCCAGGAGCTGACTGGGATGCAGGGGCAGGAGGGACTCAATTAGCAGCAGCATCTAAAACCCTGCAACGCCAATTGCTTTTCACATCACTCAGGCAGGAGCTGGTTTGCAGCATGGAAGGAGAAGCTCCTGGGCACCAGTCTCACTGAGACAATCCCTGTGTGCCCAGAGGCATGTCCAGCAGTGACAGCAGAGCGATGCAGACCAAAGGAGACTGCAGACGGGTGCTCTCATTTATGACCCGCTGTTCCTATTGATTTAATACCTCATTTGCCTTAAATCCTCCAGCTTTGTAAACTTGCTCCAAACGAGCCACTCTATCATACCAGGTTTTATCCCATACCTATTTTGTCTCCTTCCTCAGTGATATTGTGGCCACCGCACCAGGCTCCAGCCCAAGCAGCAAGGTATGTACCAGAGAGGAGTGAAGAGCCTGCTGAAGGGTGACAAGGACAGCAAAGGAAGCATCCTGATGGCACGCACTGCCTGCTCAGACCCACTGGGGCTGGGGCTCTGTGGCTCAGGAAGGAAAGTGGGTTTAGCTAAGAGGGTAACATGATGGGTATCACCCAGCAGCCAGTGCTGCTCTGAGCAATGAATGCAAACTAAATCAAAGCAACTGAGCTCTGGGAGAGCCCTTTTCTCCTACCTGGAATGATTTACTCAGTAACCAGCTCACTTGGAGACCTGTGCATGGGGTGAACGAATCCAACCCTGCTTCCCGCATCTCAGGTTTCAGCTCTGCCACAGGTGCCCAAGAGCCCCAGCCTGGGACGGGCACACTCAATGGACTTGGAGACTGTCCTGCTCCTACTGGAATGACTGTGCATAAACATCCAGGCCAGGACACATCCACGATTCCCCCCAGGTGTGCTCACCTCTCCCAGGGCAGAGTGGGGCAGTGCTGTTTGGAAACAAGGTGCAGAGACAGAGGAATCACGGAGCCAGAGGGACGTGGGGGCAACGAGAGATCCCCACGGCTGCTTGTAGAGTCTGTAGCTCTTGCACTACCCTCAGCACAGAGCTTCCCTCCCACCTCCCTCGTCTCCATCACCTCCAGCAGAAATGCTAATCAATGCATTTGCAAAACATGGAAATGACAGATAATATCGCTGATGAAAGTGCTTCTGGCTCTCCTATTTCCAGCAGAACTCGAAATGTGGTTAAAAACTCCCGCTTACCGCCCTGAACATTATGAATTTATTCAACTGAACCATAACAAGTAAATAGACCTCCCCCCAAAAGGTTTTTCCTTTAGTGTAACAAGAGTGCAATTAATATTCATATCACATACATTTAGCATTTAAATTCAACATCCCATCAGTTACACCAAGCTCTCACGATATACATTAGTATCTTTAATTACTCTTCTCTCCAGCAAGTGCTGAACCTAAGTAGATGGAAATATTTCTCTTATGATTTAAACTCTGGTTTATTATGATCTGAGGGGGTTTAGATGCAAAAGAAAAGGGGGAGGGCCGGGGGAAGAAAAGAGGTGCTTGTTTATAGCTCCAGATCATTTCACTTGGTGCTTCCCAGGGGCTTCTGAAGCACAGTGTTCGCACCCCCTGCTCCCAAGGGCAAGGAGTTAGGGCTGGATTTAGCCCCAGTTCTTACCTCCTGCTGCTGCTCTCTCCTGCTTGCCCGAGTGAGAGCTGGGCAGGACACCGCGGTCAGCCAGTGAAGAGCTTCTCCCTGGGGACCCTCCCTGGTCTGATTCCAAAAGGAAAGGTTCAGCCCCAGTAAGGGAAGAAGTGAAAAGGCATCTCACCTTACTGGCTCCGGGAAGCAAGTGCAATTTGACATATGGATCTGCCAAACCATTATGGTCCATCGGCTTCAGGCCCTGGAAACAGCAAAACGCAGGAGTTAGGATGCTGGGCAGGTAGTGTGGCTTTGCTGACCCCATTTACTGATGCCCATTTCCCCGGGATGTTGTTGGTCCATGGAGTAACTGCAGAGTTTCCCCAGGAGTGCGGAAGGAGGAGAATACGGTTTGTGCAGCAGAAGCTGAGCACACTCAGCATTCCAATGTAGTCTGCAGCTTGTGACGAGCTGTAGGAAGACTTCTCACCTGCACTTGGCATTGGTCGCAAAGCACCACTCCTCTTGCAGCACCTGACTCTGACATCCTGATCACAATTAATTTGGGGTTAAGTAAATCAGCGCAGTGATTCTCAAGGTTTAAAATTACAGGCTTTTGTCATTTAATAATTGCTTCTGAGCAAACATACACCCCTGCTGTTGTGGTGTTACTTCTAAGCGCTCCCAGAGGGTGTGATAGCACCTACCTACTCTTCGTTATTAAGGCACAGCTGAAGGAAGAACAGCTTTCAGGCCAGTAGGAGGTTGTCGCCAGTCGACTGCTATGGCATTGGCAAGAAAATCTGGGAGTACTGGAGCACAAACACAAGGAAACACTCACCCCAACCATCCCTGATGCATTTTCTGCAAGACCACCATAGCTTTTAAAGGATGATGTGGATTATGCTTGTTATAGCGATGCTCTGGAGTTGATCCTGCTTCAGGCAGAGGAAGGAGACAAACCTGCTCCTCTTCTAAACAACAAGCGGGCTGAAAACTATCCAAGAGTGATGCACAAACCCAGCTCAAAGCCATAACTGCACAGACTGCATGGAAACAAACTCCACAGGGTAGGGAAGCAAAAAGGAGCATGAAAAATGGAGCCTAATTTTTACCAGTTCTAAGTGGAAATGATAATGGCTACATCATGAAAGTCCTTGGATTATTTCCATCTTGGCTACAGGATCCTTGTAGGAGTTCTTTCTAGGCTGTCTGAAGGCAATCTTCTGCCTGGATCAGGGGAGGGTTTCTCTGCAGAGACACCCATCCAACCCCAGCTCTAACCTGGGCATGGAAACCAGGCTGGGTGATGCTAAAGACTCGTCACACACTTGGTGTGATGAGCAGAGTATTCAGGGCATGGGATTAATGAGTGTGTGCAGCTGCCAGGGATCCACCTGGCAGGAAAGCATTTGTATGGGCTGCTGGTGGAAAGGCTGTGTGCAATGAATTTGTAATCATCAAGGCCCAGCTTTAGGCAAATTAAAGAGGAAATGTTGGAGAAATCACTTCCATACTTCACATGTGTGAAATAAAGCACCCCACTTAACCCACGACACCAAGGCAGCCCCTCAGGATGCCCCATTCCCCCCCTCCCTGATTTGCACAACACAGTTGAGGGTCTGAGCTGCTCCTGACCTTGGTGAGGGCTCTGCTTCAGACAAGCGCACTGCCCTGGAGCAAGGAGACCAAATGGTGCCACCCAGCAAAGAGGATTTTGCTTCTAAAGCAGAGCCAAAAGGATAAAAATATCAGTAGCGAATGCAGGGTAAAAGGCTCTGCTTTAATTACAGTGCCTCTCAGGTGATGTCCCTGGCCAAGTAGAAAAGGAAGGCAGCAGGTATGGAGGATGGGAGGAAGGTGGTGGTGTTCGCTGCAGATCCATGGGTAGACACCGGTCCCCAGGCTCCAGAGGGGATCTGTCTGGCCAGGCAAAGGCTCTCCCCAGCCTGCGGTGCCCCTCCTGCCTGATGCTGCGCCGTAAGTGAAACAGAAGCAAGAAAATTCCAATAAAAATGGATGGAGAAGGACAGGCAGTTCTGTACTTCACCCATCAATTCAATTCAATTAAATTACCTTCTGAGGAGGCTATTAAAGGTTTTTTTAATAGATGTGCTATGGAAGACAGAGTGACAGGAGCCTGGAAAATGCATCTTAATGTCGCATCTGCCTCCCTCCCGTGTCACTCGATATGAGTTTGGCAGAGAGCTGAATTTAACACGAGAGCAGCCCCAAAGGCTCTGCCCCACAAAGCTGCTTCTGTGGGAGCTCACCCCTCCCGGGCACCCACAGATGGACCAGCACCATTGCTTCCCCTGCATGGAGCACCCTCCAGCCCAAAGCTGCTCCAAGAGGCAGAGGAGGACCAAAGGGCTCATATATGGGGCAGAACCTCCCATTGGCTTCAGCCAGTGCAGCCCCAGCTCCAACCAGTCTTCCTGCTATGACCAGTTTACGGTGCTTTGCACCATGGCATGGGCAATGGAGCTCAGACCAAGTTTCATTTTTACCCCTTCCTCTACCCAATCCCAAAACCCCTGCTGCAAACCTACGGAGACCAAAAGCCCTGCTGCATCCCAGCTGCTCCCAGCTGCTCTCCATGCCAGTGGCATTTAGCTAATCAATAGGATTTAATTACAAGTCAGGCTAATCGGGCTGCCGATTAACGCCACGCTATAGAGGCATACAGATATCACAGGAGACAGATTCGTTCCATCATTCACCCCATGATGAGCTGCCTGCAGGGTGAGCAGGCTCCCTGTGGCCCAAAAAACCAGCCAGGATACCTCTTCCCAGGCCAAGACATCCCATTCTGAAATGGGGCGAAGTCAGTGCTCCACCCTGATAACCCAGAGGAAACACACAGCTTTGAGATGGGAATTTCCCTGGAGTGATAAATATGAGTAAACCCATAAGTGCAGACCTCCAGCACTCGGCTTCAGCTGGAAGAGATGAGCATCCAAACGCTCGGCAGGATGGAAACTCCCAGGTGTTTTCTAGCTGCAGCTGCAGCCAGCAGTGCAGGGGGAGCAGCCCAGGTACACGTTCACAGGGGCAGCATCTGCCCTGTGTGGCCTGCCTGGGGCCAGGGAGCTACCTGTGGGGCATGCTGCACGAGAAGCTGCGCCAGCAGACCTGAACGAGAGCACGAACATCCTGACCCTCATCAGCTGCAAACCATGGGAGTCAAGAGGAGCTGAAGTTAGAACACCAATATAATCTCCGAGAACTGTAGACATTGAAACAAAGAAGTTACTGAAGACAAAGATGTGATGTTGTACCCAGGACTTTCCCAGGAGCTAACGAAAGCCTTCAGTGGGGACTGAAGGGACAAAGGAATGTGTGTTTAAGGGAAAATGGAAAGAAATAATGTAGCAGAAAGTGGTAACAGAGAAATGTGCTTACACACCTGAGAACAAATAAGTTGCTCAAGCAAAGATGCGTGAACGATAATGTGATTAGTTGAGAAAAGCGTATGATGTTGCAAAAGGTACTAAAAGGAAACTAACAGACACTAACAATTACTAACCGCTAGGCAGGGGTCTATAAAAAGCCTGTAAGCTCACTCAATAAATGATTTCGGTCGCATCACAACTGGAGTCCGTGCCTCAGTTTCCACAGCTACCCGCACTGCTGCCTGCACAAACACCTGAGCCTCGCCCAGGGCATCCTCCTCCCAAAAGCGAGACCAACAGAGTTACAGGACAGCACAGCCTCACAGTGTCCGCACTGGCTCAGACCTCTATAGAACCTCACTATAGCAGGTTATTATCTCCCTCCATGCAGCGTGTTAGGCTTTGCAAGACTGAGCAGAAAATGAGACCCTCATCAAAGCCAGGGCAGTGATAAGTTAATGGCATCATTTTCTATCACATTTTACAGGAGGGGGTGATGCCCATTGCAGTTCCCACACACGACGGTACAGATCAACAGAGCGCAGGGTGCTCCTGCACGGCAGCAAGGGGAGAGCCCTCCTGCCAGCCTGCCACACAGCTGCTCCCGCAGCCACAAACAGGCTCCCACACTGCCCTGATTTATTCCCCCATCGATCTGCACCGAGCCACAACGTGCCTCAATTCAGCCGTGCCTGAAGCGTGAAAGGCAGGGTACGGGCAGGGCTGCTGCCAAGACCCAAAGACATCAGTGCGAGGTGGCTGTTGGCAGCCTGCCTGCTCCTGCCTGCACGGGTCCTGAGCTTTCTACTGATGAGGGAGAGGAGACAGGAACGCTGGGAACAGCACCACAGCCCTGCTCCAGCCTGGGAAGTGATGGGAGTTCTTGGTCTTTAGCTCACCAGTGCTGTGGTACCCCAAGACAGCATCTGCTTCGGCCCCATGGTGCAGCAGCAGCTGAGCCCTGATGCTGCTGCAGTGGCCCAGAGATCACACCAGCTTGGCAGGGTAACAACCTGGGGCCACTGCAGGCAGCACAGGGAGAGATGCAGCATCTGCCCCACCTGCTGAGACCATACCCTGATCGTACCTGCCGAAGCATAGGACTGTCCCAAGAGGTTAAGGCTGGAGGTGGATGCTCTTTGAGCATCTCTCACCTTGTAGAGGCAGGACGCGCCTTGCAATCCCGCACTCAATACGTTCATCTCCCAGAGGAAACAAGATCCTCACTTCCCAGGGTAGAGCCTGCAGAGATGCCGGGCACTGCCTTCCAAAATCAGCTTCCAGATTGGAAGTTCAAAGTGCCTGATGGCAGGTCACTTCTATGTGCTATTAAGGAAACTGAGGCACCAAGTGCCTTAATCGCGGTGTAACCACACAGCCTGGGATAGCCCCAAAGCTGGCAGCTTCCACACCCATGCTTCTCGCAGTGAAGCAAACCTCCTTTCATTCCCTATTCCAGCTCCATCCAAACCTGAGGGTCTGGGAACAAGAAATAGCTCAGATGTCCCCAAGCACTGGGCACCAGGGCGAAACCTTGGTCAGGCTGAGTGGCCACCCCGACCTCCTGCACAATACACTACAGCAGCTGATGGCTGCAGAGCAGGGAATTGGTGGTGGAGGACGACAGATTAGATTTAACCTGCCGCTGGTGCCTCCAAGAGCCTGCTAACCCCTTCCCGCTCCTCAGGAACTGATAAAAGGACTCAGGAGGGGCATCAACGTATATAAAAGTGCTGGAGATGAAAAAAGTAGAAGTAAAAAGATCTAAAGGGAGGAAAAGGGATGTCTTGGGGGGGTTATCAAAGGGAGAAAGACAAACATTTCTCCCATGGCTGAAGTAGTCCAGGTTTTAATGGCTGCTGGCAGTGACTGAGGCTTCAGGAGCTGCTGGAGTTGGGACACATCCTGAGGGCCTGAGACATGCACACAAAACACCAGCCAGACCAGCCCCAGCCCAGGTCCGAGGGCAGTGCACATCCCAGCACTGTGCTGTGGCTTGCGCACACGGCCCCTGGCGTCCCCAGTCACCACGTCACCTTCTCTACACCACTACTTCTAACAGCTACACCGACGGCAGACGGGGTCCTGGCCCTTACCTTTCTGTAGTCAAGTTTTGGCAGCTTTCCCCAGGCGAGAGATGAAATGAGAGCGAGCAGATGGCAATGTAAATAAAAGAGAAAAATGGGAGAATGAGAGCAGAATGGAAATGAACAGGACTCAAACGCTTGAATGTCAGGGCAGCAAGCGGGGGTCTGCCCACCCCATGAGTAGGGGCGATGCCGGTGCCATGCGGTGCTCCCAGCCCCATGGGATGGGGTCAGCAATTGCTATTCTGCTCCGCCAGCCCTGCCTTTGCTCTCGCTGATGTTAGATCTGTCACTTGCCGCTCGCAGGTCTCCTTCCTCTCCATCTTCCACCCACTGCAAACCCAATTAGAAAGCTCCTCCTTGGCACCGCTCCTGAGTGCGCCAAGGGAAGCCGTACCCAGCGGCTGCCGGTGAATTCATAAGCGGCAGGCAGGGGAGGAAGTGAAACTGCCTCTGCTCTGCACAGGGAGCTGTGGGCGCTGTGCTTACCCCCAGCCGGGAGCAGCTCCAGGTCTCCCTGGGCAGATGCCTCCAACCTCATCCCCAAAGCCAAGCTTTTGTGCTTGAGGTTTTATTCCAGATGGGAAGAACCATGGGGTGGCAAAGTGCATCCTCAGCACCCAGTTTAGCACTCAGCACAGTGGGCTCTGGTGTGAGGGCTGCAAATAAGCCAGCTGCAGCTGGAAGGGAGAGGAGCATCCTATGAAGGTAAACAATGCAGTCTCACCCTCCAGGAGCTCAGCTTATAGCCTGACACCCTGCAGTTTCTTCTGTCTTCTGTAAAACCCTCTACCCTATCCCAAGATATACAGGGACTTGGGTCTTTTTCCACAAACCCATCACCGCTGGGTCCAGCTCTGTTGACCTGGAGCCCTTGCTGCTCTGGTCCTCCTGCCTGGAGAAACACAGAGGAACCAGCAGCACCCAGAAGCACCTTTCATGGGCCCAGAGGGACCTCAGTTATCTGCTTCTGCTCCAAAACGTACAAAAAAACCCTTAATTGCTTCAATCACACAGACGGCAAAGGCGCTGAGGCAGAGCACTCTGTGGCAATGATTAGCAGCATTTAAAAGAGCCATTTATAAACTGACAGCCGGTCACAGCGTCAAGTAAATAACAACATCGGGTTGGATGCTTTTCCAGAAGCATCAATAGCTGCAACCGTCTCACCACGGGGATGAGCAGTCGTCTCCATCCACTGGAAACACTCTGAAAGGCAGGGATGGAGGGGAAGGAGAAGGCACTGGGTGTCAGGATGAAAACGGAACTGGCAAAGGGATGGTTGTAGTGGAGGACATCAAGGGTCCCTGGTGGCCTCATAACACAGGACAAAGGTGGCCAGCTCTGGGCATACTTGGTCCTTGCTGTTCACGCACCCGGTGCTGAGACATACCTTGGCTTTATTGATCGTGCAGTGGAGGGCGTTGTTTTCCTGATCATAGAGCAAGCTGAAATCCAGTGTCCCCAGAGTGGCTGCAAAGGATAAAAGATGTTATTAACCTGCAGCCCAGCAAACACTGGCTTTTCTCCCTCTAAGCACAAAAGGAATGGACCAAGACGCTACAGAAATGGCTGTAGACATTATAAAACATAAAACACTCCCCTGTAAGCCTGTTATGAAACATGGCTTCATGCTGGGAGGTTGGTGGGGCTGGCACAGTCCTGGAGAGGAGCAAGAGTGATGAATGACTGCGGCTCGCCCTGGCACTGTGGCCAGTGCAGAGGCTTTGCCTCCGTGGGCTTTCACACGGGTCACCCCCATCTATCAGCAGTCCCACTGCAGGCAGCAGCTTCTGCCCCCCAGGACCTGAAGGGTTTTGTCTGGGAGGATCCAGGCACAGCTGGGACACAGCCCAGACTCGCTGTCAGCACATCTCCCCCCTCCAGCGCTGTGGGCATTCCAGAATACATATTTGTATACTGAGACCTTCAAGCAAATGAGCCACCAATGGGATCCTTTCCCAGCTCCAATTTGGCTGCAATCTATAAATTAAGCCCAGTGAGAATGAAAATACTTTTATGGCTTGAATAAAAAGCACCTGCAGCTTTTAATCAGAGCAGCATTCCCTTATGGCACACGCAACTGGAATAGCAGTGATGGGGCACCTCCTGGGATGGGACCACAGGGAAGGGGCAGGAGATCAGAACAAACCGGAAGAGCTTCAGCAACAAAAGTGTATTTGATTTAAGCAATTCTTTCCCTTTGGAAGATCTGAGCAAGTCACGCTAATCCAGAGCAGAGGAAAAGTCTTAAAAAGATGCTTTCCATAACCGGATTTAACCTTCTCCATGGCTTCTGCACCTGATTTGCACACCAAAGACCAGACAAGGAGCAGCATCTCCCCCGGCACAGCTTCACCTGCCACCAGCCTTGAACTTCCACAGCAGTTCGGGACCTGACAAGCCACACTTTTCCATGCCCACCTTTCCAAAAGGGGTCCGCTGGAGTGCTGCCCTGCCGCCACGCAGCATCCCACCACTGTTTCCAAGGTAACTGCACCTTCTGCAGCACACACAGGTTCGGAGCGGGGGGGGGAATCCAAACTAAAAACCAGAACAACTTTGTTTAATATCAAAGCAGAGTTTGCTGCCTGGGAGGCAAATTTGACAAACCTTATGGCAGGAAACAAGCGTCAATAGTCTCTGCAACCAGGCACCCTGCGAGGTGGCTGATATTCAGGGGACTGAAACCTTGCTGCAATTTCACAGTGATCTTCGGGCCCAAACCTAAGTGAGCTACAGGTTTGCCTGCTAGCAAATAAAAATCACTGCTCTGGAGCAAACATCTTGCCTTCAAAGCAAAGCAAATATTCAGAGCTATTTCAGAGCCAGAATAATGCACCCCCCCTTGTTCTGGACTAATTTCATGGCACATTAGCTATTGGTTTAGGTAAGCCATAAATCAGTGGGGTTTACCTGCTGGGGCTCAGGGAAGATGAAGTGATGTGGGGTGAGACAACACCTTGTGCGTCACCTCTGGGTTTGGCCAAACAGGCATTTCCAAATGTCCAAAGTTGCTCTACATCATGCAGGGAGGAAGAAAGCGCAGCAGTGCCCTGTGTGCTGGTGGCTAGATGCCTCTGCCCGGCGATGGGGAGCTCACAGCCACATACAGCAGCATCGCAGCACCAACATGGGGGGCTGGCACAGCCCACTGTGCTGGGGTGGGTGTAGTGGGAAGCTCCACAGCACATGGGTGACAGCCAAGTCAGCAAAACTCCACAAATCTGTGTTTTCACTGGAGAGCGGAAGATGAAGCCTCCAGTTTCGGAGCCTCGTCATTTCCACCTGCCCTTTAATCAGCCGCTTCCTGCCCGCTCCATCGCTCGGCCCTCCCAAGTTCAAGCTGTTATTTTATTTTTATCACAGAAGGAGGCCCGTGGCTTATCCTGCTGGATTGGGCAATTTATAAAACAAATTAAAAGCTTGGAGTGAAAACAGCCTTCAGCCAGGAAATAATGACAAAGCCTCCTGTCCCCTCAGTGCCATAACCTGCGCCAGGGGTGAGGACAGCAGGAGACCTGTGCCAGCAAGACAGACAACACCTAAAAGCACAGCAATGTGTTCTGCAGGTGGGAACTAAGGTCCTGCTGCCCAGCACTGGCAGTCCATGAGCAGACCTTGAACAGTTCCCCTTCATCTTGGAGCTGCCAGCAGATGGGAGGGCATGGACAGGGGTCCATGCCTTCCCCCAGCCCTGCTGTATTCCGTTCCCAGTTCTCCTTTAGCCCTGGAAGGGTTTTCCTCTAAACAAGGGTATTTTTTCATTGACAGTGAGTCTCGATTCCTAAGGAAGGATCTGCCTTTGGCAAAGGGATGTTAGAACATCAGCAGCACATGTTGTGCTAATTGCTTGAAAGTGCAGCCGTATGGAGATGACAAAAGAGATCAGGCTAACTTGGGGGTTGGCAGCTAAGGTGCTACTAGGGAGCCGAGGGCGAGCACTGCTGCCAGAGCCAGGACCCAGCAGGGTGGCCGATGCTGAGGACATATCTCCTGCAGGAGCAAAGCAGAGCCCTGCAGTCTCTGTTAACTCCTGGGGATGCGCTGCTGGGTGATGGATCCAGAACAGTGAAGGCAGAGACAAGGCTGGCACTCAAGCTGCCTTTGTCCCCAGCCAGCCGCTCCCAGGCCTCAGCGCTGCTCTGGAGCCTGAGGAGATAGCAGGAGATCTCCAGCTGAATCCTGGGGTGGGAGCCCTGCATCCCACAGCAGCTCTGTGTGAACCCTTAACGAGACCACAGCCAGCCCTGTGCTCCCACAGCAGGGAACACACCAAGTGAGCAAGGCAAGCCAACACCAAACGCCAGGATGGGTCTCACCACCCTCACTCCTCCTTCAGACCTGCTGTCTGCAGATGGCAGGACCAGGACTGAAGCCGGCTCCAAGCAGAGCCCTCTGCAAAGTGGCCAAATCACCCTTCTTTGACTGATTTCCCCTTCCCGCCCATCCTCACAGCTAAGATGCATCTTGATTGTGCTTTTAATTAAGGGAGCAAGTGCCTAAAAAAGCAAAGGGCAGCAATTAGACTCCAAGCACTGTTACTAGACATATTTAACTCGACTGGGCTATTCTGAACACTGCCCTCTAATCACATAGGCTGCAAATAAAAAAATACAAATAACTGTCTTTGTCAGGCATTACAAAGGCAGCTTTACGCTCTCCAGACAGCAGGCAGGATGTATCATTATTATTACAATTATTCTGCTCCAATGATAAAATAACCATCAGGAGAGCTGAACTCATTAGCAGGTTCTGACCTTCTTTCTTCTCCATGAACTGGGAGAGATTGATGGGAAGGTGCCGGCCAGGGTCTGGCATTGAACACAGGTTCTAAAAAGGAAAACAAACCTGACTAGCACACGAATGCGGCCTCTTCTCCCACTGACCTTTGGGCATTCTGATTAATTCAGTGGGCCACAAAATTATCAGATGGCAGCATAACGGGGAGATGCATCTCTGGGCTTAGCCATGGGATACAGCGAGCGCCTGGAGCCTGCGGGCAGCGCCGCATCCCAGCACAGTGCCGCATCCCAGCACAGTGCCGCTGCGCCCGTGGTGGTGGAGTCGGCAGAAATTGTTTATTGCTGACATTTCCCGTCAGGGCCCAGGGTGACGGGGAGGCTGAGGTGGCTTCTATTTATACCTGCGGGATGAAAGGCAAAACACAGCAATAACTCTTCTCTGCTCCCTTATCCAGCCCCTGTCCTTTGGGCTATGTACACTCGCCTGGGCTGCACAGAGCAGCAGATCTACCCCTTGGTGACCTGGGACACCCCAAGGAGAAGAGTTTCTCAGGCCAAGAGATGCCCAAGATGTAGAAGAGGCATCGATGCACGCAGAACAGACCCACAAGTTTCAGCAAAGCCCACAGAGGAAGGAAGCAATGGGCTCCTTACCTTCCAAAGTTAAGGAAGCTTTCACAGCACTACTGCCATTAGAAAGCCCAGCAATGCTCTACACTAGAAGAAATTGAGGTTTGCACAAAAAAAACACCACTACAGAACTAATTAAAAGGAAGTCCAAGGGCCTTAAGTCCTCTTGCTTATCAGCATTGCTGCTCCCAAGATAACCTGCTCATGGATTTTGTGCCAGGGAGATCAGAGTGGAGCAGTAAAAAGACTGCTGGGGATTGTCTGGATTAGCTCTTCCTTACAGAAAGCACAGGTTCAGTAACCTTCAGACTCGGTATTTTTTAATGCACTATAAAAGATAGGTCCCTATTCTTCCATTGCTTTAATTTTCCTCTGCAATGGAGATAATTTTAAAGGTCCTGAAAGGCAGCAAGTAATTCTGTGCTCTTAGAGCCCCATGTAAAACGTTGGTAAATGACTCCTCAGGAGGAACAGAAATTATATCTTGCCATTTCCAAGCAGGGCTGCTGAAGACCACTTTGGCAGGCAGCTGTGTGTGCTCCTGCCTCCCTGCATGTGCACCTGTGCCTCAACCACGTTCAGCGGCACACATGGGGCAGCTCGAGGACCAGTTCTCTGGGCCAACGCAGGGAGCAGATCCAGCACACAGGCAGGAATCCCTCCTTCCTCAGGAGGTTCCACAGATGTGGTTGAATTCAACAGGGCCAGGAGTGAGGAACAAACACAACTTTTCTTTCTTGCAACTGCTCTCTGCCTCATCATGGGTTTTTCACTTAAAATCTACAGCAATTAATATTGCCTCATTTTGGAGACACAGCACCAGCCCCTGGCAAGCTCCAGAGCATGGAGTTGCTTCTTTGTGATGCTGGTTGATGGATGCTCATCAGCTCTTCTGTCTTCTCCAGGAGGAGTGTTCAGGGGAACACTTATCTGCTCTGAACAGTTCAGAGACATAATTATGTTTTACAGCACTAAATGGTCCCTGATGTCAGCAGCAATTAGACTTTTGGCAATTTCAATTTAGAGATGGCCTTCCAATTTCTCCCTTTCTCTTCCTTTAATAAAAGACAGCGTTGCAATTAACAACCCCCCAAAATTGCCTAAAGTGTTAAATACAAAGATAAAAGATCTGGGAACCCCCTGGGCCCAAGCTCGTTGGAGCAAGGGCTGTCAGTGAAGGGATGAGGGTGGCAGAGTCACCCTGGGGCAGAAAGCTGTCCTCCTGGACACTGGGACCAGGGGAAGGGCTGGGCAGGCTGCTGGGGAGGGAGGAAGTCAGGGAGAAGGGAGGCCCCTCATTAACCAGCAGCTGCACGGCTCCTTCATTAACAGAGACGCTGGAGGCCACGGCCCATATGCTCCCTCATCACTGCTGGAGAAGGGATGCCCAGACAGACCCTGCCCATCCTCATGTGCTGGCCTTGCTGGGTGCCCTGCATTTATCTCTAGCACTTCAAGATGTCCCTGTCCATGAACACCCCTTGGGAATGAGCATCTCCAGGGGCTGAAGGGTCCCTGGAGGACCAAGAGCACCCGATGTACAACCTTCACCTAGACCACTGATAGGGCCGCCAGCAGCAAAAGGTGAGACCTCACTCCACACCAGCACACCCCTGATACCAAGGTATCCTCCTGGAAACCAGACAGGAGCTAATCCAAAGTCACTTTGGTTAATTAACACCCTGTGTCACCCTTGGAAGGGCTACAAGCTCCCTGATGCCCTTCACACTCGGGTCTGACACTGCCCAGTACCTACACACGTTTCTTTGGCGTCAGCAGCTGGGGTTGCGATAGGGTTGACAAACCCATGCTCCAGGCTCTGCCGAAATCAGCAGTGGTTTGTTTTGTTTCCTGTGTAAAAAAAAAATACTTCTTTTGGCCTTATCTGGATTGAAAAGACGATTCAAAGGTTATAAATAGCAGTGGCAGCATATGCTAAAGAGCTGTGCTTCAGAAGTAAATATCCTCATCGTTTCAATGCACATTTCCCCTCGTCATCTCTTCTTGCCTCCTCCTGTCTGACCAAAAGCATTGCCAGGTGACTTGCAAACCCTGCACCCCTTAAGACCTTCATTCTTCTTTACATCTTGAAACAGCCAGCAATTAATATCTGCATGACAGCTTTGCCTGCCTAATTATCTTCTTCGCTCAGAATGAGAGTCTTCCTAAATAACTCCTGTGTCGTTGCTTGCAGCAGGCGTCACGAGCAGCCGTGCACCAGGACAGGCCTCTCAGCTGTAGTTTGGAGAAGTTGTTTTTATGCTGCTGCAGCTCAGAAGATCACAAGCCTGCTCCTGCCATGAATAAAGCTGGACATGCTATAGAACTGGCTGGGTTTGTACGCATATGAATAGCCCCGGAGTACTGGCAAGGAACAGTACGGAGTAACTTCCAGAAACACCAGCTCCCGCTGCATCCCCATGCTCTCAGGCTGCCTCCCCATCTGAAAAACCAGAGCCAAACATATACAGAGGAGGGAGGAAATCGCCCAGCACTGTCCACGGCCCTGCTCCAAAGCCAAACAGCAGCTCAGGGAAACGAAGCATTTCTTCAAGGGCTAGAAACTTGCTTGCACATTACAGAAGGGTGGCAGCTGCCTCCAGGGCTGTCCTCTGGCAAAGAGAAGCCACAGCACTGCTCCCTCAGAGTGTCCACGTTTCTACCTCTGTGCTGCTTGTGCAGAGATTTCTGAGACCCTTAAAAATCCACCAGGTACAAACTCACCCTGGTGCTGCGGAGGGGAAAGCACAGGCACTGGAAGGGCAGTGATATGATTAGAATCAGGGGAGATGGGAGGCGAGACCCAGCTCCTCGCAGGTGGCACATTGCCACCTAGCTGGCATTTGCTTATTTTCCTTGCGAACCAAGTTCCCCCGGCAGCGTGCCGCCGGGCTGGGTGGGAAGCATCCCTGGTGGCTGAGAACCCCAGGGGACACAGCTCTGCTGCTGTCACCAGGCACCAGCCAGGGGAACCAGAGATGAGGTGACAGCCAAGCATCCCAAGATAGGAGGAGCGAATCCCCCTCCTTCGCAGCCCTAAATCCCTGTGGGTCCTTTGCTCACAGCAGATGCTAGCACTTGTCCAACAGCACAAAACCACCCTCCTGCACGGTTTGCACCACACACGTTTCCCCACCTCTCCTGCCTTTTTCCACCTCCTCAGCAGTTCCATTAGGGACAAACCCGCAGTGGGAAAAGACCTGCCCTGTACAGCTTGGGCTTCAGTCCTGGAGCATCCCTGCAGACAGAGGATATAGAAGGCATAGAGCAGTGATGAGTTCCTCTTCCAAGAGCCTTGGGATGGCAGAGCACGCCAACCATGACCCTGCAAATCCTCACAGCAGCGCTGCTGGCAGGTCTGATGGGAAGGGCTGGCTCCACACAATTCCCAGTGCTCCCAGAGCCAGCCCCGACATCTCTGCTCATTATCTGCTCTGTTAGCTCCCCGGCCCTGCCTGCTCCCTGCCATTCACTGCATTCAACAGGCTGGTTACAGCTGTCCCACAGGGACCATGCTTGTTTTCCTTGGCACTTCTACAGCTCCCCTGAGCGCTGAGCTCCCCGGCTCCACAGGGCTGCAATTGTGGTGCCCTGGAACACTGGCCTCAGCCCCATGTGTCTCAGAGCCACCAGCCTGAGCCTCTGCAAGTGTCCCAGTGACTGGTGCCTAAATACACCCTCCACAGTTGCCTGCAGCCCCGCCAGGGAGGCTGGGGATCAGGCAGGGAGGCTGGCAGCTCCCATCCAGCCCCTGCCCAACGCCACCCTGCAGTGCTGCAGTGACTGAGCAACACAGTCCCATCACCCATCAGGCTGGTGCTGCTGGAAAACCAGAAACATCAAACTGGAATGAGCACAGGGGAAACCCAGGCAAATGCTGCATTTCTCCAGGCAGGGGCAGCTCTAGTCCTCCCTCCCAGGCAGCCAGCACCATCGCAATGGTGTTGGACGACAGAAACCTACAGGCAGGGGGCACAAACGGGAAGGAGCCATCCTCTACTCCTTCCAATGGATCCTGACATGGGAAAATCCCCCTCCCTGCACCTCTGGGGCTGCGCTGGGAGCATCTCTGGGGAGTGAGGTAAGATGAGACCCTGCCCGGCAAGACCTTGACTTGTGGGTGCTGCACCCAGGCTCCATCATCACCATCCCTGTGTGTCACCTGAGGGAACTGTCACAACCTAAATCCCAACCTGTCTGCTGTACAGGCGGAGACAGGTTCCCCAGGGGGAGTTTAGTGCAGGTGACTAATGCAGCAGCCCTGAATCACCCACCACGGGATGTGGGGGAGCTAAAAGCCACTCCATAGCATAGCCGATGGCTCAAGCCAGGCTGCACGAATCCCCTCACAGCTCCCTGCCTGGGAAATGGGGCCAGTGAGCCCTCGCTTGGCTTTGCCACTTGGCCGCTGAACATGGAAGAGTGACAGTCTCATCCTGCCCATCTATGCCAGCCAGTGCCTTGAGAGCAGCTGAGGCCATCCCGTGCTGTCCCCACAGCTGTGACACCAGCAGTCCCAGCTCCCAGCGCTGACACTGCTGTGCTTTTACTCGCTGAAAACCCACCACATCTGGCAAAGCAGCCTCAGCAGTTTGCCTGACACCTGTTACGCTGTAAGAAACACTCTTCCTAACAGCAGCCGGGGCGAGACAGACACCCGCCGGCCCCGGCACTGAGCCAAGCTGCTTCCAGCAGCGCTGCCAGGGCTAAATCCAGAATGCAGAGCCCTGGAGGATTTCCACACAAGTCGCTCAGTGAAAGCGCTGCACCCCATGGCCCCAAGAGCTTCGGCTCCCACACACACCTGTGCCCATGAAGCCCAGTTGCTCTCATTTCTATTGCTGGGGTGAGCAAAGACGATCTAACAATGAGAGCAGAAAATAACCCAAATCCGGTTAAAGTCACTGTTAACTGCCCGGCTGGGACAAACGCGGTTTAGCAGAGATGTTCTCCCTGGGAGCGCAGTGCCTCTCAGCTCCTGCATAGAGAGCATGACCCTGGGATGGGGAGAGAGGGAGCATCAGTTTGGCTTGTACCCAGAGCCCCAGCCTCTCCCAGAGCTGGTGGTCAGCAGGCAGAGAGGAGCACAGGGGTGGCCATGCCACCCTGCAGCAAGCACAGCTCTCGGGGAGCTCTCTCACACTCCAGGGTCTGGCATAGATGGCAGCAGCCCAGGCCAGCCTGGCAGCGAGGGAGTGATGCCGAAGCAGGGCTGTGACATTTTGCATTGGAAAAGCCCGGTGCTGGGCTGTAAACAGCTCAGCGTTGTGGGAGCTCAGCCTCCCCTTCCCCCAGGACGAGCATGCAGCACTCACTGTTCAGCAGCACTGATTCACTTCCTCAGCATCCCCCAGCTTCAAACTTCATGCTCAACCCCTTGCAGGATCTGGCCCCTAAAGGCTGGGCTGAACACAGACCTTGGGTTTTAACCCACCTCAAGGAGAGCAATGCAATCCCGACCACCATGGCTGGCTGAGTCTGACACAGCTGCTTTGCAGCCTACAAGCTCCAGCAAGCTGGGTGGGAAGGATGTTTTGGGTGGGGAAGGGTTAAACCTCACTGCAAACACCTGCATCTACCAGAACCAAAGCCTTCTGTTCAAAAGCCCCCCCTGGTCTCATGAAGGGCTCTGCCTGCAACTGGAAGATGAAGAATGACACACTGGAGTTTGCTGAGGGAGAGGGCAGAGATTTCCCGGGCAGATATCATTCCCAATGAATCTCTCTGATCTGGAGCCGGGTGATGCTGGATTGTATCACCAGCTAATCAGCAGCGTGGCTGGAGCAGGCTGCACCACCAAGGCAGATTAACCAAAGGGTCTGAACCCAGCTGGCAGCCTTCAGAGGCAAGGAGCCGAGGAGGGATGAGGTAGAGAAGTGCATCAACCGCAACAGCAAAGCACAGCAACTGGTGGCTCTTGGGAGACTTCCCTAGTTTGGGTTCAGCAGCCAGCCTAGCTGCGGCAGGGACACTCCCAGGGCCTCCCTGCACCCAGGGCAGCACCGAAGCAGTGCGGTGGCAGCCTCCCTGGCTAGAGCAGAGCTTGTCACTGCTGCAATGTAATCCCAGGGACAGACAGCGTGGCCAGCAGCCGGGCAGGGCGCAAGGCTCAGGCATCAAGATGGGGGACCAGTCCCTAAGACCCACCCTTCCCCTCAGCACCCGGCAAAGTCCTGTGCAAACTTAGAAACTCACTGCAGTCGTCGGACTCGTAGCCCTCGGGGTCCACCACCTCCTCAGGTGCCTGGCATTTTGCTGGCTGCTCGGTGGGTGTTGTGCCGTACGCCCCGAAAAGCTGGTCCACGTCCTCATCCTCTTCACGGGGTGCCTCGGCGGGGCTGACAGAGGGCTGGCTGACAGCGGAGCGCAGGGTGCTGCTGCGGCCAACAGCAGCGGGGAGCCCGCGGGGGAAGCGGGGGAAGTAGTCGGATATCTGCTTGATGGGTTTGATGGGGCCGGGGCAGACGTCAATAGCCATGTGCTCCTGGATACTTATGGTCATTTTCTCTCCTTTTCGGAGTGTCATGCATGCGGCTGTCGCTGCCAAGCCTCGCCGGAGAAGCCCGGACCGTGCGTGAAGGAGCCGTGAAGTTTGTGCTGAAGGAAGCAGAAGGCAGGGGAAGGGGGAGGCTCCGGCGGGCACCTTACGTGGTTCTCGCGCCCTGAGCCTCAGACGCCGCACGCATTCTGCTGCCGCCAGCTCCGGCTCTCACACAGCCCCTAATCCTGCCAGCGCTGCCTGTGAATAAATGAGCGAGACGGAGAGACGGATAAGAGGCAGGGGGTGGGCTCTCGGGTGATGTCACCAGCTAGCAACAAAGCGGTACCCAGCAGCGGAGGAATGAGGGCTGTGGCCGGCCCGCACGGCCGCCAGCGAGGGCGGCCGGCCCCCTGCCTCTTCCCCAGCAAAGCCCCGCCGTGCCCGGGGGGAGCAAAGCAGAAGTTGGGTCGAAGCACACCTCCCCACACCCCTTCACCCCATCTCCCTGCCCCAGCAGGGTGAGTCCCCACCAGACCTCTCTGGAGAAGGGAAGGTCACCGCGCAGGGTCAGGAGCCGCTGTCCTGTTGCGTTGCATTCCCTGGAGCTGCAAGCAGGTCTGTTCCAGCCCCTGGAGACTGTGGCGGACCCGGTGGCATCCCAGCTCACAGCATGGACGAGCCAGAGATGCTCTGTGCATACTGAGCAGGGGCGCGGGTGGCACGCTGCCCACTCCCGGCTCCAGCCACACTGCTGCTCAAAGGGGTCGCCCTGATTTGGTGCCCTGTTGCTGTAGCAGGCTCCAGTCCATACAGCAGTGCCCCCTCCAGTGCTCAGCACCAGCTAGGCAGGCTGGGTGAGCCACCCACAGCCTCTGGGGCTGGGAACGCACCCGGGACTGAAGCAACACATGGCACTTGCTCGCAGCACAGCCGGCACAGCCTCTCCCAGCCAGCTTGTGGCTGCCGGCAATGCAGCAGGTACATCATCTCAGAGCAGCGAGCGATGGGTAGGATCTGGGCTCAAAGCCAGTCTGGCCACACTCAGGACTTCTCCGGCAACCTTTCCGGGAAGGGACAGGGCCCCATCACCAGCCAGGAAGGGCACAGGCTCCCTGCAGCCTGCCACAGGCTCCGGGGAATATGCTGAGTTGTGGCTTGCTCAGGGTGTTGGTCACAAACTGGTGTTTTTACCTAATCTCCTCCTGGGTTCACATCAATAAAGCTCCGGTTCCACAAGCTACTGGAGGTGGACTTTCAAGCGAGGAGTGTCAGTAGAGAAATGCTGTGCGAACACAGAGCAAAACGCTGCATGGAAACTCACCCTGCCCACGAAAACGTATCTGAAGTATTTTGTAGGGGCAACTCCCCCACTACAGACTTTCTGCTGACTCAGGTGTGGTGGGTCTGGCATGAAGCTGGGACACGCTGCTGGGACACCCACCACCGTGTAACGCTGATGACAGCCCATACCACCAGGTAACCTGACAACACAACAGATCCCATATATCAGTGCACACAGAACTGCAGTCTCCTGCAGGCAGGCATGCAGATGTCTATTAAAAATAAAGCTCCATTCTTTGGAGAATTTTCCCCCAAAACCCAGCAAAATCACACCCAACCTTTTTGTCAAATCAAGAACTCGGTTTTCACTCAGATTTTGGTAAATGTTAATGAACGTCCCTGACTCATAACATACCGACACTAAGCAAACCACCCTAATTTACTTCTCGCCAGGAAGCAAACATTTCTCTCCTGAAGCATCCAAACTTGTCATCGCTCTGTACCTAGACATGATGCACACAGATGCTCTAATGATCTGCGAGAACTGGTGACCTCTCAGCTGCTCCTTCCCCTGCCATATATTCACCTCCAGCCAGCTCCCACCTCTTGTGCAGAGGTGATGTGTGCTGCCCTGCCAGGAAACCAACTGCTCTCCTGCAGCAAGGTCCAACAGCAAATCCAGTTTAACCCCCTTCCCACATCTGAAGACTCCGAGTATATTAATTCAGATGGAAATGCCACCTGCTTCGCATTCACGTGGCCAAGGCTGAAAATCCTGCGGGTGGCAAGACGATGGGTGGGAGCAACATGGGAGGCACAAAATGCTGCCTCCAGGTTTGGAGCAGCCTGAATGTGCTCATCCACACAGGCTCCATCTTTGGGTGCAGCATCCAGGATGCGGTGTGGACGCAGACAAAACGAACAAAAATTGGGCCCGATGCCCAGAAAATAGCAGCAATTCCCTCCAAGAAAGGGCAAATAAATAAATAAATAAAATTAAGTTATATATGACAGCCTAATATTATTATTGTCATTACAAAAGCATCATTATTTTAAATGTTTCCCCATAGAACATGAGATCCAAATAGACAAGGATTGTTTACAAGTCAGGAAGTCAAGGCTCTGTGGGTTAAGGTGAGCCCCCTGAGCTCTGCCTCCTCCTGTGTCATGCAGCACCCCAAAAGCTGCCCTGCAGTGCTGACAGTCTATAGCCAAGGCCCAGAAGCAATGATGGGAGATGCTCACCTCACCCAGGGATGCAGAGAACAACCAAAGACACAAGGGCAAGGTGCACATGGAGACCAGATTAAGGGAAAAGCAAAGACAGAGCTGAAGCAGGCAAACCTCCCTGCTGCCAGGGCAGCACTGGCCCCCAAAGGAGACCACGTCCCCAGACCTTACAGACTGAAAGAAACAAAACCAAGACTTGCTGCTAATAGTCCAGATGGGACTTTCTAGTCTCTGACTGATCACGAGCCTACTGAAAGCAGCTGGAGCCCTCCCTTAGCTTTTAATGAGTCCCAAAGCAGCTTGCTTTTGATAAACCACACTTTTTCTACCTTCTCACACTGCCTATTTCCTCCTAGGCTGTACAGCTTAATATTTACTGAGGGCTCCCCAAATATGGCACACCCAGGCACTTAGGACTGGCATGACACATGACAACATGGAAGGTAAAAGGGACAAAAATAGAGTTGGGCTGGGAGACAAAAGTAGGGCTTGGAGACACAAAGCCAGTTTCCAGGTAAAGCTTTTAATTCCCACCGTCTGTCTAATGCCCTGGAATGTGACTTGATTTGATCCCTCGCTCTGCTGGGGTGATTCAGAGCTACTGTCATTGCCTACACACACGACCTTCATTTCCCCAAAAGGGGGAAAGCTGGCATCCTTGCAGCCCCACAAGAGCAAGGGGAGACAGTTTATATGTTACATTGCTGATTCCAGCAGTGGAAGCAACAGCTGTGGCTGGCAGGAAGCCGAGCCTCTCTGCAGAGGGATACCCCATCCTTGCATGAAGGGAGGACATCCTTTAAAGAAGGCGACATTGGCCATCACAGAGTCAACATCACAGCAGGAATAGGATGATGGAGAAAAACACATCAACTGTCAACTGCCACATTTCCTCCCAGTGGTGTGTGCAAGCTGGGACAAGATCCTGAGCTCGGCACCCATGACAATGCACTTCAGTGGCTTGTTCAGAGGTGTAACAAAGAGATCTGGCTGCTCACATCAGATGAGGGCATGGGCTGGCGTGCCAAAAGCATCCCATAAAGAGAGCTGGAACACAGGACGCAGGAAAAATTGCTCCAACTCCAGCCAGGCTCAGAAAAGCATCCTGACCCAGGACAGCCTAATCCAGGTTTAATTTCCATGTTGTTCTGAACCAGGGAACAAGCAGAGGCTTAAGCACACCCCAAGCAAACCCCATGCCACTCACTCACCCCGTGCCCAGGGCAGAGCCATGCAGCAGCCCAGCTTCTGTGACCAAGGAGCCATCCTGCTGGAGCTACGCAGACGGGCAAACAGAAGGAGGATTCCTACAGCAAACAAAACAGTAGCACATAGATTAAACATGCATCCAAAAATACAGGCTGTCCTCAGGACACACTTCAACCACATTTGTTTCAAACACTAAGCATCAAATTCTGCTGTCGGTTACTCCAGGTTCAAATCAACAAGAACAGGGGCTGATTCCAGTTTAATCGATTCCTTTCAAATGAAAAGCACAGCAGCAGGACTGCACACCCCATCGCTTCCCAGAGTCAGTGACTGAGCCACTGCTTCTTTATTTAAACTTTCTCAGCTCAAACCCAAACAATATCACAGAAACCCTCTGCTCTGCTGCTGGAAAAGACATCAGCCTGACGAGTGCATAGATGATGACAAATTAAAGCCTTCTTATGAACCCGGGGGGACTCACACTGCAGGTTGGGAACAGGGAGGTTTGACAGTCACCCAGGGAGGTGACACAAAGCAGCACAAGCCTGCATAGCCTTAGCTTGCTTTTTCCCAACCATTTTAAGTCTGTGTTAAACCACAAGTCCCCACAGCCTCAGGCATGAGAGGGTGCCAGCAGATAACACCAGCTCAATCTGGTGACAGGGGCAGGAACAGGGGATATCAACGCTGCCAACCCAGCTCTGCCAATGCTGCTGGAAGAGACCCTTCCTTCCCTTTGGGGTGACTGAGGAACTCCATTGTCTTCAGTCCCCCCTGCTTGTTGTATGAAACATACTTATTTCTTCTTCGAATAAGCTTAGCTCCAGCATGGCTGTGCATGGGAAGGGAGTTAACTGGAAAGCAACATGCGCTTTGCTCCTTGGCTCACTCCAGGCACTGTCTGGCTGATGCATAGCTATTGCCAATGAGGCTGTTCCCCTGAAAGATCTCTGCCCTCAATTGCTGGGAAGGCTTGGCTGAGCCTACCAAGTGCATTGTGAATCCTACCTGGTTAAACACCCTTTTCATTTGCTAAATAAAGCAATAATAATAATGATAACTACGAAACTTGGCTAAATAATCCTAAGAAGCTTACTCCAGGCTGTGCCGATTAAGGCTCCCCAGCAGTGCCATGTCCCAGTGCACCCTGGTCCCCACTGCTCCTCTGCATGAATAATACCCGAGGTTATCTGTGCTACAACAGGCCTTGCGAACAACCATCATTCAATCAGATTTAACCAGCAATTATTAGCTGGGAACAAAATCACTGTGGTAAAATACAGCCCACACTCTATTATAAAGCAGACACAAACAAACCCTATCAGAAAGCCAGGCAAAGGGCAAATGCCAGCAAGAAAGAGCCCTCTCCCCTCAAAATACTGCTGAAGGTTCCCAGAACCTTATGAAACACCCAGCTAGTAGCAAGGGTGGATGGTGTCTTCCTCACTAGCACTTTGCTACCCACAAACGGACCTGCAAGGGAGCTTCCAAGAGGATAGGAGGAGGTAGGGAGGCATCTGCTCTCTGTTATCTTCAGTGCCATTCAGGATGGGCCCAGAATAGCTAAACTTTCAGAAGGGGCTGATGTTTAATGTGTAGCATATGTTGCCATTTCGATGTGAATCCCAAAATAGTTGGTGTTTTGTTTTGTAATCTTAATGCACTGGCTTTTGGAGTCCTGTGAAATATCTGCGGGGAGGAAAAATGTTGTGCACCTGCATCCTGATGTGCCATTTCCAACACACTATCCACCCGCAAATCAACCACAGTAGATAACCAGCTGCTGTAAATATTAGGAATGAGCCTTTCTTGACTTCTTGCTCTTATTTCCCTCATGGTCCTTGGGTTCCCTCTAGCTACAGAGCCTTAGCAGGGTTTTGCCATCACAAGGCCAGGCAAAGCCACCTTCTTGCATCACATTGGCTCTTTTGGTTATGTGCCTGTAAGCTAAACGTAAATTCAAGGGAGGGGAGAGTTCTGTGTAGCATCAACTCTTATTAGGCTAATTTTATCTGCTCTCAGTGCCTTTCTGAGCTGGAGTCAATGTCCTCTGAGATTATCCAGCTGACGTGTCTTAGTAGTTTTACCCTGCTTTTACCTCTTCCCTTCCCGTCTCCCAGCCGCAGGAGGATGACAGCATCACTTCTCCAGACTTCCCAGGCAGCTGGGGCAAAGCCTGATATTTATTCTGCAGTAGTACCTTACCCCACAGTGGCTGGGACAAGCAGTGAGTGTTGGCTTGGAGAGTTCCACTGCTGCCTCCTGCGCACTCAGCCCTTCAGACTCCACAGATGTCCAGAAACAGAGTTAACATCAGCATGTAGGGCCCAGCCCTGTTGCTATGGAAATTGCTAGACTTTCTGCTCACATTTTGATGGCAAGAGGCATTTCAGGAGTCACCACTAGCTTCCAGAGTTAACACACATGAAGCCAAGTGAGGGAAGAAAGCAGTCAAGCTTCATGAAGGCAAGGGGAAGACTGCTCCCACCCCATGCTCCAAGAATGTGGATCTGGATGAAAACAGAGGGAAAAGGCCACCGATAACCGGCAGCATCAAGATGATGCACAGTGAGCTCTGGGGATTCATGAAATAGCATCTTGGTTTTGCAGAATTAAAGAGCAATTTGGCTGCATTAAGAGAGCATTATAGCTGTTCCTCTCCCACATACGCATCAGGCTAACGACATCCTGTCAAAAGCAATCTAACCAAAGCCCCCGTTCAGTGCTGATACTTAGTGCAGTAAATGTACCTGTCACAGGCCTGTAATGGCTGGTGGAGCTCTGTCCTGACTGCTACTCCTCCAAGCTGCTGGGAGTTGTCCTGTCCATCCCTGGACCATGGGGGTCAACCAGCCCCAGGGAGCTGCAGCACAATCAGCTGCCAGGTCATTTTCCTGCCCCATCCACAAATCTGAGTATCATGCTAACATTGCAAAAAGCAACACAAATGAAAGAGCAGAATGAAAGCCCCTGGAGTCATACAGAGGACAAAACCGTGTCTACTATGGGGTTAGGCTGTTGGAGGGGGCAAACAGCCCCAGCTTACCTGAACTGGGCAGGGCTGTTCAATTTTGCACTGCAAGCCTGGGCTGAGCCCTTCCCAGGGGCAGGCAGCTCGGAGCAATCCATGGCTGCCAGCCAGCATGAAGCTGCAGGAGCAGCCGGTGACGAGGATGCCCCGCAGTGCCCCGGCAAGCGGCTACACCGGCACCTGCAGGTTAGCAGCAAAGAAATCGAGGCCACAGCCGAGACAAGCAGACTCCTGCCCAGAGAGCAGCTTTCCCGTTGGCGCTGAGGAAGGCAAGCCAACCTTCAGGATCCCGCTCCTCTCGCATCGATGGGCTATTTAGCTGTCTGACCTTATGTCACCCGACCCAAGGCGATGCAGGACAAATTTCCATTGCACTGTGGGAAGCCTGAGCATTTTCCCACTCTGTAGTGAAGCAGGGAAAAGAGAGCTGCAGAGCAAGGGACAGACACCAGCCAAAAAAGAAAAAGGAGATGGAGGGGGAGGTGCACAGGAGCATGGTTCACATACAAACATTGAAATTATACCCATGTAAGCGGGGGCACCTCCCAGGTCATTAAGCAGCCAGAGGAGTCACTAGATGGCCCTGCTAGTCCTGTTCATCTGATCACAGCGATGGATATTAAGAAATGCTGGTTTAGCTACTCTGCAGGCTTTTGTGGACTGTGAAGTCTGCTCTGAGTCTCCTTCTGGGAGGAAGGCTTCCCAAGGAGAGCACGGCAGCCGGGTGGTACCTTGGGCAGGCACGTGGAGAGTACATCCCAGGACACATGGCACCTCTGGGCCTCACCAGAGAGATGAATGGTCCTTCCCACTCCCACCCTGACCTGGGTGTCCCCTTCCCTCCCTGAGACCTGCTCCACTTGCCAGGGACACTACAAGTCTGTGCTCAGCGTAATCATATTGACAGTGATGGGTGTAAGAGCCATGGAACCATATTAATGAGCATCGGGTTGCTGGATAATCATGACATTAGCATTTACTGGATTAGGACATTCGCATAAATTGGGCACAAGCTGCTACCTGCATCAAGACATGTGTTTACATGAATTTACATCCATTTGCATCTCAATGAAGCTTGTCCAACTGCATCCTCAGCAGCTTTCTGGGTGACCAGTCATGGCCATTGGCAGCTGAACTCCAGGGACCATCTCCTGCTGTCAGGCACAATACCAGGCCACCCAGATACCAAAAACCCAGCAATTTTTCCTTCCCAGGGTCTTACACAAGTTACACCTCAGCTGGGACAGCCATACCCCTTGTGGGGGTAAGGCACCCCCAGCCTCAGCACTGCGGTCACTCAGGCTAAAACTGTCCTCACTCCCCATGGGCTCTGCTGCCTCCCGAGAGCCCAGCTCCTGGGTCCCTGGGTAATGGGTAGTTAAATCCATCCTACTCACGGCTGTGAAAAGAGCTCAATAAAACACTCCCAGCAGGCTGCAGAGTCAGGATTTAAGAGGCCAATAAAGGGAACCCAAAATGAACTCTTTTTCTCTTCCTTTTTTTTTTTTTTTAAATCGCATGATCTCTGATTCAATTACTTGATCTTACAGGAAAAGGGAGACAGACTCAATTACTTGATTCCTGATTTCTTAACATAGAAATATGGACTCTGCAACCAACAGAAAGACAAAAATCCCTTCAAAGCTGCATTGCAACCATTTGGAGGCATCATCTGATTTATATGGCTGTAAGAAATAAGCAGTTTCCCCTCCTGGCCTCTTCAGCAGAACCTGCTCCAGCACTAAAGTAGTGCAGCAATATCTGAGCACAGTCCTGCAACCCACCCACAAAATTACAGGGCGAGAGGCAGGCAGCGGAGCAGCTCACTGACTATCTGCCCCTAAATGCCTTTCTAATGTAGAGCTGCATGAGGAATTACCCAGTCCCTTCTCAGACCTGGTAATTATGAGTTGAGATGGATCAGAAGGTGCATGCTCACTCCCTGGGCATCTCCAGCCCCAGAAATTGCTGCGGTGCTCCTTCTAAACACTGACATGACAACAGGCCGGCCTGGCAGCGTCCAAACCATTTCCATCAAGACTCAGTAACCACAAGCCTCACCACCACCGAAAGCTTTGTGAATTACAGTGACTTATCTCCAAGCACTGTCCTGCATGATGCAAGGAGCTAAACCCTGAAGTGCCCTTGGGATTAAACATGCTTGAACTAATCAACAGCAATGAGAGCAGCAACTCCTGCAGGGAGCTCGGTGGGAAGTTTGCTGGGATGTGGTGAGCTGGAGCAGCCCTCTTTCCCCTTACCTGGTGCCATGCAAAGAAAAGCACTGCTCAGACAAAAATCACCTGGTATTTTCGGGGTCTGTTCACTCAAACCAACCCATATGCTCTTGGTTTCAAGCCACTTCCTGCAGCCGAAGAAACTGGAAAGAAAACAAGCAGCATCAAGAAGCTGCTCACTTGGAGGAACCCGGCCTGCAGGGACCCTGCTCTCAGCCTCACCATGCCCAGCAAAGCCTTGTCCCATCTCACAGTTGGATCAGCCATGTGCTCGCATGGCTGCATGGCATTTCCCAGTGAAGAGGGACTAGCCCTGTCACTGCAGCACAGCAGAAGGAGAGGAAAATGGCATGTCCTGTCACTACCCGGCTCCCACCCACCAGCTCTGCCACTGGCCTCATACCGCTTCAAAGCCTTTAGCATTGCCCTGCTTTAATGACTCAAGTTATTAAATGGGGACATTCTAACCTGTAAAAAACAGGCCAAGACCCTTGGCTGGAAGGCAGCTGAGAAGTTCCCAGTGGATTTGGAAAACTCTTACCCTTTATTTTCAATAGAGTGTATTGTCTTTCACCCAAAAGCAGTGGTCAGTTCCCATATTTGGAACCTTTTGGGCTCACAAAGCTCATGAGAAGTAGAAACAAGTCTGGCAGAGGGGTCAGAGGGACTCCATCTCAATGGGACGGATAGCACCAGAATCCCTGGCTAAAAAAATCCTGCTTGGCAGAACATATTTGCACATGATTGTGGCATTAGGTGCCAATGCCAGCTGTTAATGCTTAATGACTTTGTGTCACAAGCAATGAAGGTGGGTGTCCAACATGGCAACAGGAGAAGGGAATGTACTGGTGCATTGCTTCCAGGATATGGGCTCAGGCAGGGGCAGAGCACTCACATTATTTATTGCCATGTAAAGGGGCCCCTGAATGGCGGCTGCTCGAGTGTTTGATCAGCCCAGGGCTGTCAGTGTGGCTCACGGCTGGAGACACCAGATAACAGGAGAAAATCAATCCCCTCTTCTCCCTGTCCCGGCCTCTCCAGTCGGCCTGTCTCAGAAAAGAGAAAGGAGGAAGGAAAAAACAAAAGCCCAGTAAATTAGGTCCACTGCTGTACAGCCCCTAGCCCTGCACCTTCAGTGGGGATGCTGGACCTCCAGCAAGGACTGTCAGGCAGGGCCTGGACATGAAAGTTCAGGGATGCAGTCCCTGGCATAGGAAGGGGAAGAGCCCACGGAGCGAGGCAGTGGTGATTTCCAGCTAGGGAGCAGCAAGCACAGCCCGGCTCAGCTCCAGCCTTTGCCCTGATATTCCCAGCCAAGCCCCAGGCAGAGCTGAAGCAAGGCAGAACCAGGAGGGCAGAGCCAGTGCCCACACCAGAGAGCTGTGCTCTCCTGGCTGCAGCCCGAAGGAGCAGAACCAGCCCTGTGCGCAGTTCTGGCTGCCCTTGCATGGTGTATTGCAAACCTTGACGAAGGTGGGGCTCAGCTCCCACGGGCATCCCTGCCCCCCCTGCAGCGTGTCTGTGCTTCCATGAACTGCTCCTCCATTGAACAAAACCCTTTTCTCTGCCTTTGCCACACGCTGGTGTCTCGCCCACCTCTTAGAAACATCTGTGGGACTGAGCCCGTGCTGCAAAAATGATTTCTGTATACTCCCCTCTCCACAGAGGCAATGAAATGGGCTGCATCTGCTTTCTTCCCTTCTTTTCCAGTCCTTTCACCCTCCTTTCCCTATCTTTGAGGAACAGATGCACCCATTCATAGCCATGCAAAAGAAAGTGCGTATTTGCCTTTCCGACTGCAGTGCAGCTGGTAAAGCACAGGAGGGAAAATTATGTTTTGTATGAATACACAAATTATCTGCACTGATCTTATTACACTTGAATAGCAAACCGACAGGAAAAAGAAAACATGAAAGAGAACAGTATTGTTTTGGCTGTGTCGATGTAGCTTCATTATTGTTTATCCCCTCCAACCACTCCATCATCCTAATCCCACTGTCTCCCACAGTGACAGGTCAGTAATGGTGATCTCCTAAATAGCATGATACTGAGGCTCCCAGAATGAATAGAGCAGGATGCAAACCTGGCGAGGCAATGCCTGGGAGATGGCAGCACCTCTGGATGCTTGCCTGCAATTCCCAAGGCAGGTCCAGACCGAGCATCCAATTACTCACAAACATTATCGTATTGGTGTTAAAAGGATTCATGTTACAGTGGTACCAATTAGCAGAGCGCTGGAATACACTGGGGTGATACAGAAACAAAGGCTCAGTAACCCCCTAACCCAAATCCTTGCAGATATTCATCACATGAATAAACCCCCAAAACACACAGCAGAGCTGTAAAAGAGGGTGCCTGCAGGGCAGAAGGGTCCCCCATGCCTTGATGATCATCTTTTACATAGGGCCAACATACGTGGCTCTTTGCAGGCTCAGCACCTCACACCGGGGGTCCTAGCTCACTGTGCAGCACTAGAAGCAGAGCAGAGAAGCACAAGCAGCTCACTGCAACCCCACATGGGGCATCCTTCACATTCAACCCTTGGAGAGGGGCTGGGTTTGTATCCCAGCCACGTGTGAGTCCTCTGCAGGGAACAGAACTTGTTCTCCCTCCCCAGCCTTCCTCCAACACAGCGGGGAGAAAAAGCCCTTTTAAAATTTCCACATGGCAAGTGACCTCTGTGCTCCAAGAGGACAGAACCAAACCTCATGATTAAACACATGAACTCCACCACACAATATCTTTGCAATCCCTCAGCAATTTGATGTAGATATGTCCACAACTACCGAGGGCTCCGGCAGGACAGTGCAGGCAGCTCCTTTCCAGTGCAGTGGCATCTGATCAGCCCAGGTGACAACAGCTAATTCCTCATGCTACACACAACACAGCGACTTCAGCAAGTACAGAAAAACAATCACAAGGTGGAAATTCAAACAGAACACGAGTCACCTGCTATCAAAACAGGGGAAAATTGGCAAGTTTCCTACTTAGCACTTACTACATCAAGGCTGTTCAATGATGCTAATTAAACAGGTACCTCCCAGACATAGCCAGAAAGATTTACATCCCTAATTTGCATTTCTCAGTTTATCTTTCTGTCCTCCAAGGCACCATTTCAATGGTCACGGTGTGATTGCTTGGAGGAGTTTAATTTTGCATGAGTGCCATTTGAAGATGAAGGTCTGTCCCATCAGTGTCTTGACAACTGCTCACCCAGGGTCCAGATCCTGCCCTCTGCGCTCCTGCAGCAGGGCTCAGCTGTTCTCCAAGATTTTCTTCATCTCTTGAGCCTGGCTTCACTAGTAGACATATAAATAAAGCTGGGCACAGCCACTCTCAGTGACCCAGCTGCTGTCCTTGTCCAGGGGCTGGGTATGTATCAGTCTGGAGACTCTTTTAGGGGTGAATGAACCTCAGAAATACCCAGCACAGAGCCAGCACCAGCAGCTGATCTGGGGGACATGGTGCAGGGCTGTTACTACAAAGCAGAGCAGCACTGGAAAGCAAGGACCAGTCTCAGAGCTGTGATCTCTCCATGCAGCTCCAAAATCCAGCCCCAAAACCCAAGCCCAGAATGTGGCTGCTCCTGCATAAGTGGTTGCTCCAGTGGGATGGGGCAGAGCAGCAGGAGGGGAGGTACATAATCGCAAATAATTAAAAGTGGCCACACCACTGTGATAATTAGTCTGAAAGCAGAAGTCATTTACATTCAGGAGGGGGAAGGTGTCTCTGCCAACACCCCTTGCCCAGATGGCCCTGATAAGGCACTGATTAGCTGCAAGTCTCCAGCCCCAGATAATAACTGCTTACAGTGATTAGGCTGGTAAGAGACTTGCTGAGAAAAGGGAGATGGTGACACCTGTGTGCTGCATTTGGTCAACTACAGGGTACCTGGGGAGCATCTAGGAGGAAACAGGTTATAGCTGAGGGCCAAGAGAGGGCTCAGAGCACAAGTTATTGTAAAACTGATGCAGTCCACAACAAAAATAGTTTAAAACCACAATCCATCCTTCCTGGCAAAATACAGATACATCACATAGAGGCACTCATTCCAGAGAGGAAAACAAGAGCAGCAATCCCTCCAAGATTTTACAAACAGCTTCCAGTACCAGACAGAAATCAGTGGAAAGAAAAGGAAACACAATGGATGGCTTCAAACAAACCCACAGAACCTCTGCAAAGCACGGAGGTGAGTGTGTATAGCACTCCTCCTTGAGGGGATCTGAATTCATCCCTCAAATATGTGGCTCCCAGACACTGATCAGAGCAGCACCCTTGTGTGCTCATGGACATCTTAGGGACTGCTTGGCAGCAGGATACAGGCTACAGCAGTGAATTACACCAGCCATGGGGCCGGCTCCTTTCATGTTTTGCTATGAAGATAATGAGAGGAAATATTTGTGCCGGGAGAAAGGTGCAGGGCAGGGGAGTGTAAGGACAGCAGGCAGCACGCACTGTGTTCCAGTCTGCACTGCTATGGAGCTAGACAGAAAAATCCTCATCTCGTGCCTCTCAAGCATCACAGGCATTTCTAGCACTACCTGAATACACTGCTAATAAGAGGCAATGGTCAGGAGGGAATCTGAATAAGCAGCTCAAGACAAAATTTTTCCAAGTTGCTTACCTGTCACCTGCCATCCTGTGCCTGCTGAAAGTATCATTATTCGACTGCAGCATCAGCCCTGCAAGAACACTTCCCTGAACTCTCTGTCAATCACACCTACCTGTGGAAACAAGGCGTTATGATCGGAAAAGCAGTCTCCATCATGGAGAGGAACAAAGCGATGGGAGTGGTGGCAGGAAGACATGGGAGAGATGTGACGGTGAGACATTGCTGCCACCAGCCCTCTCCCCTGGAAGGGAACATCTGGGAGGGGTAGGGAGGAGAGAAGAGCAACTGCTGCTAAGTTTGATTTTACAAGTGAACTTCAGCCATCTGCTGAGGTTATCTGCCATTTTGGGTCACTGTCCAAACACTCCAGATGATAGTCCAGGGCCTTTGCTGACCGATTCAGTAATGGCCAGAAACACATTGTCTAAACACCAGCTGGTAGCCCATTTGCTTCAGTTATGTTAAACTACTATGCACAGCTCCCACAGAGAAAGCAACCCCTTTCCCCTCAATCTATAGCTGCAAAAAGCAAACATGGCAACTTGGCAATTCATGGCCAATGTGTTTTGACTTAGAGAGATCCCACAGTTGACTTTCCCATGTACCAGCTGTTGTCATGGCAAGCGGAGGTGGGAAGGAACCAACGTAAGAGATGGTTAGTCCTTGACACACTCCATCCTTGGACTAATGGCAGCTCCCCAGCAAAACAATCCCAACAGCAATTATCGAGGCTCTTTAAAATGGGAAAAGCAAAACAGATTAAAAAGCCATTTGAAACCTTGAAGCTGAATGCCAAGTGGAAGAGCCAGGGCTGCACACTCTCGGTGAACAATGCTGAGATGCTTTGCTGTAGACAAAGCTAAAAGGACCCCAACAGTCAAACCTGAGCAAGGATGTGGGGACAGCACTTCACAGAGCGGCAATCAGCGCTGCTTTATCCTATGTGGTTACAATGTGGAAAACCTTCCACAGAGGGGCTGAGGAGCACTCTTGTGCTCCCCTGCCATTGCCACCACAAGCTACTAAAGAGAGGCAAGACAAAAGATGACTTTCAAGTGCAGAATTCAATTATGCTCCAGCCACGTGAATCACCATTCCACTGCCTGGATCACTTTCTTTCCTTGCTGGAGCCAGCCCAAGGATTTGGAGAGTATCTGCAACCTGGGAATGGAAAAAAACTTTTTACTGTTTCAAGAATGGCAAGCAGTTGTTACTGAGCCAAAGCTTTATTGTTTCCAGTAGTAACACACTACATAAAAGTTGTAAGGGATGGAGACAAGAACAACAAAGTAGTAAAAGAAACACAAAAGACAAGAGCAGACTAAGCACTATTCACTGAGCCCTTCTTGTCCGCCTTGAGCCAACTCAAAAGGCTGACAAATGGTAGGGGTTTAGGATAACATTCCAACGAAAGCTACAAAACACAACCAAGAGAGAGCCGACAAAGGGAAAAGGGGTCTTTAATAGAAAATATGAGCTACTGCTGTCCCTTCATCACATTCACATGTGGCTAAATCACATTCTCCTGAGCTATATCCTTCCCTCAGTCCACAAGGAGTTTTTCCACAGATGACTGAACAGTTCTGGTTTGACTCGTGGGACTACTTCATGGAGGTAAAATATAGAGGTAAGAAGTTTCCAGTCTCACTGGTACAAGAGCAGTCCCAGATTTATCCCTGATACTGTTCATATGAAACCTAGTCTCAGTTAAAACCCAAAGCCATGCCTCAACGCAGCACAGTAAGCCAGCAACGATTACCAGGCTCCTGTGCACAGCTGGCAACCCACAGTGTGGTAAACTCTGTGGGAAGTAAGAGTGGGAGTGAAAACCCCGCAGACCTGCCTGCCCTGCCCAGGAATGAAGGATAGGAAGAGTTCGAAATTACATGCTCTGGTTTAAAAACTCTTTCCAACTCCAGTGTAGTTTTCCATGAGAAAGTAACAGGTTTAAAGAAAACTGAATCAATTTTTAAGCGTCTTTTTCCTTCTCCTTCTTCTATAGAATTAACGTAGGCTGTCAGGCCAGACTGTCTGAGGCACTGCAGTAATGACAGCGCAAGCAAGACAGCCTCAGTAGGACTGTCAAAAGCTCCAAGGCAAAACAGCACTTATTTTGGTGGCAAAACACTTCTGAAATTGAAGACCCTACAGCTCACAGAAGAAACAGCACAGCTCCAGCTCAGAAATCACACCAGCATTTCAGCAAAAGCGGACTTTTGGATTTACTTTTTCAGAAATAATAATAATTGTGGCATTACCCCTTTCAGAGAGGCCACTGGTTGAGTCTCAATAGCCAGGTTTAAACACAGACCGCAATATAAAGCATCCCTCAGTGCAGTACAACCTCATCCCTTGCTCTCTTCAACACAGTGTTGTGAAGCCCACGTTATGTGGTTTCTCTTTATGTCATCTCAAAGAGCTCACATCATCCAAAGTTTTGTTTTCGTTTTTCAAAGGGTAGAAACAGATCACAGAGGAACAGCTGGAAGGAATTTCCCAGCAACCTGCCATAGCACGGTAACGGGAAAAGCAGTAAGGGAATGCTCCTCTGTTGGACCACGGTCATTTAGAAGGGAAGTCAAGGATTGATTTCCGATCTCCTGTTAGAGTGTTCCAACACTCAATCCCATTCATCTTCATACTGCAGCCATTTGTAAGAGCATATAGCACAAAGCACCCAGCAGCAAAGGAGAACAAAACAAAGGAGTAATAACCAAGGGAAAAGGCTGACATTAACAGGCACAAATTGCCTTTAAATCCATGACTTCAGAAGGAACTTTTTGAAATCCTTTGTTTATTCTGCTAAAGACAGGTCAGATCGAAAGCATTTAATAAAATCCACAGACTCCCACTTGCCTAATGTGGGTTTTGTTCAGGCCTTCAAAGATCTAAATGCTCAAGAGATGTCAGGTAACTTAATTTTTCTCATCTGTCAGGCCTTAGAGGGATATTGTCCATCCTGGAGAATAAGCAGGACCAGGGCACACAGCTTTCTACAGCCTGACTCATGATGATACCATCACAGTCAGCCAGATGCTCAAGACTTGCAGGAAAAAAGGCAAAACAAGGCCTCTGCTAATGCAAGAGATGAAAATGTATGCATGTGGAAGGAGAATCTGCACTGCTTAATAAGATAAAGTAATTTGAAAGCTTTTATCCTATTCGGACACACAAAGGCAGCCAGTGGGCCATGGGGCGGTGGGCATTCTCACACTAGGAGACGCAGCAAACACACAATGCCCATGATCCCACTGGCAAAGCACCACTAAAGGACACACAAGCCAGTGCACAGCCAGAAGGACCAAAAAATTCACAGCAAACTTCTCTGAGTGTTTCTTTACTACCAGAAGTGTCCCCCTGAGCAGACAGCCCTATCACAGAGACCTCAGTGGAAGTGAACAGGAGCACGACTTCGCCAGCTGATTCAGGACGCTCCCATCAAACTCATACCAAACCAGAACAACAATGACAAGAAACACAAGGCTTAACACCCTGGTCCCATGGAGTCATGTGCAAATCAAAGCCCTAGTCTCACCCTTTCGGCTCACAGAGGGAAATTCACCCCTGGGCTGAGAAGCAGTAGAAGGGCTGCAGTTTCCTCATACGTCCTTTCAGGGATATAGGGGTGAATTTCCCTTTCTTCTGAAGATTGCAAAGCCAGACTACAAGACCAGGAGCTGAACCCAGGGCTGGGCTTGACAAGCCAGGAACAGCAGAGGCAGCACATGTTTCTTCAGCTCCTGTGAACACACTTTGTGCATCCCTGCTAACAAACATGGGTCTGGACCCCACGGCAGCACTGCACAGCACAGTACCCTTTTCTGAGCAGCACCCCAAAGTGCAAGTCAGTCAGCAGAAGGGGAAATCAGACCAAACCATAAACCAAGTCAGTGAGGCAGGGAGGACAGGCAAGTGCTTCCCCAGGTGCCATCGTGTTGCTAATGCCTGTGCAAGAGCATCATGAAGTCACCAGCAGCAGCAGTTGTTGTCTGGAGTGAGGTCTACAGGAGTGGGCAAGGGGCAAGCGTTGGATCCAGGCAAAGCAGCTCCATCTTCACCTCCATCAGCGTCGTGTTCTGGTGTGGATGCACCGTTTGCCTTCAAAATACATAAAGACAGAAGTTTTGTTTGGAAAGCGGTGAAGGGGAGAGACTTGACGAAGTTATTATTTTATGTTGCTTTTACATGCTCAGTGCCATTTTAAGAGCTTCCTAAAAATAATAACGAAGAGAACGTCTATGCATCATTACTCTACACTCTGTCAGCAGTCAGGGCCCATTAAACTTTATTAAAGAAAGAAAAGACAGGGGAAAGAAATGGTGAAAGAAGGAGAAAGAAGGAATTGTACTGTTAGAATTCATCCTCTGGTATATGCTTCCCTCATAGGGCCAAAAAGCCAAGCCTCAGCCCTCAGAGGTTTCCAAACCAGATGAACAACATCTATGTGCCACAGAGCGGGTCCTCCACAGGATCTTCTTGCCCTCCATGTGCCTGGCCATAGACAGGAGCCATGGCAGAATGCAGTCCCTGCCATGGCTGGGGATGGGTGCAGGACAGCAATGCTCTGCTGCAGAAGGTACTCTGGCTCATGTCAGCTAAACAAACCTGAGCTAATCACTTCAGCAGCCCCTGGTGAAACTCAGGTTCTGCTGGGACATGCTGCTTCCAGTGCACGGGGTGAAATGTGGGGCTGGCAATGTGGAGTGCTCTAAGACAGCGGTGGGTCAGTGCTAACTTCTCTCCACCTTCTTTGAACTGAAGGAGACACAAATCACGTTCACCCCCAGAAAAAAGCCAGGGCATTTTTCCAGTCACTGCATTCATGTGAAATGTTTAAGGCACAGGGAGTCCTGCAGATTCCTCCCACTGGTTACTGGCGGATGTCCCAGTTGAAAGATAACCTCCTGAGCCATAAAATCTCTCAATGTGTTTACAAAGACTCCAAAATCCAGATTTTTAACTTCCATATGATTCTATAATACTGACTTCCCATGCTCTTTCCTTTATGCTTTGTTTTGACAGATGACATCAACTATTGCCCTCAGTGCTTTGTGCAAAATGCTGAATAGAAAGCTGGAAAGCATGAGGAGTAAAAGTATTGCAAAAGGCAGAGAATAAGTCTAAGGACATGGGGGCAGGAGGCCAGACAGGCTGGTTGATCAAAGACCAAAGCACAAACCTCTGCAACGTGAAAGAAGGCACAAAAATAGGATTTTCATCTTCAGCAGCAGACTTGTTTCCAGATATATTGAGTGAAAGTGGCAAGAGAATGAGTCTTTGTCATTCCTCTATTTTCAAGGGAAAAGTCTTCAACTTAAAACTCCATAAAGAATTACAGAAATAGTGAAAGCAATTTATTTTTAGGTACTCGAGCCTTTATTCACTTTAAGTTCAAGGCTGACTTAAAAAAGCTGAAAATGTTTTGGTTCTACCCCCTTTTGAGGATGAAAGTATTTTAATTCCTTAAAACATGAAAGGGGCACATGCTTCTTTTGAGGTTAATATTTACAAATGCATTTTGTCTAGAATGCAAACCTTAAATCATTTCCTAATGCTGTCACTACCCAAAATCATGCTTTACTTATAAATACAGGAGGACCATTCGGCGCTCTGCAGTACCGATACGAGGAGGCAGAGACAGCTCAAAGCTTCCGAGCCATGAAGGCACAATTCATTTTTTAACTTTGTGGAAGAGGAACAACTCATCCTCCTTGGCAGTAGGAAAACTCAATGGTGTGGCAGTGGCAGCAAGCTTTGAGCAAAGGGAGAGGGCAAACAGTGGTGCCCAAAGATTGATGAGGTAGCCAGTGCAGGAGGCAGAGGCTTGGAGGGAGAGGGTGGCTGCAGGTGAGGGTGTCCCCTCCACATCTGACACCCTTTCCTTCCTAACCTGTGCCCTCAGTGCAGGCAGAGGCTGAAGGCAGAGGGAAGAAGAGGAGGAGATATGAGCACAGCTCCCTTGCGTGGTTACCCACCTATTCCACTGTGGTGCAAAGCCAGCCCTACACTGTTTCGCTGTAGCTCACATGGAGGAGGGATCGAGCAGTCTGAAAACATTTAAGCAACTTTCTCACCAAGTGCAGGAAAACAAAAGTCAACTCCCCGAAGACTGCCTTGAAGAAAGTCATTAAGGAAATTACTATCCCATTCGGAGCCTAATTTCTGTTAGGACAATTCCTTTTCCTACGTGGAATGGAGTAGTTAGACCCACTGAAGCAAAATGTTACCTCCTCATCATTCCTGAGGGGGCAAACAGACATTTGTGAAACAGAATGGAAGGAAAAAAAAAGAAGTTCATGCTTTAACTTCAAAGATGTCCTGAGAATATCCTGCCACAAAAACAATGCAGAATGGCTCTGCCTGTCATGTATTAACAGTTTGCATATTTATGAGCAAAAGTTGATGCATACTGCAGCCGGGTAGGCACTGAGCCACAGAGAGAGTGGCACCACCTCATTTCTAAATCCAGTCAGTTTGTGAAAGATGGGGCATAAATCTCCCCAAATTAAGAGAGGTTGAAGCAGTATTTCCTGCCCATCTCTCTCAGCTTCAGGCCCTTTCCTCATCTCTGCTTAGCCTCTCCCAGCATGACAGCTACAAAGCAAGCAGTCAAAGGGAGGCATTCAGAAGCTGAAGCTTTAGCACCCTGGGAGAAGAGGCCAGGCTGGACCTGATGACCACTTCTGGAGGTCCTTCCTGCTGGTCTCATGCTGTGATTGCAAGCCATGATGTTTCTTATACCCCACCAGGTACTGCCATCATCCTCTCAGCTCCCAGACCCAACACCATGACTGTTTAACATGGCTCTGTTTAACTGCCAGCTGCTGTACCACTCTTAAAGTATTAATGATTTAGACAACACATTGGCAAGCAAGCAGAGATGTGGAGACTGTGATTTGTGCTCAGAGTATGCTTCTCATTAATTAGCTTATCTTGTGGCTGTTCTCAAACCTCCTCTTTGAAGTACAAATCAGAGCCTTCTCTAGCCCCATAGCCCATGCCAAGCTCATTCACCATTCCCTACCAGCAAGCTGCTCAGGTGACCCACAGAATACTAAACAGGATTGGACTGACCTGCTCCTGAAACAAGAGAAGACACTGAGGACCCCGTTAACTGGACCCACTGAAGGAGAACTTGCTACTGATCTGAGGAGAGGTGCCTTTTTCTGTTCAGTTTATGCCCTGCATCAGCCAGGTCCAAGCTCAAAGATGTTACTGCCAGTAAAAGCTCTCCATGGGCAAATGAAAACACCTATAAGATATTGACAATTTCTTTAATTGTTTAACATTTCCTTTCTTTATTACAAATATCATAATTAGCAATAGTGAGGATTTTGCTCTTTTTTTAACTGAGCTATCCCTTTACACATCAGCTGTACAGCCAGAACAAGGTGAGTCACCTCCCTAGCTGAGGGTAAGGGGGAAAAGGAAGATTGTGCTTCTTTCCTGTGTGCAGTTTTAATTCTCTTTACAATAAAACATTCTCCAGGAAAACCAGCACATGAGCTTCCTCTTAACAGCTATCATGTCAGAGCGGGCACCTCCAAGAACTGGAACTTCAGAAGAAGAAACACCAGACCCTCAGAAAACAATGCTTTTGAAAGGGTTTGAAGGCAGGTAGTAGGAAAAACAATTGGCAGCCTCTCAGCTCACCGCTGTCTTCCGAAACTTTGGCTCATGGGCTGAGGTTGCCTAAATCCCAATGCAGCTATGACAATGAGTCATTTTATGACAAACCCCAGGCTTCATTATCTGCCTCACCAAACTCCAGCCGGAGCAATACACTGGAAACCTACAAACTCTTCTTAATAGCTCCTTGTTTCCCCTTGGCCGCACGACCATGCTGTCGTCTTGGCCTTCAGGCTTAAAGAGCTAAGGACTATGACAGCAGCTGCATCTGCAGTACCACTCTCTAATTCCCTGTTCTGGCTGTGGGCTAGCATTTAAGGATGCTAAAGTGTTCTGCAAAGTCACACTTGAGAGCAGAATTAGAGCATAGGTGAGAATAAGAATTGAAAAGAAAGTCACCGGTAGAACACCACCGGAGGTGTTAATATGAAGCAAAAATTGCTCCCAACACAGTGTTATAAAGTTACAGAGCTTTTCAGAAAAGTGATAATAATAACCTCCTTTTAACATCCCTATTCTGCAGGTAAGGATCAGCACTTTAAGTAAGAAAGGATCTTTGCCCCTTGCTCTGCTTTTGGGTCGGAGCAGAGCACAGAGACTGTCCCACAGGCAGGGAGATGCGCAGTAAAGATGCCAGTCGTGACACGCAGCAAACGTCACCTCCCCGTCTCTTTAAAGAGATAAATAGCAAAAGGAGCCTCTACTTTTTGGCAACTAGTGGCATCCAGAGGAACCCATCATGAAAAGCCTCTCACAGACAGTACTACAGCACTGGTTTTGCTCTTCTCCTTATCTTCTGCTCTTACCAGGCCCCTGGCAAACCATGGGGGCATTCAGTACTGCTGCCTCCTGGATGCTTGATCTGCAGATACAGAGTTCCACAGAACATGAGGCCACACAACTCATATCACTGCATAATGCTCATTACTAGATTCAATACGTAATGGATCATGATTGTCAATAGTTTGCTGCATAGATCACATTGTGGCAGCACCTCTCCAGCTGGGCACATTAAGTGCTCTCAGAGTAAATGAACACTGACCGTGCTTGTCCTTGCTGCTCACTCACTCCACGGAGGCAACGCCACATCCCAAACACATCAGCAGGAAAACAAACTCACTTTCCCTCTCTCCTCCCCACCTTGAAGTGCTGAAGATGACCCACACTGTGGGACAGAGCATGCAGCTGTGGCAAACATAACACGGGCACAGGTTCCAGCTTCAATTCCTTGCAGAGACCTTTGGTAGAGTCTCTATGGCTGCCCTCACCAGCACCCATGCTGCTGTACCAACAGGCTCAAAGACAAGCCAGCCACCCTGTAGCCCATCCTGCCACCTCCTGTGGTCACAGAGACACAGTCATAGTGCCACCTAACTCCCTGCAAGCTCATGGCAGCTCCCTGGCCCAGGAGGATGTTCAGTTGGAGGCTGGTTCCTGATGTGACACAACACAGAGAACCCTGCCTGTTGCCACCCTCCATCAGCTCTCAGACCTGTGCCTGCTGACCACAATCACCACCAGCTCCGTTCCCTCCCCAGCACATGTCAGTAGAAGTACTTACTGCAGTCTCCCTGCCTCCCCCGGCTCTGGGGCCATGGAGCCCTCCTACCAAGGCTACCCTACCTACTCCCTGCTGCAAGCACCATCTCTGGACAAAGTAGCCTCTTCTGGAGGAAATCCGGGAAATAAATGACTCCAGACATAATGAAAACCTTTACAGATACTCTCTAGTCAGCCAACATCACTCAACCTTTTCCTTAGCAAGATCCTCTCTTACATCTCAGGGACTATTATAACTGGGCTCTTGAGATTGCTATAGTTTCGGTTTTTATATCTACATCCATGCTGCCTGTCATTTTAAGCTCTCCCCTGCCTAGCAAGGAGAGATCCCACTGGAAAGCACTGACCCCTTCTGCCAAATTTTGCATATAAGGTTTTTAGCAGCAAAAAGGCTTTTTTTTGCCTCTAGAGATATTGTTTGCACTGTCATGGCCAGGAAGCAGTTAGTTCCAACAGCTGGCAGGAAAGGTCCAAAGTTCTAAGCGCTGTATACACACATGGTTCAGAGGTGTGCAAACATTCAGACTTCAGCATGGCCATGAAGCATCAGCAGAAAAAGCACCCAAGGGGTCATAGAATCCTAGAATGGTTTGGGTTGAAAGGGACCTTAAAGCTCATCCAGTCCCAACCCCCTGCCATAGGCAGGGACACCTTCCACTAGAGCAGGTTGCTCCAAGCCCCGTCCAACACGGCCTTGAACCCAGCCAGGGACGGGGCAGCCACAGCTTCTCTGGGCACACTTGCTATCCACCACCACTCACTTCAATCCTGCAGGACAACCTGCAGCTCTGCTTAGCAGCCATCAGAGCCAACACACAACAGCAATCGGACGTCATTAATGCCACAGCCAACAGGGACTTAAAATAAACCACCCTGTCCAGGACAGCACTATAATCCAGTGAGACGACAGACAGAGCAGAAGTATCACTCATCTGATTTGCTTTGCAAAACCAGGAATTAAAGAAAACTGCAAATGCCTGAAACTTTGGGAAGGGAGGGAAGAGCAGAGAAACAATTTTATGCCGCCTATTTCTAGCGGGAAGCATGGGGAGGGGGGACGATGACTCCATGTTACACTTGAGGATAAACCTGCTCTCTCTAATCCAATTTACGCCTCAACATGCACAGCACAAAACAGGCTCAGGAACAAAAGGAGCGGCAGCTCACAGGGCAGCAGGAACACTCTGGAGAGAGCAGCACTAAATGATAACTTAAGGGGTTATTGACTAGATTAGTGGGAGCTGCAGAGAGAACACATTTGCATCTCTTTCAGCTGCTCCAGATCAGATGTGTTAGCAGCTTCTGCTCTCACAGTCACTTAATTGTTCCAAGGTTGTTAAGGGGGGGAAAAGTGTCTTTTTCTTGCACTGCAGAGTTCTGGGAAGAGCCATTATTGGCTTTAAGAGCCATCTAACATTAGGAAAACTTTTATCCAGTCTCATAAAGCTGTTGGACTTCTGCTTTCCTTCAGTAAATGCTCAATCAGTTCTGCTGCCTCTGCAGGGCAGACAGAAGCTCAGGGCCTTGGTTGGGACAAAGACTCAGTCTACCACTGCTCTTGGAGGTGGGTGTAGGCAGCTCTCACCTCAGACAATTATTCATGCTGCAGAATAATTCTGCACTCAGGGGAGAGAGAAGGAGTGAGCTGTAATGTTGTGACAGCATCTGCCATGAGAAAAACAGCAGGGAAAGGTGATCCTGGTCTGCAGCTTTGCCAGGTGTGCAGCTGAGAAAGCTGTGCTTCAAAGCAAGTAAGCCCCAAAGCATGGATCTGCCCAGAGAAGAGGTTCAGCTTACCAGGGACTCTGCTGCCGGCATCGCTGTCTCGCCCGTCAGCTGGCTGGTCGCTGGGGCAGCTCTCCGTGGCACTGGGGTCAGGCCCCTGCTCGCTGCCCAGGCTGCTGCGGCTCCCCGACAGACTTGGGGAGGGGGTGCTCCCCAGCACCCTGCCCCTGCCCTGGCTGGGCTCCCTGATGGGTGCTGCGGGGACACAACAGAGAGATGCTGCTGGGGGACAGAGAAGTGTGTGCTCCTAAGAGCCTCCCCATTCCCAGCCAGACACCCTCAGGAACAGGATCAATACCCACTTCTTGTGCTCTACTCCTAAAACAGCAGTGGTGATCCCACCGCTATAAAGTCAGGAGTGAGGAGCTGGCTGGAGATGTGCTCCCAGGTAACCTGGAGTAGCTCCCAACTGCAAAGGCAGACCCTGAAAGGCTGCAGGCAGCAGAGCAACCCACTAGCTGTTCGACCTATTGATGCTATTCCGGTGAGAAAGGATCAGATCCTCACCTGGCACAGCTACAGCCAGTGGGCTGCACCAGCATAGGGCAGGCAAGTGGCTGAGCCAAAACCCACAGTGCCAAGAGCCAAATATTTACACACTTTACACTTCCCATCCGACAGCCACAAGGAAGAACAACTCCTCACCTAGTCCTGCTTGCTGCTTTCCGCCTTGTGAGCCTTTTGACCCTGCAGGTGAGGGCCTATCATCGAGGCTGGAGGAACTGAACTCTGAGTCGCTCTCACTGTCACTAGAAACCACTGCAGAGAAGATCAGGGGGAGGAGAGGAGAGAGACAGTTATTCACAACGTTCATAACACATAGCAAAGAGGGTGCCAGATGGATCCAAATAAAACACGAACTAATGCTGACTCGCTGATCACGTTTTCCCTCTCCAAAAGGAGCCCTACCTGCAGTTCCCCCACAGCTGTTCACTCTTCCTCTCAAACATGATGTGCTTTTACTTTTTACAGCTGATTTATTACTCTACTGCACACACTCCAGTGGTGCAGCACCTGAAGCAGATGCACACACCACCAGAGCTGCTCTGCTAAACCTGACTGGGCCCACAGGGATAACACTGCTTCGGTGCTGTGCTTCACTGCCCAAAGCTCCCTGCTGCAAAGCCAAGAGCCCTGCAGTGTGGCTGGTCTGGGAACTGGGCTCTGCTCCCACTGATCCCCATGCCGCCAGCAAGCACTGCTCCTCCTGATGTTTGCCATCTGCTACAACATGCTAAGGGCTGGGTACAAGGCTGGTTTCTGCTCAACTGCGGGTGAAGGGGTCCTGGCTGCACTGTAAGAGCATCCATGACTGAGTTACATGGGGAGAGGGGCTCTCTTCCTCCAAGCTGCATTTCAAGTGTGGCAGGACCTTTGTGGAGGCTCCAGGAGCTACGAGGAAAACACCAGATAAGACTGAGCACATCAAATAAAAACCCTGCAGCGATTACACGAAGAAGTGTTATTAGTTCATCATCCACCCAGCACTCATCCCGGTCAGAACACTGCCCAGAGCTGTATTACTCTTATACTCTCAAGGCTTGAAAAGCAAGGGCCCCCCCCTTCCTCAATCAGACTATTTCTGCATTTCAAGGCCACATTTTCCTTTCTCCTGGCCATAATCCTGATGCTTTCCACACTCCATAGTTTCCACAGGAGCTGAGAGAGCCTCATTTTGCCAAACAAAACTTCCCAAATTGTCAAGTTGTTTCCACTTTCCATGAAATTATGCAAGCATCTCTCCAGCACATACCTGTGCAACAGACAACTGCCAGCTGCTCTGGGTAAAATGAGAAAGGTGTTTTTCCAGCTCCTGGGTTTTTATAATGGCCTGATCTCAGAACAGAAATGATGGGGCTGAGAAGGAAGGTAATGGGAAAACAGCTGTCCTTTGTTTGAGGGATTGCACCTACAGCATTTCTCTGTCTGACCAAGGCAGATACCAGCTCCTGGCAGCTCAGAAGCCATTTCAAACAATGGGTCACAATTCCTGGTAGAAAGTACAATATTGGCTCATGTGGGATACAGAGCAGGCAACACTGCAACCTACAGCCTCTCCTGTAGAAAAAGGAAGCCCCAACTATTTCTTAATATTCATCAGTGTGTACATACATGCTCACGTTCACATGAGAAATGAGTTCTCTGTTTTGGTGCTGAACAAACCACTTTGTCCCCATGCCATGTAACCAACCTGCCGGGTGCAGGAGAGATGTGGGTGCAGTGGTACAGTGTGACAAGCACAGGGTAGCAAAGGGAGCTGCCAGTTCATCTCTGTACCAGCCCTAAAATTCACTACATGCAGTTCACAGTGCTACAAACCCTTTAACTCTGCCCAAGGCGAGAGGATGGGTATCCCTCCCCTTGCACAGGCAAACACAAGCTGTCAAACATTTCTGGCGAAGACTTCTGCAGATGCTCCTGTATTCAGGCAGTGATCTGTACGACACAAAATATTTTATTAAAAAAATAAATACTAATAGCTAAAATAGCACTTTGCTGGAGTTAACGTCTCTGAGGATATTAAAGCTGGCTCCCAGAGTTATTGCAAAGCATTGCTGAAGTTGCTGTGGCAGGCAGCTCCCCACGCACACCGTACTGCTGGGAAGTTGCCTTGCTGCCTGCACAGCCTTCCCAGGGAATCAGCTCCTGCTTCACCTGCAGCCTTCCCCTCCTGGCACCATCAGGAATGGGACCTTTTACCTGCAGGGAAAGGGGCTGTGGAGCTGAGCCAGGCACAGAGCAAAGCCCTGATACAAGCCGGGGGGGCTTCACTTCTTGCTAAGCATCCTCGAAGCAAAGGTTTGGCTTTGGGCCTTGCTGTCTAAAAGACAGGTTCACCATTTCCCCAAAGCTCCCTGGGAGAGGTGGGGAATTATATATTAATACTATAAATAAATAAATATATATATAACATAAACCAGACATACCAGTATGTATATTTTTGCTATAAAACTCAAATCTCAGCTGTGAGAATCATTCTGACCATTCCACTGCCCAATTCCCTCAGAAAATGAGCTCCTGTTGTGCTTGGTCGTGATTCTTTTCTGGCCTCCTGGATTCATAAAATCCATCCCTTTAGAACAGCATTTTCTTCCATGAATCCTTTAAAAATTCTGGAAATCAGGATTTATGTGGAGAAGGCCCCAGTGAATCAGTGGAGGTGACTTTAGCTGCCTTCCTTTCTGCCATTCAGCAGGTCAGAGAGGACCAGCACAAGAGGAAGAAAATATTAATGACACAAAGGCACTTGCACCACAGGAGCAGCCCTGTTTGCTCTCATTTTCTCTGCTGCCAATAAGAGTGTATTTTACCCACTGTACCAATAATTTCCCTTAAGGTAATTTTTCTCCCAGAGCTCCCAGACCTTCTGCTGGCACTTTCCAGAGCCCAGAAGTCATAAATCTGGTGTTCCAGCAGTTGCTGATATATCAATAAGAGTCGTTGGACAGCTGTACTTTGACAGAACGTAACAGATTTATCCCTCAATATCCAGTTGACTGAAAAAAAGCTCAATAAAAAAATATGCAGAGATAAAACTTGCAAGAAAAGCAGTATTCCCACAGGGAATGGGTCACTCATCAAGAGCCTGAATCCCTCTGGCAGCAGCCAGATGGCTGGGAGATGAAGAGTTTTGTTACAAACCAAGTGTCTCCTTCAGCACAGCTTCTACGCTAGATCATGACCAGCATGGACCATAATTGCATGGCCACCTCCAAGCAGGAGGAGGGGACTGAACTCAACTGCTCTCCCTTTTAGAAGCAGCACACTTGCAACTTGTAGAGAAGTTGGATGATCCCCTCGATGGCCTGCAAAGCACCTTATGTACCCCAGCACGTTCCCCTCTGCTCAGGATTTAGCCTCCAGCACACAGAAACCGGATGAACCTACATCCCTCTGCCCAGCCACTGCTCCTCTGCCTCTGATAGCAACAGCACCAAGCCCAGCACATTGCATTGCTTGGCAACAGGAAGAGAGCACATTGCAATAGGAGAAACCACCAGAGACCAAGCAGAGCAGCAGGCAGCCCTCATGCCAAACAGTGCAAGAGCTCAGGAATCACACTTCTCTTTCTTCCAGGCAGATGCTTTCCATTTTCTTCTGCCAAACTCAGAGTTCAGAAGAAGGGAAGCCCTGCTGCTTATTGCTTCCCACCCCCTGACGGCCTCATCCTGCCTGACCCAGTGCAAAACCCACCCACATTCCACCACATGGAGTAGAGCTGTTCCCCAGCACAAGAAATATTACTGCTATTCTCCCCATGACAATACATTTGTGCCTTAACTAATAGCAGGGTTCCCATGGCAACTGCTTGTTTATTACTGGAAAACTAAAGGCAATAGCAAATCCCAGTATCAGCGAGTGCCAGAGGAATAATGGGAGTGTAAAAATAAAACTTCTTCCTGGTGGGTTTGCCTTTCATTCCAAGAGTCACGTTCCTGCAGTCCCTCAGTCCCGCTGCCTTCCCACTCTCCTGTGGCAGGAATAGGTGGTACCCAGAGCATGGCACCGAGCCCTTCCTTTTACGGGGGGAAAAAGGGACACTTGAGGTTTGTCCCATCCCTGCTGAAAGGCAGCTCCTGCCATGGAGGATGTCAAAAGGACACCCTTCTCCCCCAGGGATTCCAGAGGCTGTGCTGGGACATGGCTGTGCCTGTGCTGGTCCTACCTGACTTGAATCCCTTAATAGCTGAGAGACGGCTCCTTCAGCACCTCAGGAAGTGAGTGGTGGAGTTAGACTCGGCTAGCCAAGACAATGGAAACCCTACTGAGAACTGCCTGTCAGAGGCAGGCATGTGAAATGCCAGAGCTCGTTCCTGAGAACATCCTGCCAAACAAGCAATAGGGCTTCACTCAGCACCGAAAGGACTGCGTTCAGATGAGGGTGTATGAGGTGTGAGCTGACAGATGCTATCAGCCAAGCAGAGGTAAGGCAGGATGTCTTGTCAGTCACGTCCTCTTAAAGCTCAGCCCAGGCCCAGTCGCAGATTCACGCTGGCAATATCACAGCTATATCATCTCCATGAGGGAAGGCATCTGCCCTGCACACTGCAGAGGTTTTGGGTGACAAACAAAGTCCCAGCACTGGTAGGTGAAACGCACTTAAACGCAGGGGTGAGCTGTACAAGCTCCCAGCTTCAGAGGTGAATTACAGCCCGCTATGCCCACTTAAAGCTGTCCAGAGGACAGGTGGCCTCACAGAGAAGGGCAACAAGGAAAGAAATGACTAGAAAATAAAACCATAAATTAGTATTATCCAGCCCACAAACCAGCAGCCAGCCAAATATCAGAGCATGGGGGGAAAGGCAGCTTGCCACCCACATCCAAGCTTACCAAAGGCCACTTCGCTGTCCTCCACCTGCTCTTTTTCTGCTCCTGCCAATATTTAGGAGGAGGCCTTCTCCCAAAACGAAGCTCAGCTAAAAAGCTGAACTAAAAAGCAGGCCAGGTCTGGGCTCAATATCTTGGACTCATAGTGTTTTGTGTATCATGTGAACAGAAAACACCTCATTAATCAGCTCATTTGCTAAGACAACTCTCTTTTTCCAAACGTCTCCTGGAGGGAAGCACAACCATCCATTGCTGATCTAATTTGTCTTTAATTACAAAAGTTACAGTGAGGCTGGGAGTGCTTTCCTCATAGGGGCCTAAAGAGAAGGTTTTGCAAACCCGTCTCCTGAGTCTCCTTTATTAACAGGTTATTTTCTCCCTACTGCACTACCAGTAATGTTGATGTAGAAGAATGTACGCTGCTGGTATTGGGGAGATCTAATATCAAAAGACAGAAGGGGAAAGAGGCCAGACAATTGTGCTAATCCATACCAAAAACAAACGAAGAGAAACCAAAGCAGACTGGCAGCAGCTTTAAGTCTGCAGTATCCATCGCTGTTGTGCTAATGACCCTGAGTACTCAGCTCCTCAATGCCAAGCTGCTGTTCCCCACAGCTGGCTCTAGGCACAGAAGTGGAGTGGGCATACAAGCAATGACAGGGTGGGCAGGTGGAAGAAAGGGGGAAAAGAGATCTACGAGGCAGTGCTATGAATGGGATTTGACGCAGCAGCGATCCAAGATGCCACATGTGACACTACAGTCTACTTCAATCAAGGTCTACCTCAAAGAACAGGGATGTGAGTGCTGAAGCTAATAAATGTTCAGGCTTGTCAGTGCTCTGGCCCCAGCCCTGCGCAGAGCTGTTAATCAACAGCTTCTCTGAGACACATTTAAAGAACACGTCACCCTTGAGCTCTCTGTGCTGCAAACCTCTGCAGGCCTGGAGAAGGAGCTTCACCCTTTGCCAGTTTCACCTCCTCAGAGGAGTCAGGCACAAAAGGACACAGACAGCATCAGCTCGCTCCTACCCACTGGTGTGGAACACTATCTCTGCCCACTTGCTCCAAGACTCAGGAAGACCCCAGGGAGATGCCAGCGGTGTAATTTCTAAATTACGAAGCTCAAAGTGACCTGAGGTTTCTGCCCAGTGGTGCTCTTTAGAGCAGCAAAAGCAAGGAGCAAGCAGCCCCAAGGACAGAGGGAATGAGACCAGCCTTTTGTCAGACTTGGCTGCACAACGATGTCCATTGGTGGCACCACGCTATCTATTTTGGCAGGAGCAGCTCTTTGGGCTGCAACTGCAGACAGGTACCTGCTTCACAGCTCGTCTGTCCCTTGGCAGTCCCAGCAAAACAGTGAGGGCTGCAAGGAAAAGAGGCATGCAAGGGTAAACTGAAGGACAGAGGGTCCAGGAGGACTGGGGCTAGTCTGGGCCACCAATGTGCACTTCAAATAACAGTGAAACCTGGAAAATACACCACAGCATAAAAACCCCAACACCACTCACATAGGATACACACCACCTCTTGTGGCCTATCCCTTTCCTCCAACATAGCCTCCCCTATTAGCTGAATCCTGCTGACACAGTAGAATCCAGGTCTTTCTCCCCACCTGCTTCCTGGGCATGGAGCAAACAACCAACCTTTTCCCCTGGCCCAGGTGAAGGATCGGCTGCTCCCGATGCTCTGTGCCTCTGGCATGGCTGGCTCGCTTTGACAGGGCTGCATGTGCAGCTCACTGGATTTGCTGCTGCTCTTCAAAGGCGCAATGTACTTGGGCAGCCCTTTGTAGAACCACGCACCAGACCTCTTCCAAACCTGGCAGAGACAGAAACACAACACCTTAAGCCTGGGCTTTTACAGCAAGAGAGCACAGCCTTCCCACCAAGTTCAGCCCAGCCAATCCCACTGAGCTAGCCTGACCTCAAGGTGATCATGCAAACCATGGAGCTTCTTACATTCCCTGGGTCAAAACTACATGTTCCTCTGATGCCCTGCTTGAGTCAAACACATGTTCCCATGCTCACTACAAGGATATCAGGATGAAGTTCCCTGGCCTGCACTAAGAACCAGGCAGTTCAGATTCTGCAGCTGTTGTTTCCCATTGGGAATGTACAAAAAGAAAAGCTTCCTGGAGAAAGCAGGCATGTGCCATGGGTGCCAATGGCTCCAAGCACATGGTCTGCTTAAAGAAAAACAAGTCTTGCACTGGCTGGAAGGGCAGTAAGTCCTCACAAGTCTCTCCTGGGCCAGGTCCCTCTTCACTTCCAAGAGAGTCAAAGACCAGCAGCAGCTGAGGCACACAAGTGGCAATGCCAGGACAGCAGAAACGCTGCCTCATGCGTCCCGGATGGCACAACCTTGGTGTTCATTTCACAGAGAAACTCAGGCCAAGCCCGATCATTTAACGGGTGGGCTTGAAAACCCCAGAAGAAGAAAAACAACACCTAAATAACCTGAACCTGTAGCAGGAAACTGACTGAGAGTGCTAAACTGTAATATCTCCTGCAAGAATGCCCTTTACTCTCCAATTTAGTTTTAATGCTGCTTATGATGAAGGAGCTCTATTAAGTATATTTAATATAAAGCCTGCTGTGAGCCAGAGAAAAGGAAAAGAATGGCAGCTTAGACAAGGAGAAATGGCCTTTAAGACCCAATTCTTTTGTGCCTTCCAGCAGCCTAATAATGAGCTAATGAGACAACCAGGGCAAAAGTTAATGTAGTAAAAATATAATTTTCTATTTCATGCAGGGGGATAGAAACCTTGCACTTCCGTTCAGAGTGAAGGAGATAATCAGTGTTTCTGTCCCAGGTTTTCAAAGCATCTTGCATATGGTATCACCATGATGTGCTGGGTACAAATGCAGATGTCCTTAATTACAGCAATATGTTTGCAATTTGCATTTAGGGATTAATCAAAGCAGAGGGCAGTGATAACACCTGGCACTCATGAGAAGTTCCTCTCATGCAGGCACAAAAAGCAGGACACCACTATCACCATTTCACTGATGGGAGGAGATTGCTCAGCAGGTTGCCCAGTTCCTAGTCCAGAGCCATCACCACAGACAGCTAAATTAATGTCTGTGTTTGGGGTTTTGGAAGCCAAGTGAAAGCAATCTGAATTCCGGAGGGAAACCTGGTAGTATGCTTTTTAAAAGAGCACCCAGCAGAAGCAGCACAGGGTTGCTATGACCCAGCACGCACATGAGTTACTGTAAGAGATGCTCTTGTGCACCACAGCAGAATCTAGAAACAAGATGAGAACACCCTGCAACTACACTAACATTTTCCTGCTGGGTAACAGCCCAGAAGGATGGCAAGTCTGCCATTCAAGCAAAAAGCAAGGAAGCCAATTCCCCAAAGGGGAGAAGACTGCAAGCTCTTCTACAGAAAGCACCTTGGCAGGCAGGACACTTTACCAGCTCCTTCACCACATGCAAGGAGCCAAACCAGTGACCCAGCCAGTCAAGACACAAGCTGACACAGCTCCTCCTGTCCCCTCTGCTAGCACATAGGGACTGCACAGCATTTGGTACAGCTTGTACAACAGCACATGTCAGCGCAGCACAGGGATGCTGGAGGATCGTGTTCTGCTATCCCAACAAAACCAAGAATCAGGAAACAGAACATGGTTTTTAAATCTGGGACAGACATATCTACATGGAGCTCAGCGTACTGCAAATTGGGTAAACGTACACAGGAGCTATAGGCTGGGTAAGCCCTGGTCTCCCTTGTTTCATGGAGGCAAGAAGGCTTGGCAGCAGCTGCACCCAAAGGGTTCGCACCCCAATGAGCGCCATGGCTTGAGAAGGGCAGGTTATCTGTTCCCTGCCACACACTGGGTTGCTGGGACACACGTGGCTTCCCTGCACAAACTGCCAGGGAGGAAGCAAGCCTTACAGCCATTCTCTGAACAGACCTTGCAACATCTGTAATTTAATTTGAAGCACTGAAGAGACCTATTATCTTCAGGCGAGCTACAATTTAGGCACACCATAAACCCAATCAGACACAGTGAGGATTGCTGTAAGAAAAGGCTGGTCACCCCCAGGTTCCTCACTACCCCAAAGCAAGTCCAGTTATAGAAACAATTAATGATACAATACACCCAGCTCCGCATTAGTAATACTAGTACAAAATTGAGTCTACAATACGTATTCACTTTAAATTGGTGCCTCTGACAATTTGGTCTCATTATGGCAGTACTGAAATTGTTTTGAACTCAGCTCTAAAATAGCTGCAGCAAGATGCTCTCCCCTGTTTTAATTTAGCACCTCTGCTACCCTCGGGTTAGCAGCATGCCCCATCCAAAATGACAGCAGCTCACGTTCTGTTCTGCACATGGGCACACAGGTTAGTTTTAGCATCCATGCATCAAAACAGATCAATGCTGCTGACTGCTATTGATGGTAGTTTCATTGATTGCAAGAGTGACCCAACAGCACAGTTCTTGCTTGATTTTAAATTAATAAATCCACAACAGCTCTTCAAGAATAAAACTCACATTTATTAGCAGAAGTTTGCTCTTTCCAAGGAGGAAAGAGTTTTGCTCCCACCTGTCCCACTGGCACAATAAGGTGAAATCCAGCTCCCACGGCAGCCTGTTTGGGTAGAGCTGGAATTTTATCAGCAAAAGAGACAAACAGCCCCTTCCAGCCTCCTGCAGCAACTGAAATTCAAGTAACATTGATCACCCCTTGCTCTAGGCACCTGAAGGAAGGAAGATGTGTATCTGCATGATCCCAGATCAGGATGTGGTGGCCCAGTGTGTGGCTTAGGACAAAGCAGCCCCACCACTGTTCACTGGCTCAGCTGTCCCCAGGCCCACTGTGCTCAAACTGCCCAGCCAAAGACAACCAAAATCCACTCCTGTCCTTCTGCCTCCACTGACACCTAACCTACCCTAGAGCAAAGTGAGGGAGGACATAGGCGAGGAGCTACTTTAGCAAGAGTAGCTTTATTTTATTACTTCAAACCAATTTAACAGCCATGGCCATGACAAGTCCAGAGAGCTCACTGCCTTTTATAGCCCTGATAACATTCCTATTAAAAGTTGCATCAAGACATCATTCTAGCTACAGAATGAGACAGTGAGAAGCAGATTCAAGTGCAGCCTGCAAATGGGACGTAACAGAGAATCACCGGGCCATGGTGAAACACATGTTCCTGCTCAAACTTCTCCCTCCTCTTTCTCCTTTTTTGAACATACAGTGCTAAAACAAAAAGCTTTTGAACAGAAAACATTAGGACTTACTGATGGACAGGATCACAGCTGAAGGACTCGTAACTAACGCTCGCAGCCCCACTGAGCTCACTTCGCCAAGCCACAAGCCCCCTAAACAGAGATGCTTAGAAAGGATCTTTGCTGCAAAGCCACATTTTGCTCTACCACCTATTGCTTGCCACCCAGTAGCTGTTATTCTGCAGCCCGTTCCTTCACAGCAGCCTAGGCTGGGCCGCGTGAGGGGAAAACAGCTACCTTTAGTTTCTCATGCTGACACCAGCACTATTGGCTCAATCCCCCAGCAACCAAAAGGCGGGGGAGCAGGTTCCCATGGGCTACAATGCCTACTGAAGAGAAAGGCACCTGCAAATGCAACCACCCTGGGAGGACTTCGTTGGCATTGCCCTCACGCAGCACATGCCCACACACTCACTTTGTCCCAGCTCTCCACCATGGCTCTGGCACGCTGCAAACCACTGGCAGGAAGAAAGAGCAAACGCTCTTCAGCTTCGTTATTTGCATTCATCTGCTTTTCCATAACACAGAGATTTCCAATTACATTATTTACAGCAATCTGTTGTCAACTCCCACATTCAGCACTTGAGGATGAAGAAAATTAAAAGGCAGTGAAATTGCTATTCGGAGCTTTGTTTCTGGAATAGCAAAATCTATCACACCCCTGACCCCAACGTTTCTCATGCTGCAATGGCTGCCAGCCTCCAATGATTTATCATTCCCCTCTCAATCAGGCCTCTTTTTCTCCTGTGGCTCTATTCTAGAGGACACTATTTTGAGTCTAACCACTTTCTACCACCCCCAAAATAATATGGCAGGCTATTGATGAGTTCTTTGAATTGCAAACAGGTGCACATCACTTCGATTCAATCCGGAGGCACCCAAAATAAACACTCCCCTTCCATCAGGATGGTATTTTGCCAAGAAATCATCATACCAGGCTGGAATAACCCCAGACTATGCTGGTTGGTAATGTTCAAAACTGTATGAGCGCATATGTGAAAAGGGAAGCCCTGGGGGCAAGAGGGGAGGAGGCAACTCCCTTGCTCCAGTGCAGTAATCTTCTTCCTCTGTATGGTTTATTGTGATAAACCAAAAAATGCAGCCAGCCATGAAAATGCCATTTAGTGGAAAAGGAGAAATTAAAGGGAAAGTGAAGCAAAGGGGACAAATTAAAACCCTAACAGGTCCCTGATAACTGACACCTTCTTTCATATTTGATGGGGTTTAAAAAAAAACCCTATCTCCCCCCACCCCACTAAAGCTGTTTTCATTATTGCTACAATTTTGATGTGTCAATTCAAATGTAAATGTGCACAAACGCTTCCAAGAGTATTTTAATTACGATGATAGCATCGCTAATTATGGATGTAAAATATATATATATATAAAGTGGTAACTCAGGAAGGTGCTTTGCAGAACCTGGTGGTATCAGTCAAAACAAGGCTGTGCAGAGTTAAACAGCTGAGCAGGGATTTGACAAAACACAGCAAGACCCATGTCCCCTTCAGGCCAGGTGACACGCAGACTTCAGCCACATGCAACTAAGTCAACATGGGCATTGCTGCCCAAGCTGTTACCAAGCTCACGTGCTCTGCCCGAGGGCTGGCAGCAGGGAATCATTCCAGCTGTATACATGCCCACCACAGCACCTGCCAGGCAAGCCTTGATCCTCTGACAGCTGCTGCAATAAGCTTGTTCTGCTGGAGGACTTGCTCCCTTTCTGCCCTGTGTTCTCATTCCATGGGTGCATCACTGATTCACTGCCAAGCTAGTGAAGAGGCTCACGGCAAACCTGTGGCCAGTGTTTGCTGCAGCCATGGAACAGGCTTTCTAATCATGCCATGGGACTTCATATGCATGCAGAGACAGGACTGCCCAGGGAGGATCAGTCCACCACATTCACTCTCCAGAAAGTCAATGCAAGATGCAAAGCCAAGAAAGGCAACGCAACACATGGAGGAGGGAAGAAGGAAGGGAGATTCTTGCCTTCAAAAGTGAATGCAATCTTGATTGAATTTGCTTCTACCCTTGCTTGCAGGAACAATAAAAACAGAATCCACATCTGCTTTAATTGCACCACCCACAGAAGTGGAATTAAATTGCAAAGGCAAATGTCCACAGAATCCTGGAAGAACAAAAAGGTTTTTTTCAACAGATACCTCTACAAACAGCTGGGACAAGTGGCATCTCCAAAAAGCCAGTTCTGGCCTAAAGCAGGTGAGGTCTATCTTATTTCAGGAAGAGAGGCACGTATGATGCAGAGGTGTCTGCTGCTCTTCGGGGATGTTCTCTTTGTCAGTAAGAACATCCAGGCTCTTTCAGGTCCCAGCCATGTCAGAACAGAGTACTTTCGTCCCCAGCACCTCCCTGGCACCTTGAAGACCCTCGGCGTCACTGTACACATCACACTCAGCAGCTCAAGTGCTGCCCAACACACTGTTTTGCTTCTGGATGATTGGGATACAAGCAGCAGACAGAACCCATCGATCGCCTCCACTCTCCAGGAATAAGTGTCACAGCAACTAGTTCCTCATTGCTATGCAGCACAGCCTTTCCCAGTGGAGGTTTTCAAGGAAGCTGAAAGCAGCAAAGAATGCTTCTGAATGGCTGGGGGTGGGATTCCCAAAGGGATCTATGGGCACCAAGCATTCAACTCCAACTGAAAACTGATGTAAACAATAGCTTGTTACCTTGGTCTTAATTTTGACGCAGGCAGACAGATGATTTAAGAGTTACTGAACCCAGCAGATTCTGTCCACACAGCAAAATGGGGACAGAACTACCACATATCACTAAACCTATTGCTAAACTAGCTTAAATCAAGTCTACAGGGATAAATAACAACAAAGAAGATGGAGGGATGAAAGCCTTAGCATGTATGAACCCCACCACACAGCACAGCTGTTGACTAGCATGTGTCCAACCCCACCATGCTTGCTTGAGATCCTGGTGGGCCACAAGACTCATGTGCTCAGTCAGTGCATGGCAGAGATTAAAGGGAACAATTATAGTCCTAGGCTCCTGTCCCAGCTAGATGACACTTATTAACTCTAGCCAACATCATTTAGTCCACCCAGGTTTCCAAATGACCTCTTTCTCATTTCAGTGCCTGACAGTCTCTTGCTAACAGAATCGAGAGCTTCATAAATATCATGCTCAAATAGCTTGAGCAGTGGTTCAGAAAATCAGACAGCGATCAAAGTGCTGATGTGGGTGGAATCACCCAGCTTGGCAACACCACATCTCATCACACCTGCTGGGGGAGGCACTCCAAATCAGCATCACACACTCACCCACCTGAGCTGGCCCACTTCAGGGGCCTGACAAGCGGGGAGGTGTTGCCAGAGCTCTGTGGCCTGGGACAAGCCTAGTTTAATCATGTATTTTGTTGGCATGGACTAAAGGACAACCTTGCTAAGACAAGCTGTGCATTGAGAAGGGGAGAGAAGAAGGGTGATTTTGACTTGTTACTGCATCACACAACACAAAGTGCTTCAGTGTGTTCCTGAAGCTCCCTGCCTGGATGCCAGGAAATAAAACAGGTCCAACACCTACTCACCATGCAAGGGATTCAAAGGTTAGACAGAAATGAGAGCATCTGATCCCAAAAACCAGACAACCATCTGCACTTACTGATAGCAAATATAACCTTCAGCAAAGAGCATGGCCAAATGGGGTTGGTCCATAGCAGATGGCAATACAAGACAGATCCAAATCACAGGAACAGAGAGCAATAAGGAACTGGTTGTGAATATAAGCCCTGAAAAGAAACCTGGTAACTTAATGCATACCCTGTAATACCATGACAGCAGAACTAGTTTCAGGGACTACACCAGTCATCAGTCTGGGGCCAAAGAGCCTCATCTCTTCTTCACACACTTAGGGAAGACTTGATCAAACCACTTGCCAGGCATTTATTCTGATATTGCCGCAACTTACTTGCCCTGGATGACATGCATCAAGGCTTCATCTAATTCCCAATGCTTCCCTGTACTCTCCCAAATTAAGAGCAGAGCATATGGGAAGACAGAGGGGATGTATGACTTGATGCTTGTCTGCATGTCCACACTGTTACCCTTCCAAACTTCCTCTGATCAGGGCACCAGAATCACTGCAAGCAAGAAAGAAGACAGATATGAACTGACCTTAAATAGAATCAAAAGATAAAGATGAAGCTTAGGGTTGGGAGGTAAGATGAGGCTATTTTTTAGTTAGTCTAAGAAGGAAAGTTCCATCCATTTTCATTAGGAAAGCACTTTGGCTTTATCTCTGGTTTCAGAGAGGGCGCGAGCTCTGAAGGTTACCCTACCCTCACACACTGGCCACTCTAACACTTATTGGACGGGTAAATATTCTTCTCTGTCCAGTGACCACGGCTCCTCATCATTTTTATAAGAAACACAAAAAAACCCAATTATACAGTGTGAGATAAGAAGAAAAGAATTACAGAAAGAACAGAATAAAAGAAATAAAGACAATCAGTCCCATGTCGACACAGAAAACGTCCAAACACAGACACAGTCCATGCAGAACACAGAAAATGTTTTGATTTGCCTTACTCTATTTCGGGACCTACACCTGGAATTCAAAACATCTGGATGATTCAGTGTATCCAGTTATTAGTGATGTCCAAGGAGCTGGAATGCTCTCTGCCTGCCCTACCCACACTGCTGCTCAAAAGCTGAGGACTGGCAGCATCCATGTATCCCTCGTCTTAGCTGAACGTGAACTTCACAAGTGCTCCCGCACAAACAGTCCCCTCGGATGTAAAACCTAAGCAAAGCTAAGTTTCCACAACTAGTAGCAAAAAAAATCCAGCAAAACACCTACACAAATGCTCTCACTACACTTCAAAAACGGATGTAGCAGAGTATCCAGGTTTCACAGTCGGTTGCAGTGGTCAGAAATAGGTGCACTAGATTGATGTTCAACGACCACAAGCAGAGTCCGAAATAAATTGATGGGAACAAGTGAAAATCCTTCTGTAATCAGAGAACAAATTCACCGACTTCACTGTAGGGCAGCAAGCCCTGATGCTGGTGGATACTGGCTGGCAGACAAGAATTGAGGCAGGCCATTACGTTTTGCTGTGTAAAGTCAAGGATGAAGGATATAAAAATTTAGAGACCTGCACTAGAAGTCTCACACACTGTCAAGTTATGGGATTTTGCAGGCAGGGAGGAAACAGACTTATAAACTGCAATCCTAGTTATTTTTAGAGGGACAAATATTGCCGTTATCCTCTAGATCTCTCCAGCTGTATTGAAGACCCAGCATTAGCCAAGTTTATTTGCCACAAAGCTGGGAGGGAAAAAGCATGGCAGAAGGTAACAGTCTCTTTATGACCAAAAAAACCCCACAAAGCTGTCTAGGCTGCAGGGCATTTTGGGCTTTTTTTTCCCCTCTACCCCCTCATAAACCAAAGGTTTCACCACTGTGTGTGTTCATTGAGCCTCCCAAAACCAATCCCAAGCTCCTCTCCAGGCACCTAGGTACAGGGAAGAGCCCATGCATGCTCAGCACAGACTTGAGGCAGGTAGGTGCATGCTGCTGAGCCCCATCTCTCCACAGTTGCATTTTACCTCTCTTTGTTCACTGCAGATCTTGCACAACCAAAGAGGACGCTTCTGGGCTCCAAAGGTTTCTATTCCACACTTGGTGCAAACTTTCTGAAACAAGAGAGGAAAAAAAAAGGTGGCATTAGCAGCTCCCCACAGCCATATAGTCCTTGGGAGAGAGAAGGTCAGGAAGCACCTTTCCCAACAGTTCCGATCTGTTTTCCTTAAAAACCTAATCATGGCACAATTTTATTTATCCTGGAGAGCCACTGATCACAGGAAGCTGCTCCAGCTCTATATGGACAGGAGACAAAGGCAAATCTACAGTATAGCCCTTGACTCTATGGCAAGAAGAGAACTGGAAAGAGCAAATCAAAGCCCATGACCAATAGGCATATTTCCAGAGTTAGTTTTTTAATCCTAAACCCCAATCACTGTGCCATGGAAAGCAGCTATAATCAAGTACAAACCAAGTTTGTGCAAGACCGGAAATCCTGTCCTCCCTTCCCTCACATACATAGTCTCAAACCCCATGGCTTCCCCTCCATTTCAGCACTCAGTTGACAGCTATTGATTTGTGGCAGGGCCATGCCTACATGAACACTGTCTGAGCAGAATGCTTGATAACGCCACACGGCCTCTGCTGCTGCACAAGGGAACTTTCATGTCTCTGCTGGCATTACAAGCCATTTACAACCTGAATCACCTAATATTATATAATGAAGCTGATGTGTATCAGGCTTGGCCTACAGCTTGAATGAGAAATTGGATGAATTCTTTGATCCTCACAGAGCAAAAGCCACTCAGAAGAGGGCCCTGGAGAGCAAAACCGTGCTTAGAAACATGTGAATTTAATCTCCCCAGCTAAGGTTTTACATATTCCCCCCTCCAGTCTGCTCCTCCTCTGACACAGGAGGCCTGTGTTCAAGGATGAAAGCCTCAGCGGCTCACTTAGCCCTCACTGCCCATGCCTAGAGGAGGAATGATGGTACCTGAAGCAATGGCTTCATTGCATGAATAAATGCACCAGACTGTTTTGGTCAGCACAGTCCAGAGGCACATCTGTCATGCTGCACAGAAAATGGAAGGCAGCACTAGCAGACCCACAAAGGTTGGTGCTCTTCTCCATCTCTCTGTTCCAGTCCTCATCCTTGCACAGAAGTAAGAAGCAAGTTACTGTGTCTGATGCATCAATACTCAACACTTGGGTGCTACCCAAACCAAGGCAGATTGCAGATGCAATTAGCAGACACCACCTGAACTATCCCAAATTCTCCCTCCCTCAAACCAAAACCTGAGGGAGCAACCCAGTCTTAAATACCCTCAAAGATCCCAGTCCCCTCGAGTATAGCACATTCAAACACTCCCTCTAGTGGAAGTTTCCAAGCGGTTTTATTCCTAGCCATAAATTTTGACAGTTCTGACATATACTGGGTTTATGTTGAGCATCATTCACAGCCCCTCAGAAGATGACATAAAAATCAAGGACGTTAAATGCAGCCCCATTCCTGTTTAAATACAAGATAAGGCACTTTCTTCTCCTACTTCTACTTCACCTTTAACACGTGACACTGATACCCCTCTGCACAATAAATGACCCATTATGCTTTGTCTAACTACTGTTACTGTTAACACATCTGGATTTGAATACATCTTTGTCTTGCCATTATGCATATGTATCTAAGATAATTAAAACTAACATTAAATACGTTCTTTGTAAAACAGAATGTGGCACTCAGAAATTCCATCTGGCTGCAACAAATACAGAAGCTCTATTTAGCAGAAGGGACTTGATGAAGGTAAGTTCTTTTCTATGTTTCAGACGCATCATTACAACAATTCCTGTTATTGAATTATGTGAGCTGCAATGAGATGGCAACAGAGCAACGCCAGCAAGAAGAACAGGAACTTTAAAAATCTATAATTCCCTGACAAGTCATTTCTTATTGCATATAGCACTGCACAAGTGATGGATAACCATGGATGAGAGGGGATGAGCTTAAAGTAACAGTCAACTGTGCGCACTCTAGTGAAGGGCTGACTGCTCCCTTAGTTCACTCCTTAGCATTACAAAACAGTAAAGGGAGAAGCCCAGGACACCCAGACAGCATTGCCCTGAGCTTGCACACAGCTGGAAAGTGCAAACAAGCAGAAAGCAGCTGCAAAATGCACACTGGAAAAGTAAGGTCTCACCTTAAAACAACCTGGGTATGAATGCTCCTGAACAGACTCCAGACAAAAAGGGAGCAACCATAAAAAATAAAACCTAAAATCCCAGCCCTTCTCTGGGGTTTTCCAGTCACAGCTGGGGCTCCTGCAGGTAGGGGGTTCCTACTTGCCACTGCAAATGGACAGGGCAGGGAAATAGCTGAATCAGTTTTTGCTTCCTTATTGGTGTACAGGGCTCATAGGAAGATTAGGAAGCACTGTGGCAATGTGACCTAGCTGGCTTTGGACAAGGTAAAAGCAGAATCGCCAAGGGAAGAAGGCAAGAATACAGCACATCCTGTTATTCCAAGTGGTTGAAATGCGGGAAACAGCCAGCCACCTCCTGTCTGCTATCCAGCCCTTTATTCTCCACAAGCACACATGCACAGAGCCCACACTCCCCATGCGCCTCACTGAGAGAGCTGCCTGAACCTTCAATTCAAACCAAACCTTTCACTTCTCAGTACCTTACTGCTTCCCCAACACTAACTAAAATGCTTTCTCTCTGGCTTAGGACCCATAAGTTCAAAGATTTGTGTTTACTTGCCCAGTCACTGCCTTACAAGAAACCTCCAGTATAACCCCTGCCTCAGTCAAGCTACTTCTGCAACCTGAATCCAGTGGAGAAACTCACTTAACAGCAAAGGCAGCACAGCTCACAGCAGCTCCTGTCCAGCAAGCACATATGGAGGGTTGCTGGGACCTCAATTTGACTGCAAGGGGCATTCTCTTACAAGAGCTCTGAGCCAAGCAGTGCTGCAGTCAACCATGGACCAGTGCAGGCCCAGCCTGGCAGCCTGTTCTGCATGAGAACTTCATTTCGCAAATGCCATCAATGCCAGCACAAAAAGTTCTCCATCATGGCCTGAGTGGCTGCTTAACCACAGAGGTGCCAAGATGTACCATACCACGGTAAGAAGCAGGTTTTACTCAGTGCTGTCCTGTGAGATCCACAGGACACCTCCTCAGTGACAGGGTGAGTGACACTAGCAAGTGTCTCTTCGGCTCTGGTACCCCCCTGGGACAGAGTCAGCACAGGCTGCTCCCTTCCACTCTACCACCAGCAAGTCAGAAACACTCCTGCACCCAGCAGGTACCCTCACCTCTCCCCATGCAACATGCTGAGGCAAAGTCACTTACAGAGTGCTCTTCCCAGGGAAAGATGGGCTTCAAGTGCAGGAAAAACAGCCTCCCAGCAGAGGGAGGATAAGGTGGTTGCCTTGGAGATCATCATCTCCACAGCAATACAGATTAACCCCTTGGCTGCAGAGTCTAGACAAGCAACAGTTATCCCTCAGGGTGCCAGCAGAACAGCAATCTGCCTGAAAACTGATACTGCCTTTCAAACAGCACCCGTACAGTCCTGCCAATAACATACTCAAACACAGGCAGCCATCAGCACACACAGTTGGAAACTTTACACTGGTTTGGAACTTCAAGATGGACTTGACTTCTCCAGAGAGAGGCATTACTGGAAAGCCTAAGGGCAGACCTTGCAGTAAGTAACAGTAAAGCACAAAGATTCTTTTATCAGTTGCTTGTCGTACACTTCTGCCCCTTCTTCCACTCTGCAAACCCAGAGTGGGAGATGCAGAGGAGGCTGACGCACTAAGTACAGTTTAGGCACCTCAGGATCCTAAGGCATAAGGGGTGGAAGAGAAAACCTGATGCTCTGACAGATTCCAAGTGGCCTGATGGACTTTCTAGACAGGTCTGCCACCAGGAATATGCAGGAACCTGTGTGTAACTAAACCCACCTTTTTGCAATCCTGACAAAAGACCGATGCGCTACCCAGCAGCCCAAGCAGTTCACCGCAAAGCAGACACTGCGACAGGCCATTCCCCATCGCGTTCTTCCTCATGTTCTCCAGCCGCTCCACCAGGCGCCTGTGGGGAAGAGGCAGAGCAGAGGTCAAAGCACTCACCTTGGAAATGGAAGCACATGGGACTGAGGCATGCCGAAAACCTGCAGGTGTGTGCTCCATACTCAGCCTACCTTTGCCTCTTCTGCGCAGTTTTGGGCCCCTTGCTGGGACCATATGTACTTTCACTTAAGCCCCTACACTCAAGTGTTTCCTGTCAGCTGGCTCTTGGTCCTCAGGGGATAAAAACCCATTTAAGTCCATCTATTGATGCTCACCAAGCCCTGAATAATAAAAACTTTGGCTACTGAGAGGTCTGGCTCAGATAGTGGGTGCAGAGCAGACAGCTCACAAGAAGGGCTTCATCCTACACCCTTCAGGAGCCCACTGTCACTGGGGCCACAGTCTCAGCACAATGATTTCCTGCCTGTAGAGCAGGAAAAGTCTTTAGTGCTCAGGTCAGGGCAAGTCAGACAATGCCGGGAAAGGGCAGAAGAGCTCTGCTCTGCGTTTACATATATTCCCTGAAAGCCACACTGCAGGCACATGACTTGCCCACATTCCATTACAAGCAGGAAGGCTAGACTTGAAGCTATCAAACCAAAATGAGCCTGGCTGTAGTACAGGAATGCCAGAAACTGCTCCCTGCTGTGATCAACAGCCTGCTTGGAAGACAGGCAGCACATATGTATGCACGATGTCCATAGCAGCAAGACTACAAAAGGGAAGGAAGGCAGGATAAGCAATTAGGATGCAGGATGTGGAGAGCATGCAGAGCAGGGCTGCTGTCACGAGATCACTGCCTGGCAATTCTCAGGCATCCATTTGTAGATGGGGACACTAACAGCCAGGCCATTTATCAGAGATAGTGACCAGCCACAGCCACACATGGGCTTGCGGCTCATGGAGGAAACGCAATCCTGCTGTCCATGCAACTTCATTCTCATTAGCACTAATGTCCCATCAACTAAGTCCCATACTGAGAGGAAGGCAAGGTCTGTTTAAAACAGGTACTGCCTATGGTGATGAGGTCAGACAGCACAGCCAGGCTGAGCGATCATTAGTAGATTAATAATTCTTGACTTCAGCACAAGAGAATTCCCAGGACTTAACAAAGAAGTTTCAGAGAACGCTTCGGCATGGGCACAGCAAGGCTGTCACCTTCTGCAACTGCAACAAGCACCACACAGAACAAAAATCAGCCCCTCAGGATTGCTGGCTGATTCTGGGGCTGCTGGGTCTCCATTATGTCACACAAACATCAGTGTCAGGTCTCATTAGCAGTAACAGGCACTGCACAGGGACAGAGCAAAGTACAGGGGCAGGGAGCTGAGCCTGCTGGACGCGGGCTGGGAGCTTCCTGTGTCACAAATAAGACCTCCAGCAGGGCTAAAAGCAAATGGAAATCTGCAGTAGCAAAAGGATGCCCATAAATTAAATGATTCAAGCTAGCAAACCTCTTCCAGAGGGCTCAGCCAACTAGAACAAATGCATTCACTGCTTCAGGCAAAATCCCAGGGGCTGCTGCAGAGAAGGGAAAACCTCGCCATGCAGCCAGGAGCAGTTCCTGAGCCAGAGTCCACTCACTAGCAGTGGTGCAGCTGCATAATTCAACATCTTCCCCAGCCTCTTCCACTGGGCAGCCACATTAGCAGAGGCTGCATTTACTGGGGACTGTGTCAGTGGCTACAACCACAGCAAGCCCCAAAGCTCTAAGAAGGCACGAGAAAGGCTTGAGACAGAGGCAGAAGGAAAATACCACATCCTTCCCAATGTTCATCATCTCCAAACAAGCAACATGGGAGGATAAAATAACTGACTTAAGGGATGCTCTGACTGATGGAGGGTGATCTCAGGCAGCCAGGAGAGCCACTCCTCTGTCTGAGCTGACCTTTCCTTCTGAGGGGAGGGGACAAACGAATGTGACTGTACCCGATGCGCTGCTGCTCAATGATGTCCAATTTCTCCGCCTTGCGGATGACTTCCAGAATGACCTCAAGTTCCTGTGGGCTCAGAGCCTGCATCTTCCTCTGCTTCTCAGTCTGGAACGTGTGCACTGACCAGCCTGTCTGGAGCCTGGGGGTGGGAGGGAGACCAGAGGGAAAAATTGAGCTGTGAAAGAAAAGCATAAAACCCCTGCCATGACCCACAAGGCCAAGCCTGCCAGGCACACAGAGCCCACATCAGCCTTCCATCAGAGAAGTCTGCTCCCTAACTAATGCCCAAAGCAGGAGTCTCTTCTCACTGACTAGATCACCATATGACTCCTCCCGCAACACTGAGTGCTGCGCTGTCTCTGACTGCCCTCTCATTTTCCTCTCTCCTCCAGTTCACGTTTTACCACTCCATGTCCTCACTCCTATTTTGCTCTGTCCGTAATGAGAAACTAGTGCACCCAAGGATGGCTACCCTGGGGGTATCCTTGCAAAGATGGGTGCTGATGCCAGACACTACAAATGCCAAAGGCAGACTCAGGAACACAGGGATTACCTGCACCCTCCTCTCTCCAGATGGCATGTTTCTAAGGTCCTCAGTTCGAACACAAATCATCAGCCACACATAGAAATCTAAATTGGGCAGCTTCCTCCCTTGGTCTAACCCAGGCCCCCAGAAGGACTCCAGCATCCACTTCCGCGGGAGCTTTCACAGCAAAATTAATTACCATTCAGAAGGGGTTTAGAGGTCAACTGGCTAAAGTCACAGCGGCTGCAGAATGCAGGGCACTATCAGACGCAGCTGTCTTAATGAGGCTCTCAGGTGAAGGCTGGTGAAGTGGCAGTGGTGTGCACTGTTCGCAGTCCCCCCAGACACAGTGTGACCTCCTATTTTCTAACACTCTACAGCAGGCTGACCCCAGAGGTTCAGACAACAGCAGAGGTGGCAGTGGCATGATACTGGCTGCCAGAGAAGAAAAGCACACAGGAAACAAATGCAATTGTAGTGCTTGACTCATCTCCATCCCTTTTGTCTTTAGGTTATGCAGTAATTTAACTTCAGGGGAAATGAGATCAAATAACAAGTTCCTAATACAAAAGAGTGCTGGCAGCTGGGGGATGCTATCAATTATATTGTAGGGTGCTGCAGAGATATAAGCCTACCTCCAAGCCCTTCCTTTCACCCAGTGGAGGGCTGGTGGGATGGAACACACCACACAGCAGCTAAACTGCAAATTCCACTGCAGGCTGGCAGCTTTGAGCAGTAGCCAAGCACCGAGCCCCAGCATAACAGGCTCCTCTCCCACCCAAGCAGCATACTTCTAGGCTACAGAGGGGTTTGCACGACAAGCAAACTCCTGTGAACAAGGCCAGTGCTCCGCACAAATATCAGGAAACCATTCAGGCCAGAGCCAAGGCTAGGAGGAGAGGAGGAGGATGGTGAGGACTCACTTGGCACGCAGTGTGAGCTGCCGGTCGTTGGGGCACACCCACTGGCCCATCCCGCTGCCAAATATCATGTCAGCCATGGCACCAGGCTGGGAGGAGAGGCAGGGATCACACCTGTAAGAAGAAAACACCAGCACTGAGTACAGCCGCCACTCCACTCATGAGACATCTCAGGGCAGTGCTTGGCACAGCCTCCTTAACCATCCCAAAGGGCTGCTGTTCTGGCAAGCACAACACAAGTGATGTGATGGCATTACACATGGTGGAAGTAGACAGACTCTCACCTACAGATGGTGACAAAAACGTACCATCATCCTCATAAAATACAAGCCAATAAATACCTTCAAGCACCTTGAAGACAAGGCTGGAAGTTTATATTTTATAGTACTCTAAGAAATAGAAAGCCAGAGACTCTTTGTCAGTTCTGATTTTTCATTTCAAACTATAGAAAAGTGTTTTTAAGAACAATCTCTGCTCCATCACCTCTGGAGCCCCAATGCTGCAGTACTGACAGAGAAAGCCACTCTAAAGGACTACAGGAAGCTACAAGTTGCTTTTTTGTTTACCTCTTAATAGGGTAACAAACAAAAACCCACTCAACAATCAGCATGAATAGGTGGCAAGATATTTCATTCATTAAAACTGCTCCCACAATAACCTGCTATTTATAACTACAGTCTACACTAGCAGCTTGTTTGCATTCTCTGATGTTTAAGACAGCACCTCTTGCAGCAGACCTCCTACTGAGGCTCCTGTGACCCGCACAATCACACCAGTGAGTCCTTGTTCAATGACAGCATCACTGTGAACTGATGAGTAAAGGCAGCGAAAACCAATTTCCACACACTCATGGGAGAAAGACATCCCCAAGAGACTTTGCAACTCAATAATTCTGAGTCCTACCAGCAGCAAAAGTGAACGGGAAGTACCAAGGGACAGACACAGCCAAAATGTTTCAGTGGAGGCAAAATTAGTCGTGATGTACAGAGCTTTTCTCCAGCTGGATTTGCTCTCCAGCAGACCAAGTATCTCACGAGCCCTAGTGCATAAATTTCCAGGTATTAATACTTACCTTCCCTAGAACAGACACTTGCCAGCTTTGAAACCATACCTGCTGGGCAGAGATAATGTGTTTAATTTTGTCTGGCAAACACAAATCAGATACAATAGCAGGCAAGGTATATCACCTGCCAACTGTGCAGTAGTTCCCAAGAAAACACATGTTCCAGTCTCAATCCACAGCACCTTTACCACAGCAGCGCCCGTGGCTCAGTGTTCTGTACCTACACTTGCTATCTATGGCTGACACGCAGAGGTTTCTGCTTCTGTGCCAGGCAGCAGGCATCACAGGCTGCACGGCCCTGGCCCTCTGACACAGACAGCTTGTGCAAATTCACCTCCCTCCCTGCGCTGAGCTCACATGTGCCACACACTGCACTCAGTCCCCAGCACAAGAATGCTTACCTGTGTTAGAGAACTGACAACTATCTGCTGCCAAACCCCACGACAGCCTTGAGAGCCAAGACTGTTACAAGGAACCAGTTCCCTCCTCTCAGATCACCCAATTTCTGGAGAAAGTCTGAAAACTCAGAGATTACGACAGGCAGGAGAAAAGAGGAGGAATTCCATAGGAAGCACAGATTTCTTTCTGTGCAAGGGGACAGATGTATAGAAAGGGTGAAGGCTCTAACAATTCAGCATAATGCTCAGCAGGCACAGTCCAACTGCACACCAAAGTGAAGCATGGAGGAGATGAGAGGCTGCAGGAAAGATGTGGCAGAGAAAG